>BSBN01000579.1:2500000-3750000 GCA_027924645.1 Cunninghamia lanceolata
TCAAGATCATTGTTTTTAGTCTTAGAAGTAGAGACTAGAGGTTTTGATAAAGATGATTCTTTTATCACTTTAACCTATTAAAGTTTTATTGTTTTTCAATTCATGACTTCGAGAAAGGTTTTCTCTTATTATAAAAGTGTATAGAAATGATTTGGATATCATTAGAAGCACTTGAATATATGTTATATATTTATATATTAACATATATGTTTTCTTCGACTAGATTATGTATTTCCATTATGCAAAGATGATGTATTATCATTCTTAATCTTTCTATTTTGGTGAATGAAAGGAGACCATTAGGTCAAAGACATCATTATTTTATTATCTGTCTAGACTTATATCCTTTATCAAATTAAAAATATTGAACTTAGTCAAGAGTACTTATGCATTTGTTAGTATCTTACATAAAGGAGGATAAACCTTGTGTATTATATTTTACGAGAAAAGGTGAATTTGATCAATGACCAAGTAGTCAAGATTTGACGAGTGGTTATCTTATTTACACTATATTATGGATAGAGTTTATTAGTTTTTAAGGGTATTTTGATATTGCAAAGTATTAGATTAAGGGAGTTAAGAACCCTAGATTTTACACCAAAGAGTTTAGAAAAACTTTAACTCTTAAGTCAATTATGATATTGATTTAGTCTATTGTATACTGTGGTTGACAGTCAAAAGGTCAAGAAACCATGGATCAAGACAATATTAAGAGACTTAGAAGCACTTTGTTGTTAGAAAGTCAATACTCATAATATATAAGCTAAGTATGGTTATTATTTGAGTGGAGAGTAAAATGACAGGAAGTCATAGACCCTGATAAATTGTGGATATGCAATAAGGGACTCTCGAAAAAGATAAAATTATCCAAATGTACATATTGTATGAATATCCTAGATAAGGAATATCTCTAAGTCAGGTTGACTAGAATTTGAGTATAGTTCATATAATTATGCCTAGTGATACTAGCCAAACAAGTCAAATTATAGGATGAGATAGTCTCCAAGTTGAGTTAGAGGTGTGTGAACACATGACTACATTTATTGCAAATGTTTATCTATATAGAAACTTTGGCCAAAGTGATGCATTTGTCTTTGCATGCATTAGTCAGTTCACAGTGTCTAGATGGTGTAACTGGTCAAAAAGGTCATACTTAGCTAGAATATCATCTATAGTTGTATGGTTGATTGAGTTACCTAGGACATAGCACTAGGACTCAGATGGCAACTTGTTAGATCCATATGTCTATCCTCTTCGTGAAGGGTAGGGCCACTTCCAAGAAGGAAGGTATGCGGGGGATTGTTAGTCTATGGTTGGAGGTAAAGCACTCAGATGACACTCTCCCTCTGTAGAAGAAGACTCACCAAGACTTGAATGACAGCTATCAAGATTCCAGAGACAATATTCTTATGTAAAACTTCATGTTATGATTATGATGTAAAACTATTTTTTGCCAAGAGCAATATTTTTGTAAATGTAAAGTGAAATGTTATCACTATAATTTATCTTTGAATATATTAAATTTCAAGGTTGGAAATTATTCAGAAAAGATATACTTTTATTTCATTGAAGTTTAGCAAATGATAAAAAAAATATTTCACTCATGTATATCATGTTCTTTTACTTTCTTAGTAAATTATGTGTGTAATTCTGAGTAATATGAGAAGGCATTTACACTTTGTTAGATGAATACTTTGGGTTTTGTTGATCCTTTGTATGGTTTGAAGTTGAGTCTAACTACCTAGGTCAAATTTGTGACCGTAAGCATGTCCCATTCCTCAAATTTTGACCTTGCTCAATGTGTAACTCTACTTTGTCATTGGCTTCATAAGTCTTTGTCTACTTTGCTCCTTCAACTGATCTAAGGGCTAGCGTTATTTTGAAATACCTTTTAAGGGTCATTTTATTGCAAGGAGATAGGTTCTCCTAGGTCAATCCTCGAAAATGTGTACCAAAGTTTGAAGACAATAAATAAGGGCCTTAGAAAGATGTATGCATATAATCCTTTTAGTGCACCAAATCGAAATATATCACTATTGATTGCTCTTTTAATGCTTTTTAATGGAAGAAGACTTGTGAATTCCAAATGTTTAGAATGAATGCATTGAATGTCTTTAAATAACAGCACATAGCATCAAATTTTGCAAAACATATGTTTAGTCGGCTCAAGGAAGGAAAATAAAGGGGGCCAATCAACCAAATTTGAATTTTGAATTTTGGAAAGGAAAGAGTCAAGTCTATGACCGTGTTACACCCCAAAATTTCCATTCCCAAGCCTTGTATTTTTCATTGTTTTTGACCAAGTCTCAATGCTTTGTCTTCCCTTTGGTTGACTTAGCTAACTTTAAAAGTCGCGTGTGTTAGAGTTTCTTTTTAACCTAGTCACTTAATTCCTGAAGTTCGCAACCCTTATCACATGGTTATAAAGTTCTCGAACCCACTGACTTCCCGATCGTGTATTGCATAGCCGAGTCTTAATATTTGCTCTTGTGGTCGCTAGGTCAGAGGTTTTTGAAACTTCGAAACCCCCGACTTAAGGTTCTAAGGTTTTAACATCTCATGACCTCGCGACAAGAAGGTGGTCAACCAGTTCCTAAGGCTCAATATGATCATTAAATGATGGGCACAGCACACGAAAGGAATGTCTTTTCAAAATTTTTAGGAAGTGGGTAAATCTAAAGGCTACATCCTCGAGGCATGCATTGAATGCCACGTTGACTTAGCATTTAAAATACTTAGTAATTTTCCTCCAACACACACAGTCTCTTTCATTTTCTTGTGGGGTTTTCTCTAAGTAATGCAACCACCATTTCACCCATACTCTATTATTGTTCCTTCTATACTTAGTTGTTCTCTACTCTGTAGCCGTAATGACATACAAATACCAGGGAGCTCCCCATAACTCTAGAATTGAAAATAGTTGGCCTGGTATCAGTGATACTAAGCTTGGTCACATTAATTTAGAGGAGTTCTGGTCTCGTCTACAACAAGAAGATAAGTTGCCATTTCTAAAGAAGATACTACAAAGTGATCTGGCGCATACAGGAGTGTTCCCAGTCTCTGTGCAAAGTGAAGAGTTAGTCATGGCTTGCGCGAACAGATACGTCCCAAAAACTTCTGAAATCAAAGCCAAAGACAAAACTATGTTGGGAAGAATTAATCTAGAAAGCATTATTCGTGGATTGAAAATTCCTAAAAGGCAAGAGATTGAAGAAATGTCTGTGGCTATCGGAATGGATTTCTCTCAAGCCAACGAAGACTGGTGCAAGAACTCAATTGCGCAAAATTGGTTGAAGTCGGAGAAGAGAGGTAAGTCTCAACTGCCTCAAAAACTTAAAAGAGCCCATTTCAAAGATGAAATTTCAGATATGATTACTTTGATGCATAGAGTAGTAGGAAGTGAAAATACAGATTCTTTTGAGGAGTGGATGTGCCGTTTCATTTTGTTAATATGTAGTGAAGATAAATACATAAATTGGGCTGAGATTATCAGTTTTCATTTGAATGAGTAGTTAATGAGATTTTAGGAGACTTTGACCTTTCATATGTGTTCATACTTGGTTTACATTCTGGCTAGTCAAGAGGTTGTTTGGGCTGGGATGAGACCACATGGGTCTTTAACTCCAAGCACACCTGTGTTCAGTTATTTTCCTCAATTGAAAAGGGATATTGGAATGAAAGACTATCGCCGCCTAAATGATGCTTTTCTAATGTATGTAGTGAGAAAACTAGATGCAAATCCTGAACTGAGGATTTCACCAGAAGTCGCTTCCTTAATCATGCAATATGGAAGCTTATATATTCAGTTCGATAGGTTTACCTATCTAAGAGTAGGGGTTATGAAAATGCCCCAACAAAATTACCAAGATACCCCAGCGATTTTCTCATTTTTCTGGAGGTATGCAAACAAATGTCTGTGGTGAATGTTAAGCATCACAGTATGAAAAAGAAGGGGTATGATTTTCCATTGAAATTATCCTCCTACTCATGTAAAACAAATGAAGTTGCTAGGGGAGCGGAACATGTTTTGGCTGAATTCAATTTGCATACTTTGTCAATGAGATCCAATTTTGATAGTAAAAACTATGTGAAGCAGAATTTTCATGGCTTTGGTTCCTATGAGCATCGCCTGACTCTGGAAGATTTTTGGGAAGATTGCATATATGAAAGGGAAGTTCAGAAGAGGAACTATATGAGACTAACTTTGAGTCAAATTTAGGTTTTTGGTCTCTCTATTTGCATCCTAGAGGAGGTAGAAGAAAATTCTGAAATCATTGATGAAGAGTATCAAGCCCTGGTGACTAAACCTCTTCCCTGAGTCAATTGGTCTGAAAAAGAAATTGTGGATTTGAGGGTTCGCTCTACTGTTGTAATAAAAAGAACTGAAGATTGGCTCACTGGGAGATGGCATGGGAATGTTGGTTCACCTCATAACTCAGGGAACCCTAGAACTAGTAATTAGAGACTTGCACAAAATTCTGGTGCACGCACTACCTCAGGAAGACAAGAAGCTTTACAGTCTAATTCCAATTCTCAATCTAGAGGAGATGGAGAAAGCCCTGATGAAGCCCTAAAATTGAAATCAATCTATGAATTGGATAGCCTCCCTTCATCCACTTCTGCCAAGAAAAGTACTCCAGCCAAGCCACCGTCTATGTCTTCCGATCCTATTTTTCAACACATTGTTGATGATGGTTCTTTCCCACCATTTTTGGAGATTCCTTTTTTCCCCACTATTGAGGAGGTGTTTGTTTATGTTTCCATTGATAATCAAGTTGATGTTGTTTCTAACAATGTCAATACTGGTTTGGTATCATCTTCACCAAGTTGGTTGAAGAAGGTTGTAGATAAGAAGAGAAAATATGTGCCCAATGTTGCAGTCAAGGTAGATACAGTTGCCAAGTTGCTACAGACCACTTCTAAGCCCAAAAAGGCCAAGAGAATGTCAAGAATGGTCAATGATGCTACCACTGGACACCAGATGTTAGAGATTGCAGATCCTGTAAAGGATTTGAATGAAGAGGAGATTACTAAAGCTGATTATAAAATAAGCCACATTGATTTGGGTCCTTCTACTTTGGAGGGAGATTCATATCATGCTAATTTTTTTGTCAATGCTTTAATCAAAAGGGCTAAAGAAGAAAGGAAAGAGAATATAAAGCTTCAGTCTCAAATTTTGTCTTTAAGCAAATTCATTCAATCCATTGTATCACCCACATCACATGAAGCATCCAGCTCAGAAGTGATTGGAATTGATGCCAGCACTGTTCAGCAAATTAAAAAGAATCAAAACTTTGCTAAGGTTGTTACGGAATGGGTGGAAAAGTTATCTTGTGATATGTTATTTTTCTTGACGAAGATGATACAGAATTACTCCCAGGTTCATAACAAAAGAAAGGAATTGATCAGCGAGCTCCAGCAGGTGAGGAAGGAACAAGGTAGTACTTATGTGCTTTCAAAAGGAGTTGAATTAATAGCCTTGGATCCTATAACACTCATGAAATAAAATTTAGCTAACGATCCCCATGAGAAAATCTATGAGATCCTAAGGAGATTACTATGGAGGCCAAAGACATGCTTCACAAAGAACTTGTTGATCCTAAGACTGTTTCTGGTGAATCACTGGGTAAATTGGGTTTAATTCATGCTTATCTTAGAGGTTTCAGAAATAGAGATGAAATCATTCAAGAAACTATAGCAGGAGTAAACAAAACATTGGCAAAGTTTAGAACCAGGCTATAGATCACCTCAACACAAGGGAGTAAGAACAACACAGTTGTCATCACCAAATATCGAGAGTATAGACTAAGAGTAAAAGTACGTGAAGCAATGGCTGAGGACCAAGGTGGCGAGAGTGTTGAAGACCCCAAAGAAGGCGAGGGGGTGGCGAGTTGATTTTATTTTCTTTCATACATTTCTAATACTTGGCTCTTGAACTTCTTTAAAAGACTTTATTTTAAAACGGTTGTCCCCAAGAAACTGTTCTATTTCTAAAGACAGTTATTATGTGAACATTATAAATATGCTATAGGCGACATAGTATGGATCTTTCTTTTTGGGCAAACTTTGATTTTCTCAATTAAGTTAAATACTTCTGATACTTGTTTCAATTTCTATCTCTTTCAATATAGAAAAGATATACTGTTGAATGGTTCGAGCATATATGGTCTTTGTGCTCTGGTGTTTTGGATCATCATTATTCTTATGTTGAATGTTATGTCAATGGTTTTCTTTCTTTATATTGGAAGTTTCAGTTGGTGATCTTATTGCTATGGATATCTATCTTTGAATAAATATGTCATGGTGATGGGAATTTGAATTCTTTATTTGGGTTGATGTTTGAAGTCTTTGAGCTTATTATAGTCATTTAATTTACTTAGATTTGTGGGATTTCCTTTCAAAGCTTTCTGGTTAAAAGCATTACCTTTTCTTGCTTTCTGGTTAAAAGCAACATATAATTTAATTCATTATATATCAGTCGAAGGTAGCTGCCACCTTGTGAAATAAGCAGAGAGTTAGTTATAAAATACCATTGTAACTGACTCAACTGTGGTTACATTTGTCATTGTTTGGGCGAGAGAATATAGAGTTGAATGACAAATCTGTACACCAACAGATTTTTGGTGACTCTACTGGGGAATATTGTTAGATATGTGTTGTGAGTTGTTTTAATGGTTCTTTAGAGGTGTAACGCTCCAATCCTTCAGCCTAACATAGATTGGCTTGTAGGTGACTAGGAAGATATTGTTACTAGTCTAAGATTACTTGCTTGGCAACACAGAAGAACCAATTTGCAATATCATCAAGTTAACAAAGTATTAGAAGAAGAAGAAGAGGAACTTGGTGAGATCATAAGAGATAACGCTAGACATTTTGAGAATGCTCAAGAAATTGTTTTTGTTGAGGCTGTGGTACCTATGCCACGAAGAGAAAGAGTTTTTCCTATCCAAGCACTTCCCAACAATAGGCGCATAAACCAAGTGGCCAACCAAAGAAACCAGTTAAGCAATCAACAAAATGCTCCATGAGCTAATTAGTAAGTGAAGTTGGCAAATCTGTAATCTTAAATTTTTATTGTTTAAATCTGGCTTCAAAAAGGTATACTAGAGGAGATAGAAAGAAAGGGATTTGGGACGAAGATTTTGAATTATTAGAAGCTAGTAACTTCTCTTCTTTCCCACTTAATCAAAAGGTTAAGTCTAAGTCCATCAGTAGACCTCCATCCCCTCCTCCTAGTCAAAGCTCTACAAACACTTCGGCCACATCTTGTCAAGCACTTCTATTGCATGGGATTACCCTCTCTTTACAAGTAAACTTTCTTGTTCGTAATCCTCAAATCATGGCTCAGCCTCCACTTGTCCCATGGGGAGCCACCATAGGTCCACTCAATCTTGGAGCCCAATTACATGATTTGCCTAAAGGCTCAAGGAAAATCATACCTAAATTTAGAGAAGATGGGAAAGTAATTCCAGAAGAGCACATGCAAGCCTTTTTCACTGCCTCTTCTATTCTTGATGTACAGCACGAAGATGTTGTTGTGAGGCTTTTTGTAGAATCCCTAACTGATGTTGTTGCTGATTGGTTTTATCACCTTCCCAATGGCTCTATCAATGGATGGGATATTCTGAAAACAAAGTTTGAAAGTAGGTTCAAAACTGTTGAGAATGAACAGACTCTTATCACCCAACTGGCTACAATGAAGAAAGAAATACACGAGCCAATGAGAGAATTTGTTGCCAAATTCAATAAGTTGTACAATAGAATACCTAAGAATATGAGACCCGGGGATGAGCTATTGAAGTGTTTATTTATTAATACTCTTCCTCCAGATGTCAGTTTTACCATTAAAAGAGAGGGAGCAGCTGATGTGAATGCATCTCAAGAGAGAGCCATATAAATAGAGGATGATTTAATCATAGCCGAGAAGTGGAAAAAGGAGTTACAGACTGGCAAACCTTCTATTGTAAATTCTACCGAACCATTTATACAAAGGTTGGCCAATGACATAATCACCTTGAAGAGGCAAATGCCAAAAGGACAATATCAAGATATACCAAGGAAAGACTATGTTCCTCCAAGTGGTTACAACAAAACTTTGCCTTTAACTAGTCCCTCACAAAGGCTTGCTATTGAAAATGGACCTTCTACCAGTAAAGGTAATATGATGTGTAATTTTCATTTGACTTCAGATCATGATGGATCCACTTGTCCCAAAATCGTTCAGTTTATGCAATTGCTCTCTACCAATGAACATAATGAAGTACCATATGTGGAAGAACCCAGCCAGTCTCATGATGCCAGTGTAAACTTTTTTGAGTATGAATCAGACACTGAGACTGGAGAAGATGTTTATACAGAAATTGATCCAAATTGTGCAGTCTTCACAAGGGGTCAGCAGGCCCAGAAAGGGATAGACACTAAAAGGCAAACAAGTGGCTCACCTTTTACTCTGAAGTATATCCTGTCGAGGCAAGCCACTTCCAGTTCCAAGAAGTTTGAAAATGCTACACCCAAGAATACATCTACAGAGGTACCATCAGTTCCTTCTCCTGATACTCTTGTTGCTAGTTCATTTGATATAACTGAGTCATGTAAAAACACTAAGATTCAAATCTACCAAGCTGAATATCTTAGACTCAATCCATCTGAGTTAGATCGGTTAGTGAGATATATCAAACAAGAACCTTCTCCGTCCCAAAGTAATGCTCAAGTGTCTAGTGTACCTGTCAATGAGCAAGTTTTCTCAAATTCCCATGAAACATATCCAGGTCAGCAAAACCCTTTTTCTAAACTAGAGCCATTTTATGTATCCCTTTATATAGTTGGTTTTAGATTAAGCAATTGTGTTATTGATTATGGTGCTTCTGACAACGTGATGCCTACTCAAGTGGCTAGAGCTCTAGGGTTATCTTACACTCCCTCCCATGGCAAATGTTTTTCTATGGATGGTTCACAAGTCCCAATTTTAGGACAAATAAAGGATGCTCAAGTTGCTTTAGCTGCCTTTCCAAAAGAGAGGTTGAAGATAACCATCCTTGTTGTTGATATCCCTGCCAGTTATGGTATGCTTTTGAGTAGAAGTTTCTATAGAGACCTGGGTGGGGAGATACAAATGGATTGGTCTCATGTCATAATACCGCTAGAAGGAAAGAAAGTACACCTCAACCCAGAGCCCAAAGCTAAGTTCACAATGTTAAAATCAGAGGATCTAAGGGCAGATATTTTGTTTGTAGAAACTAGGCCAGGTACTTATATGTGCACATCCTCAAAGGAAGAATGTTCTAGTCTGATCAGTACTGATGTAACAGATGAGCTATGGACATTAGAATTTGATGAAAGTTGCTCTAGTGTTGGTTTTGGTGTAGGAGTTGTTCTGATTTCCCTGAATGGCTATAGCTTCCCTTATGCGTATAAGTTGGAATTTGAAAATACAAACAACACTACAGAATATGAAGCACTTCTACTTGGCCTAGCCTTATCCAAAGAAAGAGGCATAAAACAATTGAAGGCTAGAGGAGATGTGGAACTTATTGTTAAGCAAGTTAGGAAGGAATATACTGTGAAAAATGGCAGGCTAAGACATTATAGAAATACAGTTTGGGATTGCATTGAGGATTTCGATGCCTTTTCTATTGAAGCCATGCCTAGAGACCTTAATGTCAGAGCAGATTCACTAGTTGTGTCTACATCTTTGCTATTGCCTCACCCAGAATTTAAAGATAAACCTTATAGAATTGAAGTGGTATATCGTCCAGGTGTTCCTGATAATGTGAACCATTGGCAAGTGTTCAATAGTGATAGGTAGATTATTGCATTCCTGGAGAAGGCTAAGGCCTTTGCCAACATCTTCTTTGAAGGAAGTGATGATGTGGGCAATGATGTCTTAGAAGGACATTTTAGTACCCCTGATGGTGAGAAATCTGAGATGATTCAATTGAAAGGTAACAAGATACCTAAAGGTTTGGTGTCTTTGGAAGATTTATTCAATAGACGTGATCAATACTTAAAGAAGAAAAGAAAGATCAGTGTTGAATCATCTGTTGACTATGACCGCATCAATATAGGCACAAATGAAGATCCTAAGATAGTATGCATAGGGAAATGTTGTTCCCCTTAGGAAAAAGAGAAATTGATTTTTCTTCTCATAAGGTATAAGGATGTTTTTGCATGGTGTTATGCAGATTTAAAGAAGTTCAGAAATGGAGAACTGTAGCACAAGATACCATTGAAACCTGGCACTGCACCTTATAGGAAGAAACAGTGAATATATAATCCAAAGATAGTAGAGGCCATTTTAATGAGATAGATAAAATGCTCAAGGCTAAGATTATCTATCCCATTCGCCATTCTACATGGGTAGCAAACATTGTTCCTGTTAGGAAGAAAAATGGAGAAATAAGGATTTGTGTTGATTTTAGGAACTTAAATCAAGCTTCATTGAAAGATAATTACCCATTGTCTGTGATGGATCATGTTCTGCAAACTGTTGTTGGTTTCGAGATGATGTCAATGTTAGATGGATTCTCAGGTTATAACCAAATTGAAGTAGCCTCAGAAGACCAGCATAAGACAGCATTCACTACTCCCATTGATGTGTTTGCCTACAACAGAATGTCATTTGGTCTTATTAATGCAGGTGCCACTTTCCAAAGGGCTATGGATCTTTCATTTGGTGATTTAAAAAACAAAATCATTGTGGTATATTTAGATGATTTAATAGTATTTTCAAAAAAGAGGGCCGATCATGTTCATGACCTAGAAATTGTGCTTCCACATTGTAGAGAACAAGGAATCTCATTAAACCCCAAGAAGTCTATCTTTGCTATCACAAAAGGAAAACTTTTGGGACATATCATCTCAAAGGATGGCATCAAGGTTGATCCCAAAAGGGTGAAAGCTATTATGCAATTGGGATTGCCTGCAAACAAAGATAGCACTAGGTCATTCTTTGGCCAAGTGAACTTCCTGAGGAGATTTATACCTGAGTTTGCTGAGTTGACAAGACCCATAGCTGACATGATGAAGAATCATCTGATCTTCAAGTGGAGTAACGAAGGAAAGAAAGCATTCAAAGATATAAAGGTTTCTATTGCCAATGCACCCACTCTGGTATGTCTTGATTTCAGTAAAGATTTCATTATATATTGTTATGCATCAGAACATGCTTTATTAGCTATCCTAATGCAAAAAAATGAGCAAGGTATAGAAGCCCCTGTCTCCTTCATGAGTACTCTCAAGAATTATGAACTCAAGTACTCCCCACTCGAAAAACAAGCTTATGTTGTTGTTAAAGCTTTAAAAAGTTTTAGGTTCTATATCTTGCATTCACATACCATTGTCTTTGTCCATGAAAGTGTTGTCAAGAGTATCCTCATGCAACAGGAAGTTGGATGTAATAAATGGGGGTCTTGGATAGCAAAAGTGCAGGAGTATGATGTAGATATCAGGCCTACCAATTTGGTCAGGGGCAAGGGTCTGTGTAAACTGATTGTAGAAAATAGAATTGATGAAGAATGTTACATCCCCTTTTTGGATTCAATATTACTATTTACTTTTTCTTAAATAGTATAGTTATGTGGATATGTTTTTAACATCATAGGAACTAATGATATAAATAGAGAAGGTTAATTTTATGAAATTATGGAATCTATTTGATTATGATCAATATGATGTTATGAATTGGAATGTCTTTTCGATATGAAAATGAAATGATTTGATATAAATGTGTTTTGAGTAGAATATTGGTGCTTTGACCACAAAATTGTATGTGAGATTGTCAATGACAAGAATCGATGGAACATGTTTACCAGGAAGAAAGAAGAAGAGAAAGTATCTTTGAGAAAGAGAGAATAGACTCTGGAATAGCCTAGGGGTGTTTGCCACTGAAGACGCAAATAAGGTAGACAAACCTAGATGCTTTGAATTTGGGCTAAGTCAATTTTAGTCAAGATATCAACATCTATTTGAATAGGTCTTTCTCCTTTCATAAGTCATCGTTTAGAGTATGGGAAATCGACATTAGTGTTGTAATACTCTGAGTTGTGTCGCAAATATGAACAACTGATATATTGTTTATATGTAAATTTATGTTTATGCTTATGGTCGAGTTGTAAGTCGTGTCTTGTTATTTGTTCGGCGCAAAAGTCAAAATTGTGCGTAAGTCGATCCCAAACCTTGTTTTGGCATTTGCGTTCAATTCGTCATTATCGTCGTAAAGCGCTTCGAGTGTATGTCGTAAACACCTCTTTGTGAAATTCAACGGATGTTGAATTATTCTTTATTGGGGTAATATCAATTAATAAAAGGTTTAAATAATGTTTAATTCTAGAGACCATGGTGTGAAGTACCCTTGGTCATAAAGGTATCGGAATATGTAATATTTTGTTAGTGTCGTTTTGAGATAAATTCCTTTATTCTCTAATGATGTCGATAATCGGGTAGAAGCTCAAGAGGAACACACTTAAGTTCTTATTAAGAGGTCTTGTCTTTCGAATAGTCTTTTGCTTTCATGCTTTAAAAACCTTAAGGTAGTCATCGGCCTAACCTTTTATATTATGTTAGCATTTGTTTTATATTGTTAACTGTTTTGAGTAGTGGATGGACTGTTGAGTCTACCAACCACCACCTCGCCTTCGTGGAGCTCCAATTTGGAGAATGATCGCAAATTGTGGGAGTGGCCACACCATTTTCTAGTTGAGGTTGCAAAAGGTGGGAAAAACATTTTGCATGCTGGAAGATTCCCTTTTTGATAGGCATGGTCAGAGAGTGGAGAGACAGTTATTTCCTTCGCAGTGAGCGGGGGTGATATAGTGTAGTTTGAGTTAGTTTTGGACATACAGAATATGGAGAAGAAGAAAAATGAGACTGAGCAAGGAGCTTCAAGGGGAAATGGCTGGGAGAAAAGCAAGTGCCGAGGACCAGTTGGTAAACGAATTCTAGAGACCATTTCAGGTTCTCTTCCTCTCTTCGCTACACAATCATAGATTTACTGTTATGTTGTTTTAAGTAATGTCTTTCTTGCATCTCAAAAGAACTTAGTTTGCTTTAAGGCACCAGGTGTTAAATATTGTCAACTGTAGTTGTGTGAGTTTGTCATCATTAAAATGAAAGCATTGTTTATATCTGCTACACTGCACTATGTTGCACCAAAGGTGTAAAAACCACAGTTTATAGTATGTCTAACGAAGGTCGAGAATGATTGTAAAGCCAATGGTTTTACTTTAGAAGGTTTGTAGTAACATAGGGTGCAAATTTGAGTATGAGTTGGTTTCAAAACATCTCACAGCCAATGCAAGCTACAGTGGCAAACCATTAGTCGACAGAGAATAAGATCTCTTAGAACAATCAAATACAAACCTTGGCTCTAAAGGCTAGCTAGTATTAGAGTGAAAGACTTGTTTGTGTCAACCATCGATGGAGGATTGTTATTAGTGAGAGGTACAAGTCGTAACATGCAAAGTCTTTACAATCATCCTCTCTTTCTGAGTTTAAACTAGTTAGTTGACCATGGCAAAGTTGTTAACTAGCTGTGAATGATAACAAGGTTTAGATTATATGCTTTTGAAGGTAATACTTTTGCTATTGAAGTAATTAAACTATTGTTTTTCTGAGAAAAGACCATATTGTTATACCCATTTATTATTATGAAGTTTTTACAAAGAATGCAATGAGTCTTTGGTCAAGTCTCAAGCTTAGACTTACATGCAATCTAAATTGTTAGAAGAAACGATATGATAAGGTTTTCTAAAGTATAGATCGACAAGATTAAGTTATGTCAAGATTTTGACACGTCAAAGTAGTTCATTGTGAGTGTTAAATTTTAACGTAGGGTTTTCGAACATTGAATTCTTGAATTGTCTTTTAGAGAAACCTTTCCAAAATGACAAAGATGAAGCTATGTCGCAGAATTGATAGTCGAAGAAGATTCCTTAGAATGTTTAATTTTAAACTTAGGGACTTCGAATATTTATGTTCTATAAATTGGTTTATAGTAATTTCCTACCGAAAACAACAAAGTTGGATTTAGTGTCCACTCAAGAGTGGATGATTTAAACAATGGGATAATTTAGAGATTGTTATAACAACGTATAGCGTTATCCGAAAAATTGATATGCTAGGAAACCGTTCTTTTATCATGAAGATGAAGAGGTTTCCATGAGCTTGTAGAGAGAGAGAAACCTCAATGCCATGCGTTAATGCATGATGAAATTTAAACACCTTGAGGTTATCGAGGTTGTTATATAGAACTTATAAATAGGTAACTGTAGGATTGTGATTAATTTGAGTCGAGTGGGGTGGGTGAACTTAATTCATGCGTTCATACAATGCTAATTATACTTAAATCCTTTGGCCAATGTAATGCGTGATCCTCAAGTGCATTGAATGTTCACTGTGACTGGATGGCGTAGCTTGTGGAGTGGTCAAGCATGACTAGAGGGTATCTAGGGGATTGCATGATAACAAGTCACGTAGGTCACAACACCAGATCTCAGATGGAAAACACCATTGGTTATCCTAAGTCTATCCTTTTGAGTAGGGTAGGGTCACTTCCAGTTAGGAAGGAGTGTGGGAGACCGACGGGATGTGCTTGGAGGTTAAGCTCCTTGAAGATACTTTCTCTTCTTAATTCTTGAGGATTGCCGAGAGTTGAATTTGGATGGTTGACAATCGAGATGTAGTGACAATGGTAAGTTCCTATTTTGGATTTGTTTTAAGTAATTTTTAACAACATATTGTTTAAATGTTATGGATGATTATATTCTTTTGCTTTACGAATATATATTCATGATTATTGTTTTGTCGATGGATGTTCTTCTTGGTTATAAGAATTGGAAACAATTTACTTTTCTGTTTTAAATTTCAAAAAAGAAAAAAAATATAACCTTTGGTTAAAACTTAGTTTTTAGAGTGAATTCAGAATTGGGTGTTACAAAGAAGAACAGTTGCCTTTAGTCCTTTTCACTAGCACAATTGATGAGTGGTTTTTAGATGTTGCATATTTCTTAACCTATGGTGACTTCCCTACACACTTGTCAGCCAAAGAAAGAAGGAATTTAAAACTTAAGGCAACAAAGAACAGCAAAGAAGATTGTTGAAAGCTTTTCATGACGAAGCATGCGAGGGACATTTCTCTGCTTCTGTGACAACCTTTAAAATCTTGCGCCAATGTTTTTATTGGCCCGGCATGTTTAAAGACGCTCATGAGTGGGTATCCAAATGTGAAAAGTGCTTGAAATTCATTGGTAGACCTCACCTTGCAGCCTTGCCTTTGAAGCCTGTGGTGATTGATGAACCCTTCCAACAGTAGGGATTAGATTTTATTGGCCGTGTTAATCCTAGTTCAAGTGCTAGACATACACACATCCTTACTGCTACCAATTACTTCACTAAATGGGTAGAGTCTATTCCAGTAAAGCAGACTACTTCAGAGGTTGTGTGCAATTTCCTAAAGAGAACATCATAGTACGATTTGGCATTCCAAAGAAAATGGTCATTGATAATGCTATCTCTTTTTCGTCCTCTGAAATTACTCTTTTTTGCTACGAGTATGGCATTAGTTTGGGGCATTCTTCTGATTATTATCCTCAAGGTAATGGACAAGCTGAATCCAGCAATAAAAACTTGATTTCCATTGTTAAGAAGCTGGTATATGAAAATCAGAAGGGTTGGCATAAGAAATTATATGATGCTCTGTGGGCAGATAGGATCACTTATAAGAGAGCCATAGGTATGTCACCTTTTTAATTGGTGTATGGGGTTGATAGCACTATTCCTGTCTCTTTAGAGCTTTCAGCTTTGGATTTACAGAAGGGTATAGAAAATCAAGAATTCCAATTTGCAGTTGAAAACAGGGTCATGTATCTAAACAAGTTGGAAGAGGAAAGAGAAATAGTTGTGGATAGAATAGATAAACATCAGCAAATGGTTAAAAGGATTTTTGATAAGAAGGCTAGTCAAAGAAGTTTCATTGTTGGAGACTTAGTACTTCTTTGGGATAGAAGGCGGGAACCAAAAAGGGCACACAAAAAGTTTGATTCTTTGTGGAGAGGTCATTTCCTGATCAAGCAGGTTATTGGTGACAATTCTTTTGTGCTGACTTATCTAGATGGTACTCCTTTACCTCTTGCCTATAATGGGCAAGATCTAAAAATGTTCAACTGGTAGCGGTCTCATGTCTTCTCCTTTGTATCATAGTTTCTTTTGTTCCTGTTTGTTGTGTTGTTTTTCCTCTGTTTGCCCAATGAATAAGGCTTTGTGCCATGGTTCTAGATTCTCTACCTCCCTATGGTCCGTGTCCCCATTCAGAGCCAGTTGTTACACCCCAAAATTTCCATTCCCAAGCCTTGTATTTTTCATTATTTTTGACCAAGTCTCAATGCTTTGTCTTCCCTTTGGTTGCCTTAGCTAACTTTAAAAGTCATGTGTGTTAGAGTTTTTTTTAATTGAAGTTCGCAACCCTTGTCGCATGGTTATAAAGTTCTCGAACCCGCCGACTTCCCGACCATGTATTGCATTGCCGAGTCTTAATCTTTGCTCTTGTGGTCGCTAGGTCAGAGGTTTTTGAAACTTTGAAACCCTCGACTTAAGGTTCTAAGGTTCTAACATCTCATGACCTCGTGACAAGAAGGTGGTCAACCGGTTCCCGAGGCTCATAATGATCATTAAATGACGGGCATGGCACACGAAAGGAATGTCTTTTCAGAATTTTCAAAAAGTGAGTAAATCTAAAGGCTATGTCCTCGAGGCATGCATTGAATGCCATGTCGACTCAGCATTTAAAATACTTAGTAATTTCCCTCCAGCACACGCAGTCTCTTTCATTTTCTTGTGGGGTTTTCTCTAAGTAATGCAGCCACCATTTCTCCCGTACTCTGCTATTGTTCCTTCTATACTTAGTTGTTCTCTACTCTGCAGCGGTAATGAAATTCAAATACCAGGGAGCTCCCCATAACTCTGGAATTGAAAATAGTTGGTCTGGTATCAGTGATACTAAGCTTGGTCACATTGATTTAGAGGAGTTTTGGTCTCGTCTGCAACAAGAAGATAAGTCACCATTTGCAAAGAAGATACTACAAAGTGATCTAGCGCATGTAGGAGGGTTCTTAGTCTCTGTGCAAAGTGAAGACTTAGTCGTGGCTTGTGTGAAGAGATACGTGCCAGAAACTTCTGAAGTCAAAGCCAAAGATAGAACTGTGTTGGGAAGAATTAATCCAAAAAGCATTATTCGTGCATTGAAAATTCCTGAAAGGAAAGAGTTTGAAGAAATGTCCGTGGCTATCAGAATGGATTTATTTCAAGCCAAAGAAGACTGGTGCAAGAACTCAATTGCACGGAATTGGTTGAAGTCGGAGAAGAGAGGTAAGTCTCAACTGCCTCAAAAACTTAAAAGAGCCCATTTCAAAGATGAAATTTCAGATATGATTACTTTGTTGCATAGAGTAGTAGGAATTGAAAATACAGATTCTTTTGAGGAGTGGATGTGTCATTTCATTTTATTAATATGCAGTGAAGATAAATACATAAATTGGGTCGAGATTATTAGTTTTCATTTGAATGAGTAGTTAATGAGATTTCAGGAGACTTTGACCTTTCATATGTGTTCATACCTAGTTTACATTCTAGCCAGTCAAGAGGTTGTTTGGGCTAGGTTGAGACCATGCGGGTCTTTAACTCCAAGCACACCTGTGTTTAGTTATTTTCCTCAGTTGAAAAGGGATATTGGAATGAAAGACTACCGCCGCGTAAATGATGCTTTTCTGATGTATGTAGTGAGAAAACTAGATGCAAACCCTGAATTGGGGATTTCACAAACCAGAAGCCACTTCCCTAATCATGTAATATGGAAGCTTCTATATTCAGTTCAATAGGTTTACCTATCTAAGAGTAGGGGTTATGAAAATGCCCCAACAAAATTACCAAGATACCCCGGTGATTTTCTCATTTTTCTGGAGGTATGCAAACAAATGTCTGTGGTGAATGTTAAGCATTGCAGTATGAAGAAGAAGGGGTATGATTTTCCATTAAAATTATCCTCCTACTCGTAAAACAAATGAAGTTGCTAGGGGAGCAGAGCATGTTTTGGCTGAATTCAATTTGCATACTTTGTCAATGAGATCCATTTTTGATAGTAAAAACTATGTGAAGTAGAATTTTCATGGCTCTGGTTCTTATGAGCATCATCTGACTCTGGAAGATTTTTGGGAAGATTGCATAGATGATAGGGAAGTTCAGAGGAGGAACTGTATAAGACTCACTTTGAGTCAAATTTAGGTTTTTGGTCTCTCTATTTACATCCCAAAGGGGGTAGAAGAAAATTTTGAAATCATTGATGAAGAGCATCAAGCCTTGGTGACTAAACCTCTTCCCCGAGTCAATTGGTCTGAAAAAGAAGTTGTGGATTTGAGGGTTCGCTCTACTGCTATAATAAAAAGAACTGAAGATTGGCTGGCTGGGAGATGGCGTGGGAATGTTGGTTCACCTCATAACTCAGGGAACCCTAGAACTAGTGATCAGAGACCTGCACAAAATTATGGTGCACACACTACCTCAAGGAGAGAAGAAGCTTTACAGTCTAATTCTAATTCTCAATCTGGAGGAGATGAAGAAAGGCCTGATGAAGCCCTAAAATTGAAATCAATCTATGAATTGGATAGCCTCCCTTCATCCACTTCTGCCAAGAAAAGGACTCCAACCAAGCCACCGCCTGTGTCTTTCGATCCTATTTTTCAACACATTGTTGATGATGGTTCTTTCCCACCATTTTTGGAGATTCCTTCTTCCCCCTCTACTGAGGAGGTGTTTGTTTCTGTTTCCATTGATAATCAGGTTAATGTTGTTTCTAACAATGTCAATACTGGTTTGGTATCATCTTCACCAAGTTGGTTGAAGAAGGCTGTAGATAAGAAGAGAAATATGTGCCCACTATTGCAGTCAAGGTAGATACAGTTGCCAAGTTGCTACAAACCACTTCTAAGCCCAAAAAGGCCAAGAGAATGTCAAGAATGGTCAATGATGCTACCACTGGACACCAGATGTTAGAGATTCCATATCCTGTAAAGGATTTGAATGAAGAGGAGATTACTAAAGATGATTATAAAATAAGCCACATTGATTTGGGTCCTTCTACTTTGGAGGGAGATTCATATCATGCTAATTTTTCTGTCAATGCTTTAATCAAAAGGGCTAAAGAAGAAAGGAAAGAGAATATAAAGCTTCAATCTCAAATTTTGTCTTTAAGCAAATTCATTCAATCCATTGTATCACCCACATCACAGGAAGCATCCAGCTCAGAGGTGATTGGAATTGATGCCAGCATTGTTCAAAAAATTAAAAAGAATCAAAACTTTGCTAAGGCTATTATAGAATGGGTAGAAAAGTTATCTTGTGATATGTCATTTTTCTTGACGAAGATGATACAGAATTACTCCCAGGTTCATAACAAAAGAAAGGAATTGATCAGCGAGCTCCAGTAGGTGAGGAAGGAACAAGGTAGTACTTATGTGCTTTCAAAAGAAGTTGCTAAATTAATAGCCTTGGATCCTATAACACTCATGAAAGAAAATTTAGCTAACGATCCCCATGAGATTGACCTATCTTGGGCTGATTCGTTGGATTGGAAGCTAAATATGTATGACAATCTTATAGAGCAGATTAATAAAGCTTTGCAAGATTATCTAGATCTAATGATTGGTATTCAAAGGGATTGCCAGACATTGGATGTGAATATTCTGGATAAATTTGGAGAAAATCCGTGAGATCCTAAGGAGATTACTATGCCGGCCAAAGACATGCTTCACAAAGAACTTGCTGATCCTGAGACTATTTCTGGTGAATCACTGGGTAATTTGGGTTTAATTCATGTTTATCTTAGAGGTTTCAAAAATAGAGATGAAATCATTCAAGAAACTATAGCAGGAGTAAACAAAACTTTGGTGAAGTTTAGAACCAAGCTATAGATCACCTCAACACCAAGGAGTAAGAACAACACAACTGTCATCACCAAATATTGGGAGTATAGGCTAAGAATAAAAGTACGTGAAATAATGGCTGAGGACTAAGGTGGCGAGAGTGTTGAAGACCCCAAAGAAGGCAAGGGGGTGGCGAGTTAATTTTATTTCTTTCATGCATTTCTAATACTTGGCTCTTGAACTTCTTTAAAAGACTTTATTTTAAAACAGTTGTCCCCAAGAAACTGTTCTATTTCTAAAGACAGTTATTATGTGAACATTATAAATATGCTATAGGCGACATAGTATGGATCTTTTTTTGGGAAAACTTTGATTTTCTCAATTAAGTTAGATACTTCTGATACTTGTTTCAATTTCTATCTCTTTCAATATAGAAAAGATATATTATTGAATGGTTCGAGCATATATGGTCTTTGTGTTGTGGTGTTTTGGATCATCATTCTTCTTATGTTGAATGTTATGTCAATTGTTTTCTTTCTTTATATTGGAAGTTTAAGTTGGTGATCTTATTGCTGTGGATATCTATCTTTGAATAAATATGTCATGGTGATTGGTGCAGGGGCACCTAACACAAGACATTTAAGTTCATGTTTTGTTTTATGTTGTAATAAGGTCTATTGACCAATGCATTTTCATTTCAGTTTATGTCTAGGTTCATTTTGTAAGTCCTAAGTGACATTTGACTATTGTAATCGCCTAATGCTAAAAATAGCAATAATGCCAAAAATAGGCAGTAGTGTTTCCCATCCGCTTGGGATCAGCCTCCCAGCCGGTTGGAATGGATTTGGTACTACTCTGGGTGAATCTATAAAAACCCAGAGAAATGAATCGAATGCATATACAGATTAGGGATTGAGATTGTGATTAGTCATATGATATTGTGATTGTGTGAATGTAATCAAGTATTGTGAAGGAGAAATCGATCTTTTCTGTGTTGTCAATTTTGTTTTCCATTCTCTGTAAATACGAATTGCATAGTCGTAGCTTTCTTTTCCTTTATGTTTTCCCATTGTTGCAAAATGTTGATTTGAAGCATTCCATTGATAAGATTTCTATTGAAATCAGTGGAATGGCTTCATTGTACATATATTTGTTTTCGTTTCCTATTTGTTTCATTGTTTCGGCGACGTAGAAGTTCCAGTTCGCGGGTCGCGCACAGTAGTTCGCCTAGCATTTTCATGTGCTACGGCTCGGTGAAAGCAAACTGTGCAATAGCATTCGGAGTACCAGCAGAAAACCCTAGCGTGGCCAATAATAGTGATTGTTATGCCGACGAGTGTGGATCGTGGTCAAAACCTCGGCGCATCGAAGAGCAGTTGAGAGCTTTGCCGACGAAGGAGAATCACGCCGACAGTAGAAATCCATCAGCATAAGTTTTGAATGTACATCTCAAAGGCACGCAGGAGAATGTATGCTGCGAGTGCATATGAGGTATGCATGTTGGGAATGTATCTTTCGGCAGATACAAGCAGTGACCGGTCGTAACGGTGAATCGGGGTATAGTAGCCGGCTATAGCAAGTCATGTTATGCATGTACCACAGTTGGTAGTTTATTGTTAAGTTTTGCCCGCTTCCATTGTGCGCTCTGCATCATTTTGGTGTCAGAGCCAATGAAAGGTCTGCATCAAGTGTTGGCATTGTCTGTGAATGTTTATGTCAGACAGAGAAAGTGAAAGAGGGGCTAGCAAGATGCCTCCAAAGGGAATGACCACCGAAGTGGTCAAGAAATTCAAGGAGATGGAGGAGTTGATCAAGACTGGAGTCAAGGAAGTACTCCAAGCTGAGTTGAAGACCTTGGGAAAAGGTAGGAAACTAGACAAGGAGTCTGATGAAGAAGAAGAAGATGGGGAAGAGGAAACAACCCCAGGACAGACAGATATATCTGTAGATCAGAAACAATTTCTGGAGGCCATAAAATCACTTGGTAAGGAATCATCTGAATCAAGAATGGAGAAATCTCATGTTCAATGGAAAGATGGACGCAGAAGAAGTCATCGAATGGGTCGAGGCTTTGAACAATTACTTCGAGTACAAGGAGGTACCAGAGAATAGAAGAGTCAAGTTTGCAAAAACAAAATTGAAAGGTGCTGCACTCACATGGTGGAACTACACCCAGGGAGAAAGGGTGAAGAGTGGCAAGAGCATGATCTCATCCTAGAGTCGGATGGTAGAGAGGATCAAGGCTCAGTTCCTACCAGTAGATTATGAAGTGCAGATATACAGGAAAATGCAGAACCTCAGGCAGAAGGATATGGATGTATCCACCTATACAGAGGAATTTCATAAATTGTCCCTAAGGTGCGGACATGCTAAAGATGAGAAAGGAAGAGTTGCCAGGTATATTAATGGCCTGAAGTATAGTATATAAGATGAGATTACCATCTTGACACCAAAAACCGTGGACAAATGTTTTCAGGTGGCACTGAGAGTAGAAGAGAAGCAGAAAAGAAAAGGAGAACAACAGAATAGAGGCAGAGGTGGAAAGAATTTTAAGGGCAGAAACAACTTTGGTGGCAAAAATTAGTTCCAGAAGAATCAAGGGGAGTCCAGTCAGCAAGAACACAGTGGAGAATCTAGTTCCAGAGAGGGTTTCAGAGGAAGGAGACCCAATGGGAGAGGCAGATTTGGGGGACTAGGCAGAGATCCTAATGTCTTCATAGGAAGATGTTATAATTGTAAACAAATTGGGCACACAGTAGGCAGGTGTCCAAAGAAAGCCTCAAGCTCTCATGGAGGAGAGAGAAGGAGCCAGTTGATTCAAGAAGAAGATTGTCAGAGTGTGAACTCACCTATGGGAAGTGCAACTCCAGCACAAGATGGAGAAAGTCTCATGATGAGAAGAATGATGTTGAAGGTACCACAAAACAAAGAACCACCGCAGAGGAAAACACTATTCAGAACTCTGTGTAAAGTTTCTGGCAAGAGGTGTAAGGTAATTGTTGATTCTGGCTCCACTGAAAATTTAGTTTCAGTAGAAATGGTAGAGAAACTGAATTTGAGAAGATTACCACATGTGAGTCCATACAAAGTGTCATGGCTAAACAAAGGGCAGCAAGTCTTGGTTAATGAACAAGATTGGGTCAAATTTCAGATAGGGGAATATGGGGATAAACTTTTGTGTGATATAATTCCCATGGATGCGTGCCATTTACTGTTAGGTAGACCTTGGCAGTATGATGTACAAGCCCAGCATGATGGTAAGTTGAATTCCTTTGTGATTACTAAGAATGGTAGACAGTATAAGATGGATCCTTTACCAGAAGAGGGTGTAGACAAGAATGTAAGCTCAAGTATCATGTTAATGAGTGGGAAAGAGTTTCTCCATACTCTAAAAGAAGAGGGAACCCAGGGGTATGCTCTGATTTTGAAACCTAAAGATAGTTCTGATTTGTCTAAAAACAGTAAGGAAAAAATCCCTAAGGAAGTGCAGGAATTATTGGACAAATATAAGGGTATCATGGTGGAAGATATGCCAAATGTACTACCCCCTATGAGAGACATAAGTCATCAGATTGACTTCATCCCAGGATCCACATTGCCAAATAAGCCAGCTTATAAAATGACACCTAATCAGAATGAGGAGATTGCTAAACAAGTACAAGAACTGTTGGATAAGGGTTTGGTGAGGAAAAGTCTTAGTCCATGTGTTGTACCCACAGTTTTAGCTCCCAAGAAGGATGGCAAATGGAGATTGTGTACTAATTTGAGAGCCATAAATAAGATCACCATCAGATATAGGTTTCCTATGCCCAGAATAGAAGACCTAATGGATTGTTTGGGAGGAGCTCGGTACTTTTCTAAAATTGATCTCAAGAGTGGATACCATCAAATCAGGATTAGACAAGGGGATGAATGGAAGACAGCCTTTAAGGCTAATGAAGGTCTTTATGAGTGGCTGGTGATGCCATTTGGTCTGTCCAATGCTCCAAGTACTTTCATGCGTCTAATGAATGAGGTATTGAAAGATTTTATTGGCAAATTTGTTGTTGTCTATCTTGACGATATTCTAGTTTTCAGCAGGACAAAAGAAGAACATTTGTAGCATTTGGAACATGTGTTGAAGAAGCTACATGAGGAGAAACTGATGATTAATATGGAGAAGAGTATCTTCATGAAGGAAGAACTTACATACCTTGGATTTGTTATATCCCAGGGCAGTTTGAAAATGGATCCAGAGAAGGTAAATGTTATTCTGTCTTGGCCAGCGCCTACAACAGTGAGTGATGTAAGGAGTTTTCATGGGTTAGCAACATTTTATAGGAAATTCATAAGAGGATTCAGTCATGTTTGTGCACCCATTCTGGATACCATAAAAGGAGGATAGAAATGTAAGTTTGTTTGGAATAGAGCAGCAGATGACTCTTTTGAGATTCTCAATAGAAAATAGTAGAGAAACCCATTTTGGTTTTGCCTGATTTTAATAAGTTGTTTATTGTGGAATGTGATGCCAGTAACCTTGCCATTGGTGTTGTCTTGAGTCAGGAAGGCAGACCTGTTGCTTTCTTTAGTGAAAAGCTAAATGATGCTAAACGAAAGTATTCCACATATGATCTAGAATTGTATGCAATGGTTCAAGCATTGAAAAAATGGAGACATTATCTATTGCCCAAGGAATTCATTGTTTATACTGACAACCATGCTTTGAGTTTTCTGAATTCACAGGAGAAGCTAAATCACAGGCATATGAAGTGGGTTGAACAACTTCAGGTGTATACTTTTTCCATCAAACATAAGAAGGGACAAGCCAACAAAGTGGCAAATGCTTTGAGCAGACGAGTGTGCACTATATAGGAAATCTAGTTGCAAAGTGTGGGAGTGGATTCTCTCAAGAATATGTACCAGGATGATGAGGACTTCAAGGAGATATATGCAGTTTGTTCACAATTTTTAGATTCCTATCATTCTGATTTTTCTAAATATTTGTTACAACAAGGGCTACTATTCAGAGGCAGCCAATTGTGTGTGCCTAGGTGTTCCATGAGGGAGAACATCATAAAAGAGAAACATTGCGGTAGTCTTGGAGGTCATTTTGGATTGGACAAGACATTGGAACAAGTGAGAAGGCTTTACTTCTAGCCTAGGATGCAAACTGATGTCAGGAAATTTGTGGAAACTTGTAGCATTTGTCAGAGGGCAAAAGGAACTTCATCTAATGTAGGCCTCTATCAACCACTTCCAATTCCGCAAAGGCCATGGGAGTGCATCAGTATGGATTTTGTTTTGGGTCTTCTAAGGACTCAAAGAGGGTTGTTGACAGGTTTAGTAAAATGGCTCACTTTGTGCCATGTAAATGTACCAATGATGCTTCACATATTGCTGGACTATTCTTCAAAGAAATAGTTTGAATTCATGGTTTGCCACTGAATATTGTCACTGACAGAGATCCCAAGTTTGTGGGACATTTTTGGCACACTTTGTGGAAGAAATTGGGCACTCAATTATCTTTCACGTCAGCATATCACCCTCAGATGGATGGACAAACTGAGGTGGTGCATAGATCATTGGGTAATCTTTTGAGGTGTTTGACTAAACAGCATGGAGAAGCATGGGATATGATCATCCCACAAGCAGAGTTTGCATATAATGATTATGTTAATAGGAGCACAGGAAAGAGCCCTTTTGAAGTTGTATATGGAATTCATCCCAGGGGAATTTTGGAGCTCAGGGATCTCCAGAACATGGAGAAAAGGAGTGCACAAGGAGAAGATTTTGCAGTCAGCATGAAGGATATCCATGATGCTGTAAGGGACACTATCCAGAAGAACACAGGGAAATACAAAGAGAGAGATGATTAGAGGAAGAGGGATGTCAGTACAAGGTCAGAGATTTGGTGATGGCTTATCTAAAGAAGGAAAGACTTCCTAAGGGGCAGCCAATGAAGCTTCTTATGAAGAAGATAGGTCCATGCAAGGTTGTACACGAATTTGTGCCTAATGCATACGAAATTGAACTTCCTCCAGGTTTAGCAATATCACCCATTTTCAATGTGTCAAATTTGTTTCCATTCAACGGAGCCAATACAGCAGAGACAGGAGCAGAAGATGCAGAATGGATTTCTGATCTTCCACCGAGTTAGCCAGTTCAGTTGGACTGTATTTTGGACACAAAGGTTCAGAAGAAGACCAGACACAAAACCTACAAGCAGTTTCTGGTCAAGTGGCATGGTTTACCTGATGAGGATGCAACCTGGATGAGCGAGGAAGACATCATCAAGCATGGGGTTCATATTTCAGACTTAGTTCCTCAAGGGACTTGAGTTATGTTAACCCCGGGAGTATGGTGCAGGGGCACCTAACACAAGTCATTTAAGTTCATGTTTTGTTTTATGTTGTAATAAGGTCTATTGACCAATGCATTTTCATTTCAGTTTATGTCTAGGTTCATTTTGTAAGTCCTAAGTGACATTTGATTATTGTAATTGCCTAATGCTAAAAATAGCAATAATGCCAAAAATAGGCAGCAGTGTTTCCTAGCCGCTTAGGATCAGCCTCCCAACCGCTTGGAATGGATTTGGTACTACTCTGGGCAAATCTATAAAAACCCAGAGAAATGAATTAAATGCATATACAGATTAGGGATTGAGATTGTGATCAGTCATATGATATTGTGATTGTGCAAATGTAATCAAGTATTGTGAAGGAGAAATCAATCTTTTCTGTGTTGTCAATTTTGTTTTCCATTCTCTGTAAATACGAATTGCATAGTCGTAGCTTTCTTTTCCTTTCTATTTTCCCATTGTTGCAAAATGTTGATATGAAGCATTCCACTGATAAGATTTCTGTCGAAATCAGTGGAATGGCTTCATTGTATATATATTTGTTTTCGTTTCCTATTTGTTTCATTGTTTTGGTGACGCAGATGTTCCAGTTCACGGGTCGCGCACAGTAGTTTGCCTAGCATTTTCATGTGCTAGGGCTCGGTGAAAGAAGACTGTGCAACAGCGTTCAGAGTACCAGCAGAAAACCCTAGCGTGGCCGATAATAGTGATTGTTATGCCGACAGGTGTGGATCGTGGTCAAAACCTCGGCACATCGAAGAGCAATTGAGAGCTTCGCCGACGAAGGAGAATCACGCCAACAGTAGAAATCCATCGGCATAAGTTTTGAATGTACATGGTGAATGTACATCTCAAAAGTACGCAAGAGAATGTATGTTGCGAGTGCATATGAGGTATGCATGTTGGGAATGTATCTTTCGGCAAATACAAGCAGTGACCGGTCGTAACAGTGAATCGGGGTATAGTAGTCGGCTATAGAAAGTCATGTTATGCATGTACCACAGTTGGTAGTTTATTGTTAAGTTTTACCCACTTCCATTGTGCGCTCTGCATCAGTGATGGGAATTTGAATTCTTTATTCGAGTTGATGTTTGAAGTCTTTGAGCTTATTATAGTCATTTAATTTACTTAGATGTGTGGGATTTCCTTTCAAAGCTTTCTAGTTAAAAGCACTACCTTTTCTTGTTTTCTGGTTAAAAGCAACATATAATTTAATTCATTGTATATCATTCGAAGGTAGCTGCCACCTTGTGAAATAAGCAGAGAGTTAGTTATAAAACACCATTGTAACTGAGTCAATTGTGGTTACATTTGTCATTGTTTGGGTGAGAGAATATAGAGTTGAATGAAAAATCTGTACACCAACAGACCGCAAGGTCGAGTTGGTGACTATGAAAACGACCCTAGGTGATGAAATGATCAAATCCATATGGTTGATGGATAAATGGGAGTAGGTGTACAAATAAGTGTGATAAATGTGGGGTATAAGCAAATGTATCAAGTATGGCACAAGGGTTTCACCGAAATCCTCTGTGTGCTTCTTGTTTGGGGTTCCTCTCTCTGCATTGGAATCATTCTAAATTCTTTGAGTAATCTGATAAATTACTAGATTTCAGTCCTTTATTGGTCATGGCTTAGATTCATGGTGGAGGCTGTATTTTCATTTTGTTTGTTCTAAGTTGTAACCCATTTTGATGTTTCATTTATTTATCTTTTTTCAAGTTAGCAGTTACCTTTTCCCCGCCCTTTCGTTGCCATCATCACCCTAGTGTCACTCGAGACGTGAGGGGGCTGACGAAGGAGGTACTGAACTTGCACTTGAATTAATGTCTGCATTGAAGTCCCAATGGAAAACAAAACTGAGGCAGATGTTAGAGCCCTTTCAGATCAAGCAAAATCTTACAGAGAAGTTTTGAGTGTGGAAAATGCTGAAGCTGTGCCAGAAAATGAGGGCTTCGAGATCTGACCTCCACTCAGAGTCGACGGTGGAGTCACCATGAAGAAGGTTGTGCAAGGTGAGGCTGGAGAGCAACCTCAAGGTGAGTTCCTCGCCAGGCCAAGTAAAATCTCCTTGTGTCCAAATGAAGATATGTTTAATGCAGTTAAGAAGGAAGAATGTAGATTAAAAAACATAGCTGTGTTTTTTACGTGTATTAACATTGAGAAAATGTCGTCAAGAAGATTTTTTGATAACTAGTTGATATTTGTTTGAGGAAAAAAATTGGGTATCCACTTCTCCTTCTGTAGAATGGTCCAATCTAGAATTTTTGTTATATTTTTCAAAAATCATAACATGCAAAAGAGAGTAGTTAAGAATGATTTTTGGAACATTGGTCCAGCACTCTTTAAGGCATTCCCATGGGTACTAGACACCACACACAAGGAGATTCAATTTTGTTCAGTGCCTAGATGGGTATTAATAAAAAACATTCCTATTCAATTTTGGTGTTTTATACCACATATTATCAAACCATTTGGGAAAATTATCAAAATAGATGAAACAAGATCCACCTTACCACATCTTGATGCAAGGTTGCTTGTAGCCTTCAATACTGGAGTTCAAAAACCAGAAATAGTAGAACTAAACTGGGAGAACAATTGTGTGCAATGTGAACTCGTAGGGCTTAGGGGGCTCAATTCATGTTTTCTATGTGAGATGGATGGGCATCAAAGGAAGGATTTCCCGGTAGTCAACAAAAACTATAAAAAAAACAATATGGCCTTTGACGCCAGAGAAAACCCTAATAGCACCACAGGTAATTTGACCTCAAAAAGGTTCAGGCCCGGATTCTAGGGTCCCTCCTAAGGAAAACAATAAGTCCCACATTAATCAAGAACTTCACCCCAAAATGGTGGTAGGGAATCTAAGAGAAAAATTAAGGATACAAGGATGGATAGTAATGATGGGATACCCTCTGTGGTTTTTGGCAGTGAGCACCCATATGATGGGGACTCAGATAGCACCCAAGATGGTAGTTTAAGCCTTTTCTCTAACGATGGTCTTGATGAAAAGGACTCGATGGATGAGGATCCATACCTTGTCTCCCAAATTGAGGAGACTCAACCTCACTCAGACCTTAATAACCAAGCAAAGGAAAAGGACATTGAGTTGCCTTTGATAGGCCAAGACAGGACCTCAGATTCTCATAAACAAGAAACCATGTCTAATGATGGATTTATCACTGTAAGAAAGAAAAAAATGCTCAACAGTTAGCATTAGAAAAAATAAGGGAGGTGGCAAACCAAAGGAATAAATTAGACTACCTGAAGGAGGAATTCCTCAAGAAAAAGGCTACAGATCCCCTAGGGTTAGTAGTTGGCCTCCACAAGTAGGGTGGCAAGATTGCTAAACATGTTATAGTGGCAAGCAAGGGTAAGACCTTGTTTAAGGTTGAAGAGAGGAAAATAACCCTTGAATTTGATTCCTCATAGGAGGAAAGCAAGAAAAGAAAGAACATGAGCAGGTCAAACAGTTCTGTTAAACTTGGAAAAAAAGGAAAGGATGATATGCCTTAAACACTGGTTAGATGAAATATGGGGTAGAAAACCCTAAATCTGATTCACTATCTAAGAAATGAAAAACTTACATTGCTTTAGCTGGAATGTCATAGGTTTAGAATCCTCTGATAGGAAATATGCAGTGAGGGGTTTTTGTAATAAAAATAAAGACATGGATGTTCTATTTATATAGGAAGTCAAAGTAGTAGGCTTCATGATGGAAAACATATTGAGGTTTGTTTGGAGAGATGCAATATCCTTCACCACAAATCATGAAAGGAGCAGAGGAGGCAATGCTATTCTGATTAACAGAAAATAGGAGAACCTTATTAAAGCCTCAGGAATGTCCCCTTGCAATAGGTGTATCTGGATCACCTTAGACTATGTAGGGATGACGATTGGTCTTTGCTCAATCTATGATCCTAATGAATATGTTAACAGAGAAGAATTATGGAATTGGATGTCCTCTGAGTTACCGAAGGTACCTTGGGTGCTAGGGGGTGACTTTAACATGATTGAGCAAGCAAAAGATAAACAAGGAGGAATCCCAATGGGTTGGAAAGGCAATGAAAAAATTTTCTAGCAAAGGTTAAAAAAGTCTCTTAATCTGATAGACCCATTAGAAGGAGATAAGAAGAATAATAGTGGAATCTGGTTCTCATGGTCTAATTGTCAAAAATTCAATAGAAGAATATACAGTAGACTGGATACATTTTATATAGATAAGAATGCATTTCTCATCCAGTGCAAAAAAGATGTAAATAAAGTGCAAGTCATCCCTAATCCTCTTTCTAATCATCACCCCATCAAAACTGTGATTCAAATTCAAAAGCAAGAGGAAAGTGCTAGAAAATAGAAAAATACATCCTACAAGCTTAATTGTGAACTCCTAAAAGATCAGGATTGCCTAAATGGTGTTAAAACATTAAGAAGCATCTGTAGATCTCAGTATAAAAATAAAGATGTCTCCCTTTGCTGGAATAGATCGATAGAATCTTGTAAGGATGTCTTTCAAATTGTAGGAAAGAAATATGCCCTAGACAGGAAAAAAGAACTGTTCCTGCAAGAAGAATATCTTAGATTGGAGGAAAAAGCTCAAGCCAATCCAAAAATAGAAAATCTTGTGGTAAAATTGGGAGAAGTCAAGCACAAGCTAAGGAAGGTTCAGATTAAGAAAGCTCAGAGTGCAAAAATTAGGGCAAAGCTGAATTGGTTGGAGGATGGGGATAAAGGCTCTAAGTACTTCTTCAATCTCCTTAAGTATAAAAACATTAAAGAGAATATAGGAGTTGTAGTTGAAAATGGAGTCTCCCTAAACAAACAAGAGGATATACCGGTTGCCTTTAAAAAAATTTATGAAATTTTATTTAAAACAGAAGATTCCAGAGATGGATGCAAAGAGGCCCAAGACTTATGTGAAAGAATCTGTAAGGAAAAGGTGAATGAGAAGATGAAAAAATAGCTTGATCAAGAAATATCTAAAGAAGAAATTGAAGCAGCAATTAACTCCATGAAAAATGGCAAATCCCCTGGAGCCGATGATCTCCCAGTAGAATTCTATAAAGCAACTATGGAATGGGTAGTGGATTATCTGCTTGATTTGTACAAAGAATCCATAGATAAGGGGTCTTTAGGAGGAGAAATAAATAAAGGTATCATCAAACTCCTAGCCAAGGAAGGGGATAATATATTAACTAAAAATTGAAGGCCCATAACATTATTGAATGACTCTTACAAAATTATTGCTAAGGTGTTGGCCCTAAGAGTGAGAAATACTCTACCAGAAATTATAAGCTCCACCCAAACAAGATTTATTAAGAGTAGGTATATTCTTGAGAACTTGACCACAAGCTGGGAAGCACTTCAGTGGGCAAAGGATTCTAATCAAAATGTAGGAATACTTCTTTTGGATTTTGAAAAGGCTTATGATCGAGTTGAATGGTCATTTATTTTTAAAATTCTCAAAGCAATAGGCTTTCCTGATAAATTTTGCAAAATGGTTAAGATGTTGTTTAAGGATGCCTCGGCCCAAGTAGAGGTGAATGGGGAATTGTCTGCTCCTTTTGTAATGGGAAGATCCATCCGTCAGGGTTGCCCCCTTTCCCCTTCATTATTTGTGATTGCATCAGAAGCTCTCCATTTTCTGTTGAGAACTAAGTGTATTCAAGGTAGATTAGAGGGTATCTCTCTGCCTAATGGTGAAAAACTTCTTAATGTTCAATTTGTAGATGACACCGCTCTTTTTCCTGAGATTGACAAACTGGAATTTGAAATTTTGGAACAGAGGTTGGATATCTTCTGTCTAACTTCTGGGGCTAAGATTTCCCCTTCTAAGTCCATTCTTTTGTCTTGGGACCTTGCTGCCCCAACTTGGCTTGACCTTGGAAAGTGGTAGTGGGGGGGTCCAGGGGTTCAGGTAAGAGTCCTTGGTATACCATTTGCTATCAACCCCTCTCTGAAGCTTATGTGGGATTGGATCTTTATTAAAATTGAAAAGAAGCTTAACAATTGGGGAAGGTTGCATCTCTCTTTGGTTGGTAGAGTTCAAGTCTATCAAAAGATCCTATCAGCCTATTCAATCTACTATTCCTTCATGTGGCTTTTTGCCAATTACCAGTTTGACATCATTCACAAGTTGATAAGGAAATTTTTGTGGTCAGATGGAAAGGGAAAGGAGAAAAAGCATTTGGTTAGGTGGGAGTGGTGTTGCATGAGTAAAGTAGTGGGAGGGTTGGGGCTCAAAGATTTGAGGATCCAAGGTGTTGCCTTGGTAGCAAAGTGGATAATCAATTCTTTGTATGGTAATGAGCCTTGGAAGGTTTTGGTGAGAACCAATCTCATGAATGCTTTTCCAATGAAGAAAAAAAACTTGGGGCAAATTGCATATCCACGACACTCTGTTTGGGGATTTTAACTCTAAACCTGGGGGATCTGTGGTTTTTAAAAGCATTTGGAAGGCTTGGGAGCAAGTCAAGATTTTTTATCTTGGGCAGGGCAGCCATTGATTATAAGAATCACTGCATCTAGGGACATAGGTCCATTTGGTGGAATGTCAAGCATAAGAATAGGCCTTTGGCTTTGATTCAGGAGTGTTCTGCCCTGAAGTTTAACTCAATGGGGATTTTAATTGAGCTCAAAGATCTCTTGAATGAGGGTTACCCAAAAAACTTGAATCAGATCAAAGAGGAGTTTCTTTTAAATAATAGGCAATACAAAACTTTCTCTACATTATACAAAGCTCTACTATGCAAGTTACAGTCAGGGGTAAATATTAAAGGGGAAGAGGAACTGGATAAAATGCAATGGGCAGATGGAAGTAACTTGTTGCTAGTGAAGCCTAAATTGATTTACAAAATGATATCTAACTTGCAGGAGATTATCCAACACATCAATGACACCTAGAGTGACACCTTAGGTCTAGATACCTTATCTATAAACCTCAATTGGATTTGGTCTAGTGTTCTTGAACCAAAAAAAGCCTGCTTTAGATGGTTACTTATCCTCACAAAACTTTGTATTGGTGTGGGTGATGTTTGGTGCCCATTGTGTAATGTCCAAGAGTCTGTTGCCCACATTTTTATTGATTATCCATTTGCTAAAAGAGTCTGGAATTTTTTTATGGGGAATATCTCTTTGTGGAGTCCTATTGCAACTAAAAATTGGAAAGAAATATTGTGTGGTCATGTGGATGCCTTGAATAAAAAATACAATACTTATTGGCTAATATTGTCTACTAAAATTTTGTGGTTTATATGGTAAAAAAAGGAACGGGGAAAGATTCCAGGGCAGGGAGAGGCAACTCATTGGGATTTCTTTAAATCTCACAAATTTCAACTTTTTTGAACAGGTGGTCATGACAATGGAAATGTCAATTGATAAATTTAAATAGCTAATGGATACATGAACTATGTTTTATAAAGATGACATTAAGGAATCAAATTTCTGTGCCAGGAACTTGAGGAAGTTTGACCAGAGATTCTATAATACATATACAGATTTTCAAGAGATGTACAATAGGAAGAAGCAGAGAGACCTGACAAAGAGTGAAATAGACAAACAATGGGAAATAATATCTCAAAACTTTAGCACAAACTCTGAGCATTGGACGGATTTACCAGGCAGGGACTCTGGCAACATGAGAGACAATAGGATGCATAGCAGGGCTCAAAACAGTGACAGGGGTACAAACCAGTGGAATGAGATGAAAAAACCAAGAGCAAAGGGTTCTAAACTGGACGATAGCCAAGGATATTATCTTCAGTTTGAAGAACAAGGAGAAGTGACTGCACATCTTCATAAAGATGCAAGGAAAGAAATGGATTGGAATGATGACAACACGAACCAGGGTAGACCACTAATAGAAGAATAGGAAAAGGATAATATGGAAGAGTAATTAGTTTCATAAGTTCAAATGAATTTTGTTGTTAAAATGCAGAGATCAAACAACAGTAAAGAGATAGTAATTTAAGCAAAAACTTGAATTGGTTTTGATATGATAGATCCCTCTAATATGTACTCATGTTTTAATATGTAAAACTGCCTGTATATATTAGTGAAGTAGTAAGTTTTTTGGATTGGAGCTAGCTGCAGAGTTGGTTTTTTTGATGTGGTCTTCTTAACCACAGTGATGTAACTCTTATCTTCTTTGAATACAATTGGTGCATGATTCTCAATCCAAAAAAATGTATCAAGTATGTGCATATAAGGATAATGTAGGTGCTAAGTATGTGGGAATAAGTATGTATAGGGATAGACTAAAGGCTAGGGGAATAAGCCCAACTTCACACAAGATTGTGTTATTTATTTTTTATTAAGGTAAAGAAGGGTTTTTGAAAGGGCCCCAACCCTTTTACAAAGTTGTCGACACACAACAGTTGACCAACAACACAGCTGCAACAAAGCCGCTCAGAACAAACCACAACAAAAGACAGTGGGAAACAAGGGTCTCGACCCTTTACAACAATTGCCCTAAGGCAAGGCAAGATAGGCCCAAAACAGTCAAAAACAACAAAGACAAACGGCACAGTTGCAACAAGGTTGCAAGGAACAACAACTACAACAAAAGACTAAACAATATCATAACCAAACCTAGCAGGTTGCATACCCTTTGCCCGAGTGCGGGTATGAGAAAAATGCTTCGAAAGACCTTTCTTCCTTCTTTGGACAACGGTCCAAAAAACTTCATTATCCCCATCCACAGAAATAGGAGATGTAGGAGGGGAGACTCTCACCAAAGCCCCAGAAGGGGGCGACTCCTGGGAAGAGGAATGTATGGCCGGGGAAAGTGACCTTCGAGACGCTGCCATGCAAACAACAGAAGGCTCACCATCACCAGGGACCGAAGTAGCAACATGCATCAAAAGTAGGGGAGGGACCTCCTTCCCAACAAAAAATGTGTCATTTGTTTATATGTATGTATATCGAGACATTTCTTCAAAATATGCACAAAACTAAATGGCAAATGGTAGGGATGTGCAAATTTCATCATTAAAATTTTATAATAAATTAAAAAAGAAAAAGAGAGAAAGAGACCGGCACCGAAGTCTCAAAATTCTAAATTAAAAGCTCAGCCGAAATCACTACATATCGTAATTGATAATAATCATGATAAGTGCACTACAAATTTTCTACCAAACGACATGAAACACATTCTTCCTATGCAATCTTTTCGTTTCAATATTTTGATGCTGACAATGTATTGTGGGGATTGAACTTGCATGGGGAAATATCATTTAAGCGTAGGTTTGTTTAGAACAATACACAGCCTTTTTAATTTTTCATTGTTGGCATTGATTGAAATCGAACATAAAAAGTATAAATTGGTTTGAGGTATCAATTTTATGTTGGTTTCCTGTCAATTATGGTCCAACTTGGGCGGTGATTTCTTTTGGCCTCACAAGAGACTACAAAAATGTGATGAGACCACATTCCCTGGCCAAAAAAAAAGTGCTACCATAAATCTACCTTTTCAGACATATCATGTGCTATATCTCTTCTTGCAGCATACCTAATTATATGAGGGTATGCACTTTGTGGGGATCGATCTCATGACATCTCTAGAGACTACCGCCACCAACCATTTCCATAATATCACATAGGTTTTATATTCTTCCATCAACATAGGTTTTCAATTACTCCATATATTCTCGGCCATAACGACGTCAGAGGATAAGAATGTCTTTATCCATGTCTGATTCTGATTACTTATAGATTAAAGAGAAGTTTATGAGGGAAACCATTGTGGATACCAAGTAGATTAGATTAGATTTATGGTATCGACAGGTATCCTAATGAACAGTATTTTGTGTTGTTTTCTATCATTTCCATCACTTTTGAGAAAACCACTTCCACTGGGGGAACATGGGTCATATCCTTAAGAATCCACCAATAATAATTTCAGTGTGCAGAAACATTGTTTATTCCTGATCTCTACGTCAATTCATCCAGCATGCATGTAGACTCTAGTCTAAAGTATCTCCTAACTCAAAGAATCACAACTTTTTCTTAGTCCAATCCTTTCACTAATGCGTAGTGCTATCATTGTTATGTACACTTGATTTCAACTCAATCTATTGAAAAACAACTTGCTGTATATGTGGTTTACAGTCGTCTCTGTGAGAGAAGTAAGAACACTCTGTGTCTGTGATAATGTTTTAGCCACATAATTGGGCTCACTAAACTTGAGTTACTACCTAATCATAACATGCTCCCATATTACCCATCTGTTATTTTTCTTGGTATTGAGGGTTACATTTTAACCACTTAACCGGGGCCACTAAACCTGGGTTCGTACGCTAATCATAGCATGCTTCCTTACTAGTTATTAGCCATGAGTTAATGTTCTGTACCAAAAGAAATGCATATGTTTTAACCACTTAACCATGGGGTCACTAAACCTGGGTTCCTATCCAAATCATAGCATGGTCCCTGCCTCCATCAGTTATTTCTCTGGTAGTGGGGAAACGCTCATTTTTGTAACCACTTGCTGCCACTTAATAACCTAATCATAACATTGCCCCTTATTACTTCGGTTATTTAGCTGGTTGCTGAGGGAAATGCTAAGAGATTTATTTAATATATGGAAATATAGTCTGTCATATTTCCTTGTGTACCAATTCAGTAGTTGTCATCAGTGTACAATGTACACTGTAGACTTTTGAGTATTAGAGGATAACCAATCTCTATGACACATTTTCCAAGAGTTAATACTCAAAAAAGAAGACACCATCTTTTCTGAAAGTCTGAAGTCCTCCATGTCTGTCTGCTTGTGAACACATGAGAGAGGGATCTGGGTGGTGCACTGACATTTGATGTCTGTCCCACCCTGCACTAATTGCCTATCTTCTCAACCCCACAACCAAACTTTCTATAACAACCTCTGTCATATCATCCGCAAGTCTTTCCATTGACATTTCCCCACTATTTTTAAGTTTTTTGCAAGGGTGGGAGATCACCAATAATTTACTTTATACTGCTCATCCCGCCTCTTCCCCACCTGCAGTTGTTGCATTGCGGGATGAAAGGTCTGTTTGTTTCTGCATACTCTATAAATTTCAAAAAACAAATAAAAAAGAATGTGGGATGCGAGAGAAAATATACAACCATGATTGCCGAATAAGTAAGCTCCAACATGAGACCCAGTTCCTTCATCCATTCTTGAAGGAGACATTTTGATATTTTTGTTGTCATAGGTAGCTTAAGCGTAAGCGGCATTTGCAAGACTTATGTATAAGTATATATGGTATATATTTGTTGTGGGTGTCCAACAATGTGTGTGCGTTACTCCTGAATTTGCCCATAGTGTAGATCCCGTATGCATTAATATTGCTCTCTGAGTGGAACCCGAACTCTCCCATAGACAATTCTGGGCTCAACATAATCTCTAGGAAACAGTAACAACAAATGGAGCAGTTATGAATCTTAGTTAAAAATCGAAGCAATTGATGATGGGTCCTCAACATCCTATGAGATGGGAGAGCACTGGAGAGCAATGGTGGTTTGCCACTCCTGTGGATTGGGCAGCAGCCAATGGATACTTTGAAGTTGTAAAAGAGTTGCTCAGAGTAGATGCTAATCTTCTGATCAAACTCACATCTCTGAGGAGAATCAGGAGGCTGGAAAGTGTGTGGGAAGATGACAATGAGGCCTACTTCAGAGATGCAGCCAAAGGAAGAGGCCTGGTTGCCAGGGAACTCATGGGTGAGTGTGAAACAAAGTATGGTAACATTCTAATTGATGGAGGCTATGGTGGTTGGTTGATATACACTGCCGCTGCTGCTGGCGATGTTACGTTTGTCAGGTATTTGTTGAAGAGGGAGCCACTGTTGGTATTTGGAGAAGGAGAGTATGGAGTATCAGACATGTTATATGCAGCTGCCAGAAGCAAAAATGCTGAAATATTCAGAGAAATTCTTGGTCTTGCCAATGATATCAAGTGTCTCAGGAAGAGTAAAGCTGATGATTCGGCTGCAGTGATGTTTGCTGCACCTTCAAGTTCATCTTCCCTCTCATTTCAAATGATGAACAGGGGTATCCATGCTGCTGCAAGAGGAGGGAATGTGGAGATACTGAGGGAATTATTGAAACACTGTCCGGATGTTAGTTCATATAGAGATAGCCGAGGCTCAACTGCTCTGCATTCTGCTGCAAGTAGAGGCCAAGCTGAGGTGAGCTCATAAGATTTTTGTTTTTGCATTTTCAAATGGCGTATTTTTGGGTACAGTCAATTAGACAATTCGTGTACTTGCTTATTGATGACTTGGGACCTTCCTTAATCACGTCTAAAGTTGACATAAAGAGGAGTGATACACATTTTAAAAAGGTACAGAAAACGACCATCCACATCTAATGGGATCTTAGGAAGACACATATCTATAGCAGTCTTTAGCTTTCTAGTCCACACAGTCAACCTGGTATTTTTTTATCAAGAGTTTATGGTCAGACGGTGTAAAAATTGAAAGCCCACTCCTTTGACCTAATATGAGACTATTAGGTTTTCACCCTTGATATGGTTGGGGTGATTCCTTCTGGATTAGATGTCTGGTGAACTGTGGGTATTCCGGTTCCCCAACGAAGAAATTCTCAGCCGCCCAGTTCAAACTTGGATGCCCTAATAAGAGTGGGCTATTTTATCCCTGAGCCTCACCAGCTAAAACAAAATGGATTCAAGAATTCCTGGATGATATTTTTTTTTATTGGAACCAAGAAAATCTTATCTGTTCAAATTTCACTCTTTTGGTTCATAGAATTGGATTTTTTGTAGCTACGATTGCACCTGTGATTTTGATGCCTGCAAACTCAACCACTTGCACTACAACCTTGACGGGAAAGAAGAGAAAAGTTTATCCATTATCAGAAAAGAAACATCTCTGAGATGACACAAGTATTGGAAACTGAAGGTGAACCCATGAGCTCTATTACTGGATAAATTCCACTTCGGTTATACTACAGTGCCAAATCATACCAGTTGGTTTCCCGAAACAGAGCATAGCAGTCAACATTTATATCAAATGACATGTATATGGGTATTACATATGTAGAAAGACACTCCAAACACTTTGCATAGACACTACATAATTTATAGACTGCACTTCGTATGGCACGGTTTGAAAGACTGACCACCTTGCCTTAAGTCGACCTGTGGCTGTCATATAGATGTTGAGACATGGACCAGCTAGGACTCGAACCTAAGACCTTCCATTTGCTGCTGGAGTGCTCTACCACTGAGCTACTGGCCCCTCTTAGGCCAGTCCATCGTCGGTCCGGGTGTGGCTTACACCAACACCCCCCCTTAAGCCACACCTCTCGTGTGCTTGGGGCTCCTAGCCTAGCCTGGCTCTGATACCATGTTGAGACATGGACCAGCTAGGACTCGAACTTAGGACCTTCCATTTGCTGCTCGAGTGCTCTACCACTGAGCTACTGGCCCCTCTCAGGCCAGTCCATCGTCGGTCCGGGTGTGGCTTACACCAACAATAGAATATGTAAACAAGCAGATGGTCACCGTCATACATCTTGAAGCTTTCTGTCTATTTTTCGTTATTTATTTTTGTGCAGTCTTCTTCAAAATGCTTAATTCCCTTTTTCACATCCCCCAAAATATACAGGTTACTCCCCACTTAAGAAATAAGATACACCTAGAATCCAGCTTAATTCCATATTTTGTGCTCTGCAATTCCTTTTTAGAACTTGGTAACTTATTCTAAAACAATTTCTTGAGGAAAAGAATTACTTGCCATCAAATGTGAAAACTGAGAGATTGAATAGGTTTGCTTCTTGCACAAATCACTTGTTCTATATCTATATTCAGATGTGACCACCGTTTTATAGGATTCTCAACTGATGGGATTGAACATTATTTGTAGACTTTTATTATGCCTCAAATTAGGGGACAGTAGAATAATAATGCCAGGTCAAGCTTAAATACTGCAATTGTTTCAATTAAAAATTGGGAAATTCTTTTTTTCTGTACTAGAAAAATTCAACTACTAACATATTTATCTTTTAGAAGTATTCTTGTGGATTCATTTTTTAAATATCCTCACACTGAGAGACAAGTGTTTCTGATAACATTTTATGTTTGTACCTTGACCTCCTATTTTCTTTGATCAAAGTCGAAGTGCCATTCTCTTTCATCCACATTAGGCAAACGCATAGCAACAAATATTTCAAAATATACTCCACTTGCTTTTATTCCTTGAAATAGTAGTTCAACAGCAACCTCTTGAGTCTTCCATTATCACGATTTATTATTTGCTATAGTTTTGGTGCTGGCCTTTTTATCTAACTAAGTCAGTAACTGAAAGTAACTTGCCCAAGAAGGCTCAAAGACTAGGAGAAAGGAATTGGTTTTCTGAATTCTCGTGTGACAATGATTATAGCCAAATTTCTTTTCTAAATTGCTTGATCTTTGAGACCTGCTGTCATCTTATATGTTCCTTTTGTTTGTCCTGCATTTGCCCTCTTGGTCATCTTCTTATGATAAGATGTCAAGATTCGGCTTGTGAAAATTTTTTTCGAGGTGAGATAAATGTTAGAATGTGAAATCAGTTTTACTTATTCAAGCAGTGATGAGCAGTTGATAACGAGTACCACGGTAGTGCCTCGATGTACCTGTCGGGTGGGGCCGAAGGCCAAGGAAACTGAAACTGAAGGTTGTTGGACAGGGGGTTGCAGGGGGGCTGGAAATTTTTTTGTCATATGCCATGTGTACACCATGCAAAATTGCATTCAGAAGTGCCACTCGCACTTTTGTGCATGAAAATCTATCTTTAGATTTGATTTGTATTTTTCGTGGTTATTTAAGTTGGTCGAGGTTGAATGCCAAGGCATGAGAAAAAAATTTGTAACTGCGAATTTTCTTCTGAGAATAAAATTGAGAGATCTTTGCCCGTGGTTTTTTCCTGGTACATTACCAGGTTTTCCACATAAATCTGTGTCGTCTGTTTTGTTCTTTTTATTGCTAATTCACTGTTATTTCAATTCTACACTGCTTATTTTTCCTAACAATAAAGTGGAATGAAGCATGACACCTTGATAAGGTTTTGAAGAACAATATCTTGTCTCTACTCTGTGTTTCTGCTTTTTTCTTCTGGTGGCCGTATTTGTTACAGCCCCGTCCTAATTGTCGTAGCTTCTCCATTCTCTTAGCACCACTTCTCTCCCTCATCGTTCTTTATTCTATTATTCTAGAAAAAGGAGTTAAGAGTTCATTGTTAGGCATCAAGTCTGTGGTATGATCTTTTGTATTCGAGGTTGCCACATGAAGCGGCTTCGCGTATAAGTATTTGCATTCTCTGTACATATATTGTCATTACTCGATATGCGATTCATATTTGCAACTGGAATTTTTGTCATTGTCTTGCCATCATAAGAAATGTCCTTATGATATGCATGTCATAATGCCTATGTCAATGCACAAAATTTAGCATATTTTTTACTGCCAATCTTAAAATTACCTTTAAATTGCCATAATTTGGTCTTTGTAGTTGTAAACAGCTGAAGTACTGTTAGGGCAAATTGCTTCTATGCTTTGAGTTGAAAATGGATGGTTGGTGTTTGCTTACTCACGTACTTCCTTTTGAAAATGCAATAGGAGAAATTCTCCAAAAAGAGAAAAATGGATATTGCATATATGCTCATATTCTTTGTTCTGATAGTGAGGGATAATGCAGATGTATCTTTTGTGATTCCCGTTCAGATTTGTAATATATGTCCAGTTTGTGGTTCAGGTGACAGAGGAGCTGCTTCTGGTATCTCCAGATATTATAGCTTTCACAGATGATCAAGGAAACACACCACTACATATAGCAGCTTATAGGGGTCACTTGGGCATTGTTAAACAACTTTTATCAGCTTTCCCATCTCTGCTAACTGCAAAAAATAATGATGGAAACACTGTCTTACACTTGGCTGTAGCTGGATTTAGAGCCTCTGGTTTTAGGAGGCTTGATAAGCAAATGGATCTCGTGAGACACTTAGTCTCAGATAAAACTATAGATTTGCCAAGCATTATCAATAGCAAGAACAAAGAAGGAAGAACTGCAATGCATCTTGCTGTCCTCGGAAAGGTTGTTCACAAAAAACTCGTGGAACTACTTATGTCAGCACCAGGGTTAAATATCAATGTTTGTGATAAACATGGGATGAGTGCTGTTGATATTCTTGAATTAAACCTCGTATCTGGTATAACATCAGATCCACTGCTTAAGCAACTTGCTTTAGCAGGTGGAAGACCAATGCGTTCCGAGGATTCTTCTGTAAGTGAGGCTAACATTTCTTATGGAAAGCTAAATTGTCCTGATAACAGCCCAGGGACATCATTTAGATCTTCAGATAGCAGTATATGCACACAAGTTGAAGATTCAGAAATAGTGGATCTATCCTTAAAGGAACTAATTGAACGTAATGCTGGGACCAAGTATTTCATAGGGAATCACAAGAAATTTAGTGCAGCTAGCCATGCCAAACAGCGGCTTGCAACTCTTCTTGGATGGTCTCACGGGGGAAAAATTGGTAAAAAAGAAGGGCAAATCCAAGAACTCAAACCAGATATAACAGAAAACAGGTCTAAGATATCTGCAGAAAGAGGAATGAGTGCCCATTTGATGCACACCAAGGAGTGGCCTCTTGATGGATTTGAGAATCCATTCCCACTACGAGAAAGATTTTCAAAAACTTCAACATTGGGTAATAAAAGTGATTCATTTCTAAGAAAAACCCAATCCAGTCCATTTACAAAACATAGGTTTCCAAAGCTTTGTGGCAATGATTTCAATGGTGGAGTTTCACCTGGGATCACCCCATTTGCATCGCCTTCAAGGTCATCTTCCTTATCACCCATAAGATCTCCTTTACAATTACCTACAAGGTTTAAGGACTTAATGCAAAACAATGGATCAATTCAAAGATCATCCAAGCTATCTGTTAAAGATGGTGCAGAGGACAATGGCTCAATTGATTCCTACTCAAGGTCACTAGAAGCCGCAAGGAATCAGTATTTCTGCTTTGGATTCCGTGCTCTGCCTACAGAGAACCAGAAGTCAAAAGACTCACCGGGGCCTCTGGATATCAATGATTCTGGCCAACTTAGACATTCCCTAAGTTAATCTGAAAAGAACTCAAGTTTCTTCTCGAGGAATTGAGATCAGGGAACTCTAACACGCTTTAGATCAAATTGGTTTGTAGGTCTTTTAAAGGTGTATTGACTTGTTTAGATGATAATGTATATGAGGTTTTCACAGTCAATTAGATTGTAAGTAAAAGCTTTTGAAATAACTCTGTGACTGTTGTTTAGATGATTGTTTTTATGGGTGCCCAGTTTAAATAAATGAATCCAGTAAATGCTAGTATGGGTCGAAGCCATTCATACATCAAGGTAAAGCCTGTATATTAAGAACATTAAATTTGGAATCCTATTTTGAAGATCTTATGCCCTAATTTTGTAAATAGTCCTGATTCTTTTGAGTGGCATTTTCTAGGCCAATATGGGTCAAATCTCCACTTCGAAAATGCTATACAGTGAAATGAATATAAGTCCCTCACTGAAGATCCTGCATTGGCTTTTTAGTGTGGATTTACATGTATTAGGCCATGTATAGAGAGGTATCTGTGAAGAGTTTTTTCTTCCTCGGAATAGAGGCCACAACTACAGACCTGTTGTTCATAATCTCTGTACCACCAGAAAATCCATGTTACCACATTTAGTGAAATGAGATTAAAAACATCTACGCCTAAGAGGGAATGCCCATGAAATGAGATGACATTCAATTTTCTTTAGGCCAGATTTAATTATAATGGTTTGCCACGCGGACCTAATCGTTTAGATATCTAAAGAAAAAATAAACTCTTCCTAAGCTTAATTTTCTAGGCTAATCCAATAAGATGCATAAGCATAAATTAACTTAGATTAATAATGGACAGCTGTGAGCTATTGTTTTCTAAATATTTTAATAATCAAGAGTATAGAGTAAATAGAAAATAGATATACTTAGCTATGTGACCAAAGTGTGACCAAAGTGTGATCAAAGTTTGATACAGTGCAAAAATTCTCAGGATCTAATATGCACAAATTTAAGTGTTGTAATGCAAATGATATACGAACAAATCCTTTAAATACTAGCATAGAGCATCAAATTTCAGAAAACATGTACTTAGTCGGCTCAGGGTGCAAAAACAAAGGGGGCCAGTCAGCCAAAATTTGAATTTGAATTTTAGAAAGGTAAGGGTCAAGTCTACAATTGTAGGGTCAACCTTGCGACTATAAGATGGGCAAATAATCAAATCTAGGTGCGTAACAGCTATATCCAGATAGGTGTACTGATAATATAACAAATGTAAGGATTAGGTGAATGTATAAGAACGTGTGCATATAAGGATAAAGTGGAGCTAAATATGTAGGAATATGTATGTATAGGGATGAGTAAAGGTTAGGGGACTGGGCCCAACTTCACACAAGTTTGCGTCATTTGTTGATATGTACATGTATCAAATTATTCTTCCAAAATGGGCACAAAACTAAATGGGAAATGGCATGGGTATATAAATTTCATCATTATATTTTGCCCCCACTTTAAACTGTACGTGAATTGTACAATGATTATGTATCTCAAAGTATATATCACTCACAAGCATGCATGTAAAACAAATATTTAAATATAAGACCCTAAGAAGGTCCATATAAAATAATGAAACCTGCAAGATATAATTGTGTAGATTTATCCTTTGTCCTGTAATCTCCAATAGAACCTACAAAACAAAGGAAGATATATTCTATGAGTAACTTATGTAACACAAGTAGGAACAAATGCAATTTGAATCTTACTGTCAACAATCATAAGAGAGAAGAAATTTTGCATATATGAAAAGTGGTAATGATATGTCTGGCAGATGTAATGTGTTGACACTCAATCTGAGATTACCTTTTTATGGCTCTCTATATTGGCTTATTACCCTTAATGATGATTACTGATTTGAGATTATCTTCAATGGGATTTCATGATGTCCTCCTGTTGGGATTGAACGTTGCCTTGATCGAACCATCTGGCCACTCCAGTAAATTCCTCTATACTCTTCATGTTTTGCTACCTTTGTTAAGCTCCTTGTTTTCATCCACACTGAATTGGCTCAAGTGTTCTGGGTCAAGTTTATGTGAATGCTTGTGTCTTCTGCTTTAGCCCTGACCTTTGTTCTATTCACTTGTAATAGGCAGTTAACAAAGTGATTTTGTCATGTCTCTTCGGTAACTAAAAATCGGTTCTTTTCATTGTGATGGACCAGCTTGGTGAGTCCTTAAAACGATAAGCAATGCAAATTTTCCTTAGTTGAGTCTATTGGGCCAGTTGTGCAATTAACTTGTGTCAAATCAGTTGGCAAGACCTAAGGTTTACTTTTTCAATGAAGGAAGATGGTCGTTGATCTAATCTTAATTTGATAGTCTACACCATTCTTGAGGTGTGATGGAGCAGGTGGCAGAGTAAATCTCTCGCCATTGGCTGATTGAGTGCAAAGAGTATGCATGGCGAAATATGATCGACTATGGCAAAACATTAGTTGTGGTAGATTGAATATAACCATCAACCTAGATCGTTGATGGTGGGTAACACTTAATGGATTTAATTCCTATAGTCACTGTATTTGAATTATTTCTCGTTGAGCCGGTCATTTTTGCATAGGGATACGAGTCAACCATAACCATCAATCTCGAGGGAAGTTGCATCTGCCATCAAATCAGCTAGTGTTTTGTGCTTTGAAGACTTGGCTGAGGTAGTTTGAGGGGCTACATGTCGTGATCTTGTGGACTATGTTTAGAGACAAAAGTAAAATGCAAGTGACATCCCAAATGAAAGACAAAGAGGACAAGTGGCATGATCTGATTGATAGCAATGTGTCGATCGATCATAAGGCCCACACTTTTGTAACTTCTCGTTCAACCACAACCATTGATTTGAGGAGAGGATAATATGAGCCGTTGATTTGGGGTTGAGTTCAAAATCTTTAAGAGTTGCCTCCCATTCTTTAAATGAAATGTAGTGATAGAGTATAGAATTTATTGATGTCGAGCGACCTGATTTTGGGTCTACAGGTGGCTTATAACATATGAGACTACCTCTCTTTGAACTTGTGACCTCTCTTTCAAGAGGGAAAGTTTTTCACCAGCAGGCCAACTCAAGTTGTATGATCTAATAAATGAGGGTTAATCCAAGGAAGATATGATATGATCCAATCAAAGCATTGATTCCTTGGTTGGTGAAAATTGAAAGGTTGCAAAAGTAGATGTGGTTTTCAAACGCTTTGTTTCTAATTAAGGAGAAGGTAGCTAAGGAGTTAATGATGATCAAACAACTTTCATGCCATTTGCAAAGATCAAGATGGGAATTGAGTACATAGAGTATGGACAACCTTTTGGATATGAATGGATGTCAAAGATCAATGGAATTAGGTGCTTGGAGACACTTTATGAATTTGAAGAAATCTTCCCATTTGTAACAGAATTTGATCTAATTAAGTGTGCAACGTGATTCATGGAAATAACTACTTGAGTAGAGAGGTTGTTGCAACAAATTTAGTGAATACATACTTGAAGTATAATGCAGATGTAATGGTGCTAATTGCAACAAGGATCGGTTGCATAGAAGATCTAGGGCAGATTGGTCAGTTATATATTAAAGTGTCTTTTAGGAAGAAAGATCTTTTGCCAAATTATGGATTGTCTGCAATATTTGGGCCTTAGGCCAAATCTGTATGGGTGTCCTCTAGTTAGTGTAATCTTTAGAGTCAAATGTTGTATCAAGTCTAAAGTTTCTATGCCATTCATTGTTTTGTAAAATATAGAGAAAATATGGTCTAGTGGAAATCCTCTCCATGATCTAGATGTCTACATAACTAGCTAAGAATTTTATGGACTAATGAAATATATCTCTGGGGTTACATTCTACTAACTTGTTTTTCTTGATTAGTTAACTATCACAGTAGTTGCAAAACATTGTCAAAGTTGTTGAAAAACTCACTTCTAAATAGTATATGGAGTTTCTTTAATCAATTATAGATTGTCAAAGTATATCTAGTTGTGTGAAGTTTCTTGAGTCTTTTTTTGCATTTAAATGAAATTGCAGCTAGATTGATGAGATTTTAGATGCAATGTTAGTTCTATGTTTCAAATGTACAAGAGTGTTTACATGTTTCTTCAAAACTGGACTCCATCACCCAATAGACTAAGGCATTGATTCTCTTTTGGTAAAATGATCATTCTCTTGTTTTGTGTAGATTAGTTTAGTTAGGTTCTACTAGTCTACATAACTCATTAACATTGCCTTGTCAAATACCGCACGAGAACTTGAACCTATTTGTAATATTCAAAGAGCTATATATTTATGGGTTTCCAAGTTCAATGTGAAGTAATAAATCACAAATTATTCTACATGTGGGGATATGAATTCAGTTTTGCATCTTTAGTTTATGTGTAACTTGATTAATTTGTTTTGCTAAGATCTTTAGGTCTGCAAGACCAATAAGCTAGTGTAAGGAGTATTTATCACAAATATTTGGGATATCCTTATGTAAAGGGTGTGGCTACGTTGTGTGACCTACTTTGTTTTTCATTTCTCTTTAATTATCTGTAATGTCCTAAATTAATATTTTGTTGTGATTTATTTAAAATCCGAAATACCACAACAAACTAACACAAAATATATGATCAAACCCTCCACAAATTGCTTCAAAATAAATTCTAGAAAATACCGAAAACCAAGCATTAAATTCCAGCCACAATATGCATCAAACTTTGTCAATTTCTACTCCAATCACATGGAAATTCCATAAATATGTTGGGCTGCTTTATATAAAATAAATGTACAACAAATATATTGTATTACAATGAGGATTGACAATAGCAACATGAAATTATAATTCTATAGCAAATCCTCTTGATTTTAATTCTTCTATGCACACACAGTCCACCAAAACTAAGCCAAACTTACAATATTGAAAATTTGAAACTCTTAAAATATTATGTTTCTCCAAAATAATGGAATGTATAACCAAAAAGCAAGAAAATATCATAAATACTATAGCCATAAATATGAATAATAAATCTGGTAATTAAACCCCTGGAGCACACAAGCAATCTAAAAATGTTTGTACCAAAACATAGAATGAGTTCCCAAAAACTTTGTAGATAATCTAGGAGGATGAAATGTACAACAAAGTGTTGCACTACAATAAACACAACAACAACAACAAGAAACTTGCACACATCTAAAATCAAATACTACTCCACTTCTACCAAAAAATGCAAAACACACAAACTAGACATAGTTGAAATCTACAATTCTTGAAGCACAAACACAACCTCTAAATGATATTGTTCACTGAAACCAAAGTGATTTTGACCTCTAATTCTTGAAACCAATGGGTTTTCATCCACTAATCTCCACACGTTTTCCTCCTCAGATGAATGATTGAACATAGGCGCTCAAACAATTTTGACAGAGTTTTTGTATGATAAAAGATGGATATCTAAAATGTGAAATCTCCATGCAATGTAAAGATGTCGTAGGCCCAAGTTAGGTGCCCAAAATCCAATGCTCCTTTCTTGAAAAATAAATAAAATATTATTATTTGCAACAACTTTTTTCCAATGATGCTCAATAAAGATCCTATCATAACCATTACTCGATTTTTTGTCAAAATTAGGTTGTAACTCCCTCTTACAAGTTGTCATAAGTTGTCATAGAATCAACTATAATTAGGTGCCACAAAATCCTAGAAGTTATTAGATGCTCCATAAGAAACCCCACACCCCATTTTGGGTTGCCAACACAATAAAATGATAAAATATATTTAATATGGCCCCAATTAATAAACTTTGAAAATATAAATTAACATGGGCCCAAGAATTAAATATTAAATAATTTTTTTCTTTAACTCCTTCCTTAGCCCACAAGAAATATTGAAATGGGGCATTTTGCCACATAATTAAATTGATTAAAAATGGGACATTACAACTCTGTCCTTCCTAAAATTGCTTGCCCTCAAGCAATGCAAATTCAAATGTTCTAAAATTTCTTGATTTATCCCAAGTGGCATCTCCTGGAGGTAGGTTCCTTCAATTGACCATATATTTTGTGATGGCTTTGTTTCTTGACTTTGTCACCCTTGTAGGAATGATGGCATCTTTTTCTTGGTGTAATGTGATGACGTGTCTCTTTCCTATTGGGCCATTTGTGTAATTAACTTGTTTCAAATGGTCTTGTTGGAAAGATCTAAGGTTTAGTTTTGTAAAGGAGGAGCATTGATTGTTGATCTAATCTTAATTTGATAGTCTGCACTATTCTTGAGGTGTGATGGACCAACTGTTAAAGTAAGTCTTGTTAGAAATGAAAGTAACTACTATATATGGAAATTTGAATTCAATTGTAAATATGATCTTAACCAATGTATAACTAAATGGAGATTGTAAGAAAATAAATCAGTAGCACAAAAAAATATAGAATCGAAGAAAAAACACATAACACAATATTTACGTGGAGAAACTCTTCCGGGAAAAAACTCCACCAAGAAGAGAGGCACAAGTCTGTATTGTCTTCAAAAAAATAGAGATTACATACAATCCTTCCTTTCTCCTCTTCAATCTTCACTCCTTCTGCACCTGCAAACAAAGTTTTCATTCTAACTCGTTATGTTACATTTCTACCACCATAACCCATGTGTATATAGCATTTCACCCTCTAAATGGGGCGTCCAAGTTGGTTATCATATCCCAATGCCTTCCTTGGGAAATCCTAGAATTTATGACATAAAATAATGTAGGTTGTAACCTCATTACTCACCTCTTACACATGGACAACTAATTTTTCCTCATGGACACCTAATTTGTCCTATCTTGCAAGGTAGTTACCATCTTCATGTAGAGGTATTATAACAAAAAAATATCATTACAAGTGTCCAAAATAATCTCATGGGGCATTGGGCACCCAAAATAACCTTAACCACCAAGATTCTCTTTTGGTAAATAGTAACTTCATGATGGTAACTTAATTAGTTACCAACCCTCGGTAAAAATTAATTATCGTACCAATAAATCTTGATAGTAAAAAATATTTACAACTGATGGTGAATTCCTCATCCCTTATGAATGATTTACAAACAATATTACAAGTAATTAAATACATAGGATTTATAAGGTTGATGGCACCTTAATCCTAACATTCTCCCACTTGACATCATACATTGTAAGTTCATCCATAGGAAAACATAAGTCAACTAGGTACTAGGAAGAAGGCCCATGGCCTTCTTGCACCATGTAAACTTTTATGTGCTCACAGATTTAGTAAGTGAATCTACAATATTCTCCTGAGTGTCAATCTTCTTCAACTCTATCTATCCATTAACAATTATTTCATGAACAAAAATGGTATTGTACATCCACATGCTTAGTCTACGCATGATACATAGGATTCTTGGCCAAACAAAATGTACTCTGGCTATCACATCCAATCTAATAATTTTATAATCAAAACCAATACTTGTACACAACCTTTGTAACCAAACCGTCTCCTTAGAGATATGAGTAGCAACCATATACTTTACTTCAGTGGTAGATAAAGTAATTGTATGTTGTCTCTTACTCATCCAACTCACTATTCTTCCAAACAAAGTAAATACATATCCACTAGTGGACCTTTGATTGTCCAAGTCACCTGCCCAATCTACATCAACAAACCCCGTATGTCCAATGTCTTATCCACACTATTAGTATTGGAACACAACAAAAATAATCAGAAGTACTGGACACAAATATCTTAACACCTTTTTCACACAGTTCCAATGTTTTCTACTAGGGTTAAACATAAACCTGCTCAATACTCTCATTGCTTGGGCAATATTTATACTAATGCAAACCATTGCATAAATTAAACTACCTACTGCACTAGCATAGGGCACATTAGAGATATCCTCTAAATCATCTTCACTCTTAGGATACATATCTAGAATGAAATCTTAGTGACAACTGGTAAAGGAACTCTAACTGGCTTACAATCATGCGTACTAAATCTATTCAAAATAGTATCAACATACTTACTCTATGATAACCAGAGCTTTATGTTTACTTAATCTTTTCTGATTTTCATTTCCAATAAGTACCTTGCTACCCCTAGATCTTTCATCTCAAATGCACCTGAAATTTGAGCTTTCAACTCACTAATCATACCCTTGGTGTTATTGAAAAACAACATATCATCCACATACAAGGCAACAATTAGTATATGATCATCAATACATCTAATGTAAACATAGTGATCTTTTTTGCTTCTTACAAAACCTAACTTCAAAACAAATGAGTCAAACTTTTGATACCACATCTAGGGTGATTGTTTCAAACCATAAAGAGACTGTTTTAACTTGAAAACCAAGTGTTCTTTTCCTTTTATCTCAAAACCTTTAGGCTATTGTATGTAAATTTCTTCTTCCAGTTATCCATGCAAAAATCTAGTTTTAACATCCATTTACTTAATTTAAAATTCATTAGTAGCAATTATGGATTAAAAATTTTAATTGAAAATAATTTTGCAACAGGAGAGATTATTTCACCAAAATCAAATCCCTCTCTCTAGGAGTAGCCCTTGGCCACTAGCCTGGCCTTATACTTCTCCAATAAACCATCTGCTCCAAACTTCTTCTTATAGACCCACTTACATCCAATGGCATTCCTTCATTTGGGTAAACGAATAAAATCACAAGTATCACACTAGTGAACCCTAGTTAAGTTTGGTAAGTTGTGTTCGATCCAACTAGTCTAAGTTTGGTTTCAACTCGACATTCATCGATTTGTCAACAGGTTCCATTAGACATAGGTTTTTTTGAAAAACCAAGTTTGGATAGTTTGTGACTGGCGAGAAGATATGGTCGATAGTCGTTATCTTCTTTATGTGATATGAATATAGTTTATGTTAGCAGTAAAAACTACCTCCTTTTCAGTAAATTCTGATATGAATTTCATTATGATAATCTATTAATTTTGGCGTTAAGCTATTTAAGAGGGGGAGATTACCTCGACCCCATTCTTATATTCTATTTTGTTATAGAAGCAACATATGTATGCATTTTGTTTAACGATAATATGTTGGTAAATATCTATTGATATGATATAAATGTTAACCCTGTTCATTTTAATGTCGATGAGCATTAAGGGGGACGTGGTTATTAATTTCAAACCACCACTTTCTCTCATGGTCTTTTGACTCATAACCTCCTCGATGGATAAAGAGAGAAGTTATTGAATTGATGGGAGTGGTCTAAAATGACAGGTAACTCCATCAATGCTCACATGTCATTTGAGAGTATTGATAGACACATATTTTGCCTAGTGCTTCGTGGTATGTGGAGAGGTGAAGCCTTTAAAAAGGATATACCATTGAAGATAGGGAGGCGTGGAGATTAGACTGTTGTGGAGTGGTTTAAAGTGCATGAGAATAAGGAAGACCTTTGCATTGGACAGAGGCGGGGACTGTGTTATCATCCGCATAAAGTAGTCTCAGTGAGTACTGTGTTATCATCCGCATGAAGTATTCTCAGTGAGTACTGTGATATCATCTGCATGAAGCATTCTCAGTGAGTACTGTGTTATCATTCTCATGAAGTGTTCTCAGTGAGTACTATGTTATCATCTGAGGAAACATACTCAACGAACACTGTTAATAGAGCGAACCAAGAGCTTATTTCACAGCTAGTGGAAGGAGAGATAACGTAAGAGGTAGGAGATCTTGTTTCCAAAACATTTGTTTCATTATTTCTTTGCAATAAGTCTATCCTTTATAAACTTGCATGGATGTTTTTACATAGATTCTTTTAGAATTATGCAAACAAAGAGATTAGGTTCTTAGCGGCTATGAAAGCATAGATAGGTTGATTAAAGTTATATCCTTTTGTTATGATTTGAAGTAGCACTCAAAGTGTAAGAGACTTATGAGCCCAGAATCATGTTAGAGGGATATTATTATAGGTTGTTAAACAACATAGCATAAACAATAGGATAATTTAAAGAATACCTTCTTTCCATTGTTCGATACCCTCAAACTTATAGAGAACGAGCTATTACTCTGTTAAAACACAAATTTATTATGATGTAAACACTTTGTAAAGCCGCCACTATGTCATTGGGTTCATAGTGTAAACAGGTAGTAAGCTTGTCTTTTGGTAGACACCTTATATGGTTAAAAGGTTTGGAATATCATTGTTATTTCAATGGATTCTTATCTATAGATAGTTGTCTTTTACCCTTTTTATATTCGAGCAAGCATATGATGCAATTGTTGTCGTCAAACCATAAACTTGTAAAACTACCTTACAGATTGCAGGAACCGAACCTCTCTAGAACTCTACTTTAGACTTACAAGTCAAAACCAGTGAGATTAGTTAGAGATGGATTTATATCTCAAGTGTTTTTTTATTGATTCAATCATGAGCTTTTGTGATAGTTATTCTCTTATTGTAGAGGATATTGAAAAGATATTGATATCACTAGAAGCATCTAAGGTTAGTGGCATATTATCACATATGCAACCATGAGAGTAATATTATTATAATCAAGGATGTTTGACATGAGTTCACAACCTAATCTATAATAAAAGTCGGTGGACTTAAAAGGACCAAGAGGTCAAAGATATTGTACTCATATTATTAGTGTAAACCCAAACCTATTTAGGTTAAAAGTTCAATTTCTTAGTAGAAGAGTACCTATGATAATGATAGTAATCATTAAAGACCTTATAGGATAAAGATAAACTCATGTTCTATGTTTTATGAGAAACGTGAATTTGAATAGTGCCTAAGCGGTCTAGAGAAGACCAAAGGATATTATATTCATGTTATATTATTATACATTCTTATCTTTGGATAACAAGAGTTTTAATATTAATATATATTGGATTAGACAAGTTAAAACCCTAGGATCAACCCAGATGGGTTTAGCAAACTTAAATCTCTCAAGTCGGTTAAGACATTGACTAAGTCTAAGTGCAATTTATGGTCAATAGTGAATAGTCAAGAATCCATAGATCAAGACAATATACTTTAGGAAGAGTATAAGAAGCTTTTTGATAAAGTTTTAATGATTTCTTGATAGAGTCGAAACATGACATAAAACACAAGAATGCTTAATATTTGAGTTGATGAGTGGAATGACAGGGAGTCATAGACTCTGATGTTTGCAAGAATGCAACAAAGGACTCTCTGAAAGGTTAAATCTTCTAAAACTATACATTGTATATATCCTAGAATTCAGGATTATATTCTAAGTCAAATTGACTAGGAATTAAGCTTGATCAAGACAATTCATGTCTATTGTTATTAGTCAAACAAATCAAACTATAGGATGAGATAGTTTCCAAGTCGAGTTAGAGGTGTGTGAACACTCGACTACAGTTATTGCGAACATCTATTTATATAGAAACTTTGGCCAAAGCGATGCATTTGTCTATGCAAATATTAGTCAGTTCACCGTGTCTAGATGGCATGACCTATAAGTATGATCATACTTAGCTAGAAGATTGTTTAGAGTTGTATGGTCGATTGAGTTATGTAAGACACAACACTAAAACTCAGATGGCAACATGTTGGTTCTCTATGTCTATACTCTTCATGAAGGGTAGGGCCACTTCTAGGAAGGAAGGTGTGCGGGGGACTGTTGGTCTGTGGTTGGAGGTAAAACACTCGGATGATGCTCTCCCTCTATAGTAGAAGACTTGCCGAAACTTGAGTGACATATATCAAGATTCTAGATGCAATGTACTTCATGATTGACTTATGATTGTCAAACTTATGTAAACTTGTTCATATTGCTAAGTGCAAAATATTTGTAAATGTAAAGTGAAATAATTTCACTATGATTTATCTTTGAATATATATTGTGATTTTCAAGGTTGAAAGATATTCAGAAAAGATATGCATGTAATTTTATGTGATTATGCAAATGTTAAAAAAATTTCATGTTCAATCGCGTTCATTTACTTTCTTAGTAAATTGTGTGTAATTTCTAGTAATATGAGAAGGCATCTTACACAAAGTTATCATTATCCAATGCTAAATAAGATATCGATGGCCTAAAAGCAACACAATGGTCGTTGGTGTTAATAAAGAGCATTTAACACATAAGAATGTTGAGAATGCGGATCATTTATTTTTTTCTTCAAAAAGACATTTTTTATATATTTGACAACTTAAATTGTATGATCTTTTATGAAAAGTTGAAACCCAAACACATAAGGAATTTACGTCAAAATGCCATGAGTTTTTGTAGTGTTACTGACCTCTCTGAACAGACGGTTATGTCCTAGTATTGTGTTTGTTGACAACTCTTTGAAAAGAGGGTCTCATGTCAACATTAGAAATAGTGGATGGGTTGGATCTTGAATAACTAAAGCTCTATTGTTGGTGGTGGGGAAATGCCTCACATAAATGGTTATCTATTTTTAATAGCAATTTTGTCCCTAGTGAAGCTAATTCATGTATTGTAAGGGATTGACCTTGTAAAGGATGCATCTCTTTAATAGGGATTCCAAGGCATGCATGGATTGTTCCGGCTTGTATAAACAATGACTAAATTAAATTAATCATATATTTTATGTCTTGTATAGAATAGTTCTATTAAAAACTAAAATAGATAATTAGCATTGACGCATTCTTACATAATATGTCATAATTAAAAGGTTTGAAATTCAAAATAATATGTTAGAAAGACTTTGAAATTGAAAATCGACGGTTTACTTGCCCAAAAGATGAATAAATATTTTTTTAATGACGATTATCTATTTAGCATTGCCTTTCATCTTTCTTTCATATAGTTCTAAAAGTATTGATTACATTATAGTGTTAAATGCAAAAATGTGATTATACTACCATAAAATTTAACCATAGAAAATAATATAAAAAGTAAAGGAACAAATAGTAATTCTAGTTAAAAAATAAAACGTAAACAACTAATATTGTTTAAATTTTAACATAAAAGTGAATCAATAAACAATCATTCCAATAAATAAAGAAATTTGACCCAAAACATAATAAGGTTATCTTGTAATCTTTTTATATTAAGGATTATATTAAAATTTGAAAGATGATTGTTAGGGTGTGAAGGCGTTGTTTTTCTTGACTGCCAACTAGGTTCACTATGCAAACCAATTCCTTAGAGCTTTCCATCATTTTGAATATTGTGTACTAAGTTACTAACATTGTTTGATCGAACCCTATATTTTTCCATGAGACAATTTTGTTGGTACTTTCAGTTGATTTCTTTAAGTGGATTTATTTTGAACTTTAACTTGAATATTATATTTCTACAAAACAAGAGATACCTTAGAAAATGCTCAGAAATGGAGCTCGCTACAATCCTCCCAAAGAATCCCCAAATGTTGATAAGAGACAAACACAACAACGACAACATAACCGATGGCCAGCCCAAATCTGCCCCATGTTGTTAATCACTGTCATTCCCATCCTAATGTCACAAAGAAACACCAAGAATAGTAACCGGAGGTAAAATTTTGGTATCTCTTCAAATATTGTATAATCTTCACCAACAAGTGGCTTGTGCGCAATTTGATTTGGCCTTGGCGGCGACCGACATTCACTAACAATAGATACAGAATTGCCAAGCCCAATAGTTCTTTCCTCAGCCATGTTTAATGAGGGCTATTTAATTTGTTTGTCGCTCGATTTCCCTACGAATGCCGAGGACTCAATCCCATGCGGGCATTAAACTATTGTTGTATTAAAAGCTTGGCGGCACGATCAAAGGTATCCCAAGAAGAAGCGACAAGAAGCCCACAAAAGAATGTGAAAATTCAACTCCGTACTCACCAGTCATATCGAAGGCAAGCAAATAGATGGCTGAAACAATTGCTAAGATATTCAAGACAAAAAAACTGTTAACTTCCTCTTTCTCTTCCATTTCATCAACTACAGAGGCATGTTTTGGTCCAAAAGATTTACAATTTTCTTGGATGTTTTTCTGCTTGTGGTGTTCACTCCCATGCACATATATATACACATCTACCCCAACATTTCAACCTATCAGCACCTACATAATTACATAAACCCAAACAGAGTAAAACCACTAAAACTTTACCTACCAATAGGACAGGGCCAATCTTGTGGCTGACCACTATCCACTAAATGTTGTAACCCCCAAGTCCTTCCACATAGCTAATCAACAAAATCACCCAGGCTAGTAAGCAATCGGAAGAAAACCCTGCAACCAAACTGAAAGATTTCCCCAGATATTTGGCAACGCTGTGTTAAAAAATAGACTTACAAAGAAGCATTGCTCCATGTGTTGGCAAGAATTACATCAAACACGTGTTATTATTATTGTCGATTCACTGAGTGCGTATAAATTTTGGGCGACAGCTATGCAAAGGGGAAATTTTAGACTGAATGACAATTTTCTAGTAGATGCAGGTAACACCCCTGACACATTTTTGGTGATCACAATTTTATGGTTCAAACAGGTCAATCTTTGTCATCAATGGACAACGGCTAATAATGAAATGACGGAGTGGAGACACTTGGCGACTGGAAGAGAAATCTGACTAGTCTTTTCCAACAAAAGCAAGCAGCCACGATGACAAGTTTCCAGGGAGCAAAAGCTCCCACATATAAGCCTACCGGCTAATAAAACATGACCTGCATAAATTTAAAAACTGTTTCTCTCTGCAGAATATTTACAATGAGAAATTCGGCGAATGAAAAAATGACCCAACACCCAGCGAGAAACAAATAAAAAAAAGTAGGAAATCAAACGACCAGTAAGCTTTCCATTGTCTTGCACGCCTCTGAGAGAATGTGAGCCATCGATTGCCGATGCCAGGTCAGTCCCTCTCATAGAGGGAACGCCTTCGACATAATAATATCTCTTATATAATTCTTTTGCCTTAAATCTTTAAGAGCTTTTCTCTTCTTGGTACTTGATCCCATGGCTTGGTTTACAACAAAAATAGAAACTCATTTCAAACATCCATGTTATGAAAGAGATTCATTATGTTGCACTTCATAAAGTTGATTATCTATTCCATATTAATTGTGGGAGGATTGGAGACACAACATTGATACTCATTTCAAAAGATATAATTGTAGCCTTCTATACAATTTATCATCTTTATTTCAAGTATTTTTTGACAAGCTTAACCAATGGTGAATTCTTCAATATTTCACTTAGTGCTTATCTTAATGGATACGTGTCCTTGTATGAATAATGCTTAATGGTCGACATATATATAAACTCTTTGAGATATTTTAGATATTTTAGAGATGATGTGTTATTTCAACTATGAAAATATTATAATATAAATTCTCACCTTTCATGGGATGAAAAAGTTAATGTAATTTTTAATTTATTCTTTTGAATTCAATTATATATTAAGAAAATGCTAATATAGTTTAACTATCTAGAATTTACCTTCATAGCTATTAGGGAGTGTTCCTTATGTTGGTAAACATATTTGTTTCTATGATATTTTGCCAAGAATAGTGTGACTTGTCCAATGGTGATGCAGGGACTTCCAAAGGTCATAACTTTTGACTCGGATGTGGGTTTTCTATGAAATTTTACAAGTGGATGCATTATGAGGTAGCCAGTGGTTTCCCAACCTGCCTTAGTGGGTTGGACCCCATCTTGGCACTTTTTTGGGGTTTGAAACTTTCATCTTGACCCTCAAAATGGCAATTTAGTGTTTTTTTTCTAGATTTTTAAAAAGTTGTTTTTGTAATAACTCGAAACTCATGTTTCGAATTTAGAATATTAGTTGGCCTTTCATCCTACCTTAGTTTTAGGAAGCTTTTGGGAAAAAACTGGATTCTCAAGATATGATTGTAAAATTACCTAAAATGGCAAAATCTGACAATTGTTGAAATCTGCCAAAAAAAAAAAAAATTCTTGGATATAAGAGAGTTTTCTCTTATTGTAGTAGCAGAGTTGATGAACAGAAGTTTTTTTATGTTCTAGCTTCCAAATCTTTGGCTCTCATATGTTTAATGGCACAATTCTATTGAGTGTATGTTGTGTGTTGCATCAAATAGGCAGTGACAAATTTTACCATAGTTGGAGAAATTGCTAGTAGATTAGCAATTTTTGTCTGTGTTTGAGAGGGGCAACTCCCTCGTAAGATAGAAATTTAGGCTTTTTAGGGGTGTGCTTTTAACCAGAAAGTAGGAAAGGAAAAGAAACTAAAACTAAAATTAAAGTAGAAAACCATGGACATGGCTAACATAGGGCCAATAACCTAGATTTTCTCAAAAAAATAATGAATAATTTTTATAAAAAAGAAGATTATCTTGAAAGACAAGATACAACTAGGGTTTGAAAGGGAGAATACAATCTAACATAAGAAAAGATATATTGACTTAGGCTTTCCAGACTCATAGATTAGAAAACATCTAGTATTATATTTGGAGTTGCATTAAAATGAAAATAAGACTAATTACATTCACCACAGAAAGAGAGAATCTCCCATGAAAGGATGCAAATTTGACGTAAGAAAAACCTAGAGCAAAAAGAGACATCACACTCACTCGTAGACAAGCAATGTTCCTCCTTAATTTTATTCTCAAAATCAAAGCTCAAAGACTCCTTTTGTTCTCTATAATGCACACATAAATCCCAAAAGTCTAGAAAAGAACCCCTTTCCGTTCAAAATAATTGTATTTATAACCCCCACCCTTGATGACTAACTAGTAACTAACTTACTTTTTTAGACCCTATAAAACATTTAAAACAATATTACAAATCCCATATGTTCAACCCACTAAAATAAGTGTGCTTTAAATGTTATTAAAAAATGACTATAATAAAATATTAAGTCTTTGTCAAAAGTTGACAATTATTTGATTGTCATTGCATTATTTCAAGCAGTTTGCATGCATTAGTTGTAGGTATTGATCCTTGAAGCATTTTGTCGAATAACTACCATGTATCATCATCATTTTGTCTTTGTAAACTAGATAGAAGGATCTAGAATGCCCAATTTAATCAAAGCAAAGGATATAATGGAAGCAACATGATAAGAATGATGTTTTTACGTTCCCAACTTTCCACTACAAGTCTGACATAATACATCTTGTCATGGTTCAAACTTCAAGCCTATGTTTATATCTTGTTTCACTTAGCATTGCCAATAATCTCCACGAGAACAATTTTTAGTTTCACTTAACACCAGCAATAATATGCACAAAAGCATTGTCCATTTTTGAAATGATGGAACCGATTTGCATCTCTCACAACAATCTTGGAGATAAACTTGGTTGTAGTGTGGCAATCAACACAATTGTGAAGGTTCTAGACAACCCTATCAACAACCTGGTTGCAATTGCCAACTTTTCACTATGGTGGCATAGGAACCATTCTTTCTCCTCCTCCTCTACATCATTGAGTATGTGTTGAATCTAGAACATATTGTGTTGTCTTTATCTTCAAAGACAACTTCAATTTGTAGAGATCTCCCGTGTTTGTGGGTGTGATTTGTCTCTTGCACGAAAATCATGTATCACCCTATCAAGTTCAATCCAACTACATCAAAGTATCTTTGTAATTCCTCTATCTTCCATCAATCTCCTTACCCCATGAAATTTGTCCCACTTGCCCACTTCTGCATAAATGTCTGACATAAGAACGTAAGGTGCATCAATTATAAGATCCAACCCAAAAAAAAAAAGATTTGTTACAAATTCTTATGTGATCTACAAGAGCCAAGTAAACACATCCACACAACTTCATTAGGTTTGATTGGCATTTTGACAATAAAGGTTGGGGTTTCTTCGAGATAATCAGTACATCCAAGGAGGTCAACCATGCACATATAATGATTCATTATAGGCATAATGCAATAATAATTGCTAATATCATTGAAGTATTTTCAGCCTTCATCCACTAGACTTGCATGACTATTTGGGAAGCTTATATGATTGGGTAGATTCCAAAGTCGTCCATTAGTTCAAAGAATTCGAGGGCATCCTTGTCATAGCCATGTGATCCATACCCTTCAACTGTTGCAGTCCATGCTTCTTTATGCTTCTACATTTAGCATGTCTATGTCTATTAGGGCATTCCCAACCATGATATTTGATAAAAATCTAGTCCTGATTATCCTTTGATGGATGTGTATATCCCAACTCAAAGCTTCCATTATAGTACAAGATGGAAGGATGCATGCTAACAAAGGTGGAAGGATGCTAACAAAGGTGAACTGATCTGGTTGAATACCTATTTCTTGTATTTGCTTAATGCCTATTATTGAAGTGGATGATATTTAAGAATAGCCCTAACAAACATTGCAACCTCTAGTTTTACACCTACCAAGAGCATATGCTTGAAAGTTTCTAAAACTATTTCAACAAATCCATTTTGTGGATATCCCTGCAATCATTACAACCCATGAGATGACACCTCTCTGAGGTATTCTGCACAACAGTACGCAACCCTACAAATATAATATCTAATGGAATAGATCCATCTTTTAAGCTTTGATAAAAATGTTCATAATCAGCTCTAAAGTTTCCATTTCCGCACAGGTATTTCAGTGTGTCGGAGGTTCGGAGAGTTCACGAACCATAGAAATGGCCGACAAGAATGTATTTTAGTGTTTTTATTAGTTTTCTAACTTACAAGATTGCTGACAAAAGGGCATTTTAGTGGTTTAGAAGTTCAACGAAACAAGAAAATGTTGAAAGCATTAAAAAAACTAAAAAGCTTAGTGTTTCAGTGTTTCAACGAGTTGGCAAACTTCCAAACTCATTGACAACTTAAGTTTTCTAACGCACGTGTGTCGGTGGTTAATGGAGTTTACAACAAGTGGTTGAACAAGTGGGATATTGATATGCAAGATTATCCTAAAACCAAAGCTGAAATTAAATAGTTCCTGTTAGAAAAATTCAAGACTGCCATGTGGACTAAGCAGCTTGGCCAAAAAAATTACATTATGTCAAAGAGTTCAACCCCACGTGGGAGCATGGGGAAAAAGCCTACTTGCATGCCACTATTAAGGGTGAGGCTAGACTTTTAATTGCACAGTTGAGGACCAGTTCTCATCATCTTAGGTGCAAAACTGGTAGATGGACGGTCCCCAAGGAAGTTTGGGAAGATAGGATATGCACTTTTGCAGCAAAAGAGTGGTTGAAACGGAGTGGCACTTCATCTTTGAGTGTGTTGCCTATGAAGATATTCACATTCAGTATGGGGACAACTTGAAGGGAGGAAATTGTTTAAATGAGCTCTTTGAGGAAGCAAAGCTCCACATAATAGTCGACTTCTTGGTCAAGATACATAGTAGAAGAGTTGACATCAAAATTTTTTTGAAAGTGTCTTAGGGTTGCTGCTTTTGGTCCCTTAGGTTGTTTGGCCTCGTGAACATCATTAAAATTCATTCATTCAATGAATCCACCTCATGTAAATCTTGTGATTATTGCAGTTTATAGAGATGGTGTCTCTTTGAGGTATTCTATGGCCCCTGCAATTACAAGTGACAAAATTCCTCTATACTTTGTGCTTTGATGGACATCCATGCGACCTGTTTGAAATTTCCCATTTATGTGCAACGAAGAGGGTGCTGGTAAATGGTTATGTGAATTTGGTTTTATACTTGCCAAATGCATTTGCTTGAAAGTTTCTAAAGCTTGTTCGATGAATCCATTTTAGGCATATCCTAGATCTCAGTGGAAGAGGTATTTCACTACCCTTGTTAATGGAAAGTTGAAGAGACTCGCATTTCTTGTCTTGTCATTTGTTGTTTATGTAAGTGAACTTGAGGTAAGTGAATTTTATGTGAATTTTGAAAGCTTATTGAATTTGGTGAGCTTGGAATACTTGTTTCTTGATGGGGCAAACATCTTTGTAATCAAAGGAAGGTGTTAAGTTGTCAACAATCTACCCAACCTTTAACAACTCCACTTATCTGGTTGTAGGCTTGGAGGACCAATTCCCAATTCCCTTCTCAACCTTACTTCTCTCCGTCATCGATCTCTTTAAACTATTGAGTTGCAATTGTCCAACAACAAGTTGATAAGGGTAATCCCACTGATCAGGTCCAAAATCATTTGTGTTGCATCTGTGAGCAGAAACAGGAAAATACCAAAAATTTAGTTTTTTGGTATTTTCTACATTTTAGTAAATTGAATTCCGCTAAAATAGCTAGAAGTTATGACCCTGGCAAGGGGGGAAGATAAAAAATTTCATAATTTTTCAAAATTTTGTAAATAGTTTTTACCTTCCAAGAGCTCTTTTTGAATTCCAAGGGTAATGTGACCCTTCATATTATATGTAAGACTATATATTTCAAATTGAAATGAATAAAAATTAGTTTTTGGAGGCAATTCACAACTCCCAGCGAGTTTGCCTACTTGCAGAAACTCATTTCTTCTTTGTTTATTTTATTGCATTACAATACCACAGGCTCAGCACTGGGTATTGTCCAAATCAATGGTATTAGAGCCAAGTTTTGTTTGGGTTTTAACTATAAGCATTCAAATGGTGTAACCTCGACTCAAAATATTTTTGGGTTTTATCGGCAGCATCAAAATCCTATCTGGGTATCTCTTATTTTTTACAGAAAGTGCACAGATTTCGAGAAAAAATAGATCACAAATCCACGTCCTTATTTTTGCCTCTACTTTTTTTTTGCTTTTTCAGAGCAGTTTCGTGAAATCGGGTATATCTTTCTCATCTGGACTCCGTTTTGTGCAAACAAGATATTACTGGAAAGAGGACTCAGAGAACTTTCCAGTGGTGCAGGTAATTGTTTATTATTTTTTCTTAGTTGCATGTTGTTTTCACCAAAAGTTAGGTCTTCTTTTTTTCAGCGTTGCCCTCAGTGTTTTGGGCATATATTTTGCATACGGTGTCGAAGTCGAACAAACAAAATATTGTTGGAAAGGTAATTCAGTCATCCACACAACCATCAGATTATCTTCCTTTTAGGCACGCTCAATCAAAAATGTCAGAATGGGATGATCATTCAAATCCTTTCAAGGTGTTGAAAATGAAGGTAGAACTACTGCTATAAACTTTAAAATTTTGTGTATGCAAAGCTAAAATTAAGATTAATCTATAACAATTAATGAACAAGTGCTTATGCACTTTCAAACCAATGTAGAAGAGAAGAGAAGAGAAGAGAAAAAACTTGCACAGTATTTACGTGGAGAAACCCTTTCGGAAAAAAACTCCACACTTAAAGATGTTTCCTGCTTGTATTAAATCTCTTTGGAAAAGATTACATTCAATACTGAAATTCTTCTAAGTCCTTGATGCACTTCAAAAGCTTCTTCAATCTTCAAACCTGTAAAAAACTTTAAAAAAAAAATTCTTGCTTTTTTCTTCAAAAACTTCTTCAATAAAAAAGCTTCTTGTTTTTTTATTCTAAGTCAAAAAAGCTCTTTGCTTTTTTATTCTAAGTCTTTTACAAAAAACTTCTTGCTTTTATCTTCTAAGTCTTTTCCTCAAAACAACTCTCTGGAAAATGTATGGGGTTTTCAATTAAATCAAAAACCCTCTTTTAATTCAAAAGCTTGAAACTCAAATTATAATAAATTACAATTGATAACATAGCTTCCAAAGCTCATGCAAAAATTAAGCTCACTTGAATTGAGAAGACTGAACTCAAACAAAGTCCAAACTTTGAGTTAACTGTCCCTTCATGATGTGTGCACACAAGTATGCCAAAATTAGCGTTGCCAACATCAAACATATTTCCAAATAAAAGCAACAACTGAAAGCCCCAAGATTGGGTGCTCAAGTTAGCCCAATCTATTTCAGTCAACTGAAGTGATCAACACACACCAATTCTCATGCAACAACTTGCACAATTGATGTCCCCAATGTTATTCTGAATTGCCTTGTTCTGTACATGCAAGTGACATGCTAACATCGGATCCAACATGTAATTGATACCCATTACCTGAAACACTGAGATGTACCATCCTGCAACTTTCAAGAGTTGGAATGTCCTGCAAGTAATATCTTAAAACTGACATGCAAGCATGTTCAACAACATGCAACTAATACCCATTTCTTGAATCACTGAGATGTACCATCCTGCAAGTTTCTGGAGTTGGAGTGTTCTGCAAGTAATCTCACAAAAATGACATGCAACTACATGCAAGGTCATATAACTGACATGCAAGAACATGCAAGGTCATACAAGTCCATATGACTAACATGCAACAACATGCAAGTGACATGCAACAACATGTAAGGTCATACAAGTCTATAGGAGTGACATGCAACAACATGCAAGCACATGCAAGTGACATGCAACAACATGCAAGTAACATGCAACATGCAAGTACATGCAAGCTACATGCAAAAATATGCAAATCCATGCAAATTATTCTGACAACATGCAAGCAATATCCAATTCATGCATCTCTAACACTGTAGTGAACTCCAACATTATATCCATGCAAGGTGTCTCAACATTATCCACTCATGTACATAAAAAAGCACAACTCTAAGTCTAAATATAAGTCCCCATCAAAAGGGGACACCCAAGTTTAACTCCCACTCACTAGGAGTTATCAAACTCTCAAAATAGACTTAGGAGAAGTCAACAAAGTCTTCATGGCCCCCACTCTAAAAATGGATGCCCAAGTTTGAACTTATCAATTAGGAATTGATTGCAAAAGTCAAAGTGATAATTAATAAATAATTAATCTCTCAAAGTCTTAATGTGTTGGGGAACACATTCCAAGAACTTTGGAGATACATGAATTGGTTAGAATTGCAAGTTAATGGCAACTTATCCCAACACAAGGCGATGGTTGAAGAAGCATTACCAAAACAACGTGAGGAGATGATGAGTCAGTTCTCTCGTCTGCTACAACAAAATCAAGGAAATCAACAACCCAACATAGGCAGAGTACCATTTGGTGGTAACACTCCTTTCAAGGTATAAGTAAATTTTGATATTCTAAAATTTGAAGGCAAAATAAATGTAGATGTTGTTGATGATTGGTTGTCAAAACTAGAAAGATATTTTTCTGTGAATCACTTCTCTAATGGTGAAAAAATAACCTTTGCTCTCCTCAAAGCTAAGCATCATGTAAAACAATCATGGGAAAATAAACTATTGTCTAGAGAAAACCTTGAGTTTGATGGAGCAGTAGAGGATGATCCCACTTGGGGAGAGTTTGTGGAACATATCAAGGAAGAATATTATCTTGAAAATTCATACGAGGATAAGTATATGGAGTGGAAGATGCTTCGTCAAAAAAAGACCAATCTGTTCAGGATTACACTAATACATTCCAAGCTCTTTCAACAAAGCTTGGCATCATTGATACATAAAAACATCAAATTTTAAAGTACCGCAGCAGGCTTCATATCTATATCCAAAGAGAGATGGATTTTCTCAATATCGAGACTTTGGGGACTGCCTACAAATATGCAGTAAAGATTGGGGAAAATTTCAAACAAAAGGGAAGAAACAAATATTTTTCAAATAATAAACCTAAGAATGAAGGTGGCAACAAATCCATGGGAAAACAACCAGCTAAGGATCCCTCCTCACAAGCATCATCAACAACAAACAAGAGTGAAAAGAAGATGAGGTGTGAATTCCATAGAAGCCCAGGACATAGCACGAAGGACTATTGAGTTGTCAAGATGTTGATGACAGGGTTACAAGAAATGGCAAGGCCCTCCATTTCATCATTGACAGTGGAAGTCAAAAGAATCTGATCTCTGCTGAGACTGTTAAAAGGCTGAACTTGCATACCACACCTCATCCACAACCATATCATGTGGGATGGGTAAGCAACCAAGAACGAGATAATTAGGTAAATAAGCAATGTCACTTACCTTATTCTATTAAACCATTCAAAGATGAAGTCATATGTGATGTGGCACCCTTGGATGTGTGTGATCTATTGTTGCGGCACCCATATATGTACAAGCGTCATGGTGTATATGAGTTCAGACCTTGCAGTGTCATTATCAAACTGGGCGAAAAGAAGTATCGGATACCTGAAGCAAGTCCTACACAACCAGCATCTTTGATTACTGAAAAACAATGTGAACGCCCAATTGCTCATACTGGAACATTTGTTCTAACGGTTTGAACTAAGGACAAGAGGTCAGTTGTAGCCAATATCCATGACAAAATGGTCACCACTACCACTCAGCAAAAACAAATGAATGAAAGTAGGACATCACTCTGGGATATGATGGATAACAAGCTGACAAAGTCTACTACATTCCATCCACAAACGGATGGGCAAACTAAGCACAACTACTATCATGCCCTACATAGTTCCACAGGGAATAGCCCATTTGAAGTATGTCTTGAACATCAACCATTGTCTCCTATTGATGTAGCAATACTAGTCATCTCAGATGCTCCATCACCACATAAGGCAACCAAGTTTGTTGAAGAAATGCAACAAGCTTAGGAGATATTGCAGCACACCAGTGAAAAGCACAATGACAAGCATGATCAACATCGTGTACCTCACCAATTACATGTTGGAGAAAAGGTCACTAATGTCTTGGTCAAGACACTAAAGAAACAACATATTCCTCTGTACTATGTGGTTCAGGCATATAAACTTCTTTAGTTGTTGCAGACCATAGGTGCAATGGGGCCCATTGCCTCTCAAGGGGGAAGCATTGATCAGGTCCAGAATCATTTGTGTGGCATCTATGAGTAGAAACAAGAAAATACCAAAAAATTAGTTTTTTGATATTTTCTACATTTTAGTAAATTGAATTCCGCTAAAATAGCTAGAAGTTATGACCATGGCAAGGGGAAGATCAAAAATTTCATAATTTTTTGAAATTTTGAACTTTTGTAAATAGTTTTCACCTTCCAAGAGCTCTTTTTGAATTCCAAGGGTAATGTGACCCTTCATATTATATGTAATACTACATATTTTGAATTGAAATGAATAAAAATTAGTTTTTGGAGGTAATTTTCACAACTCCCAGCGAGTTTGCCTACTTGCAGAAACTCATTTCTTCTTTGTTTATTTTATTGCATTACAATACCACAGGCTCAATGCTAGGTATTGTCCAGATCACCCACCTTCATTGGGATCATTTTCTTTTCTTGTTAATCTTAACCTTTATCCCAACCAATTGAATGGTACAATTCTATCCACAATTTTAGATCCTTTTAACTTAAGAAACTTTTGGCCCAACTTCAAAAATTTAAGTTACTCCGTTCCTTTTTTTCTCTTCGATCATCTCACTAAACTTGTCAAATTGTGTCTTTCTTACAATCACTTAACTATGATTGTTGATTCAACATGGTTTCCATAGTTTAAGAAGCTTGCAGAATTGGCACTAGGTTCCTAGTCTTTCTTATTTGAACCTTAGTTCTAATCAATTAACAAGTTCGTTGTCACCTAGACTATCATCTGAGGCTCTTTTGTATCTAGATTTGCATAATAACAACTTAGAAGGTGCTCTTTCTCTTGTCCTTGCTGTTACTGAGGTGTTAGACCCATTAGTAAATTGATTTAATTGTTCCATCTTGGTGAGCTTGGTATAACATTCTTCCTATCATGACACCAAATATCAAAGAGCTGCCTCAAGAAACCATTCTGCAAGCCACTTGAACTCGCTGTGACTACTGAAGGCCCATCAACCTCAAAGTTTTCAATGCTTTAAAATCAAATGGATTTGAACCTTCAAATTAGAATACAAATTGTATCATTCATTGCATCAATGTATGTTTGATAAACAACAATGCACCCTTTGCCAGAGGAGAAGCATAATAAACGGGAATATTATGTAGCTCTAAATGTGCTGCCCAATATTCATCAAGAATAAATAAAAGCTCTTGAGCATGACCCAATGCAAATGCAGTAATGAGTACCCTTCCATCCCAAGACACAACATTATGTATAACATTGGTGATTCTTTTCTCTAGGACAATCTAGGTTGATGAAATTGCACACCATTTGTTGACTCAACTACATAAACATCAGGAATGACAACTTGATTCAAGTGAATTTAAGAAAAATGAATTTGACTACAAAACATTTATAACCAAGGTCAAATGATAAGAGGGTTTAAAGGTTTTCAAATCAAATCAATTGGTGTAACACAATTTAAGACATTGACACAAAAATCAGGGACAATTTGATGATACATACTAATCCAATAAATGTGAAAAGTTTAAAAATTTGAGGCGTTGAAAACGAGGCCAACACCTTGCACGAATCATTTCCTACTAGATCTTGTACTACACAACACAACACCTACATATGCTACTAGATGCATAGTAAGCATTCACACAATATGTAGATATACACATAACGTTACATTTGTTCGCCTTCTACCTATCTATAAGAGTGGTTAGGCTCCCATTAACCGACCAAGAAAATTTCTTCACACGATGAAACCTCTTTTATGGGATGGTGGATCTCTAGAGCTCAAGAAGGTGGTTGCTTATTGCCTAAACTAGTTAGGATGCATAAAACGCTTGTGCATATTAAAGACACGAGTACCTAGTAGATGTGGCTCCATAAATATGACCTATTTAGAGATATCACCTTAGGGTGGTCATGTGTAAGCAATAATGATTATTCTCCTTGTTTTTTTAGTTTACTCTTTTTTAAAATTTAGTTTGTTTGTTTTTTTTTCATATTCTTAAGTTTATCTAGATATAAAGTGTTGGCTATCCTCAAGGCTCTAAAAGACTTAATTATGCTTCTTAACATTTATAGTACACCTTAGTTTTCTATTAGAATATTAACTAGCATGTGCACCAATAGGAGGTTCAAGGAATACGTCGATACGAACAACCGAAAAGTTTAGAAAATTTTCTGACATGAAATTTTTTACGGTGTGAGACAATTCCAAGCACTACAATGCTCACATATAAAAGCCTATCGGCTAATTAAAATGGTATTCATGTTACAAGATGACTTAAACGAATAATCATTATGTTAATAATATATATTTAACAATTTAACTTATGTTTTCAATCATAATGCACTTATGCACTAATATATATTTAAATTTTTAACTTATGTTTCAATCATAAGGCACCTCCATGAGTAGTGTAATTGAGAGCCTCTTTTACGAATTTTTAAATATGCAATATCTTATAAATCACCTTTGTCTTACAACTCTTATTAATATAAAGATTTACCTGATTACAATTCAAACATCACCCCATCCCAATACCATTTTTTAAAGTTAAGTAAAAACTTTAAAATATTTATAATTAAAATTTTACTTTTATATAAATTAAATTCATATTTAATCATTTAAAAATAATCTCCACTAATTATTCAAATAAAATATACTAAAACAACAAATTAAAAAATGAGAGGTTTGATCAAACCCATAAAAATTAGGTAGATGATCAATATTAAAAATTCAGTGACTATCAATGGACCCTTGGTCTACTGGTGGTTTTGAATGAGCCCCCTAGGAACCAAGTCTCCCTGAGTGCAAGGACAAGACATCCCTCAATTCTTGACTCTTGGTCGAAGAGATTTTAGCCTAAAGCTTGTGCTCTTATCACGCGGCTATGTAGGTTTAATTAACACCGAGAGGCATTCTACAATGACAACAAGGGTGGAGTGTAATGGCTTGAGCCTGTTAACAAAAACTCTTACCTTTTACCTCAAATTTGACAGTTCGTACATCAAAAAATTAATATTTAATAATAAACATAATATTTCCAAAATAAGCAACATATAAAAATAAAGATATGTTGTTAGCAACATCGTCCATTTCTGAGAACTTTTTTCTATATTAAAATCAACATAAACTTGATTGTATTCATCAAGGGTAATTAATTTTTAAAAATATTTATTAGTTAAGAAAAAAATTTGATTTGATAATTTGAGATATTTTTTATTTGTTTTTACAGTTAAAAAACTGAATATATATATATATATATATATATATAAACCAGACTAAAAATATAGAAGAATAAACAAAAATAAAATTTTAAAATTAAACTATAATACACAAAGTAAACAAACAATGTAGATACAATAAAATTTATGTATCCTTATATATAATAAATAAAATAGTTTCTAATGTGCCCTTAAAGGTGCAATGCGGTGGTAAATTCACTTGGTTGTTGTGATCGTCACTAGGGTTCAAACCCTTGTTAGGCCAAAGAGCTCCTAGGCCATGGGCCTTCGCTGGGCTTGTAAGCACCAAAATCATGCACGACCTCCACGAGGACCCCTATGATGATTTATAATCCTTGTCAAGTACATGTAAGCATGAAATAACGTCCTCTTAGTAGCAATTCTCTTGGTGACATATCTTTTCTTTCGTCTTGTGTTGTTTCCTTTCTGTCGTTTTCTCTCTCTCTTTGTTGTCGACGCTTTTCAACACTTTTTGACACTTGTTGATTTACATTTTTTGAGCTTCGACCCTATTCCTAAGCCTTGCATGTGTCTTGTAGGTGAGTTTTCACCTCTCCTCAGTGTTTTTCATCTTCTCCACCCCCTACAAGCCTTCTAGAGGCCCCCCTGGCCATCTCCAACTTTCAGTTTTCAGTTTCACTCAACCAATCCAAATCTCCCCCTATTATTTCTAGATCTCCCCTGGGAGATCCTACTTTGCAAGTGGAGATTTGGATTTTCACACATGACTAACATGTTTTCGGAGGCAGATCCCCTTCTTTTCTCGTCCTCTTCCATCTCCCATCATGGATGTCTACCTAGGTGCCCTCCTTTGTGGGTCACCCATGGGTCGCTCCCTGGGCGACCTGACTAGTGAAAGGGGCAACCCCTAGGCGACCCTATCGTGTTTCCACCCACGGAAAAACTTGAGTTTCTAACTTGAAAAAGCTCCGTTTTTGCCTATTTTTCTTCCTGTTTGCATAGATTTTCATGTCAAATATAGAGTTAACTATTTCATGCACTTACACATGCATAACTAGCTCTATTTTATCTTTAATTAATAACTCATGCATTCCCATGCACTTCTTCTTCTTCACGTCTTCTTGAGTGATAAGCTTTTACTAGGTGGATCACTCCAATTTTAGCCCAGATCACTCTTGAATCCTCTGTGTTAACTCTCCAATCAAATTGAGTTAACTCTCCTTCTTCTTCACCTCTCATCCCTTCTTATAACCTATAAATACATCCCTCCCTCAAGCACAAAGGGAGGCAATTTCATTTGTGCACATAGCTCTTGCAAGTTATTGCTCTCCACATTCAACATTCTCATGCTCATACAGGGCATATGAGCCTTTTGTTTTGTTTGTTGCTTCATGTAGCTTTCATACAAAGCTCATCACACATCCATACACTGCTCATATCAAGCCATAGTGCTCAACAAAGCTCTCATTGAGCTTATTTTGCAAAGCTTCAAAAGCTTCTTTTTGCTTCCATTGTCGCCTTGTCGCCAAGAGGATTCCCCACTGCTACAAGAGGATACGAAGTTGCCATCACAAGGATTTTTGAGGGTAGTGGAGGCTCATGCGTCTCCAGGTTCCTTTATACTTTCTTTCAATTTATAGTAATTATGTAACTAAAATTGCTCTTGGGATCAGTAATCTTGTTTCTTTTTCCTTGATAGGATAGATAGATCTTGCATTCTTAGAGTAATTTGCTTTCAAAGTTCATAGATTAATTCATTTAAAAGTAATTTCCCTTTTCTTATATTATTTCGTTCCAAATATTCAGAAAACCTCAAAAACATAGTTTACATTGCATTAGGTAAAATTCATTATAGCTTACATACATTCTTTGATTCCTAGATTAGAAAAAAACATCTTCAATTCCAAAAACATTAAAAAAGCACGAAAAGAAGTTTTGCATTCATTTAGGCTTGCATTCATAAAAACCCCAAAAAAGAAAAAAAATATTAGAGACTTAGAAGGTTTGCAAACCATTGATTTCATCACAAGGTCAACCACAGTCAAACATTGGTCAAAACCCTTGATTCCATCACAAGGTCAACCATAGTTAACGCATAGCCAAACCTTAAGTCAAACAAACCCTAAGTCAAACCCTAGGTCAAGTCAAGGTTAACTCACAATCGCCTATCTCTCGTCTTGGCTCACGAATGTGCCTTGGATCAAGAGGTGAGTGGGTGAGGGCAATCCTCGATGAGATAGATGATTTATCCACCCAAGACTGCAACAGGACCCACTAGTCATCCAACAACAAGAAGCATTTAGACAACTCTTAGTACAATAAGCAGCGATACAACAATTTGAAGGACAACACCAACTTGAATAGGACATCAACGAGAACAACAGCTTACCCACGCAAAGGTGGAATATCAGAAACCCCAACAGGAGAAGAGTGACTAGTGACCCTTTGGTCATATGATTATCTTTACAACCACGATCATTGAACAACACATCTACACAAGCGCACAACAACGTAGGCCCCAGGACGTGCCGACCCCTCTCCACGAAGTCTAGCTCTCCAACGAGCCAGACCACCCCCGTGTCTTGTCTCCTCTCGACTGACTACTTCCTCGAGAGAGAGAGTGACGTGGCGGTTCGCCCCGTGGCAAGGAGGGAAGGGTCTGTGTGCGCGCCAAAATCCGACTCAACAGCCCTAGGGCATTGACGTCGTGATTTTCATCGTACAGGACTGTGCTCGTAGGATATGTGCCTTTGTTGGGCTGGCTTGCTTGTAGGTTGTGTACCTCTATTGAGCCAACGAGCTCACAGGTTTGAACAAAGTGATAATGCATTGGGGATTGAGACCCCTTAGTAGTGGTCTCAGCGATAAAATTATGGGAAAAGATCTCAAGTAACCCTCCAAAAAAAAAAGTTTAATATAAAATAAAATAACTCTTAAGTAAATAAAATATCTTCCAATTGATATCTCTACCATTTTTTTTTTTAAGATAGATGTATTTAAAATATTAGAATAAAACCCTCCCCAAAAGAAATTGAGTGACCAAAAGCATACATAACGAAACTAGGATGGAGAATAGTAATAAGCAACCTTGTAACGCCAAATAGGTTTCTGACTATAGGTAGTTATATCCGCAATGGATTTATAGAGAGCGAAAAAGACCAACGGTTAAATTTTTTAGAAACACAGGCGAGCCGAGTAGCAAAAGCCAAGATGACAGTAGCAGATAGACATTGAATATCCATCCAGCGTTTTCGCGATTGAATATCTATCCAAGTTATTCACTGTATTGGCTAAAACAGCAAATGTCAAAGATGATGTCCGCTGACATTCCTCCCAATCAAACGATATACGTCAACAATCTCAATGAGAAGGTTAAAAAAGAAGGTATTTTACTTCTTGTTTTCTTGTTCTGTGTAAATTACAGCGCTATTTGTTACGCTTTGTCTATTTGTCAAGGCATAGCTTGAAGAAGGAGAAAAAACTGTTTGTTTCTTTAAACGTTATAAACCTTATAAACCCTAGCTTAGTGCCCTAGGGCTGCATTTTACTCAGTGGAGTGAGATTTTTATTTTTAATCGAGGTCTCGTCTACTGCATATACTAAACTAGCTCAGGTACCCTATATTAATAACTCATTATTTTTTTCGACAGGCTTTCTCTCCAATGTTGTCGTTTCTTTATGTTTTATTTTATTATTACAGACAATCCAGTGGAAGCATTGGAAGTGATAGCTTATTTCCAAAGTTAAAACCCTTTTCGCATAGATTTCACTCTCAATGTTTTCGCCTGCTTACGTTTTCATATTAGAATACGAAACAATGACGTGGAAGAATTGGGAAGGATGATTATTGGCAAAGTTAAGACCCCAATTATTATGGGTTTGAGTTAATGATCTTTGCAAACGGCTGTTTCTCATGAGCGTAGAACCTTTATGAAGTGGGTTTTAATCATTGAGCTAAAATGGGATTTGTATTAGAGAGCGAAATGTTTGTTCAAAAGAGTTGGCACCGAGACACCGGACCACCTTTTTGTGGTGTAACGGTGGGTGGGTGAGATTGACCTTATCACTCACTTCAGAATGTACCTTATTATATGCCACATAACAACACTTACATATTTCAACACCTAAGAACTTATGAGACATGTTTTTGCAGTCAGAATTTGAGCCTCTCTATGTATCTCTCTCTGTCATGTGATTACAGCTTTTTAGCGTAACATGGGAAAAATTCAGGCAAGCAAGTAAAACTTATATTACCACCTGTCTGGGCTAAACCTGCTTTCACAGAAGTTGGACATAGTTTCAGAAATACAAGAGTTCAGAGTAGAGACCAAAACTGGCTTATACAACTAAACCTGTCATTGGAGTTTGGATGTAGATTCAGAAATACAAGAGTTCGGACCATAAATTGCATTCAGAAAATTACAACCAAGAACATTAGCCTGCCCACAACAAGAAGATGCAGAGTACTACTCTCGCAGATCTGATTCTTCATAGTTTATTTTATAAACAGTACAAAATCTCTGCAAACTCCTCTGTGTCATGGCTGCTTAAATGGAGATATGCAGTATTATCTGTTGGATTGCACACGTAAGAGTCTAGATATGTTAACCATGATGGAGTGGAAATTATAGTGAAACATAGTAATTTTATTTCACATGTACGGTTAGAGTGCATAGGCTGTTCAGAATTCCAGAACTCATAATGTGGAAAGAAAAACAAATTGACTAATGCAAACTCTGTCTCTTTCATCCCTCCTTTGCTTGTTGTATCCCCTAAAATAAAATCAACTTTCCTTCTAAAAAAATCAATTTTGGTAATGAGACTCAAGAAGTGCGTGTAAAACTTTTCTTCTACATTACAAGGATTCAAAAAATATAAGACAACAAGATGTTAGATAGGTAATGGAAATTTACAGTTTACATTTTCTGTTATGGAATTGAGTGATAGAGAAGGCGATTTGCATAAGTGATCAGATATACCTTTGTATTCTGTGCTTCTGATTTGAAGATATTCCATTAAATCTCTTCAAACCTCAGTGCTCTATCCTGCTATGTTTCTTGGCTATATATCAAGTCCAAAGTCCTGCAAAGGGACAGAAAAGGTCTCTGCTGGTAGACTTCATCATGTAATTCTTTCCTCTCAATGCAATTCTTTCAACTTCTTCCTAAAAGTCAATATTTCTCGCTATTTCTTGGCTATATATCAAGCCCACATTTGAGCAAAGGGACATAAAAGGTCTGTACTGTTAGACTGCGTTACATAGTTATTTCCTCTCAATGTAAGCCCTTCAACTGCTCCAGCAAGGTCAATAAGGATCATGCACATTGATGCATTATGTTTCTGAAAATTGAATTGGGTGAGTATAAGACGGGCCTATTTGCATTCTTTTTGTGGTTAATGAGCCAACACCTATTTGGACGAGGCAGACTCTTTTGCCAGTGATACATTATGCTACTGAATATACTACTGGGGTTTTACTGTTTGGAGAATTGAGGTGATTACTCCCGCAAATAAGGTGTAAGCATTGGGTGACTTTACTTCCATTGATCAATGCCTACTTCCCTTTTGGAGATCCTTCACAGCCTAACTTTGGACTCCTGTGTTGTATAAGTGCAGGTGTAATATGAGCAGTGACACAAATTTAAAAATAACCACAAATTATCCACAAGTTTAATGTAAAGACCGCAACTAAATGCATACATAATAACAAACCCAGAAATACTACAACAATAAATATTTTTTGTATTTTTTTATATTTTATTTGAATACACACATACAACTTGAAATCTACCAGCCTGATACAACTTACAAATCTGAACATACTAGTCTGATATATATGCCTGAATCTTGACCAGCTCCTTGAGGGTTTCCATCCCCATGACAGTCTGATATCTGCTCCTTGGGGGTTTCTGTCCTCAAAATGGTCTGATTGTCACACCCGAAGGTGGCCGTCTTCAAATGCCACAGCGTCACATTCCTGAGAATGAATTTGATTTTTGTTTTTAATTTTTAGAAGTGCCTTTTGTTTTCTCTCCCAATGCTTTCTATACTCTATTCCATGCGTCCCTTAATCATAGGCAATATAACTGACAAATCCATCCCTAAATTGATGGCAAACTCAAACTGAACTGCTAACTCAAACCCAAACTGAACTGATAACTGCTAGGTGTGAGACCAAGTCAGTCGCCTTATTCCATTAATCAAGTTTTCCTAACTGACAGTAACTACAGTCTAACTATCTGCTAATCCTATGCTAATAGTCCACTCACTAAACAGCTGTGGATTAAAGAAGTGAACCCCTTTCACCATGAATGTCAAAGAGGGGACATTATAAGTCCTCCCTCCCCGAATACGCTTGCCCTCAAGCAAGACAAAGCTAGGTGATCTAAATTGTCAGCCGACTCCTTCTTGTGACAGAAGACCAATTGGTCATATCTCATCCTCCACACTTTGCGCTTCCGTGCATGGCTCAAGCTCTTCCTTGTCATTGGAGTTCACCTCAATCAGATGTACTTGCCCCTTTCCGGAGCACCTATGTGTTGGGTCCCAAGGCTCCTTGCAGCTGAAGCATAACTGCTTCCTCTGCATATCATTGCGGATTATGTCGCTTGACTGCTGACTCCTAAAGGTGTGTCCCATCTCTTGGTGACCTAAGGGTCTAGAGGGTGTAGCCCCCAATCTTTGCGGAAAAGGTTTGTGCAAAGTTTCTGTGGCTGCCATGGTGATCTTGTACCACACCTATAGTGTTAGACTCTTGGAGATTTGCTAGGTGTAGCAGTCTCCACTGCCAATGATTTAGAGGAAGGGGAGATAATGCAGTTAGATGATTCTAATGTCAAGACTCTTTTGATGGCTGCCTGCAATGAGTCTAGGTCAAGGGCCTTAACTAGGCCTCTGAGGGGCTCTCTCAACCCTTCCATGAAGAGTAAAGTCAAACTCCTTTTTGACACATTAGGTACCATCACGACTACCCTTTGGAATTCTGCCATGGTGCTGTAGCCGTGCCAACTCCCTAAAATGCTCCTTTTGGTCTTGCCTCTCAAATCTGTCAATCAACCTCCTACAAAACTCCTTGTAGGTGGTGATAAGGCTATGCCCTTGAGTGAGTAGCCCGCAATACCACCACTCATATGCATCTTCTTCCAAGTGAAGGATGACAAATTTAATTGCTTCGTCCTTGTACATAGGGCTTCGTAGGTGTTCAACTTTTGGATCCAATCTTGGGCTAGAGCTTTGTTGGATCTGTCAAATGAGGGGATGATGAGTTTCCCCAATTTTCTTTGTAGATCTTTGTGAGGTTGGTTTGGGGTGGGTCTCCTTTTATTCCTGGTTTTGCTTTTTTGACTTCAATGTACAAAAGTTCATGAAGGAGACGTTTGCTCGACACTCAACACTCTTTGCCCTATATTCAGCATGGAGAGTGTCCAAGTCATCCTCTTGTTGGTCATCCATATCCTCTTCTTGCGGCATGGCTTCTTTCTACAAGAGAGTTACTCTTAGTAGTTTGGTACTAGTAACTGATTTCAATGGGGTGTTTTGGTTTGCTGTTGAAGATGAGGATTCCCCTTGTGCACCATTATTTGGAGGCCTAGTGGCATGGTTTGGTTTTTTGGTTCCCTTACCTTGCATACATTGAGCGAAGGGATTGATAAGCTGTTGTTACTCATCCTTCAACGATCTCATCACATTGAAAAATTTCTGCTCTTTATCGTCATGCGACTTTTTTTCTTCCGTTGTTCCCTAAGTTGATATTTGATTTCTCTATCACTCACTAACATGCAGTATCTATCTATCTATCTACATCTATCCATCTATCTATCTATATATATAAATTCGTTCAGGTTGCCACTATAAAGACCTCAACTAAATGCATACATAATAACAAACCTAGAAATGCCTAGAAACACTACAACATAAATATTTTTTGTATTTTTTAATATTTTATTCTAAAACACACATACAACTTGAAATCCTACCAGTTTGATATAACTTACAAAATACGAACATACTAGTTTGATACATATGCCAAATATGTATGCAATCTACTATGATTTTTCCCAATGCATGCTATACTATGTGTTTTTGTATTTTTGAAAGCGATTTTTGGTCTAATCTAAGAATAGTTGGAATGAAATTAATCTAGAATTGCAATTTAACTACTCAAAGCAAAGCTAATCTAATCAACCTTGTTGTGTCAATCGTGGTCTAAGAAGTATTTTGTCTATCTCCTCAAGGATAGCCCTAACCCACTCGCCTCTAACCCTTGGGCACATCAAATGCTTTAGAGAAGAATGAGTTAACTAGGGTTGACCAAGAGTTGACTTAGGGTTTGCCTAGTTTGACTTGTGAATTGTGAATTGTACCTCGTGGTGGTATCGAGGGTTTGATCTTGTGTTTTGGAATATTCCTTGTGATCGAATCAAGGGTTTTTATTTTTTCGATTTTCTAATTTTTATGTTTTTTGCGAAGGTTTGACTTGACGTTCCTTGAGGTCTTTGAAAGACCTATGTATATTGAAGATATTTATACCCTTGCCCCCTTGCATGGGGAGACTTGCACGCTTGAGTGCACAATTTTTCTCTTTGACTGGGTTCGAGGAATGCCTTGCGTTTAGACATTATTTTGCACTTATTATTGTGAGACTTGATTGGTTGAGGTCTATACATAGCTTAGTCGACATATTGTACTTCACTTTATGTCTTGTGCATATGGTTGGTTAGAGCTTTTATTTTGCTTATGAGAATGCATACCTATGATGATCACACATGGATGATGCAATTTGTTTTTACTCGACGTGAAGAGCAAATCCTTTTGAGATGGGTTCTTTCACATTTTTGCACATTTCTTCCATTCCACTTTCATGTTTCACTTCCATGATCATTTCATTCATTCTACAATGTTTTCTTGCACCCTCAATTTAGGACAAAGTCACACAAAGTTCAGGGGAATTGCCCCTCCAATGAAACTAGCACACGTTCAGATCCAATAGCTTCCATCTCAAATCAATCAAACTCGAAAGACTCAAAGGGGATCTGACAAGTTCCCCACAACATTGACCAAAGCAAAACATGCCAAGTGAGTGTTCTGTCTGAGATCCATTAACAAGACCAACCCATAACAAGCCATAGGAAAACAACCACCCAAATGGACAATGAGGTGACCTCTAGAGGCCTCCACTTGACCTCCCAGACCCATCCCCATTTTTAGTTTTTGCCTAGCTTTCCTCCTTTCTAGGTCGCCCCCTTTTATTCTAGGGTCGCCCCTTGGGGGATCCTACTGGTGAACTGGGGGATCCTGTTTAATTTGTCCTTTTGACAAATTTCAAAAGCCAGGTGGCATCTTTGACCTTCTAGGACCATGCTTCAACCTTCAATTTTTACCCAGGAGTCCTCCTTCCTAGGGTTGCCTGTTACAGAAGGTAACTGATACTTTCGTTATTAAAGAATTCGTTGTATATACAAAGGTGAGCAGAAGCTCAATATATAGAATACAAAGTCTAAGAATAGACGACAGGCTGTAAAAAGATTACAGCAAAGAAACGCATAAAACAAGAGATGAAAAAGCGACCATTAGATAAAACAAACGCTAGTTTTAATACCCTCCCATAATGGCCGATCTGTCATCTAGACCAAGATGCTCCCGAAATTTGACAAACTTATATGGAGACAGAGATTTGGTAAAAATATCTGCAGTCTGGTCTTCTGTAGGAACATACTGCAATACAACAGATCCGTCTTCAACGAGCTGGCGAATGAAGTGACAATGAAGATCAACATGTTTTGTCCGTTCATGAAAGATAGGATTTTTGGCAAGTTTCAATACCCCTTGATTGTCACAATACAAGGGTGAAGGCCCGGTAGGAGACATTTGCATGTCGGAAAGCATTCGGCGAAGCCAAACCGCTTCACAAGCTGCTTTAACAGCTCCTCGATATTTAGCTTCTGCCGAGGAGAGAGCACTGCCTGCTGCTTCTTGCTAGTCCATGTGATGGCACCTGTTCCTAATAAGCATTGATTGGGAGTGAACAAGCTTTGATAGCCTTTCACAAAAGAAGAAATGGAGTTAGCATGAGATTGATTGAGAGAAGAGTAGAATTGATTTGTGAGTTAGAATAGAGTGATTTGGAGTCTTGAATATGATATATATATGTTAAAAATATTAATGTTAATATGATATAAATATCTAATATAAAATGTATTAAAAAATATTAATGTTAATATAATATAAATGTCTTTATCTTTATATTGACCATGCCCAAGGTGAAGGTTGTACAACGGAAGTGGAATATCATCGTTCTCTTTCTTTTCATTTTCTTTTTATAAATGTTTGAGTTTTTGAATCAGCAATCCACATCGTGTTACTATACCCCACACATCTGCTATTGCTAACATTGAATAACCTCACCCTATTCCTGATGTTGGTGTATTCTGCTCAGGCTATCATATGAAATAACCTTCCTCTATTTCTGGCAGTGTCTAATCTCTATTTCTTGGCTTGGCAACTATATATGTGAAATAACCTGTTGTTTGTGTCTATAGAAACATCATGCTTAACTGCAATTTAAAAAAATATCTATGAGAGGAAATTGATAGAGCTTAACTGCAATTTTCTTTTTTGATTTATGAATGTGGCCAATAAGGGGCCTACCCATAGAACTGAGGAAAAAAAAAGAGAAAAAGGCAGCTCCAATGAGGGCCAAAGAAGACTAAACTGTTATCTGCAAAGATTTATAGTATACATATTTCACATATACCTATACTGCTATATTTGCACTGTCAATATGCACCTATGCCTCCACTCTATCTACATCCGCCACCTTGCTTGGCCCAACCTCACCCGCCACCACTGGAAACTCCTCCTCCACCAAAGCAAACGACCAGTCCACCGAGCCATCTCCACCAACGCTCACAACTTGTTTGAGGAAGTTCAGACCCCATGTTGTTTTCTTGCGCCTTGCGTTCGCGTCGCTACTAGTAGCCTTGACAACAAAAGGAACCCAAGGCCTGTTAATTTTGGGCAGCAGCAAAGGCCACACTCCATTATCGGGACAAAACCCTAGTCCTAGAATTGCCCGGTCCAGGAAATCATCAAGCCCACCCCATTTGGCGAACACCAGAGATTTCAAAATCACCCGAATGGCTTCTTTATCCTCGCGCAGATCGAGGAGCACCGCAGTGAACATGGACACAATGTCCGAATTAACCCTGTATTTATCAATCGCCGAGACGAAAACATCACCCAAGACCATCTTCACCCCCAGCAACACTATTCTAGATCGCATCTTAAACACTCTAATTAATCTCTTTTCAATGATCCCACTCCTAAAAGCCATTTGCCTACCCCTCCCCACCAAGCTCATTGGTGTCTACATTGTTGAGATGTTCATCTTGGGATGGCGGCACTACATAACCAACTTCCTTACCATGTCATAATTTCTTGGACGCCATCTCATCCCATTTCGTCCCTGACTCCGCAGCTCACATGCTCTCACACCGAAGCCACCATTAATTCACCTCCTATGCTTGTCCTAACCTCATGATTACCTAGCATGTTGGATATCTTCCCAAACCTCCCAATCTTTCGAAATAAACTCCTCTACGTGTAGATTAACTGCTATGTTGGCCAATCTATCGGCTTCACCATTCGCCTCTGGTGTAGTCATCGAAGGAGGGTCCAGAGAGTGGACTGTCCAACCATGCAGCTAGAGTAAACACAACGGAAACAACACGATAACATAATGCAATGGAAGATTTATGTGCTTAATATATCAAACAATCACAATGCTTAAATGTCGGCAACATGCGGGCTACAATCATGGGCTCACAGGCCTGCTTTCCGGGTTACAACATGAATGAAAGATATGGCATTGAAGTGCCTCTGGAAAGAACTACCTATCATCAGATAACTCACTACTAAACTAACTAACTAGCCACTTTCCTAGTGCATCTAAGAAATGCTTATATATCCTTCTCTAGCTCCAAGAATCCTCCGCGTCGGCCTTAAGAGATCTCAAACTCCAATGAATGATGAAACGTGTAAGTCAGCGTGCAACTCTTGGTAACGCTCCGCAAATGAATGAAACTTGATGCGGTTCTCAATGAAGGTCTATCCGGTCCTTTACTGCCTTGTGTGATGTTCCATTTTGCTCCGTAGGTCACGGAAATGCTCCGCAAACCTTCTATGCTCCAACTGATTGATGAATGCTCTATTCTGTGAATGCTGGTGTTCTTCTGATAGCGATATCTCCTCGCAGATGAATCCAAACCTCATGAAATCTAAATATGATGTAGCTGAGATAGTGTAGAATCTAAATCCTGTTGAGACATGGACCAGCTAGGACTCGAACCTAGGACCTTCCGTTCGCTACTGGAGTGCTCTACCATTGAGCTATTGGCCCCTCTTGGACCAGTCCATCGTCGGTCCGGGTGTGGCTTAGTTCCAACACCAACACCCCCCCTTAAGCCACACCTCTCGTGTGCTTGGGGCTCCTAGCCTGGGCCTGGCTCTGATACCGTGTTGAGACATGGACCAGCTAGGACTCGAACCTAGGACCTTCCATTCGCTGTTGGAGTGCTCTACCACTGAGCTATTCGCCCCTCTTGGACCAGTCCATCGTTGGTCCGGGTGTGGCTTATTTCCAACACCAACAAATCTTGCTCCGTGAGCTCTAAAAAGCTAATGTGGTAGAATGCGGTAGAAAATGCTGAAACTGCAAATGATTGAACTGCAACTGAAATGCAAGCAAAGAAAGAAAGCAAATATTTTTGGTTGATGTAAGATCGCTCTGCAACTTGGGAATCAAAGCAAAACACATGTTCTCATGTCTCAATCCATCCAAAAATTTCCTTCCATCCACGAAACAGATTCTAGCAAAATATGTAGCGGTTTCTGCACATAGGGTTCTGCACTTCTTTGGAATCAAAGCAAAACACATGTTCTCATGTCTCAATCCATCCAAAAATTTCCTTCCATCCACGAAACAGATTCTAGCATTCCCACATACTTCACTTTTAGGTTCATCTTCCAAAGGTATCAAGGTATGTTTCTTCCCATTTGATGTTATGGTATAAGTATTCTTCCTTCCATCATGTATTGCCTTTCTATCATACTGCCATGGTCTCCCCAACAATATATGACATACATCCATCGGCATAATATCACACAATACCTCATCAACATAAGATCCTATATGAAATTTCAGCAGATATTGTTCACTCACTAGTACCTTGTGTTCATCTTGAATCCATGCTATCTTGTAGGGCTTTGGATGTTCCAATCTCTCCAGATTCAACTTCGTCACCATCTCCTCTGAAACCAAGTTGTTTGTTCTACCATTGTCAATGATAACTTTACAACATTTACCTCCTGATTTGCATCTTGTCCGGAACAAACATTTCCTTTGCGGTGGTTCCTCAGTTGTCTCTACTTGAAATAAAGCTCTCCTCATGACCAATGACTCCTTTCTCCGGCTTTCCCACTGAACTAGGTGATCCAATCGGTTCTTCTTCCGCATACGCTGCTTTTGCATTGTTCTCTGTCCTTTTGCTGGTACTCCCTTGATGATATTCAAATGCTTTGTGTCCTTCGCCTCCGCACTTGAAACAGGTTCCCTTGAATGATCTCTTATCAAATCCTCTTTTAGCTCTCCGGTATCCTTCATTGCGGTAAGAATTATGACTTCCTCTGTTACTGCGGTAAAAATTTCTATCATCTATCCCTCTGTAGTATGAATTATTGTCCTTTTCTTCTTTCCGATATGGGCTGCTCTCCTTGTTTTGCTCTGCATATGGTCTTTCTCCTCCAGAATGTGTTCTACCTCTTTGGAATTTTCCTCCTCTACCTCTTTGTCTTTGCTCATGTCTCTTATTCAGGTTATCTTCAACCTTCAGCGCAAATTGATATTCTTCTTCTACTGTTGTCATCCTCACCAAACTTAGTTCTTCTTGAATGTTTATCCTCAATCCATTTATGTACCGCGCCACCTTCTCCTTGCTTGCTTCACTATGTCCAATCCTAATAATCATCTTGTGAAATTCTTCAGTGTACTCCACAGATTTCTCCTTTGGCCTTAGGTTTTGTAATCTCTTCAACAATTGCAACTCATAGTTAGTAGGTATGAATTGATTCTTCAACTTTGTCACCATCCAATCCCATTTTATGATCTACTCTTTTCCTCTCCTATTTCTTTCCAATTGAACTTCTATCCACCAAATAGCAGCATGTCCTTTCAACTTAGTTTTTGCAAATCTCACTCTCTCTGGATCTTCAATTTCTTCATATTCAAAGTATTCTTCCAGGTCGTTTATCCAATCAATCAATTCTTCAGGATTCAAATTTCTGGTATATTTTGCAATCTCAATTCTAGGTCTCTTACCCATCTTAGAAATAGCTTTCAACAATTTTACCTGATTTGATTCTTCTTCTAGGGTTTCTTCATTTTGGTCGGTTGATTGAAATTCTTCATCACTTTCGTCCTCATGTCTAGGGTTTAGTCATCTTCTTCTATCTTCTTCTACAACATCCAATCTAACTTTCATTGTCCTCATCATTTCTATCATTTCTTCCATTCTAGCAACATTGGCCATAGTAGGTGTTGGTTTACAGATTTGCCATCTAACTCTATATTCTCACGCCCATACAAGTGACAAATGTAACAGTTGAATCGGTTGCAATGGTATTTTACAACGATTCTCTGCTTATTTAGCAAGGCGTAGCTACCTTCTTATAATATTAAATGAATGAATTCTATTGTAGTGGTGTCACAGAAACACACATCAATAGTACAACCCCAGAAAATGAAATTGGGATGAGTCTGTACTATCGGGGACGAACCCTAGGCATACCTAGGTGGGACTCAATTGGGAACCCATACCTAGATTTGTTCAGTTTGGGTAAGTCCTTGGAAAATGTAACTAGGACGAACCCTAGGAGTACCCATGCCTGGATTCATTTGGCATGGGTATGTCCCCAGAAATGGTTGAACCTGGTCTTCTAGGGGTTTATTTCAAAAATTGTTAAAAATTGCTTCTTATTGCATGTTTCCTTATTGACAATTTGACATTATTGCTGCATGTTATAGCCCAATACAAATTCCCAACAATCATATATCTACAATTTATGCACACAACATTCAAGTCATTCAGAGACTTATCTTGTAGTAAGGGATAACATTGTGATCCATCATTGATAGATAGTCTTTATGTTTTGGATGTTGCAGAGTGAATGCTCATGGCTCGAAATTTGGAGCCATCTTCTTCTAGTTTCTTTATGTAATTTTTGCAATCCTTCTTTTCTCTACATTAAATCTTCTATGGTATTTATGATAAACATGCAAGTCTCTATGTAGTATATATATTTGAACAATGTTGTCTGATAATTGGATATTGTTGGAGTAGTATTTAGTTTTTTAGAGGTGGAAGGTCTAGGTTATTCCTAGTTCATTTTCCAAATCGGTGATTTTGGTAAGGGGCGATTATGGTCGCCCAAGGATCTTTGAAATAATGCCGTACCTGTTTGTATTTTTAAAGATCTTTTTATGTGTTATTTTTATTATTTGTTTTCTTTCAGATTAGAGAGAAGATGCAAAAGGGGTTTTAGTTTTCCTGCAGATGTGTGTCGCCGGAGCATACAATATATAGCATATACTGAAAACCCAGAAAAAGTACAATGAATTTGCATAAACAAACAATGACCCAGTTCATCAAATCACCAAATATTAATTACTATGACATACCCATGTTGAGTTTTGTTAGGAACCCGTGTTTAACCCTTCTCTTTACTTTGTTAGTAATATTGTTGTTGGACGCATATGCTTTGTAAGTCGTCCCGTGAGTATATTGTATTATCCCACATTCATGAGAAGTAATAGTTGTTTAGATTAGACTTAGTATATAAGTACGTGTTGAGACCAATGAAGGCATCCACGAATTTATTGTATTGAGCTTGCCCAAAGGAGGTTGCCTCCTTGAAGTGGCCTGCGATCAATAAATTCCTTCTGTGTTTCTGCTATTTCTGTTATTGCGTGTATTTTTCATTATATTGTTGCAGGAGGTTCCTCTTATCTGGTATCAGAGCACTTTCTTGGGCTCGCTGGGTGGAATTTCTGTTGAATTTTTTTTTTCTGCAGTGGCCTTCAGGGGCTATGATTATTATAGAAGTTCTTTCTTTTTTGCATCTATATTGTTCATTTCAATTGCAGGTTCGGATCAGGGAATAACCCTATCCGCTTAACTGTGGGAAGTGCCTGGGCATAGCCCTAAAACTCATTGTGAGGAGTACCACAGGAACCCCGAAGTAGCTGGCCCATTGAGAGGACCTGCCAGTGAAAAGGGCAACGGCCCCTACCTGATTGACTAGCTCCCATCTGTGAGGTAAACCAAGAGCTGTCGTTTGTGGCAAAGCGGTTATCAGTTTTACCTGAGCCGTGGAGTGAGGGGTACTGCCCCAATACGCAAGCTGTTAGACAACATTGGTGGCCGAGTGACTCCCCTGAACTTTTAGGCAGTTGAACATACGTGGGGCCCTATTGATGGTTGTTTTTCAACAAGTCAACAATTAGAGTAAAATACTGAGTATCTGACTCTCTCTTGAGCAAAGCCTCTCGGATGCTGAACTAAGTGATCAAACGAGATAACTCCAAGGTTCCTTCTAATAATATTTTCGGTAAGAGACAGCTCAGCGATTTAAGTATGATTTTGCTGTTAACAAACAAAGGGACTTACACAATTGTTCAACTAACTTGTTGTTTCAAGGACTACGGAAGTAAATACTAGAGAGCCTAAGTACTGCAATTGACGCGTATGATTTAGCAATGGGTGTTCTTTGGTCCTAATCCTAACTTAATGATAAAAAAAAAAGGCAAAAGATGTAGGGTTTAGAAACACTAATCTAATCCTAAATGGAAGGACGTTTACTACTTAGAGTGAAATCGAACCAAATCCTGTTTCGCCAAGATAAAACAACTACACAAGATAGGTGCAATCTTCAAAGGTGTACAAGATGTTTAAATCAATTATGCTCATAAAAAATTCAACAGGCATAAAGATCAAATTGACGTTCAATTGTTCAGACTAACCATGCACTGCAATCCACAAGCCGTAGACTACAAATGGTATGAACTTAAAGACTTCACTACAAAGCAATAAAGCAACCTTTCATTAACTAACTTAAACTTAAAGAAACTTATAACTTAACTTAATGTTCGTTTGAAAATTGAAACCATGCAACACTCAGAAACATAAATAGAATCACCAAAACAATGAATCCTTTGTAATCTCAGAGAGCTCTTACAACAATTTCAGAATTTCCAACCTCTTCAAATGAGAGCAATGAGAGCCCTTTTATAGACCTCAAAGGAAAGAAGGGTCAAGATCGATCGGCCAAATCAGCGGACCAGATCAAGCCACATCACAAGTAGTTATAACAAACTATCCTTTATTAAATGAAGGAGGCTCACTTTATTAAATGAAAGAAGCTATGAAGGAGAGAACAAAAGCACGCTTTCCAAGAAGATAAGGAAGCCACATCATGTGCCTACTATGTAGTAGTACTATGAGATACAATGAATCTAGACACAATTTGAACAATATCCTCCATTGGTACACTTGTCGCCGCATTAATGGATCCTTCTGCCACTGCTACATCTGACTCATAGACGCCAAGTGTCTTGTCCCAGTCGTTTATCCAAGACTTATTTTCCCCAAGACGATATGCAAGTGTGAATATACTGTCTAGTTGACCCTCATCAAGTCCATATTGAAAGTAGAATGCCTTAACTTGTTGCTTCATGTTTTCAATAGTAACATTTCCATAAGGATTACAAATTGTTGTCAAAGCAGTGTATATATGATTTTCTGTTCTTAGAAGAACACTTCTTATCCTGGACATATCTACTTCAATTTTATCAACTAGTTGCCCCTTGTTGTGAAAGGAGAAATACCAAGTGATGAAGTCATGTGGAGTATCTCTATCAATCACCTTATCATGAATTAGATCTTCTAATGGAGCTTCCATTAAACTCTTGAGCTGTGGCATGTATTGCTCTTTGATCGGTTTGAACTCAGCACAATTTCTTAATAAAGCTTGAACTCGATCTTTAAGCTTAATGACTCTATCATACACTTGCACAATTTCTTCAAGGTGAGTATAGGCCTTCTCTTCTGTCTTTTCTATCCATCCCTTCATCATCTGAGATGAATTTCTCATGTTTTCAACTTGGGATATTGTTTCTTGTGGAAGAATGGACGGAGGAATTGTAGTAGCTTCCTTCTGTTGAATGGGCTGCATGACTTGTTGGATGTAATGCTTCAATGTATTGAAATCTTGTTCAACCTTCATCCTTGCTTCTCTTTCTTGCTTCAACATGCTTCTTACACTATTCACTGAATCTTGTAGTTCCTCCTCTACCTGTTCTCTTGTGATTGGACCCATGCCAATAGTAGTCATATTGTAATCCTCAGGTGTCATATTTTCTAACTCCTTGTCAATTCTAGGAACAACTATATGTACCTCTCTATTTCCAGCAGAATCTTGAGTGATTTTAGAAAGGACTGTTGCTTTCTTCTTCTGATTACTCTTTTGTACATTTACAAGCAATTCCTCAACTGGAGCAGGCTGATAAGTTTCTACAATTATACTTTCTTCAATCCTTTGCCTCAACCAAGGTGGGAAAGCAGAAAGATCTCGCTGTCCTTGAGCTTGACTGTGTTGAACATGAGCTACTTCCTCATCAGATTTTGCTTGACCTACTTCATCTTGACCAAGATCATCATTATCCTCCATTATGACAGTGGGGCTTGATTGAATCTCTTCTGACGGAATCAAGGCAACTTCTTCTATAACTTCTATCTCTTGTATTGGATTTTGAACAATTGAAGCACCTTCTTGTGGATTAGATGAAGTAGATGGATTATTCTTTTTCTGAGGTCTTCGGCTTGATTCCCCTTGATCTTGACTAGGTCTTTTCCTCTTTCTAGCTGAATTATTACTTTGATCATTCCCACTATGTTGTGGTTGGCTATGTGTACTATGCTGTCCTGGTTCTCCTTCATCCATCTTATTGTAAGTGAGAACTTGACTTTCATCACTCATCTCTTGCAATAGTTGATTGATACATACTTGGGTCATGGCTAAGACCGGCTTTATCAATTCTTCTTCGGATACATCCTTCTTTGACCAATCAATTGTGTAAGGCAAATCCTTAATCTTATCAAATTCATCTATCAACAAAGTATCATCTTCGGTGAACTGGTCTGGAATCTTGAAAACCTTGGAAGCTCTGACTAAATCCCAGGTGAGTCTCGAACTTTGAAGTGTTCGGAGATCATCTTCATCTTGGGCACTGGCCCAGTGGTCTTCCAACTGCTTGACATGTTTGAATTCTCTGTTGTATTTCCAGCAAACTTGGAAAGGATCAAAGTTAAGCCTCTTGGTGCCATGAGTTTGCAAATGATATGCCTGTAGCTCTATCTCAGAATATTCAGCTGCTGATAAGGATGGACACTCCAAATTTTGTCCAAGACGAAGTGGAAACTGGATTCCTCCTTTCTTCTTCAACTTCTGCAACCTGATGAGTTCTAGGAGTTGCCTAGTAACCTCTAACATCACCATCCTGTTGGTTGGATATCTTGGCAATCTGTATGGATATGATGTAAACCCTTGGATCCTTAGATAAGTGTACCTTTCATGCTGAGTATACCAGTGTCCATATGCTGAAATGAACTCTCTCGCTGCATTAGACAACCTTTTATGAAATTCTCCTCTCAGTTTCTTCATTACGAACATAGCAAATGCATCATTGAACCTTGTATAATGATTGATACTCTTGAGGTGCAACTGAGGATAACATTGATGCGATAGGTACTTGTTAGGCCCAATGCCGACTTCTCCTTTTTTGGTCAAACCTGAGTAGACTTCATTTCTTGCGAGAAGGTACACTACATAGGAGCTCATATGACAAGTCTTGGTCTTAGCAAAATTGATGAATTGATCATGTATACTTTGACTGATAAGTCCAGCCCAATCAATCATCTTCCCTTTGAGAACTGACTTGATGAAAGAGTACATCCAAGGCTGAAAGGTAGCAGATTGAGGCATTCCTGTCATTCTATTCAGAAACATGATCAAATATCCAATTTCAGGGTGAAAATCTGACTTGTGGAATTGTGGAGGATTATTCATATTGAACTTCATAGCTGGATTGGCCATCCATTCTCTCCTTATCTCTTGCAACTTTGTCTTGGAGTCGACATCATATTCCTGCTGACCTTGTTGTATTGAGATACTGATCATCCTCTCCTTAGTTGGAATGTTGAAAGTTTCTTCAACTGCCTCCTTTTGCAAATAAGCTAATATCGTTCCATCTTTGGCTATAATGTGCCTTGTATCTACATCATATTTCTTGACACATTCGATGATCATCTCTGGACACGGCAAAGCTGGCGGAAAACAAGCAGTTTCAATGGCTCCACTCCTCATGATGGCTCGAGCAACACTTCCTCCGTTGGGTTCTTCAAGGACTGACTTGATATCTTCTAAGCTGCTGTTGCCCATATTCGTGTCTCCTACATTTGTCCACCTTGAGACGAGCTTTGATTCGGGAATCTTCCCCTTGGCATCCATCCGGATCTTCGCTTGTCGCTCTTTAGAAGTCATTGCCATGATCCTGCAGACTTGACGCGAATAAGTGATTGCAAACACAATCTAGACTTCATTTCAGCAACTTTAGTGGATTAAACTTATGAAGTTTTCTTTTAAAATTATGAAATATTGCTACTAAACTCAAGGAATCTATGAAAATCCACTTATCCTTCTTGAATTTTACCAATACTTGAACAATTTTAATGCATCTAATGAAGGAAAAAGAAGAAAATCAGATCAGAAATATTCAGATCAGACTTACTTGATAGGCTGCTTTGAATTGGATACCTTGCAATTTGATCCACCACTTGCGTGAATTTGATAAAATCAAATTTATACTTCTAAAAAACTTCTTGTTGCTGCTCCTTGAAGACCAATCTGCTCTTGGAAAACAAATCTGCTCTTTGAAAATGATAAAAATGAAAAGGAGATGAGGTATATATACATAATTTGCTTTAAAAACTTTACCTCTTCCCTAGGCCGACCTCCTTTATTATAGTGCAAAACATTTAATTTAGATTGATCTTTATTTAATAAATGCAATTTTCACGTTTTCCAAGGCAAAAATCATTAAATGTTTCTAACTTCCTTTGATTGGCGCATTGGATGGAGTCTTGATGATCTCCTTGTAGATTGTAATTACCTTCTCCCTCAAGCGCATGGGATCAAGAATTGAAATCCTCTTGTCTTGCATTTCGCATTGGATGATGTTTTCGTAGTCTTCTTCATATCCTTTGGATTCGTATTTGACTTCCTCATTGCATTTCGCATTGGATGGGCCTGGTGAAGTCTTCTTCTTTGAAATAGCATGATCTTTCTTCATAACCCTCTAGGCGCATTAGATCAAGCATAGAGAATCCTCTAGTATTTGACTTTAGATACCCTCAAAAATCTTCATGTATGGCGCACTAGATCAAAGTTTGAATTCCTCTTATCATGTCGCATTGGATGAAGCTCTAAGATTCCTCTTCAACATTTCGCATTAGATCCAGAATCGAAATCCTCTAGATGTGACATGTGTGGCGCTTTGGATCAAGTTTTTAAATCCTCTTATCATTTCGCACTAGATGACACTTAGTTTTTACTTGCTTAAGGGAGTGGTGCATTGGATGGAGGATTGAAATCCTCAAGATTTTGGCGCATTAGATCATCCATTTGAATTTCTCTTATGCATGGCGCACTAGATAGGTAGTTAGAGATCTTCAAAAAATGAAATTTTACTCTCTTCATTTATGGCGCACTAGATGAAGTTTTTGATTTCTTCTTGTTGAACGCTTTGATAAGGGGTCTTAGAAGTGGCGCATCACTTCACTAGGTTGAAGTCTTCAAAACTTTGATGTATTAGATGATCTTTGTCTTGAAATAGATCATGCATGGTGTTGGCGCATTAGATGCCCTTGGAGAATCCTCTAGAAACAAATCTTCATCACTACCTTATGTTGCGCATTAGATGACCTTGTTGTAGGCTTGAAAACTTATAAGTATTCATGAAGTTGGCGCATTGGTTGAGACTTTAAGATCGTTTAAACTAAAACCTTGAAGGCTTAACCTTGAATCTCACCTTCCTCCTTGTAGGGCGCATTAGTTCAACTTTTTGAATCCTCTAGATTGCGCTTTGGATAAGGATCCCTCAAACTTCACCTTGAAACTACTTGGGCGCACTAGATCAACTTTTGGGATCCTCTGGAGTTTCCCCTCATGAGGTCGCACTAGATCAGCTTTTAGAAGTCCTCTAGACTTAGCCTTGGAGATTTGACTGGTAGGCGCATTACTTCAAGGATTGGAATCCTCTGGTCTCTAGCGCATTGGATAGGCTTTTAGAATCCTCTGGCTTCACATTGGTGAATTGACTCTAACACTTGCATTGAATGTTTGGGTTTATCAATTGGCGCATTAGTTGAAAGGTAAAAATCCTCAAATTTTTGGCGCATCACTTGAGCTTTTGAAATCCTCTTTGAACTAGACCCTTTCTCAAGTCAAAACCCTCAAGTCTCCCTCTTCCCTCTTGGTGGCGCATCAGTTAAGAGATTGAAATCCTCAAGTTTCTCTTCGAAATTTTAGACTTTGGGATCCATCCTTCTTCCTAGCGCATTCGTCGAGCTTTTCAAATCCTCTGACACTTATCATTTTAATTTGCTCCAAGATTGGTTCTAAGACTTATCCTTTCATTTTCGCATTAGATCAAAGCATTGAAATCTTCATTTTCTCCTTCAAAAGGATACTTTTGGTTTGGGCGCAATAGATGAGTGATCGGAATCCTCAAGCATTTTCGCACTAGATCAAGGTTGTAGATGGGCGCATCAGATCATTGATTGAAATCCTCATGCTCAAGCGCCTTTTCCTTCGTGATTTTGCGCCACTTAAGTGCCCTGTCGCACTAGATCAGTGTTTTGAATCCTCTGGACTTGTCAGGTATTTTTCAGGATCGCGCGAGTAAAGGTATATTGAAAAATATATTTAAGTATAAGTTGAGAGATTGAATTTCTTATACTTTAAATATTTTTCAATATACCTTTCAGGATGTTTGAGATAGGTCCCAAATCCACCAGATTTAAGATGCAAAATATAGAATTTGGAGGATTCACCAGATTTCAGACTTAGCCATTTTTTCAGGATTTTCAGGATTTCAGGCTCCAGGCTTAGTCTTTTCAGGGTTTCAAACATTCTTCAGGATTGACCTCAAAACTCATTATCTAGATGGGATTTTATCACAATTCTTCATTATTGCAAGCTCATCTACCTCCAATCATGAACAAAGATCATAAAAGAGGAAATTATTACCGTATCGGCAGAGGAAGATAACCAGGACATCATTAAAATCTCATTGAAAACTCATTGAAAGCACAGAGCTCAAAAGAAAAGGGGGGTCCCTATTCCTAATGGGGTGATGTGTGATTTGGTCACAACAGGCCCATATCTATTGTCAGCCGGCAAATCGCAGATTGAATCCCGTTGCAGATCGTTTCCAAAAAAAAAAAAATTCTCCTGGCTATGGTTGTCACCCGCACAGGAGCAAAAAACATGGAGGATGAACTTGCAGACCTCAGGACCAAACTCCAAGATCTGGATGAAAAAATTCTTGGCCTCAATCTTTAGCATTCAGCCATGAACAATAGACGACAGCTAGAGTCTTCTACAGACACTGGGTTCTCTTCTTCTAGCAATTTTCGTGGGCCGAAGTTTGATTTTCCTCGCTTCAATGGTGATGATCCGACTGGATGAATCTACCGGGCAGAACAATATTTCAGTTTACATAATACTTTTAATGTCAACAAAATCCCACTTGTATCCTTTCATTTGGAACATGAAGCCCTTCAATGGTTCCGTTGGTACATCAAGGCTCATGAAGAGCCAAAATAGACAGATTTTTGCAAACTCATTTTGCAACGATTTGGCCCTAGTGCTTTTGATGACTTCATAGGAGCACTCACTAAACTTCGCCAAACTGGCACTGTGAGAGAATATCAAACAGAATTTGAGAAACTGACCAATCACACAGAGGGATTGTCTGATGAATTCTTCGGGAGTTGTTTTGTCAGTGGTCTGAAGGATGCAATCCGATCTAAGGTTAAAATGTTCCGTCCCAGCACAATGATGGAAGCCCTAGGGTTGGCTAAGTTGCGGAGGACAAGATCACAACTCAACAGCGCTCCAAATCCAATTTTGTTCCATTCAGAAACATGGTTTCCCAAAGACCTCCAATCACGCCAGCTCTTAGAACAACTCCTATCAAGCATTTGACTGAAGCAGAGATGCGGGCACGTAGAGAAAAAGGGCTTTGTTATAATTGTGATGAGAAATTCACTCGGGGACATAGATGTGTTGAGCAAAAGCTCAATCTCTTGGATGTGGATTCTCCGCCTGCAACTGAAGTTTATGAAGATGCTCAAGATACAGTAGATGATCAGGTCAAAACTTAGCAGCCGCTTGTTGACCCTACTTCTCAGGAAGACCACCCAGAGATCTCTCTCCATGCTTTAGTAGGAGTCACCACCCCACAAACCATGCGGGTCAAGGGTTACTTCAAAAAGCTCCCTCTTACAATACTCATTGATTCTGGTAGCACTCATAACTTTATTGACCCTCGAATCGCCAAACAGGCTGATTGTTTTGTCCATCCTTGCTCCAGTTTGAAGTCATGATTGTCAATGGAGGCACATTATCTTGCAAAGGGAAGTGTTACAATGTGCATATCTCTATTGGAGATTATAACCTGCACTTTGACATGTTTGCCTTGCCCTTAGGCGGATGTGATGTGGTTTTGGGCGCTTAATGGTTACGCACTCTTGGACCCATCTCATGGGATTTTGCTGAACTTTGGATGTAGTTTTCAGACAATGGGCAAAAACACACATTGAAAGGCTTACAACCAGGGTCTCTCAGCATCATCAGTTCACATCGCATGGAAAAACTCCTTAAGAAGAATTCACATGGTGTCATCGCTTAGCTCCATTCCATTTAGATGCAACCATCAACGGTCTCCACTACTCCTTCAGATCAACAACGAATTTTGGATAGATATGCATGTGTCTTTGCCGAACCAGTGGGATTGCCACCTTCACTCGGGGACATAGATGTGTTGAGCAAAAGCTCTATCTCTTGGATGTGGATTCTCCGCCTGCAACTGAAGTTTATGAAAATGCTCAAGATACAGTAGATGATCAGGTCGAAACTCAGCAGCCGCTTGTTGACCCTACTTCTCAGGAAGATCACCCAGAGATCTCTCTCCATGCTTTAGCAGGAGTCACCACCCCACAAACCATGCGGGTCAAGGGTTACTTCAAGAAGCTCCCTCTTACAATACTCATTGATTCTGGTAGCACTCATAACTTCATTGACCCTCGGATCGCCAAACAGGCTGATTGTTTTGTCCATCCTTGCTCCAGCTTTGAAGTCATGATTGCCAATGGGGGCACATTACCTTGCAAAGGGAAGTATCGCAATGTGCGTATCTCTATTGGAGATTATAACCTGCGCTCCGACAGGTTTGCCTTGCCCTTAGACGGATGTGATGTGGTTTTGGGCGCTCAATGTTTATGCACACTTGGACCCATTTTATGGGATTTTGCTGACTGAACTTTGGATGCAGTTTTCAATGGACAAAAACACACATTGAAGGGCTTACAACCAGGGTCTCTCAACATCATTAGTTCACATCGCATGGAAAAGCTCCTTAAGAAGAATTCACATGGTGTCATCGCTTAGCTCCATTCCATTCAGATGCAACCATCAGCGGTCTCCACTACTCCTTCAGATCTACAACGAATTTTGGATAGATATGCATGTGTCTTTGCCGAACCAGTGGGATTGCCACCTTCACGACCAGAGGACCACCGTATTCAGCTCCTTCCTGGAAGCGTTCCTCCCAACATCAGGCCCTACCGCTACCCATTTCACCAAAAGACAGAGATTGAGATGCTTGTTCGAGACTTACTGAAGCAAGGTATTATTCGCCCTAGTACCAATTCCTTTTCTTCACCAGTTCTTCTTGTCCAGAAAAAAGATGGGTCATGGCGCCTCTGCATTGACTTCCGACCACTTAATCACATCACAATCAAGGATAAGTTTTTGATTCCTATTGTTGATGAGCTTCTTGATGAGCTTCATGGCGCTCATTTTTTCTCCAAGTTGGATCTTCGTTCTGGGTATCACCAAATTTGGGTTCATGAGGATGATATCCCTCAAACGGCTTTCCGCACGCATGATGGCTACTGAGTTTTTGGTCATGCCCTTTGGCCTCACTAATGCTCCTTCAACATTCCAGGCATTGATGAATAAAATATTTCGGCCCTCCTTGCGGAAATTCATTCTGGTCTTCTTTGATGATATTCTCATCTATAGTAAAACATGGGCTAAGCGTCTCCAACATCTGGATCTTGTACTGCAACTTCTCTTTGATCATCATCTCTGTGCAAAACAGTCTAAATGTGTTTTTGGCCAGGAGGAAGTGGAGTATCTCGAGCATATTGTTTCAGCCCAAGGGGTTCGAGTGGATCCTGCCAAAATAGATGCCATGAAAAATTGGCCGCATCTTCAGACACTCGAGCCTCCGTGGTTTTTTGGGACTGACTAGCTACTATCGCAAGTTTGTCAAGGATTACGGGAAGATTGCAGCTTCATTAACAGCTATGTTGAAAAATGATGCTTTTACATGGGCACATGCTACTGAGTGTGCATTTGAAAAATTGAAACAAGCTATGTGTACTACACTTGTTCTAGCTATGCCAGATTTTTCCAAGACCTTCACTATTGAGAGTGATGCTTGCGGCAATGGACTTGGTGCTGTTCTCCTTCAAGAGGAACATCCCATTGCGTTCACCAGCAAAGGCCTTTCTGGTAAGAATTTAGTACTCTCTACATATGAGAAGGAAATGATGGCTATTTTGCATGCAGTACAAAAGTGGCGGCCATACCTACTAGGGAATCATTTTTGCATCAAGACTGATCACCAGAGTCTGAAATATTTCCTAGAACAATGGGTCTTCTCCCCAGCACAACAGAAATGGGTTAGCAAACTCATGGGTTATGACTATGAGATCACGTAAAAGAAGGGTAAGGACAATATTGTGGCGGATGCTCTTTCTCGCATATTTGATGACCAAACTTCTCTTTCAGCTCTTTCTATGCCTGTTCCAAATTGGTTGGAATCTGTCCAGCAGGGCTATGTCAATGACTTCATTATCTCAAATCATCCAGCAGTTGGCCAATAACCCTTTTGCTGTACTGCATTACTCTTGGGATGGTCCTTCTCTGAGACACAAGGGTCGTCTGGTGCTTCCCCAGAGCACAAATCTTCAACAAGCTGTCTTCTATGAACTCCATGCTTCTCCATCGGCAGGGCACTCTGGGTTCCTCAAAACTTATGAGCGGGCATGACGTAACTTCTTTTGGAAGGGAATGAAATGGGTAATTCAACAGATGGTGGCTGAATGTGATACCTGCCAATGCAACAAGGGTGAAACGACACTCCTTGGATTGCTCGAACCCTTGCCCATCCCTACACGGATTTGGACAGATATTTCTATGGATTTCATTGAAGGGCTCCCTAAATCTGGAGGGAAGACAGTGATCTTGGTTGTGGTTGATCGCCTCTCCAAATATAGTCATTTTTGTGCCCTCAGCTATCCCTAAACTGCCTCCTCACTCGCACAAATTTTCATGGACTAGATCTTCTGTCTTCATGGCATCCCTTCTTCCATTGTCTTAGATCGTGATGCAACTTTCACCAGTCTTTTTTGGACAGAACTATTTCGACACACTGGCACCAAACTGAAGATGAGTTCAGGGTATAACCCACAAACAGATGGTCAGACTGAAATTATCAACAAATGTTTGGAAACTTATCTTCGTTGCTTCACCTCAGAACAACAGCCTCAGTGGGCAAAGTGGCTATCTCTCACTGAATGGTGGTACAATACCTCCTACCACTGCATCTAAAATGACTCCATATGAAGCAGTCTATGGTTAGGCACCGCCAGTGCTCCTTCCATACACCCCCAGCAGTTCACCAGTTCAGGGAGTCGACACGGTTCTCCGAACCCGAGATCAAATTCTTCGCATTTTGAAGGACAATCTTCACATGGCAAGAAATTGAATGAAACAACAAGCCGATCACCACCATTTTGAGTGCACTTTTCAAGTAGGTGATATGGTTTTTCTTTGTCTACAACCATACAAGCAATCATCCCTGAAACTCAAAGGGTCTCATAAGTTGGCTCCAAAGTTCTATGGGCCATATAAGGTTCTTCAGAAGATTGGATCAGTTGCTTATAAATTGGAGCTTCCTCCTTCCCGCGTTCATCCAGTATTTTATGTCTCTTGTCTAAAGAAAGTTCTTGGCACCAACATCAGAGCACAAACTGTTTTACTAGAACTGGATAACGAAGGATCCATCATTTTGGAGCCGGAGGCAATCCTCGACAGGCGCACTCGTCAGCTTCGCTCTCGATCCATAACAGAGGTATTAATTCAGTGGCACGGAATGCAACCAGAGGATGCTACATGGGAACCACTCCTTCAGATTCAACAACAATTTCCACATCTTAAGCTTTGAGGACTAAGCTTTTCTAAGAGGGAGGGGATGTTAGGAACCCGTGTTTAACCCTTCTCTTTGCTTTGTTAGTATATTGTTGTTGGACGCATATGCTTTATAAGTTGTCCCGTGAGTATATTATATTATCCCACATTCATGGGAAGTAATAGTTGTTTAGATTAGACTTAGTATATAAGTACGTGTTGAGGCCAATGAAGGCATCCACGAATTTATTGTATTGAGCTTGCCCCCTCGAAGTGACCTGCGATCAATAAATTCCTTTTGTGTTTCTGTTATTTCTGTTATTTCGTGCATTTTTCATTATATTGTTGCAAGAGGTTCCTCTCAAGTTTTGCAACTTCAGTTTAATGCTGTTGCCGGACCAGCAAATGGGTACATATGAAATCGCTCCAAACTCCAAGGAAATAGAAAAGATTGTGTATACAAGTGCTAACAGCAATATAGGAGCCCTAGATGCCCCAAACTGAGAAGATATGAAGCAATAAACAGGAAAGATTGAGTCTCTATAGACCCCACGTCACATCCAGCACTCTTGTACGGTTTGGGCATGAAACAACTTACTAACAACACCAAACGCCAAGGAAAGAGTGTCAAACAGCCTCCAAAACTCAGTATATAACACCATGAATGGTACAGCCAAGCTGCTGTATGGTACGGCCAGCAAGGATGGTTGTATGGCTGCAATAATCTCCCTCCCTATCTCTGAAATTTGCTGTCACTTCTTTGATATTAGCTGAACACTAACAAATCTGCAAAAGAATGAACAATATGCGCCAAAATCTCCTCAAACGAACTCCAATGAAGCCCCCAAGCGAATACTGGATGCATCCGCCAATAAAGTATTTGCTAATGGGGGTTTTCGTCCCCAGAAGCCAAGTTCAACACTATCTTGCAGAGGTTTTCGTCCCAGCAAGACAATACCAAACCCTAGAGCCAAGCTCCAAAACTCTAGCAGAGCTAACATAAGAGAATATCATAAACATAGCATGCTTCAAATGAGATCCAATATCCCCTATATAACTCCTCCAAGGTGGGCGTTGGAAATAGTGAGGGAGTAATATATTTTTAAATTCATTCTCACCCCCTAAGGATGGGCGCCCAAAGACAAGTCCTTAGTGACCTTTTAATTTTTCATTATATGAGTCACTATATAATTTAACATTAAAGTCCTTTTTAAATAATTCACTTGAACTTACGGACTTTAAAATAAATGCCAAGATGGTGTCGGAATACAGTGATCTATAGCTCGCCAGAAAGGTCTCAACGAGACGAACACAACCCCACTTTGAAGACCCCATTCCGACACCAAACCCAAACTTACTAAAAATAGTAAGTAATGGCCATAAGCAACTGAGCCCACACAGAGGGTGCCAACTGGACCCACAAACCATCTGATAACTCTGAGCTCAATGCAACGCTAGGAAAAGCCAACAGCTGACTGTCGAGTCATCGAAACAATGCCAAATTGACACTTACTAAAAATAGCAGTGTTCTCCGAGGACCAAGGAGAACAAACCCAGAAAAACCCAGAAAGATTGTCGACATGCAGGCACTTACTATAAATAGTAAGTACAGACAAATTGTCCGAACTCTCTTCGGAAAGTGTCAACCAGCTCCACTAGATCACCCGAACACCCTGGTGACATCGAAATACTCCTTTGATTATACTGTCACCAACCCAAAAAGTCAGCTCTAACTGAGCTGCAAGAGAACTCGAAAATGGGGACATTACAATCTTGCAAACTAAATGATACTAATATTAATCTGGTGGGTTCCTCTATCAATAAAGGAGGTGGCATGGGAAGAGATAAGAGTCATGTGACTTTGGTATCTCTATTAGTAATTTTATTAATAGTTCAATTTCTATATAATTCTTTGACATCACACGCACATAAGGTGTCGCAACAAGCACAACACCTAAAATGACATCACCATTGCACAATGCAAGGTGGCACAAGCGGAAGACTTTAGCCATCGTGTGATAACTCACCACGATGACCAAGCGAGAGGTGGAGCTCACTCCATATCTCTACGACCTCGCTCCCTCGCGAACGCACGGAGTAGGAAGAGGGTAAGAGTCACCTCAAACCATTCCACGGCTACACAAGATATCCCAAACACAGTAGGGTAGCACTCACCCACGGGATGGATCAACTAGGAGGTACAATTCCTCAACCAACTAGAATGGTCATTAGTCGAACTTGTGCAAAGGCACTCTTCCCAAAGCCAAAGAGGGAAACCATACAGGTTTGCAAACACTCCAAACACATCAGGTCACCTCACGCGGGGGCAACTTTCGAAGGGCAAAAGTACCCCAAGCAAAAATCATATGCATAAACTGAAGGCATAGGCAGTATGGGGCAACCTAGGGGTGTACTGACCCTCAAGGAGGAGCCCTCTGCCAAGGACACTAGCGCCCAACACTGGGGTCCTTAGGACACTAGCGCCCAGCGTTGTATTCCTCTAGACTCCAATGCTTAGCGTTGTAGTCCTCTTGGGACAAGGTCAAAATCACCAAAACAACCTAGATTTGGTCAAAACAACCCAGAAATGCATGAAATTAAAGGAGATTAATCGAAACATGATACGACAACATATCCAATACTCAGATTGAAAAAGTCGATTCTTTTTAAGCACCAAAAGTCCCAAAAACACAACATGGTCTCAAAAGATGCAGATTCACATTTCATGAAGGAGACATTTCAGTCTTACATAAAAATACATCATGAAATGATTTTAATCTCAATTTTACTCATTTTTAAAATATGAAAATACTCATAAACCCCATTTCCTCCATGTTTGAATGCTTGGTTTTTAGGGCATTTTTCTAACTTTTGACTCATAAAGTGTATGCAAAAATGAACAACTACCCATTGTAGATATGATGAACAACATCCCAAAACCGCAATAAATTTCATGTGGGCCATTTCCTAAATTTTTTGGCAGAGTTTTGTTTGTTAATCCATGTTTCCAAAACATAAAACATATGGAAATAAATACAAAACAACTATAAACTCATTCTAACATCTCATTCCTATCAATTAAGCCATGAGCAGACCACTTGAAGTGGCATGGGAAAGGAGGAGCAAGCATAAATTAATTAGACAAGGAGAATACCTTTCAACCATGCATTGAAATCCACGAATCCAAGAGGGTTTAGCAAACAATCTTTCTCTAAACAATAGGTACACAAAAATCCATTCAAGCAAGCAAGCAATCTTTCCTTTTCATCCATGGAGAAATTCCTTCCATTCTTTCAAGAAGAGGGTTTGAGAGAGAGAGGAGAAAATACAATGGAAAATATGAATAATAACTCTCTTTTTCCCTTTTATACAAAAGCCCTAATTTTATTTCTTTTAATTCTTTTTCTAATTTCACTAAATACTCTCAAACAAATCACTTAAACTAATAGGAAAATATTTAATCAACCGAATTCAACTATTCCAACTAGGTAATTGGTATTTGATTCAACCTTTTTCTAATTTCACTAAATACTCTCAAACAAATCACTTAAACTAATAGGAAAATATTCAATGTTCCACGACGTTTCGGGGACGGGGACGGCAGGGGACGCGTTTCGGGGACAGCAGTCCGAGGGCCAATTTTTGGGGACAGCAGTATAACAGTAGTATAACTAGCACTTGCAGCCATAGGAGAGGTTCAAGGAATACGCCGATAGGAACAACCGACGAGTTTAGAAAATTTTCCAGCATGAATTTTTTTTTACGGTGTGAGACAATTCCGAGCACTATAATGCTCACATATAAAAGCCTATCGGCTAACTATAAACTATAAAATTTAAACAATAAACAATGAGCATTAATGATTAAACACTAGTATAACAGTAATCTAAACAACAACAGAATTAATGATAATCACGAGATTGAAGATTCATAACAGCAATATTAAAGCATTTTGTTGTTCAAATTCTAAAATTAAAGTTCAAACTTCAAACTTCAAAATTAAAGATAAAGTTAACTGTTAAACCCACAGTCTCAAACTTCAAAATACAACAATCTAAAGACTAATATCTATGCCTCATTCGGGCTATTAATATCATGATTTTAGGGTTTTGGAAGGGGCGTGGGAGGGTTTGTGGACCCCACGCCCCAATTAAAATTAAAAAAAAAGGGGATGTATGCGTTAAGACATCAGGGGATGCCTGGCCGCCCCCAGGAGGTCCCCGGCCGTCCCTGGGACGGCCAGCGCCCCCGATGCACTACCCGCTGTGCCCAATTTTTCCTGCGCGTCCCCGAGACGTTTCCTGATTTTGCATTTTACTGGGGACGTCCCCCCGTCTTGGAAACGTCACTGGGGACGGGGACGGGGCTGGAGGAGGTGGGGATGCGTCCCCGTGTACCCTTGAAAATATTTAATCAATCTAATTCAACTATTCCAACCAGGTAATTGGTATTTGATTCAACCTCGTTTTGAAAAGTCCAAACACGCCATACCAAGCATTCAATTTTCCAATTTAATGCAATTCTACCTTTTGATGGAATATTAAATTTCAAAATTAAACCGAAATCACTCAAATTTATTCCTCAAACAAATTATAATGCAACAAACATTTTCGCTAAGATACAATTAACAATTTTCAACTTAAATCATTAGAATACTCCGAATTCACGGAAAACACGTTTTTCGAGATAATTTAAAATAAAGTGCAAAATGCTAAGGAAACACACGCAACTGACTTCAATCACACATTACGGGTTTCCACAACACAAGGATAATGGTGAGATGCCTTAGCGTCCCATGTCAACCTTCTCCACATTTCCCACATTAGTTAACACCTGTCATTCCCTGCACACTTAAGTCAGCCATCAGGCATACCTGCTCCACATATAATAGCTGAAGCAACATAATCCACTCCAACGTGGTATAATCATACATGATGTAAAATAATCACATCCACTAAAATCATCTACAACTAATATGATCTAGGAACATGATGCATAAACGACAACATTTCACATTGCAAGAATAATACGACAATCACAATTATAACAAGTACAGTGAAAACAGTGAAGCTGAAGCACTGCAATAATCTAACATGCACAATCAAATGAACACTAGGGTGGGCATTACATATCAGGTGAGCCCTTTGCTTTTGGCCTATTTGGATATTGATGATGTCATTTCAGAAGAAAATAGGTGGAAGCCTTAAGGGTCTTGTTGAAAAATGTTGTCATTGATATCAAAGGAAAAATCAGTTTGCAGGAAAAATCAGTTTGCTGCTGTATGCCTTGATAAATGGAAGTTGACTTGGTCAAATTAAATCATATATCTTCAAGAATGAAGCCAACCTCATATAATAGAAATGACATTACATCTATGCATGCCGACCTCCTCATATGTTAGTGCCACCTTTGAGGAAAATAAATTAAACTTAATGTTTTTTTATAGAGGCTGACCCTTCCTAGTTGCCTTCCTTGAGGAAAGCAAAACAAATTTAAAGGATGGCCGACCACACTTTGGCGCCAAGTCTAACGTATATATAAAGGATTAACAAGGGCAGCGATTATCATTAAAAAGGCAGCGATTAAGTTTACAGCAGCTATCAAGCATAAAGATTGTTAACAAAAGACGGCTCTCTTGGAAATAATTGCATCCATTCAAGAGGTCGCCTCCTTTGATGAAGATATAAAAAGAAGTTCGTGGAATGTGGAGAAGTGTGTTTGGAGAATAAAAGATATATCATATATACATCAGCAGATTATTGTATGAAGAAAATAATAGAAGATCATTCAAAGACAGATTTGTGAAGGAGAATAAATGTGTGGAACGAAGTTGCAGATTTAATAAAGGTATTGTAAAATGTTCATCATCTATTGAAGAAGTTATATTCAAGAAGACAAGACTTTGTTGAGTTAGAGGTTGGTGCCTCATATTGGAGAGGTTGGTGCCTCATATCAAAGAGATTGGTGTCTCTTACTAAGTTGGTGCTTAGTAGTGGGGATTGGTGTCTCAAGTGGGTTGATGCCTACAAAGACTAACGGGGATTGGTGTCTCCTGTAGGTTGGTGCCTATAAAGTTTGTCAGAGAATTTTATATAAGCAATATTTTGCGGTGGTTTTCTCCCGAAAGGGTTTTGTAATGTGCCGTACCCATGTCAAGTTTTGCAGTTTGATGTTTATGCTGAAGCCGGACCAGCAATGGGTATGGCTGGAAATGCAATTAAAACTCCATGAAATGATAAGGAAGGTTCATACAAATATTATCAGCAATGTAGAAGGCCTGAAATTCCTCAACAAAGATCAAGGTGGAGCTGCAGATGCAAAGAATGTGTCTTCTATGAAACCCATGACCCCTCATGGCATGGTACGGTCATAGCTGGAAAATGCAGCAGTAAACATGCACCAAACTCTCCTCTACTATCTCTGCAAAATGACTGAAAATGGCTGCCAAGGACAATCGACTGATTAGCAATGAATTTCAGTTTCAAACTTCATACAAACTCCCCACAATCAGCAGTAGGGCCTGGCTGAGGAAGTACGGCCAGCAAATGCAACATGTAACAACTCCAATCCCTCAATAAAATCTGCTCAAGTCAGCTATTAAATCAGTCTTTCAATCTGCATAAGAAAATCTTCCATAAATCTGCACAAGATATATCAATAAACTCCCAAACCCTCGACAAATCAAACTGTAATGAAGCATAGTTGTGAATACTGGATGTATCCACCATATAAGCACCTTTGGGTGGTATTGCATACCTGTAGAATGCTGCTACTCAGGGAGGTTTTCGTCTCCAAGAGCCTCTGGTTCGAATCCTTTCAAACCCTAGAGCCAAAGCTCCAAAACCCTAGCAAGGGAAATCTCAAAGAGAAGAAAATAATAAACCAAGCATATCTCAAATGAGGCACTTTCCCCTCTTTTATAACTCTCCAAGAGGGATGTTTTACTTTGGAGGGAAATATTTCTTTTAATTTCACTTTTTAATATTTCTCAATGTGAGCGCTCCATAAAATGACTTAAGTGACTTTTAAATATTTTATTTTTCATCACTTAACCAATACAACCCAAAGTCCAATATTAAATAATAATATTAATTTACGGACTTTAAAACGGAGGCCCAAATGAACTCAGAATTCAGTGTTCTATAGCTCGTCAGAAAGGTCTCCACGAGACGCATCCAACCCCACTCTGAAAATCCCGATCCAACACCGAACCCGAACTTACTAAAATAGTAACGGCCATAAGCACACTGAGCCAACATAGAGGATGCCAACTGGATCCACAAACCATCTGATACATTTGAGCTCAATGCAACATTTGGGAGAGCCAACAGCTGATTGCCAAGTCACCAAAACAACGCCAAACTGACACTTACAAAAAATAGTAGTGTTCCCCGAGGACCAAAAAGAACAAACCCAGAAAAACCAGAAAGATTGCCGACATGCAAGCACTTACTGTAAATAGTAAGTACGGACAAGTTGTCCGAAATCTCTCCGGAAAGTGTCAACCAGCTCCACTGGATCACCCGAACACCCTGGTGACATCGAAATACTCCTCTGATTATGCTGTCACCAACCCAGAAAGTCAACTCTGATTGAACTGCAAGAGAACTCGAAAATGGGGACATTATAGGTTTCCACGTAAATCTTGTGTTCTTAATTGCTATATCTTATATGTTTGTGATTATTGTGGTTGATTAAGTTTTTTAAAGATAGCCTTATACTGATTCACTCCCCCCCCCCCCCCCCCCCCTCAGTATAAGCGTGTGCTCATCAGGTCTTGTATGCACATGTACCTTCTCAAATCTTCACTTAGGAGTGGGTTATGGTTTAATATTTACTTGGATTAAAATTGTCCTAGCCGATGATGGTTCCGGGTGTTTCTTTATTATGGTAAAAATAGCCCTACCTAATGTGGGCTACAAACTTACAAGTATTTCTTTATTATGTTTACCGTATAAAATATCACTAGGTGATGATGGTTCAAGGTATTTCCGTGGTATGGTTAAAATAGCCTTAGCTAATGATGGTTACAAACTACAAGCATTTCTTATTATGTTTAAAATTGCTCTAGCTGATAAGGGCTTCCAGTATTGGTTATTAGGGTGAAGATGACTTCAGCTGGAAAAATACTTGGAATGGGTTAAGAAATACTTGAATTACTTTCTTTATATCTTTCTCAGTTTAATCTTTTTTTATATTGTTACTTATGAAAAACTATTATCTATATATTCATCTTGAAAGCTTGTTATATTGTTTACTGATGAAATTTATTTTAGGTGAGCATCATACTTGATTGAACTATACAACCAAATCTTCATTCCATGTAATTTCTCTGTCCAATTTAACTTTTGTACTGAACAGAGATTAAGAAATCTCTTTATGCGCTCTTCTCTCAATTTGGAAGGATAGTGGATATTGTTGCTCTAAAGACTATGAAGCTCCGAGGTCAGGCATTTATTGTTTTTGATGAAGTTACAGCTGCCAGCAATGCACTCCGACAAATGCAGGGCTTCCCATTCTATGATAAACCAATGGTAGGTTAATGACCAATGCAAATTTTAGTTTTTCATATACTCTTTTGTCCACTAAACTCATTTTGTTTTTACTCCTTTTAAATTCCTTTAGACTTTTAAATAGTGACTGGCATTGATTTATCAAACATAAATTTATTTGTGGCACTTAAACATATTAATTGTTTTGAGCTTGTGTTTTCTACCATGTGGGATGTGTATGGTCTTATTATTGGAACTGGTTGCTGTGTAGCCATTGCACAGAGAAAGGTAGCAGAGAAAAATGCTTGAGATTTGTCTGTTATTTCTTGAATGTAGGTAATTTAGGGCTTGAATGCCCAGTATGAATGCTTATTAAAAAGCTGTTAGTAATAGTCCTACCAGTACATTCAAGTATCTCTAAGTATCAAGAAATTACTGGTGCCACTAGTAAATACTGATATGCATAAAGCAATTGATAATTCTTGAGCGATATGAATTTGTTGCAGCTTTGCAGTATCACTTGGCTGAAAGCCATTCATATAATGCTAGAACCAGCTACTGTGTATTTTATCTGCTTTGCATACATGTCTCTCTCTCACACTTAGTGTGTAACATCCTTGGAAAAGTGTAGTCAAATATCAAGAAAATGAGTGCCTTTTGTCTTTAAATTCTGACTCATCATTTGTTGTATGGCAGAGGATACAGTATGGAAAGACAAAATCAGATGCTATAGCAAAGGCAGAAGGTACATTTGTACCAAGGGAAAAGAGGAAAAAACAGGAAGAAAAAGGTGAGTCATTTGTTCTCGGGGACCCTTTGTTTTTATATTTATCTGTTATAAGTTCTAAAATGCTTTTATATTCGGCAGTTATAAGCACTTTTGGAGGGAAATGATTTTTGTTATGAATTGCTCTTCATACACAATTGCAGTTATTTAGTGATGCACTTATTATGTTTTAGCTGCTATTAAGATTTAATGATGCATATATGCAAAGTTGGCATGTTTATAAGGTATAGCGAGTTGTTTGATACTGGTTGGCATGCTTTATCTTTTACAGATTGAATCTCACTCATTATTGATTCTAATTTGGTTGTGGGTTGCTTGAACTTGAGTTTCTTGTACCTGTACTTTGAGAGTCTTAACTTGAACATATTGTACCTGGACTTGTAGAGTCTTAACTCGAGCTTTGTAAGCATGTGCATTGCGAGCTTGCTTTTTCAATGTAATTGTTTGCATCTTGAGGTTGCCAGTTTCGGGCTTACCACCAAATCCTGCTTACAATTTTGGCATGTCTAATTTTGTGTGTTTGCTTGTACTTTTGGTTTTTGCTTGCGGGTCCTTATTTGGGTAATTTTGTTCTTTTCTGTCTTTCTGTGTGGGGTCCACATGCTAACTTAGCAGCTGGGACTCCATGAGGTGTGTGATTCCTTGAATAAGCAATTCCAAGTAAGAATTGTGGGTAATTTCCTATGTGCAAATATTCCTTTCTATTGGCAAGGCTTAACTTGGATTCTGGGTGTTACAAGTTAGCCCATCCCTGGGCCCACATGCTTGAGTACCACCTAAGAGTATTTGGACTTAATCTTGGGCGTTTCTCCTCAGACTGCTGCTGGGACCCACACAATATGCTGGCGATACAAGTATAAGATTTTGTTTCATGCCTTGTTCTTCTTGCTGGGGCCTAGGCGTTCATCCTATCTGTTGGCATGGCTTTTATTGGAGTTGCTGGTATTAATTTTTACCTCCATGTCTTCTCTGGTGGTTCCACATCCTGACTGGCATTCCTCCTTGTCTCTTGGACATTGCTATATGGTTTGTGGTTATTCCTTTACTGGCAGTTACAGATTGGACGCAACACTCCTGTTAAATTGAATGACTATCAAAATGGGTCGCTGCAGTTACCACATTCTGGTCGTGGTATTCAATATTACCTTGTCTTGAACTTGAGCTTCTTGTACCTGTACTTTGAGAGTCTTAACTTGAACATATTGTACCTGGACTTGTAGAGTCTTAACTCGAGCTTTGTAAGCATGTGCAAAACGAGCTTGCTTTTTCAATGTAATTGTTTGCATCTTGAGGTTACCAGATTCAGGCTTACCACAAATCCTGCTTACAATTTTGGCATGTCTAATTTTGTGTGTTTGCTTGTACTTTTGGTTTTTGCTTGCAGGTCCTTATTTGGGTAATTTTTTTCTTTTCTGTCTTTCTGTGTGGGGTCCACATGCTAACTTAGTAGCTGGGACTCCATGAGGTGTGTGATTCCTTGAATAAGCAATTCCAAGTAAGAATCGTGGGTAATCTCCTATGTGCAGATATTCCTTTCTATTGGCAAGGCTTAACTTGGATTCTGGGTGTTACAAGTTAGCCCATCCCTGGGCCCACATGCTTGAGTACCACCTAAGAGTATTTGGACTTAATCTTGGGCGTTTCTCCTCAGACTGCTTCTGGGACCCACACAATATGCTGGCGATACAAGTATAAGATTTTGTTTTAAGCCTTGTTCCTGGTATTAATTTTTACCTCCATGTCTTCTCTGGTGGGTCCACATCCTGACCAGCATTCCTCCTTGTCTCTTGGACATTGCTATATGGTTTGTGGTTATTCCTTTACTGGCAGTTCAAATTGGACGCAACACTCCTGTTAAATTGAATGACTATCAAAATGGGTCGCTGCAGTTACCATGTTCTGGTCGTGGTATTCAATATTACCTTGTCTTGGCTGGCAGCTACAGCGTTAAAAATTCCTTCTTTGGCTAGTGTAACTCCTGCCTGTTTGTAAGTGTCCTCATGATGACGCCGGCGATAGTTCTTAGTACATCAGTTAATGGTCATGACAACACTTTGCTGAGCAGTGATGTCTGTTCTTGGCTGGCTGGTGGTGACCACTTGCCAGGCCTTTCATTACTCCAGTCCCATGTGTTTTAAAAAAAAAACAAAAAACTATTATAAAAAAGAATTCAGAACTGATGGACACGCTGGTCCTGACATGATTGTCTACTAGGAGAGACTTGGGATGAATTCCAAGCGACTGTCATCTATATGCCTCTGTACGCCTATAGGAGTGGTACTTTGATTTTCTGAGTGGTTTAACTTTTGTTGTCAGGCTGCATGCCTGTACGTTGGTTGTAAGGTGAATTCTGATGTTAACAAAAAAAAAAGAAGGAAATTCTGATATATTTTTTGCTGTCTTTAATCTTATGTCCTGAGAATTATATTTGTGTGGAGCTGCAAGTCCCAAGTGGCCTTTCACTGGGCCCTGGGACTTTGACTGCATTAAGTGGTATCAGAGTTGGTCAAACTCGTTGGGATTGCTGAAGGAGTCAGTTTTGAGAGATCCTGTAACTACACAGGGCTGAGGAGAAGAGACGGCTCATGGAAATGCTGAGATGGCAAAGATGTTGAGGGCAATGGCAGCAAGGTTAGAAACATTGGAAACAATATAAAGGAGAGGTGTACTTATTGAGAATGTTAGTGAAGATGAAGAAGAAGAAGAACCAGTTGGACAAGGAGGGAGAAGAGAAGATTATATGAATGAGCCCTTTTTGAGAGCTATGCCACTCATTGGGGAATTAATTACAGATGGAGACTTTGTGCTACTTTGAATGTTGAAGAGCTTGGGGATTGGATTGCAGAGATGGAGAATTACTTCGATTTGGAATCCATAGAAGACCCAAAGAGGGTGAAGCTTTCTAGTACGAGATTGAAGGGTAATGCATCCCTTTGGTGGGATCGTGTATAGTTGGATAGACAAAGGAGGGGAAAAGAGAAAATTCGATTGTGGGATCGAATGGTGGCAAAGCTGAAATATTTTTTTTTTCTTGTAGATTTCCACCTAAATTTGCTAAAGCAATTGCAAAATTTGAAGCAAAGAGAGTTGAGCATCAAAGCGTGTACAAAAGAGTTTTATTGGTTCAATATTCAAGTTAGCCATGTAGAGGATGATGAAGAAAAAGTTGCAAGGTACATCAATGGACTCCACGTGGCTGTTCAAGATGAGTTTAGCATGATCCAAGTGAGATCAGCAGAAGCAGTGTATCAATGTGCTTTGAGAGCAGAGAAGAAGTTAGGTAGAAAATAACATAACAATTCCAAAGGAAGAGGAAGAGGATGATATGGTGAAGATAAAAGACAATAGAATAGTGAAGGGGAGTCTAGCACTTCCTGTTGTGACCAAATCACACATCGCCCCATTAGGAATAGGGACCCCCCCTTTTTTGAGCTCTGAGCTTTCAGTGAGTTTTCAACGAGAGTTTAATGATGATTTGACTCATTTTCCTCTGCCGATATGGTAACAATTCCCTTGCCTATGATCTTTGGTTCACGATTAGGGATAGATGAACTTGCAATGTTGAAGAATAATGATCAAATCCTATCTAGACATTGAGTTTTGAGGTTAATCCTTCAGAATGTTTGAGATCCTGAGAAGACTAGGACTGGAGCCTGAAATCCTGAAAATCCTGAAAAAATGGCTAAGTCTGAAATCTGGTGAATCCTCCAAATTCTATATTTTGCATCTTAAATCCGGTGGATTCGGAACCTATCTCAAACATCCTGAAAGGTATATTGAAAAATATTTAAAGTATAAGAAATTCAATCTCTAAACTTATACTTAAATATATTTTTCAATATACCTTTACTCGCGCGATCCTGAAAATGCTTGACGAAGTCAGAGGATTCAAAATCCTGATCTAATGTGACTGAACACTTAGATGGCGCAAATCTGGGCGCAAAATCACGAAGGAGAACACACTTGAGCCAGAGGATTTAAAAACTCCATCTAGTGCGCCCATCAAAACCTTGGTTCAATGCGAAAATATCAGAGGATTTCAAAACTCGATCTATTGCGCCCAGACCAAAAGTGTCATTTCGGAGGAGAAAATGAAGATTTCAATGTCTAGAACTAGTGCGAAAATGAAAAGGCAAGTCTTAGAGCAAATCTTGGAGCGAATTTTGATGATCAAAGTTAGAGGATTTTTATCCTCCAAGTGATGCGCCACCAAGAAGGTAGAGGGAAATGTAAGGGTTTCGACTTGAGAAATGTCTAGTTTAAAGAGGATTCCAAAAGAGGAAGCAATGCGCCAAAACTTAAGGATCTTTTCCTTTCAACTAATGCGCTTCACAAGGATTCAACACAAGTGTTGGTCACTCCATCAAACATAACTCTAGAGGATTTTAAAAGTCTATCTAATGCGCCAATTCTTGGGGCAATTTCTCTTTCAACTAATGCGAAATGACAACTTTAAACATGCAAGCCACTTCACCAAGCGAAAAAATCAGAAGGATTCCTAATGTTGATCTAATGCGCTAGAGGTTAGAAGATTTGAATTCTTGAACCAATGCGCCAATCCATGATAACAATCCAAGGCCAAGTTTAGAAGACATCTAATATTTGATCTAATGCGACTTCTTGAGGGAGAACTCTACAGGATTTCAAAAGTTGATCTAGTGCGCTCAAGTGTTTTCAAAGATCAAATTCCAAGTACCCTCAACCAAAGCGCTATCCACAGGATTTGGAAACTTGAACCAATGCGCCTATGGCAAGATCACCCAATATGCAACACCAAGGTAAAGTGAGACACGTTTTCAGAGGATTCTCCAAGCTTAACCAATGCGCCAACATCATGAGGTAGTGACGAGGTTTGTATCTAAAAGATTTTCAAGTCTCATCTAGCGCGCCAAACATCATACATAATCCACTTCAAGACAAAGGCTATCTAAATTCATCAAAGTTTGAAGACTTCAACCTAGTGAAGTGATGCGCCATCTCCCAAGCCCCTTATCAAGGCACTCAACAAGAGGAAATCGAAATTGGCATCTAGTGCGCCATGCATGGAGAAAATAAAATTTCATTTCTTGAAGATCTCTAGCTATCCATCTAGTGCGCAATGCATAAGAAGAATCCAAATCGCCTAACATATGCGCCACTCCCTTAAGGAGTCTTAAAACATGATCTAATGCGCTAGGATCTAGAGGATTCATCAAGTTCATCCAATGCCCCACTCCTTAAGCAAGTAAAAAAAACTAAGTGTCATCTAAACCAATGTTTAAGAGGAATCCTATACCTTGAACTAATGCGAAATCCTTGAAGATTCTCCAAACTTGATCTAGTGCGACTTAAAGCAAGAGAATATTAATCCTCTATCTAATGCGAAGCATGAAAGGAGGATCATCAAAGGGTCATCTAGTGCGAAATGCTGAAAGCAAGTGTTAGAGTTTCATCCGGTGCAACAAGACAAGAGGATTCTAAGGAAGATCATGACATTCCAAGAAGGAGACTCCGTTATGCCCATCCAATGCGAAATATGAAGAGAAACTCAAATACAACTCCAAAGGATATGAAGAGGAATCAACAAACTTGATCTAATGCACCTATCTCTAAGGGCAAGACTTGAGGATTATCAAGACCAAATCCAAGGCAAAATGTGAAGAGGAATTAAAAACTTCATCTAATGCGAAAATCTTAGAAGACTCTCTACCCTCCATCTAATGCGCCACCTCATTGAACAAGTAAAACTAAGTATCATCCAATGCGAATTGCCAAGGAGAATTTCAATTCTTGATCCAATGCGACTTCTAGAGGATTGAAAGTAGTGGTTTAGAATGCAAATTTTAAGAATTTCAATGAAGATCAAGAACTTGTTATACGCTTGGCTTGGAAATGCATTCTTGTATGTTATAAATCAAATATTATCATGTTTATCAAGGGGATTGATGCTGTTCCTTTACTTGTGTTGCAGCAAAAAGGAGGAATCATCTAAAGATCAAGTGATAAGAACCTTTGACAAGCAAGAGCAAGGCATCATGTAGCTGTTTCAAGGGTATCCTTCATCATCCCTGTATTGGAATTCTTCATCAAGTGGCATCAAGTTGAGATTGTCTAGAAGACATCCACCCGAAGGACATCATCTTCATCAAGGCTTCCTAAGGTATCAATTCTACTTCAAGTTCTTCAACCTTCAAGAAAAGACATCAAGTAGCTGCTCCACCTCTGAGGAAGGTGTTATCATCAAGCAAAAGCATTCATCCATCAAACTTCAAGACTCTTCAAATTTCCAAGTCCAAGAGAGTCTCCTACTCTTCATGAAGGAATCAAGTGTCATCATCTACTCTCTAACCTACATGAAGATACATCGAAGAAGATTCACATCAATCTATCGACAAGAAGAAGAATCATAAAGTTAGTCAAGTGAGGCGACAACTATCATACATCCAGTCAACAAGAAGAATGAACAAGGCAAGATCCACAAGATGTATTCCTAAATATACAAGTTCAAACAATCACATTGAATACATCATTACAAGTTGATACAATTTTCAAAGTATGCTGAGTTGGCACTTATGTGGCGAGTACACATCATTTAATTTTGATTAGCCGCATTATTTAATGCATGCAATGTATCATTTAATAAAAGAAGTCAAAGGGATTCCTATGTGGAGGAATATTTTAAATGCTTTCGCCTTACCTTATCACATTGGAAAACGTGCCTTCATTGCCTCTCTCTTTTTTGCTAAAAATAGCAAGTTGTTGTAACTACCTCTGAGGTGGCACGATCTAGACCCTTGGCTGTCGAATTGATCTAAGCCATTCATTGTAACCTGGACGACTATATAAAGGCCTTGTTGCCTCATTTGTAATTGATTAGACATTAGAGATCAGAAATATAGATTAGAGATATAGATTAGAGAGTAGATTTTCAGAGTAGAATAGAAGAGACTCTCAAAATTCTCTGAGAGGGCTGGAGATTGTTGTAAATATTCCTCAAAGTTAATGCAAAGACATTGGAGCTACTTGTTTGGTGTTAAGTATTATCTTGTGGAGTATCATGGTTTCCTGAATCTTGATGGAATTAAGAGATGTTTCAAATAGCTTAGAAATAGATTAGAAGTGCATTGATGTAATGAATATGCGTAAAGATATTTGATGAATTCTTCTGGTTCATACTTTTCGTGTGTTGTCGAAGGCAACCCACTTTGCAAAGTTAGACTGAACCTTCATTTTCTTTAGTTCGGTTGCGAATGCTTGTTCAAATTGCGCCAGCTGTGGGTGTTTGGATGGAGATTTACAACATGAAAATCCTTGAGTTTCCTTAGAAGATTGCACTAGCTTCGTGTAGTTGTTGGTTCTCATGGCGAAGCGAAGTTTGGTTTCATGAGGAGTTTGTCTATCTTTACATGTTTCATTATCTCATTGTCCTTAGATTAGCCTTCTAAACCCTTTAACCCTTTTTCATTTTCTTTATCATAGAAACCTTGTATATACATCATCCACATCAAAGGAGGAATAAGTCAAATGAAAGGAGAAGAGTCTGCGTAAGTCCCTTTGTGTTTAACAGCAGAATCATACTTAAACCATTGAGCTGTCTCTTACTGAAATTGAAACATTATTATAAGAAGGAACCTTGGAGTTATCTCGTTTGATCACTTAGTTCAGCATCCGAGAGGCTTTGCTCAAGAGAGAGTCAAATACTCAGTATTTTACTCTATTGTTGACTTGTCAAAAAACAACCATCAACATATTTGGCGCTAGAAGGAGGGCATTTACCTGGATATTCTTCATTTCAAGTAGGGCACAAGATACTCCGAAGTGGTGGATTGATATTTCAGAAAATACAAAAAAAGTAGAAAATTTTCAAAAATTCAAAAAAAAGCAAAAAATACAAAAATACAAAAAATTCAGAAAATGGAGTTCTCAACCATGGATTCAGAAGTGGATATGCGGCAAGTTGTTGGGTATGATCCTGCAAGTTCAACTCCAATTGTTCTTCAACTATGGTGGTCATTGAGTAAGCGTCTTGGTGGCAAGAGTTTGAAAGACTTCGAGTGCAAGTATGGATGTCGTATTCATAATACAAGCAATCATAGAGAAGCAGATTGTATAACATTCTTATCAAGGATGGATTTAGCTGTGCAGAAGAAGATTTCATTCTTGCAAGTACATGAGCCAGCAGTGTTTTCAAAGATAGATCCTAATACTCCTGTTGATGGGATAGCATTCAAGAAGCTGAAAGAGAAAATCAAGAAAGAATTGAAGAATGATAAGGATTTAAGTGTAGACGACATATTGCTTTCTAGGAATTGGTGTAGGGTGCATGATACAAATCATTTGGAGTACACTTGTGAGAAATGCTGGGAAGCAATTCATCAAGCCATGCAGGAAGTAGAAGCTGGTGTACCTGTTGTTGAAGAAGTCTTTACTACAGAGAACCTTGATAAGCAATGTACCAGTGAAAAGGAATATGAATACGAGTTTACCAATCCTGAAGAGATAGAAGCATTCGAACAGAAGCCATCAAAAGCATTAGAGGATTGTAAACAGGGTCTAATAGACGTTAAAGCACTTGAAGCGGCAATTGAGGAAGAAAGAAGTTCGAGCTTGTGGCTAGAACCTGAATTTGACGAAGGCGAATTTCTTGAACAGTATGCCGAAGAAGAGCCTGGGAATAGACAAGAGCAATTCGGGTCGACGCTCGACGCTTCCACTATTATACACGAAGATATCAAGACAAAGAAGAGAATGACAATTGAAGAACATGCTGCTGTTATAGATGCTGAGATCAAGAGGCTGTTGACACCTTTGCTGGAGATCACGAAGGAGCTGGACGATGAGATCATGCAATATGAAGAAGATGAGAAGTTCATCTATCATCAGTGGCGACCTCCTGACGGATGCTTTGAGTACGATCAAATGCTTGGTAGGCCATGTCTCATTGAAAACAACGAGCATCAGGTTGTTTCTTTCCCTTCTATTGATTGGAAGAATTTTGAATTTGAACATCATGAACTTCTAATTGATAGCACTGATAGCATTGATAATAATCTTGAACATCTTGAATATGTTGAATACGATTTTGATTATGGCGAATTGGGTAGAACAACCTGCATTTGGGTAAATCATGGTCCCGATGAAAATCCTCAATTGATCATAATTCCTCCAGAAATTTTTCTTACATTTGAGGACTGTTGCCTGAAAGATGAGTTTTTCTCTGAATTCAAAGATGAATTTGCCCAATTGAGAACTGTCACTGCTGCATTACTTCTGTTGTACATACTGAATAATCATGCCAGGGCTTGTATATACTCTGTGTCCTGGGTTGCATCTCTGTTGCTTGTACATAGCTAGGTTAGAGTAGGTTTTTACTTTATGTCGCGTTTTAGAATAAATTTGCTCCTTGATGTCATTTGACTCAAGTCTTGGTTTTTCCTTAGCTTAGTTTTGTTTTCGAGTCGCTTGTTTGTTGGTTGGTTGTCATTTGCTTTCATAGATTAGCTGTTTGTTTTTCTTAGTTGTTTTAGTCGTTGTCGTGTCGGGTTTCCCATTTGTAAGAAGGTGATGTATCTTAAACACACACTCTGGTGTCAACTTAGGACAACGTGTTAGTTCATTTCTTAGACATCCATTCATGAAGGTCTTAGAGTCCAAAGACGTTTTTTTTTAGTTTATCATCTTGTTAGATTTTGAACTTGACTTGGAAGTTAACCATCTATTGTGTCTTGACACTATTGTCTTCTGACCATAATGTTTTAAAATGCAAATTTAAGTTTTATGAATTCTTATGTGTTCCATTGAGAAACTTGGGTCATGACTGATGGATTTCCCGTGGATTCCATCATTAGTATTAGATAGCGTGACTGCTTGCTCCTAGGAGATGAATTATTTGTTCGGTATTGACTGAAGTATTTTGAGGTTTCTTACACATCTTAATGATCCCGAAGTTGCCAGGAAAGTCTTTGTGAGCCTGGATCAAGTAAACATCTCAAGGTAATTCATGTTTCCGCCTCCATTCCATAATAATTATTTTGCATACGTCCATATCCGTCATCTCATTTACCACATCTCACACTACAATAAAATTTTCCATCCATTCCATTTCAATACAATAAAACCTCCATCCACATTGCATTTTTTCATCCAATAATGAATTCGAGTCTGATGTCTGAATCATCTATATGGTCCTGTTGTTCGTTGCCCACTCCAGAAGGATGAATTGAAGTCCTTATGAATCATTTGGAGTTGTCTATGTCAATATCTTTTCAAATAACCTCAGCCACTGCATGCAAGGTTAAGATGTTGGTATCCCCATCTATTCCACATTAATCCATCATTTTCCATTATCCACCCATTATATGTTCACCTCGCCTTTGTTACTATGCAAAGTCTCAAAGCATGTAACTATTCATACCTTCCGTCATCCATCTTACCTCCGCCTTCCTATCATATTATTATACCTTTTATCTCTTCCACCCATCTCCTAATCATGATTGATGAATGTGAGTATCGTCTAGGCAAGAAGCTTGCAATTCCTTCTAATCATTCCCCCATCTTTCCATAAAATAAATATTTGGATGCTTTTACCTTTTAAGCAAAGAGATTCCTGAAAATCCAAAAATCTCTATGTATCATGATATAAATGCCATAATTCCTAAACAAGGCATGTTCAAAAGAATATTTCGTGCTGTACTTTCAAGTCAAGGAATCCTTGCGAAATAAAGTTCTAAGTACCTGTAGTCGAATCCAAAGAGGCTACCGCATCCAATCCATCCATTCCATTTCTATTCAATTCCATTCCAAATTACTTCATCCTGCAAAGTATAATCAAAATAAGAAAATTCCAAGTTCTTGTGGGACGAAGTTACTATTTCATTTATCATCCATTCCCGTCCCCATTATATTCCTTTCCAATTGCAAGCTTCGAAGTTTAGATTAATATGAACAAACGTTGATCGTGATTCCATTCCACCTTATTTACTTATCCACCGTCCATGTTTATTTCTTGCTGTTCGACATATCCCATCATTCCTTTGGTTTATGGTTGAATACGCTTTCCCTTCATAAATTCGCCATCATCTAATTCCGTTCCTGTCACCCCATCATTTCCTGCCAACATTTGTAAGTATCACAACTTGACATGATTTTATGTATAGATCATCGCATTATCTGCAGAGTCAGACTCTTGAATTCCGTCTATTCGTTACCTCGGTGAAAACCTGGCAAACAGGCGCCGTGTGTAATGGTCATCATTCAAAAAAAAAAAAAAAAAAAAAAAAAAAAAAAAAAACAAAAACAAAAAAAAAAGAAAAGAAAAGAAGAGCAAAAAAAAAAAAAAAAAAAAAAAAAATGAGAAAAATAGTAAAGAGAAAAAATTTCGTTCACTGGTGAAAACCCGGCAAACGGGCGCCATGGATAAGTATCTTGGCGAAAACCTGGCAAACAGGCGTCATGATAGAGACACAATGTCTCATTGCATTTCACATCCATTTCTATATCACCTCCATCCCGCCATCACCCCGTTCAATATCATTGCATGCCATCCATATATGTATCCGTCCATTCGCTTTTCATGAATTTACCTAGCTTGAGACAGATGAACTTAGGTGATCCTGGTTTCTAAGGGATGGGAATGAACCTAAGTGCTTGCACTTCAAACCTCAGATATGGATAGTCGCGCTGGCAATTGGTTTTGATTCTTTGATCGAGTTGTTTTGTTTGTTTGATCTAGTGTGTGGGTGTACATGGAAATGTTGAAACTTGACATTTGTTTATCTTTGGAACACTTAAGAAACTGTTTTAATTAAAATCTATCTTTAATCACACATCAGAAGGTGTCTTGTCTTGATCCAATCTATGATTCTTTTCCTTTTCGATTTCGTTGTCTAGCTGGCTGATAGATAGAAGAGAAGTGTCTGAAAGTTTCTCGGTCTGGATTGAGTCTTTGTCTTTGAAATGTTCAGGAACATTTATTCGGGTTGACGCTAGATGTTGTGACCAAATCACACATCGCCCCATTAGGAATAGGGACCCCCCCTTTTTTGAGCTCTGAGCTTTCAGTGAGTTTTCAACGAGAGTTTAATGATGATTTGACTCATTTTCCTCTGCCGATATGGTAACAATTCCCTTGCCTATGATCTTTGGTTCACGATTAGGGATAGATGAACTTGCAATGTTGAAGAATAATGATCAAATCCTATCTAGACATTGAGTTTTGAGGTTAATCCTTCAGAATGTTTGAGATCCTGAGAAGACTAGGACTGGAGCCTGAAATCCTGAAAATCCTGAAAAAATGGCTAAGTCTGAAATCTGGTGAATCCTCCAAATTCTATATTTTGCATCTTAAATCCGGTGGATTCGGAACCTATCTCAAACATCCTGAAAGGTATATTGAAAAATATTTAAAGTATAAGAAATTCAATCTCTAAACTTATACTTAAATATATTTTTCAATATACCTTTACTCGCGCGATCCTGAAAATGCTTGACGAAGTCAGAGGATTCAAAATCCTGATCTAATGTGACTGAACACTTAGATGGCGCAAATCTGGGCGCAAAATCACGAAGGAGAACACACTTGAGCCAGAGGATTTAAAACTCCATCTAGTGCGCCCATCAAAACCTTGGTTCAATGCGAAAATATCAGAGGATTTCAAAACTCGATCTATTGCGCCCAGACCAAAAGTGTCATTTCGGAGGAGAAAATGAAGATTTCAATGTCTAGAACTAGTGCGAAAATGAAAAGGCAAGTCTTAGAGCAAATCTTGGAGCGAATTTTGATGATCAAAGTTAGAGGATTTTTATCCTCCAAGTGATGCGCCACCAAGAAGGTAGAGGGAAATGTAAGGGTTTCGACTTGAGAAATGTCTAGTTTAAAGAGGATTCCAAAAGAGGAAGCAATGCGCCAAAACTTAAGGATCTTTTCCTTTCAACTAATGCGCTTCACAAGGATTCAACACAAGTGTTGGTCACTCCATCAAACATAACTCTAGAGGATTTTAAAAGTCTATCTAATGCGCCAATTCTTGGGGCAATTTCTCTTTCAACTAATGCGAAATGACAACTTTAAACATGCAAGCCACTTCACCAAGCGAAAAAATCAGAAGGATTCCTAATGTTGATCTAATGCGCTAGAGGTTAGAAGATTTGAATTCTTGAACCAATGCGCCAATCCATGATAACAATCCAAGGCCAAGTTTAGAAGACATCTAATATTTGATCTAATGCGACTTCTTGAGGGAGAACTCACAGGATTTCAAAAGTTGATCTAGTGCGCTCAAGTGTTTTCAAAGATCAAATTCCAAGTACCCTCAACCAAAGCGCTATCCACAGGATTTGGAAACTTGAACCAATGCGCCTATGGCAAGATCACCCAATATGCAACACCAAGGTAAAGTGAGACACGTTTTCAGAGGATTCTCCAAGCTTAACCAATGCGCCAACATCATGAGGTAGTGACGAGGTTTGTATCTAAAAGATTTTCAAGTCTCATCTAGCGCGCCAAACATCATACATAATCCACTTCAAGACAAAGGCTATCTAAATTCATCAAAGTTTGAAGACTTCAACCTAGTGAAGTGATGCGCCATCTCCCAAGCCCCTTATCAAGGCACTCAACAAGAGGAAATCGAAATTGGCATCTAGTGCGCCATGCATGGAGAAAATAAAATTTCATTTCTTGAAGATCTCTAGCTATCCATCTAGTGCGCAATGCATAAGAAGAATCCAAATCGCCTAACATATGCGCCACTCCCTTAAGGAGTCTTAAAACATGATCTAATGCGCTAGGATCTAGAGGATTCATCAAGTTCATCCAATGCCCCACTCCTTAAGCAAGTAAAAAAAACTAAGTGTCATCTAAACCAATGTTTAAGAGGAATCCTATACCTTGAACTAATGCGAAATCCTTGAAGATTCTCCAAACTTGATCTAGTGCGACTTAAAGCAAGAGAATATTAATCCTCTATCTAATGCGAAGCATGAAAGGAGGATCATCAAAGGGTCATCTAGTGCGAAATGCTGAAAGCAAGTGTTAGAGTTTCATCCGGTGCAACAAGACAAGAGGATTCTAAGGAAGATCATGACATTCCAAGAAGGAGACTCCGTTATGCCCATCCAATGCGAAATATGAAGAGAAACTCAAATACAACTCCAAAGGATATGAAGAGGAATCAACAAACTTGATCTAATGCACCTATCTCTAAGGGCAAGACTTGAGGATTATCAAGACCAAATCCAAGGCAAAATGTGAAGAGGAATTAAAAACTTCATCTAATGCGAAAATCTTAGAAGACTCTCTACCCTCCATCTAATGCGCCACCTCATTGAACAAGTAAAACTAAGTATCATCCAATGCGAATTGCCAAGGAGAATTTCAATTCTTGATCCAATGCGACTTCTAGAGGATTGAAAGTAGTGGTTTAGAATGCAAATTTTAAGAATTTCAATGAAGATCAAGAACTTGTTATACGCTTGGCTTGGAAATGCATTCTTGTATGTTATAAATCAAATATTATCATGTTTATCAAGGGGATTGATGCTGTTCCTTTACTTGTGTTGCAGCAAAAAGGAGGAATCATCTAAAGATCAAGTGATAAGAACCTTTGACAAGCAAGAGCAAGGCATCATGTAGCTGTTTCAAGGGTATCCTTCATCATCCCTGTATTGGAATTCTTCATCAAGTGGCATCAAGTTGAGATTGTCTAGAAGACATCCACCCGAAGGACATCATCTTCATCAAGGCTTCCTAAGGTATCAATTCTACTTCAAGTTCTTCAACCTTCAAGAAAAGACATCAAGTAGCTGCTCCACCTCTGAGGAAGGTGTTATCATCAAGCAAAAGCATTCATCCATCAAACTTCAAGACTCTTCAAATTTCCAAGTCCAAGAGAGTCTCCTACTCTTCATGAAGGAATCAAGTGTCATCATCTACTCTCTAACCTACATGAAGATACATCGAAGAAGATTCACATCAATCTATCGACAAGAAGAAGAATCATAAAGTTAGTCAAGTGAGGCGACAACTATCATACATCCAGTCAACAAGAAGAATGAACAAGGCAAGATCCACAAGATGTATTCCTAAATATACAAGTTCAAACAATCACATTGAATACATCATTACAAGTTGATACAATTTTCAAAGTATGCTGAGTTGGCACTTATGTGGCGAGTACACATCATTTAATTTTGATTAGCCGCATTATTTAATGCATGCAATGTATCATTTAATAAAAGAAGTCAAAGGGATTCCTATGTGGAGGAATATTTTAAATGCTTTCGCCTTACCTTATCACATTGGAAAACGTGCCTTCATTGCCTCTCTCTTTTTTGCTAAAAATAGCAAGTTGTTGTAACTACCTCTGAGGTGGCACGATCTAGACCCTTGGCTGTCGAATTGATCTAAGCCATTCATTGTAACCTGGACGACTATATAAAGGCCTTGTTGCCTCATTTGTAATTGATTAGACATTAGAGATTAGAAATATAGATTAGAGATATAGATTAGAGAGTAGATTTTCAGAGTAGAATAGAAGAGACTCTCAAAATTCTCTGAGAGGGCTGGAGATTGTTGTAAATATTCCTCAAAGTTAATGCAAAGACATTGGAGCTACTTGTTTGGTGTTAAGTATTATCTTGTGGAGTATCATGGTTTCCTGAATCTTGATGGAATTAAGAGATGTTTCAAATAGCTTAGAAATAGATTAGAAGTGCATTGATGTAATGAATATGCGTAAAGATATTTGATGAATTCTTCTGGTTCATACTTTTCGTGTGTTGTCGAAGGCAACCCACTTTGCAAAGTTAGACTGAACCTTCATTTTCTTTAGTTCGGTTGCGAATGCTTGTTCAAATTGCGCCAGCTGTGGGTGTTTGGATGGAGATTTACAACATGAAAATCCTTGAGTTTCCTTAGAAGATTGCACTAGCTTCGTGTAGTTGTTGGTTCTCATGGCGAAGCGAAGTTTGGTTTCATGAGGAGTTTGTCTATCTTTACATGTTTCATTATCTCATTGTCCTTAGATTAGCCTTCTAAACCCTTTAACCCTTTTTCATTTTCTTTATCATAGAAACCTTGTATATACATCATCCACATCAAAGGAGGAATAAGTCAAATGAAAGGAGAAGAGTCTGCGTAAGTCCCTTTGTGTTTAACAGCAGAATCATACTTAAACCATTGAGCTGTCTCTTACTGAAATTGAAACATTATTATAAGAAGGAACCTTGGAGTTATCTCGTTTGATCACTTAGTTCAGCATCCGAGAGGCTTTGCTCAAGAGAGAGTCAAATACTCAGTATTTTACTCTATTGTTGACTTGTCAAAAAACAACCATCAACACTTCCCAAAATGAAAATTACCATCAAGATACAAGAGGAAGAGGAAGCTACGAAAGAGGAAGAGGTAGAGGGTTCACTTCCTACCGAGTGCCCACAAGTGCAACAAGATCATGGAAGAATGGGTGAGTCAAGAAATCACATTGTTGAAGTTGATGAAGAATATGTAGCACCACCTCAACATGTAGAGGAACCTGAGAAAGGGGAATCTTTCATGATAAAGAGAGTATTTCTGAAATCGGAGAAGGAAGAATATGAATTAGCTCAAAGGAAGAATCTTTTCAGGACTATATGCAAGTCCAAGGGTAAATGTTGTAGGGTTGTTGATAGTGTTGGCAACTTGTGTATGATGTCTGAAGGTGTTGTCATTGATGGCAACAAGAGAAGGAACAAGGTTAGTGTTGTGACCAAATCACACATCACCCCATTAGGAGTAGGGACCCCCCTTTTCTTTTGAGCTCTGTGCTTTCAATGAGTTTTCAATGAGATTTTAATGATGTCCTGGTTATCTTCCTCTGCCGATATGGTAATAATTTCCTCTTTTATGATCTTTGTTCATGATTGGAGGTAGATGAGCTTGCAATAATGAAGAATTGTGATAAAATCCCATCTAGATAATGAGTTTTGAGGTCAATCCTGAAGAATGTTTGGAACCCTGAAAAGACTAAGCTTGGAGCCTGAAATCCTGAAAATCCTGAAAAAATGGCTAAGTCTGAAATCTGGTGAATCCTCCAAATTCTATATTTTGCATCTTAAATCCGGTGGATTTGGGACCTATCTCAAACATCCTGAAAGGTATATTGAAAAATATTTAAAGTATAAGAAACTTATACTTAAATATATTTTTCAATATACCTTTACTCGCGCGATCCTGAAAAATACCTGACAAGTCCAGAGGATTCAAAACACTGATCTAGTGCGACAGGGCACTTAAGTGGCGCAAAATCTTGGCGCAAAATCACGAAGGAAAAGGCGCTTGAGCATGAGGATTTCAATCAATGACCTGATGCGCCCATCTACAACCTTGATCTAGTGCGAAAATGCTTGAGGATTCCGATCACTCATCTATTGCGCCCAAACCAAAAGTATCCTTTTGAAGGAGAAAATGAAGATTTCAATGCTTTGATCTAATGTGAAAATGAAAGGATAAGTCTTAGAACCAATCTTGGAGCAAATTAAAATGATAAGTGTCAGAGGATTTGAAAAGCTCGACCAATGCGCTAGGAAGAAGGATGGATCCCAAAGTCTAAAATTTCGAAGAGAAACTTGAGGATTTCAATCTCTTAACTGATGCGCCACCAAGAGGGAAGAGGGAGACTTGAGGGTTTTGACTTGAGAAAGGGTCTAGTTCAAAGAGGATTTCAAAAGCTCAAGTGATGCGCCAAAAATTTGAGGATTTTTACCTTTCAACTAATGCGCCAATTGATAAACCCAAACATTCAATGCAAGTGTTAGAGTCAATTCACCAATGTGAAGCCAGAGGATTCTAAAAGCCTATCCAATGCACTAGAGACCAGAGGATTCCAATCCTTGAAGTAATGCGCCTACCAGTCAAATCTCCAAGGCTAAGTCTAGAGGACTTCTAAAAGCTGATCTAGTGCGACCTCATGAGGGGAAACTCCAGAGGATCCCAAAAGTTGATCTAGTGCGCCCAAGTAGTTTCAAGGTGAAGTTTGAGGGATCCTTATCCAAAGCGCAATCTAGAGGATTCAAAAAGTTGAACTAATGCGCCCTACAAGGAGGAAGGTGAGATTCAAGGTTAAGCCTTCAAGGTTTTAGTTTAAACGATCTTAAAGTCTCAACCAATGCGCCAACTTCATGAATACTTATAAGTTTTCAAGCCTACAACAAGGTCATCTAATGCGCAACATAAGGTAGTGATGAAGATTTGTTTCTAGAGGATTCTCCAAGGGCATCTAATGCGCCAAAATCTTGAGGATTTCAATCCTCCATCCAATGCGCCACTCCCTTAAGCAAGTAAAAACTAAGTGTCATCTAGTGCGAAATGATAAGAGGATTTAAAAACTTGATCCAAAGCGCCACACATGTCACATCTAGAGGATTTCGATTCTGGATCTAATGCGAAATGTTGAAGAGGAATCTTAGAGCTTCATCCAATGCGACATGATAAGAGGAATTCAAACTTTGATCTAGTGCGCCATACATGAAGATTTTTGAGGGTATCTAAAGTCAAATACTAGAGGATTCTCTATGCTTGATCTAATGCGCCTAGAGGGTTATGAAGAAAGATCATGCTATTTCAAAGAAGAAGACTTCACCATGCCCATCCAATGCGAAATGCAATGAGGAAGTCAAATACGAATCCAAAGGATATGAAGAAGACTTCGAAAACATCATCCAATGCGAAATGCAAGACAAGAGGATTTCAATTCTTGATCCCATGCGCTTGAGGGAGAAGGTAATTACAATCTACAAGGAGATCATCAAGACTCCATCCAATGCGCCAATCAAAGGAAGTTAGAAACATTTAATGATTTTTGCCTTGGAAAACGTGAAAATTGCATTTATTAAATAAAGATCAATCTAAATTAAATGTTTTGCACTATAATAAAGGAGGTCGGCCTAGGGAAGAGGTAAAGTTTTTAAAGCAAATTATGTATATATACCTCATCTCCTTTTCATTTTTATCATTTTCAAAGAGCAGATTTGTTTTCCAAGAGCAGATTTGTCTTCAAGGAGCAGCAACAAGAAGTTTTTTTTTGAAGTACAAATTTGATTTTATCAAATTCAAGCAAGTGGTGGATCTGTTGATGGTTGTTTTTCGACAAGTCAACAATAGGGTGAAATACTAGGTATCTAACCCTCTCTTGAGCAAAGCCTCTCGGATGCTGAACTAAGTGATCAAACGAGATAACTCCAAGGTTCCTTCTTCTAATAATGTTTCAATTTCAGTAGGAAACAGCTCAGCGATTTAAGTATGATTTTGCTGTTTACACACAAAGGGACTTACGCAGACTCTTCTCCTTTCATTCGACTTATTCCTCCTTTGATGTGGATGATGTATATACAGAGCTTCTATGATAAAGAAAATGAAAAAAGGGGGTAAGGGTTTAGAAGGCTAATCTAAGGACAATGAGATAATGAAACATGTAAAGATAGACAAACTCCTCATGAAACCAAACTTCGCTTCGCCATGAGAACCAACAACTACACGAAGCTAGTGCAATCTTCTAAGGAAACTCAAGGATTTTCATGTTGTAAATCTCCATCCAAACACCCACAGCTGGCGCAATTTGAACAAGCATTCGCAACCGAACTAAAGAAAATGAAGGTTCAGTCTAACTTTGCAAAGTGGGTTGCCTTCGACAACACACGAAAAGTATGAACCAGAAGGATTCATCAAATATCTTTACGCATATTCATTACATCAATGCACTTCTAATCTATTTCTAAGCTATTTGAAACATCTCTTAATTCCATCAAGATTCAGGAAACCATGATACTCCACAAGATAATACTTAACACCAAACAAGTAGCTCCAATGTCTTTGCATTAATCTTGGAAAATATTTACAACAATTTCCAGTTCTCTCAGAGAATTTTGAGAGTCTCTTCTATTCTACTCTGAAAATCTACTCTCTACTACTACTAATGATCTCCTTCTAATCTATATCTCTAATCTCTAATGTCTAATGAATTACAAATGAGGCAACAAGGCCTTTATATAGTCGTCCAGGTTACAATGAATGGCTTAGATCAATTCGACAGCCAAGGGTCTAGATCGTGCCACCTCAGAGGTAGTTACAACAACTTGCTATTTTTAGCAAAAAAGAGAGAGGCAATGAAGGCACGTTTTCCAATGTGATAAGGTAAGGCGAAAGCATTTAAAATATTCCTCCACATAGGAATCCCTTTGACTTCTTTCATTAAATGATACATTGCATGCATTAAATAATGTGGCTAATCAAAATTAAATGATGTGTACTCGCCACATAAGTGCCAACTCAGCATACTTTGAAAATTGTATCAACTTGTAATGATGTATTCAATGTGATTGTTTGAACTTGTATATTTAGGAATACATCCTGTGGATCTTGCCTTGTTCATTCTTCTTGTTAACTGGATGTATGATAGTTGTCGCCTCACTTGACTAACTTTATGATTCTTCTTCTTGTAGATAGATTGATGTGAATCTTCTTCGATGTATCTTCATGTAGGTTAGAGAGTAGATGATGACACTTGATTTCTTCATGAAGAGTAGGAGACTCTCTTGGACTTGGAAATTTGAAGAGTCTTGAAGTTTGATGGATGAATGCTTTTGCTTGATGATAACACCTTCCTCAGAGGTGGAGCAGCTACTTGATGTCTTTTCTTGAAGGTTGAAGAACTTGAAGTAGAATTGATACCTTAGGAAGCCTTGATGAAGATGATGTCCTTCGGGTGGATGTCTTCTAGACAATCTCAACTTGATGCCACTTGATGAAGAATTCCAATACAGGGATGATGAAGGATACCCTTGAAACAGCTACATGATGCCTTGCTCTTGCTTGTCAAAGGTTCTTATCACTTGATCTTTAGATGATTCCTCCTTTTTGCTGCAACACAAGTAAAGGAACAGCATCAATCCCCTTGATAAACATGATAATATTTGATTTATAACATACAAGAATGCATTTCCAAGCCAAGCGTATTAGATAACAAGTTCTTGATCTTCATTGAAATTCTTAAAATTTGCATTCTAAACCACTACTTTTAATCCTCTAGAAGTCGCATTGGATCAAGAATTGAAATTCTCCTTGGCAATTCGCATTGGATGATACTTAGTTTTACTTGTTCAATGAGGTGGCGCATTAGATGGAGGGTAGAGAGTGTTCTAAGATTTTCGCATTTAGATGAAGTTTTTAATTCCTCTTCACATTTCGCCTTGGATTTGGTCTTGATAATCCTCAAGTCTTGTTGCACCGGATCAAGGATAGAGAATCTTCAAGGATTTCGCATTGGTTCAAGACATAGGATTCCTCTCAAACATTTCGCATTGGTTGAAGGTCTAAAATCCTCTAGATTTCACATTAGTTTGAACTCGTTTTCATTTGCTCAAGGAATGGCGCATTGGATAGACTTATTGGAAGCCTTGTAATTTTGGCGCACTAGATCATGTTTCAAGACCCCTTAAAGGAGTGGCGCATTGGATAGAGGATTAAAATCCTCTAGACTTGATCGCATTAGATGAAGGATCGGAACCTCCGGACTTTGGCGCATCACTTAGGTAATTTAAATTCTTCTTATAGATAGCACATTGGTTGGGTTTGTAGAAGTCTTCAAACCTTATTCTTTCCTCACACATGGCGCATTAAATAGGTCATTTGGTTCCTTCCAAAATAAACTTCAGCCTTCCTCCTTTATGTTGACGCACTGGATCACTAGTTGGAGATCTTTAAGGAATGAAATTTCGTTGTCTCCATGTAGGTAGCGCACTAGATGAAGGTGTAGAATCCTTAGATGCCTAGCGCACTAGATCACTATTTAGATTTCCTCTTGTGGAGCTTAGATGAAACTTCGAAATCCTCTGACTCAAATCTCATTATTACCTTATGATGAGCATTAGATCAACATAGTGAATCCTCTAGAGTGTGGGCGCACTAGATGGAGTTATTAGATCCTGTGGAATCCTCACTTTACCTTAGCGTTACTTATTGAATGATCTTGTCATAGGCGCATTGGATGACCTTGTTGGAAACCTCTAAACTTACCTTGAAGACCAAACCTTAGATGTCTCAATCTCCTCATGATATGGCGCATTGGATAGCCTTGGAAAATTCGCTAGAGTGTGGGCGCCTTGGATAAAGTTTTTAAATCCTCTGGATTGCGCTTTAGTTAGGGTCCTTGAAAACTTCACCTTTAAGATCACTTGGGCGCATTACTTCATGTTTTAGAATCCTCTGAACTTATCTCTCAAGAAGTCGCATTACTTCATGTTTTAAAATCCTCTAGACTTCATAATGGTGAAGGGATTAACACTTGTGTCGAATGTTTAGATGAAAGCGCATTAGATCAAAGGAAAAGATCCTTAGGCTTTGGCGTATTACTTCGCATTTTGAAATCCTCTTAAAACTCTAGACATTTCTTAAGTCAAAACTTCAAACCTTCCTTTCTCTTCTTGGTGGCGCATCACTTGGAGGATAAAAATCCTGTAACTTTGATCATCAAAATTCGCTCCAAGATTTGCTCTAAGACTTGCCTTTTCATTTTCGCACTAGTTCTAGACATTGAAATCTTCATTTTCTCCTCCGAAATGACACTTTTGGTTTGGGCGCAATAGATCGAGTTTTGAAATCCTCTGATATTTTCGCATTGGACCAAGGTGTAGAAGGGCGCATTAGATCGAGTTTTCAAATCCTCTGGCTCGAGTGTCTTCTCCTTCGTGATTTTGCGCCCAGATTTGCGCCATCCAAGTGTCCAGTCGCACTAGATCAGGATTTTGAATCCTCTGAAATCGTCAGGCATTTTTCAGGATCGCGCGAGTAAAGGTATATTGAAAAATATATTTAAGTATAAGTTTAGAGATTGAATTTCTTATACTTTAAATATTTTTCAATATACCTTTCAGGATGTTTGAGATAGGTCCCGAATCCACCGGATTTAAGATGCAAAATATAGAATTTGGAGGATTCACCAGATTTCAGACTTAGCCATTTTTTCAGGATTTTCAGGATTTCAGGCTCCAGTCCTAGTCTTCTCAGGATCTCAAACATTCTGAAGGATTAACCTCAAAACTCAATGTCTAGATAGGATTTGATCATTATTCTTCAACATTGCAAGTTCATCTATCCCTAATCGTGAACCAAAGATCATAGGCAAGGAAATTGTTACCATATCGGCAGAGGAAAATGAGTCAAATCATCATTAAACTCTCGTTGAAAACTCACTGAAAGCTCAGAGCTCAAAAAAAGGGGGGGTCCCTATTCCTAATGGGGCGATGTGTGATTTGGTCACAACAGGATCAAATTGCAAGGTATCCAATTCAAAGCAGCCTATCAAGTAAGTCTGATCTGAATATTTCTGATCTGATTTTCTTCTTTTTCCTTCATTAGATGCATTAAAATTGTTCAAGTATTGGTAAAATTCAAGAAGGATAAGTGGATTTTCATAGATTCCTTGAGTTTAGTAGCAATATTTCATAATTGTAAAGGAAAACTTCATAAGTTTAATCCACTAAAGTTGCTGAAATGAAGTCTAGATTGTGTTTGCAATCACTTATTCGCGTCAAGTCTGCAGGATCATGGCAATGACTTCTAAAGAGCGACAAGCGAAGATCCGGATGGATGCCAAGGGGAAGATTCCCGAATCAAAGCTCGTCTCAAGATGGACAAATGTAGGAGACACGAATATGGGCAACAACAGCTTAGAAGATATCTAGTCAGTCCTTGAAGAACCCAACGGAGGTAGTCTTGCTCGAGCCATCATGAGGAGTGGAGCCATTGAAGCTGCTTGTTTTCCGCCAGCTTTGCCGTGTCCAGAGATGATCATCGAATGTGTCAAGAAATATGATGTAGATACAAGGCACATTATAGCCAAAGATGGAACGATATTAGCTTATTTGCAAAAGGAGGCAGTTGAAGAAACTTTCAACATTCCAACTAAGGAGAGGATGATCAGTATCTCAATACAACAAGGTCAGCAGGAATATGATGTCGACTCCAAGACAAAGTTGCAAGAGATAAGGAGAGAATGGATGGCCAATCCAGCTATGAAGTTCAATATGAATAATCCTGCACAATTCCACAAGTCAAATTTTCATCCTGAAATTGGATATTTGATCATGTTTCTGAATAGAATGACAGGAATGCCTCAATCTGCTACCTTTCAGCCTTGGATGTACTCTTTCATCAAGTCAGTTCTCAAAGGGAAGATGATTGATTGGGCTGGACTTATCAGTCAAAGTATACATGATCAGTTCATCAATTTTGCTAAGACCAAAACTTGTCATATGAGCTCCTATGTAGTGTACCTTCTCGCAAGAAATGAAGTCTACTCAGGTTTGACCAAAAAAGGAGAAGTCGGCATTGGGCCTAACAAGTACCTATCGCATCAATGTTATCCTCAGTTGCACCTCAAGAGTATCAATCATTATACAAGGTTCAATGATGCATTTGCTATGTTCGTAATGAAGAAACTGAGAGGAGAATTTCATAAAAGGTTGTCTAATGCAGCGAGAGAGTTCATTTCAGCATATGGACACTGGTATACTCAGCATGAAAGGTACACTTATCTAAGGATCCAAGGGTTTACATCATATCCATACAGATTGCCAAGATATCCAACCAACAGGATGGTGATGTTAGAGGTTACTAGGCAACTCCTAGAACTCATCAGGTTGCAGAAGTTGAAGAAGAAAGGAGGAATCCAGTTTCCACTTCGTCTTGGACAAAATCTGGAGTGTCCATCCTTATCAGCAGCTGAATATTCTGAGATAGAGCTACAGGCATATCATTTGCAAACTCATGGCACCAAGAGGCTTAACTTTGATCCTTTCCAAGTTTGCTGGAAATACAACAGAGAATTCAAACATGTCAAGCAGTTGGAAGACCACTGGGCCAGTGCCCAAGATGAAGATGATCTCCGAACACTTCAAAGTTCGAGACTCACCTGGGATTTAGTCAGAGCTTCCAAGGTTTTCAAGATTCCAGACCAGTTCACCGAAGATGATACTTTGTTGATAGATGAATTTGATAAGATTAAGGATTTGCCTTACACAGTTGATTGGTCAAAGAAGGATGTATCCGAAGAAGAATTGATAAAGCCGGTCTTAGCCATGACCCAAGTATGTATCAATCAACTATTGCAAGAGATGAGTGATGAAAGTCAAGTTCTCACTTACAATAAGATGGATGAAGGAGAACCAGGACAGCATAGTACACATAGCCAACCACAACATAGTGGGAATGATCAAAGTAATAATTCAGCTAGAAAGAGGAAAAGACCTAGTCAAGATCAAGGGGAATCAAGCCGAAGACCTCAGAAAAAGAATAATCCATCTACTTCATCTAATCCACAAGAAGGTGCTTCAATTGTTCAAAATCCAATACAAGAGATAGAAGTTATAGAAGAAGTTGCCTTGATTCCGTCAGAAGAGATTCAATCAAGCCCCACTGTCATAATGGAGGATAATGATGATCTTGGTCAAGATGAAGTAGGTCAAGCAGAATCTGATGAGGAAGTAGCTCGTGTTCAACACAGTCAAGCTCAAGGACAACGAGATCTTTCTGCTTTCCCACCTTGGTTGAGACAAAGGATTGAAGAAAGTATAATTGTAGAAACTTATCAACCTGCTCCATTTGAGGAATTGCTTGTAAATGTACAAAAGAGTAATCAGAAGAAGAAAGCAACAGTCCTTTCTAAAATCACTCGAGATTCTGCTGGAAATAGAGAGGTACATATAGCTGTTCCTAGAATTGACAAGGAGTTAGAAAATATGACACCTGAGGATTACAATATGACTACTATTGGCATGGGTCCAATCACAAGGGAACAGGTAGAGGAGGAACTACAAGATTCAGTGAATAGTGTAAGAAGCATGTTGAAGCAAGAAAGAGAAGCAAGGATGAAGGTTGAACAAGATTTCAATACATTGAAGCATTACATCCAACAAGTCATGCAGTCCATTCAACAGAAGGAAGCTACTACAATTCCTCCGTCCATTTTTCCATAAGAAACAATATCCCAAGTTGAAAACATGAGAACTTCATCTCAGATGATGAAGGGATGGATAGAAAAGACAGAAGAGAAGGCCTATACTCACCTTGAAGAAATTGTGCAAGTGTATGATAGAGTCATTAAGCTTAAAGATTGAGTTCAAGCTTTATTAAGAAATTGTGCTGAGTTCAAACCGATCAAAGAGCAATACATGCCACAGCTCAAGAGTTTAATGGAAGCTCCATTAGAAGATCTAATTCATGATAAGGTGATTGATAGAGATACTCCACATGACTTCATCACTTGGTATTTCTCCTTTGACAACAAGGGGCAACTAGTTGATAAAATTGAAGTAGATATGTCCAGGATAAGAAGTGTTCTTCTAAGAACAGAAAATCATATATACACTGCTTTGACAATAATTTGTAATCCTTATGGAAATGTTACTATTGAAAACATGAAGCAACAAGTTAAGGCATTCTACTTTCAATATGATGGACTTGATGAGGGTCAACTAGACAGTATATTCACACTTGCATATCGTCTTGGGGAAAATAAGTCTTGGATAAACGACTGGGACAAGACACTTGGCGTCTATGAGTCAGATGTAGCAGTGGCAGAAGGATCCATTAATGCGGCGACAAGTGTACCAATGGAGGATATTGTTCAAATTGTGTCTAGATTCATTGTATCTCATAGTACTACTACATAGTAGGCACATGATGTGGCTTCCTTATCTTCTTGGAAAGCATGCCTTTGTTCTCTCCTTCATAGCTTCTTTCATTTAATAAAGTGAGCCTCCTTCATTTAATAAAGGATAGTTTGTTATAACTACTTGTGATGTGGCTTGATCTGGTCCGCTGATTTGGCCGATCGATCTTGACCCTTCTTTCCTTTGAGGTCTATAAAAGGGCTCTCATTGCTCTCATTTGAAGAGGTTGGAAATTCTGAAATTGTTGTAAGAGCTCTCTGAGATTACAAAGGATTCATTGTTTTGGTGATTCTATTTATGTTTCTGAGTGTTGCATGGTTTCAATTTTCAAACGAACATTAAGTTAAGTTATAAGTTTCTTTAAGTTTAAGTTAGTTAATGAAAGGTTGCTTTATTGCTTTGTAGTGAAGTCTTTAAGTTCATACCATTTGTAGTCTACGGCTTGTGGATTGCAGTGCATGGTTAGTCTGAACAATTGAACGTCAATTTGATCTTTATGCCTATTGAATTTTTTATGAGCATAATTGATTTAAACATCTTGTACACCTTTGAAGATTGCACCTATCTTGTGTAGTTGTTTTATCTTGGCGAAACAGGATTTGGTTCGATTTCACTCTAAGTAGTAAACGTCCTTCCATTTAGGATTAAATTAGTGTTTCTAAACCCTACATCTTTTGCCTTTTTTTTTATCATTAAGTTAGGATTAGGACCAAAGAACACCCATTGCTAAATCATACGCGTCAATTGCAGTACTTAGGCTCTCTAGTATTTACTTCCGTAGTCCTTGAAACAACAAGTTACTTGAACAATTGTGTAAGGCCCTTTGTTTGTTAACAGCAAAATCATACTTAAATCGCTGAGCTGTCTCTTACCGAAAATATTATTAGAAGGAACCTTGGAGTTATCTCGTTTGATCACTTAGTTCAGCATCCGAGAGGCTTTGCTCAAGAGAGAGTCAGATACTCAGTATTTTACTCTAATTGTTGACTTGTTGAAAAACAACCATCAACAGTTAGAACATAAGTTTTGGTCCGGACAAAAAGACTTAGTTAGTTTTGGTTAAGTATTGGTAGTATACTGAAATAGTGTCAAGGAGACAGTGTTTGAGCTGATATTGGTCCGCAGTAGAAGACAAGATCATGCGGATCAGGTATGTTGTTGTAATGTCCCCTTCTCATCAGTGATATCCAGGTTTGACTGTTAGCCTATTCCGAAGGCTCGTAGGCTAGTCGGAGGCAATAATTAGGGTTTCCAGCTGGGTAGTGATCTCTTCTGAGTTTCCAGGGATCTGTTTGTCAGTGTATGGCAGTTTGATTGCTGGATTCCTTTTGGGTTTTTAGAGAGCTTCAGGGTGATATGTTCTGCATTGGCAACTAAGGACTTTCTTGAGCTTACTATTTTTAGTAAGCGCTATTTCTAGCAGCATGATTTATGGCAGGGTATAGCATGGAGTTCTTCCTTGAGAGTTTCTAGTTGGAATGGACAAAGACAATAATATTGACAGTTTATTATTATATTCACAAAAAGGCAACCTTGGCATACTTAAATATTATAAAGTTATAAAGTTATAAAGTTAAGTTGTACCCCTATGCCTAGGAGTCACAACATAAAGTTGTTTTAAAAGGGGGCCATGTGAGCATTTAAATTAATTAATTAATTATGCCAAAAAGGGAACGTATAGGGAAAGTGGGAAAAAGAAAAGAAATAAAGTGTTTTTTCCTAATCCCATGGGAAGTTAGAAAAAGAAAGGAAATAAAGTGCTTTTTTCTAATCTTATGGAAAGTTAGAAGAAGAAAGGAAATAAAGTGTTTTTTTTTCTAATCTTGTGGAAAGTTAGAAAAAGAAAGGAAATAAAGGGTTTTTTTCTAATCCTAGAGAAAAGTGAAAAAAGAAAGATTAGAAAAGGATGGAAAGAAATGTTTTTTTCTAATTTAAAAAAAAAAATATTTCCTCTCATGTGTGGTGCCCATATTGGGGAAGTTTCTCAAAGTTTTCAAGGAAGAGAATATAAAAGGATGTGAGGGCTTCTCTTTTCATTATGTTGAATATTTGCTGATATTGTATGCTGTTGGCTTGTCCATTGATCCCAGGGCTTTTAGGACGAAAACCCTCATAGTTAACATCGGTTTTAGATTTGAGAGATAATCCCTAGCTGATCATTCAGGAGCAACTTGACACAGAGGTTGCACAAGTACATATTGGAGGATTTCAGTAAGATTTCAGAGTGTTTGCATCATTTCGGCATTGCTGGTTTTGACAAGCTGAAACGAAGTTTTTGTTCATGGAAGAAAAACAATGACATTACTCCTTCTGGGTATTTGACCCAATTGATTCTCATACCAGGGCGATCATTTTCCTAAGTTTTTAGGAGCATTCGTGGAGTATTTATTTTGCTGCAAAAGTTTGGCCCTCTAGAGGTGTATGACCAGCCTGGAAGGCACATTGGAATTCGTGCCAGGCCATTTCTGCCATTTTCAGTCAGTTTTCTGCATTGGAGTTTGGGTGCTTAAGTCAAAGGTGTCTTCTGCATTTGGTTTGAGGTCATTCGGAGACCTGATGTGCATTTGGCGAAGGATTTAGTGGTTTCCAGCGTTCATTCCGTCAGGCTGGAATTCATATCAGATTGTTGTGGTTTGCATTTTCTCAGTACTTGCACTTTCATTTTGTAGAAAAATTCATTGGAAGATATCAAGTAATAAAGTTCTTGTTCTAGCATATGTGTATCTATGGTTCTGTGTTTGAATTTCTATGTGTATATGTGTTATGTTGCTGTTGCATTCATAAAAAAAATTAAAAAGAATAAGTGGGTCATTACAGTGGTATCAGAGCTAGTTTTCCTGCCAGCCTATTTGGGTGTATGATTCAGTGGTGTCAGTGGTCTACGTGTATATTTGTGTGTGGGCCCATAACCCACAGGTCCCAGGTGCAGTTATAATAATGGGTTCCACAGTTGATGTTGGTAAACCGATTGCATATGAAGAGTACTACACACTTCCAGAGGAAGTCAAAAAAGATCTTCCCTTCGATTGCTATTTTGAGCATTGGAAGCAAGATAGAAAAGCGAAGAAACTAAGGCAGCCCAGTACTATGGACACCTTGACTTCTACACAAGGTGATCTCATGTCATTACAGCAGGGATTAACGCGTAACTTGCAGCGGTATGAAGACTTTCTATCAGGAAAGTCTAGACACTATAGCAGCCCATCTACACCTATAAATGAAGAGTCTAGGAGTCTCTATGATGAATTTGAAAAGGAGAATGGTACATCAGCAGTCAATGATCAGCCTACAAGTGGACAAGGTTATAGGACAGCAGATATGGGTATTGCTAATGACTCGTCTCTTGAGCATGAGTATGAAGATGAATTCAAATCAGCATTGCTTGAGAAGGATGATGTCACCAGTTGGTATGGTGAACATGAGGAGCAACCGGTAGAATATGAGAAAGAAGAGGACCCCCTTATAGACAACCTAGCTTTTGATCAAATTTATGGAGTGACATCAAAGGATGTATCAAGAAAGGAAAATAATAGAAGGAACGAAATTTGCTTCTTATGCAAAGGATCATGGGAACCTAACCACCAATGCACGGATAATGAGGTAAAGGAGCTTGAGGAAGACCTCGTTTTGACACATGGATGCATTAAAGAAGAAATCATGAAGGAGGCAGATTTGGAGATGCACATGTTGCATGAAGATGTTGGGGTTCAGGAGTCACATTATCTGGAAGGACAAAGAAGATCCCGTGATGAAGTCATAGAGGTTAAGGATACTTATACACATGCTGATTTACGTTGCAGCCATGGGACTGAGGTTATGGCACATGATACACTTGATTCTCCTTTGGAGATACCTCTTGAACCAGCACTTGGTAATGGTCAGTTAGCAAAGGGTGAAGTTTTGGTTGAGATCCTTGAGGGCACTACAGATAAGTATGATGTAGCTCCTGATTTTCTGTTTTATGACACCAGTCATAATGTTGAGCTTAGTTATGAGATAGCAGCCATTCCTTGTGAGGATGATGGATGTGTGGAGTTCCCTAACATTGACACTCAAGATTTGAGTGTTAAAAATGAATTATGTGATGCTGATTCAAGCTACAGCAAGTCTGATTTTGCAAATCAGACCTTAGAAGATGTGAACGAATCAGAGAATCTACTTGTTGGTGATGGGGGAGAAGTGTGCAATGATTGTGTTCAATCAACAACTTTTATTATGCCATTGGAGCCATCCCGTGTGGTACATAACAACAGTACCTTCGTTGAGGAAATGTGCAGTGGTGATGGATCACATGATGATGGGTATCAAACAGTGAGTGGTGATGAATCAACCTGTTGATGTTTGTTTTTCGACAAGTCAACAATAGAGTAAAATACAGAGTATCTAACTCTCTCTTGAGCAAAGCCTCTCGAATGCTGAACAAAGTGATCAAACAAGATGACTCCAAGGTTCCTTTTTCTTATGATTTTGTAAGGGATAGCTCAGTGACTTTGTATGATTCTGCTGGTAAACACAAAGGGACTTACACAATTGTTCGACAACTTCTTGTTTCAATGAAAGAGGTGGACACCGGAGTATCTAAGTACCACAACTTATGACGTATGATATCGCAATGATGTTCTCGATCCTAATTCTAACCAACGTGATGAAAGAAAAGGGAAAAGATGAAAGGGTTTAGTAATACTAATTTAATCCTAGATGCAAGGTTTAATTACTGCTCAAGTGAAATCATACCAAATCTCGCTTCGCCAAGTCAGACAACTACACAAGATTGATGCAATCTTCTAAGGTTATACAAGATATTTAAATCACTTATGCTCATGAAAGATTCAACAAACATAGAGATCAAAGTTAAGCTTTGTTTTGTTCAGACCAACCATCCGCAAACCACAAATGGTGTGAACATAAAGATTTCACCACAAACAATAATAAAGCCTTCCACCAACTAACATATACTTAAAGAAAACTTAATCTAGTCTTACTATTCGCTTGAAGAAATCCAAACCATGCAACACTTAGAAACATATATAGAGTCACCAAACAATGAGTCTTATATTATTTCAGAGAGCTCTTGCAACAATTTTCATTCAATCGTAGAAATGAGAGCAAAAGGAGCCCTTTTATAGACCTCAAAATAAACGAAGGGTCAAGATCGATCGGCAAAGCCAATGAACCAGATCATGCCACATCACAAGTAGTTATAACAAACTTCTAATTTTAGTAAATGAAAGAGGCAATGAAGGCACACTTTCCAAGAAGATAAGGATGACACATCACTAGCCTATGAGGAGTCTCCATGTGAATAGCCATCACTAGAATTTTGACATTCAATGAATCTAGACACTATCTGCTTGACATCATCCAAAGGTACACTTGGCGTATTTTGAGTGGTTCCTTCAGCTTCAAGTACATCATCTGAATAGAGGCCAAGTGTCCTTTCCCAATCAGTCATCCTCGCTTTGTTGGCGCCTAGGTGGATAGCAAGTGAGAATATACTATCAAGCTTCTCATCAGAAACATCATCTTCCTGGAAGTAGAAAGCTTGAACTTGTTCTTTCATGTTATCAAGAGTCATCTCTCCAAACTGATTACATATCTTCATCAAGGATGCTTGTATTCCATCTTGAATCCTTTGAAGTACACTCCTTACTCTTGACATGTCTGTTTCTATTTTATCTAGCAACTATCCTTTAATGCGAAAGCCATAATACCAAGAAGAGAAGTCATATATTCTACCTTCTTCAATCACTTCAGCATGCATCAAATCATCAACTGAGGTCTCCATCAAGCTCTTCAAATGCAGCAGGTATTGTTCCTTGATATCCTTGAATTCAACACAAACTGTCAACAATGCAAGTACCCTCTCTTTGAGATCAACTATCTTATCATACACTTGCATGATATCTTCCAGGTGTTTATATGTAGCTTCCTTTGATCTTTTCATCCAATCTTTCATCCTATGAGATGAAGACTTCAACTCCTCAAGATGTACAACTGTTTCTGGAGGAAGAAGAGATGGAGGTGTAGAAACTCTCTCTTGTTGACGAATAGGATGAACCAAGTGTTGAATATACTGCTCTAAGGCTTGACACCTTTGCTCAGCTTTAATTCTACCTTCTGTTTCTTGCCTTATGATAACTCGAGCATTATCAATTGAACCTTGAAGTTCTTCTTCTACTTGCATTTCAGTCAACAGACCCAAATTGATTGTATTGATGTCATAATCATCAGGTGTTATGTCTTCTATATTCTTCTTAAGCCTTGGAACTGCTACTTGAACTTTCCTTACACTTGCTTCATCTTTAGTAATCTTTGAAAGAATAGTTGCTTTTTTCTTTGGTCTTTCATTAGACATATCTAGAAGTAACTCATCAACTGAAATAGGAGGATATCTCTCAACTTCGTAATTTTCCCTGATTCTATCCTGCAGCCACTGAGGCAATGATGAAAGATCCTGTAATTGTTGTATTTGCTTTTCTTGTGCAAGCAATGATTCTTCTTCAGCTTCATCTTTGTCTTCAGTGTTAGCTTCATCAATGATCTTAGTATCATGTGGACTTGAAGGCACTTCCTCAACTGGGGTTTTTGGAGCTACATCCTCAACATGTACCACTATATCCTGATTCATTGGAGTATCTTCTGGCTGTCTGGAAGAAGCAGTTTCAATACTTATCCTTTTCTTCTTCTTACTTGATTCCCCTTGTGCAGATTCAAGTTGTTTTCTTTTCTTTGCTTGACTTGAATCTCTTTCATTGTCTTTACTTCGCGAACTTTTGCCAGGGACACTATGCTGTTCCTGCTGTTCAGTTTCTCCCATTTGGATGTAAGTGAGTTTCTTTCCTTCATCTATCAATACTTGTACTTGCTCTTTTACTTGCTCTTCAGTTATAGCAATGATAGGCTCTATCAATCCTTCATCATCAACCTTTTCTCTATCAGCCCAGTTGATATCATAAGGTAGGTTCCGGATTTTATCATACTCATCACCTAAAAGAGTTCTTTTATCATCCAACTGATCAGGAATCCTTAATACCTTAGTAGCTCTCACTAGATCCCATTTCAACCTTGAACACTTTTGCATCCTGACATCATCATCATCAATGGCATTAGCCCAATGATCCTCAAGCTGCTCAATATGCCTGTAAGAAGAATATGATTGTTTAATAGCTCCATGTGGATCGAAGTTCTCCCTCCTTGAATCATGAGGATGTAGATGATATGCCCGAAGCTCAATCTCTGAATGCTCAGCTACTTGAAGTGATGGACATGAGTAATATCTACCAAGCTGGAGAGGAAACTGAACTTCGGCTTTCTTTCTTGCCCTTTGCATCTTATGAAACTCTAACAACTGTCTTGAAACTTCTAGCAACACCATTCTGTTGGTAAGATATCTAGGCAATCTGTATGGAAAGGATGTGAAACCCTGAATCTTGATATAAGTGAACTTGTCATATTGAATGTAGTACCTTCCATATTGCTCGATGAAGTTTCTAGCAGCATCTGTTAGTCTTCTATGCAGTTCACCTCGCAACTTTCTCACTATGAACATGGCGAAGGCATCATTGAACCTCTTGTAATGATTGATATTCTTTAAATGAAGCTGAGGATAGCACTGATGTGAAAGAATTTGTCCAGACTTTGTACCTACTTCTCCTTTAGCTGTTAATCCTTTATAAACCACATTTCTTGTTAGGATGTAAACAAGGTAGGAAGTCATGAAGAATGATTTGGTTTCATCAAACCTTTCGAACTGCTCATCAAGGCAATGGCTTATAAGGCCAGCCCAGTCAACCATCTTATTCTTTGTAAACACATGATCAAAGTAAGTATACATCCTGTTGTGACCAAATCACACATCACCCCATTAGGAATAGGGACCCCCTTTTCTTGGAGCTCTGTGCTTTCAATGAGACTTTGATGATATCCTGGGTTATCTTCCTCTGCCGATTCGGTAATGATTTCCTCTTCTATGATCTTTGGTTCATGATTAGGAGGTAGATGAACTTGCAGTGATGAAGAATCTTGGTCAAACCCCATCCAGATAATGAACGTCGAGATTAATCCTGAAGTATGTTTGAGACCCTGAAAAGACTAAGTCTGGTAGCCTGAAATCCTGAAAATCCTGAAAAATTGACTAAGTCTGAAATCTGGTGAATCCTCCAAATTCTAGATTTTGCATGTTAAATCCGGTGGATTCGAGACCTATCTCAAACATCCTGAAAGGTATATTGAAAAATATTCTGAAAAACGCCTAAGTTTCCAGAGGATTCAAAAGCTTATCTAATGCGACGGGACATCCAAGTGGCGCAAAATCATGATGAAAAGGCGCTTTCAATTAGTGAACAAGATGAGGATTTTCAATTGATGATCCAACGCACCCAGACTAAAGCGCCATAAAGGGAGACGAAAAGTTAAGAGGATTTCAAGACTTCAACTAATGCGATTTTTTAGAAGATTTTAAGGGCTTGAAGTAATGCGCTTAAAGTGATGCGAATTTTAGAGGATCCTAATGCCTCAAACCAATGCGCTAAGTCATGAAGATTTCAAATGATGAAGTGATGCGCCCAAACTAAAGCATCATTTTGAAGGAAAAGGAAGACTTTAAAACATCCATCCAAAGCGCCTAAGTCAAGTAGGTCAATGCGAAATTTAGAGGAAATTAACATGCCTATCTAATGCGACTTAAGGAGAAGGAGGGATTTTGGTCAAGATTTGTTACATATTAAGGGTTTTTTGAGGATCTCCAATCCCTCAACCAATGCGACATCATGGAGATAAATTCTAAGCTCTTGGAAGGAGGTTCGTTATAAAGTTTAAATCAATTTTCAGAAGATTCTAATATGATGAAGTAGTGCGCTTGATAGGAGGTACAAGGCAAAATCAAGAGGATTCTTAAATCCTTATACAAGGCGAATTTTTAGAGGATTCTCTATTCCCTATCTAATGCGCCATACAAGGAAGAAATCGAAGGTGTCAACCAATGGGAAAATCCTAGACATCCAACCACGGCGATCACTTCAAAATCCAAGGTCAAGTCTTAGAGTCAATTTTGGAAGATTTCAAAGCTCTTATCCAAAGCGCCAACATCAAGCATGATTTCGCTAAAGGTAGAAGAAGGTAAAGTTCATCTAATGCGCCTAAGTCTTGAAGATTCCAACATAGGCAAGTAATGTGCCACTTCAAGGATCCTTTGTCCTTCAATCAATATGCTCAACGAAGAAGAAATCAAAGGTGGCAACTGATGCGCCACACATGAGGAAGAGTATAAGGTTTTTTTTTTTTAAAGGAGATTTCAAATCCTCAATCCAAAGCGCTTAAGGAAATGAGGAATCAAAGCACGAACTAATATACATACTATCCTTCACCCTTCAACTGGAGCGCTCAACCTAGGAGTTGTCAAAAACTTGATCCATTTTGCAAAAGTAAGAGGAATTCAAATTGCTTCACCAATGCGCCTAAGGTGGAAGAAGGTAAGATATTTCAAAAAACACCAACTTGAAGAGGATTTTAGCACCTTGAAGTGATGCGCCACTCTCTTGCAAATGAAAACAAGTTCAACCAAAGCAAATTTAAAGGAGATGCGAAAGAGGTTTAGTTTCAAGAGGACTTCAAAAGGCTTATCTAATGCGAAATGCAAGAAGAAATTCAAACACTTAATTCAACTTGATCCATTCAAACACTTAATTCAAGGAATGCAAGGAAGATCTAGAAGATGTCATCCAATGTAAAAATCAAGAGGATCTTAATTCTTTATCCAATGCGACCTGTAGAGGAGAGTAAAAAGTGGAGTTTTGAAAGGAAAATTTCAGGAGGATTCATTTACCTCAAACCAATGCGCCCATCTAGAAGATCTTCAAGACCTTGACTGGTGCGCTCAAACTAGAGGAATTTGTATATGTTAACCAATGCGCTATCCTCTAGGGGGGAAGTTGAGATCATGTTTTGAGTTTAAGTCAAGAGGAATTCATCATGCCTCAATTGCTAATCCAACAAGAAGAAGATCTCCAAGCACCTATCTAAAGCGCTCAACCTAGAAGATCTTGGAAACCCCAACTAATACGCTCAAAGAGGAAGTTAAAACATTTAATTATTTCGCCCAATAATTCTCGAAAGAAACAAGGTTTGGATTGAAATTTGAGTCACATTCAATAAAATCAAACAAAATTAAATGTTTTCCACCTCATTTAATGAGGTCGGCCTAGGTGCTTGAGGAGTTTTTTTTTTAAAGCTGATTGTGTATTCATACTTGCTGTTGCTGTCATTTTAATCATTTTAAGGAGCAGAATCATTTTTGAGGAGCAGATTTTATCTTCAAAGAGCAGCAATCAGGTATTTTGCAAAGTGCAGATTTGATTTTTATTTGGAATTGGATCAAATTTCTGAAGGCATCCATTTAATTCAGCCTATCAAGTAAGTCTGATCTGAATATTTTCTGATCTGATTTTCTTCCTTTTACTTCATTAGATGCATTAAAAATTGTTCAAGTATTGGTAAAACTTAAGAAGATCAGTGGAGTCTAATAGATTCCTTGAACCTAGATGATAATATTTTTGCAAAACTTCATAATTTAATGCGTCAAGGTAGCTGAAGTAGAGTCTAGATTGTGTTTGAAATTACTTATTTGCGTCAAGTTTGCAGGATCATGGCAATGACTTCCAAGGTGAGACAAGCGAAGATCCGGATGGATGCTAAGGGGAAAATCCCCGAGTCAAAGCTCGTTTCAAGGTGGACAAATGTAGGAGACACGAACATGGGCAACAACAACTTAGAAGATATCAAGTCAGTCCTTGAGGAACCCAACGGAGGTAGTCTTGCTCGAGCCATCATGAGGAGTGGAGCTATTGAAGCTGCTTGTTTTCGGTCAGCTTTGCCGTGTTCAGAGATGATCATTGAATGTGTCAAGAAGTATGACGTAGATACAAGACAAATTACAGCCAAAGATGGAACAATATTAGCTTATTTGCAAAAGGAGGCAGTTGGAGAGACTTTCAACATTCCAACTAGGGAGAGGATGATCAGTATTTTGATACAACAAGGTCAGCAGGAATACAGTGTTGATTCAAAGACAAAGTTGTAGGAAATAAAGAGAGAATGGATGGCCAATCCATCTATGAAGTTCAATATGAATAATCCTCTGCAGTTTCACAAGTCAGATTTTTATCCTGAAATTGGATACTTGATTATGTTTCTCAATAGAATGACAGGAATGCCGCAATCTGCTACCTTTCAGCCTTGGATGTACTCTTTCATCAAGTCAGTTCTCAAAGGGAAGATGATTGATTGGGCTGGGCTTATCAGTCAGAGTATACATGAGCAGTTTGTCAATTTTGCTAAGACCAAGTCTTTTTATATGAGTTCCTATGTAGTGTACCTTCTCGCAAGAAATGAAGTCTATTCAGGGTTGACCAAAAGAGAAGTCGGAATTAGGCCTAATAAGTACTTATCGCATCAGTGTTATCCTCAGTTACACCTCAAGAGTATCAATCATTATACAAGGTTCAATGATGCGTTTGCTATGTTCATACTGAAGAAACTAAGAGGAGAATTTCATAAAAGGTTGTCAAATGCAGCGAGAGAGTTCATTTCTGCATATGGACATTGGTATACTCAGCATGAAAGGTACACTTACATAAGGATCCAAGGGTTTACATCATATCCATACAGGCTACCCAGATATCCAACCAACAGGATGGTGATGTTAGAGGTTACAAGGCAACTCCTGGAACTCATCAGACTCCAAAAGTTAAAAAGGAAAGCAGGGATTCAGTTTCCACTTCTTCTTGGACAAAATCTAGAATGTCCATCATTAGCGGCAGCTGAGTATTCTGAGATAGAACTTCAGGCATATCACTTGCAAACTCATGGCACTAAGAGACTTAATTTTGATCCTTTTCAAGTTTGCTGGAAATATAACAGAGAATTTAAGCATGTCAAGTAGTTGGAAGACCATTGGGCCAGTGCACAAGATGAAGATGATCTTCGGACACTTCAGAGTTTGAGACTTACATGGGATTTGGTTAGAGCTTCCAAAGTATTCAGGATTCCAGACCAGTTCATAGAAGATGATACTATGTTGATAGATGAATTTGATAAAATAAAGGATTTGCCTTATACAGTTGATTGGTCAAAAAGGGATGTATCTGAAGAAGAATTGATGGAGCCAGTCCTGGTCATGACTTGAGCTTGTATAACTCAACTACTACAAGAGATGAATGATGAAGGCCGAGTTCTTACTTACAACAAGATGGATGAAGGGGAACCAGGACAGCATAGTACACATAGTGGACCACAACATAGTGGAAATGATCAAGGTAATAATCCAGCTAGAAAAAGGAAACGACCTAGTCAAGATCAAGGAGAATCAAGCCAGAGACCTCAAAAGAAGAATAATCTATCTACTTCATCTCATCTGCAAGAAGGTGCTTCAGATGTGCAGAATCCAATACAAGAGATAGAAGTTATAGAAGAAGTTGCCTTGATTCCATCCGAGGAGATTCATTCAAGTCCAACTGTCATAATTGAGGAAAATGATGTTCTTGATCAAGATGAAGTAGGTCAAGTAGAATCTGATGAGGAAGTAGCTCGTGTACAACACGGTTAAGTTCAAAGGCAGCAAGATCTTTCTGCTTTTCCACCTTGGTTGAGGCAAAGGATTGAGGAAAGTACAATTGTAGAAACTTATCAGCCTGTTCCAGTTGAGGAATTGCTTGTAGATGCACAGAAGAATAATCAGAAGAAGAAAGCAACAGTCTTTTCGAAAATCACTCAAGATCCTGCTGGAAATAGAGAGGTACATGTAGCTGTTCCTAGAGTTGACAAGGATCTAGAAGATATGGCACCTGAGGATTACAATATGACTACTATTGGCATGGGTCCAATCACAAGGGAACAAGTAGAGGAGGAACTACAAGAGTCAGTGAATAGTGTAAGAATCATGTTAAAGCAAGAAAGAGAAGCTAAACTAAAGGTTGAACAGGATTTCAATACACTAAAACACTACATTCAGCAAGTCATGCAGCCTATCCAACAGAAAGAAGCTACTCCAATTCCTCCGTCCATTCTTCCACAAGAAACAGTGTCCCAAGTTGAAAACATGAGAACTTCATCTCAGGTGATGAAAGGATGGATAGGAAAGACCAAAGAAAAGACATATACTCACCTTTTAGAAATTGTGCAAGTTTATGATAGAGTCATTAATCTTAAGGATCGAGTTCAAGCTTTATTAAAAAATTGTGCTGAGTTCAAACTGATCAAGGAGCAATACATGCCACAACTCAAGAGCTTAATGGAAGCTCCATTAGAAGATCTAATTCATGATAAGGTGATTGATTGGGATGCTCCACATGACTTCATCACTTGGTATTTTTCCTTTCACAACAAGGGGCAACTGGTTGATAAAATGGAGGTAGATATGTCCAGAATAAGAAGTGTTCTTTTAAGAACAGAGAATCATATACACACTGCATTGGCAGCAATATGCAATCCATATGGGGAAATCACTATTGAGAACATGAAGCAATAGGTCAAGGCTTTCTACTTTCAGGATGATGGGATTGATGAAGGTCAGCTAGATAGCATATTCACACTTGCATTTCATCTTGGAGCGAATAAGTCCTGGATAAATGACTGGGAGAAGACACTTGGTGTCTATGAGTCAGATGTGGCAGTGGCAGAAGGATCCATTAATGCGGCGACAAGTGTACCAATGGAGGATATTGCTCAAATTGTGTCTAGATTCATTGCATCTCATAGTACTACTACATAAAAGGCACATGATGTGGCTTCCTTATCTTCTTGGAAAGCGTGCCTTTGTTCCCTCCTTCATAGCTTCTTTCATTTAATAAAGATAACCTCCTTCATTTAATAAAATTAGCCTCTTTCATTTAATAAAGAAGAGTTTGTTACAACTACTTGTGATGTGGCTTGATCCGGTCCATTGGCTTGGCTGACCGATCTTGACCCTTCATTCCTTTGAGGTCTATAAAAGGGCTCCTGTTGCTCTCATTTGTACGGTTGAAAACTCTGAAATTGTTGCAAGAGCTCTTTGAGATAATAAAAGATTCATTGCTTTGGTGATTCTATTTGTGTTTCTGAGTGTTGCATGGTTTGGATTTTCAAGCGAAGATTAAGTTATATTAAGTTTTCTTTAAGTTTGTGTTAGCTAATGCAAGGTTTCTTTATTGCTTTGTGGTGAAATCTATAAGTTCATACCATTTGTAGTTTGTGGCTTGCAAATTGCAGTGCATGGTTAGTCTGAACAAATTTGGACATCAATTTGATCTTTATGTTTGTTGATTATGAGCATAAGTGATATAAACATCTTGTACACCCTAGAAGATTGCATCAATCTTGTGTAGTTGTCTATTTGGGCGAAGCAAGATCTGGTTTGGTTTCACCTTGAGCAGTAGATATCCTTACATTTAGGATTAGATTAGTGTTTCTAAACCTTACATCTTTTGTCCTTTTTTTTATCCATTTGGTTAGAATTAGAACCAAGAACATCAATTGCCAAATCATACGCTATCAGTTGTAGTACTTAGACTCTCCAGTATCCGCTTCTGTAATCATTGAAACAACAATTTATTTGAACAATTGCGTAAGTCCCTTTGTGTTTAAACAGCAAAATCATACTTAGTCACTGAGCTGTCTCTTACAAAATCATAAGAAAGGAACCTTGGAGTCATCTTGTTTGATCACTTCGTTCAGCATTCGAGAGGCTTTGCTCAAGAGGGAGTCAGATACTTTGTATTTCACTCTAATTGTTGACTTGTCGAAAAACAATCATCAACACATCCATCCTTCGAAAGTAGATGATTGAGGCCTACCTGTTACTCGATTTAAGAACATGATGAAGTAACTTATCTCCTGTTTGAAGTCTGCCTTGTGAAACTTTGGATCCTCGGAGTTGTATATCTTGATTGATGAATCAGTCATCCACTTCTTTCTCACTTCTTGCATGTAGTGCTTGGGGTTGCCTTCAAAAGTACATTGAGCAGTTGTAGGCAATATGAACACTCCCTTTCGGCTTGGGATGTTGAAGATCTCCTGGATGGCTTCTCTTTGCAGATAGGCGAGAATAGTCCCATCTTTAGCTATAATCTGTCTCTTCTGTTTGTCATAACGCTGAACACATTCCAACACTAACTCAGTGCTAGGCAAGGTTGGCGGGAAGCATGCTGCTTGAACAATTCCACTCTTCGCAATGGCCTTGATGTCTTCATTCCTTGTGATAGTGAGCAAGAGGTCCTTCACCTCCTTGAGGTTGACGTGTCCCGTGTTAGTGTCTCCCACGTTCTTCCAATGAGTTTCAAGGTTGGAGTCGGGTATGTTGGACTTGGCATCTATCTTGATCATCACTTGCCTCTCCGTTGCTGTCATGCCCATTTATCTACAAGACAATACTTGAATAAGCGATTTGAAATGATAGATTTTACCCTTACAAACCTGATTTTCAGATGATAAAATCATGATAATCTGCAAAAATAAGTAAAAGGCAATTTATGAAGTGGAAAAAGGTGATTGAAACATACCTTATATTAATTTTCTGATCTAGAGAAAAGCAGAATTAATGACAAAATCGGAAGAAAATAGCAGAAATCAGAAGTAAAATGTCAAAATCAGTCTTCCAAAACGCAGATCTGCCTTTAATATTCTCCCTTTTTCTCTTTAAGAAATTCGCTCCTCCTTAGAAAAAAAATCGCTGCCCTCCTTAGAAATTCGCTGTCCTCCTTAGAAATGCAATATGAATTATGAAAAATGATAAGAGGAGCGCTCCTGTTATATAGTGATCTTACCAATATTAAATGCTGGTCGGCATAGGAAGGGGTCGGCCCTTTTTGCATTTAATGCAATTATTTTTTAAAATTTCAAAATTCACTTATTTCAAAGGCGCCAATATTGATATGAGTTCGTATAATGGGCGCCAATGTAAGGCAAAAGAAACATGAAAGTGTGCCTTTGAATAGGATCCTCTCTTCAACATGTCTATATCAACAAAACACTAAACCTTGAGGCACATTAAACACTCAAAGAGTCCATATGCCTCCTGTCTTGTTTATAGGTTCCATACTCCCCATCTTTTGCTTTGAAATAAACTTCTCATCAAGGCGCCAAAACCACCTCTTAAACCATTCACTTGCTAGGTGCCTATGTGAGTGTATCAATCGTGATGTTCCCTTCACAAGAGTGCTCAACTCAACTACAAGGCAATAATGAAGACATGGAGCGCTTTGTACCCTTCTCTTCTTAGAACGTTTCAACATGATCAAATCTCCCAACAAGGACGCCCTTCTTGAATCCCTAGGCGCCCAAACTTACCTCAATGATTAACCCTTCCCTTAGGCGCTCACTGGAGGTTATTTGAACAAGGAAGTGCGCCTTGTGCTCAGATGATGCTTGTTTCATAATTTAGGGGTCTCAAACACTTGCAAGGTTTTAATATGTATTCCTTGATGATGAAAGACCACCTAGGTGCTAGGTGCCTAAACTCTTAATGTTCTTTCCTTGTTAAATCTTCACTTCTTGAAGTCTTTTAGTAACTTTCAATCAAGGCACTTAAGGCGCTCAAACTTACCAGGACTTACCAGTCATTCTCCCAAAGCGCACTTGTAGGTTCATTTCATTCTTCTACATAAGGGCGCCAAATATAAGTGATACAATTCCAGGTATTCATTCAAGAATCTCCAACCTCCTCCCTCAAAGGCACCACTCACAAGTCCCTTGAGTATAGATAGGTGCATCAAGAGGTTACTCCATAAGGCGCCAGATGAGGTAAACAAAACACTTTAGGGACGCCAAAAGATGCGAAATCTTCCAAACAAGGGCGCTAGATGTGGTAAAGTTTTTCTCATTCAAACATGTTTGTCTTTTGCTCAATCATCTAAGGCAATTGTGAAAAGGGGCGCCTAAACTCTCAATGTTCTTAAACACTTCATTTCAATCCTTATACTTCCTAGGCGCTCAACATAGATGATCTCTCCAAACCTTTAAATCTAGGGTGCTCATAAAGATAGTGATTTAATTCTGCATTCCTCCAAGGCGTTCATAGAGGTTCATTCATGCTTTTGTATTCCCCTCATCCAAAGGTGCATTTTAGGTGACTTCAACATCTTAGCTTTCGAGGCCTCCTTGGCGCCAATGCCATACTCTCCTAACCTTTTACAAAATACAGGGCGCCAAAGTAAGTGAATTTCAACATGCAAAGCGCCAGAGTGAGCTAAAGGGGGGCATAAAGTGCGCCTAGAGTTTTAGGCGCCTATTTAAGATGACTTCAATGGTAAGGAGTGCCTTAATCTAACTTTGTTTACCCATTGTCATTTGGATGAATCCTTTTATTAGAACATCTGAAGGCGCTCATCTAGATAGAAACTTGGAGTTTCCTCCACAAGGCGCTATCATGGTGACATCCAGACTTATTTACCCTTAGGTGCTCACAAATGATCAAACTAATAGGATGTGCGCCTAAAATTCATCCACCAAGACTTAGCCATCTCGGAGGCTTTGACACAAGGTGCTCACTTTAAACAAAACTTGGAATTTATCCCTTTCTAGGCGCCATTAATCAACTGCTTTGTATAGAATGGGCGCCCAAACTCACAATAACATCCATGCACTCTTTTGAGGTTCATCTTCCACCTAGGTGCTCAAAAGGGGTGGAATGTGAAGCAAAGTGCGCCTTCAACTCAATACCTTCACCCTTGACCCTTAGGGAGTTTCTATGTCGGATATGCAGAACTTGATCAGGTAACTAACTCTGAGGTGATAAACATAACTAATCTAAAAATTGGGGGGTCCCCGTTATGATGGGTGATGTGTGATTTGGTCACAACACAGCCACTTATCATAGTGCTGATAACAAATCATAAGATTTGTGTAGTATTGATTCGTCATAGGGATATCATCATTTGGTAGGGCAATTGAAGGTTAGTGATAGTATGATTGCTATTGCCTTAGAGCATTTTGATGTTGCCTGGCAGATGTTGGCAATTTATTGTTGGAGTACTCGTGAGACAGATGAGCATGGTGATAGTGGACTTTCCCTTGTAGAGTTTCATGCACTTAGAGAAGCGTTTGGGATAATGAAGAATAACTACTTGCAGTTACTATCTGACCGAGAGTATCTTCTCAAGTGGGATAAAATCTGTTATGATGCACTGAAGGGACAGGAAGAGGAGGTTGATGAGCTTACCTATGAGCTCGAGGTCACCACAGACTCTTTGAAGAGTGCTCAATCAGCCCTTCAAGAGTCAAAGTTATGGATAGATGAGCTTACCGTGGAGTTGAGCTTAGCGCAGTCTTCATCTCTAGTAGTTACAGTCCCGATATCTATGACAATTATTGGTGATGAGCATACACCCACAGATAGTGGTAAGGAGCACTTTGTGGATGCGGCTACATCCATTATAGTTGCAGGTGCATGTGATATAGATGGTGGTGACAAGAAATGTAGCATGGTAGATATTCATGGAAAGATAGATAAGCATGAGGTGATGGTGGGAACTTCTACTTGCCAACAATCTAAATTTATAACAGTAGTGGGAAAGTAACATGGATCAATTTGTATGTTGATTCCTCACCCTTATGATGTTGATACTTTGATTGAGTATAAGGATGTCATAACTTCAAGATTTGATATGCTATAGGATTGGGCGGCCAAGTGTATGCAAGTGTGCTCTTGCTTTGAAGTTTTCCAGGGTAATGAAAGAGAAGGTACAATCAGTTCTAAATCTTTGGTCGGGGACAACAGTGTTATACTCTCTCATTTACATGAACTTGCAACCCCTATTCATGGAGTAATTGGTGACAATGAGTTTCCAAATGATAGCTTACATGATGTATTGGTTAAGCATGGCTATTTTGATGTTGCTTCTTCCAAGAGGACTAAATTTGTTTACTTTAGAACAACAGCCATAAATCAGTCCAAAGAAACTTGTAACATACACCACTCCATACATGATGAGAAGCAAGATTTCTCTAATTCTGAGTTTATAGATGATGTTATTAACATTAAGAAGAATGAAGTGGTGTTAGGTATTCAATGGTTGAAATCTCTTGGGAGGTTTGTCCAAGACTTCAACAAGATGGTGTTAGAGTTTACTCACATGGGTAAACACATTGTGCTTAAGCCACTAAAGGATGAGACAAAGGATGGGACAGTTAAGAGCATGTTTGTTTGCTCTAACATTGAAGACAAAGGCATGGATAAGAATGAAGGATTCAGTCCTAATTTGCTGATTTTGAACAGCCGGGATATATCCTCACTTCCTAATTATATTGCAGCTTCTAACCATTGGGAAATGAGTGATATTGTTTCTACTTTGGTTGGTACACAAGATGCATGCATTGGTCATGGTAATTTGTATGATGCATCTCACTTTAGGACTAATTTTAAACACTTTGGAGCAGTTGATTTAGAGCAGTCCCAAATTCTGAGTTTATAGATGATGTTATTAACATTAAGAAGAATGAAGTGGTGTTAGGTATTCAATGGTTGAAATCTCTTGGGAGGTTTGTCCAAGACTTCAACAAGATGGTGTTAGAGTTTACTCACATGGGTAAACACATTGTGCTTAAGCCACTAAACGATGAGACAAAGGATGGGACAGTTAAGAGCATGTTTGTTTGCTCTAACATTGAAGACAAAGGCATGGATAAGAATGAAGGATTCAATCCTAATTTGCTGATTTTGAACAGCAGGGATATATCCTCACTTCCTAATTATATTGCAGCTTCTAACCATGGGAAATGAGTGATATTGTTTCTACTTTGGTTGGTACACAAGATGCATGCATTGGTCATGGTAATTTGTATGATGCATCTCACTTTAGGACTAATTTTAAACACTTTGGAGTAGTTGATTTAGAGCAGTCCCAAATATTGAATGATGGTTGGCTAGAGAGGGCAAAGCAAGCCAAGTTGTTGGCTCAACAAGCCAAGCTTCATCTTCAACATATTCATGATATGCACCATTCTTTAGATGAAGATGATCAAAGGTTGACTAATTCAGAAAATTCAGTTGTTGATTATTTTCTTGATGGTGATAATAATTTTGTGAAGGACACTCCTAGTGGGCCAGCCACTCAAGAGTTGTCTTTGATGAGTGTTGATGGCATCTATGCTACACCTTTGGGTTTGTCACCTATTTCTCATGACATGGCAGCGATCTATTTGTTGATTGGTGACTTCATATTCATAGATTCCTCATGGATTAGTGGTTGTCCTAGTTGGAATCATATAGCACTTCCTGATTTTTCATGGTTTACATCAGCGATTCAGCGGTCTAGGAGTGGGTGGAGGTATGTCTTTTGGATGGACATGGAGTATGAGATAGATTTCTTTGGTTTTCATTGGTTTGATGACACCTATGATATCATTCTTATCGCTGGCCTGGGTTATATCAGCGACGTTGAGAGACTTCATGTGTGATGTATTGGCATGTGACAGTTCATTTATACATCTTTTTGCTGGACTTTCTTCATGGATGGGTGTCTCATGGTGTTTGGTTGAGATATTTCTTCCTCATCTCATACAACAGGTTCTATATTTTGGTGTGGGATCCAGGTATTGGTTTGTTGAGTGCATTGTTACACATAGATTCTATTGAGTTGCTTCATACTTTGTGGTTTTATGGCATATATATCAGAGTGGAGCAGCGAATTGATTTGCGATTGCTTGAGGTCAAGCAATCTTGGGAAGGGCGGATTTTAATGTCCCCTTCTCATCAGTGATATCGAGGTTTGACCGTTAGCCTATTCCGAAGGCCCGTAGGCTAGTCGGAGGCAATAATTAGGGTTTCCAGCTGGGTAGTGATCTCTTTTGAGTTTTTAGGGACCTGTTTGTCAATGTATGGCAGTTTGATTGCTGGATTCCTTTTGGATTTTCAGAGAGCTTCAGGGTGATATGTTTTGCATTGGCAACTAAGGACTTTTTTGAGCTTACTATTTTTAGTAAGCGCTATTTCTAGCAGCATGATTTATGGCAGGGTATAGCATGGAGTTCTTCCTTGAGAGTTTCTAGTTGGAATGGACAAAGACAATAATATTGGCATTTTATTATTATATTCACAAAAAGGCAACCTTGGCATAATTAAATATTATAAAGTTATTAAGTTATAAAGTTAAGTTGTACACCTATGCCTAGGAGTCACAACATAAAGTTGTTTTAAAAGGGGGCCATGTGAGCATTTAAATTAATTAATTAATTATGCCAAAAAGGGAACGTATAGGGAAAGTGGGAAAAAGAAAAGAAATAAAGTGTTTTTTCCTAATCCCATGGGAAGTTAGAAAAAGAAAGGAAATAAAGTGCTTTTTTCTAATCCTATGGAAAGTTAGAAAAAGAAAGGAAATAAAGTGTTTTTTTTCTAATCCTATGGAAAGTTAGAAAAAGAAAGGAAATAAAGGGTTTTTTCTAATCCTAGAGAAAAGTGAAAAAAGAAAGATTAGAAAAGGATGGAAAGAAATGTTTTTTTCTAATTTTTTTTAAAAAGAATGTTTCCTCTCATGTGTGGTGCCCATATTGCGGAAGTTTCCCAAAGTTTTCAAGGAAGAAAATATAAAAGGATGTGAGGCCTTCTCTTTTCATTATGTTGAATATTTGCTGATATTGTATGTTGTTGGCTTGTCCATTGATTCCAGGGCTTTTAGGACGAAAACCCTCATAGTTAACATCGGTTTCAGATTTGAGAGATAATCCCTAGCTGATCATTCAAGAGCAACTTCACATAGAGGTTGCACAAGTGCATATTGGAGGATTTCAGTAAGATTTCAGAGTGTTTGCATCATTTCGGCATTGCTGGTTTTGACAAGCTGAAACGAAGTTTTGTTCATGTAAGAAAAACGAAGACATTACTCCTTCTGGGTATTTGACCCAATTGATTCTCATACCAGGGCGATCATTTTCCTAAGTTTTTAGGAGCTTTCGTGGAGTATTTATTTTGTTGCAAAAGTTTGGCCCTCTAGAGGTGTACGACCAGCCTGGAAGGCACATTGGAATTCGTGTTAGGCCATTTCTGCGTATTATCAGTTAGTTTTGTGCATTGGAGTTTGGGCGCCTAAGTCAAAGGTGTCTTCTGCATTTAGTTTGAGGTCATTCAGAGACCTGATGTGCATTTGGTGAAGGATTTAGTGGGTTTCCAACATTCATTCCGTCAGGCTGGAATTCATATCAGATTGTTGTGGTTTGCATTTTCTCAGTACTTGCACTTTCATTTTGTAGAAAAATTCATTGGAAGATATCAAGTAATAAAGTTCTTGTTCCAGCATGTGTATGTATGGTTCTGTGTTTGAATTTCTATGTGTATATGTGTTTTGTTGCTGCTGCATTCATAAAATTAAAAAAAAGAAGTGGGTCATTACAGTTCACAATTCTCAGATGATCATTTGTCCAAGATTTCAGTTCCTGATGAGTACCGGAAGCCCATCTTCAAGAAGTCTAAGTCTGACAGTTTTGAGAACAAAGGAAATCAGAACAGAGTACTCAACTGAATTGGTCCGCATTCCTCCGCTGTGGCATATATTGTTATGCGGTTTTGAGGTGTTGTAAACACGTGTATGAAGTACCTATATCCAGAGTTACAAGTTCTGAATCCCACCGGAGAATCAGTTATGAATGTCTAAGTATCGCTACTTGGTATAGTGAAGTTTGACTGTGACAGGGCATGTGTTCTAGAGGTCCGCATTCTACTGCAAAAGAGTATTTTGCTTTGCGGTTTTGGAGGTATGATCTATGATATGTGAAGAGTCTCTGATATGGATTTGAGCAAGTCTTGTGGTCCACAGTGGAAGATGTTGTTTGACAGTTGAACTGAACCAATAAATAGTCTATGGTTAAGGCCGACATGACAGTATGATGTGTGTGCGGTAAGTTTTGGTGTTTGGAACTTAATCCTAAGTGGTGAAACAGTTGAGGTCGACATATGTGAAGGTGTTTCAAATATTGTTTGGGTCCGCTATAGATTTTGGAGAAGAAATTTGGCCGACAGAGTACATAATGTATTAATGCATGACTACACGGTACACTTTATTAGGCCGACCTAATATGAAGATTTTGATTATTGCGGATATATATATATATATATATATATATATATATATATATATATATAGGGGATTGAATTCGATGTTTGGTAGATAAGATGCGAATGTGAATGTGCGAAATATATGTAGTGTAGAGTAGGTGACAAGAGCAGAAGAAGAGAGATCTTGTTCAATGTAAAAGTGGAACAATGAAATAGAGCAATCAAGATGAAGAGTTTTGAGATAGTATTTTGAGCATTCATTGGAGCTGCATCCATGCATGTGTAGATGCAATCTGAGCAGTTCAACCTTGTAGTGAGCCATTTCCTTTCTTCTTTCTTTCTCTAAGCAGTGAGCACTTCTTTTGGGCAGTGAGCCTTTATTGTAATTCGGTATTGTTCCTACATAATATATTGTGAGCTAACACTCACCGTGGTTTTTGCCAGTTTTGGGTTTTCCATGTAAAAATCATGGTGTTCATGTGTGATGGTTTGTGGTTGTTTCTTCTGTGTTTAATTTGCTTTATTATTGCATGCGGTAAATGGATTACTAGCTTAATAAAAAGAAGTTTAATACAGTATTGATTCACCCCCCCCTCTCAGTACTTTGGGTATTCAACACTGTTATCTACTGAGACAGTGGAGAAACTCAAGTTGAAAAGAATCCCACACCCTAGGCCATACAAGGTGCATCTTGGCTACAATGAGTAGTGCTTGGTTGATTTTCATATTGGAAAATATCAAGATGAGGTATTATGTGATATTGTGCCTATGGAGGCCTGCCATGTCTTGTTGGGTAGACCATGTTAGTATGATAGGAAGGCTATGCATGATGGCAAGGAGAACACCTATACCATCACCAAGGATGGAAGAGAATTCACGTTGAGTCCATTGAAAGATAGAGGAGAAGTTGACAATAGTCCAAAGGTATGTTTAATATTAGGGAAACAGTTTTTAAATGATGTAAAAGAGGAAAGAATGTATTTTGATCTTATTCCTAAGCTCACAGAAATAAAAACAGCACGCATAGAAGATGAGATTCCATTGGAAGTGTAGAAATTGTTGGAAGTATATGCATAAATTTTGTCACAAGAGTTGTTGGATGGGTTACCACCCATAAGAAGCATCGACCATCACATGGATTTGATCCTGAGAGCAAGCCTACCAAACAAGGTAGTGTATAGAATGACATCAACAGAGAATGAAGAGGTGAAGAGGCAAGTCCAAGAGTTGTTGGATAAGGGTTTAGTAAGAGAAAGCTCGAGTCCTTGTGTTGTACCAACAGTATTGGCACCTAAAAAGGATGGTGGTGCATGTGCATGGATTCACAAGCCATCAACAAGATAACAGTAAAGTACCGGCTTCCATTACCTTGAATGGATGATTTGATGGATTGCTTGAGTGGAGCTAGATACTTCACAGAGATTGACTTGAAGAGTGGGTGTCACCAAATTTAGATTAGAGAGGGAGATGCTTGGAAAACCGCATTCAAGACCAAGGAATGGGTTGTACAAGCGGCTGGTTGTGCCATTTGTTTTGACCAATGCACTATGCACCTTCATGCGATTGATGAATGAGGTATTGAAGCCTTTTCTTGGTAAATTTGTTATTGTTTATTTAGATGATATCTTAATTTTCAGTAAAACAAAAGAAAAGCATTTGGAACATTTTAGATTAGTTTTGCAAAGGTTGAAAGAAGAGAAGTTGTTGATAAATTCGAAAAAGTGCAGTTTTACAAGGAAGGAACTTGTGTATTTAGGATTTGTTCACAGGAAGGTCTAAGGATGGATCCTGAAAAGGTAAAAGCCATTGTAGAGTGGCCATCACCGAGGAGTACCTTAGAAGCAAGGAGTTTCCATGGCCTAGCAAACTTCTATAGGAAGTTTATTTGAAACTTCAGCTTCAGCGTATTTGTGCACCTATCATGGAGACCATGAAGGGTGGTAGGACTGTTTTTTAGTGGACAACAGAAGCAAAAAGGATTTTCCAGCTCTTGAAGGAAAAGGTAACAACACATCTTGTCTTAGACTTACTGGATTTTGACAAAGGGTTCCAAGTAGACTATGATGCAAGTGGGATAGCAATTGGAGGAGTCTTGAGCCAAGAAGGTAAACCCATTGCCTGTAGGAGTGGTAATTTGATTTTCTATGCCTCTGTATGCCTGTAGGAGTGGAAATTTGGTTTTGTGAGTGGTTTAACTTTTGTTTTCAGACTGCATGCCTGTATGTTGGTTGTAAGGTGAATTCTGATGTTATAAAAAAAAGAAGGAAATTCTGATATATATTTTGCTGTCTTTAATCTTGTGTCCTGAGAATTATATTTGTGTGAAGCTGCAAGTCCCAAACAGCCTTTCAGTGGGTACTGGGACCTTGACTGCATTAGAGGCGCAAGAGCATCTTCAAGAAAGTCTTTATCTTCACAATCCAATAAGTCATCATCATGAGAGAAAGAAGAAGCAGGTTGAGTAGGGGGAGAAGAAGAAGTAGAAGACATTGGCTTGGAGGTTGGTGTTTGTTCATCAACTTGAACATCTCTTCTAATGAAAACTTCTTGATAGGGGTGAAGAAGCCTATGGGTTAACATCTTCAAAATAACCAACAAAGATCAAGGGTAGGTTTTTCTTCTCCATTGCTTTGCATATTTTTATTAGTAATAGCTTCATTGCCAAATACTCAGAAGTTGGAAACATCAGGTTTCTCGTGACTCCAAGCCTTGTCTGGAGTGTTATTTCACATTGCAAGATGAGGAATGCAGTTCTAGATGTAATTCGCACAGTTGATGGCCTTGGCCAAAGCCAACAATTGTTCTTGGCTTAAATCAGACAATTGGCCATTTCCTATAGTCTGTGAATCTTTCTTTCTACTACTCCATTCTATTGAGGAGTGCATGGAACAGTGTGCTAAATCTAAATACCATGAAGGGTGTAGAAATCACTTATGACATTTTTCACATATTCTCCCCTATTATTTGTATGGAGTTGCTTGATTTAAACTCCTAATTGCTTCTCAACAAATGCTTTGAAGGCCTTAAAATGTTAAAAGACTTCACTCTTGTACATACAAAAGTATACCAATGTGCACCTTGAGAAGTTGTTAATGAAAGTTAGCACATACTAGGATCTTGAAAAGGAAGGTGCTGGAAAGGACATCATGTCACTTTGTACCAGCTGAAGTGGAGGTCTGGTTATCCAAGCTTTTCCCTTTTCAAAATTTCGCCCGTGATGTTTGCCAAGATCACTACCATGACAAACACCATCTTTGTAGTTATTTTGTGTGCTTTATTGTTGAAAGTACCTATAGTTGACATGACTAAACTCTCAATGCCATAACTTGTTCAAGTCATCAACATGTGCAATAAGAGCATCAAAAAATAATGATGGCTCAAAAGAACCAAACTTGTACAATTGAGCCAAATCATCAACAAACCCAAAGGCTATCACAACTTTAGGTTCATGCAAATCTCTGACGACAACATATATGGTGAAAATCCACTGTTTGACTGGTACTTGAGTGACAAACCTTGTAGATGGAGAGAAGGTTGACAGAAAGATTAGGTACATAGAGAACATCATTGATTTTACCTTATTTTAACTGTGACAGATCTCGTTCACTGTAGCTCCAATTGAGGTGAAACTGGATTGGATCTTTTGAGGTTTTCAGGGGTTCTGGCTGTGTTGGTGCAGTTAGAATTTTTCCAGCATACTCAGAAACTGTCAAATCTGAAAACATCTCCCTCTTTAAGTAGAATCTTGTCAGTACTTCAGTAGCAAAATTAAAGGCTAAGCTAAAAATGGAAATTCTATTCATAAAAAAAATATTGGAAATTACAGGATTTGTGCACTTTTGGTAGATGAAGTGCACTAAGCATCTAATTAAGAGAGACTAGTTGAGGTGTCAAGTAAAGCTTATAGTTAAGCTTACAACTCACTGGAGTGACAGTCTGACTAATCAATCAACCTAGTCTAACAGCTAACTTTTTTAATCAAAGTGGTTGAGACTGAGTTACATCAACAGTTCACTCAAGTCTCAAATAGTTAATTACCCTAACTAGATGAGTGTGATATTTACAATTTAAATTATTAGAAATATAATAATATTCCTAAATCATTACAAACTAAGGTGTAAAAAATAAACTAAGGTGCATGAAATATGCCAACCATCTTCAGTTGTTTTACAACTGATAATTCTGTTTCATTGAAAGTTTTTTGTCGATGCTTGTGTCTTTGCTATAGGTTTTTCTTCTATGGGTTAATAGTTACAGATGACTGTCTATTGATGTATTAAATTATTAAAATTTAGATTAGATAGCTCTGTGCTTACTTCACTATGGGATCTGCTAAAGGTCTCTATTGGAATACATGTCTCTGTTTGCAGCTGAGAGGAAGCGGAAAGACCATGACTCTCAACATGCTGGGAATGGGCCTTCAGCTGGCTATGGTGCAACTCCTGTAAGTTTCATGTCTTTTATTATGTTTCTGATGGAAAAAATTTCATTCATTCATTAAAAATAATTCTTTTTAGCTGAATGTAGAGAGAAATGCTATCATGTGATGTTTAAACTTTAAAGTTTTGCTTCGAGTTTTGCATTCTGTGTTGTGAAACATGCACACGCTGGTATTTTTGCAATTCTGGGAAACAGGTAGATGACATATAAGTGTATATTGATAGACTTTAAAAATAAGACAATTCACGAAAAGTAATAGTAATAGAACCGTTCAAAATGGAAGGCAGTATGAGTGCATAATAAATAATTTTTGGATAAGTGGTGTTTAAAAAATGTTACATCAGTGGTCAAGATTGAATTTGATTAGGGCCTAGTTACCTGGTCCATACGATAAAAAATGGAAGACATTGTGAAACTTATATTATTTATATCATGTAGCTAGTAGTTTCATATGTGTAGGAGCTAGTTGGCACTACAGAGCCTATAGAAAGCCCTGCACCAATTGAAGTCATCATTCATTAGAATCCACTTCCAAGTACATGGCCTCATACAGCTAGCCCACGGGTGGGTTAGCTTCATCAACCAATCTGAGAACTTTTACTAAAGGTTCAACCACAGTACACACCTCTGTTGATTCCTGAAAGGATTTATGTAAATAAGTGTAAGTGTTCTAATCATCAATGAATCTGAGAACCTTTACCAAAGGTTCAGTCACAATACACACCTCTGTTGATTCCTGAAAGGATTCATGTAAATAAGTGGGAGTGTTCATCTCATCTGGTTTCTTGTAGAATGGAGAAGTGGTCTACTGCTCGGAAATAAATTCTTTTCAAGTCCATCATATGGTTATGAATGGATTGAGGAGAAATAAAGTTGAGAGCAAAGCTAGTGATATTGAATGCATAATTACAGATGAATTTGGTCAGTCTCTGACTCCATTTTAAAAAATTGCTTCAGCATGAAATCAATGCATTGTGCTTGTTAGTAAACAGATTTGTCACTATGTTTCTTGATATATGAGTTGCCCTGCAATAGCAACAAACTTACTAACAATTGGATAGGTTACAATCAGACTAACAACCTTCCTCTGCGTTTTTAGAGGTGCAGCTCCCTTGTATGATAAAGCTAAACTAAAAAGGGGGTATGTTTTTAACCTGAAAGCAGAAAAGGTATCTTAAAGAAACGTAAAGTGAGCAGAAAGTCTCATGAGCGGCTTATCTATCCACAGAAACTGAAATAAAAATTTCAAATCACCACCATAAGTTTATAAATATAAGAATATGAACGCCTAAATGATGAGCAAATATAGATAATACGCAGAGATTGCCAACATTCCACACAAAACAAATGAAGATTTCTTCAGATTTATAAACATTGCATATTCAACACAAGAAGAACGCACAACTCTAGAAAAACGGTGACCCACAGTCCACTACATTTTTGTATTCATCATCAAAAATGGAGATCAAAGTCTCTTGTACAAAATCCCCACAAAGTCTGAATACAAATGTGAAAACCCCCAAATTACATAGATATCAAAATTGTGTGATCAATCGCCAACATAAATTGCCAAAAGATCCTGAATACATTCTCCCGATCCCCTTATATAGATTACAAAATGAATCTGCCTCTTGATTTGTAACTGTTTCTTGAAAAAGAAAGGAAAATAAAACAAACTTTATTACATATAATTTTCTTAATGAGAATAAAGTTCATTTTATTAAATACAAAGTGACGTCCAAGGCTATTTTGAGTAAAAGACAAAATTATGCTGACACGCTCTTTTCCTTGTCATCTTCCGCCTGGCTCTGGTCATTGGTTGGGTCCTTTGTTGTAGCTTTTGTTTGTGAAGAAGCTAATTTAGCCTTGAAATTTCTGAATCTTGTGATCATTGGAGCGATAGCTTTTCCATTGGGAATTGACATAGTGTTTAGGCAAACCTTCCACATAGCCACTGCATCATTTGCTTCTCCTATCTTCTTGTAAAAACCTGTGATTTAATTCCTGAAAGTTGTAAGATAAGTAGACAAATTGCAAAGTTTTTCTATTGCATTCCCATTGATGGCATCTTTATTAATCAATTCTTCAGAGACAAGCTTCTTGAAAACTTGTTTTACTTTACTGACCTCAGCCAATTTTGATTCATCCTCATCAAGAATATCAGCCTCTAAAGATGAGCAATTAGCTTTGAGATCTAACAAAATTGAATCGCAATTTTGCAAAACCTTTTTGATTTCAACCAGAGATTGCTTTATGACCAAAATCTTCCACTCAATTGCAGTTTGCCATTTGACAGATTCATTTTCTTTAGGCTTATTAATAACGTTTTCAGAAATTAGAATACTCACATGCACCTTGACCACCTCTTGCAACTCTCTGACTATCACCATGAGCACAAACTCTTCTTTCTTGATCGATTGTATATCAGAGTCTATTGCTTTCTTTTTGGCCAAAATATCTTCATAAAGCTTCATTGCCTCCTCTATGTACAGTAATCCTTCCACAGTTAGCTTCTCTATCCAAGATTCAGCTACCTTCCCAAATGCTTGAAATCTGCTTATCTTGTCCATTACATCAAGACTTACCCCTTTGGGATGTGCCTTTGTAGGAGTCTCAACTGAAGCATCAAGGGGTTGGGAAGTGGTATCAACAATGAATTTAATGTAAGAAGTGAGAACTATTTGTTCTTCTAACAATTCTCTCTCCATTTTTCTCTTCGAACCTTTTAATTAAAATATCCACAGACAATTTCACGTTGTGAATATCACCCTCCATTGTGGAATGTCCCAGATCAATTTTGCTCATATTGAAATCATCTTCAGTAGCATCTTCTTCGTTTTTATCCACCATAGGATCAACAATTTCCACAAATTGATGCCCTGAAGAGGGGTCTACCATTAACCTGGACATTATTTTGGCCTTCTTTGGTTGATGAGTGCTCTGGACCAACTTGGCCACAATATCAAAACCAGGGTCAATCACTTGAGTATACTTTTTTTTTTTTGTCATGGCTTCTTTTAGTCAGGGTGGGGAAGGCATGACTGTTTGACCATTTGGTACCAAAGGAGGTATTGCAGTATGAGGAACAAAATCAAAAAGAGTATTATGCATTGTTTGCTGTTGTTGAGATGGTGATGGTGATGGTGGTGAAGAAGGATTCAAATTAAGAACCAAAGGTAGTGGTGGTGGAATTGCAGTTTGATTTCCCTGTGAAAAGGAAGGAGACACATTACCTTGATGAGAAGGAGAAAAAGGATTATCTTGACTCACCTGTTGCTACTCCTGTGCAGGTTCTTGTGTTTCTACATTGTTTCCTTGTGAAGCCCTTTTCACATCCAACTTTTTCCTTAGCTTTCCCTCATCAACATTACATTGAGTTTTCAATTTCATTTCTTGGTTAGGATCTTCATCATCGTCGCCTCTCTTTGAAGTGGCCTTTGACCTGGTAGTATATACGTTGGTAGATGGCTGTTGGACAGAGGTGCCTGCCACTAACTTTTGTCTCTTAGAAGCTTGTTCTTTTTGTGATGGCCTTTTGGCAATATGTTCAGTAATCTTTGATTCTAACCATTTTTGGCTTTTATTTAGCACAAATACCGACCTTTCTCCTATATTTGTCACTTCTTTTTCAGACCATCTCACCCTAGGCAAGGGTTTTGCTTGCACAACATAATAAGCTTCATCAATTAAATCAGATCCATCATCTACCACATTATGGATTATCCCAGACAAGATCAAATGTTTTCATTTGGTCAATGGTCAGTCTCATCCAATCATGTTTCCTTCATGCTCATCTGTGCAATCTTTCCAATAGTCTTCCAGACTAGATAGATGTTCATGAGACTTTCTTGTATATAGATTTTTTTTAACATAATTTTTACTGTCATAAGACAGTCTGATGGTGAACAAATGGAAATTGAATTTCGATAAGATCCTATCAATATTTCGAGCATCTTCATGGGTCTTGCAAGTATAGTATGTTAGATGCACGGGAAAAGAATAACCAACTTTCTTCTGATCATGACACTTTTTGCTTGCCTGAGCCATTTGTCTACATACTTCCACAAATACAATGTAATCACTTACATATTTCGGCAATTTATATGGGGCATTTTCAAAACCCCCAATCCTTAGATAAGTGAATTTGTCAAATTGAATAAAGTAGCTACCAAATTGCTTGACAAATTGAGCTGCCTCAAGGGAGATCCTTATTTTAGGATTGCCATCAATTTTCCTTACATTCAAAATGCAAAAGGCATCATTCACTCTCTTGTAATCCTTGTTTGCATGCTCCTCCTGCAATTGAGGATAATAATTGTAGACTGGCGTATCATTTGAAAAGGCTCCTACAGTTCTTAGCCCAGACCATCTGTTCATAGAAGCAATGGCGTAGAATAGATAAGAACACATGTAAAAAGATTGTTTCCTTTGAAAGTTCACAATTTGGTCATTGATATGATCACTAATTAATTTTGCCCAGTCAACTGTCATGTCCCCATTTCTGGCTTGATCATCAAGTGAATGGATTAGCCTATTGATCATTCCCGGAGGCTAATTCATAATGATGAGGGAATGAATTGGTTTTTGACTAACTCCGTTTTATGGTTTTGCAGGATCTAAGTTAGAAACCCAAAATTTGACTAAGTCTGAGAGTCATTTCTTCAATTCCAATGGTCACTTTGTCAAGAGATGATTTCATGAAGTTTAGGCGCATTTCTAGGTAATTCAGGCTCATTTTGGCGCCTAACCTTTCAAGACCATTTGTAGCACTTAGAAAGGGATTTAACTTGAAGCTCTCCTTGTGATTAGCTTCCTCCAACCTAGCGCGAAGTTCTGAGTGGATGTGGATGAAGCTTTCATGCTTGGGCACCAATGTCATGTTGAACTCACCCAAATGAGCGCCTTGGGTTTTGAAGGCAAGAACCAAGAAGATGAAGTCATCTATTAACCAATTGAGCATCTCTTATACCTGATCACTCACCAAACATATGTTTGAGGTCATTGAAAGAGCCTAATTGAGCTAGGCGCACTTTCTTGTTCTCATAAACTTCCAGAGTGCGCCTAACCTTCATGAGGCGTCAATCCAAGTTTTAACACTCCAAAATAGGCGCCTTGATCTGAGATTGGTTGTTGGAACCATCGAATGAGTAAGGAACTTCTTCAAGTGAACTTCATTTTCAAGGAGATCGAGTGGAAGGTTGGGTTTGTCAAGTATTGATACCTAGGCGCTTATTGATCCAAGGGTCCTCCATTTGAGCGCCTAGCATGGATGGTTGTTAGATTGAAAGTTTTGAAGTTAAGAGAAGTCTCTTGGGTAAACTCTTAGCCTAAGCGCATGTGTTGGTCAAAACTCCTTAATTCTAGCGCCTAGGATTGAAAGCTATGTGAGATGCACCTTTTGATGAAACACTTCCATTTTGGCGCTTAGGGTGGGAACCCTCTCAAATGGCTTATAACATTGAAGTTGACTTGATAGAAGAAGGTCAGAAGTCTCTTGAACTAGTAGGCAAGTAAGGCGCTTTCCCCATTTGCCAAAGACTCAAATAAGCGCCTTGGTTTGATGGTCACTCCGGACACTTGAAATGGCGCCCAAGGATCTATCAACTGCATCAAGAACTATCTCAAATGTTGTTCAACAACCTAAGTAAGCCAAGATGATAAAGGCGCATTTCTTGGTCTCCAACATCTCAAAATACACCTAAGCAAGTTGGGCGCAAATCCTCCTCTCTCCAACCTCTAGATGGCGCCTAGTTTCCAGAGAACTCATTTGGGCGCTTAATCTTGAATCAAAGTCCAAGAAGTCTTCATTGAATGATTGGTAAGTGTTTGAAAACATATGGAATCACCAAACTTCACTAGGCGCATCTCCATGCCTCTACACCCTCAGATTGGCGCCTAGAATTCAAACACCTTCTTAATGATTTTGTTTTGGCGCCTAACTTTGGAAGCACTCTACAGTCTCTGTAAACTCTAATTGGTGCCTAATTTTGGCAAGGCGCAACTTCATGAAGAGATCACCTCAATATGGCGCTCAAGTCAGAAGACCCCTAAAACTGCGCCTAAGTGTTTCTAGAAGAAGATAAGGGAGTTACATTGCTTGAATTTTCATTGGTCAAAGGAATGGCATTGGGATTCGTGTCGGGGCCTTTGGATAAGATTGCCAACTCAGGATGAGTTGTTAAGAGGAATATTCTCTTAAATATGCTCCTTGGAAAACTTGCCTTCATTCCCTTTTGGAAGGCCTATAAAAGGAGGAGCTCTTTCATTCATTTGATATCTAATCTTTTGGCAAATTTCTCTCTGCAAAGCTTGTAGCTTGTAATCTTGAGGCCTACGAGTTTCAAGTGTTGAGGTGATGCTCCCTCAACTGGCAAGGTGATGCTCCCTTGTTGCATTGTGAGGTGTTAACATCCAGTTGGCATCATTGAGTTCAATAGAGTTGATCAATTGTGGAAGTCATTGTAAACATCAAGGCTTCAAGGCCTCTTTTGTAATCCATTTGAATAAGTTTGTATAATCATGCTATTGAAGGCATTATCTTTGTAATAAGACATTTGCAATAAGATTGAATCAAGTGATAAGACAAGTACCCAGCTTCAAGATTGATTCATCCAAGTTGTTATCTTTGATGTATGTCATTAAGTTATTGAGTAGTTGATGAGTTAAGTGCAAGTAAATTTATCCAAGTAAGAAAAATTTTAGTAGAATTAGTTGGGTATCATTCACTCTCTTGTAATCCTTGTTTGCATGCTCCTCCTACAATTGAGGATAATAATTGTAGATTGGCGTATCATTTGAAAAGGCTCCTACAGTTTTTAGCCCAGACCATCTGTTCATAGAAGCAATGGTGTAGAATAGATAAGAACACATGTAAAAAGATTGTTTCCTTTGAAAGTTCACAATTTGGTCATTGATATGATCACTGATTAATTTTGCCCAGTCAACATATTGTGATGAATGGCAAATGACAATAGTGAACTGACACACATCCATCTTTCAAATGTGCTCATGTCATTGCTTCCAACCACTCTATGGAGTAATTTTATCATGTCAGAAATGTCTTCCTTGAAATGAGCCCTCTGTAATGTTTTGGGGACCTGTGATTTGCCCTTTTTCTCCTTCTTGAGCCAATGTTTGGCAATATTTGTTAGACAAATCTTTTTTTCCAAGTAGTAATTCCATCCCATCTCTACAGTCATATTGGCAAATTCGTCTCTAACTGGCAACTTAAGAGTGGATTCTAGGGACTCGACATCCAATCTTGCAACCACGGTGCCATCAACTGTTCTTACCTTCCTCCTCTCGAGATGATAGTTCCAAATGCAGGCAAGAACCAAATCGGGGCATTGGACAATTGGTAGGAACCCCCCTGCATGGGCAAGTCCATTAACAAAAGTTGCTTCCACCATGGGGGATCTAGGATTAGCATCCATCCTTTCCCAAAAATCTTTCAGATCGATATGCCCCAGGTCGCTATCTTTAACTTCGGCCAAATGTTTTATGATCATGGTGGCGACATCAAACCCCTTATATTTTGTATTTCAATGTGACCGACTTGATAAACCAGTCAATGTAGCGTTCAACAAATTTCAATATGAAGTGGTATGCTACCGGAATGAAGATCTTTTTGGAAAACTTATGATGCTCGGTGCACACTGAATTCATGAATGCCGCGACCAAGAGATAGTAATGGGGTTTGAAACAATTTCAGTTCATGCAAATTCTGTAAAGAAGAAAAAGGCAGCAGCTCAACACTAACCTTAAGTGACAGTAGTGCTCGAGTTTATGGCAGTTGAAGGCGATGACTGTGAAAGAACTCCTCTCCTTCGGTGGAAAATTTGGTTCGCAAACAATGTATGTGAATGAACTCGGAAACAACCTTTTATAACCGAAATTAGGTTATCCTGGGTTCACAAAACCTTTGAGTTATCGAAATGAATGCAATGAAAGCATCTTCGGCATTTCTGCAAAGCGTGAAACTTTCGAACTTTACTTTCGGCACACTGTGGAGTTTTGCGAACCTCTAAGTCCTCTGATATCCGGCTACTTGATGAAAATTGAAACTTTCAATCTTTATCTCTTTTAGCAGCTTTTCTCCTTTTCGGCACTTTGAACTTTCGGCGAATTGTGGTCCGTGAACCAAGGAAACCTCCGATTTTAGTTTAAACATGAATCTCCATCGCAAGGCCAATCCATAAATTTGTGAACCTTTCGGTATTTCGGCAGAAATGAAAAAAAATCTTGAACTTTGCTTCCTTTAAGAACTTGGTCTTTTATGATACTTTTTTGGCGCTTTGGCCATTCGAAGAACTACAGAACTTTAGAACCAAGTTTTCGGCGAACTTTATGGTTCGCAAACCAAAAGTTCTACCGAAACTCAAGATAAAGCAACACACTTGTTCCTTTTCGGCGGAAAAGAAAGTTTTAGAACCGCAGTTGAGGTCGACACAAAGGATTTTTAAAGGCTTTTCGTTGTAGGTTGAGGTTAGCGAAGTAAGGAAACCGTCGAAGAGAGAAACAAACAAGAAGGTTTCGGCAAGTATTTAAGTTAGGAAACTTGGGAAGTCACCGAAAAGGAAGACCAAAGAACTTGACGAGTTCACAAAAATAAGACTTCGCCAAAAAGGAAGGAAACACATAGGAAGTTCTCAAAAACAACACTTTGCCGAAAAGGGGGATTAAAGACAAAGCTTTCGGCGAATCGGTAGGTTCGCCATCTTGCGAACCTGCCGAAAGAGGTTCGAACTTTGAAGATTTTGCCGAAAGAATCAAACAATAAAATTTGACTAAGTTCTTTTTAATGACAAAAACTCAAAGGTAATGAAGAACTTAGTGTGAAATATGAAGACTCAAGACTCAAGATGACTAAAATTTGCATGGAGGACAAAGTTCAAAATTTTGGGCAACAGTGCTGTAGATGAAGAGAAAAACAATGTAGGGTATTTCTCCATCAACATTTTACTATCTGCCAGATGATTGGCAGCATTATTGGTTATTGCCTGGACAACATGCTGCACACCTATCTCCACATGAGATCCTCCAATACAGAAACATAAGTAATGCATTCTTAACATGAACTAATGGATTCAAGGGTTTCATAAACATTGTGGACAAGAAAGTATTTGTAGGGTCTTTCTATCCAGGCCCAACAATGGCAACTGTATGGAACATTGAATTGTAGAATGTGTTGGTTTTGGCAATGTTGAAATATATGTTGCTTCACACAAGAATGCTTACAACCCTAGCTGCTTCCTCATTTTCCTTTTTGCTAAACCATAGAAAGAATGGGTTTCTTCCCTTGCAACTCCACCTGATGTAAATTTTGAATAAATAATCTGTTTATAACTTTCTTAATGTAAATTGGTTCACTATTTTCTGTTATCACATTAAGACAAAGTTTAGCATTCATTCCAAGAAATCTTGCCAGGTAAATGTTTAGCCTGTGTATCCTACCAGAAAGGAAGAGTTTGGGAAAACAAATTGCACTTCATTTTCTTGTGTGCAGTGTTCCACGGAGTTTCTTGACGGGGACGCATCCCCTGTCGGGGATGAGTCTCGAGACGGGGGGACAAAGGGTCTAAGTTTGGGGATGGCGGGGGGACGGTGGCGGGGGGGGGGGGGGGGGGGCGGTGCTGATATACATATGGTACGTAAATAACTAGTTATAAAAAGATGTTTAAGAATAACATTTCAAATTAAACTTTGGCAAATTAGTAAAATAGCAAAATTGCAAATACTAACATTTTAAATACTTGAATACTATTACTAAAAGTCAAAGACTAATGAAATTGTCGAATTTGAGATTTCTATTATATCGAAAACGGAAAATATGACATGTCACATCATAATATCATATCATAAAGTCGTAAAGATGATTACAATGAGTAGCATATGATGACATCAAAATAAGTACAAAATGCAAAAATCAAAATGTAGTGAAGGGAGGCCTCTAATCGTCCCCAAACTCCTCATCACTCGAACTACCGGAATCCTCGCGGTCAAGCTCTGCCAAGCTAACACCAACCAGCCCTGCATCTGAAGCCGAAACTGAAGCATCCCCATCAATCTGTGCTGGCTCCTCTAGCTCTACATCCCATCGTGCTGCTGAACTCTCTTTGTACACAAGTGTTTTGCGGTCAATGAGACGCAAAGCACTATGTACAACCACAAGCTTCTCTGCTCTCCTAGAGGTAAGTCTGTTCCTCTTAAGAGAGTGGATGAAGCTATATGTAGACCAGTTCCTCTTAGCAGCTGAAGAACCAGAAACCTGAGATAACAATCGGATGGCTAGAGTGGTAGTCAAAGATCCCGATCCATAGCAAGTCCACCACAAAATTGGGTCATCCTACGCCATAGTTACCATATCCATCTTGGCCGCATTTGAATAACCCCTAAGAGTCCTCTCAATGCACCTGAAGAACCTCGCCTTCACCTCTAGATCCTCTATCGGTGTCACTCTACCAGGCCTAGTCAAGTACCACTTAGAATTCAGTGCATAGGCTGCCATGTGCAAGGGAGTGTTGAGCTTCTCCCATCTCCTGTGAATGATTGGCTGAATGTGCTTGTGGTAGAATGCTAATGTGGGGTCCCTTTGTCGCACAATAGCCCTTATCTGATCAAGCATAGAATCGATGCATTCATACACCTCTCCAAGGTTAGATCCATCCGCATCCCCATACTTGATTATCTGGAAGACGGGTTTAATGATGGAGACAATATATTTTATTAGCCCAGACCACATCATTCTTCACCGTATCCTTCACCCTCATCCCCTGCTTTGTCTTAGACTCGGCCCACCTATTCCATTCCACTGTCATAATCATAAGTTGCAGTGCCTCTTGCAACTCAATCATTCTCTCCAAGAGAATGAAATAGGAAGCATATCTCGTATCAGAAGGTTTTAGGAACTCCTTAGCGAAGGTCTTGAAGAGTGCATGTGATGTGTTGTGGTTGCAGATAAACATCTGCACATCTCTCGCATCATTTACCACTGCTCTAATCCAACAAATCTTCCCCATGTCCTTGACTGCATTATTCATGGCATGCACACAACACGGAGTCCACCAAATATGCCTATAAGCTGCCTCAACAAATCTCCCTGTAGCTTTGCACACATGTGCTGCATCTGTCACTATTTGGACCACATTTTGTGGCCCAACCTCCTCAATAGCCTCCTTGAGGACCTCAAACTGAAAATGAGCATCTTTGCGATGCCCTGAACAATCAACTGCCTTAAGAAAATATGGGCCCTCAATACATGTAACCATGATATTAATGAGTGGACAATGGCTAATGTCTGTCCACCCATCCATGACTATGCTGCATCTTGTCTTAACCCAACACTCCATCTTCTCCATCAACAAATTGATCTTGGAATAGTTCTTATCCAAGATCGTGGTCCTCAATTTCGTCTCACTTGGTGGCACATATGATGGTCCTGCCCTTGCCACCATCGATATCATCTCCTTATAATAAGGAGATCGGCCAACATGAAATGGGATGCCATTGGCAAAGAAGAACTTGCCAATGGCATCATCTATGTCATCCTTGAGTTGCACTTTAAACAAATCTGCTATGGGGTACTTCGCAATTTCCGTTTCCCCCTCCCCTCTCCTGCATAGGCACTGGAAGAAGAACCTGGTGTCCCTCCTACTCTCGTCTGCAAAGTATGACTGGAACTCTATGGCTGGCTATACTGAAGACGTGCCCTATGGTGCAAAGTAGCAGGCACAGGTGCAGCTGGAGTATCATCAGGAACACCCCATAACTTATTTATTTCAACTTTGTATTTGATGTTTTTCGGTTCTGCCAAAAAAGAACATATGTCCACACCTTTTCCTCTAATGAAAAGAAGGTGTGCATTAACTATACTGAAGACGTGCCCTATGGTGCAAAGTAGCAGGCACAGGTGCAGTTGGAGTATCATCAGGAACACCCCATAACTTATTTATTTCAACTTTGTATTTGATGTTTTTCGGTTCTGCCAAAAAAGAACATATGTCCACACCTTTTCCTCTAATGAAAAGAAGGTGTGCATTAACTCTAGTGATGCTCCCAAACCACTCTAGAGCACAAAAGTTGCACTTCCACCTCCTTGTGCCACCAGATGGTACCCCTTCCCTATTTAGTAATTTTGTTGCAATCTGTTTGAGAGGGTATTTGCAATCAAAAGGACCCTTAGCATACGGTGCCAGTAGTGCAGAAGGGCACTCTAAACTAGTTGCTTCACTTGCCATGGAACTAGTATTGGCTTCAAGCTCAAACCCATGGTCACTCCCCTAAGCCTCAGGAGCATATTCACTTACACTATCAGGATCACTATGAACCTCATCCCCACTCATGTCATGAGAGCTCATCATGACACTGCAATAATGAATAAACAAATAAATTCTATAAGTGCCTAGTTTCAGCCTAGTTTAACAAATTTGAAAATAAAATTTTGAAATTTGATGTTAAAACTTAAAACTTAAATCTTGATGGAAAGATGAAAAAAAAACAACGGGCATTGAAATGAAAATATGGCTGCAAATGCATATTCATGTTTTCATTTCAATGGCCATTGTAAGATTCAACATGAAAAACTAAGAAAAAAAAAACAAAAAAAAATTGAAAAAACTTCAAAAAACAGTCATAAAAACCTACCTTGTGCTTGAAAAATCCTTCAAAGTTGGTGTAGAATGCTCCTCCTCTTCTTCTTCTCACCTCTCTTGCACTTGCAACACCTCAAACTCACTCTTTCACCCACTCTTCTCACTGGTTTTCCTCATCTTCACCTAGCTATTGCAAAACATCAAATGGCATATTGAGCAAATAAAATGAAGAATGAGAGTTTTATGAGAGTCTTTAGCTTTTAGAATGGTCAAACATCTTTTTAGGGTTCGGACCTGGGTTCTAAGTCCAAGGGAAAGCAATTAAATTTAAAAAAAAACACTTTTTCACCGTTCTAGCGCGGGAGACTCTTAGGCGTCCCCGAGATGCTCGAGGGACATCTAGAAGTCCCTGAGACGTCTCGGGGATGTCTCGGCGTCCCTGACGTTTTGGCAGAGAACCCAGCGTACCAGTGGGTGGGGGGGGCGGACGGCGGGCGAGACGTCTCCAAGTCTCGGAAATGTCCTGTACTGGGGGATGGGTGGTTTTAGGGGGGGACGGGTCCCCGTGGAACATTGCTTGTGTGATCCATTGATGGGCATCCCATGCACCCAAAAAGGGTTCAATTCCTTAGGCTTTTTTTCTGCAAATAATCTATGGTAGAAGACGAAGAATGTGGGTAGAGGAAAAATTGGAAGAAGAAAAACAAGAATATAAATTTGAATTGTGAACAAAATAGCAGGGTAAATGTTACAATAATGAACATAAATTAATCTACCAATTTTCCCAAATGGCAGACAGTTCAGAAAATTTCCAGCAGTAATGGCTGACTTTTCAACCCTCCTGCTAAGTTGTTTTAAAACCTCGCTGAAATTGATTCAGCGAAGTCACTCCTTAAGCTCACATCATATGACAAAAGGAGTCACAAATTTATTTTTGCTCCTTACTGGTTATCTTTTCTCAAATATGGGGAATTTCTGTAGAATTTCCAAAATTTTCAAAAAAATCACAAAATATTCAGGCTTTTTTTGCTGATTAATCATCCTTGCTATGAATAATGAACTCATTAATTACCTTCATACTGGTGAATTTTTATCTAAGAGCTTAAATTTGATAGTCATGTATTTCAAAGTAAATGAATAAAAATAGGAATTTGATTGTTGTGATATCTTAGGATTGATAATAAAAACAGGCAACTTTTATATTTTAGTATTATCATGGCAAAAAGTTGTTGATAGTATTAAAGGAATTATGAGGATTTTAGTACTAAAATCATATCAATGAGAGGATTAAAGTTTTGTTGACAAACACAGTCCTTTATTTATCACTAAGCACTTACAATCATAGTTGCATTACTTGGAATTGGGATTGACTTGGCAAACCAAAAAGTATAAATGACATTCAATTACTCGGTATTTAATTGGAAAAAACTTGGGAAATGAACAGACGTTAAAATATTCATAAAAACAGGAAAAATATTGCTTTTGTTATTTTATGTCAAATAAAATGCAGGGAGACAAAAAAATGAAACAAAACAAGAGTCTAGACATGAAAGATGGAATTTGTTCATTGATTTTGTCAATTACAATGTATACTTTGTCTCAAAGTTTGAAGTTCGAACCTATAATATCAATTACAACTTAGTAACTTAAAAATAATAATATAACATTACAAAGTAACAAAATAGAGCCTATGAGGTTATGGTCCATGAGGGGGCTACATAATTGACGATGAAGGTCTATTGTCCTAGCTCGCCAGCATTTGATTGTGGTCCCGATCATCAAATACCTCCTCCAAGATGGTCAAGTCCTCATTGTTTGTTGGTTTGACATGCTTATTAGACAACTAGGAGCAACTTAGAGTAATGAAACTTGCTGATCTAAAGCCAAAGAATGTCTTAATGAAATTTAGAACAAGATAGAGGGGTAAATAATCCACCATCAAAATCAGACTCAGTATATTACTTCAAAATAAAGCTTACAATACAATGAGACTGTCCATTAATGATTTAGCCCTTGTGTAACACTTTTGTAGCATGCCGATACTTATCCTCAAGCTCAAAACATGCAAGACCCCAGAATACAACTGAATCGATACTAGTTCACTATCCCAAGGCTTGTATATATAGAGTTTGTCCATCCTGTAAACCACTCGTGGTTTCAACAAAACCATGGGCTAAATTCCAATGCCCTTCATTAGTAGTCAACAATTCTGAAATAGAATGTAACTCCCAATGTGTAAGAGTGAACCTTTGAATTGTCTAATTTGGGTGATCCACTTTGGATCCAATTCAGAGATGCTCGTACACGTAAGGGCATGCAAGTGTAACCTCCTGCTTGATGTAACCTAGTGCTCCAACTTCCAAGTTTCTCTTACACACTACCCAAAATAGGTAGTCCAAGATGCTCTTTAAAGTCTACTTTGTAACCTCCCCTTTTCATATTTTCTTAATCTATCATTCCATGTATGGGTTGCCCGATTTGATGAGGGCCCAATATTATAACATATGTAATTGTAAATAATTACACTTGTTCCTAGGACTTTGCAACGTGATATAACACCTAACCCTAACATTGCCAAACAATGACTCCTCATTGTTTGTGATTAGTTGTAATTCTAAATCAATCTTGTCAAGGTTAATAGGATAATCATTCTCAACATTGCTTGATATTATCAAGGCTTAATTTCATGACGTAATAGCATGCACATGGATCGAGAAATTTATATTGAATGCAAATCTGTAAGTTGTAACAATAATTAGAATTAAACAATTTAATTGAGTAAATTCTAACCTTCGAATTTGAGTTGTACCCAGAGGTTGTGGTTAGCAAACACTAAATCATTCATCTGCTTTTGGGTCAAGTGGTAATGTTTCTTGGACTATGTTAGGGCTTGTTATTTTTCTGGGTGTAATTGTGCCACCTTGCAAAATCTTTGTTATGTAAACCCCTTGATGTTTGTTTCCTAAGGGTTTAGGGCTTTTCTTCTAATTGCTTGTTGACCTCTGCAACTGGTTCTTAGGAACTTAAGTGATGTTTTATCCCCCCCGAACTTCGTTGTGTGATCAACCCTGCCTTGCCTAAACCTTACCCTTTGTTTTCCCTCGATTGGCGTTTGCTCGTTTGAAAACTTTAAACCAATTGTGGTGTGCCAGGTGTAACATTCTGATTGGGTCGCGCCCAAAGCAACTTCCGTTTGAGCCTTTCGTTTAAAAATTGCGAAGGTGCGCTAAGCTGCCACCTTACATTAATAAGTTAATATTCTAAGTTGCCCAGTTCTATTAAAATGTATTATCTATTCACGGGCGAATCCTTCCTTGACATGACAGTCTGTTATTCCTTCATCGCACCGGTTTCTCTCCGAGCACTCGCTTTATTTCATTATTTTAAAGGCTACGATGGTGCGATGTGGCGCCATGTGTCCATCCTGTTTGATGTAACGTTTCTACGGCCCCGCCAAAGTATTGTTTGTCCGAGCAAGTGGCTAGTGTTTATTAGCCAAGGATATTTTGGTGATGTCATCATGGGTTGGTATGTTCGGCACTACCACACGATATTTTATTGTTGCGCGTGGAAACACCCGCCGCACAACTTCTTGTCCGCTGACCTTTTCCGAGGCTGCGATGGTGCACGCTGATGACACCTGTCAGCCGGATAAAGTGAAATCGATGGCAATGTTTTAATTTGGCAAACCGAGGATGATCCAACGATTGGCGCATCGCGCATGCTTCTTGTTCGCGGTCAATGCTAAAGCTACGATGGTGCGATACAATGGCACATGTCCATTTCAAAGGATTGAGATCGACGGTGGTGTTTTAAAGTGCTCGGCTAATGAGGATCTAACAGTCTAGTGCACCATGCAACCTCAAAGGGTTTGTTCTTCAGCCGAGGATGCGATGAAGTCTTGACGTGCGATATCTGTTGATTTGAAGCCCGGGTTTGATCGGACGGTCAGTATTCAAATGAAGTGATTGTTCGTAGCATGCAAGTATAGGACGTGCTCGTTTGAACAATTAATGTGGAGACAATAGGAAATAAATGGATTTCCATTTACATTTGAAATTCATTTTGCAAATTCGAGCCTATCAAGTTGAAGCAAGTTGCGAGTAGGTGGTTGGTGATTGCGACTTCAAAATTGGATGCCCTAATTGCCTAAAAACTAGTATGTTGAGTAATTGCCCTCTCGGTGATTTGCATAGGGTATTTAAGTTTTCCGTGCTAGTATTGTAAAGCTCTTACCCGAGTAATTTGACCTATTGGCCTAGCAACCCCTACTTCTAAAAATCTCACCCTCTCTGTTTATAATCATGAGTCAAAGGTCGGGCCGTGGGGGTAAAATCAAGAGGGATTTACCCCAAGACATTATAGATCAACTCCTAGGCTTGTCTAAGAAGTATAAACATGCCCAGGGTACAGGTGAATTGACAAATAGGTTCTGTGATTTTCACGGATCTTCATCAGAGATGCAATCTTGCCAATAGGTGGGTGGGAGTTATTTGAATTTGGTTACAACCGACGTGCCCAGGATAAACCTATTTCACATATATGGGAATTGGATTTAGGGAAGTTAGTTGTCCCTAATGTATTTGTAAGTGTGGACCTCATTCAAGCCGTCAACATGAATCACAATCCCAAATTCAGGTGTTGTCCAATTATGAGGGAAAACAACTTTTCCACTTAAACAGAGTTGATAATTGAAGTGTTTGGTCTTTGATATTGAGGAGTTGAAGAAGGAATAGAACAAAAACCGGCATGCATACTGAACATATAAGTTGCCTCTTCACAGGCCAAGGAGTATGGGCAAGCATTTGAACCATGAAATGGAGCCCTTTAGAATTGACATGTTTGAAGACTATTTTGTGAAGACATACTTTGCCTTCTGTTAGGTTTTTGGGATTGATTTTAACCCTCTGATACCAAATCATTTATTGGTAATGATTGTTGATATGCAAGATAAATATTAGTATAGAAGGTTTGATTATGCTACATACTTGGTTAAACAAATTCATAAGGAATTTGTAGCATGTAAACAGGGGGCTCATGCCCTCACCTTTTCTAGGTACTCTTTGTTGTGTCATATTTTGTTGTATTGTGGAAGAAGATACTGGGGTAAGGAGTTGTAGACCAAACCAAAGATGAGGAGCCCATGCCAATTCAGGGAAGGGTTCATCTATGGGACTCATTTTGTGACAATGCAAATTACTTGGCATTTGAGGAGTGCTTTGCACAGAGGGTGTTAGGGTTATTAGGGTAGGATAGGCCTAGGATTTTCAAGGAGATAATGGATCTTTTGAGACCTTTTGAGAGAAAGCCTGATGGTGTTAATGATCACAATTGGGGTGATTGGTTCTTTTACAGAAATGTAATCATAATCAGGGTTTACGGGGCAAATGTCAAGCCTTCACTTGTTGCCTAAGTGGGTGCCCAACAGAGTTGCATTTTTGGAGATTATGTGGCAGCTAAATGAATCAGGAAAGTTTCATTTGAGAAACAAGAAGGGGACTTTCCTTACATCAACAATCAATTCTCTGTTTTCTTTATTAGTGCTAGAGAAGGTTTGGAGGCTTGTGGGGCAAAATTGCAGGAGTACAGATTGAAGACAACTGAGCATAGGAATTATGACCCTGAACATTTTATTGACAGAATAAGAAGAGAAAAGCAAAGGTCTAGATTTGAGCATTGTTTCGATGAACAAGAGGATTTGCTTAGAAACTGTGCTTTAGAGGAAGAAATGAAGTCGAGAAGAGATACTTGGTGTCTCATTCTCCTTGGAGAAAGACAAAGGCAATTGCAAAACCCTGCATATCTTGGAGCCTTCAGAGAAGTTGCTGATCCTATTTTTAGGATGCATATGATGTTGGAACATGCTGAAGAGCTCAAATATGTGGCTAAGAAGAAGCCTATAAAGCCACAGTCTCCTGAGAGACAACAACTGCTTGAAGAAAATGTTGAAGAGTCTGCTCAACTAGAGGTTGAGGAAACTACAAGGGAAGCATGGAAATCATTGCCTGTCCCAGAGCCAATTATTGAAAATCAACCTTAGTTGATTATTCCTTGACAAAGGAGGTGGGAGACAACCAGATTGACTTGGATGAAGTGCAACAAGTGTTAAGGTCTCCTCCAAGAAATGAGATACTGATGGCTTCCCCATCAAGAACTTTGCTGATCTTGCAAGAGAGTAGTGCAGCTGTGCAGGATGTTAGGGCATTGGTCTGCAAGGAATTTTTATCTGATGATGATTTTGTTAAGTCAAAAGAATTCAGGGCCTTGTTAGTGCAGAAGAAATCTGAGATGTACTTGCAGAAATCGAATGAATAACATGGCAAGGTTGAGGATGAGGATAGAATGGGAATTGCTCAGAGAGTTCTGAAGGAGGTTGATATGGATGTCAATAATATCACTCCTGAAGAAGGGAGAAGGCTAGTAAAAGAGAGTGGTTTTTTGCTTTTGCCAGGATGGGACATCTCATCTGCTATTGCTATGGACACTATTAGAAGGCAAGACCATATTGATGATGAGGGCATCACAAAGGAGCAAGCAGAAAAATTGTTTGGGTCAGGTTTCAGTGCTAGTCATGAGACTTTGGCCATTTGGGCGATGGCTCTAGGTGATAATAAGCCACAGATGGCAAGGGATTTGAATGAGCTCACAGGGCAGTTAATCGTGAGGAGATTAACTGACAATTCTGCCCCTCAAGCTGCATCTTTGGTGGTAGCTACAACAAAATTCAGTGAAGCTGCAGCGAGGAAGTTGCAGGCAGAATTAAACAAACAGAGGGAGGATTATGTAAAATTGTTACATGAATATAACAAGCTTAAAGCACTTGTGCCTTCTGCAGGAATTGAAGTTTTATCAGCACCCTCTGTATCTAGTCCTAAAAGCTCATCAGGACATGAGGGAGATTCTGTTGCTGTCATTGAATTACAAGAAAAATTGAGAAACAACAGTCTGATTGACAAACTCAATGATGAACACAAAAGTGAACAAGTTACTCTGATTAAGAATTTCTTGGATCATTAGATGAGTAAAGTGTTGAACAGAGTGGATGACACATGGGTTTATCAAAATAATTTGAAGAAGGCGTTTGAAAGCCATGCAACAAATGAGTCAACATTAAGGGATATTCTAGGCACTTGGATTCCCCGTGTGCAAGTGATGAATCATATCTACAACAGTGCCAGTGTAGACCCTGATGTGCCAAGTGGAGTGATCGGTACACATGAAGTCATGGGAGTTCTAAATGAAATCTCTGCTTTTCATGACAGACTTGATGTAATGTTGAAGGACATAATTAACAGCTTCAGTGTAATGTCCCCTTCTTCTAATTCCCCCAAATCTTGCCCTAGAATCACTAGTTTAATATAATTAGGGTTATAACTTACCAATTGAATGCTTTAAGCAAGATAATTCCTGGTTTAGGTCTTGCAATCAGGTTAGACAATATTGGAAATATAATTCATATGATCAAAACATATATAATTAATGTCTTATCTATTTAATACATAACTATTTCCATACAATATCTATAATGCATAGTGGAAGTTTAATCATAATAGGACTTGGATGAGAAACATGATAAGTCCACCCGAAGCTATCCATGCTAAGCCCAAGAGCGGATATACCATCCCTCTTGGCCCCAAGTGGCAGACACACAATCATTCAACATGGGGTGGCGTATTTAGTGGATAAACTTGTACCTACTTTCCCAATCCATGCTGCTTTATCCATTCCTCTTATGATTGAAACTCCTTCAACAACCAATCCATGTGGAGATTGGGGAAATGCTACAATAGGAGGCCCGTAGATTCTCCTTTCTAAGCCCAAGGGTAGTCTCTCACCCGCTTGGCTCCAAGTGGCTAGCTTGGAGTGGCGTACTTAGAAAGAAATCTAGTACCTGCTCACCCTACTGGTATTTCCTCCACTCTTTGTCATGATTGCTTGATGAGAATTACAAATACTAAATATATCCAGTCATAGAGATTATACATTAATAACAAAACATCATAGCATAATTAATTATGAGTTCAATACATCATTTAACAAGCACGAAGTATATACATGATACACGAAGCATACATATAATTATTTCAGGATTCTTATATGACTTCCTTCCAATGAAGATAGCTTCCTTGATTGCTAATTGATATCTCCAATATTTGCTGATTTGATTGATTCAAGAATAGAATTATAGAACGATAGAATAATAGAAGGATAGGATGATCGTATGGTAGAAGGATAGAATGACGAATAAGATAATAATAGAATGATGGAATAATAGAATGATGGAATAATAGAATAATAGATTGATAGAATAGAATGATAGAAGAGTAGGAGGGTAGAGTGAAGAATAACGTAATAATAGATATGCTGGAATAATAGAATGACAGAAGAACAGAATGAAGGAATGATGTAAGAATAGAATGATACATTGATAGAAGAGTAGGAGGATAGAATAACAGATCAATAGAATGAGAGGATGATAGAATGACTGCAATAAATACTTCTCTGCTGTTATACTTCTGATCTCTGCCTTCATCTGCTGATGTATATATGATGTCTTTTTCTTGCTGGCTGATCTGCTTATTCAAACTCAGAATTATATTCCTTTTTTTCCCCCTTTCCAACTCACATTCATTCTCTTTTTATACCATATTGTGCCTCTATGAAGAGAGGTGATTACTCATGAGGCAACATATTATATCATGAAGGGAGGCGACCCTCAATGTATTGTTTAAATATAAGTGCTTCTTTAGCATACGCGCATCCCTTGTTAATTGATATAGCCGGCCGCCATAAGTTTATTTAACTCTTTTAATTTCATTGCCTTCTTATGAGGCGGCCTCCATAACAAGTCTTAAATTTGATTTGACTTCCTTATAAATTATAGTCGCTTCACCATATATAATAATCTGACTTTAAGTTTATCTTGGCGCTGCCTTTAATACATAGTCGGCCAAGAATAATTATTTTCAATACCATGTCGGCTGTAATACTATTAAGGAGGTCGGCCAGCTTTATGAATTTATGCTTTGATTTTATTTAATACTCCTCCCAAGTAAAACTCAATTCCTCTTTTGAATTTTCTACCCAGCCAAATGCCTTCGTCCCCTCTCACAAGAACTTCATGATATAATGAGGTGAGGGTCGGTCATGTAAGGATTACAATTTAAATCTTTAATTTAAATTCTATCTACTCAAAGGGAAGTCGGCTCATAGGGGAAGGGGATATGACATTCAAGTCTCTTGAAAAGTACTGCTTGCCTTTAGTTTGTACTAATGATGGCAATGAAAAGTCGCTGTCATAGTGGAAAGCGGAATTTGTCAGCATAGTCCCTATCTCTATCAAATCAATCATTGTTGGAAGCAAGATTGATCATGTGCAGTGTAACGCAGAGATGGACAGGTTGCTAAATTTGGAATCTGGCCTAAGTAGTTTTATAAAAGAGACTAAAATATCATTAGATGCCAGATATGTGACTTATATGCAGAGAATTGATAAAGTTTTGAAGTACAACTGGCCAATGAAAGAAGAATATAATGCATGGGTGCAGAGGTATGTGATGTAAGCATTATTTGTGGCATCAACAAATTAAATGAAACTGCTTTGGAAGTGATCCGCCTATTAGTTGATATTCGTCGACGCTCTGATGACACGTTTTGAAATAAAAGCTCATTTATGGAAACACAGGGTGGATTGTTTTTTGTGCCTGGTATGTTTGTTATCCTTTTTTGTCTGTATAAGGACAAGGTATTATATGACAACACTTGTCATTTTCAGTCCCTTGAAGTAGTGCCTTGTCATTTTGAGAACGATGTCTCTGTGTATGTGCGGAATGTCAAGATTCTCCTGGCTCCAGCTATGCAATTTTAGAAACAGAGGAATAGAGAAACTTTTCTTAGGCTTGGGCGGGTTTGGAAATTGGTTCTCTCTGTTCTTCTATCCACGCCAATTATGTTGAGACATGTACTGGAATGGCAGACAGGGCCTACTGTTTGATGCAGTAGCCTGTTGATTTCTTCCCCCTCGATCTCACATGACCAAGACCTAGAGTAGCTTGGGTTTTGATGTTGGGTCTCTACGACTGCCCGCATTTGCTTAGTTTGTGATGAAGGAAGCCATTAATTTCAAATGGCCAACATCTTTGACTCTGTCAATAGAAGTTGGGTGGGCAACAACTAGTCTCATCCTCATCCTCATCCTCATCGTAGCAGCAAGCAACAACAACCATGTCAGCTTTGGCAGGTGGAGATTAATTCATGTGATGACCCTCAAACCGCTTAACTGCCCGTGCTTAATCATCATAACAACTAGAGGTGGGCAACGGTTTCATTAACGGGTTCCAAGGTATTCCAACTGATCATGTGCTATGCAATTTACAAGCAAATGAGATAGGAGTATGTGTCAGTCATCAGTATATTGTAAGAGGCTCCCTTGTCTTATAAAAGGGATGCGCTCCTTCTGTAAAAGGGCTGGAAAATATTTTGGGATGTAAGATTTTGCTTGTAGTTTGTGTCTAAAAATACAGAGGATTTTCAGTCTATGGGTTCTTGTATGTTGTATTCCTTGTCATTGAATCTAATGAGAGAATGCAGACATCATAAGCATTTTATCTCCAACTCTGTTATGTAAATGATTTTGAGAATTAATGAATTAAGGATTTATTGTTTCTCTCATGACACATTTGATGTTATGTGTTACTGGTGTATGTTAGCTCTGTTATAAGGAAATGGAATAAGTCTTTCTTGCATGGTAATGTGATCATTTACGGACAAAGTGGATAATTAAGTACGAAATGTGTGCTGTTTGCCATCATTAAAATCAATATTATCTTTTAGAAGATAAATTGATTTTCAGTCTTAGGGTAGTTCCATTACAAAACCTTATACATTGTACTGACTCTGTTTTCCCAGAACAGACACCGGTCCTTGATCTAATCTATCTCCTAACCATAAATACATAACTCAAAATGATAAATCGTACTCGTCGTGTAATTTATTTCTGATTATTTATGACTTTCACATTTACTTCTAAAGATTCCGAGAGATCACCCTTATAAACTGTTCAAATCCTGTAATCTCTTATAAATTCTCTGTGAAAGTATTTGCTGCTTGACATTGTGGTTGAAAAGGGTTCTAAAACCTACATCAGTGTCAATATAAGGGAAACCCACCTAGGTTCTGTAGAGCCTAAGGAGCAGAGGAGATTGTTTGTAACATCTCCTGTTCATTGGCCAATTTGTCATTAATTCTCTGAATTAATTGTATATTTTCAAGTGATTGTGACAGTTCAAATTGGGGAACCAATAGAGTGTATGTTCAAGAACAATCCAAGTATGCTAACAAGTATAAGATTTGTTGGGCTGGCCATGTGCATCACCATACATTGTAGGGATTTGACTTGTCAAAAATATCCCTTATCAATGTTATCATATAAATATTTGAAATTTCCTTATATTTTAAAAAAAAATCTTATTTTTATAGTAGCCATCCCCTGCTGTTCCCTAGAAAATGGCCAAAAAAAAAATGCCGTCCCCGAAACTCGTCCCCCCGTCCCCGTCCCCGAAACTTGGGGGAGCATAGAAAGAAGCTTGTACCATTATCAAAACAAGAGGAAGAACTTGATTAACAGTTTAACACCATTACTAGCTAAGTGATGAAGAAAAGATTGAGAGCATGGAGATGCCAATACGATGCAACAACGTTTTTCCTTAGCAAGCCTCAACAATGGAGTGTGCAACCAAGAGAGAAAAGAGCAAGGAAAGGTTGTCTTTTTTTGGTTCTTCGAGAAGACGCAAATCAAAAGATTGATTTTCCAAAGGGTTCGTTGGACGCTGAAGGGTTGAATTTGGATGCAGAAGGTGTTTTTTGGACAGACAAATGTTACAACAAGCGACAACAAACAACTAGTTGAGAAACCAACGACTTAAAGTTTGGAAACTCATGGGATGCCACATTGCTTGGATGTCTGGGAGTCACGCTGGCATCTCGGAGAAACACTCAAAACTTGACAAGTGGTTCCAGGTTAGTGAGAATAATTGGTATGTGATGCAGAAAATTTGGCAATCTGGTGAAGGAAAAGGCTAGGACGAGGCTAAAATGATCCTTGAAACATGCTACAAGAATGGACACTAAAATAAAGACAATTTGTTGTATCAAAATTGTAGGGCATGCAATTTTTGATATTACAGAAATTTGCACAATTTATTGTGCATCTGACCAAAGAGTCTCATAAAAAACAAATGTGGCAATGAAGTTGTTATCTAGGGGACTAGCAAAGCTGCACTTGACCTACTTAGATGAAACAAATATTTGTTTTAGGTGCATCTTCTATGTGCACAAGTTCTGCAGTGTTAGAAATTAGGTGGCGAATTTGGTCACTCCTAGGCAAACAAGTTCCTTTCCATCAATGGAAGTCCACATCATATTGGGCACCTTGGTTTGATTGTATATGAACTTTGTGAGGGTCTGTCTCCTCTCTGCCACAAATTTAATTGATGGAAGTTTGCCAATATATTCTAGGGTTAAATTGAGGCAATTCACCGTGCATTGGCTGCAAAACAATGTGAGATACTTCTCCATCAAAATATTACGAACAACCACACAATCAACAACATTGCTTGTGATAAAATTGATCACATACTGTGGCCCTACCTTAGCCACCATCTCATCAAATGAGGAGAAAAATGTTTATGCTGATTTGACTTTATCGGACACATCCATTGATCTTAGGAAAATTGTGTCATTTTTTGATGCCATAAGGGAATTAATCAATGTTTGGTTTCTCCTATCCATGCACCCATATGACATAATTGTGCATCTTGTCTTTGCCTACTCTTTGCAATGCTCAACAAGGACATCACTCACATCTTGCACCATGTCTCAACATTTCGTTAGTCCTCAAGCACTCAAATGGGGGAGCTTTGGAGCCATGACTGGCAACTGCAATTGCATCAACCATCCATTGCCAATATGAAGACCTAGCAATGTTGACTGGGATGTTAGAATAATACCAGAAGGTGGAAATAACCTTTTTGGCTTGATCGTTAACACTCCTCTTCCACGACATGCTCTCCAAAGATGGTTGAGCTCCAAGAGCGTATGAGATGCAAAGAAGGGATTCATATCGCCTCCATTTGTGTTAGGTATTTTGATGTGCAAGAAAGTGTATAGGCATTTGCACAAGGCTCTTGTGTAGGTTCATCCTTGTGTAGAGTTCCAACCTCAGCCTCGGCAAGCATTGATCCAAGAGTTGTCCTTGGCCTTTTAGTTTTGGTTTCCTTATAGGTCTAAATAGACAACAAAGCTTGATGGATGACATGAACGGGATAGTTTTTGCAAGGCCTAGCATTACCTTGGAATCTTTGACAAATGCCATTTGAAGCGGTATTGTATTCAATTTCACAAAAAATACATTTCAATTAGGCACAGATTTGCAATAGGCCCATGTAAAATCCTTTTTATGTGCCATGATCAGTTGAAATTGGTAATAAAATGCATAAAAATAACCATTATGGTTGCTTGAAAAACCTAAAAAATGCTCTAACTTTAACCCTAAACCAAAAATATTAGTTTGGGTTGGGGTTATGGTCAATAAAAATGAAAAATCCCTAACCCTAAACCTATACCAAAAAAATAGTTTAGGATTAGTAAAAATTAAAAAAAAACACTAACCCTAACCCCAAAACAAAAATCGTTTAGAGTTTAGGTTAGATCTTGTTATTTAATAATTTATTAAAATAATGAATTTAAAAAATCGGAATAGGGCTTGGTTAGGGACCTAGGGTTTCAAGGTACATGTTTTAAAGTTTATTGTTTAAATCTTAACGGTTAGGTTTTAGCATTAATAAACCCTAACTATTATGGTTTAAAGCAAAGACCCTAACCGTTATGGTTTATAGCTTAAATATATTTATAACTTTAAACTCTAGGTGCCTAACATCCCCAACCTTAAAAACAAATAAAGTAAAAAGAATTTTGAGGGCTCTTTGGTGTACTTTAATTGAATGAGAATCAAACAAATAATAGTTGAAGAATGAGGGCCTTAATCGATCCAATGTTGGATAAACTCAAATCTGACCTATGCTCTGAAAAATTCCAAATCTGCAATGTTAAAATGAGGAAAAAACGTAAAAAAGGTATTTGTAGCAAAAGTGAATAAACCAGTGTATTCAAAATATTGTAATTTAATTGTGAATAAATTGCCGATTTATTTGGCCTTGGAAACTGTGCCAGGCTCAACAAAAAAATTGGTGATCTGAGCTGAATTGGATCACCTGTCACCCTGTATGACGATTAATCACAATCTATTCCAGAATTCTGCTTCTACGGTTGAAGTACTCACCTTCTAACTAAGATTTAATGTCGTCTTTATTTCTAATGCACCACCATCTAACAAGTTTCATGTTATTTCCAAACACCCACCACTTGCATGAAAATAATTAGAGATGATTTTGAGCTTCCACAACCCCTAACTGTTGAGAAGACTTTTGGAAAAAAAGAGTGACAAATTTGAAAAATCGATGGTTCAGACGATAATTTGTTATTCATCATCATGATGAATGGTATATTACGAGTGCAGATTTGAGTTCGTTATATAGATAACTCTGGTACAATTACAGGATGCAGGTAGGCCATGCTAAAAGCCAATATTAATTACTAGCAAGCTATTTCAAACTACTCTCATCCTAAACTAGCTGTTACAAACTAGTTACTAATTAGCAGCTGCAATAACTAGTTGTAACAAACCAAGAGGTACATTAGAGAGTTGTGTCCTGTAATTGAATTTCTTCAATTTATGAACAAAATAAAAGGCAAAATAGAACAGATCTATGTAATATAAGAAAAATGAACAACAATTATGCTAAACATCAACTTTACGAACACAGCCACTTCAATGGGGCTACCTTCCAAAGCAATACAAGAATTGAATTCACATATATGATGCCAATTAGTAACCGGCTACCATGTGTTATAGCTAATTAGGTTAGGATGACACCCATGTTCCCAATTAGGATGACTACTCTTACAACTATTAAATTCAGAAATTATCAAATGACCAAGTATGCACCACATGTCGCCCACTTAATAACCTGATCCACATAATGGACTAAAAGCATAACATACCCTCCTTCAAACAAGCATTATTCTCAATATGAACCAATTGTGAATGCTTTTGTATTAAGCCTTCATCTTCCCATCTAGCATCTTCCTTTGGTAGCTTCTTCCACTTGAGGTATTTCATGATCTTTGGAGTCCTCAACTGCTTAATCCATGTCTGAAGAATTGGTAGGTCTGTTTGGACTCAAATGTTGTTGCTGATCACTTTCTTCAAACATGATAGACGAAAGACTGGATGTATTCTTGCCAATGACAACATTTATATCCAATACTTCCTATCCTCTATAAAACCTTGTAAGGGCCATAATAATTGGGCACTAGTATGCCTTATTTACAGTGTTTCTTTGAGTTTTTGGGAAGGGGGGACGCAGGGATAGGTTTCTGGGGATGACAAAATTTCTCCAAAATTTTGGGGATGGCGGGGGAAAACAAAATTTGGGAATTGATAACACATTACCACAAAATTCAAATGATCAATGATAAATTGATAATTGATAATTCAAATTAATAATCATAAACAAAAAAATGCCAAGGCTCAATTCAAATTGTTGAATCATACATCAAAATGACAAAATGTAATAATTTGAATATCAATGATCATTCATGAATCGTCATAGTAGCTGAAAATCCATTTCAAATTGAAATTTTCAAATAAGTAATAAGCTGAAAGTTCAAAGTAACAATTAGAGTCTCATTATACAAGTGACAAGTATCAAAATGACAAAATTAAATTGCCAAAAATGATATCCATAGCTGTTTTTGTTTGAGCAAAAAGCTCAAAAATGAAAGTCATCATCATCTACAATTGGATATCTAGGAAATTCCTCATCACTGGAACCGTTGGAAGGAAGTGGAACTATTTCCTCCAATCCTATCTTCATATTGTGGTCATCATCAAGTTGTCGTGGCTCCTCGGGATTTACATCCCACCTTTGCATTAGGCTCTGCCTATACTTAGGTGTCTTGTGATCAATCGAATGCAAGACATTGTGCACTACAATGAGCTCTTTTGCTCTCATAGAGGTAAGTCTTTCTTTTTAGAGAGTGGATAAAGCTATATGTGGATTAGTTCCTCTTAGAAACAAAGGAACTAGTTAGTGCACACAATGGTCTTGGAGTCCATCCACCAACTAATTGACTTGGTTTGTGCCAAAATGTGCCTGGTAATCCTTGCCGAAGTCTTGTAGCCATCTAGTTCGGTGAACTTAATCCACTTAACTTTGATCAGGGAAGCTTCCTCTGAACTATACATTTTTTTGAAAGTCTTCGGGAGGCCATTCCTCACCTCGTGATCATTAATAGGAAGAATTCTATCAACTCTTTCCACATACCATTTTGGATTTAGAGCATATGTAGCCATGTGTAGAGGGGTGTTCAACTTCTTCCACCTTTTTTGGATGATGGGGTGAATATTCTCATTGTACAACTTTAGAGTGGGGTCTCTCTCACAAATGGCGGCCTTCATTTGGTCAAGCATGCTATCAATGCAGTCTTAGATTTTCCCAAGACCAGAGCTATGAGAATCCCCAAATTTGATGATAGTGAAAATAAGTTGTACAAAAGATGTGATGTATCTCACATTCGACCAAAAGTTATCACTGGTCATAGTCTCCTTCACGCTCTTCCCCTACTTAGTCTTTGACAACTTCCACTTGTTCCAATCCTGTGTCATAACCTTAAGTTGCAATGGCTTTTGCAACTCAAGCATCCTCTCTAGTAGAATGAAATAGGAAGCAAATCTAGTGTCAATTGGTTTGAAGAATTGTTTCTTTGCAAAGGTACAAATCTATGCCAATAAGGTGTGGCACTTGCAAATGAACATTTGCACCTCCCTTGCATCCATCACCATGTATTTCACTCACACTATCTTTCCAATGTCTTTGAGTGCATTGTTCATACCATGCACACAACAAAGGGTCCAATAGATGTGGTTATATGTAGATTGAATCAACATACCTACTGCCCTACAAACATTTGCTGCATTAGTAATCACTTGCACTACGTTTTGAGGACCAACCTCCTCAATTGCTTCTCTCAGGATGTGAAACTGAAACTCAACATCTTTGTGTTTTTAGCAATCAATTGTTTGCAAGAAGTAAGGTCCATCAATGCATGAAACTATAATGTTGATGAGTGGACGGTGTCTAATAACTGTTCACCCATCCATATGTCACCCATTTGGCCTTCCTCTCTTCTATCAACAAGTTAACCTTGGAATCCAAGAGAGTGGTTCTCAATCTAGTCTTGCTAGGACCCACATAATTGGGACCAACTTTGCTTACCTTGTCAAGCATTTCCTTGTACAAAGGGAGATCGAGCCACACACAAAGGAATGTTGTTCTCAAAATAGAAATTGGCAACAGCCTCATCTACAACCTCCCTTCCTTGCACATTGAACATATTTGTGATTGGGTTTGGTGAGGATGGACATGTAGCTTTATATTTCCCCCTTGACTCCATTGCACTCACCTCAAATGATGGAAATGAAGGTGGTCTACTTAAACCTTGTGGTGTACTAGAAATTATTGGTGCAGTGATTTCCCCTTGAAATAATTTGATCATCTCATCCCTCATTTCAAGTGTGAGCTTCTCACAAGGCCCAACTCCTTTACTAGAGGTATGCAAAAAGTGTGCATTAACCCTTGTAATGCTGCCATTACCCACTAGGCAAATGTTGCATTTCCATTTCTAATTTCCACCTGAATTAAATACTCTATTTGTGTCAACTATTGTTGCAAACTGTTGTAAAGATTTTTTTTTGGTTAAATGGCCCTTTGGCATATTGTGCCAACGACTCTTAAAGGGCAATCAGATTTCAATAAGTTGAATTGTTTGTCGCTGTGCTTGGGGTTTGTGTTTTGTTGCCTGCAATTGATTCCTCATCAATTTCATTCTCCACATCAAAATCAGCATCAACACTGAATGTATCGTTCTTGACTCTGGAAATCTGAAATGGGTGCAACATAAACTAACAATATATTATATAAAATTAAAACAATAAATATAAAAAAGTAAAAATAGGCACAACAGACTATTGAATTTCAAAAAAATAAATGTCTCAACAATAAGCTATAAAAAAAGTAAAACAAGTAACAACATATCGTGGTTTCCATTTCTTTAAGCTGTCAATGGAGAACTTTGTGAGGTGCAAAGGCGAACTGCAGGAGCAAATGTGATCATAGGAGTTCAACTTATATCATTCGAAGAAGTGAAATATATAAAGGTTGGTCCAAGGATAACTGGTAAGTCTTAATTTATAAAGGATAAGTCTTATATTAAGGGTAAGTTCTTAGTTGCTAAGTTTGGAACTAAAGCTAAACTCTTGAATATTTCATTTCTAATAGCAACCATTTTCTTTTTAGGCATGGAAATAAGGTTTGATAATGGTCTTTCTTGCATGATGTCGAAGAAATCAGATGTGATCTTGCTTTGAGTTGCATGAGTAATTAATTGATTGGGATGGACATCAGGGCTAAAAGTTGGTATCTTTAAAGACAGAGAGAGAGGTGGGAGCAATGAAATAGGGTCTTGTTGTGACCAAATCACACATCGCCCCATTGCAAATGGGTACCCCCTGTTTTGGATCGTTTAGTGCTTTGCTAAGTCTTGTATGATGTCTTAGGTTGACTGAGTGATAGAGTCAGTAGGTTTGTTTGGAGTTCTCTGCCTAGTTCTACTCCAAGTGGCATGTGCTTTCATTCTGATGACCTGATCCTGATGTTTGAGATCCTAAAAATGACTAAGTCTGGTATCCTGATCATGAAATCCTGAAAAATTGGCTAAGTCTGAAATCTGGTGGATCCTCCAAATTCTATAATCTGCATGTTAAATCCAGTGGATCTGAGACCTATCTCAAACATCCTGAAAGGTATATTGAAAAATATTTAAGGTATATTGAAAAATACTTAAATATATTTTTTAATATACCTTGTACTCTGGTACATCCGTTTCTAGACGCGAATCTATTCAGGGAGGTTAGGCGCCTTTTTCACTTGCAGAGACCTAAACTAGCGCCTTAGGTTGAGACTCATACGTGCGCCTAGAGGAAAATCAACTTTCAAACACTCCAAAGGATGGCGCCTTGACTGATATTGAAGATGGAAGGCCTTAGAGGTTAGGAATCAAGCAAGAAAGTGCTTAATGAGGTTGGGCGCCTTTGCATGTTCAAGCCATCAACGAAATTGCGCCCTAGTTGAATATAAGATATCACTGTGTTCTTAGGCGCCCTTTGCCTTGAAAAAAAGAAACCTTGTATTGGCGCCATAGCATATAGTGAATGATCAATTATGACAAATTGCGCCTTAAGAGGGTTTTAAGGTTGAATTGGATGAATTTAGTGACCTAGTGTGTTCTGAGGTGTGAAGATCAATTGATCACCTTGTGTGCCTTGAATGGAAATGGTGGAATCACTCCGAATTGCGCCTAAGAGTTTGAATAAGTTTAGAAAAATTCTTGAGTCTCAATGGAGTCTGGGCATCTATCAAGCAATAAGGACTTCATTTTGGCGTCCTCCTTGTCCACATAACCTCTCTTGGTGCCTAAATGGTAGGAACAGGAAACATTGAGATCTAGCATATGAATCATTATAGGCGCCTGACATCAAGGAGTAGGCATGAAGCAGAGTTGATCAAGTTTGTTGAACAAAGTCATGGAGTGAGCAACTAGAGGACTTAGGCGCCATTTCACACTTGTCTAGACTTAGGCGCCTTTATTGCACCCCAAATTACCATCAAGGCATCTTCAGTGAGCACCTAAGGGGAAGTGAATCAAAATTTCACTAAATGAGCGCCTAACGTTTTGGAGTAAGCTAGAGGATTAAGGAAAAGATCCTCAAATGTATTGTGGAAGGAGAGTTACCTGGTTTAGTGAATGATACATCAAAACCAGTGGCGCTTAGAGAAATCAAGAATTACCTATCTGAAGCAAGGCGCTATTGTTCACCTAGTTTATCATCTTGGGCGCTTAGAGAAGGCATGCTTCCTATTGTCCATTTTGGCGCCTTGAAGTAGATTTTCACCCATTTTCGCGCCTTGTAGTTGATTAAGAGGTGAGTTCTGGCGCCTTAGAATGTTATTAGGTAAGGTAGATAGGTCAAAGCATCACCATTTGAGCGCCTTGAGAAGGAAGGGTGTTCCTAGAGGGAATACATTTGATTAAAGTCCTTGAAAGCTTAAGGAAGTTACCTAGAACCTTAGGTGCCCTAGTTACCTTTAGTCTTCCTTGAAGATGTTAAAAAAGTCAATTAACCTTTTGAAGGGCTAAGGTGCATTTGTTAGATTTTCTCACCTTGAATTGGCGCCTAAGAGTGAAAGCCCTCAAAATTGCGCCTAGAGGACAAGAAGATTAAAAATGAAATGTTGGAGACTTTGACCATGGGCGCCTAGGAAGAATTTTATATGAGATAGCTCTTTGGGGTGATAATCATCAAAAGGCGCCAAGAATGTTAGCAAATGAGCTTGCACGCACTTCTTGTTGGTGTGATCACTAATTAGCGCCTAAGGGAGGAGATGATTATCAAGACGAGTTTAAGCGCCTAGAGGGATCTCCAGAGTGATTGAGAAGTTAAATGCACCTTGGAAGGAGAATGAAGTGAGAAGCATCTAGGCGCTCCAACGACACCACCTCAACCTTGAAGTCCGCCTAGCCTTGAACTAAGTTAAGGATCACCAATTTTAGCGCCTTAAGAATAAGGGATTAAACAATGAGTTTGGGCACCCACATGCACCTAAATCTTCATCCTTGGGCGCCCTCCATAAGACTTGTTACCTTTGGCGCCTTTAGGAAATTTTGAAATTTCTGAAAAGACTTTGTATTAAATGCATTACAGGCCGACCTCCTAGCTGGCCGACCAGCATTAAATGCACATGAAACCACTATATATGAAGAGCGCCCCGTCTTCATTTGTCATCATTCACATCCAATTTCAAAGAGGAGCGAACTTCTTCAAGGGGCAGCGAATTCGTCACAAGGGAAGGAGCGAAATTTTAAGGAGGGAAGCTAATATTAAGGGCAGGCCTGCCTTTTGGAGGACTGATTCTAACATGTTATTTCTGATTTCTGCCATTTTTAACTGATTTTCATCATTAAATCCAGAAATCTGCCTTTCTTTAGATCAGAAATTGATACAAGGTATGTTTTAAATCACTTTTTCACTTCATAAAGTTGCCTTCTATTTTAAATTTCATGATTTTATCATCTAAAAATCAGGATTTATAAGGGTAAAGTTTATCGTTTCAAATTGCTCATTCGAGTCTTGTCTTGTAGATAAATGGGCATGACAGCAAAGGAGAGGCAAGTAATGATCAAGATGGATGCCAAGTCCACCACACCTGACTCCAAGATCAAAACTCATTGGAAGAATGTGGGAGATACCAACATGGGACACGTCAACTTGGATGAGGTGAAGGATCTCTTGCTCGTCATCACAAGGAATGAAGACATTAAGGCCATTGCAAAGAGTGGAATTGTACAAGCAGCATGCTTCCCGCCTACCTTGCCTAGCACTGAGTTAGTATTGGAATGTGTTTAGCATTATGATAAACAGAAGAGACAGATCATAGCTAAAGATGGGACTATTCTTGCCTATTTGCAAAGAGAAGCCATCCAGGAGATCTTCAACATCCCAAGCCGGAAGGGAGTGTTCATCTGTCCTACGACTGCTCAATGTACTTTTGAAGGCAATCCTAAGCACTACATGCAAGAAGTGAGAAAGAAGTGGATGACTGATTCATCAATCAAGATATACAACTCCGAAGATCCAAAGTATCACAAAGCAGACTTCAAACAAGAGATAAGTTACTTCATCATGTTCCTGAATCGAGTAACAGGTAGGCCTCAATCATCTACTTTCGAAGGATGGATGTATACCTATTTTGATCATGTGTTTACAAAGACTAAGATGGTTGACTGGGCTGGCCTTATAAGCCATTGCCTTGATGAGCAGTTTGAGAGGTTTGATGAAACAAAGTCCTTCATGACTTCCTATCTTGTTTACATCCTAGCAAGAAATGTGGTTTATAAAGGTTTAACATCTAAAGGAGTAGGTACAAAACCTGGACAGATTCTTTCACATCAGTGTTATCCTCAGCTTCATTTGAAGAACATCAATCATTACAAGAGGTTCAATGACGCTTTCGCTATGTTCATAGTGAGAAAATTGAGAGGAGAACTGCATAGAAGACTAACAGGTGCTGCCAGGAACTTCATCAAACAATATGGACGGTACTACATTCAATATGACAAGTTTACTTATATCAGAATTCAAGGTTTCACCTTCTTTCCATACAAACTGCCAAGATATCCTACCAACAGGATGGTGTTATTAGAGGTTTCAAGATAGTTGCTAGAGTTTCATAAAATGCAAAGGGCAAGAAAGAAAGCCGGAGTTTAGTTTTCTCTCCAGCTTGGCAAATATTACTCTTGTCCATCACTTCAAGCAGCTGAGCATTTAGAGGTTGAGCCTCAGGCATATCATCTACATCCTCATGATTCAAGGAGGGAGAATTTCGATCCGCATGGAGCCATTAAGCAATCATATTCCTCTTACAAACATGTTGAGCAGCTAGAAGATCATTGGGCTAATGCTATTGATGATGATGATGTTAGGATGCAAAAGTGTTCAAGGCTGAAATGGGATCTAGTGAGGAATACTAAGATACCGAGGATTCCTGATCAGTTAGATAATGAAAGAACTCTTTTAGGTGACGAGTACAATAAGATCCGAAACCTGCCTTATGATATCAACTGGGCTGGTAGCGAAAGGGTTGATGATGAAGGGTTGATAAAGCCTATCATTGCTATTACTGAAGAGCAAATAAAGGAGCAAGAACAAGCATTGCTTGATGAGGGTAAGAAACTCACTTATACTAAAATGGGAGAAGTTGATCATCGGGAACAACATAGTGCACCTGGTAGAACTTCACATAGCAAGGACAATGAAAGAGATTCAGGTCGAGCAAAGAAAAGAAAACAACTTGAATCTGCACAAGGAGAATCCAACAAGAAAAAGAAAAGGATAAGTATTGAAACTGCTTCTTCCAGACAGCCAGGTGATATTCCACTGAATCAAGATATTGTGGTACATGTTGAAGATGCAATTCCAGAAACTCCAGTTGAAGAAGTGCCTTCGAGTCCACATGATACTGAGATCATTGATGAAGCTAACACTGAAGACAAGGATGAAACTGAAGAAGAGTCATTGCCTGCACCAGGAAAGCAATTACAACAGTTACAAGATCTTTCATCATTGCCGGAGTGGCTGCAGGAAAGAATCAGGGAAAATTACGAAGTTGAGAAATGTCCTCTTCCAGTTGATGAGTTACTTTTGGACATGTATAATGAAAAACCAAAGAAGAAAGCAACTATCCTCTCAAAGATCACTAAAGATGAAACAGGTGTAAGGAAAGTTCATGTAACAGTCCCTAGGCTTGAGAAGAATATAGAGGATATAACACCTGAGGATTACGACATCAATACAATCAATTTGGGTCCATTGACTGGGATGCAAGTAGAAGAAGAACTTCAAGATTCAATTGATAATGCTCGAACTATCATAAGGCAAGAAACAAAAGGTAGAATTAAAGCTGAGCAAAGGTGTCAAACTTTAGAGCAATATATTCAGCACTTAGTTCATCCTATTCGTCAACAGGACAGGGTGTCTACACCTCCATCTCTTCTTTCTCCAAAAATAGTTATACATCTTGAGGAGTTGAAGTCTTCATCTCACAGAATGAGAGATTGGATGAAAAGATCAAAGGAAGCTACATATAAACACCTGGAAGATATCATGCAAGTGTATGATAAGATTGCTGATCTCAAAGAAAGGGTACTTGCATTGATGACAGTTTGTGCTGAATTCAAAGATATCAAGGAACAATACCTGCCGCATTTGAAGGGCTTGATGGAGACACCAGTTGATGAGTTGATACATGCTGAAGTGATTGAAGAAGGTAGGGCATATGACTTCTCTTCTTGGTATTATGGCTTTCGCATTAAGGGACAGTTGCTGGATAAGATAGAAACAGATATGTCAAGAGTAAGAAGTGTACTTCAAAGGATTCAAGATGGAGTACATGCCTCCTTGATGAAGATATGTAATCCATTTGGAGAGATGACTCTTGATAACATGAAAGAACAAATTCAAGCTTTCTATTTCTAAGAAGATGATGTTTCTGATGAGAAGCTTGATAGTATTTTCTCACTTGCTGTCCACCTTGGCGCCAACAAAGCGAGGATGACTGATTGGGAGAAGACACTTGGCCTCTATTCAGATGATGTACTTGAAGCTGAAGGAACCATTCAAAACATGCCAAGTGTACCTTTGGATGATGTCAAGCAGATAGGGTCTAGATTCATTGAATGTCAAGCTTCTAGTGATGGATATTCACATGGAGACTCCTCATAGGCTGATGATATGTTATCCTTATCTTCTTGGGAAGCGTGCCTTCATTGCCTCCTTTATTTACTAATGATAGCCTCTTTCATTTAATAAAGATAGGAGTTTGTTAAAACTACTTGTGATGTGGCATGATTTGGTCCATTGGCTTGGCCGATCGATCTTGACCCTTCATTTATTTTGAGGTCTATAAAAGGGCTCCTTTCGCTCTCATTTGTACAATTGAAGACTCTGGGATTGTTGCAAGAGCTCTCTGGAATAATATAAGACTCATTGTTTTGGTGACTCTATATATGTTTATAAGTCTTGCATGGTTTAGATTTCTTCAAGCGAATATCAAATTAAATTAAGTTTTCTTTAAGTATATGTTAGTTGGTGGAAGGCTTTATTACTGTTTGTGGTGAAATCTCTATGTTCACACCATTTGTAGTTTGTGGCTTGCAAAGTGCAGTGTATGGTTAGTCTGAACAAAACTGAACTTCAATTTGATCTCTATGTTTGTTGAATGTTTCATGAGCATAAGTGATTTAAACATCTTGTAAAACCTTAGAAGATTGCATCAATCTTGTGTAGTTGTCTGACTTGGCGAAGCAAGATTTGGTTTGATTTCACCTGAGCAGTAATTATCCTTGCATTTAGGATTAGATTAGTTCACTACACCTTTCATCTTTTGTCTTTTCTTTTATCAATTTGGTTAGAATTAGGATTCAGTACTTCATTGCCATATCATACGTCGTAGATTGTAGTACTTAGATATTCTTGTGTCCACTTCTTTCATCGAATCAACAACTTGTCGAACAATTGTGTAAGTCCCTTTGTATTTACCAGCATAATCATACTTAGTCACTGAGCTATCTCTTACAAGATCATAAGAAAGGAACCTTGGAGTCATCTTGTTTGATCACTTTGATTCAGCATTCGAGAGGCTTTGTTCAAGAGAGTCAGATACTCTGTATTTCACTCTATTGTTGACTTGTCGAAAAACAATCATCAACAGGTCTGAGGAGTTTAGCATTCTAAGTTTCTATTTATGTGCAGAGATTCAAAGATTGGTGAAATAGATAGATATTCATGATAGAAAGAAAAAAAGATTTATGTGGACCTGTGTACTACTGAGGATGCCGAACAGGATTCAAAGACAACAAGATTGAAAATTAAAAAATGAAAACTGAAAGTCTGAAAAGGATTTCTTGTTGCATATCTGTGGATGGAAAAGGTACAAAGGCTGGTCCCAACTCTAGGACAAGGAGCAACAAAAAATTGACCTATGAGGTGGAAAAGAGAGAATTGCAGGAATTTGTTGACTTGCATGAAAGCTTCTACAAGGAAGAGTTGGAGGTTGCTGAGACATTGAAGAAACTGTAATTCTATGTGTTTTTTGTTTTGTGTCTCTTTTTGTGTTTTGGTTCTTGTAGCAGCCGTGCTGTTTGTAACAGGGTTCCAAGGCCCCTTCAAAACCTGTTTTACCTTTTTTTAATCAAAAAATAGACAAATTGTGATTTTGCAAAAAATCGCAATTTTTGGTCAAAAACATCAAAAGTCGGTTTGATTGATTAAGTGCAAAAAGCTATTTTTAGCAAAAAATCAGTATTAGGGCAGAGTAGCAATTAATAGGAATAAATTACAATTTTTTAAAGACTTATGCAACTATGCTTTATCTTTCATGAGCTGAAAAGACCACATGTGACTTCTACGACTGTGCTAGAGATACCTTCAATAAAACTTTCAGTAGAATTTGTCACTAAATCATGGAATGTGGGTAGTTGCAATGTATGAAGAATGGACTATCATCTTAATAACCAGAGAATGAAAGGTTATAAATCTTTTTATGCAAAGTGAAAATGGTGACATTAGCCCATTGGAAGGGAGTTTAAGGTCAAGACAAACCTTGATAGTTTGAAATAATACCTAGTGCAAAGGTTTTCTTCAAAAGAGCAACATAGTTGTATGTCTAAGATGCGCAGATTTGTTTTTTTTTATTATCTACAAGAGGGGGTTGATAGTGTAGTTGTTGATGCCCTTCGAAGGTAAAAAAGAGGAAACAACCACTTTGGGTGTGCCATCACATCTATTGTGACTATGGTTGGAGAAAGCCTACAAGGATGGTATCTTTATAACACTTAAAGTGGAAATGTGAATATCCTTTGCTTCAAGAATATGATAGAATTAATGCCTTGGCCTTAGTTGAAGCAACAAATCATGTTGAGTCCCACAACTCATCTCATATAAGACATTAATTTTTTGTCAAGGCATATTAGAAGGTAAATAAGATTTTTTTTGGGAAGGAACAAGTAGTGATATTCTGACACTAGTAGAAGAACGACAAGTATGACAACAAAACAAATGGGAAACTATTAGAACTCTTGGATTTGTTTAACCTCTTACCTGTCACGTCCCCTTTTTTGAAATAGAGCCATGGAAAAGACCTCTAGCCTATTTCCATTACCCGTAGGCTAAAAGGAAAAGCAAGGGAAATAAATTATAATAATATTTTAAGTTGGGCCCAATACCCCATAATTTAAGGGGCAACTTAAATAATATTATTAAAAGATCATTGCTCAATGTTTCTTATAAGATCATTGCTAAAGTTTTGGCAAGGAGGTTGGTAGACATTTTACCCTCTATAATTAGTGTTACTCAGACAGGTTTTTATCAAGGGTAGATACATCTTGGAAAACCTCCTAACTAGCTGGGAGGCTACAAATTGGGCAAAAGAATCTGGGCAGAACACAAGGATCCTACTTTTAGACTTTGAGAACGCCTATGACAGGGTTGAATGGTCTTTTATTATTTGCATTCTGAATGCATTTGGTTTCCCGAATGAATTTGTAAAGATGGTTAGCATGCTTTTTAATGATGCATCTGCCCAGGTGGACATAAATGGAGTTCTCACTAACTCTTTCGCAATGGGAAGATCTATAAGGCAGGGGTGTCCATTGGCCCCTGCCTTATTTGTTATAGCTTTTGAAGCTCTCTATTATCTATTAAGGACTGATTTGCTGCCTGGAAAATTTGAAGGAATTGTGCTCCCTGATAATAGCTCCTTACTCAACATGCAATTTGCAGACGACACTGCCATATATCTTGTCATCTAGAAGGTGAATCTTGAGAATTTGAATTTAAGGTTAAACAAATTTTGTTTGGCATCTGGGGCCAAACTTTCTTTTCATAAGTCTATCCTGCTTGGATGGTCTGAATCTGCTCCTGATTGGCTTGGCCCTGGTGAGTGGTAGTGGGGTGGTCCTAAAAACTGGTTAGATTCTTGGGCATCCCCTTTGCTCATGATCCCTCCCTTAGGCAGATGTGGGATTGCTTCTTCTCCAAAATAGATGTTAAACTTAGAAGCTGGAACAAGCAAGCTTTGTCGCTGGCTGGTAGATTTCAAGTTTGTCAAAAAATTTTGTTAGCATACACTGTCTACTATGCCTCCATGTGGCTCTTCTCTTATTTGCAGATTGACAGTATCCAAAAGGTTATTAGAACCTTTCTATGGTCGGATGGCAAAGGAGCTAGGAAAAGGCACTATGTCAATTGGAGTTGGTGCTGCGTTGGTAGAGAATTTGGTGGTCTAGGGTTGAAGGATCTGAAAGTGCAAGGAGTAGCTTTGGTGGCTAAATGGATTGTCAAGGCCTTGGATGGAAATGAACCTTGGAAAATTCTGGTTAGGAACAATATCAGCCTGTCAAGGCCGAGATCTGCCTATGGATGGAAAAGTCTGCATCCTCATGATCTCCTCTTCGGGGAGTTTAAAGTGAAACCTTTTGGGTTGGTTGTCTTTGCCTCCATTTGGAAAGCTTGGGAGGTTTGTCGAACTCTTGTCTCAAAATCTGACCTGCTTTGGCCTACTCTTCATTGAGGTGAGTAGTTATCTCCTTGGTGGACTTTGAAACACAATGGAAGACCTGTGGCTCTCATCCAGGGCTGCTCTGGTCTCAAATGGCATAATAGGGGACTTTCTTCATTTCGTGATCTCTGCACTTCCAAGGGCATTAAGGATTGGGAGACTCTTAAGGGTGAATTTGGTCTCATGGTGTCACAGAAAAGGACCTATTCTGTCTTGCTCTCTGCTTTCTCTGCCATTCCTGCCTAGGCATCATTGTTGTGTGAGTTTGAATGGTTGAGTAAGCTTAAGTGGAATAATGGATTAAGTCTGAATCACTGTGAACCCAAGAGGATCTATAAACTGTTAAAAGACTCAGATGAGATCTTCATGCATTGTGCCAAGGTTTGGGATTGTAAATGGAGTCATAAAAGCCTAAAATTGTCCTTTCTCTCCTTTTGGTCAAGTACTCTAGAACCTAAAAAGGGCTGTTTCAGGTGGTTACTTGGTCTAAAGAAGTTACCAGTAGGTTTTAATAGCTATATCTGTAGTGTTTGTAATATTGTTGAGACATGTGATCACATATTTTTTCATTGTCCTTTTGCATGTAGAGTTTGGGATATTTTTATGGGTGGTTTGCGTAACTGGTCTCTGAGTGTTCCTAAATGTAAGCTTGGCATATTGTTTGGGTACTTTTCCAGTTTTGATTAAAAAATCAATAGACTCTGGCTGGCTCTTACTATTTGAGGTTTTATGGATATTGTGGAAAAAGAGGAATTCAAAGATCACTTCCAAAACAAACTGAGGGTTCTTATTGAGTCTGATTTTAGACTCACCCAATCTAATATTTTTCTACAGGTTGCTGCCTCTGTGGAAACTCAATTAGATTCTGGAGCAAAGGAAGAAGATATTGGACATCTCTGACTTGCCCAAGATGGGACCACAGGATTTGAGTAAGATTTACAATTCTTTTAGTTACAGGTTGGAGGAGCTGCACAGTAAATTCAAAGGCCTGCAATTTGATGAGCCAGAGGAACTTGCAATGGCACATAGTGGCACCCAGGATTCAGGTGTACCTGCAGTTGCTCCCGGTCTGGATGATTCTCCAAGGCTCTTTATTGATCAGGATGGAGCTTCTAATATTCATGCTGAACCTGAAATTGACGTGGATGCTGACACAGAAGTAGAAGCAAAGGTTGATTACTTTCCGGATCTTGAATCAGATATGGAGCTAGAGCTTTCTGAGAAGGAAGAAGACAAGGATGTGCCAATGGGCGATGCTGATCCTAAACAAGTTTGGTGGATTGTCATATTGTTGAACTTCTGTTATACTCTTTTTGGCTTTACATGCTTGAAATTGTAATCATAGGACTTTTATGTAGCTATCTATAAACTTGTGAATCCTGGGTGGGTGGCCATCTTGGCCATATAGTTTGTAACACTTTGACTCCTTTTTTGGTAATATGAATGCACTATCTTCAATCCAAAAAAAAAAAAATTATTAAAATAAAATAAAAAAGTGTTTTTAAACACTAGTATTAAAATAAAAGTATTTTTAAATACTATTTGGAGGGAAATTTAATCATGAGCCTGATTTGGAAATGTTTAAAAGGGGGCGCTTGGCTTCCTTATTGACATCGAGATTTCATTTGACATTTTCATCGTGAGCTTTTACATCCGAGTTTGTCATCCAGGGACGGAAACCCTTGGCTATCTTTAACAATCTGGGAGGATGAAACCCTCTGGCTCTTATCTTCTAGAGGTGAGGACAAAAATGCTCATCTTTGTCATTGGCAAATTCCACCTAGGGTTTACATGTTGAGCTAATTTGGAGATTTGTGTGCGAAATTTCAGGATCTTATTGATTTGGATTTGCAAGCAAATTATTGTTTGTGATTTTGGAGGGTGATCTTACTGATTTTCAGAGTTGTACATAATCTATTTTTGCTGATCACCATTTTTAATTGCTGATTGGAGGAGCGTCGTTTGTACCAGTGTCATCACAGTCACTAATCTTGTTGAGCGTTGCCATTTTTGGAGCCGTTCAGGTTGAAGGGGAGCTTATTTGCTGCTGTGTAGCATTCTTTATCAATTATTCGAACTGCCAATAGCCCTAAATACCCTACCACTGTCGTACATATTCAGTTCCAACCTTAGCAAACTGTTGTACAAGTCATTTTGAAAGATTTTAGTAGTCGTACAGGTCCGATAATTGAATCTAGGGTCTGATCTGCAATGTCCCGCTGTGTCCGTACAATAGCAAATTTCAGCATAAAGCACCTCTAGTTCCACAAAAGAAACCATCTTAGAAGATAGGGCCACATCCCAAGGAGATGCCACAGAAAGCAAGTAAGGAAGAGGAGTCAAGGAATGAGCTTAGGAGGAAGAAGTTATGCTTCTCTTGCAAGGAACCATGGGAGTTGGGTCACCGATGCCTTGATAGAGAACAGGTACACTACATAGAGGTGATCTTGGATGAAGAATCAGAAGCAGAGGATCTTGAGCCTAAGGTTGAGGAGATAGAGAAAGAAGAAACATAGAGGAGGTTTCAGGAGGTACTCTTGCTACACTTTCAGGTGCTCCTAGATATCACCCATTTCGAGTGAGAGGAGTTGTACATGCGCAGATAATTACAATATTGATTGATAGTGGAGCTACTCATAATTTCATTGATGAGGATTTGGTCTCTATGAGAGGACTAGCCACAGAGGGCTTTGAGGGGTTTAATGTCATAGTGGCGAATGGCTTCACCATTTCTTGCACCAAGAAGATTCAGTAGCTTGATGTCTCATTGGGGAGGCATAAGGTGAGAGATGATTTCTATGTTGTTGGATTGGAAAAGACTGATATGGTTTTGGGTGTGCAGTGGTTGCATTCTCTTGGAGAGTTCGCTCAAAACTATCAAACCATGGAGCTGAAATTTAAGGTTGATGGTAAGGAGGTTACACTACGGCATTTCAGATGGTAAGAGGATGGAGAGATCTTTTCATAGAGGCCAAGTGGCTTGGGCAACACGTTGCTTGAGCACTAATACAGGGACATCCGAAGATGAGAAGTCTTATCATGTGAATATTTAGTCTATTTTGGACAAGCATAGTGTAGTATTTAGTGATATACCTCTAGGATTGCTATTTGTATAGAGGATTTCAGCATGTTATTGAGCTTGAGGATGGATCCAAGCCGGTCATTACTACCCCTTATTGCCACCCTAGGAGAAATAATGAAAAGATTGAGAAGACGATTAAGGAGTTGTTGGACATGGGGCATATAATGTTGAGTTTTAGCCCACTTGCATCTTCTGCGGTTTGTGTCAAGAAGGATGGTACTATGAGGATGTGCATTGATTACAGGGCATTGAACAAGAAGACAATCAAGAACTGCTACCCTAGTAATAGGATTGATGAGTTGATTGGCTACATGGAGTAGTATACTCCAAGATTGATCTTCTGTCGAGGTATAATCAAATATGGGTTAGAGAGGAGGATGTGCATAAGACAACTTTTAGATGTCACTTTGGGCATTATGAGTTCTTGGTCATGCTTTTTGGTTTGACGAATGTGTTGGCTACATTCTAGTCTTGCATGAATCAAATATTCATTAATCAGTTGAGGATATCTATGTTGGTTTTCTTTGATGATATATTTATCTATAACAAGATTTGGGAGGATCACTTGAGGCACATAGATGAGGTGCTTGGGATTTTAGAGCAACAATCACTCTTCACAAAGGCATCTAAGTGTGAGTTTGGGATGACAAAGATTTTGTATTTGGGGCATAAGATTAGTGCCCAAGGGGTTCAGGTGGATAAGGAGAAGATACATGCTCTCCTAGATTGGCCCCTTCCTAAGACTTTATCACAATTGAGAGGCTTCTTTGGTCTTTGCAGCTATTACAAGAGGTTTGTTAAGGGATTCTCACAGTTGGCAGCACCATTGACAGACTTGACGAAGAAGGGAGCATTCCATTGGTCCAATTCAACACATCAAGCTTTTGATAAGCTTAAGGAGGTAATGAACTCTTGTCTTGTATTGGCTATTCCAGATTTTTCACTTCCTTTTGTATTAGAGTGATGCTTTAGAAGAGGGGATTGGGGTAGTTTTAATGCAAAATAAGCATCCCATAGCATTTGAGAGTAAGCTCAACGAGACAGAAAAAGGCTTTTCCATTTGTGATAAGGAGATGTTGGCTATCATGCATGCTTTGGCTAAATTTAGGCAATATTTGGTTTGTGGGAGATTTGTGGTGAAGGCGGATCATAATAGCTTGAAGTTCTTCCTCAACCAAAAGGACTTGAATGATAGGCAGCAAAAATGGGTAAGTAAGCTTATGATTTTGACATTGAGTATGTTAAGGGGAAAAATAATGTTGTGGCTAATTCAGTATTTATAAAACCATATTTGTGTTCTATGTCCGATATTTTCGTTGATTGGAGAGTTGCTATTATAGTGGAGTATGCTAAGAATGAATTTGCTAATGATATCTTGGAGGGCAAATTCCAGGATGACAAGTATAGGGAGGCGAATGAGCTCATCCTTTACAATGATGGGTGTATCTTGTTCCCAAGTCTAAGGTGAAGGAGAGGATTTTGAGGGCAGCTTATGACACCTTTGGCAGGGCATCTAGGTTACTACAAAACTTATAAGTAGGTGAGAGGTTTTCTTGGAAAGGACTCAGAGGATGTCCTTAAGCACATTAGAGAGTGTATCACATGCCAACATAACAAGATAGAGCAAGTATTTCTAGTAGGATTGTTGCAGCCCTTGCTTATTCCGAATAAAAAATGTGTGTTTTGATGGATTTCACCACTGGACTTCCACAAACTCATGGTAAGGATTGCATCTATGTTGTGGTTGATAGACTCACTAAGTATGGACATTTTTTTGCTATATCTTTAGAGTTCAAGGCACCATAAGTGGCTGATTTGTTTTTCAGAGAGGTGTTTAGGCCACATGGGTTGCCTAATAACATAGTGAGTGAGAAGGAAAACAAATTCCTTAGCTTGTCTTGGCAAGAGCTTTTTCGATTGACAGGTACAGAGTTGACTCCTAGTAGGAGTTATCATCCTCAAACCGATGGGCGAACAGAAATTGTGAATAAGTGGACTGAGGGATATTTGAGGAATTATGTAGTAGGGCAGCAAAAGACATGGATTAGATGGCTCTATCTTGGAGAACATTGCTACAATTCTTCACATCACATGTCTATAGGTATGTCTCCACACAAGGCGTTGTATGGATATGATGCTCCATCTTTCTTGGATGTGGTTACTTTATATAGTAGAGTGCCTGGAGCAAGAGATTTGGTTCAACATAGCCAAGATAGCTTGAGAGCACTTACGGAGAATCTACAACAAGCACAAAATCAACAAAAAGTATATGCAGACCGCCATTTTTTGGAGAGGACTTTTGAGGTGGGAGACATGGTTTTCTTGAGGTTGCAGCCTTATTAGCAATCTTCTCTCGAAAGGAGTGGAGCGGAAAAGCTCAAACCACAATTTTATGGGCCTTACAGGATATTGAGGAGGATTGGAGAGGTTGCTTATGAGATTGAGTTGCTAGAGCATAGCAGGATCCATAATGTGTTTCATCTTTCATGCCTCAAAAGGGCACTTGGACAACATATTATTTCTTCTACAGAGTTGCCACAACTTGATGATGAGGGTCAATTGATTTTGGTGCCAGAAGCTATTGTTGATGTGAGAGAAAAGAAGTTGAGGAATAGGAGCATAACGAAGTATTTGGTGCGTTGGAGGAGTCTTCCATTAGAGTATGCCACTTGGGAGGGTGCAGAGATTCTTGATCATCCTAATTTACAATTGCTTATGGGCTAGCAATTTCGGTAAGGGCAGATTGTCATGTCCCTTTTTTCGAAATAAAGCCATGGAGAAGACCTTAAGTTATCGAATCACTTTGTTTAGAGGTTGATTCTGGGTACGAAACATCTCAGAATCAGATATTGGTTTGAATTGATTGTGGATTTGACCAGGGTGCAATTTTTTAGGGTATGAACTGTTTCCACAATTTCCCTATCAAACCCACGTGATTCTGTTGTCGATGTGGCGATCCCAAGTTGATTCTTGACCATTTTGAGGTTTTTTTTTTTACTTTATTGACTCGAAAATGCCCTAAAACTCTCATTTTGAAATCAACTTTTGTATTTTTATTTTCTTTTCCACCACGTGAGGTAAAAATGCCCGACGCCCTACAAAAAAAGCCCAATGCCTTCAGTTGCAACTGTGAGTTCATCTCTGAATTGGCTGCGAACAGTTGAGCTAGCACCATAGGTTTTTTTTTAATTTAAAATATTTAATACTGTTTTTTTTCATTTAAAATATGTAACACAAGTATATTTAATATTTGTTTGTTAAATTGTTTGTATTTTAATATTTGTTTGTTTGTATTAAACGATTTTGGGTATATTTATTATTTAAAAATTATTTGTTAATATTGGTTTTTTAAAATATTAATACTAGTTTTTTATTAAATATTTGTATATTTATTAATTAATAGTATATTGATTATTTAATTTTAATATTGGTATATTTATTATTTATTGATATTGGTTTTTTTCATTTAAAATATTCAACATTTTAGTAAATTATTAAATTCCAAACAAATATATTGTCATCAAAATTCAAAAATTTAAAATACAATCAAATGTCAAATATTTATTATTAACAAATATTATATACTATAATCAGAAATTTTAATTTGTAATTTTAAATATTTTTAAATGAAACTATTAAATAATTAAATATACCATTATTTGGCTAATGACATTGTTCAAATTGTTTTTTTAATTTTCAAACTTGTTGCAGCTCTGTCGGCCAGTGACATAATTGATAAACTAATACAATGGCAGCTAGGTCGAGTCAAGCTCTATCAGCTAACCATCCTTCAAAATTGACCCAAGTTCACCCTTGTGGAGGCATGTACAAATGATACAAAACATTACAAGGGGCGGGACATATGTTTGGATATGTAGCGGGTGTGATAAGAAGTATACAAGTTCGTACAGTTGGGTAAAAGCCCATTTGTGTGCCATCCCTAGAAAGGGAATCAAAGCTTGTCCAAGAAAGAATGGTGTAGCTGTGCCGCCTCATAAAATAGCAAAATTTATCAAAGAGCAAGAGGAAGCAAATGCAAGAGCTGTCCTTAAAATAAGGCATCTTTTGATGAGAGGAAGTGGGTCATGGAAGCCACTTGCTTCTCCATGTCATAGTGTCATACTTGATGTTGTAGTAGAGAGCTACCCGTTTTTGGCAAGGCATGAAGAAGAGCCTGTTAATGTGAAGAGAGCAAAGGGACCATTAGAGAGGGCATTTAAAAATGATACTAGAGAGATTGCTGATCAAACCATTGCAAAATGCCTCTATGCAAATGGTTTTACACAAACTTAGGTTATGAGAAACTTCAAAGGAGATCAAACATATATTAACTTCATTGGCTCCCATTAAGGCCTCATGGAAAGAAACAGGGGTGTCCACCATTTTCGATGGATGGAAGAATGCAAGAAATAGGCCGTTAATTAATGTGATTGCAGTTTGCCCTAAAGGGGCAATATTTTTGAAAGTTGTGGATTGTGAGGGGCAAGTGAAGGATGCACAATTTATTGCCAACATGCTTATACATGCATTCAGGAAGAGGGTCCTTAAAATGTTGTCCAAGTTATAACAGACAACGCAAAGAATTGTAGAGTAGCTGGTATGTTGGTTGAGACACGGTTCTCACATATGTTTTGGACACCTTGTGCTATCCAGTCACTCAACCTTATGCTACAAAAGTTGGGTAGGAAAATAGATTGGATCAAACAAGTCTATGTTGAGGCCGAAGAGATCCAAATGTTCATCACAAACCACCACATCATAGGCCATTTTTCAGATTATTCTTGTTATTAGAGCTGTAGAAGGTAATTCAAACAATGCAATTTTTTAATTTTATGTTTAACTTCAGTAATTTATTTTTACAAATTTTAGTTTGCACTCTTCTGTCTTTAATTTTTTTATTTTCAAATAGGTTGTTGAGACTAGATTGGCATCGAACACAATCGTCTTGAGATGACTTGTGAAGGTGCGAGAGGCGCTTTCTGGCATGGTCATCAACCAATCATGGTCCATATGGAGGCAATCCAACACTGAGAGGGCAGTGTTGATGATTGTTTTTAGACAAGTCAACAATAGAGTAAAACACTAGAGTATCCCACTCTCTCTCTTGAATAAAGCTCTTCAAAGGCTGAACTATGTGATCCAGTGAAGTAACTCCAAGGTTCCTTTTTATGATTCCTGATGGGTTAACTCAGTGATTACATGTGATCTTGCTGATAATCACAAAGGGACTTACGCAGATTCTTTTTCATACTTGTTTAGCTTATTCCTCCTTTCAGTGTGGATGATGTATTCAAGGTCTCAAGATAAATAAAATGAAAAAGGTTAAGGGTTCAAAAAGTTAATCTAAGGTCAATGAAGCAATGATGTTGTATGAATAGACAAACTCCTAAGTAAACCTAACTTCACTTCGCCAAGGATGCCTACAACTACATGAAGTTGGTGCAATGTCTTAAGGTTTGCGAATGGTTTTCAAATCATGAAGGTTCATATGAGCACCCATAAGACGGTGCAGCTCAAACAAGCATCCACAATCGAACTTATACAAATTAAGCTTAGACTAGCTTTACACAACAATTCACCAGCGATGAATGTTAAAAGCATGAGCTAGGAGTTGATCAAATATTCAGTACAACAAACATTACATCAAAGAACTTCTAATCTACTTTACTTGAAACATCTCTCCATTCCATTGAAGTACAAGAAACCATGTTATTTTGCAAGACAACACTTAAACACCAAGCGAACTCCAATGTTCTTTGCATTAATCTTGAAAATATTTACAACAATCTCCAGCCCTCTCGGAGAATTTTGAGAGTCTCTCCTATTCTACTCTAATTTCTTCTACCACTTAGCTACTGATCTACTGAATTACAAATGAGGCAACAAGGCCTTTATATAGTGCTCCAGAATACATTGAATGGCTAAGATTAATTCAATAGCCAAGGGTCTAGATCGTGCCACCTCACAGGTAGTTACAACAAACTACTATTTTTAGCACAAAAGAGAGAGGCAATGAAGGCACATTTTCCAATGTGATAAGGTAAGGCGAAAGCATTTAAAATATTCTTCCACATAGGAATCCCTTTGGCTTCTTTCATTAAATGATACATTTAATGCATTAAATAATGCGGCTAATCAAAATTAAATGATGTGTACTCGCCACATAGATGCCAACTCAGCATACTTTGAAAATTGTATCATCTTTATGTGATGTATTCAATGTGATTGTTTGAACTTGTATGTTTAGGAATACAACTTGTAGATCTTTGCCTTGTTTATTCTTCTTGTAGACTGGATGTATGATACTTGTTGCTTCACTTGACTGACTTCATGATTCTTTCTTCTTCTTGTAGGTAAGTTAATATGATGATCTTCTTTGATGTTTCTTCTTAAAGAGTGGAGTAGTAGAGATATGATGACTTGAAGTAGAATGTATGATAATCTTCATTCATGAAGAGTAGGAGAATCTCTTGGACTTGAAGGTTGAATGGAGCTTGAAGTATGATGGATGAATGTCCTTCAATCATGAGGCAACTTGAAGATGAAGTAATCCTTCATGATGATCTTTGGAGTAACCCCCTTTGAAATGTAGACAATAACACCTTCTTTGGACGTAGACTTTGAAGCTTGAAGATTGAGAGATCTTGACTTGAAGCTTGGAAGAAGTGCCTTACTTGATGATAGGATGGAGATGAAGTGTACTTGCAAGATATTCCTCGGAAAGCTTGAATGGATAGATGCCTTGAACTTAATGTAATCCAACATGATGTCAGTGATGAAGAGTATCAACATGTTGGACTTGATGTGACCTTTTAGAAAGGTGTTTCCTCTGCAACTTGAAGGTTACTTAGTTACTTGTCCTTGATGACTCCTTGACTTCATCAACACCCCTTCCTTCAATGATGCAGCTTGATGATCTTCAAAGGCGGCTAGCATGATGCTCCTTACTCCTCGCTTGAAGGTGATTCCTTGGATAACTCCTTAGCATTATTGATGATCCTACAAGACAAGGTAAAAGATATATCAATGACTTCATAAAAAACAACTTTAAACATGTAATAATGTCACTTCAAACTTAGGCGCAAATATAGGTAAAAATAAGAACAAAGGGCGCCTAACATCATTTAGTTCCCACATCTATTACTTAAAATGATTTCTAACAACTGCAATAGTTTAAAGTGATTTCGCCTACTTCTAGGTATGAACCTGAGTGATTCTCTTCAAGGCGCCAATATGATGAGATCATTAGGTGCAACTTGCCCTTAGGCGGCCATTTTAGGTAATCTAAACAAGGATTAGCGCCTAGCTATGTTTGGCTATTTTCTTGGCAATTTGAAGTTCTAATTCATAAAACATGCCTTAGAGGGCTTCTCTCTCCCAAGCGCCCACTTTTAAAGTTTGAATTAACATGATTCTTCCCAAGGCGCCTAAAGACAATAACAACAAGGCATGGGCGCTAAAACTCGTCTACTTCAACTTAAGGCGCTTATTTGATGATAATTTGGACATGAAAAGGCACCTAACATATCTGGATCATTCCTTTGTCGAATTCGCACTTCTTGAGGTCTTTTATGCCCATTCCAATCAAGGCGCCCTATCTTGGAGCGTTTGAAAGTTGATCTTCCTCTAGGCACACTTTTGTCTCAACCTAAGGCGCTCAGAAAGGTCTCTGCAAGTGGGAAAATTGCGCCTAAGTGCTAGAGCAAATTCACGCCTAGAAAGGTAAGTCGCCAAGGTAGGGTATATTGAAAAATATATTTAAGTATAAGTTGAGAGATTGAATTTCTTATACTTTAAATATTTTTCAATATACCTTTCAGGATGTTTGAGATAGGTCTCAGATCCACTGGATTTAACATGTAGATTATAGAATTTGGAGGATCCACCAGATTTCAGACTTAGTCAATTTTTCAGTGTTTTAGGATTTCAGGCTACCAGACTTGGTCATTTTCAGGATCTCAAACATCATGATAGGAGTTAGTTTAAACACATCATGCTCTTTCATGCTAAGGCGCAACTTTGGGTTAGTTTGAACATCTCTTCATGCTAAGGCGCCAAAAGAAGGTAGTCTATGCATGAAGGGCGCCTAGCACTTGCTTGCTTATTTGGAGTTGTTTACATCTTTGGGAGGCTTCTTGAACTTTAGGTGCTATCTATCATTGATCTGAACTCCAACCTACATCAAGGCGCCTAAACCCATGACCGTCAACCTAAGGCGCCTTCAATCATTAGTTTAAACTTTACCTTACACCAAGGTGCCTAAAAATCGTTTGATCTTTCAAACAATTCCTACTCATGCTTGAGCTTCATAGAGGCATCTTCTCACCTCAAGGCGCTCATGTTGGCTTGTGCAAGTTTCTTAATCATTTCTTTGGCTTCAAGGCGCCCAATTCAATCCTCAAATTAGTCATTTGCTAGGCGCCTAGAGGAGATTACCCTGGAGGCAAAGGGCGCCTTAAGTTCTTCAACATATTTTAGTCATTTTAGAGACTTTATATACAAGGCGCTCAAAGTGATGGGGTCCAAACAACCATCCTTCCTTAGGCGCCCATCCATCAATAGTTTAAATCTTATTTCTCATCAAGGCGCCTAAAGACAATAACAACAAGGTATAGGCGCTAAAACTCATCTACTTTATCCTAAGGCGCAATTCTTGAGATCCTCTGAACATGCAATGGGCGCCTAGACCTAAATGCCTCTTCCTCGTCAACTTTGCAGTGTTTCAAGCTTCCCGACATCCATTTCAATCAAGGCGCTTTGATTTGAAGCCTTCCTTGCCCAAGGCGCAATCTTGAGGTTGTGTAGATGATGGAAGGCGCCCTAATTTCTAGGCGGAGTTTTGAGGTGAACCTGGAGCAATTTCGCGCCCAGAATTGTATACTTTAAATATTTTTCAATATACCTTTCAGGATGTTTGAGATAGGTCTCAGATCCACCAGATTTCACATGCAGATTCTAGATTTTTGAGGATCCACCAGATTTCAGACTTAGCCAATTTTCAGGATCTTCAGGATCAGGATACCAGACTTAGTCATTTTCAGGGTCTCAAACATCAGGATTAGGTCATCAAGGGGCTCTAAGACTAAAACACCACTGACTTCATTATGCAAAGGACATCATCCTGAACTTAGCAAAGCACTGGAATTCAAAAAAGGGGGGTCCCCATTTGCAATGGGGCGATGTGTGATTTGGTCACAACAGGCAGCAAATGTAAAGTGGGATCGCGTGGAATAACTTCTTAGTTTCATCGAGCCCATCATGAGTATGGTCCACTTTTGCCCATCATGAGTATGATCCGAGTATGATCCGCTTTACTGACATGGATAAGCCATGTTTGGGAGAGGTTTACAATGGCATCAACTCAGTGATTGAGAAGATGAAATCCATCATAAATGCAAAAGACCAAGTTTCTGAAGAAACTTTCTTCAAAGAGATGCAGTCAATTTGTGTTGAGTGGTGGAACAATTTGTTGTGGTCGTACATATTCATTTCTAGCCGTACCAAACCATCATATAGTTCGTTTTGAAGGATTTTAGCAGCCCTACATGTTTGATGATTGAATCTAGGGTCTCATCTGTAATGCGCTAGCAGTTGGAGCTAAAAATAATTTTATTGGTCTTTTTGGAGTCGTGTTGTGTCCATACAGTAGCTGGACCAGTTCATACAGGCCTGCAAATTCATCATCACAATTGGATCAGTCAACCGTACCAATTCAAGGGGGTCTTTGTGAGTAAAAAATTGTTGTTTCAGATCTATAACATTTTTCCAGCCTTGTAATCGTTTCGAGTAGTAACAAATTAATGGAATCAGTTTTCTAAGGGTTGCTAGATTAATATTTGATTCAGATCTGAGTATTTAGAATGATTTAGGGTTTCTACCAGCAATTATATTTGTCAAGATTTGGTTTAGATTTGACATGTGATGATGTTAATCAGCATTTGAGGGTTTGATCGAGTGCTTCCAGTCATTTGTTTTCAATTTTAATTTGCTGTTTTAGTTTGGTTTGGTTTGCAAAATTTAGAAAATTACAAAAAAATCAGAATATTACAAAAATCAATAAAGGGGACATTACATTACCACTCCCTAGTCAAAAGTTGTAGGCGGCTTAGTCATCACCTTGTAATCTGATCACGTTCAAGCTGTCTAAAGACATATTTTTAGTAGGTATATGGTTAAGAACGCCTTCCTTCTGTTGTGATTTATAGTTGTTTTTTTCATACATGGTTGTGCATTGATGTTATATTCTATCGTATATTTCCACTGCTATCCTGCTTACTATACTTTCCAAATAAGCTGTAAAGAACACTGGAGGCTAAATGGATGTTATCAAAGGTGGAAAGAAATTTCCATGAATTTCATTACAAGACTACCAAAATGAGAAGTTAAGGATGCCAACTTGGTGTGGTGTATAGAGTTAGACTCTTCACATATGGACATTTTTGTGGGATTGAAGTCACAGTTATAGCATGCCAAGTAGCAGGGAATTCAAAAGTTTCATGAGTTCCCTAAGGTGAGAGCAGTTGACACACCAAGTTCACAAGTAATTTCTTGAAGAATCTTTTCTTGCATGGTGGAATAACCATGGTTATGAGTTTGTCGTATCACCCTCAAATCAGTCAATTTTTATTCTAGGTTTGAGACTCTCTTGTTGGAAATGTTGTCATTGATGTCAAAGGTGCATAGACAAGATGGTTGTCATTGATGTCAAAGGTGCATGAACAATTGTTGTCATTGATGTCAAAGAGTTCGTCGTGGAGATCGTTGGATTAGTTGTCCAAGATGCATAAACGAGAATGTCAAAGTAAGTGTTGTCATTAATGTTAAAAGATGGATAGAAGATATTAGTCTAGATACATATTTGTTGAAGAATATTTGAAGTACTCATGATCTTGTTCAACATCATACTTGCTGAAGAATATTGTGTGCCCTTAGAACATACACGTTGATAAACTGCTCGATATGCAAAGCGTGAACACTCACCTTGCAATTGATACAAGAGTACAGTATATAGTTCACTACAACGTGTTACAATATATGTATAACAGAGAAGGCAGCAATCTGTTTTATGAAGTGTGTAATTCAGTTTTGGAAGTGGTGAGATTTGTTGAGGACAATTCCTCATATGGCAGCGACCAATATATAAGACATCATTTAACATGAAGTGGTGCTTAAAAGAAATTATATGGTGATTAGTATAAAAAAAGATTGCAGCCGACCTCCTCCCACACAAAGCACCTTACATATAAGACAGAAATGTCATACATTACGTGCTATTAAATATGTATAAGGTACGATTTGGAATTGAAAGAAGGTGATACGATTTGGAATTATAAAGCAAGCGATCTACATGTAATAAAGTGAGGAAATGCGATTAGTAAAAGGTGCAGCAATTTAAATGAGACTAAAAGGAAGTGAAATTAAAAGCAATGAATGTGGAGCGACTCAAATGGATGTGATTTGTTTAAGTGTGCTATACATAAAAGAATGGGTTGGGCTTAAACAGCACACACTAAGCTTTGACTTGCTTAGGTGGCTGGTGGTCCCTTTCTCTATTGACACATTAACAAAACAGAGTAAGAGAAAGGGCCCACCAGCCACCTAAGCAAGTCAAAGCTTAGTGTGTGTTGTTTAAGCCCAGCGAAAAGAATGCGATTAGCTTGGTAAATGAAGTGCAATTTGTATAAGATTAAAGGTAGTGAGAATTGAAGATTAATTCAAAAGAGCAGCGCTATACATAAGACAACGACTTAACACATAAAGGGTGCAATTTGTTATTATTATATATTAAAATAAAATTAGATAGTTTATATTAATGGTCAACTTTGTAATATATTTAGATTGTTTCTATTCTGTTGTATAGATTAGCTATAATCTATTTTAGAAACATCTATGCTTTGTATATTTAGGAAAATCTGTTTGTAACTCTATTTAAGAGTATTGCTCTTTTGTAAATAATATATCATTCAGAATATCATTTTGATTTATTTCGTTACATGGTATCAGAGCCGGTTGAGCGGGAAAATTGATTTTTTTTCCTTCGGCTCTCTGTATCAGAGCAGGAAACGATTTTTTTTTGGATTTTTTTTTCCTGTGCTCTTCATATTCCGTATGACGTACAGATTGTACGGCGCTGTACGGGCGGCTGTACTTGTTTGCTTTCTGCAATTGCGATTTTCTCCTTGGCTCTTTGTTTGCATTTTTTTCTTCTGCGGTTCGTTTTTGTTCACCTTCCAGCGGATTTCTCCTAGAGATTGCGTTTTTGAAGGTTACAAACTTCTTTGATTGGGATCTGAAGGTCGTGAGTTTCTTGAGGTCGCGTTTTTTCTTTGTTCCGCACCTCATTTGTTCAGGATTTCTGGGTCGGCGTTTTTTGGTGGCCAGTTCTTTGTTCGTCATTTATCCTCAGTTCGCAATTTTCGTTTTTGCAGGCGATTTTGTTTGGTCGCAGGGTCTATTTCAGAGGCCATGATTTCTGTAGTGATCGCGTTCTCTTTCCTTGTGGTCGTGTTTTTTCTTGTGATCGCGTTGGTTTTTTATTTCCTGAAGACGGGTTCTTGGTTTTTTGGTCGTGATTCTTGATTCTTCCCTATGCGCAAGCGATTGTGGTTGGTTTCATGTCTTGGACGGTGGCTGGTTTCACGGCTTTGAAGATTTTTTCGGCGGTTTTTGTGTCTTCAGGCGGTCATGACTTGGGAGATCTGTTGGAGTTTATTTGCTGTGCATTGGTCGCTAAACGATGGTAGTCAAACCATTGAAGGGTTGCAATTTGCATCCTCAGCACTTTGTGGCTTTGTTTTCTTCGGCGGTTTGTAACTCTGTTTGGTCGTTTGTTTACTCTGTGGTCATGGGTTCTTTGTTTTCCATAGTTTGCATCGGTGGCATGTATGCCCAACATCTGTGTGTTGTCTTTGATCAGTGGTCTTTTGTCTGCAACAGCGGGACTCTAGCATAAGTGCTTAGCGCTCAGTTTTGTCTCTAGTGACAAAGCGCTTCAAGCCTCAGTCCGTGGTCCCAGCTAATAGTCACCTCCCAGCCCATCAAGCGCTCAGCCTATTCTAGTTTCGACCTTCGGTCACGTGAAGACCAAGGACCAGCGCTCAACACTTGTTTTTGGCAGGCGGCCATTTTGATCAACTTTGGATTCCTTGGGATTTGTGTTTTGGAACCCATGCTAGGGTTTGAGTTTTGTTGGAGTTTGTGCCGTCTATCTACCTCGGAAAGTGTGCAAGATAACGTCTTTGTCCAACACCATGTTGGAAGACAGTCCGATTTAGGGGGCACCTTGGTGTAGTTGAGAGACTGACCATTAAAGGGGGGTATTAAAATAAAATTAGATAGTTTATATTAATGGTCAACTTTGTAATATATTTAGATTGTTTCTATTCTGTTGTATAGATTAGCTATAATCTATTTTAGAAACATCTATACTTTGTATATTTAGGAACATCTGTTTGTAACTTTATTTAAGAGCATTGCTCTTTTGTAAATAATATATCATTCTGATTTATTTCATTACATTATGGAGGATGTAAATTATTGATAAAAGTGAGGAGATATGATTTGTTAAAGGCAGCAATTTGCTTTGAAGAGGTGCTATGTAATTAAGGGTTGTCTCTTTTGGAAATAGACACATCTATTCATTGGAAGACACCTCTTTTAAGATGCTATAAAATGAGAAAGAAGGCGAAGTTTGAAAGTAAGAAAATAATGAATATCATTTGAATATAAGAGCAGATATAGAGGAAGAGAAGGGGCAGAAATATGAAGTGTAATTCTGATTTATTTTAGAAGGAAGTATGTGTGATTGCATGAAAAAGATATGAGCAGATTTGTGAGAAAAAATATTGATATACTTAGTGATCAAATTTGAATGAAGATATTGATATAGATTGGATCAATTTTGTGAAAGAAAAGTGTACATCATTTATAGCAGATTGGTGAAGGAAGGAAGGTATATGTGTGTGGATTTGATTTGCAAATATAAGACTCACATCATTCAGAATCAGAAGTGGTAATCAGATTGAGTAAAGGAGAATGATATCATCCATTGAAGAATTCGTAGGTTGGTGCCTATCAAAATAAGAGATTGGTGTCTCTTACTGAGTTGGTGCTTAGTTGTGGGGATTGGTGTCTCCAGTGGGTTGGTGCCTACAAATTCTACAAGTGGGGATTGGTGTCTCCAATGGGTTGGTGCTCACAAAAGAAGAATTGTAAGAGAAGTAGGTTGGTGCCTACAAAAGAAGATCAATATATATATAAGCAATGTGGTTTTCTCCCGCAAGGGTTTCCACGTAAATCGTGTGTTCTTCCTATGTTCTTAATTGCTAGATGCATTTATGTCATTGTTGTGATTGATTAAGTTTTGAAAAGTAAAAGATTGTTTGATATTGATTCAACCCCCCCTCTTAGTATCACTGTGTGCTCATCATCTCTATGGGTATCGGCCTTCTAGTATCAGATCTCGCTTGTAGGGTTGTCCAAAGGTCTAGGCAGTCAATGACTATCTTCAGCAGACTCATAAGATGCTACAGATACTTAAGGTAAACCTTCAACTGGCCCAATAAAAGGGTAAAGCAACATGCAGACTAGCACTATAGTGAATTGACAATTCTCGGTAAAAAGTCCAACCACAAACAAGGATCAGGAATGCGTTCCAACATTTTATGGTCCCTATAAGGTCGTTCACATGATTGTTGAAATAGCTTAGGAGTTGGAGTTGCCTTCCACTTGTGCATTCACAAAGTTTTCAATGTTACCTATAAGAATTATTTAACAAAATATTGCAGAAAACACTGAACTTCCCAAATTTAATTTGGATGGTAAGTCGATTCTTAATCTTGAAACACTCATTATCTCGAGAATAAGCTTATAAAATATACCTCATCAAGTAGGAAGTTTCTCTATAGGACAAGGGAGCAAGGGGAGTTGGGATTGGCTTCCACTTGTGTATTCACAAAGTTTTCAATGTTATCTATAAGAAGTATTGAACAAAACATTCAAGAAAAGACAACTTCCCAAATTGGATGTAAAGGGTAAGTCGATTCTTAATCGTGAAGCACTCGTTATCTCAGGAATAAGCTTATAAAATATACCTCATCAAGTAGGAAGTTTCTCTATAGGACAAGGGAGCATGGGTAGTTGGGATTGTCTTCCACTTGTGCATTCACAAAGTTTTCAATGTTATCTATAAGAAGTATTGAACAAAACATTCAAGAAAAGACAACCTCCCAAATTGGATGTAAAGGGTAAGTCGATTCTCAAAAATGAAGGACTCATTGTCTTAGGAATAAGCTTATAAAAGAATACCTCATCAAGTAGGATGAGGTTCTTGTATAGAACTCTACATGGGAACACGTTATGCCCCCAACACATGTTAATATTATTATTTTCAATATTTATAACTGAGTTTATGTAGTGGTTGACACATGGTGCACATAACCTTTAGTTAATTTTACTAAGCTAGTGGTCATGCGTGGTCGGTCGGTTAGGGTAGTAGGCTAAGGATTTACAGCACCCCTATCTTATAAGTTTCGGCTATTTATGGTGTCTCATGTTGTATCATCATTGTGTTTTGCTTTGATGTAATTACGTTGAAGGCGTTCCCTTATTGAGAGGGAGCAACCTGACTACCCAAGTCAATGGCTTAGACTGTTCGGGAGGTGTGCAAGACGATCCCAAATTCTTGGATCTAGGGTTTTTTGAGTTTATAGTTATAGACAACGTGGAGGCTATTTCATTTGCTTTGCAATCCATTACAATGTGCGGGATCCCAAATTGGGGTGTGAGGCAGAAGAGAAGGAGAAGACACCCTTTGTAGGCAAGATGTCACATCCACAATGGGAAAAATCTCACAGGTTTCCTGAAATTGCTGTGACATTGGCAATAGTTTCGACTGGATTGCCCTAGGCAGCTACATCTATAGAGGAAAAAGTAAAAAAGTGGCAAAGAAGAAAGAGGTAGAGGCAATGCCATTGGAGGAGCGCAAGGCATGGAGTGTTGGGTTGCCTATGGTGGCGGATAGAATTCCTTACACATATCCTAAAGGCCGCCTTGAGCTCTATCAGTCAACATGATTTCAATTTCACTAAGCAAACAACAATTTCTTCTTCAACTTTGTACAACATAAACAAATTGAGCCACTATAGCCATTCACCATTTAGCATATTGTAGATTTCTACTTTTTTTTCCTATTTTCTTTATCTTGCAATCCTTGCATTCCATGGGATGACATCTCTTTGAGGCATTATGTCAAATAGGTAAAGTGCCCTGTCTATGGTTCCACATTTTGGATACATGTCTACCAAGGAAGTTGCATCTATAACATCTGACAAAAACCCCCCTTCATTATGTTTTGATAGATGCTCATACCTTGTTCTAAAGCTCCTGTTTTGGCACAGATAGGGAGAAAGCAGGTGAAGGTTGTCGAGTCTGACTTTATACGTGCCAATTGCATTTGCCTGAAAGTTTCTAAAGACTTATCAACAAATCCATTTTTGTGCATATTCTGCAATTGTAGGAGGCCATGAGACCACATGTCTTTGAAGCACTCTATCAAACAATTTGCATACCTTGTCTATGCTTCCACATTTTACTTACACGTTTGCAAGGTTAGTTTTAATTACAACATATGTGAAATATCCCTAACTGATTTTTGTTTGTATTTTTGATCTATGAAACTGAATCAGCCTGCCTGGACGTTGATTATATGGGTACGAAGCGTCCTGGAATTGGATTAAGGTCCGATTCGCCTGTGGGTACTCACAGGGTTCAAATTCTTGCACTCAGAAACGATTCTGAATATACCCTTTCGTACTCGAGCGATTATGAAGTCGACGTGGTGATTCTAGATCGATTTTGGAGTTTTTTTGACTTTTTGACCTCCGGAAAACCCTAAAACGAGTTTTTTTAACTTTTTAAGGCATCTTAACTTGCGTGAAACTTCATTTCCGCCATTCGAAGTCTATTTCCATCGACGCCAAAACAAAAGACGCGATCACAACTGAGGCGCGAGTTTTTACTTTTAAGTTTTTCCTGCATCCATTTCGGCATATCTGCAAGACTGCATCCATTTCAGTATCCATTAGGAAGATATTCGAGCTTCCATGTAAGGTATTTCTGTCCACTGTTTATAGTTTTTTAAATTTTCAATCTCATTCATTTTAATAAGTTTTTACTATAGTTTGTTTATTATTTAAGCTTTAACATCTATATTATTAGATCTTTATTATTTATTAATATAGTATTTAACATTAAAATTAAAAATATGATACTAAATATTAAAATATATAAAACACAGTATACTTATACTATAATAGTTATATTTATTATTAAAATTTAAACAGTAAAGTGTAAGCTCATTCTAAAAATCTAAATTAAATTCTAAGAATCTAAATTAAATGGAAACCATTCTATATTTTATTTTTTAACTTAGTATCAAATTATCAAATCTATATCAATTGTAATTTTAATTTTTTATTTTTATTTCAATTTTTTGTTTTATAATTTATTTCCAAATAAATTGTTCAAATTTTAAATATAAAATATTTGTTTCTCAATCATGTTAATGCAGGTTTGTAGGTAGAGATTGTAATTTGTTACGATCGCAGCCAACTCTTAACTCCGTCGACAAACCTACCTTCAATATTGACCCAAATTCATCTTTGTGGAGGCATGTAGAAATGTTACAACAGATTCCAGGTGGTGGGACATATGTTTGGAAATGCAATGGGTGTGACAAGCAGCATACAAGTTCATATAGTTGGGTCAAAGACCATTTGTGTGCCATTCCTAGATTGGGAATCAAAGCTTGTCTAGGAAAAAATAACATACCTATCCCACCTCATAAAATTGCAGCATTTATCAAAGAGCAAGAGGAAGTCGATGCAAGAGTTGTGAATAGAGCAGGGCATCCTTTGAGGAGAGGAGGAGGCTCACAGAGGTCGCTTCTCCATCTCATACTCGTAGTGTCACTCCTGAAGTTGTAGTAGAGAGCCACCCATTTTTTGGGTAGGAATGAACTTGAGCCCGAAAATGTGGAGAGCAAAGGGACCTGTTGATGGTTGTTTTTCGACAAGTCAACAATAGAGTGAAATACTGAGTATCTGACTCTCTCTTGAGCAAAGCCTCTCGAATGCTAAACCAAGTGATCAAACGAGATGACTCCAAGGTTCCTTCTTCTAATAATGTTTTCGGTAAGAGACAGCTCAGCGATTTAAGTATGATTTTGCTGTTTACACACAAAGGGACTTACGCAGACTCTTCTCCTTTCATTCGACTTATTCCTCCTTTGATGTGGATGACCTATATACAGAGCTTCTATGATAAAGAAAATGAAAAAGGGGGTAAAGGTTTAGAAGGCTAATCTAAGGACAATGAGATAATGAAACATGTAAAGATAGACAAACTCCTCATGAAACCAGACTTCGCTTCGCCAAGAGAACCAACAACTACACGAAGCCGGTGCAATCTTCTAAGGAAACTCAAGGATTTTCATGTTGTAAATCTCCATCCAAACACCCACAGCTGGCGCAATTTGAACAAGCATTCGCAACCGAACTAAAGAAAATGAAGGTTCAGTCTAACTTTGCAAAGTGGATTGCCTTCGACAATACACGAAAAGTATGAACCAGAAGAATTCATCAAATATCTTTACGCATATTCATTACATCAATGCACTTCTAATCTATTTCTAAGCTATTTGAAACATCTCTTGACTCCATCAAGATTCAGAAACCATGTTACTCCACAAGATAATACTTAACACCAAACAAGTAGCTCCAATGTCTTTGCATTAATCTTGGAAAATATTTACAACAATTTCAAGTTCTCTCAGGGAATTTTGAGAGTCTCTCCTATTCTACTCTTAAAATCTACTTTCTACTATTACTAATGATCTACTTCTAATGATCTACTCCTTCTAATCTCTATCTCTAATCTATATTTCTAATCTCTAATGTAATACAAATGAGGCAACAAGGCCTTTATATAGTGTCCAGAATACAATGAAGGGCTAAGATTAATTCAATAGCCAAGGGTCTAGATCGTGCCACCTCAGAGGTAGTTACAACAACTTGCTATTTTTAGCAAAAAAGAGAGAGGCAATGAAGGCACGTTTTCCAATGTGATAAGGTAAGGCGAAAGCATTTAAAATATTCCTCCACATAGGAATCCCTTTGACTTCTTTTATTAAATGATACATTGCATGCATTAAATAATGCGGCTAATCAAAATTAAATGATGTGTACTCGCCACATAAGTGCCAACTCAGCATACTTTGAAAATTGTATCAACTTGTAATGATGTATTCAATGTGATTGTTTGAACTTGTATATTTAGGAATACATCCTGTGGATCTTGCCTTGTTCATTCTTCTTGTTAACTGGATGTATGATAGTTGTCGCCTCACTTGACTAACTTTATGATTCTTCTTCTTGTCGATAGATTGATGTGAATCTTCTTCGATGTATCTTCATGTAGGCTAGAGAGTAGATGATGACACTTGATTTCTTCATGAAGAGTAGGAGACTCTCTTGGACTTGGAAATTTGAAGAGTCTTGAAGTTTGATGGATGAATGCTTTTGGAAGTTTCAATGAAGTGTTCCAACTCGATGATGTAGAAGATTTGAGGTATAATCCTTTAAAGTAGTGTTCCCTCCGCAAGGTGAAAGTGATTCAAACACTTGCTCTTGATGATCATGATATAGTTGATGAAATGATTCCTTGAAGATGATCTTGAATGAAGTAGAATATATGAAATGCTCCAACTTGATGATAACACTTTCCTTATGGTGGAGCAGCTACTTGATGTCTTCTCCACATGACAATTGGTTGACTTTACTCCTAGCATGAAGGTGGTTCCAGCTTCTTCTTCTTTGATGACTCTTTAGCATCATTGACATTCCTGCAAACTTGACGCGAATAAGTAATTGCAAACACAATCTTCACTTCAGCCACCTTAGTGGATTAAATTATGAAATTTTCCTTTATAATTATGAAATATTGCTATCTAGATTCAAGGAACCTATGAAAATCCATGAAAATCCACTTATCCTTCTTGAATTTTATCAATATTTGAACAATTTCAAGGCATCTAATGAAAGAAAAATAAGAAAATCAGATCAGAAAAAACTCAGATCAGACTTACTTGATGAGCTGTTTTGTATTTGATACCTTGCAATTTGATCCACCACTTGTTTAAATTTGATAAAATCAAATTGATACTTGTAAAAAAAAACCTTGTTGCTGCTCCTTGAAGAAAAATCTGCCTTTGGAAAACAAATCTGCTCTTGAAAATGATAAAAATGAAAAGGAAATGAGGCATATATATATAATTTACTTTAAAAACTTTTCCTATTCTCTAGGCCGACCTCCTTTATTATTGTGCACAAACATTTAATTTAGATTTGGTCTTTATTTAATAAAAGCATTTTGCACGTTTTCCAAGGCAACAATTATTAAATGTTTACAACTCCCTTGATGGCGCACTAGATAAAGGCTTGGCGATCATCTTGTATGTTGGCGTTTTCCCTCTCCTTCTCAAGCGCATGAGATCAAGGATTTAAATCCTCTTGCCTTATATTTCGCATTGGATCAGCATATTGAAGTCTTCTTCTTTGAAATAGGATTGGATCAGCATGTTGTTATCTTCTTGTATTTCGCATTGGTTGAAGAATCAAAATCCTCTAGATTTATCATGTGTGGCTCGTTGGTTCAAAGCTTGGATTCCTTTTAGCATTTCGCACTAGATCACCTCTTGATGACCTTCCTCTCATGCTTCGCATTAGATAGTACTTAGTGTTCTCTTGCTTTAAGGGATGGCGCATTAGATGAAGGATTAGAATCCTCTAAGGTTTTCGCATAAGATGAAGTTTTAAATTCCTTAAAGGAATAGCGCATAAGATAGAGGATTTAAATCCTCAAGACCTTTTGGCGCAATAGATAGGTGGTTTGAGATCTTCTTGTTTGAGTGCTTTGATAAGGGTCTTTGGATTGGCGCATCACTTCATCATGTCAGAATCTTCAAACTTTGGTATATTAGGTGGACTTTCCTCTTAACGAAGCATGCATGGGGTTTGGACGCATTAGATCAAGGTGTAGGAATCCTCACGAGTTTGGTTTATCACTTAGGCAATTCGGATTCTTCTCACACATATGGCGCATTAGATAGGTAATTTGGTTCCTTCACAATAAACTTCATCCTTCCCCCTTTATGTTGGCGCACTGGATCACTAGTTGGAGATCTGCAAGGAATGAAATTTCGTTGTCTCCATATAGGTAGCGCACTAGATCACTATTTCGACTTCCTCTTGTGGGGCGCTTAGATGAGAGGCTTGGAAGGTGGCGCATTGCTTCATGAATTCAAATCTTCTAACCTCTAGCGCATTAGATCAACATTGGGAATCCTTCTGATTTTTTTCGCTTGGTGAAGTGGCTAACACTTGTGTTGAATCCTTGTGAAGCGCATTAGTTGAAAGGAAAAGATCCTTAAGTTTTAGCGCATTGCTTCACCTTTTGGAATCCTCTTTAAACTAGACATTTCTCAAGTCAAAATCCTTACATTCCCTCTTCCTTCTTGGTGGCGCATCACTTCAAGGACTGAAATCCTCTGACATTTTTATCGAAATTCTCTCCAAGATTTACTCTGAGACTTACTTTTTCTCTTTCGCACTAGTTGAAGGCCTTGAGATCTCCACTTTTGTTTCCGAAATGACCTTTTGGTTTGGGCGCAATAGATAGAAGATTGAAATCCTCTGATATTTTCGCATTGAACCGAGGTGTATAAGGGCGCATTGGATCGAGTTTTCAAATCTTCTGGCTCAAGTGTCTTCTTCTTCGTGATTTTGCGCCCAGATTCGCGCCATCTAAGTGTCCAGTCGCACTAGATCAGTGTTTTGAATCCTCTGAAATCGTCAAGCATTTTTCAGGATCGCGCGAGTAAAGGTATATTGAAAAATATATTTAAGTATAAGGTATATTGAAAAATATATTTAAGTATAAGTTTAGAGATTGAATTTCTTATACTTTAAATATTTTTCAATATACCTTTCAGGATGTTTGAGATAGGTCCCAAATCCACCAGATTTAAGATGCAAAATATAGAATTTGGAGGATTCACCAGATTTCAGACTTAGCCATTTTTTCAGGATTTTCAGGATTTCAGGCTCCAGGCTTAGTCTTTTCAGGGTCTCAAACATTCTTCAGGATTAACTTCAAAACTCAATATCTAGATAGGATTTGATCACAATTCTTCATTATTGCAAGTACATCTACCCTTAATCGTGAACCAAAGATCATAGGCAAGGAAATTGTTACCGAGCCGGCAGAGAAAGATACCCAGGACATCATCAGAAACTCATTGAAAACTCATCGAAAGCACAGAGCCCAAAAAAAAGGGGGTCCCCATTTGCAATGGGGCGATGTGTGATTTGGTCACAACAGGACCATTAGAGAGGGCATTTCAAAATGATGCAAGAGAGATTGCTGATCAAACCATTGCAAGATGTCTCTATGCAAATGGTTTGGCCTTCAATGTTGTTCGATCTCTGTATTGGCAAGATATGGTAAGAAAAATAAATGAAGCTCCAAAAGGGTACATAGGAAGGTGCATACCACCTTACTGTCAAAGGAGGTCAAACATATAGAATCTTCATTGTCTCCCATTAGGGCCTTATGGAAAGAAACATGGGTGTCCATTTCCAATGGATGGAAGGATGCAAAAAATAGGCCATTAATCAATGTGATTGCGGTGTGCCCTAAAGGGGCAATGTTTTTGAAAGCTGTGGATTGTGAGGGGCAAGTGAAGGATGCATCATTTATTGCTGATAGCCTGATACAGTGCATTTAGGAAGTGGGTCCTCAAAGTGTTGTCCAAGTTGTAACGGACAATGCAAATAATTGCAAAGCAGCTGGTATGTTGGTTGAGACACGGTTCTCACATATATATTTGGACACCTTGTGCTGTCCACTCACTCAACCTCATGCTACAAAAGTTGGGTAAGAAAATAAATTGGATCAAACAAGTCTATGCTGAAGCCGAAGAGATCCAAATGTTCATCACAAACCACCACATGTCACAGGCCATTTTTAGAGCATTCTCACGATTAGAGCTGCTGAAGGTAATTCATTATTCAAACAATGCGATGTTTTATCATTTATGTTTAACTTTAGTAATTACTAATTTCTTTTAAAAAAATTAAGTTTGCATTCTTCTTTGTCTTTAATTTTTTTATTTTTTGTTTTCAAATAGGTTGCTGAGACTAGATTTGCATCCATTACAATCGTCTTGAGATGACTTGTGAAGGTGCGAAATGCACTTGCTGGCATGGTCATCAGTGAATCATGGTCCATATGGAGGCAATCCAACACTGAGAGGGCAGCTAGTGTAAAGCAAATGATTCTAAATGATACTTGGTGGGATCGGGTGGAATATCTTCTTAGTTTCACAGAGCCCGTCACGAGTATGATCCGCTTTACTGACATGGATAAGCCATGCTTGGGAGAGGTTTATGATGGCATTGACTCAATGATTGATCAAATGAAATCCATCATAAATGCAAAAGAGCAAGATCGTGAAGAAACTTTCTTCAAAGAGGTGCAGTCAATTTGTGGAGCGGTGGAACAAAATGACCACCCCACTCCATCTTCTTGCCTTTGCATTGACTCCCAAATATTACAACGAAGTGATCCTTGCTATGCCAACAAGGGTGCCACCATACCGTGATGCAGAAGTCAACGAAAGGTTAAATAAAGCACTTACTAAACTCTATCTTGATCCTGAATTAGAGGATGTAGTTACAACTGAGTTTGCTGAATTTGCAGCCTTCAATGGGCAAAGTGTTTATGCTCTCTGCCACAAGTATAGGAAGGATGCTCATGCTTGGTGGTACCTCCATGGCCATAAAATGCCACACGTTCAAGTACTTGCAATCAAAGTTTTATCACAAGTAAGTTAATCAATTTTTACCCACCTTCAAAATTTAATTTTTTTTCATTTTAAAAATTACCATTTTCAAATTTTAAATTTCATTCACAATTTATTAATTTTAAAACTCTAACAAGATCTCCCTTTGCTTCAATAGGTTGCTAGCTCTTCTTCATCTGAACGGAATTGGAGTACATACTCCATCCACTTATTGAAGTGCAATTGATTGGCATCATCTTTGTGAGTTAGAAGTCGCAAGTTGGAATGCACGTAAACTAGCTCCTCTGTTTTATTTGATGCCAATCGGTTGCGCTTCACTGAGTGGATGAAGGAGCATGTACTCCAATTCCGTTCAGATGAAGAAGAGCTAACAACCTATTGAAGCAAAGGGAGATCTTGTTAGAGTTTTAAAATTAATAAATTGTGAATCAAACCTAAAATTTGAAAATGGTAATTTTTAAAATGAAAAAAATAAAATTTTGAAGGTGGGTAAAAATTGATAAACTTACTTGTGATAAAACTTTGATTGCAAGTACTTCAAGGTGTGGCATATTATGGCCATGGAGGTACCACCAAGAGTGAGCATCCTTCCTATACTTGTGGCAGAGAGCAGAAACACTTTGCCCATTGGAGGTTGCAAATTCAGCAAACTCAGTTGTAACTACATCCTCTAATTCAGGATCAGGATAGAGTTTAGTAAGTGCTTTATTTAACCTTTTGTTGACTTCTGCATCACGGTATGGTGGCACCCTTGTTGGCATAGCAAGGATCTCTTCGTTGTAATATTTGGGAGTCAATGCAAAGGCAAGAAGATGGAGTGGGGTGGTCATTTTGTTCCACCGCTCAACACAAATTGACTGCACCTCTTTGAAGAAAGTTTCTTTAGGATCTTTCTCTTTTGCATTTATGATGGATTTCATTTGCTCAATCATTGAGTCAATGCCATCATAAACCTCTCCCAAGCATAGCTTATCGATGTCAGTAAAGCGGGTCATACTCATGATGGGCTCGGTGAAACTAAGAAGATATTCCACCCGATCCCACCAAGTGTCATTTAGAATCATTTGCTTTACACTAGCTGCCCTCTCAGTGTTGGATTGCCTCCATATGGACCATGATTCGCTGATGACCATGCCAACAAGTGCATTTCGCACCTTCACAAGGCATCTCAAGACGATTGTGTTGGATGCAAATGTAGTCTTAGCAACCTATTTGAAAACAAAAAATAAAAAAATTAAAGACAAAGAAGAATGCAAACTTAATTTTTTTAAAAGAAATTAGTAATTACTAAAGTTAAACATAAATGATAAAATTAAAACTTTGCATTGTTTGACTAATGAATTACCTTCAGCAGCTCTAATCGTGAGAATGCTCTAAAAATGGCCTGTGACGTGGTGGTTTGTGATGAACATTTGGATCTCTTCGGCTTCAGCATAGACTTGTTTGATCCAATCTATTTTCTTACCCAACTTTTGTAGCATGAGGTTGAGTGAGTGGACAGCACAAGGTGTCCAAAATATATGTGAGAACCATGTCTCAACCAACATACCAGCTGCTTTGCATTGTCCGTTACAACTTGGACAACATTTTGAGGACCCACTTCCTGAATGCACTATATAAGGATATCAACAATAAATGATGCATCCTTCACTTGCCCCTCACAATCCACAGCTTTCAAAAACATTGCCCCTTTAGGGCACACTGCAATCACATTGATTAATGGCTTTTTTTGGCATCCTTCCATCTATCGGAAATGATAGACACCCCTGTTTCTTTCCATGAGGCCCTAATGGGAGACAATGAAGATTCTATATGTTTGACCTCCTTTGACAATAAAGTGGTAGGCACCTTCCTATGTACCCTTTTGGAGCTTCATTTATTTTTCTTGCCAATACGGAGATCGAACAACATTGAAGGCCAAACCATTTGCATAGAGACATCTTGCAATGATTTGATCAACAATCTCTCTTGCAGCATTTTGAAATGCCCTCTCTAATGGTCCCTTTGCTCTCTTCACATTTCCGGGCTCAGGTTCATTCCTACCCAAAAATGGGTGGCTCTCTACTACAACTTCAAGGACGACACTACGAGTATGAGATGGAGAAACAAGTGGCCTCTGTGAGCCCCCCTCCTCTCCTCAAAGGATGCCCTGCTCTATTCACAACTCTTGCATCTGCTTCCTCTTGCTCTTTGATATATGCTGCAATTTTATGAGGTGGGATAGGTATGTTACTTTTTCCTAGACAAGCTTTGATTCCCAATCCAGGAATGACACAAATGGCCTTTGACCCGACTGTATGAACTTGTATACTGCTTGTCACACCCATTGCATTTCCAAACATATGTCCCGCCACCTGGAATCCGTTGTTACATTTCTACATGCCTCCACAAAGGTGAATTTGGGTCAATATTGAAGGTAGGTTTGTCGACGGAGTTAGAGTTGGCTGCCATCGTAACAAATTACAATCTCTACTTGCAAGCCTGCATTAACATGATTGAGAAACAAATATTTTATATTTAAAATTTGAACAATTTATTCAGAAATAAATTATAAAATTGAAATAAAAATAAAAATTTAAATTTAAAAAAAATATCTAATTTAAAAAAAAATCTTCTTGCCTCAGTTGATATGTTTGGCGAGTTTTTCGCTTAGACTCATCGAGTTTTTGGCGAGTTTTCTGCAAAAATTCACTGAGAAATGGCGAGTAACTCGCCAGAGCAAAAAACTCGCCGAGTTTGCCAACTATGCTAATTATATATTTAAATATAATAGTATTTAAATTAACCTGTAAGAAATCTAATAGCTTAACTAACCTTTCTTATATTCAGTGTTTGAAGACATCCAAATCATTTGTTGTTTGCATTTCTACCCTCAGCTTAGATGCACTTTCTATGACTCAAATAAGGATTTGTATGTTTCACAATGCACTCACATTCCCTGTGAAAGCAAATATGCCGCCAATTTTTCTTCAATCTATTTATGCTTGTAAATAGTTGCTTTTCCTTTACATTAGAAGATTTCAAATTTCTTTTATAGAATTCTATATTTAATGTTTCAAACAACATTTTGTAAGAGAATTTTTTAAGGGGAAAATGGATAATTTCACTACTTATACCAAAAAAATCCTCCCACATAGCCTTATTTGTAACTATCTCAGTTTTGTGACCACAAGTACCTTCTTTTTATGTAACTTTTTATCCGGTTTTTTTTGGGTGTAATGCACATTCCAAGTTGGAGGTTTCTAGTTCAAATTTCTAAAATATCAATAATTTTGTACTACATTTGTATGTGGTCTTTGTGTTTGCAAAACAAACAATCAATCCAAAGCTGCCACCTATCTATGAAGACATAGGTTTTGCACAAAATGCCACTTCCTTAACGGCCTGACAATTGATCTCATGTATTGCCCCACTGTATGCTAAAAAAATGAACTCAACAAATACAATCATCGTCGGCATACCCATTGTGTATCAAGGTGCAATTGCTAGTTAGTATATTTACCCCTTCTAGTGACTTATTGCTCTTATGTACTAGGGACGTTTTTTCCTCAAAGTGTGATGATTATAACACTTCCACTCATCATTTGCCATTGTAACTCTTGTGCAAATATTTTTTGTGGCTGCTAATATTTTGAAGATCCAGTGAAATAACTTATTGCTAAGGCAGAAGGAAACATCAGACAGCAGCCACAGTTTATCTTTTACTAGTTCCCAACACCGTGCACACACTGGTGTCTAATGAGATGAATGTGTAGAGCATTTGGTAATAATCCAGTAGTGGAATCTTTAGATAAAATTAGTGAAGCATGTGGGTAATTGAGGTAAGGCTTTAGAATCCTCAACTGAAGTGGTGGGAGTAACAGCTATTGTTACAAATAAGATGAAAAACCAGCTAGAAAATACAACATTTTGGGATAGATATGTACATGTACATAATACAGAAAATCACAGTGATTGCCAGATAATCTAAAAAAGGAAGACAAAATGATAAACCTATATGATATACTTCAAGTGAGATTTTGTTCCTTAATACAAAAGTGGTAGATTTTCTCTAAAAAACAATATACAGATAAAAGGTAGAATGTGAAACTGCAAGCAAAAATGAAAAAACAAAAGCAACTATACAAGATGAATAAAAAATGAACCAACATTTACTATTGACAAAAGACCTGTTTGCATGTTTGTAAAGAAGTGAAAGAAAGTTGTCCAAGAAGTTTATCACAAGGAATGATGGAATTGTATTAAAAATATAGAAATAGGACAACCAAAAATATTGTCAATTCTCTGCTTTTAAGTGTTTGCCTAGAAATGGTAAAAATATATTACACTTTTTGGAATCTTTGAAATTTTTGCAAATATGTACATTATCTTCGCTCAATGAAGATATGAATTTTGAAAGAATTATAGTGTCCAGATCTTTAGCATGACATAAAATTGTTTTCCAAATGCTAACAAAACGTATGTGTTATCAAGCAGTAATTTATGAAAAAATTGCAACAGTATACCTGAAACTTGTTATGGTAATGACTTAAGTTGTAACTTACATGTACTAGTTGTTAAAATCCCCTATGCTTTTTGAACTTAGTTCTGCTATGTGAGTACTACCTGATGATTTGAAAGAATAGTGAAATGCAATGCACATTATCTGAAATTAATCCCCTTTTTATTCCTGTATTACTTATGGACATTCTATGCTTTTAGTTTTATATTGTTTGCCTAGAAATGGTAAAAAATGTAGTACACTATATTGAACGCTCTCTGTGAATTTTTTAGGAATCTTTGAATTTTTTGCAAATATACCAGTACATTATCTTCACTCAATGAAGATATGGATCCTCAAAGAATTGTAGTGTTCAGGTCCTTAGCATGACTAGATTTGTTTTCCAGCTACAGTCTAAATGCTAACAAACGTACATATGTGTTATCAAGCAGTTTTTTATGAAAAAAATGCAACAGTATACCTGAAGCTTGTTATGGTAATGACTTAAGTTGTAACTTAATGAACTAGCTGTTAAAATCCCTTATGTTGCATTCTGAACCTAGTTCTTCTATGTGTGTACTACCTGATGATTTGAAAGAATAGTGATATGCAATGCACATTAATGAAATATATCCCGTTTTTATTCGTTGTATTACTTATACACATATCTTACTCATAACTGATTCTTAAATTTTGCTTTAATTGCAATGTGCTTTTGAAGTTTAGAAGAAATCAATTGCCACCGGCCCATTGACTAAAAATATCTACGTTTGTTTATTTGTAGTGCATGTATTGTCACTTGTGTGCTAGGAGACAATAATTAATAAAATACATTTTATTGTTCATGGATTGATTTGCTTCTTTTTAAGCACATTCATTTGTTATTGTTTTACAGGCTTCTCATTCACAGTTCCAACAAGGCAAACCTAGTTCACATGAGGCGCCTGCCCCACCTAACAATATACTATTCATCCAGAATCTGCCATATGAGACAACCACTATGATGCTACAGATGTTGTTCCAACAGTACCCTGGTTTCAAGGAAGTTCGTATGATTGAGGCAAAACCTGGCATTGCCTTTGTTGAGTATGGAGACGAAATGCAGTCATCTGTGGCTATGCAAGCTCTTCAAGGCTTTAAAATCACTCCCCAAAATCCAATGCTTATTACTTATGCCAAGAAGTAGTTCTTTCATACATGTTACCAGAAATCTTGGACAGTTTATTCAGGTACACCTAAGGTTTTGTTTTGACTGTCACAGAAAATTGAAAATTCCATTATATTTGACTGCCCCAGCCAGTCTTTGAAAAGGGTATTGGAATTTTTCATATTGAAACAGAGGGTGCACCCTGCATTGAAAACATGCAGATTATAGATAGATCTAACTTCTCACTATATCTGTATTTTGTAAAGCATGGTGACCGTTTGAGCTGGTTGTGTAATCCAATTTTCACGGACACAGATGTATGTCCTACTACTGTTGGCAAAAATTGTGTTTTAGGTATCATGTTTTGATGTGAAAACAACATGCCAGAAAAAAGGTAAAACGACTGTGAGAACAAAGAGTTGCTCATATTTGGGATGTGAGATTGAGCTAGCGTGGTGATTGGCCAGTGCTACCTGTTTCCTTAAAATTTATTAAGAGCTCACCAATGCTTTTTTTGTTTCTTTTTGTAAAATGTATTCTGTATTTTCATTAGAATGACTAGTTAAAATGTGGGTTAACTACTGCATGCAACTAAGAAATGTCTGTTAGTTAAACACATTCCTCAATTCCTGTGACAATATATTTGATTACTCCCTATGTTCACACTGTTTATGCTGTTATTTTGGGCACACTTCCCAACTTTCATAATTGTGAATTTAAGAAGCACTAAATTGCTATTCCACCTTCTTTATAAAGAAAAAACATTAAATTTTCAAAAAATTAGGAGAAACTCGTGAAATTAACAAAATCTATTTACCATGTGCCACCACACATTGCTATGAAGGTAAGTCCATATAACTCCATGCTTTCTCCACAAACACCATTAAATTCACTCTACTTGGGTTAGAAGATTCAATTTGCAAATCAATAATATTGACTCTAATAGTCACCATGACCATTCAAATGTTGTGGTGCATGTGCACATGTAAGCGTGCACACACAAAGGGAAACATAGTATGGCCTAAAAGACAAGTGCATATAACTACATGCTTTCTTCATAGATGTCATTAACTTCACTCAATTTTAGTTAGAAGATTCATTTTGCAAATCAACAATATCGATTCCAAGGAAAAAGTCACCAGCATTCAAATGTTGCTTTGACCCATGAGGATGAACTGAGTTTACGAGGGGATGTGAAATGATCTTCAAATGTTGGACACAAACTTGTTTATAGATGGTTGATGGTGGTCCATCGACCCACATGCTGTCATCCATTTGTCCAGTTGAGCTGCTTGGATTAAAGGGGTTTCACAATGGGATCTCAAAGCAGATTTTAAATATAACAAGTAATGAATGTTTTTGATTAGATAAGTGGCAAAACAAGGGTGCCGAACCCTATTACAAAACCAAGCCCAGGAGGCAGGGAAACAGAGCACAAACAGTACTCAGACAACACAGAAAAAAGGCCAGCAGCACAAGCACAACCACCCTGTTGTAAAACCAACCAGTAATGAATGTTTTTGATAATGGTAAGCAAGGGTTTTGAAAGGGCCCAGACCCTATACAAGAGAGATAAAAGAACGAAGCCCACAAAATACTACAGAGCAAACACAAGACTCGAACAACACAACAATTGCACTACAACAACAGACTAACAAGAGGCAGAAACCCCCAAAGAACAACCAACCTAAATTTAGGGTGGTTTGAAGCCAAATTGCTCCAAAGATTTTTGAGTGAATTCACTTAGCTTGTTGAAATTATGCTGAAATCTTCCTTTCTTTGATGCCCCCTTTTTGCTTCGCACCTCCATCAAAGGAGTCTCAGACATAGCTTTTGGGTCCTCAGATTCCTTCTTACTAATCTCATCCTCATAAGAGGTCTTGCAAGCATTATCCAACTTGTCCATAAAACTGAAATCCTTCTGCTCTCTCCTTTTTTTGGGTGCCCCTTTTTCGCTTTGCACCATCGTCGAAGGAGTCTTCATCATAGCTTTTGGGTCTTTAGAATCCTTCTCCCTACTTTTCTCCTTAAACGCATCCTCATAAGTGGTCTTGCAAGCACTATCAGATGCTTGGTCCTTTTTCCTCCACATGGAATGGTTTATGTTGAAGCTCGGGCAAACAGCTGCAAAATGACTCACTTTGAGGCAACAATTGCATATAACTAAAGAGTTCTTGAATTCAATTTGTTGCACCCAATTACCTAGCTTGGAAGATATAGTAATATGAGATGGGATCACACTATCCGTCTCCACAAAAACACAAAATCTAGCGAACAACAAACGTCTCTTGAATTTTATAATTGCATCCGCCGCAATGTACTGTTCAAAGGCATTGACAATGCCCATAAAAACTTCGTCATCCCAATATTCTAAAGGAAGCCTTGGCAACCTAACCCAGACCGGAAACTTGTTGATGCAATCTTCCTCTGGGTTGAAGCCAAGAGACCAAATTTTTAAACATAGTCCATTCTGCCCCAGGAACCAGGGACCGCCCAGAAGAATCCTTGAACTATCTTCTGGATTTGAAAATGAGAAAAGGAAGAAATTATTCAACAAAGCTATCACCTCTACCTACCCAATAATCTTCTATTTTTGAAGCATCCATCTTCTGACCACGTCTATATTGGGACGATTACTGCAGAATCTCCCAACAAGAGAGCTCCAGAGCCAAGCAGCAGATCTATCAATAACAGAGTCAGGAATGTAAATTTGAGACTCCCCAGAGGCATCTGCAGAGTTCGAGGCCCCTAGCAAAGGACCTAGCTTAGGCGACATGACTAAGCCTGACCCTACAGAGTAGGATAACTCCTTCCAACATCAGGAACATCCATCAAAAGATAATCAAGCGGATTGAGAAGAACTGCCTTAGAACCTTGCCCTTCCATCATAACAGGGGAAGGCTCAATCGGGCTAGGGTAGAAAAACCGACCCAAAGTCTTAGAAAGCTCTTCCGAGTCACCCGCTTTCATAGACGGAGGAGAATAGGAAGGAGGTAAACCTTCCTTGGAAAAGACGTAGGGATCACTCAAGGTCCCTCCCTTACCAGATAAACCACCCGTGTTATCCACAGGGCAAGATGCCTCCTCATGCACTCCATCCACCCACACAAAGGAGGGAAGAAGAAACCTTTTGTGAAGACCATGGCCCTCAACACCAACAACGACCGCCTTCTTTGTGTCTTGCAGAGCTCCATAATCCACATGGGAACCCTCACAGTTCTTCCTAGAGGCAATAGAACCAACTCTTCAACAAGCTTCAAGCCATAAATCTAGCGACCACACATCATCTCCCTCTTCGAAAGATCCACACCAATCTTCAACTTCTCCTACGTTGTCTGGATCAACCTCGACACCATCCTCATCATCAGTTTCTCCCCCATCAATGCCCAGATTGCTCCCATCCTACGCCAGTTCAAAACAAGTACTGAATGTTATAGAAGTATCAATTCCAAACTATAAATGGTGAAATTGGTGGTTTGGAACTTATCATGTTTGCAATAGTAAAGATAACTTTTAATTTATTCACAGGTAGAACTCAAAATAATTGTGCAATGCAAAATTTAGAAGTACAAAAATATAAAAATTAATCATTTGATTTTTCTAGAGAAGTGTTGAAAATGTAATGTCAATTGTTAGTAGGTCATGGTTAACACAAAGTTTAGTAAATAAATGTTAATATGATAGGTGTTTATTGTTGGATGTACTTGTGGTTGTAATAAGTTAATGTAATATGTTAGCGGTTAGTTTAATAATTGTTAGAAGTTTTGGCAGTTGATAGGTGGTGGTTGAAATGAGGGGCTTGTATAAGCCATTTATCAAACAATGTAATTGATATTATTTTAAAGCATTTTGCAAAAACAAAGGTGATAGAAGATAACCTGGACATATTAAAGAATTTGGCTTAGTATATGGACATATTAAAGAATAACTCTATTTTAAATGTGTGATTTTGTAAATGTATACCCAATGTTTTGGATAGAATTATCTTTAGAGAATCAAATAACCATTAAATTGGATGGTGTTCATACATTTCAAACCCTCATAAATGCACATTGAGTTATCTAAAATGAATTTACACCTACCTTTGTTCAATTATTACGAGCTCCATTAGTGAACATCGTGATATAACTAATTATATAGATATTGTAAATTATAAATGCATATAATTATAATTTCATTATAATTAATTAGTTAATATCTATATATTTATAATATGTCGATATCGATGAGTATTGTTTTGCCTCTATAAAATTTATCACAAATAATATATGTTGTCAATAACTAGATACCAAGCAATATTGTTTAAATTTTATTTAATATCTTGATTATTTTAAATAGAATGGAAATTAAAATAATAACAAAATGATATTAATAAAATATTTCACTTAAAATGTTAAATTGACTATTGAGTATTGAGTTATTGTTGCTTAATATTTTAAAGTAAGAAATAATCATATATTATTGAAACTGAAATTAAAACAAAGGACACTTGTAGGCAATGAACAAAATTTATTTTAAAAGGGATGTGTTAAAAGCATAAAAAGGGGCCTGTTAAAAAACATGCATTCATTTATTTAAAAAAAAATAGAGGGTAGTTGTTAAAATTAGTAATGCAATTTACAGGGAAGGATTGATTTTAATTGGTTTTTGGGAAAAAATTGCTTGTGCTATTGGTTGGAAGAAAATGGGAAGCTAAATTTTTTTTGATGGTGTCATGATTAGGCATTGCTAGAACTAATAGGATTTGATTTGTAAAAGGAGGATGGAAGAGGAGAGGTCTGAAAGGGGAAGAAGAGCAAAAAGGAAGTAGTTGACAAGTTCCAATTGCAATAAAGTTTGATTCACGAATTATTATGAGAAAACTTTATCTCTGGAGAAAATTTGTCATAATTTTCCTTAGAAAATGTTGGTCTCTACATAGTTGATTCTTGCAATCCTCTATAAAATTTGTTAAGAACAATTGAAAATGCCTAGTTTTTTAATCCAATCTACAAAGCCATTTCTTTAGGTAATCCATCAACCCTTCTCATCCCTTTCCTCCATCCCCCATTGCCATCTTGCTCACCTTTTCACTCACCCGCCTATTCCTACCTCCATTAAATCCTTAGGACATCCTAGCGTGCATTTTGCACTAAAAAAAGTCTTATTGTAGATCAATCATATCAATCCTTGTATTAGTCTTAGTGTGTTTGACATCAGTTTTGTGTTTGTGGGTCTTCATTTGTTTGCCCCTGTCTGTCACCCCTTTACCATTGTAAGCTTTCAAAATCTTAGTGTCGATATTTCTTTCACAACTTTTGCATATTATGTTATTTTCACTCCAAATTAGTTTTGCCACCTCTCTATCTTCGATACCTATCCATCCACTACACTTTTGTTAGTTATTGGTTCCATTTGACCACCTTTTGTCATCTCCCAAGTACCACCAAGTTAGCCTTTCTTACATCCTAGTCATCAAAAGCTTTACCATTTGGTTGTTTATGCTTAATATAAGTGATTTCTTAGCATAGACATACATTACATCATTTTTATTCATGACATGTGGACTCCTATTTGAATACCCACAAGGGGAGTGATCAAGACATCCCCTTTATCCCTTTGTTTTGTAGGTGTTCCCTTTGATGTTTTGTGCTTGCAGGTTGATTTGAGAGAAATCTGTGAATAACTAGACTTATTTCTAACTTAGATAAGTGTTTAAAAGGTTGATAAGAAGCTCCTTATGAAATTTTAGGTTAAATAGAACTATCAAATTTGTCTAGGTTGGGCCTGGACTTGGGCACAAGACAATGACTTCACCAAGTTAGGCATAGGGCAGGGCTTCTCCTTAGGGCTAGACACACTATTTCCTTGCAGCGGCATCCTAGACTTATAATTGTATTAAATTTGGTTTGTGAGTTTATAATGACATCCCGATTTTAGTTTGAGTGGTTCCTAGTCTCGAATCTAGATGTATTTTTTCTTTATGTTTATCCTTTCTACAGTGCATTTTTTGTTGATTTTTCACCCATTTTTCTATTTTACTCCATTCTTTGCTCACTATCATGATTGGTGTCCATACTGAGATATGATCAGAAGTTGACTCTACACATACCAAGAAAGTTTGGTGGTCATATGGCCTTAGGGACTTTCTTGGAAGGACTTGTCCTCCTGGCCCTTGCAGCAAATTCTTAAGATTCAAATCTGATAAAATTTGGTTTGCAACCTCTCCAGATAACCCTTAGCTTGAATCCAATGATTCCCAGTCTTTTCAGGTGCATTTGTATTCATTCATTTTCTATTTTGAGGTTTCTAGCCTAGTGTTAGCATATTCATGTTGGTCATTATTTGTATGCACTTATCACAACCATGTATCAAACCCAACTCCATTGTTAGGTGCTTACATGTTGAAAACAATTAATTTTGAAATAGTTTAATCAACCATCTTAACACCACCACCAATTCTTAGTTTAAAAAGAATCTATCTTTTTAGGCTCTTTCACTATTCTTGGATTTCTTTGTTGAAATTCATTTGGAAAACCTGGAAATGTTTAAAGCTACTTATATAAGAAGAAAATGGATGAAGAATTAAAGAATATGATATTGAAATCCTTGTTAATAGAAATTATATATATACACCTAAAATCATCTCATCACCATTTTAGTCATCATCAGGTCATTGTTCAACCATTCTTCTACAATTAATCAAATAAATCTTATTTATTTGATTAATTATTCTAATTTTCTTCTACTATTAATTAAATAATTTTTTATTATTTAATTAATAAAGTCATTATTCATCCACTATTTATTCACTATTCACCTGGGCATTAATTAAATAAATAAAGACTTTATTTAATTAATTAATCCCTCGGCCATAGTCCAACCTTAGGTATATAAATTCAAATATTTATTTATCTAAGTTCATCTTATCCCATCAAAAAAATTAAATAAATTCTCATATTTATTTAATTCCTTATTTTATCAACTTTTCATTAGTTGTCAAAATCAAATTATCAACCTTCCATAATCAATTACACATTCCAAAACATAATTAATCAAGGTAAATCTTGTAGAAGTTTTTAAAGTGTACACTTGGGTCAAAGGTTTGGCCTTGATTTGTACGTTCTTGGTACCTAGGCATGGGCAAAGATTTGCACATCCATCTAAAAATTACTTTTTGGATATCCACCATCCACTTTCTCCAAGAAGATTCTCCTCCCTTGATCTCCCTTGAAGCTTGGAACCTTCTTTGACCACCTCTCAAAAGATGACACTTGGAGGCTCCTCATCACTCCAATCCTCCCAACAATCCTTAACCATTGATCTTGCTGATTAATTATATCCCTCCATCCACCCATCCAAAAATTATAGCGTCCTCCACAAACTATTTTCATCTATCACTTGATTGTAATGTTCCGCTGTTGAGTTGAGCACTAACATATCCCCTCTCATCACAACAAATCCTGGACCACAACCACCATAGCTTGGTGCAACAAGGAGGCTTGTGGATGAGAATTGAATATAGTAGTTTCCTTATACTTAAACTTGAGGTTGCTTGCAATTGTGAATATAATAGGTTAGACTTGGTTTAGTTTGTTTGTATGTGTTCACCCTTACTTGTACACATACACACACATATAGGGGGTAAAGCCTTGAGGTTGACCCTCGGGTGTGCCATTCGTAAGGGCGTGGCCTTGTACACCTCTTATGGTTGTACCTTATACAAAAATCATTTGAATATTTTTTTTCAATTAAAACCTAATTTTATAGTATATACTATAATATAATATATATTATTCAACATTTACAATTTTATATTATATATACTCATACATATAAATATTTATGTTAATAAATTATATATATTCCCTCATTTATGGGAAGATGAGGACTCATCCCAACCTCAACCCAAGAGCTAAAGTCAAGTGGTTTCCTCCAAAGATTGGTTGGTATAAGGTAAACTTTGATGATGCTTCCAGGGGCAATCCCGGGACTTCTAGAGCTGGTAGCATTATCTGAAACCGCAAGGGAGAGACTATTATTGTGGTAGCTAAGAAACTCAAGGAGGGCACAAACAACGAAGCGGAGGCACATGTGCTTCTGCTTAGGCTTCAACTATGCATCAAACTTGGTCTCACAAACATTCACATTGAGGGAGACTCCCATATCATAATCAACGCAATTAGAAAGCGAGCCACACCTAATTGGAGAATTCAAAATATATTAGAACTATGTTGGGAGATTCTTGACATCGTGGGAGTTTTTAAAATCAACCATGCATTTAGAGAGGATAACCAAGAGGCGCATAAGCTGGCCAACTTGGCAATTGATATGCTAGCTCATTACTATGAGGACACACCGATGATTAATGAGTAAGATATGAGCCCATCCTTAGCACGCTTGACATTTATGAAATCTCATCATGGAACTGCTTGATGGATGCCTCGGCTTGCTTGGGGAGTCTACAGGACTGAACGGAAGAATCATGAGAGATTATGGAGTATCACATAAGCCTCTTCGTGCAAGATTTATTGCCAAAATGAGAGATAGTTCACAACATTTCTCACAACTTCCAATATGAGATGACAGTTAGTTTGAGGGCTAAGAAAAGGTAGGCTACCTTCATGGGAGCAATATCAGATCTCAGGCTGAGAAAAGTGTTTAAATCAGGCTCACCCTTTTTTTCCATGCCATCAAGATGGTGTTGGGGAATGTTTTCATGACCACCAAGCATCGATATAGAGTGAACAATGACATATCCTCAAAGTTGGTTGGGGGTATTACTGGACCTTGGTGAATCCAAGGACACTATCAGGGAGGTGGCGGTGACAATTATGAAACCATAGTGGAGAGGTGGACTCAGGAAGGTGCTATATGATGCAATGATCGCGTTGGGCTTTAGATCAGAGAACAATGTGTGGCTGATGGTGCTTAGGCCCTACAACGACCCTTGGGTTCCATACATTATAGTAGTTGGACATGATGTGAAGGAATGAAGGAACCAGGCACACTGTGGGATCGAGTTTCTTAAGATGATAGTAGGGGTGGTTGACTCGTAGGGGTGGATTGGAGTTCAACAATGAATTCAGGGAAAACCGAACCAAGCCAGAGTGACATGGAAGAGGATGCACAATCAATGGAGGGGCCAATGGACAATTGAAGATGCAAGGTTTTTTTTTCAATCTTAGCAGTATAGTATAGTGTAGCTATATAATAGCCCATTATCTATGGTTGTTTAGCAATATTTTGTATCTTTTATGTTGATATGAGAAAGCAATTGTATCAGACTTAATCATAATGAAATTCCTATAAAGTGGAAATTTTTGCTAAAGGCCCTCTTTATGAGCAGCCAATTTTTCATTTTTTTTTAAAATTTTCTATTTAGTTCAATGGGAGTGACCCCCAAAAGGTCACAATTCATTGATAAATTATATATATATATATATATATATATAAAATTATTTACATAATAAATAATTAAATATTTATATGTATGAGTATATATAATATAAAATTGTAAAAGCTTATATATATATATATATATATATATATATATATATATATATATATATATATATATAGCCTTGAGGTTGACCCAGGCATGCCATTTATAAGGGTATGATCCTATACACTTCTTATGGCTACAATTTGAATTAAAATTTAATTTGCTAGTACATACTTTAATATAATATTAAATATTATTTAGTTTTTACAATTTATATTATAATACTCATATATATAAATATTTAATTATTTATTACGTTAATAAATAATGTATAATATAATAATATTATATATTATTTATTTGTGTAATGAGTAATAATATTTAAATAATTATTTCGTAAAATAGATTTTCAAACAAAGAAGTGTGTTGAAATGTGTGTATCAAATTTTGAATTTGATAAATTGAATTTAAAGAAAATGATTAATTTAAAGTGTGTGTCTAGGAATTGAGATATAATTAAGAAATTCTCACACCCTTTATATAGAAAGGTCCTTACGTAAAAATAAGAGGTCACTTTTGTGAGTTAATAAAATAGTATTTAAGAAAATACTTTAAATTTAACATAATTTTTTATGCCTTTCAAAGTCTATTAAAAAGATGTATTTATTCATTAAGTAATTATTGTTTGAAAATTTAATAACGACTAAGAAAAAATGTTAAGTATTGATAATAGGATTGTGTTGAATTGTAAACAAGATTTGATGAACGAACTAGTAATTGTGTTTGGAAATTAAGATTTCACAAGAATAGAATTATAGTTGTTCAACCGTGTAATTTTGAGTAGGTATCCAATGGTGAATTGAAGTAGATATCTATGGCTTATTAAAGGTTTTGGATGGTGCAATCTTCCTTGATTATGTGGTAACTCTACCACCATTATGTTTTGAAATGAAGTTCAACTTTATTATTGTTGATCATCCTAGAAATATGATCTCAATTATATCTACTTTATGTAAATAAAAAAACTTTATTTAACCTAGCATCATGACTCCAATACAATTGAATTAAAACTACCAGTTTGTTTATATCAAGTACAAACATCAATCATGGCAACTGTCTAAATTAAGTGTATATTGTTCTTTGAATACCTAAATCATATCTCCTTAGACCTCGAAATTATTTAGGAGAACTACATGAGCTTGATTCTGTGCACGAGGATATGTAGGTAGGCCATTGGGCACCACAGTCTAATGGAGTCAACTAATCAATGTATCTCTTTTGCATGTATCTAATCACATGTTGAACAATTGCCTAGTAAGCTAACTTGGATATGTGATGTGAATGAATATGCTCATTCAAAATTGAAAATTCATCATCACTCACTTGAATAAATTGGTTTGTCATCACCTTTATGTTGGAAACAAGGCAGATAACTGAGAGGGGGGGGGGTGAATCAGTTATCTCTATTATCTTTACTTTCTTCTCTTCTTTTATAATTTGTGCAGCATCAAAACATATAAGCATATATAATCATGAGAACAAAAATAAATCAATACAAATAACACAAGGATTTTTACATGGAAAACCCTGTTAAGGGAAAAACCACAGGGTGACTAACCCAAGATTGTATTATCTGTTAAAAGAATAAGAAGTACAAAATGGCACTTGCCAATTAGGGCTCACTGCCCGAGCACACTGCTCACAAGAGGCACATTGCCTACAAGAGACTCACTGTCTACAGAACTTACAGAAGGAAATCAGATGTTTGAACTGATGAGAGGCATCTGCAAATGCTAAAGTTCAGTTCTAGTTAGGCACAATATACTAATATGATGCACTTCATTCTTCGTCTGCTCTAGTGCTGCTGCTCTGTCACATACCGTACTTGTATTGCTACTTCCACACTTATCTCTACCTTTCTTCACACTTTATTTTCTCATATCTATTCACACACACACACCTTCATACTGGAATCCATCTAGTATATATATCCGCACCAAGGATTTCAACAACTTTCTAGTCGGTAACCAGAATACTTAAGATATTTACAAATTACTGATCTGTCAGCTAAATCCATGCTTGATTTGTAATGCGTATGAAAAAATATAGGCATTGAAGTCATCAATCATGTCGGCCAACAATGTATGATCCCTCAAATTGCTTTATCAACATCAATTACTCATCCGAATGAAGTCTGATACTCTGTCGGTTAGTTCTTTCTCAGTCTGCTCTACCTGTCTGGAACCCAACACTCAGATACTCATATCTTTTTCATGTTTTATCACCGAAAGCTCAATCTCTAGAATATAGTAGTCACGATACTCCTCTTGACTTGTCCAAGTCCGCAACTTGCTGAGTTACACCATTTGAGAGATCCAGACTTGATTGTCGGACCTTGTTGCATGCTCTGTTCTTGTTCATCGGACCAAAACAATCTTCAATCTGACTTCTGGTATAGGCATACTATGTACTGCGGATGTATGGGATAGACTTTGTTGCCATCAATGACAACACTCATGAAGTCACACAGTCTCTCTTGCCAACAATCTCCCCCTTTGGCATTGATGGCAACACTTAGTGAAAAATGACTAAGTGTCGCAGCAAACTCCCCCTTGGCTGATGCTCTGTCTTATGCACTGATTTACCGGAGCTCCCCCTTAGCGGGATTCCACATTTTTCACTACTCCGCACTCCCCCTTTGACATCAATGGCAAAGGGCAGAATCTGTACACTAAAATTTGCAAAAATTAACCGATACATGGCCGCATAAGTATATATACATGCTATACTTACATATATTTAAGTATATCCGCAAAAGTGGCCTTCAACTTTACAAATTCTGTGGCCCAGCTTTGCTTCATCCTATCCAAAATGGAGATGTGACCACTCAGCAAAAATGCATATGCTTCTGCCCTTCTTAGATCTACCAGATCACTGGTCCAGGCTGTGGTCTGAGCATCTGTTAAGGCCTCATGCATTGCCTCTAACTTAGGGATGATTATCCCTCTGAATTCACTCATCCTGTTTATTATATTCTTCTTTTCTTTGTCCAGCCTCTTTATTTCATTTATAATGACAGTAGCCTGGCATTCTTGATTCATTAAGGATGTAGTGATGGGATCAAAATTCTGAGATAAACTTGACAATTTACCTTCTTGTTCTTTCACCTTCTTCTCAATATCCTCTGTCACTTTGGGCCAGGATAGACAAAACTTATACATGTCCCCACAATCTTTAAGAGCATTTTCAAGGCTCTTTATCCCAATAAATAGGGTCCTATCATTAGCAATGAGTCCCTGTACTTCAGTGAATCTTTTTCCCAAAAACTCCTTCCGGACCTTTTCTTCTGCCGATTTCTCTAAAGAATCAAAATGAGTGCTAACAAAATTTATTAGAGATTTCAAGTTACCGGATGGAGAGGCCGAAGGATCCTTTTGAAAAGATGGCATGATCTTCTCCAGCATCCTGGATGCAATCTTTAACAGCTCATAGTCTTCCATGTGAGATTTCAGAAGTTTTTTCTTTTGCTTTGGCTTGAGCAAAAGATGCTATTTTCATTTTCTGGACCGGAGAGAGAGAGTCAAAATTTAGTGGTCCTTGGAATAATTCAGGTTCATCTATCTCCATCATTTCTTTGTTCAAGAGGTTCTTTACTGCCTCTGTAGTGTCTCTTGTCGGTGACTGAGTTTTCTTTTCTTTTAGGATTTCAGAACTGTCATCAGAGATCTTCTCTGCTTGTTCTTCTTATTTTCCCTTTACCTCCTCTTCTTGACTCACTTTCTCCTCATTTCTTCCTTCTCCTTCAATTCCTGAATCTGGAATGTCTGCAGTGGGATCCGAAGGAGAGATGTTTCCTGTGTTTACTGTTTCATGAACTTCCTCTTTCGGAACAGAGGAATCCTTGTCCTTAGACTTCTCTTCATCCATCTCTTTTGATCCTTCTACATTTTTGTCAGAAGATTCTTCAATTGTTATATTTAATCCTTCAACATCCATGGTAGAAGGTTCTTCATCTGTTTCCTCTATAATAAGAAGATTGAATCTTTTGAATGCATTCTGGAGGATGTCTTTTGTATCTTTTGCTACTTGGTCAGTTTCTCCAAGCATAAGTTTATTCATTCTTGCTTTGCTTTGGAATTCATCCTTACAGTCCTTAAAGATCATGTCCATTTGCTGTGAAGTAATAGAAGGATAGAGATGAATTGCAATCTGTTCTCGGATCTCTAAGTATTTTGCCTTTACATTCTCTTTTCTAAGTTCAAGTACCTTCTCTAGACTTTTGGGAATTAATGAAATAATTTCAATGAATGCTTTGTTATAAATATTCAGGTACCTGACTATAGCTTCTTCCAAGATCCTCTTGTTAGTATCACTATATTCACCATAGAATTCTGTTACTAGTTGTAGATTCCCATCCACAGTAACTGCCTTAATGATATCATCAATGGAAAGAGTGGGCTTTTCAACAAATTCTTCTACTTTTTCTTCTTTGTTTTTGCTAGCAAAAAATTCCCCGAATGTTTTCTTCTTCTTTTTCATTTTCTTAATTTCCTCATCAGACTCTGTTTCTTCATCATCTTTGAGACTTGTGTATGACCTTGTGGCTTTGTTTTCATTCTCTTTTCTCCTTTTTCGAATGTCTTGACTTCTGGTTTGGTGGCTCTTGAGCTCTTAGGAGTGGCAGGTGCAGAGCTCTTAGAGGATCTAGTCCGGGAGGGGGCTTGTACCGGAACACTTCCTTTCTCTGCTTCTTGATTCTCTTTCTCAGCTCTTTCCATTTTCTCTCTGTTGGCATCTACTACCTCTTTTGATATGCCAAATATTTTGGCAATTTCCTCAACTTCCCTTCTAACTTTTCTTTTTATCTCTGGTTGTCTTAGCTCAACATGTATTTTTACACTTAGTTCTTGAAAGGTTCCAAACCTTTTTGCCTCAGGGTCCTTAGGTTGGCTCAATAGGTGTTGAATGTGTAGCTCCAAGATTTTTTCATCGACCTCGTATCCCATTGGCATTATCCACACTGTTCTGGGCTCAACTGCCTCCATTAGGCATTGGTCAGTGTCAACCATGAAGCACACTGTATCCTTATATTTCTCAACTATAGATTGAGGAATTCTTTCTCTGGCTTGCATCATGCTTTAAAAGTTCTTGAAGTAACCCCAGAGAGCTATGTTTTGGGCTTGAGCATCACCAAGACCATACATATAGTCTCTAATCTGTATGGCAACCAGTTTGTCATTTTGCCATACCCAACCACTTGATCCGGGTAGCTCATTCATGTAGTAGAAGAATAGACACAGTATCAAATAACCATACTTGAAGGAGTTCTTATCCTTCTTGATCTTCTGCAAGTTTTCTAATAGTTGTCTTAGAAGAAGATCACATAGGTCATAGTCTGCATTTTCTCTCAACATCTGATATGCTGCATATATTGCAGTCCCAGACACAGAGTTCTCCCTGCTTGAATGATAGATATTATACCCAATTATCATTGAGGCAAATTTGACATCTAGATCTGTGACGTCATCAATGGTCATTGCTCTCTTGTCAAACTTGGATCCGGTAGCTTCTATTACAGTCTAGTTCTTGACAGATTTGAGTGCAGGTAACCCACTGGATGAGTGCAATCCAGTTACTGCCCTGATGGCATCTTTTGTTATCTTGAAAGGCCTTTTTAACCACATGAAATTATCATGCATTCTGATAAGAACATACCGGACCCAATCATCTTCTGCAAAACAGGGAAAGTGGATGCAATGTCCGAAGTGTTTATCCCGGAGGGCCTTGTATTGAGGTTTGAGATCAAAACTTTCATCTATTAACTGTTTATGATAGATGTCCATCAACTTAGATTCTCCAAATTCCTCAATGTTGGCATGGATGTAGACCCTAACATCTTCTACGTGCAATGCCCTATGTGGAATGCTAGAAAAAGTGCCTAAAGGATCAACTTCTAGGGTTTTGTAGGGGTGTTTCTTGAATTTTGGGCGCAGCCTATTAGTGATCTTAACAACCATTGAAGTAGCCATTTTACAAAATATTTAGAGAGAGATTTTTAGAAAGTAAGTACCTTTTCACGCTTTAGGGTTCAAAATAAGAGCCGGAACAAATCGCTAGTTGAATTGGATTTTACAGTTGATCTTTGAGAGAGTTGTAGAAACTTGATGCAGAGCTCTTCTTTTCTTCTTCTCGAATGCAAATGTGCAAATGATGAGTGAATGAACCCTTTTAACCTTGCACAAACCCTAATTTCCTCTTGCAATAAATGCACAACTTAAGTTATCCGGTTGCCTTGTTCTGAGAGAGATCTTCTCGAATCACTATGTTGTACTTAGAATCTTTTTCAGTGAGGATCGACAATGTATCTTCTTTTCTTCAATCATGCCATGGATCCGCAGATCAAAGTATTTCAATTTTGAATCATACTGGGTCTGTCTGTGAAAATCCTGCTTTACCGGATGGCTGTCAGACTGGATTAATCTTGGATGATTAAACTCTTACAAAACTCCTTGCGGATCTTTCATATTTTTACCGAGGGTTATTTAGATGTTTTTCTCAGAACCATTTAATCCGCAACATTCCATGTGCCAAATTTAGGCACCAATTGACTGGCTGGGGGATTTTTTTTTTGTGACTCCCCCCGAGCCAGAGCTCATCTGTTTAGTTTCTGGAAGGAATATCAGCACCGGATTCCGGTGCGGATCCATCTCCAATATCTTCTGTACTCTTCTTAACCCAAATCTTGCTCAGCTCCTTTTGAACTTCATCTACATTTACTTTACCTTTGCCTTTATCTTGTTGTTTATTATGTTGCACCAGACCCTTTTTATCCTGATTTTTACTTTTGCAAAATTTGGTAGTATGACCGGATCTATTGCAATTGTAGCAGACAACATTTCTTTGCATATTTGATTGATATCCTCTTGATCTGTATTGTTAGCCATATGTTCCATTCTATTGCATGCAAAGCATCTACCATTGAATGAATTATTTATTTGCATATTTCTGCATTCATGAGATTTGTGACCATACCTTTTGCAGTTGAAACATTGTCTGGAGAAGGATGGTTTGGTCCGATTCATTCTTCTTCTGCACTGAGTTGCTTTATGACTGAAATTGTTGCAATTGAAGCAATATCCATTGAAGGATAGATATCTTTGAGCATTTGGTTGCCTTACTAGAGGTCTTCTAGGCATGTTTCTTTGGTTTCCTGATCCAAAGTTCTTTTGACCAGATCCGGAGCTTTCACCTTTCTCATATCCCAATCCACACTTATCATGTACCCTCTTTTGGCTCTCAAGAAGAACTTCAAGTTGGGTTGAGCTTATCTTGAATTTCTCTTTGTATTCATTTGTTGTTTGAAGATTTTGTTTAAGAGTGTCTATCTAATTCTCAAGTTGTTCTTCATTGTCTCTAGCTTCTTCAAGATCAGATTCAAGATGCTTGATTATTCTATCCATTTTGTGGCAGTCCTATGTCTTCTCCTTGAGGGATTATTTTAGATTATCTTCACTTTTCCTTCTTTCTTCAATTTCTTGGGTGAATCTCATAACCCCTGATTCCATTTCATGCCTTACCATAATGACCTCTTTTGATAGCTTCTCACATAGCTTATTTTTCTCTTTCAAATCTTCATTAGTATCATTGTCTTCACTTTGCTTGGCTAATTTTTGAAGTAGTTCCTTTCTCTTTTTCACAGAGATACTAAGTTTTTCTTTTAGCTCATTTATGAAATCATTAGCTTCTTTGAGTCTTTCTCTTAAATTATTGACTTCAGAATGTGATTGTTCAAGATCATCTAGGGCAGACTGAAGTTGTTCCTTCATACCATATATTTCCATTACGATTCCCAGATCTTCCTCAAGTTGTTAGGCTTTGTTTAGAGGAACTTAGCTTTGATACCAATTGTTGGAAACAAGGCAGATAATTGAGAGGGGGGGTGAATCAGTTATCTCTATTATCTTTACTTTCTTCTCTTCTTTTATAATTTGTGCAGCATCAAAACATATAAGCATATATAATCATGAGAACAAAAATAAATCAATACACATAACACAAGGATTTCTACGTGGAAAACCCTGTTAAGGGAAAAACCATGGGGTGACTAACCCAAGATTGTATTCTCTGTTAAAAGAATAAGAAGTACAAAATGGCACTTGCCAATTAGGGCTCATTGCCCGAGCACACTGCTCACAAGAGGCACACTGCCTACAAGAGACTCACTGTCTACAGAACTTACAGAAGGAAATCAGATGTTTGAATTGATGAGAGGCATCTGCAAATGCTAAAGTTTAGTTCCAGTTAGGCACAATATACTAATCTGATGCACTTTATTCTTCCTCTACTCTAGTGTTGCTGCTCTGTCACATACCGGACTTGTATTGCTACTTCCACACTTATCTCTGCCTTTCTTCACACTTTATTTTCTCATATCTATTCACACACACACCTTTATACTGGAATCCATCAGGTATATATATCCGCACCAAGGATTTCAACAACTTTCTAATAAGCAACCAGAATACTCAAGATATTTATAAATTACTGATCTGTCGGTTGAATCCATGCTTGATTTGTGATGCATATCAAAAACATAGGCATTGAAGTCATCAATCATGTCATCCAACAATGTATGATCCCACAAATTGCTTTATCAACATCAATTACTCATCCGGATGAAGTCTGATACTTTGTCGGTCAGTTCTTTCTCAGTCTGCTCTGCCTGTCTGGAACCCAACACTCAGATGCTCATATCTTTTTCATGTTTTATCACCGGAAGCTCAATCTCTGGAATATAGTAGTCATGATACTCCTCTTAACTTTTCCAAGTCCGTAACTTGCTGAGTTACACCATCTGAGAGATCCGGAACTGATTGTTGGACCTTGTTGCATGCTCTGTTCTTGTTCACCGGACCAAAACAATCTTCAATCTAACTTCCAGTATATGCATACTATGTGCTACGGATGTGTGGGATAGACTTTGTTGCCATCAATGATAGCACTCGTGAAGCCACACAGTGTCTCTTGCCAACACTTTATAGGAACTCTAATTCACTAGTTGAGATAATGGAGTTAACCAATTGATCCCACAATGATCTAGGATCATTTGGATGGCATTTGCATGGTCAAATTAGGAAATATCAAAAATAAAAAAATTTATTTTCTATATCTTAGTAATCTACATTTTCAAAGGCCTTTAGGGGTGATCCCACAATACTGAGTCCCAAACTTGGGACATCCTGATATTTATCTGAAATCACATATTTTTTAGAAAAAAAAATGATTTAAGCCTTGAGGGGTTCCATCTAAAGGGTTTTAATTGAAGGGGGTTAGATAAAACCCCCTTATATCAAACCCCCTTGGAAAGAACCGCCCTAGTCTTAAATCAAAACCTCAATGGAGTCTCCTCCGCACCTGTCAAAATGTTGACAAAAAACCAATTTTGCTTCACCTTTTGGGGGATCAAATGAAGTCATTTAGAAATTCTATTTTGTAAGTATGTATCCTTTAATATAAGATTTCCAAAAAGTATGATTTTGAATATATTTGATTTGAGTATTATATTTATTTTCTATTTTTAGTGAATAGGTTTTTCACCAAAAACCTAACATCAAGGTCTCTATTCCACGCACAGAAAAAAAAAATAGAGAAAAAAATTGTGAAAAATATCTGCACAGTAGGTATTCATGTCCTTGTTTCAACAAAAAACAATTTAATTTGGATACATATAGAAAAATTTATGTTGTATAGTATAAATCTATGTCTGAATTATAATAATCTCACTTCAAAAAATTATACAAAAATATATAAGTAACAAAAAATTATGAAAAAATATCTACGCACTAGATATTGGTGTTGCAAATCTATGTTTGAAATTTTATAATTTTATCCTTTCTATAAAATTAAGTTATGATGTATGGTATAAACGTCACTTTTAAAAAATGTTGTTAACTATAAAAAATCACAAATTATTTCTTAAAATTAAAAAAAATACATTTAGAATCTACACAAAATCTCAAAAATCACTAGTTTATATCATCTTCAAATTCTTAACGGTTTAGTCGTTGTATGTGTCAGAAAGTGAAAATTTGGTTAAAAATGTCGATTTCAATGTCCTACTTTGGCCAAAAAGTGGGACACAGTATTATGGGATCACCTTTAGATAATTTCTAGCCTTGGATGGTGCAAGAGGTGTCATCTTTGACTAATCCTTCTTTCATCTCTGCTTAGGTCTTTTGGAGATCTTTCTGATGCATACAACAACTTCAATTATTGATGATGGGCTAGGAGTTATGACCCCACCAAGTTAGGGTACCAAAAAAAACATTTTCCTAGTTTTTATTTAATGTTGTAGCCAATCTATTCTCATCTGGCTGTCCATTTAAGCTTTGAAGGAGTACACAGGTGTAGTAAATCTTTGATTTCTCATGGGAACCATAGTTTACTAATCTTACTAAGTTTTTGGTTCATTTTTTCAAAGTGTATATATTGGTTGATTTTGAATCAATGAGATAGAGTTGAAGGCATGCATCTCTTCCACATAGTTAGCCAAATTTTATGAGCACTCTATTTTGAATAAAATCTATTTTATGTTTCTTCAGTAATGGTTGATTTGCATGTTATTTGTTGTGTCAATTATTGGTTATAATACAACTAGTCCTTCATTGGGTATTGCCCTATAAATTCCAAAGTAATTTGGATCAATGGTATTAGAGCTTGTTCACTCTTGTATGTCACATCACATGTGGTTAGGGTATCATAATATTGGATTGAAGGCAAGAGATATGTTGGCATGTGTCTCATTTTCTTTCAAGGTCCTAAGTTTATGTCTCTAAAGAGCTTGAAAAATCCTTCACCCATTGCTGATAACCGATCTGAGGCATCCTAAATGGGTTTCCAAGAGTGTCAAGTCTAAGTAAAAATCTATAAAAATCTAAGTTTGGGATGTTTCTGGCCTTTTCCTTGGTCTTGTGCTTTTGTTGGCTTTTCAGAGTTTTAGAGTTTCTTGTACCAACATATCATCCTTATTGGCCCCGAACTCCACCTTGGTTCCTTGCCTTTTTGTCTAAGTCCTTTGGGATCGCGGTGTCAGACTTACTCGCTTTCCTTTGACAATTAGGTGTGAGTTTAGTAACTTCACTGATCCTTGATCCCTAATTCTTCATAACTACTAAGTCTTTCAGGATCGTGGCGTTGGGTGTTCTTGGTTCTCTTTACTCTCTAGGCATGTGTTTTACGGCAGCCCTAATCCCTGATTCCCAACACTTCATATTTACCTACGTCTTTCAGGCTTGCGGAGTTAGGTGGTGCAAGTTCCTCATGATTCAAGTGAAAGGAGATTGGCGGAAGCCCAATTTGTTGAAGCCCGACAGATTTGCCTTCTTGATTGTGGTGCTTTATATTTCTTTGGACTTCAAAGTTTGGGAAGTCACTTGTTTCTCTTCCTCAGGTGAGTGGTATTTGGTGGAGGTTCGATTGCCAAAGCCTGATAGGTTATTTGCCTAAGTTTTTTGGACTTTCGACTTCAGGGTGGTGTTCATTCTTTTTTCGAATGTAAAGCAATTTGCTGGTGGCCCGATTCCCGAAGCTCGATGAGATGGCCTTACCTTTGCATTTCATTGGGGTTACGGGAGGACTCATTCTCTCGATTCTAAGGAAGATGGTTTGGTTGATTCCTGATTACTGAAGCCCAACAAGTTTACTTACCTTGCCTTTATATTTCTTTGGACTTTGGAGATCTAGAACTTACTGGTTCTCTTTCTCAAAAAGTAGAAAAATGTTTAAAGTGGGCCCGATTGTTGAAGCTTGATAGGTTCTTTCTTCAGACTTCAGAGATCAAGGAGTCTCTTACTCCCATTCAAAAGAAGAATGATGTTTAGCGTGGGGTCGATTGTCAAAGCCTGACAAGTTTGCTTTGTCTTTGTGTTCTTCAGACTTTAGAGATCAAGGTGTTGGTTGATGCTCTTGTTCAAAGGCAAATGAATCTTAGATGAGGGCCTGATTATCGAAGCCTGATATATTCTACCTTCCCCTTGTGTTTTTAGACTTCAGACTTTGGGGTTGTGCTCATTTCTCTCCAATCAAAAGCAGGTGATTGCTAGATTATGGCCTGATTGCCGAAGCTTGATAAATGGGCCTTCTCAATTGGTGCTCCCTTTATGTTTGTCAAAGTTTCAAAAGGGTCTCTTGCTCCTAATAAAGAGGAAAGATAATTTTCTAAAATCCTGATCTATCAGGGCTCGATGTATTTGCCTTCCTAGTATGTTATCTTGTCAATATGTGATGGGACGCTCCATCTACTCTCTGGGCCACCATTAAAGATCATTTCAAAGATTGATGGCATTGTAGGTGAGCTCCATTCATCCTAGGACTATTCTAGATCCTTCCATAATAAATTTATGTATCGAGGCGTGGACGAGCACTCCATATCTATAGGATTTTCTGGCATGACCCATGTGGTTGTGATGCAAGCAGCATGGTCACCCTGTAGACGTGTTGACCAATCCAAAACCCACTCCTAAAATGCACTAGTGATTGTAATGCTATATATACATGTTCAAAATATGTGAAAGGGGTTGGTCTCTGAACCAATTTCTAGATTTCAAGTGTCTCAACAGTGTTCTAGGGCATCAAACAATGTATTTTGATTTGTAAAGGGGAAAACGTGTACCTTGTAAAGCATAGGAATGTGATTCAAAGATAGATGCATGTAATGGTATGTCTCCATTACAGTTTGTAGTTATTTAGGAGGGTGTTTGAACCTAGTTGCTCATCCTCTCTTGCCACATTTGCCAGTATGAATGTAACAGAAGCTAGAGAAGTATGTGACAATGGTTTAATTCATTGCAATGCTTTGTGATGCTCTTTCTTTTTGTTTCATGTGGGTTTCTACATTATTGCTTGGATTACTAAGAATGTCCATTACATGAGATGAGATATATGCATTATGTGAGGATGCTCATAAGATTCCATTTATGCTTTCAGTTCTGTATCTCTTTCCTCTCTGTAAACCCATGACTCTGTTTCCCAATGGAGTAGGCATCAGTTTGGTTGGTGAAGGGCCAACAACTTTTTAAATTATTTAATCTTTCTCTCCCTCTTGAATCATGCATGTATGTTCTTCCCTCTTATCCCTGTGTATGTAGTATTAAGTGGATTCATTTGCTGGGGAAATGCAATATAGTTTTCATCTTTGAGTGTCAGGTAAGAGAGGATTTTCATCTTCTTATTTGAGGTATTTAGGTCTATATGTAGCTAGTGTTGGCATGAATTTAGTGACATATTTTGGTATTCATAACACATTGGGTATGGTTGCTTAAGGGACTTGAGTTGTATTGTTTTATTTCTCTTTAATTATCCTATATTTAAGACCTCAGGGAACCCCCCCTTGGCCTAGCACAACCTAAAGTTGAAGTTGAGTCTACCCACTCACAACAATTGGTCCATTCATGCAATTGTCTTATCATAAGCCTTACCCATTGCCTATGCACGACATGTCCCTGGCCTTAGGCTCTAGTGTTGAGTCTTTAGGATTGGTGGATCTACATGTATGAGCACCAACAAGATCCATCAAATTACCTTCCTCTAAGGTGCACATGATTGCAGATGGATAAAGAATGGGCTGACTCATCAAACCCCTTCAAGGTGTTGATTGACGCCACTTTAGAAAGATAATGCATAGAGATGATGGACCAGTTCAATAATCTCCTCCATTAGAATTGAGATAACATGCAATGAAACACTGAACAAATGGGGAGACCATTTGGTGGCCACATCCCTTTCAAGGTATAGGTAAATTTTGATATTCTAACTTTTCAGGGAAAAATTGATGCAGATGCTATTGCTGGTTGGATATCCAAGGAAAAATATTTATCTGTAAATCAATTTTTAGATTCTAAGAAAATAATATTTTCTCTCCTCAAAGCTGAGGCTTGTGTGCAACAATCGTGGGAGACTAAGTTGTTATCAAGGGAGAATCATAGGGGAAACCTTGACTATTGATAATTTGATGCAATGATGAATGAGCACCCCACATGGGGAGACTTTGTGGAATAAATCAAGGAGTACTTTCCTAAATATACATATGAAGAGAAATATATGCAATGGTAGTTTCTTTAGAAAAAAGGACTAGTCAGTTCAAGATTACACCAACACCTTCCACACATTGTCAACAAAGATTGACATCCAAGATGCAGAGAAGCATCAAGTCTTATAGTACCGCAATGGGATTCACCAATATATTCAGATTGAGATGACCTTTTCTAAATATTGAGACCTTGGGGTTTGGTTTCAAATATTTAGTAAAGATTGAGAAAAAACTAGATAAAAAGGAAAGAAGGAATCTTTTGCAAACAAGTCAAAGGGAGAAGGTAGTAACAAGTTCACGGGAAAGAATCCAACCAAGGAGTTCTCCTCACAAGTATCAATAATGAATAAAGGCACCAAAAAGACACAAAGAGATACATGTATGTGATGTGAAATTCATAAGATCCACTGACATAACACTAAGGATTATTGAGCCATGAATACCCTAATGAAAAGCACACAAGTAGAGACAAAACTTGAATTGTTGCCTACAAATCTTTTTGAGTAAAAGGGTGATCATTAGATAATTGAGGTTGATCCATATACAATGGTTGTCACACAAATCCTTTTGAGTAAAAGGGTGATGATTAGATAATTGAGGTTGTTCCATATGCAATGGTTGCCACTACCATAGTCTTGCCCCATGAAGATGAGGAACACTTGTTCCATTCATAGATGTGGGTAAATGAGAAGGGACTGCACTTCATTGTTGATATTGAAAGTTAGAAGAATTTGATTTCTGTTGAGAATATCAAAAGATTGAACCTATAGATGAAACCTCATATGCTATCATATTCCATGGGGTGAGTAATCCAAGGGCGAGATATCTAGGTAAATAAACAATGTCAATTTCCCTATTCCATTAAACTATTCAAAGAAGAAGTAATTTATGACGTGGCACCTTTGGATGTGTGTGATGCATTATTGGAGAAACTATACATATACAAGGATCATGGAATCTATGAGTCTAGATTACACAATGTCATTGTTAAGTTGTGTGAACAAAAGTATAAGATATTAAAGTTAAGTATTGCAAACCTTGTATTCTTGGTCATTACAAAATAATGTTGACATGAGATTTCTCAAATTGGAATATTTGTACTACTAATGATCTAACTTGAGGAGGTAAGGTTAGTTGTAGCAACTACCCATGCCAAACCAACAACTACAACCACGCAACAAAAGTAGATGGATCAGATGTCAAGGTATGAAGATGTATTCACTTCACCAACAAGGGTACCACTGGATTGTCAAGTAAAGCGTCCGATTGACCAAATTTTAGGGACACCATTACCAAATGGGCCACTATATAGGAGGCCAATCTTGGAGAATGATGAAATCAAGTGAAAAATATAGAAATTATGTTATGAACCATTTTACTCTATGTTAGCTAGTATTAGTTGGGCACATATGCTTTGTAAGTTTCCTTAGGTAGTATTAATAAAGGAGGATGCATATGCTTTGTAAGTCATCCCACTAGTTGTTAGAATAAAGTATTACGCATGGGATGGTAGTAGTTGCCTTTGGCAAAACTCTACATTGTAATGACTTCCCAAATGGAAGGCATCTTAGATATTTGTAATTAGAGTGTATGCTCTATTTGGAGGTTGCCCCCTCAAAGTGGTGTTTCAAAGATAATAAAAACATTGTGTTTCTCTTATTTCTACATGTTCAGCTTATTTTATCTTGCAGGTTCATTACAAGTGGTATCATAGCTCTTTCTAGGGTCATTTTTGTAATCAACTTTACTAATTTAGGTCCATATGTAATTATCCATCATATGCTCTCACCTCACCCTAAAGGGATCTTGGTGATCACAAAGTTGTTATAGTCACAGTTGCATTAAAACTAGTTAAGAAGGGAAAATCTAACTACTAATGCATATGCAAACTAGTGTTAACCTTCTACCTCAGTTTAGAGCATAAATGGAAAGTAAACTAAATAAAACAATGCAACACTAAGTAAATCTTATACCTTCCATTCAATGTTAAGATGTGCTGCAAGTGATTTGTGCTCATGGTGTTGATGTTGAATGTGGTTGCTCAAGATCCCTGCAGCATACCTTTGATTTTCTTGATTGCTTGAAAATAGCTCGAGGGATGTTGGATTTATAGTTTTTGGATGGGAGGATCAATGGTTAGGATTGATTTAAGAGATCAATGGATGATGTTGATTGAGAGATTAGGGTGCATGAGAAGTCACCAAGTGACACTTGGTGATTGATGCACATGATGAAAGTTTGGATTGAGGAGATTTGGATGGATCTAGGAAAAGATGGAGGGTGAGAATCAAAAGGTACTTTTTGGTATCTTGTGAAATCTCTCACACGTGTGAGAATGATTATGGGGATGTGTGATTATGACAAGTAATACATCTCACATATGTGTGAGAATCATAGGGAAGTGTGAGGCCAGCGTGCATCTGTATAAAGATTTCTGACTTGTTATACTAATCTTTATATAGCTCATGTACATATAAGAATTCCTTCATGATTACATTTATCATGAAAATAAGGTCAATTAGAACACCCTCATGGGTTTTCTATTTACTTGAGTTGTAATGTATAGAGGCCCGTCATATATGTTCACTGACACATCAATAGAGGAGACATAAATGATAGGTTTGGGAATAGGCCACTCTTGAGAGGCTTGGGGGCGGGTGTCCATCATTCGTATCATTTCTGAGAATGGAGAAATAAATTGATCGGTGTCAGTTTCTAGCATCGATGAAGTGGAAGCAAGGTCAATGAAATTTGAAGAATGATGTGGAAGAAGATTTGTATAAATTTGTAGATTTTGATGAGGTGGAGCAATAAATTTATTACCTCTATCATTAACACTAGAAACTTGTATTACATTGGAATTGATGAGGTCTTGTACAATATACTTAAGATGAAGGCATCATTTCGTGTTGTGTTCAGGAACTTTGTGAAACTAACAGAAGGCCTTCAGGTCGTAGGAAGGTGGAAAAGGTTTGTTGGTATCCAGAGGATGAAGAGGTGGCAACTACACTAAATTGTTATTTAAGAGTTGTTGCAAGATTGAATAGAGAGACTCAAACAAAGGAGTAAATTGTCTAATTCTCACCTGTTTTGATGAAAAGAGGGCCATGGCAGTAGATGAGGGTGTTGTGGCCGCTGCATTGTTGATGATTGTTGACGTGTTGTTTTTAAAGAAGTTTTTGTTCTTTTTGTAATTGTTGAATGAAGAATATGAAGGTCTGAATGACACAGTAGAAGCCTACAAGGTGAGCACCTTGAACTAGCTAATTGTCTACTTGTAGTCACATAACATTGTGCAAAGATGAGAAAAGGAAGGATATTTCATTAAATAATCTTATCCCTAATCATTGGTTGTAGGTTTCCAACAAAAACCTGGTGCTCATTTGAATTGGGTGAGGCATACAGAATGTGTAAAAATAGAGATTGATATAGGCACTTTTCAAAGATGACAACTCAAATTTTGGACACTAGCACCCAGGAAGAACACTAGAACCCAAGAAGGACACTAGTGCCCAGGAGAGAAACTAGCACCCAGAATGGACACTTGAATAAACATGTTGTAGTCCATTTCTGGCGCTAGAGTCCACTTTTGGCATGGTAGTCCTTCCCAACGTTGTAGTCTTTGGGTCGTTCAATAATGAGCACTTCCTGACCTTTTTTGAAGAAACTTTCTATAGAAAAGTTGTTCTCCTTGGTCTCCTTAGTCTTCTTGTCATCTCACTTTGTTGAGATGTGATATTTTTGGTTAGTTATTCCCTCTTTTTCTTTGGGAAGTGTACCTTTGCACAGAATCGACTGGTGGACATTCCAATTCGTTGAGGCCTTGTACCTCCTAGTTGTTCCACCTCTTGTGTGGATTTTACCTTATGGTGGGATTTTGTTTTGTGTTGTCATGGAATGGATTTGAGGTAGTTGTCACTCTCATCCTAATCCATGTGTTTGTGAGGAAACGAGGTCGTGGACTTCTATATGATCATTATCATGGAGGAAGCTCTATTCCCTCACATGATCATTTTGGTGACTTTGTCACATGATGGGTGAAGTATTTTACTTGTGCCACCTTTTCTAGTAAAATGGTGACATCATCTTGTGTGTTTTTGTGCTTATTATGACACCTTGTACGTGTGTTAGTACAAGGCGACATGCAAATGTCACACTTGCAAATGTGAAAAATTTGTTCATCTAGTGTTTGTTTGGTTAATGTCTTGGGTGAAAGCTTGAGATATTATAGACTCATTTGAGGAGTTCTATGTTGATGTAGAAAAATTAATAATCAAAGCAAGAGGATAGATCAAGGATTGAATCCAAGTAGTCTAGATTGAGGTGAAACATTAGAAGTCTAGTAGTACACTACTAATTATCTAAATATTTTAAAAGTACATTGCAAGAGGAGAAGAAATAGGATAGAATATTGATGGTACCACTCATGTTGTCGAAGAGGTCCCAATTTCATGTATGAGTTGAGGATAAGGTTTTTGTGAAGTTAGTAGTTGGTTGTGAGATATGTTATAGTGAGTCATTTGTAATGTGATTGCAAAGCTTTGAATCTTGATGTAATAATTGTGAATGAATGTAAATATTATTTTCTACTTTGCATGCATTTTTATTCTTAATAATTTGTTATGTGAATAGATGTTTGTATTAGGTTGCATGCACTGATAGTATTTCATTAGATCCTCCATCCACAATTACATCACTAAAGGTATACAAGGAGTGAAGCAAATTGAAGTGAGTTCAACGAATCCCCCCTTATTTTTAATAATCAAATGAAGTCCCAAAGTAAGGTGTGAATGAACATAATAAAGAATAATTAAAGAAATGTGCCACTAGAATAAAGACACTAAAAAACAAGAATGTCAAGATAACATGATCATTTATTAGCATCAACTAAATCAATCAACCATCCCAAAACTATATGTAGATTGTTGTTTACCTAAATAAAACACATTATAAGGCCCTAAATTCCGTAGGGCCATGAAGGGGTTACTATTATTTTATGTTTAGGTTAAAGGGAACAATTAGGTCACATTGCAATTAGGGGTCTTCCCCTGCTAGAGTGTAAGTTGAGGGAAAACCTAGTAATTGATGCATCTTTTATTCATTTTAATATCTATCTAGTGCATAGAGATGTTGTGACCTCTCATAAATTTTTAGTAGTTTAGTTGGTTCTACTAGTGTAGATTCACACTGGGTGATTGCCCCCATTATTTACATTTCAACACTTTTTTTGGACTTATATTTTTGCACATCTTTTATATCCACTTTAATGACATTGTAAATAGTTAAAAGGGCCAATTTTAGTATGTTCACAAAGAGGACAAGGTGATATTTTTAACACATTTTTAGATTCATTTTCATGGAAATAGAAGGAGGATTCACAAACCTATCTTAAAAAGGCCCTACACAAGATTTAGGAGGATATAGGTCCTAATATTGAATCTTTGAAGGACGAGAGGAGATAAACCCCCACATACTATTCCAAAAAAAAACATCTTTCAATTTATATATAGATTCCAAAATGCAACTTTCTTATGTAGAGGCGCAAAGGTGGTTGAGTGACATCAAGCCAACTTCCAAGTTGCAACACATTTATGAACTTGAGGAGAAGATAAACATTTTATTCCACCACTTGGATGAGGCAACACATACATGTGATATAAACAACTCTCTCAAAACTTTATATATTGATTGTTATTGAGTTTATTAAAGCATTACCTCAAAGAGAAAATTGGCACTAGGAAAAGCCATATATTTTTTAGCCTAGTGCCTACTCTATAAAGACGTAATAGTGAAAGAGTGCATGGATGAATTCTAAGTTTTATATCCAACACATAGTCAGATTAACTAATGAAGGACTTCTTGATCTAATACATAGAGAAATCTATTTCTATGTAAAGAAAAGTAGAGAGTTATCTATAAGGATAGTGTAATAATGGAAATTGCACACTTTACAATCCTCTTTATTATGTTTGGCACCTACTTTAGTGTGGCCCCTTTGTTTACCTTTGTTTACCCCTTTCTAGCATTTATTTACTATTTTATGTTATCCCTTAATTTCCCCCCTTTTCATGTCTTGACTCCTTTCTTATCTATTTCCAATGTGTTTTTCTCCTTTCTCCATGTTCCTTTACCACATTTGTTCTAAACATTAAACGACCTCTTCATCCACTTGCTCCAAATATTTAATGCTTTCTTATCTCCTCTATGCCTAACATATTTTCTCCTTGTTCCTTCCATATCTCCCAAACCATGGCTCCTAATCATAGGGAACAATCACCATTGATCTTTATATCATCTCTTCTTCCTCCCTTAGAAATTTGGGCTCCCTTAGGGTATGAGACACCCCTATCACTTAATCTACACATATGTCCCACCTTCCTATAACCTCCAAAATTTAATGTTATATTTCCTTAGGCTAACCACCTATGTTTTCAATTGTTCCACCTTTGAATTTCCCTAAAAAATCTATAAATAAGACCTCTTTTCTCTAATTTTGGGGATCCACAATCCACAATACACTACATTTTCATCCTTTTGCATTGTATTGCAATGATTTTGGAGAAAATTTGATCTTTGGATCTTTCAAGTCTTGACATTTTGGTTATACACCATCTTAGAGCTTTGGAGTTCACTCTTGCAACCATTGTGGAGATTCTTCATAGCTTTGTGTGGAGCCTATTCTTCTCTTCTTTCATCACGATAGGAATTCTTCTGAATTTCCCTTCTGACCCACCCTATTTATTCCTATCTTGTTATTCCCCCCTCTCATCTTAAGCTTCTTCTCATCCACATCTTTTTCCCTTACTCTTGTTACCATTTGATAGACTTTTTCCATCTCCCATTATCCACGTATCCTCTACTTTTCCACTTTGTAGCTAGATTAGAGTTTTATTTTTATGCAAATTTGACTACATGTTTCCATGTTTATCATACTAGTCTATTTATCTATGTTTCCATTTACCATGTTTATATGGATTTCATGTTTAAACACCATCTAGGGGCTGATCGAGGCAAATTCCCCTATAACCTTTTATTTTGTATGGTTTTCCACATAAAAAGTCTACTTGCAGCCATGAAGGAATTTGTGAGAATTGGAAAGTCAATGTAGTTATAAGAAGTGATCAACAGACCAAGGCAAACAATTATTGAAAATTTCATTTCATTTGGACAAAGAGACATTTTCTCCCTTGGGTCATTAAACCTTGAGATGTGTAAGTTAATTTACACCTATTCATTATCCGATGCTTTACTTTTCAAGGTTTCCATCTAATAAGTATGGCAGTGGAAGGGGGAGTACAACAAAGCTGGAAGAGTGTGTAAGCAATAAGCATGATATGCTACTAAAGAAAATATTGGAGGCTAGATCTTACCAGAAACATTTTTCTTGGCTTATTATTGATGGTTATATTGCTGAGATGACTTATCATTAGATGAAATCCCTCATTTTGTCTTAATTTCACCTTACTTTGCTAAAATCACAATTTTGTTTTATTTATGTGGATTTCTCAATTTTGTTTTGCTCATGTGGATTTGTGTTTTTAGATCGAGATGGTGAGATCTACAGAGAGAGAGGTTGATTTAAAAGGATAAATTACTCAAGACTCTTTGATATGGATTCTAATTCCTTTTCTTAAGAGAAGCAATTTTGAAGGCAATTTTTCTTCTTTATGGCATTTTACAAGAAATTAGTATATAAGGATCCTAATTTTCTATGAAATTATAAAACGATAGAAATGAAGGGGAGGAGACACTCTTCATATCTCATTTTGAGGATCTATTGTTCTGCATAACAAGAGGACTAGAATGATGGGTAATTTTATAAAGTAGTTTTAAGAAATTATTTTAAACATGATAACAATTAAAAGTAAATTTTGATGAGGTCATAAAAACCAAAAGAGAATTTGGAATTGGGTGCATGAGCTCTGCTCGGGTTTCATTCTTAGCCTTGTGTCATTTTTTTTTTTATGTCATAGTGCACCTTTGTGCAGGAAAGTTCATTATTCCTCTACATTGATTGTAGGGGATTTTAGTTTGTCATGCCTACGAGCATTCCTTTAGCCTTTTTAACGGCCTTAAACTTTATCAACCCAATAGTTTCTACTAGTATTTATGGTTTTATGGCTCTCAAGGATGGCTCTATTGAACAAGCATCCTAGGAAGTTTGTCCCCAAGGTGTTCCATGAGGTATGGACTTTGAATCCCCTCTGGATGTGGTGTTGCCCATCCCAAAGTTTGATAGTGCATGTAAATGGTTAGAACATTTCACTTTAATAGGATACTTTGTTGGGAGGGTCCCCCCTAAAATCATGCTTAAAGATTAGGTCAACAAGGCTTGGGTCCCCATGGGGTTCACCTTGATGTTGTCCAAAACCTCATTAAGGGTTTTTTCTTATTTTATTTTGTTGAATCCAGCCATGCAGAAGCCATCCTTAAACATGGCCTCTAGTTTGTTCGTACTTCCCTTTTAGTTTTCCAACCATGGACTCAAGATTTTGTTGTCTCTAAAGAAAGGGCTATTCATGTCCTATTTGGGTGGAATCCTTGGGTTTGCCTTTGCCATGCTAGAATTTATTGGCCATTATCATCAAATCACTTGGTAAAGTTATTTGTGTTGAGCCAGACAAGTTCTTCTTGACTCATTCTAAAAAATGAATTTGTGTTGAGGTTGACCTCTTGAAAGATTTAAAAGAAACTATGGACATTTAGATTGGACAAATGCATCATACCTAGTGTGTCCTTTATCTTAATCTACCAAACACTTACTTTAGGTGGCAATCCTCCATTCAAAAGATTAGGGATTGTCCCTTGGTCTTCCCATGCAATAAGACCATTTCTTGGCCTTCTTCTAAGGCTCCTCTTCCTCAAAAGGAAGAAGGGTGGACCGCACTTAGGAATCATAAAGGTAATTAAAACCCTAGCAATAGTGGAGCTCATGCTAAGACTCCAGGTAACACTGGAAATTAAGCTATTAAGCAACTACCTAGAACAATTTCAAAATCTTAGGACAAGGAGAAAGAGGTTGTTCCCTCCAATGGAGAGTTATCCGGTGAGGTGAATAGGCCAAAGTTTACCAAAATGCCTCAATTGGATTTGGTTTTATCTTCTCAGTCAGACAATATTGCTTGTTCTCCTACCTCTTCCCCCTAGTGGTTCTGTGGCATTCTTGCATTCCACTTGGGAATCTAGATGAGGGTGAATATGTCCTAGAGAAACGAAGGTTGAATACCCCTATCATTCAGTTGGGTAGTTTTTCTTGAGATGATTTTTTGCAAAAACGCTATGCCACTCTTAATGAGTTGGATAGTGATGATATGACTCTTGACTTCCGTCTATGAATTTTATCTCCTATAATGTTTGAGGTATTATAGACCTCCCAAATAAATACTTTGTGAGAGACACTAAATAATGGTTTTTAGGTCTGGATGTTCTCCATTTGGAAGAAGTTAAAATTACTAGTTTTTTTTTTCTTTTTGTTGCTTGCCATGTTATTTGGCTAGCTAATCTTTTTTTGTGTAGCAATCATGATGTAGGTCATGGAGTCATCACTTTTCTCTCTCCTAAGCAACATTCACATTTAGTTGATCATGGACGTGATCCCACTAACATAGTGTTATGGGCACTTTTCAACATTGACAATCATTCTTTTGGAGTTATTAATGTTTATGCCTCTAATGATGGTATTGAAAGATCTTCCCTCTGTCACTGGATTGTTGATTTAATGCATACCACCACTTGGGTTCTATGAAGAGACTTTAATATGGTTGAGATGGTGTGTGATAAATATGGCACTCTTCCTATGTGCTGGATAGTAGGTGAAAGGGAAGCTTGGTATTTCATGTGCAATAAATTGGGAATTTTTTATCCCTACAAGGGCTACTACCATAATCATTCCCATTAGTATATGTGCAGCAATTTCTGGGTTGGCTCTGATAGAGTGTACAAACGACTTGATCATGCTATGATTTCAATGCAATATTTTTTTCCATTTGCTAGCTATTTTTCCCTTTCAATGGGAGCCTTTGCTAAATGATGTCCTTTTTGATCATTCTCCCATTTAGTTTTGCATTGAATGACAACTTGCTAAATCCAAGGCTAGTATGACTTAGTGGTTTATCAACACATTCTTATTGACTCATCAACCCATGTTGGCTCACATCTAAAATGTTTGGAACCTTGATCCTTAGCCTACTTATCTGATAGGTTGGATTTACTGGTGGAATAGTGTTATTAAATACACCTCCCATTTTCTTCAAATTTATGGCTGGTAGTTGGAACGGTTTTTGTACCACTCATACGAGGCCACCACCTCAGAACTCCACCAATCCATTGCTACACTAGAAGCCCATCCCTTTACTCCTGCTTTGCAGCTGTGGGTGGTCAAGCTTCATCAATAGAAGCAAATTTATGATAGTCATACAACCATAGGCACTCAAATTAAAGCTCATCTACATTGGCTCAAAGTGGGAGATCGAGCCTCTAAAGAATTTTTCCAAGCTCTTCGTGCTTGCCACACTTCCTAGGCCATTAAGAAAATAAAAGACGACCATTAACTCCTAATTGAATTCCTTGATATCCTTTAGGATTTTGTTCATCATTATGAGTAGGTGTTTAAAGCTCAAGAGAATTCTCTTGAATGAGATCATGCTTTGGAACACTGCCTTAGGGTTGTCCATTGTCAACTTTCTCATTCTCAATGAGTCTTTTGTGATCAACTACTCACTCTTGTTGATCTTTGTGAAGCCATCTTTTCCATGGCCAATGACAAAGCTCCTATAGGTGATGGATTTCCTTATGAGTTCTACAAGACTCTTTGGGAGTTGGTTGGAAAGGATCTTCATAAATTATACCTTGAAGCCTTTCATTCTAATTCCTTAGGAAACATTATAAATAAAGGAAACATTAAGTTCATACCTAAGTCCAAAAATCCAAAGGATATCTGCAACTAAATACTAATTACTCTACTCAATGTCTCCTACAAGATCATTGTCAAGGCTCTTACTTTGAAGTTGCGCCATCTTCTTTCATAGATTGTGTGTCCTGAACAAACTGGCTTCATTAAGTCTAGGTATATTTTGGACAATATTAATGCAGTTTAAGAATGCATGGAATGGGCCCAAAGATCACAACAATAAGTTGTGTTCATCAAGATTGACTTTGCTAAAGCCTATGAATGTATTGAGTGGCCTTTTATCCTTGCCATGCTTCAAGATTTAGGATTTGGCGCTCGCTTTGTGCAATCTGTTCGCATGCTTTTTTTAGATGCCTCTGCTTGTCTTACTATCAATGACCATCAATCCAATGCCTTTGGAATTTTTGGTGCATCTATCAAAGATGTCCTTTATCCCCTACTCTTTATGTGCTTGTTGTTGAGGGCTTTGGATATCTTCTAGCCAATTTTGTTTCCTAGAATTTGGTCAAAGGAATTTCTTTGCCCAATTCCTCAATTCAATTAGTGAATGGGCATTTTTCTGATGATTCTTGTATTACTCTTCTAGAAGATGAAGGTAACATCAAACGAGCCTTGCATTGTCTGGATATTTTCTATAAGGCATTAGGTTCCAACATTTAATGGCAGAAAACTCAATGCTATAGGCAATTTTTCTTACCTAAGCCTCCTTGGATTGACACTTTTGGGTGGAGATGGATTGAACATGGGGAAATTTTAGATGCTTTGGCATTCCTTTTTCCTTTCAATCCTCCTCATCCTCTTTATGGCAGGTTGTTATCTCTAGAATTGAAAAGAAGTTGGCTTATTGGATTACCAATCCTCTCTCTTTGGGAAGGAAATTCTAAGTGTACTCAAAGATCTTGGTGGCTACTCATGTCTACTATTCTTCCTACTGGGTTCCTTCTAAAGCTTCCCACTAGAATCTTGAAAAGATTCTTAGGGGTTTCCTTTGGGCCTCCTCTAAAAATCATAGAGGTTTCCATCATGTGGTTTGGGAGTTTTGTTGTATCCTACATGACTCTAGAGGGTTGGGTTTGATTTCCACTCAATGGAAAAGATTAGCCTTTTGTAGAAAATGGATTATTTGAGCTCTTGAAGGCAATACGGCCTATAAAATATTGGTGCATTATTGCATCTTTATAGGTGTTTCTTACAGGTTGCCATCTTGGAAGGGGATTGGCCTTCACACCCTTCTTATCATGAAGGAGTGCATCCAAATTCAAGACTTACTTTTGCGATGAAAAGAATTCAGAGAGCCTAGTAATCCATCAAACCTTGGTTGGTCTGGAATGGAAATGAATTTTGCATAGGGCTTACTATTAATCAACAATCTATATGGTGGTCTCCTGTTATCTCTTATCAAGATCATCCTCTAGCTAGGACTCCATGGGTTCTTGCTTTGAGGTTTTCAAGATGGGATTTAAGACCCTTGTGGATCTTTTTTCTATAAAGACTAAGAATTTTATTACTTGGACTAAAACCAAATTTAAGTTTTGATTGTTCAACTAGGACCTCAAAACCTTCCAAGTAGTTATTGACTTTGTGTCCCTAGATATAATTCACAAGGTTGGGGTTTGTTGTTTCAAGCCTTGGTGGAATGATTGGAGATGGTATTCTGATACACCATTTCATAATCAAAATCCTCATAAGGGATATTATTGGCTCTCTTCTCATTTTCCTATGGTGCCTATTCTAAACCAAATATGGTTGTTGTAATCTTCTTTGAGCACTTGGCAATGCAGGTTTCAAACTATTTAGTTGGCCATTCTATAGTTGAAGCTTGCTCATTTTGCCTAGTGTATTATTTTCCAAGGCCTTCCGTTTGGCTCCAGATTAACTCATATTGGGATTAGGGATCCTCAATGCCCATTTGCGGTCATCAAGAAACTCTCAATCACCTCTTCTAGTTTTGTCCTAGAGTTCAAGTTGCTTGGACTTGGATTCATGATTTTTTTAGACCCTTTCGACTTGAGTTGTCATGGCATATGGTTTTATTGGGGGACTGAATGAGAATCTCCTCTAGATATACCTAGGTTTGGCATGCTTTCAGGGTAGAAATTATTTTCAGCATATGGAAGGACAAGAATTCTACTTTATTTTGTGTATGTTCAATTGATACTAACTTCTCACTTTACACTAAGGCTATGATTTTTTCTAATGTGGTTTTGTAGATCTAGGTGCAAGCCAACAAAGTTTCACTCGAGGTGACATATCTTCAGGTGTTCTTGGATCATTGGGGTAATGCCCTGTGTACTGTTTCCAAAGTCCCTTTGACTCTTGCCTCTAGCCAAGGCCATTCTTTGCCTTGTGGACATTATTGAGGGCATAGCCACTCTACTCATGGTGAATAGGATGTGCATTCTCATGCCTCTCAACTTCCTATGAGAAGAGACAAGGGTCGATCTCAGAGAGGATGGTCCCAGCCTACTTGCTGCCACTCTGCCTCTCCCGAAGCTCCTAGCCATGGGTTTGGGGGATGGTCAAACTCTAGCAAATTCCCTTGCCTTGATCTTGCTATATCACTTATTCATGACACTTAGCCTCTCAATGAAGACAAAAAAGATGATGATGGCAATGCTGGTTGGGAGCCTCTAGTGGATACTTCGAACCTCGCTAATGTTTGAGGTAAATTAGATGACCGAGACCCTTTTCCTTCCTACTAGTGCTTTAGCTCTTGTCATGTAGTGTCTTGTTACTGTATTTTGTTCTAGGTTTTATCCATATTTAGACTTTGAGGTGTGACTTCTTCTGCCCGCCCTTTTTTGTGAATACATGTAATATTATTTTTTAAGTAGTAATTCACATTTATTCATCAAAAAATAAAAGTAAATTTTGATTAATAAAAATAATAACCATTTATCATTTTTTAGTGTAAATAAAATGTAAAATGATTATCTATTTGATATTTAAGTAAAATAGTTTTAAATACCATTATAAATTATACATAAATTTGTATGATCAGATAACATAAAGCTTTATGTTAACTCATGGGATTAATAATTAATAGTCTCTAGTATTCTCTAACATTAAAGTAGCATTTGTTGATGAAATTATTAAAAATTGTAGTAACAGAGAATGCTTAACTTATAACCTAATTAAAAATGGGGATTTGTTTCTCAGGCATTCTTCATTGTTTGCAATATGTGCTATGAAGAGAGATTTATATATTTTCGTGATCATTCTAGAAATGGGTGGTAATTTATTGTTGTTTAGTTAACACTTGACATTTTCCTTTTACAAATGCAATGTGTTAGGTATTTGATTAAATTGAGCTTATTCGTATACTCTTAGAATGAGTAAATATATGGGAAAATATATTTAATAAAAAAAACAATATGTTATAACAGAAAATTAAGACTTCTGTTCATGTATAATTAATTGGATATTTTGAATCGCATTCAACTTTAGCTTTATAGGTGTATGGGTTGTGAGTGTAACAATGAGTTGTGAAAATTGAACACTATCAAAATATTTTTTTTTATAATAACATAAAGAAAGTTAGTTTGATAAAATGTATGGATTTTTATTTGAATGGGAAAATTTTTCTTCAAGCATTTACAATGTTATATATTTGTTTAGGTCTTATGTTTTAAGTGGAAGACAATTTAATCAATCTTCTGGATGTTTATTTAAGAGTGTTATATGCTTACCTCATTTATTAGTAGGTAAAAGTTTTTAGAAGGTTAATTAATTGGTTGATAGGTTATTATATACTTTTTGATGAATAACCATCTATTACATTATTTTAGAAAAGAGATGTATTATATGAATTCACAAAAAAGTGGGTATAATGGAATCACACCTTGAAAATTCTAGACAAGGCGAAGCCTTAAATAGATAAAGACAAAAATACCATTGCACTCAAACCTCAATGCAACAAGAGCTGTAGAACTAGTGGGAGGAGGTGGTGGATCATGATCAAAGGGTTTCCCCCATCCATCTAGGAGGTCTTGGCTATCAATAATTGGCTCCCACCTTGTAATGGCTCCTTCTTCAATTTGTTCCTCACCAGGTTGCAATTCATTTCTTAAAGGAGAGATAGACAAATTAAATCGAGGGACCTTGTCACTATCTGGCCAACCTGAGGCACCCTTGTCACATCATTGAGAAGTAACAGAAGGCACATGTGTCTACTAGGACCATCTACATCCTCTGTATTGAGGGAAGTTGTGTGAGCCATTAGAATATGGCTGGTATGATCATTGTGATTATGGCCATGTTTATGCTCTTAGGAGGAGACGGGCCTTGTGAAAAGGTGAAAGTGGCACACATGTGATAGTAGTAGTATTAACCCAATGCTCAATAAGAATTTGCAAATAGACAACTTACAATACAACCTTGTAAGCTTGCACCTGAATTTGTAGAAGAACATTAGAACAAATCATAGACTTAGTAGACAAGAAAAATGAGAGTCAACTAAATCTCTCAAAAAAAGAGTTGAGTTTATATCTTTCCAAATACTGTACAAGATCTCCACTCTGAAAGCATGCCAAATTTTGGTGAACTTAAGTGACATTCATGGCCAATCACTTAGAAGTATTATTTTCCAAGAATAGAGCTCAAGTCTAAAAGGCTTAAAGAAATCATGTATTTAAATCCAAGTATCTTGAGCCTATGGGTAGAACTGGAAGAGGTGCTTGAGATGAGGATTAGCAATACCTAGATGGATCCAACAAGAATAAACAAGGAGATCGTAATAAAGAATACATCAAGAAAAATGAGCAAGCTAGGGTTCCAAAATGGTTGACCAAATTGCACGAAATATTCATTGCTAAACAATGATTGTGGATTGTAGACCCCATTTGCTATTAAGTTTTTGAACCATAAACTTAGATGTGGAGAAAGCCATGAGTAGCCTTTACAAGGCTTGTAATTACAAAAGAGATATCAAGATATCATTTCCAATCTTTCCACTAGGGTATAGTGCATCTAATCCCAATCTTGTGAAACATGTTTGGAGGAACTGACTCAACAATGCTATGAAAAGATTCAAAAGCCTAATTGGAAAGCATGTATTTCACCTTGGCTTTAGGCCAAGATAGCCAATTTCTTGTGGATCTAGAAAATAGGTTTGAAATGGATTGGATCTCTTTGTGAAAAAATTGAGAGGATGAATCCATGGGACTTTGGATAAAGGTTAATCCTAACAATTAATCACATGAGGCCACCAAAGAGAGTGTTGATTGATAGAAATCCCATTTCTAAACTCATTCTTGATCTAGAGTAGCCAAGGTTTAATAGCCTCACAATCTTTCCATATGCTTTTGGCAACAAATGTGCCCTGAATTTGCACACATGCTCCTTCATAATGAGAGTGGATTGAAAACCTAGCCCTTTCCAAGTTTGTCTATCATGAGGTACCTTGGATGAAATATAGTATTGCAATTTAAGATTTTTTAGGCCCCTCAAATGAGCCAACCATTGACAATAAGTATCAATAAGATCAAGCCCTTTAGAGTCACGAGAAAGGCAACATAAATCCCGAGTGACTTTGTGAAAGCCCTTTCCTTGTTTAAAAGAATCCTATAAGAAATCTCTTAATAACTTTTCAATTTTTTGGCAGTTAGAAGGAGCCCATCAAGAAGAGTAATAAATATGGGTGGTTGCAAGCACCTTAAAACAAACCTAAAATTTCCCGGCAAGAGAATTAGGTTTGGGTATCCAATATTGCAATTTCTTCTTAACATGAATAATAACAAATTACCATTATATACTTAACTTTCTTAATAATGACAAAGTTCATTTGATAAAATGCATAGATTTTTTCATCCCATAAACCATTATATTCTTAGCTTTTTTGATAACTATAAAAATATGTCTAGTAAAATGCATATATTTTTAATATTTAAACACTAAAACATTGCAAGTGCCACCTAATAAATGGTTAGAAAATATGCATACCTATTAGACATGACGAGATAAATTGCTATTGATTATTTGACCATTGAAATGTGTAATATTTAAATAGAGTGAGAATGTTTTTGATAAGATAAACGGCAAAAAAGGGTGCTGATCCCATGACAAAATAGCCATCAAGGGCTCACCAAAACTTGAATAGTTCAGAACAAACCATTAAAGTTAAGCAACATAGCAAAAGACAACAGAACCAATAAACAAAAACACAAGAGAAACTAGGCACCACAGGGACAGTACATCGACCACGAACCGACAACAGACAAACCCCAAGCCACCAAAGGCTACTTGAACATCTTGTCCCAGTCATCAACTAGGAACTGGAGCACATCATCATACTCCTTCATCTTCTTGTCTGTCTTCTCTTGACCTTTGGGCACCTTCTTCTGGAGAGCCAACAGAGTTGTGGCATACCTGTGCATGACCTTGGCAGAGAAATTGGCCAGGGTATTAAACTTCTGTTCCAGATGGGTCATCCTAGCCTCCAGAGTCTCTTTAGCCTTACCCTTGTTGTTTTTAGTACCTTTCTTCTTCTTACTGGTCTCTTTAGTCTTTTCCTTAGTGCTGTCAGTATCCGAGTCTTGCACATTAAAATCCAGGAAGTTGTTGGGTCCTTACCTCAATCTTGTTGCCTTTGTTAACAGAAACATCACCACCCATTTGCTCAGTCTCTTCCACCACAATGTCCGTTTTGATATTGGCCCCAGACTCCAAACCTTGGAGCTCTGCAGAACCCTTCTTGTTATCTTCTTCAGAGATATCCTCTCCCTGCACATCTTCCTCAACCACATAATTCTTCCCCTCCGGCTGGTCCTCTTCCTGCATAACCTCAACCTCCTCCTTCTCAATCACAGAAGCTTTCCCCTTGGGCAAGGATAATGGCAATAGAGTGAGAATGTTATGGAGGTGGGATATTATGAATACTTCTTGCCATTATCAAGTAAGTGTCAACTAATGGCATTCCTTCTACACTATCAATTGGACAAGAAAAAGGTTTTTAGTTGTAACACATGACATATACTTGCATATGGTGCTTGGATTAGTTATCCTTCATGGACACTCTACTTAAACATCATTCTCTTCAATGCTCAAATGGTCAGTAGCAATTTATCCCTATCAAAAAATGGTAAATAGTTGTCCTACTTTATTAGCCAAAATGTACCTTTGACCATTGAACTAAATGATGTTTAAAAACAGCCCTTGGTGAATAGCTGTTCAACATATAAATTGCTTGTGTATTTTTGATGAACGGTTAAATATATGTTAAATATAAATATAGTACAATCACATTTTTGATTGCCTTTACTTCAATTCATGGCACTGCCATGTTTCTTGTTTGTTACTATGTGCACTCATATTTGAGTTTACATTTGATATTGTGTTTTGAGTTCGTGATTTTTGAATGGGTTCAAATTGCATATAGAAAAGATAAAAATAAATAGGGTTTGGGCATCATATTGTCTGTAGGTGGGCTAAATAAGAAGTAACCAATACTGGTGGTGTTGCAGAAGAAGTGGATCAAAATGTTTTCAACTATTGTTTCAAGAGAATGAGCTTACAAGTGATTTTGATGAAATTGCGCCACCAATTGCATCTACTCCTGCTCCATCTGGTTGTCCAATGATGAGTTTATTAACCATCAATCATCGTGTTATTGATGTGAAATGCACGCTAGCCAGTATTATTTACCATACACTCAGTGGAATATGACTGCAAGTATTTCTGGATGAAGAAAAACTGTAACTTGGGGATTACTTGCTACTGGAAATAGAAGAATCAATGGGTAGAGATTCAATCCATATAGCAATTGTTTTCAAGAACTATGACTGATCTTCTCGGTATTAAGCTGAATTAGCATTTATGCTTGAAAATAATTTCAGAACTATCTTTATTTTATCCCTATCTTCTATTATGTTCAGTCTAATGATTTGTGATGGGCAGTTTAAGGAACACTCTACTTAAATATCATCCACTTCAATAGTCAATAGCAATTTCATACCTCATCCACAACAAAAAGTGGTAAATGTTTATTTGGAATAGAAATCTATACTCATATGAATTTAAAGGTACATACACCTCAGAACAACTTCAGCAGTAGAAAGAGGCACTACACAAGGTTTCATTTCATTCTAGTCACACCATTAATGATGACAAATAACTGCCACATACCCTGTCTTCTACACTTAGATTTACAAAATCTCCCCTTCATGCATTTCTTCCATTATATATATTTTTAATTGTTTTTTTGAAACAATCATCAATGTCTAGTGACCCTTTTTAATTTTGTTTTCGAAATGTTTCATCTCTTAGAAACAAGATAAAAGACGTTGAAAACTATTGTGAATTGTGTATTTATTAACGCTGAAAACTGTTGTGAATTGAATGTAATAAAGAAGGTTTTATTAAAGGTTCCAACCATCAAGTAGGTCTCAACGAATTCATGGAAGACTTTGAAAAGACTACGTTTTAATCTATGGAAACTGTGGGAATCTGGAAAATGGGCAGTTTTGGAGAAACCATGTTTGCTAAGGTTAATAGCACATGAGATAGTCTTTTATGGAGGGGGTCTTGTTTATTTTTGATGTTGAAGATGCTAAATTAAAAGGCCTATTACATGACAAGCCCATGACAAGGAGGTAAAACTCCCTGAGATCCTTGGTGTCACAAGTGATGCAGTTAACAATATTTACAATATAAAACAAGGTAAAAGGAATTTTCACATGGTGTTTCAGAAGTGTTTGGGTTTTTATTGTTTTGGATGATGTGGATCACATGAACCACTTGGATGCTCTACTATTATTAAAGGATAATTTGTTTAAATTTTTTTTTTTTTTAATTTGTGAAAAATAAAAAATATGTGGCATGCAAAAACATTGATGTGTTTGTATGAATGCATAAGTAACCCAAATGATCATGCATTATATGCACATTGGAGGTTTCCTACTGAGTCATTCGTTGAATGTGACATAAGTGCACACAAAACATGCCATATGTTGATTAAAATCCTTCTTGTAGAATACACTAGATCATTCTTTTTCCTCAATGTTGGACAAAAGGTATTTTATTGTGTACAATTGAACCATGTTGATGTTTCATTTGGAACAAGCTTTATCCATACATATATGAAACACTCCATGCCATTAGATCACTTGTGTATGGTAGAAGTTGCAAGATCTTGGTTGTATTCTCCATGTCATAAACATGAGCAATGGAAAGTATGAAATGTACCTACAGTTGTCAAAGTTTGACCCATATAATATTCAATTCTTGATAGTGACTCACTTGAGTATGAAGATTTTTCTAGAGTGAGTTATTATTGTGTAAACCATTCAATGACATTGGGGTTGATATAAGTATTGAATGATAATTCCTTATTAGAAACTAGGAGAGTATTAGAAATATATATCATGCATGGCATTAGAATGTACACTCATTTGTTTAGAAACCATTGATGTTGATAATGGTGGGATTGAAGATCATGTCATTGATGATAATGTAAAAATGGAGAGGCACAATATATCTAAGTTGGTTCCATTACAAGATATAGAGTTTTTTGATAGTGTAACCTATAAGGTCTTGTCTTGAACACTCACTAAAAAAAACCTATATTGGTACCTTAAAATCCCTAATCACTTTATGAAATAATTTGAAAATATACTAATATCATAAATAAAAGACCTCCGCACCGACGCCTTATCCAAATAAAACATACACCAAATTCCCAACATCAAACATAACACAAATGAATATGCATCCTATTAATAAAGCATTGGGAAACACTTAGTCTTGAGAATCATAACTATTTTGATAGTTAGCTCTTATGTTTCAACTTTATCAATGTATTAGATCCTAGATTGCAACAAGAATTTGAAAGATTCAACCCTTACACACTGGTTGATGTCAGGGACTAAGCCCATAGACAATCTACCATTTTATTGCTGTAATGGATGAAAAGAGGGTTGATGGGATAGTTGGATAGTTTAGTTAGGTCCTCCTTTCACTCAATACATTCAAGGACATTTAACCGAGTTGAATCACAACTTCTGCAAGAGGACTCAACTATCAGGTTGGCTGTCTCTTGGAATGATAAGGAAATTTGGAATTTGTTGATTGATTTGTTGATTCTTAGCCCGATTAAGCCTAAAACCCTAATTATGCAAAATCGTAAGCAAACGGACGAAACACGACAAATCCTTCTACAGAAAGCTATTAAATACAGATCAGATACATACTAAAATTTGAGTTTTAGAATACAAAAAAGTTGGGGGCAAAAGAGTGGGCGCCCAAGCCCAAGGTGCTCCTTTTCAGAGGGCTTCGGGACCAAACCTACTATAGACTGCAATCACTTCAGATATTTTCCGTGCTGTGAAACTAAGGATCAAAGGTGCAAGTGCCCTTGACCTTTTTGGGATATTTCTTTCTTTTTTCTTCAGATTTAGGATCCTTATGCTCTGCAAAAATCCTCTGCAACTCCTCTCTGCATGATCTAATACCTGTCACTTGCAATCACAAGAGAGAGGTTGGGGGTTGTGGTCTTTAGGAGCTTACCTCAGTTAAGCCCCAGAATGGCATTCAAGCCTTCCAACACCGTTGTTAGATAGAGAGTGTGTGTCCTTGCATTATAGAGGCATACACAATGATAAAAATGATAGATTGAATCACAAATAGATATCACCTCAGAGGTATAGCTCTCACGGAGATGAAGCTTTTTCACGCCATGAGAAGATGAAGCCAAATCTGTAGTAACAAACACAATAGCAACACAAGTTTGCTCTGCAACACAATGAATGCCTTGAATGCCCTAAAATCATAAGTTTGCCAAAATCTCAAAATCATCTTCTAGTTTACAAATGAAGTCCTAAACATGATTATATATGCATTCCCGCTACAAATTTCGTAATTCAAACTCAAGATGTCGGCAACGGAAACCTTTTAACGATCTCCAACCGACATTCAAATTTGGGACCCTGACAAAATAGGGCAGGGCAAGGGCGCATGCGCCCAAGCCTTGGGACCTATTTTGGGTGTGGACTTAAGCTCAGAGATGTCCCCCTATTTATCATGGATTTCGGGGCATTTTGTTTCGGGATTCATTTCTAAGATGCATGCTTAAAACTAAAGCACCCGGGAGCTAAATTTAGGAGGTAAAAGTCCTAGGGGGACATTTTATGACATAACATTTAGCCCCCACTTTAATGTATGTATGATCTTATGACCCATACATGCATTAAAGTACAATCGAAAACACAACAAACATGCCAAGCACTTGAAGCTAATGCATACACAAAGATTGAGGAACTATTTCTAGCCCCCAGTCTCAGGTAAGCATTAGAAAACACATCGCAGACACGCAAAACATGGAGAAGATAGTAACAGACACACAAGACACGGAGAAGACACTATTGAAGACATGCAAAACATGATGAAGACAAGAGAGCAATCACACAAAACACGATGAAGACAGTGATATAATTTTTTTTTCATTTTCATATATATAGATGCATGGAAATAAAGATTGCAACACAAAACCCCAAGAATGTAAGGGAGACTCATCACCACACCCTTTACACTACACCAAGGGGAGAAAACACACCATACAAAACCCAAGTGTAGGGGATACTCATCGCCACACCCTTTACACTACGCGAGGGGGAAAACACGCCATACAAAACCCAAGCGTAGGGGAGACTCATCAACACACCCTTTACACTACATGAGGGGAAAACACGCCATACAAAACCCAAGCTTAGGGGAGACTCATCGCCACACCCTTTACACTACGTGAGGGGGAAAACACACGGAAGACACAAGTGCCATATAGCATGCCATAGACATACTATACGTCTTAAACACGGCAAACAAGGCGATGGAAGGAGCTTATTGCTAAGTTCCCACCAGCTTAAACACGCTGCAGACACACCTAACAGTTGAGCTTATGCCACAACAACCGCCAAAGACACACTTAAGGGAGGATAGTCTCAAGATCCAACCCCGCCTCCGTAGAGGACTTTTGAAATAAAAGGATGTGTAATAGCTCAAGAGATACACCATCTCGCCTCCGTAGAGGGCTTTTGAATAAAAGGATACACACTAGCTCAAGAGATACGTTATCCCGCCTCTACAGAGGGCTTTTGAATAAAAGTATATATGCTATCCTGCCTCATGGAGAGGGTTTTTTTCTTGCAATATAGATAAATATGTGCACTCGCGCTAGAGATACAACATCCGCCTTCGCAGAGGGGTTACAAACATGCTTCGTTATTACCAAAATCATCAGACAGATTACCTTATATATGCCCCCACCTTAAGGTGGTTGATGTCGTGTACCGATATCAAGCATGTTAATGTAGAGAGAAAACACACAAAGAAACAAGAGCTCCCGCAAAGCCCATGCCCCAAAGGTGACTTGCTCACGATTGTCGAATGTTCCCACAAACACAATGATAAATATGCTAAGATAAGAGAGGTTACAAATCTTACTCTAAGATAATAACAAAAGAAAAACATGAAAGCTATGCACGAAAACAAGATCACATCGAAGAAACCAAGGCTACACATATGGGTTCAAATCTGAGTATAGTCATTGGGCTTATACTGCAAGCATCTCAGAACTGAGTGTAACAACAAGGTGAGATACAAAACAATCAAAGTGCATGGAGCAGATGTATTGTTATGATTTGTTAGAAAGATAAGACAACATCAAATATCACATGGAGTGATTCTACTATCCAAGCGTCGGATATATAAATCAACCCCGTCTTCATGTATGGACTAGGTCCATTTTTGCTTTGCTTGCTGAAGGGACATGCGGTCCGTATCAGTTAGTTGTTTTGTTTTTTGTCATCTGCCGACTAGATAGAATCACTAGAAGAAGGTAAACAATAAAATGAGAGAGGAGAACAAGTGCCTTAGGAACACCACGTAGGAGGATGCCCCCAGGTCATCAACTGCAATGCTATGACCCTAAGGCACGACACACAACAATAAAATAGAGAGTAGAAAAGATAGAAGAATGACGAAACAAATAGAAGAATGGTCACAATAGCGGCGGTCTCCTAGTATCCTTGACCTTACAAGAGTATCAAGGGTCATCCAAGGAGGCCTAAACAACACATAACACATCACGGGGGCACACAACACAATGCTAACAACATATATATCTAGGAGGAGGCCACTCTTGAGAGCAACTAGCATAGGTGCTACATCGAGTGTGGCCAAAGGGGAGAGAAATACTTACCTAATTTAATGGGATACATTTCCTGGTGGATAATTCATGTCTATCATCTCAGGATATATCATATTTAGTCTTAAACTTGTTGACGTTGTATTAGCATTAGGGCACTTATTCACTACCCTCTTAGGATGTGGAAGAAGTGATTTGTTTTGAGTGATCTCGACATCCATCCGTAAGGGATTTACTATGTTGAAGAGAGAGCATATGAATGAAGGGAAGGTAAGGTGTTGTGAGGATAATTGTTGGTGATTATATCTTTAGTGATGCTCAAAGAGTATGCAACCAAAGGAGGGAGATCAAGGATCTTCACTTCCTTAGTGATGTCTAAAGTACTTGAATATTCAACTAAAGGAAGAAGATCGATAGGATGATCCATAGAGGCTTCATGCACTATGGTAGGGAGAGAATTTTTAATATTGTTATATGAACGCTCATTATCTATCCATGGAATGTTCTTTGTTGGGGGGGTTCTTTATTCACTAATGCTTCATCTTGGCTAGAGAGCATTGGAATAAAGAGATGGTGGGAACTCTTCATTCACTAATGCTTCATATTGGCCATAGACGGCATTGGAATAAAGAGATGGTGGTGTGATGTTAAGGGAAGTGTAAATTAATTCATCTTCTTGCACCAAAGTGTCTTCATAAGTGAGAACAACTTTGGGAGAGAGATCATAAGGTAGAACTAAGTTACCATCACATGTATTAGCAATAGGAGGCGTAGTGGAATGTCCAATAGAGATAAAGTCATCTAGGGCTTCATCTAACATATTGAAGTCATCACTACTAAATGATTTAACATATTTATTATTATCTATGAATTTAGTGAGAGATCTCATATCAGAGGGTATGTTCCCATGAGATTTGTGAAACTATCAAAGTCAGATATATAACAAAGGATCTCATATGTAGAACTCATGGAAATATCAACATCATAGATATATACAATTTCTTTTAAGACTTGAGGATACTTATCAGTGAATTTATGGAAATTGTCAACATCTATGATGCATGCAAATAAAGCTTCCAAAGATGAATAACAAGATGTATCCATGATGAAGGAAATCAAGTAAGATAAGTGAGACTGTTTCACACCTAAACACTTGTTTGAGGGAAATGGGTACTAAAAGACACACAGAGTCCATAAAAAACACAATGAATAGGAGGGAAGAGTGCTACACAATAATGCCCAATTGATGGTTTTAAATGTTTTAATCAAGAAAGTGTGAACAAACCATTTAAACACCTAGCGTTGAAATACACAATGTGTATTTTAACAAATGTGCCAATTTTCACAAAAAATTATGAATTGATACAAAATTTTCACATGACCAACGAATGTATGCTTGAATATGAATGCAATATCTGAAATGAATGATACTAATGATGAATGCAATGAAACAAAGCAAAACTATGCTTGTTTATGACCTAAAATGCTCAATTTTTTCACTTTTTCCAATGCAAATGTTCTAAAGATGCAAATGTAAATACAAAAACGTGTGATGCAACAACACTACAGTCCAAAATAATATTTGAAAGAGTTTTCAAAGGAGTAGTAAAATTTGAAACAAGATTTTAACCACAAACCCCATCTTTTGCAAAGACTAGGTTATATGAAAAATGCACAATTTCTAGCAAACCCTAGCAAATAGAGTATGAAAATGGAAGGTAAATGATTATGTAATGATTTAATGCTGCAATTTATATTAGATCTGATGTAAATATCAGAGATTTAAATTATTTAGATGAAATGCAATGAAAATAGTGTAAACTATGTCTAAATGCAAGCCTAGGAGGCTTGATTTTTTCAAAATTTTCAATTTTTTTGTAGATTTTCAAATGTATGATGATGAAAATGAAGTGTGTGAATGCAAATCTGATGTACAACACTCAGCAAGGTGCAAATTCAACAAAAACTCGAGTTCACCAAAATGTAATGGATGAAAAGAGGGTTGATGGGATAGTTGGATAGTTTAGTTAGGTCCTCCTTTCACTCAATACATTCAAGGACATTTAACCAAGTTGAATCACAACTTCTGCAAGAGGACTCAACTACCAGGTTGGATTTCACTTGGAATGATAAGGAAATTTGGAATTTGTTGATTGATTTGTTGATTCTTACCCTAATTAAGCCTAAAACCCTAATTATGTAAAATCGTAAGCAAACGGACAAAACATGACAAATCCTTCTACATAAAGCTATTAAATACAGATCAGATACATACCAGATTTCAAGTTTTAGAATACAGAAAAGTCGGGGGTGAAAGAGCGGGCGCATTGCTTTTTCAGAGGGCTTCGAGACCAAACCTGCTACAAATTGCAATCACTTCAGAGATTTTCTATGATGTGAAACAGAGAGTCAAAGGCGCGGGTACCCTTGACCTTTTTGGGATATTTCCTACCTTTATATTCAGATCTAGGATCCTTATGCTCTACAACAATCCTCTGCAACTCCTCTCCACAAGATCCAATACCTGTCACCTACAATCACAAGAGAGGGGTTGGGGGTTGTGGTGTTTAGGAGCTTGCCTCAGTCAAGCCCCAAAATGGCATTCAAGACTTCCAACACTGTTGTTAGATAGAGAGTGTGTGTCCTTGTAGGACAAAGGCAAAACAATGATAAAAATGATAGATTGAATCACAAATAGATATCACCTCGGAGGTGTAGCTCTCACAGAGATGAAGCTCTTTCATGCCATGAGAAGATGAATTCAAATCTACAATAACAAACACAATAGCAACACAAGTCTGCTCTACAACACAATGAATGCCTTAAATGCTCTAAAATCATAAGTTTGCCAAAATCTCAAAATCATCTTCTAGTTTGCAAATTAAGTCTTAAACATGATTATATATGCATCCCCACTACAAATTTCGTAATTCAAACTCAAGATGTCGGCAACGGAAACCTTTTAACGGTCTCCAACCGACATTCAAATTTGGGACCCCGACAAAATAGGGCAGGGCAAGGGCACGGGCACCCAAGCCCTAGGACCTATTTTGGGTCAGGACTTAAGCTCAGAGATGTCCCCCTAAGTCCCATTTGTCATGGGTTTCAAGGCATTTTGTTCTGAGATTCATTTCTAAGATGCATGATCAAAACTAAAGGACTCGGGAGCTACACTTAGGAGGTAAAAGTCTTAGGGGGGCATTTTACGACATAACAATTGCATCACATCAACCCTCAATTGACATATTCCAACACGACATGATGGTAATTATATTGAGACGAACTATAATGATATACCAAAAACATCTAGGATCTTTGTCGACATTAAATCCCTCATGGCACAATTGCAACTATAATATACCTCCATCACTAAAAGGATAATTATTGTTGGTGCCATCACAATCATGGATGCTTTAATAGATGGTTGATCTTAGAAAAATTACTTGATCCTACTTTCTTGGTCTTGATTTTGAATTATAACCATTCATCTATAAGAGGAAGCAAGCATATGAATTAGTAGTAGCATAATTTAAACCTCCTTGAAATCTCCACAACTTCCTCAACCTCATACCCATTTACAACCCATTACCTCACCCATTTTTTGCTCCATCCACATAGGGTGCATGGACAAAATATTTACGATGAAGTAAAAGTGACTATCAACCTAATATATATTTATTATGATTTTGGTGAAGTCCATGTATTCATTCCAACTTAGATAGAGCTCACTCCCAGTTACACAACCCCACATACACCCTCTTTATCCCCATCCCATGACACCATTCTTTATCCTTCATCCTTTGCCATCCAACCCAATGCACTCTTACCATCATTCTATCATGCTCTACCAATCCTTCAGCCTATATTCCAACTTTACTATCACGTTTTTTACCCTCTTTAAGTATTTCATACTCATCTCTCTCATTGGGTACACTATTTCCTATGTCAAATCCATATACCACTCCCTCTTCATTGTCCCAATTCAATCCACTCTAGTTATACTATTCATTATAAAGGCTCTATGCTCACTTCAATGCATACCCTTTCATCATCTGTATGAATCCTTGTACACTTCTTATAGACTTCAAATGCTATCCCTTGAAGACACTTTACAATAATCCTTTCATAGATCACATCATTGGAGAGGTCCTTATCATGTTAATAATATTGAACTTGATGATACATTGTATTTTTAAATAGCATTTGGTGAGGTTGTCGGGATCCATGCCCATTTTATATACCTTAATTTGGTTCAATCCTAAGGCAAGTTTTGGTTTTGATTGTTGATGTAGAGGTATAGGTAGTAGTTGATAAAGTCCACACAATGAACCTAGATTTCAATGCTTCCTTCAAGAGGTTTCCAAAGGTCATGTGATTATAAGCCTACACAAGGCTACTCAAGAGATTTGACCTAGCCTAGGACCACACTCTAGTGTCCAACCACACAGGCTACTCAACTCTCTTTTGGGAGTCACTGCTCAACCCAATCAACCAACACATTTACCTTCAAGGACAACATTCAAACTACTAACACCTCTACCAACATGGATCATCACACTACACTCAGCATACACTCATCAAGGACATGACCAACATGAGGTCTCTGACCCAGCAACTAAATTTTGTACCTGGGAGGACAGAGGACAGCAGACTATAGCATGACTGCACTATGACAATGCTTAAGAAAGGTCTCCTTCTCGTAGCCCTAGAAATCAGTTTACAAGGGGATAACTTGACAAACCTCCAAATGATCACCAATACTTAATGTAGATTCAAATACCCTTTAGGGACATGCAATCATCCACCCACATGCAGGTCCGTACTGTACCACAGGCGTTCAGAGACAACAGACTATTATTCTAGGGAATTAGGCCTAGTTTAGAGGTTATATGAAGGAAGTACACCAAATCTGCATGCTCAGGATCAACCAAACATCTACACAGGTCTGTCTTCACCCCAAAACACCAAAACCAACATCCACTTAACCAAACACTTGATTGTTTCTGGTATTCTCACTATTTTCTACCATTGCAAGCTAACTAGTCACTGTCTAGACTAGATAGTATCATGCCAAATGCCTTAAAAAGAGGAGTGCAACGTGGCAAACTATAAAAAATAGGAAACCTAACCTACCTTCCTCCATCCTTCTGAAAATGGATGATAAATTTCAGAGGACAGAGGAGAAATGACACATTTTGTCCCAAAACCCTAGTTATGGAGGGTTTAAACCAGTTTGCACAAAATGGATTGAAACTAACAGCAAAAAATGTTTCAAAAGCTCTAAATATATGCAAATGAAAGGTATCTCAAAACCCTAACTCATTTTCCAAATCTCAGTTCCTCCCATGTCCATACAAAGCCGTACTGTACGACTGTCTTCAGAAAACGTAGAAAAATAGCGTTTTGCACTCCATAAAAACTTCAAAACTTCTAAATCTCTGCATGTCATACAGTTTTCTGCCTTTTGAAGGCTTTTGCAACGATTCACCTTCTCCTCCAGTCGTACACCTTCTCCTCTTGTCGTACAATTGCCCTCCAAGGGCAGAGAACCGATGGAGGTTACATTCTCCACAAGAAACCATATGTTTTCTAAGTGAGAATTACATTAAAATAGACCTTATTAAGGCTATAATGGACTAGATGATCAAAAGACTAAGTCCTTATTACAATCCACATGAAAATGGCTTTCAAAGCCTTAGATGAAATAAAATAACATGACAACAAACTAGGAAATAGCCAAAAATGACTAGAACTGGGAGCTTTTGCACCAATTGTGGCCGAACAAGAGAAATGTGTTTGACTACAATCAAACTAGTTCAAAAAATATAATTAAATACTTGTCTAAAAAACAAAATCTATCAACATATATTGACAACTTTCCTCCTTGTAGCTTCTACATTAATAATTATATCCCTTCCCACCCACCTCATCCTTGATAAGAGGATTATAGCCCACACTCACCATGGAGCCACTCTTGGATCTCTCAACCTCAAATTTTGAATTCTTGAGTCAAGGTGGGATTTCCAACCTATAACCTCTTCAATGTTTGAGTGTCTTATTATCACTATGCTAGCCAAATAGGCTAAGCCCACATGTACATCCTAGTAAGGGTGCACAAGTTTTTTAAGTAAAACTTGCAACAAGTGGACACCCATTGATTACTCAAACATGTGATCATATCCACATCTATTGCTACCATTCTTCCCCCATCCATTTACATGATTTGAAATATGACTATTTTCCCTCTAAGTCTATGATATTTCAAAGCTAAATTTGAAGGTTGAAATTGATGAATATTTTATATTTTAGTAAATAAAAAATTGAACTCTAACAAATTTTCAAGGATTCCAAAAATAAAATAAGATTGGATTTTTCACACTTAGAAAGGGGTTCCTTTAGAATCCCCTATTTTTGTAAAAAGAAAATATTACACTACTAAATTCCACAAAACCAATACTTTCCTAACTAGTTTATATTATCTCTAAGGCAAGGAAATCAGAACTCCCCTAAGAAAATTTACTATGATCTTTTTGGAATTTTATCTTCTTAAAAATAACATGACCTTAATAAAGCAATGAAAATTGTGACCCCACATCAAGTGGGATATCACTACTCCTTTGCACATCTTAGTAGTAAAAAAGTAACAAAATCTAAAGGATTTTTAATAGATAAGATTTGGTACCTTGTGATATTATTGACATGGATCCGTGAATGGGCATATAATAAAATATAAAAGAATAAGAATTGGCATTGATATATGGTGGTGTTAAGAGACACTAAATAAATAATACAATAAGGAACGAAATCAAATCTATTGAGAAAAGTCAATTATAAGGGATGGATTTTCCTCTATTTATATACACCTTTCAACAAGTTGCATAAACATAGGATGAACCAACCATTAAGGCTCTAACACTAAGAAAAATATAGTGTAAGGTACACATTCACATTTGCAAGTTACACAACTAAATGGTATATTGGAAGTATTAGTAACTCAAAGGGACCTAACAAGATGGGGCTTACACTCTAATAGAATTCATGACACCTCAAGTTTTTCATCGAACCCAAAATTTAGATTCATATAAGAAGTTGAACACGGTGCATATATCAAATTCAATGACCTTGAGGTATGTGTATTGTGTGCACACTAGTGTCATATACTAGGAATTGTTCTTCAATTTCCTAATTTAAATTGCATTACATTAAATCATGTATATTTGCACAAAAAATAAGTCATAGTTCAAAGACAATGAAATACAAAAGAAACATTGTAGATGTATTAATGAAAAGTGTAATCATACACCAACAAAAATATATAATTAATAATGTATACATAACGATGATTGTACATCATTGCCAAATATCACAAATGTCAATATTAAGAAGCACAATATAGTCTAATTTACAACAATTCTTTGATAACTATAGCTTTAAATGTTAAGAAATCATAACATAACGTGTGTTCTTATATAATATGATGTTACATGAATATATAATATATGTAAACTATGTTCAAACATATACAAGCATATTTATTTACTTGTATTTAGAGTGTGAAGCTTGATTGGCAATTCCATTACAGGAATTGGTAAAGGGTCACATGTTATTTTTTCATCTGGAATCATCATTGACCAGCTATATTTAGATATTAAATGGTATAAGAAAATTATTGATTCCATCTTTGCAAAATCATACCCTGGACAAACGCAAGGCCCTGCTCCAAATGATATAAAATTGTAGGGTGGAACTTGACTTGCAAAATGTGATGGATCAAATTTCTCTGGATCTTTGAAAACATCCCCATTCCTATGTGTAACACTAGTCACCCAGTATAACTGCAAAGTAAATATAAAGTATAAGTTAGATTAATGTGCCCTTTATATTATAACATTCTTGTTACTTTGATTTATAGATTTAAAGAATACCATACCTGCCAACCTTTGGGGATTGTAAAGCCTCCATATTCCAAATCTTTGATTGTTTTTCTAAATCCACCAAATACAGGTGGTGTCAAACGCAATGTTTCTTGCGCTACCGTCCATGAATACTTCATTTTTTGAATGTCTTCCCAACTAAGAGGTTCGTTAGGTTGTTTTCTTTCTAAAACCTCCTTGTGTTCTATCACATACAAAAATATATTAGACCAAATAACTTTCAATTAGATAAACGCCATGTGTTATATTTAGACAAACTACTTGATCACTTAGAGAAATCAATTTCTTACTACTAATTTAGTTTAATTGTAGGTTAGAGCTTATTGTTTTTTTGATAAATACACAACGTACTATGAATGGGTGTCATTTGAAGGTTTGAATGACAATAGAGGAATGACTTAGAGGTTTCTAAAGATACTCCAATAGGTAGATATTGATGTTATATGAAAACCCCAACAACCAATAAGTGGATATGTCATGCTATATATTTTTATTAAGGCTTCTTGTGGATATGTCATGCTATATATTTTTATTAAGGCTTCTTATTTTTAAGGAAAAAACTAGTCATTCATTTGTTATTTTTGAGATAAAATTATTTGTAAGGCTTATCAAAGCATGTTTACCTATTTAGAAGATTGTTTTAAAATGATTAATTAATTTTAAAATAAAAGTCCCACGTTTTTTTTATTGGATTGATTTAAGATGACTTTATATAAGCTATACATTTTATCTTCTATTTTATTGAAGTCATAGAATTTTTACTCCCAATGTTTTATTGGGAGAGCATTTAATAATTAGTCGTTAGGCTTTATATGTGAGCATTATAGTGCTCGAAAAATTGTCTCACACTGTAAAAAAATATCACGTAAGAAAATTTTATAAACTCGTCGGTTGTTCCTATCGGCGTATTCCTTGAACCTCCTATGGGTGCAAGTGCTAGTTATTATGTAGTTGTGTGAGTGCTAGATCGTGATGGGGTAAACAATACCCTAAGTGGCAATGGAATGCTAAAAAATAGATTTAAGTAACTTCACATAAAAAAAAAATGAATGGGTTATCTACACAATCTAAAAACTAGCACTTGCACCCATAGGGGGAGGTTCAAGGAATACGCCGATAGGAACAACCGATGACTTTAGAAAATTTTCCGACACAACATGAGACAATTCCGAACACTATAATGCTCACATATAAAAGCCTATCGACTAAATATGTAGTAATAAAAGTTGGTGAAAATCAGCTATTTTAATGAAACTATTAGATCTTTTGAAAAAAATTAAAAATTAAGTGCCATGTGGAAAACGAAATAAACCACATACCTTGAAGAATGTTTTGGAGGACTTCAGGGTTTAATGCCAACGTTCTCACAAGGTGTGTTAAAAGGATAGCTGTGGTATCATGCCCAGCTATCATAAGCACAATCATGTTGTCAATGATCTCCTCCTCTGTCAACCCCTTGTCATCCTCACTTCGCATAGTCAGCAGCCACGTCATCAAGTCTTGGCGAGGCGAAGCGCCACGTAGCGCCACATCCCTTCTCTTTACCTCCAGCAAGGACTTCAACGTGGCACAAATATTAGCTCGGGCTTTTAAGCACGTGCGAAAGCTCGTCCCAGGTAAATCCAGCGGCAGAGTCAAAATCCCCTTCACGGCCTTCCCAAATTCCTCGCACAGAATCTCCGTCTCTTGACGGTCCGTCAGACCGAAGAGCAAATCAGCGGCGACTTGAAAAGTCAGACTCTTCATTAAAGGCCACACGTTGACGGTCTCTTTTCCGTCCCAGCACTCGGCAAAATGGCGTCTAATGACGGAATCCATTTTTGCAGCAAATTTGTGCAGGACGTCAGGCTTAAGGAATGACATAATGGCGGATCTGATACGCTTGTGCTCTTCCACCGGGACTTCCAGTAAACTCGTACGGCCAAAGATTTTTCTGACCGCTCGAGTGGATTGCTTTGTGAATATGTTGCTGTAGTCGTTCTGGAACAGGAAGCGGTTACCGGCTTGGCCGGTCAGGACAACTGTAGGGCATCCCATTAAAGAGGTTTTGAAAACAGGGCCATATTTTTCTACTTTTTTTTCTATCCACTCTTTTCCTTTGTTGGCCCTGCGAGCTTTCAGATAGCTCACTGTTTCGCCTATGACGGGAAACCCTAATTTTCCAGGGGGAACATTTTTTTCTTTGCTGGATTTAAATGATCTGGCTTTGATGAGAAGGTAAGACAGTATGACAAGAATTAGAGTGGAAAATAAGAGCACAGGGGTTAATGGAGTGCTGAAAGCCATGAGATAATACTCCATGAGATAATAAGCTCAAGAGTTCAATAGCTTATAAATATTATTGCTCCAACTTGTAATTGTAAATCTAGACTAAAAAATCAACGATTTGCACTGTGATTATCGCTAGAAAAAGACCGGTCAGGGCCGGCAATTTGTAGTCTTGGCATGGCGTGCTAGTTGTGACAATTCACAGAGGTTTTTAAGTTTTAAAATTGCATTGTGATCATCGTGAGAGAGACAAATTTCATTTTTTTTTATTTCAGTATGTGCGGAGTGACCTGTGTATAAGAGGATGAGATTGACAGAGGAGATGTTAACTTGTTATTTGTTTCTTTTTTCTTTTTCCATCTCTGTCGACTGTGGGAATATTCTTCTCCGTCGAACGATCATAAACGACATTATTTTCCTTTTTCGTCGAGGCAAACTGGTTGGTTGTTTCACCGTCTCTTTTTTCTTTCTCATTTTTTAAAATTTTGAAACAAAATGACAAGGGCGTTTAAAATGTTGTTCCTAAACATTATTGTTCTTAAGTTGAGGTCGTCTGGTTTTGTTTTTATGTTTTTTTTTATAAAAACTTTAAATATAATTTTGAAGGTTGTAAATAGAATCGTAATTTTTATATGTTTCCGAACAGTTATTCGTTTTGATCAAGTCCATATCTATCTTCAATTCATTTATATCATATTATTAAAATTTATTGTTCTTTCTAATTCACTTTGGACGCAAAAGATAATCAATGATGTAAGCTTTGTTAGGGTGTGAACATATGCCGCTTTTGGGTAGTCTCATTAATTTATCTTTTCTTAATCGCCCTCTGCCTTTTAAATACTAGCACTTGCAACTTCAAGGGTGCAATGGATTCGTCGATAGGAAGTTCAAGGGAACGTTAGAAGATTGGGAGCAATTGAACGAATAGGAAGAACCAATGTGATGAATGTCTAAAATATTTCTTTGTTAAAGACTTTTGTAGCGGATGAAGAAATTTCTATAACAATTATGAAAAAAGACATTTTTGTGTTATTAAAATAAATAAATATTTTATTTTTTATTATTATGTTGAGAGATGTTCCTACAGAGCAAGGATGGAGAACAAGAGCTGAAAGATTCATAAACATTAAAAATTCCAGATTCGATGAAATTTTATAAGATTAAGATAAAAAATATATATATACATGCCAATCATTCCAAATATTGATTTAGTGGATTTTAAAAAAATAAATTTACGGTGGTCGTTACAAAACTCTTGGATTTATTCATGCCATCGTGCAAGTCAAAAACTAATATTAAAAATAATAAAAACCCCAACGCCACTCTTTTTAAAAAGATATTGATTTGGTGGATTTTTAAAAAATAAATTTATGGTGGCTGATACAAAACTCTTGGATTTCTTCACGCTATCCTACAAGAAAACAAAATAAAAATATTGATGTTCCGTTTTCAAGACCCATCCATAGTGGTGCGGTAGCATCTCTATATATGTTGCACCTCGCATTCACTTCTATAGATAATCTAAATTGATTCATGTTTTTGCATTGAATAATCTCCCTTCTCACAATGTTTCTGCTAAACGTTCAGGAGGAAAACGTAGTGCAATTTTCTCTTGTGAAATGTGATCTCTCTCTATACATATTGATTTCTCAATTTCCAGTAAAGATTCTAAGCATTTGCAATATGGATAACGATTTGTAGCAACGGTTTTGCACATGATATTCCTCGATCCATTTTGGTTGTTGCATCCTACTCTTCCATTGTCTCTAAAGATATCAAAAGTATAGTAATCAAATTCAGGGCCGATCTCATTGCATACCTACCCTGCTTCGACGAGTTTAAACACCCTTTGGCCACTCATTCCCCTGACTCTGCATCTTTTTTCAGCCCCATTTGGGCATCCCAAGTCGTGATCTGCATTTGCCAAGCCCTTTTTTGGGTTTCATTTAGCATGTTTTGGTTGCTCCTACAACAAGTCAGCCTGTTAAATTTAGTGGAACATAGTTATGAATAGAGAATGAATTTTGTGTAATTAGTTGTTATAGATTTGTTGCAATGAATTAATTAGAGAGCAAGTATTATTTAATTAATCAGGGATTTTGAAAAATGTGAATAAATTTTTATTTATTTATTTTATACCTGTGAAATCAACTCCTTACTAAATAGGGAAGAATGATTCTTATTGCTAATTTAAGGATATACCTTATTTTAAATATTATTTTATTTCAGTTGTTGAAATCAAATCCCTATAAAATAGCTAATTGATTTAGATGTGATTTAATTGTGAGGTGTGGACATAATTGATAATTTGCAAATTTTAAATATAAGAATATAAAAATGAGCAACTTTACGTATTTAAATATATAAATAATAGATTTTGATTAATGTGTTTTAATTTAAATTGTTATTTGAGACATCATAAAAAATGTGAGACTAAATTGTGAGGTGTGGACATAATTGTTTTATTTGCAAATTTTAAATATAAGAATATAAAAATGAGCAACTTTACTTATTTAAATATATAAATAATAGATTTTGATTAATGTGTTTTAATTTAAATTGTTAATTAATCCATCATAAAAAATGTGAGAATAAATTTTTATTTGTTTATTTTATGATTCATTTATTTATTTTATAGGTGAGAAATCAACTCCCTACTAAATAGGGAAGAATGATTCTTATTACTAGGGATATGCTTTAATTTAAACAAATTAATTTATTTCACTTGTGTGAAAAATCCCTATAAAATACCTAATTGATTTATCAATTCTTATTGCTAATTTAGGCTATACTTTAATTTAAATAAATAATTTTTTTCACTTGTGTGAAATCAAATCCCTCTAAAATAGCTAATTGATTTATCACTTGAATTTGAATTTAGATGTGATTTAATTGTTAGGTGTGGACATAAATGTTTTATTTCTAAATTTTAAATAAAAGAATATAAAAATGGGCAACTATTATTCAATTGATAATTAATAGAATATTTAGTTAGCAAGTATTATTTAATAAATTAGTGAGTGTTATATGGTGTATAAAAATAATTATCAATTAATTACCATTATTTTTTTAGGCAAATTGATGCCTAGGGGCAGCCCCCATTCCATTAAAATTAATTAGCATTATTTTATTTTTTTTAAAAGAGGGTAAAAACTTTATTAATCAAAGAGAGCAATACAAAGCATAAAAGTAGCAAGAGGCCCAAATGGGCCCAGAGACAACAAACAAGAAATCAAGAAGTGGTCATGTAACATCTCACATCCTTCATGACTAAATCCACCAAATCCTGAGCAAGATCCCCAGGTTAACTATCCCGATCATCCACCAGCTAGGTCCCATTCTTCTCAAAAGCCCATTTGGCGAACCCATCAACCACCTTATTCCATTCCCAAGGGATATGAGAGAAGGTGATAGAATCAAATAATTCTCTGAGACTGGTGATTTACTTAGCCACCACCGCAAGCTACCAACTAACATCATCAAACTGCCTTCTATTTATCAAGTCTATCACCACTTGAGAATCTAACTTGCAGATAACCTTATTCCAGCCAATGGCATATGCCTTCTTCAAAGCCAAAAGAATAGCCAAGGCCTCCATAAGATTATTAGAGTACAGCCCCTATATTTTGAGAAGAAAAACACAACCACCTCAGAACTATCTCTGCCCACCCCACCAATGCCAGTGTGCCCAGGGTTGCCCCTTGCAAACCCATCAGTATTGATTTTTAAGACTCCAGTGGGAGGGGGCAGCCAATGCCCTTCCCTAGAAACCTTCCTTCTAGAACACCTGCTCCACCCAATCTTGGGCCTTCCAGGACCCCCAACAAGAATCCCCAGATTATGAATCAATCTAGTATCACCGGGATCCACTGGGGCTGATAGATCACATTTAGCATACAAGGTCTCTTGCAAAGCCCCAAGAATGCGAGACCAAACTTGACCCACCAACAACTTCTTATCCAGAAAGACCCTGCGGTTGCACTCCAACCAGATGTGCCATATAATCGGACTAGGGCCAATTGGCCAAGCTATGTGCAGAAACGAAGTCCTCACCGGAATGGGCCCAAAGTTCTGCCAAAACTCCTCCAGAGAAGAAGGGTACCTGCACTGCAAACTCCAGTCCCCCCACCAAAAATGCCAAATAGTCCTAGTAAAAGGGCACTGGAAGAAAAGATGTGAAACAGTCTCAACATCTTTAAGGCATAAGAAACATAATGAAGGACCTTGGAAACCACACTTACAGAGGTTATCCCAAGTCAAACATCTACCATAAACCACCAGCCAAGAAAAGAAATTACATTTTGGCCAAGAGAATTTATTCCAAATATTTTTCCACCAAGGAACCTTAGCACTACCCCAAGCCTGTTTGTCCAAAACATGATACCCTGAAGCAATAGTGAACTTCCCTTTTGGATCTAGACCCCAAGCTAGCACATCTCACTCTGGAAGAGAACAACAGACTCTATCAGCCAAAATGGAGGACAACTCCCTCCTATCCTCCAAAGATCTACCCATGGGCCATTCCTGCATATCCTTCCACTGGTAAACAATAGTTTGCCCCAAAGCCTGAGTGGCTTTGAAATCCATCACTCTACTCCAACCAGCCTGAACAAAAATCCTACATAAATCCCCCAACTGAGGGTACAAGGAGAGGATAGGCAGGTAGCCATCCCAGGAGTCATTCCAAAAAAGAGCATCGGAGCCTCTATTGCAAATCCAAAACAGGCCTTGTTTAACCAGCACAGCCCCCCTCTTGAGAGTATCCCAAATCATAGAACCTCTCCCTAAAATACTAAAATGAGGAACCTCAACGCCCTCCACCTCCCCAAGGTACTTGAAGGTAAGGATCCTGTCCCAATACTGATGCTGATATGAACACCATCTTGAGTATACCTTAGCAGCCAAAGCCTGTCCATTCCAATCTATCTTATGCAAACCCAGACCACCATTCTGCTTTGGCCGACAAACAACTTCCCACTTAATTAAGCTCCACTTCTTCGAAAGGAGATTACCTGACCAAAGAAAGTGTCGATAGAGGCCCTCAAAATCTTTGATGAAACTTGAGGGAGCAGTCAACACAAAGCACCTGTATAAAGGAAGGGCTTGCACCACGGACTTCAATAGAGTAACTCTTCTAGTCGTAGATAACCATCTATAGGTCAAGTGACAAACCAGCCCACGAAATTTATCCATCACATCCTGCCAAAAACACCTGGGAAGTGGGTGCACATCCAAAGGGATGCCAATGTATATAAAGGGAAGTTTCCCCACCTGAAACATTAAGATCTTGGCAATACGCTGATGAATAAGCCTAGGGGTATTAAAGAAATAAATGCAAGACTTACTTTCATTAATGCTTTGACCTGAGGTAGCCAGGTAACAATCCAAAATCTGACGCAAAGAAACCACTTCAGCCACCTTAGCAACACCCATCAAAGCCGTATCATCCACAAACTAAAGATGAGTTTGAGGAGGAAGAGAATTGCTCCATTTCCATCCCTGAAAGAGCCCATCCATAACACGAGACTTAATGAATCTCCCCAAGCCTTTAGCCATCAAGATGAACAAATATGGGGATAAGGGGCCCCCGTGTCGAAGACCTCTAGAAGTACCAAACAGATCTGAAGACTCCCCATTTATGAGAACATAAAATGAGGAAGTCCTCACATAGCTCATGACCCATTCAATCCACTCACAATTGAACCTGAAGGATCTGAGAATTTTGATCAAAAAGCCCCAGTTAACTCTGTCATAAGCTTTAGCCATGTCTAACTTTATAAACATAGCCTTTTCCTTAGAAGAGGCCATAGAGTGAATGGTCTCAGCCACAATAACTATTCCGTCCAAAATCTATCTACCTGCAACAAAGCCCCCTTGTTCCTCTGAGATCAACTTATCCAGACATAGCTTCAAACATTCAGCAATTAGCTTTGTAATGATTTTATACACCTCATTGCACAAAGCAATTGGTCGAAAAAGATCCAGAGAATCAACACCCTCACGTTTTGGGATAAGAGCAAGAAACGTAGCATTCATGGCTCGCAACATTTGCTTATTTTTAAGAGACTCCTGCACCACCTCCAATAGATCAAGGTTGATGACTTCCCAAAATGCCTGAAAGAACTCAGCCGAGAACCCATCAGGACTAGGAGCCTTCCCTTTTTTCAACTGAAACACCACATCCTCCAACTCCTTCAAAGAAATAGGTTTAAGAGGAGAAGAATTCATATCTGTAGTCACCAGAGAGGGAATACAAGCCAAGATAGAAGCTTCCTCCTCACTAGCAGGTGGGGTATCTTCATAAAAGAGAGCAGAGAAAAAATGAACCGCCTCACTAGAGATCCCCGAAGAGGAAGAAAGAACATAACCCTTAGGAGAGCGGAGAGAAGAGATAAAGCTACCTTGTCTTCGAGCCTTCACCGATTTATGAAAGAAAGAAGTATTCATGTCCCCTTCCTGAAGCCAATCAACACCAGCCTTCTGTTTCCAAAAAAATTCCTCAAGAAGCTCCCATTCCTCGAGGTCTTTAACTGCACTAACCTTAAGCCTACTTAAATTCGCATCCAGACCCTGATCTCAAATCTGCCTAGTAATAGAATCCAAGTGCTCCTGGGCAACCCTTTTCCATTGAAACATGTTTCCAAACTGATACTTATTCCAATATTTCAATTTATACTTCACATATTGAAGCCTCTTCACAAATGAGTACATAGTTGTACTAAAAGCAGGTCGTCCTTCAGTCCACCATCTAGAAACCAAGTCAAGAAGACTCTCCTCTCTAAGCCACATAAGCTGAAATCTAAAAGTTTATTTCTTAGGCCCACTAGCCAAACGGGCAGAGAACTTGATCGGCCAATGGTCTAATCCTCGCCAATCTAAAATTTTAGAACTTGACAGCGACTTGTCACCCACCCAAAAATAGGAAATAAGAAACCTGTCTAAAATGGCATCATCCCCAAGCCTCCTATTATTCCAAGTAAACATGCCATTCAAAGGTTTGATATCCACAAGCCAGAGCTGAGCCAAATTATCCCTTAGAAGATTAGAAGAGGGGTCCAAATGAGGCACACCCCCCCTTTTCTCCTCGAGGGAGGCAATTGCATTGAAGTCACCTGCTATAATCCAGAGGAGGAAAGGATGCAACGATCTCAGAAGATTGATATGAGACCACAGGAGAGTCTTACCAGGGACATCCATTAGAGCATAAATGTTAGAAAGAAGAATTCTTTCCCCCATCTCCAAACTAATTGCAACCAGAGAAATGAAAAATCTACTAGAGATCCACCAAATAGGAGAAATTTATCAAGGATCCCAGGGGCAAGCAAGATCCCTTGAGTTGCCTTGCGCACCCACACACTGGCAAAACCCTATGTTCCAAATCTTAGAAACACACTACATCATACCATCTACAGATAACTTTGTCTCCTGGAGGAAACCACATCCGGAGAATGAGCACTAACCAAGTCCCGAATAGCCTTTTGTCTAGGGATGCTATTCATACCCCTTACATTCCATGATAACACAATCATCGCGAAGGGTGAGAGAAGTGAGTATCCAATGTCTTCACCGACCCAGATTCCACCAATGTCTCTTCAGCCATCTTAACTTTCTCCTGATCCTTCTTCCTCCCCACCTTCTGGGGCTTATCAGGAACATACTTTTTCAAGGATTTTTGCTGTAGACCCAGAGTAGGAGAAGAAGAGGGCTTTTTTCTTACCAAAGTCTTCCAAACCCGGTCCACTGGCTAAACTCACCCTTTCATCTGAAGAGTCCAGGGGGGTTTCCACCAAACCATAAGAATCCCTAAACCCAGCATCGGGAGGAGGAGCAATTGAATCCATCACCACCTCGGAAGCCCCCATAGGAACTAGGACCGAGGTACTGACAGGCAAAGACTCAGAATTATGATCAACTAAAGGAGAAGCTTCAACATGCATGTCAGAAGAAACCCCTCCTCATGGACTAATTCATCCAAAGCCTCAAACTTGTTAAAAGTCTCCTCCTCTTGACGATCCTGAAGAGTCCTCTTCTTAGCTCAATTCTTGTTTCATGCCTTAACTGGCACAAAGCCATCTTTATCCGGTACCACCCCCTACATGGGTGATTTACCCTTTTCCACCCTTGGATTAGACGAAACCTTCACATTATCTGAACCACCAGCACCCGAGGCATGAGGGCACCTCCTTTGAAGATGGCCATACTCATGGCACAACTGGCACCTAAAAGGTAAAGTCTCATAGTCTAACTGTTGAGTCTAGGAGCTAGACCCAATAGTCAGATCAATAGAATCTAGCAGAGGCTGGGTCAGATCAATCTCCACACAGACCCGGGCATAGGAAAAAATTTGCTTCTCTAGAGTTTGTTGAGATGGGCCAATAGGCTTTCCCAGCAGCAACACAATTGATTGCAGAATATCCTGTCTCCAACATTCCAATGGCAACCAAGGAAAATGAACCCACATTGGCACCTTCGAGGGCAGTTCCTCCGTCGAGTTAAAGCCTGCATGCCAAGGCTTCATGAAAAGGCCAACTTGATTATAAAAGTAGGGCCCTCTCTCAAAAACCTTGTTACGATCGAAGATACACGAAAAACTACTAGAAAGAAGTTATTCGCAGATAGAAAGATTTCAAAATCACCTTCTGGATTCCATGACTTGCGAATCCAGGGTTCTAGAAAAGGCATCAAAACCCTCAATTCCATAAATTTGTAGATTAAAACATGTTTTCTATAATACTCCAGGTCCTCGGCTACTGCCTCTGTTTGAGTCACCGCTCTTTCCAAGCATCCGTTTATCTTGTGCAATTTCCAAGCACCAGTGCTAAAAACCCCAACATTAGGTGGGGATGGATGAGGAAACCCATCACCAACCTCTGCCATAGCAGCATCCCCTGATGTCTCACCAAAAGGCACAAACCCTGCCATTAGAAAATCCCGTCAAGCCCTCGCACCCCACACCTGCACTGAACAATGCACGTACTCAAGAAAAAAAAAACCCCTGAAAGCTAAAAAACCCCACCCCTTACTGAAAACAACCCCACAGAGCCCGATCTGCAAAGAAAAAATGTATGCAACAAAGAACAAACATATGCAGACCACGACCTGCTACATGTCGTGGGACTGCACAAAGCTCCCATGCACATGCTTCGTCCTTCCTCCGATCAATTAATTACCATTATTTATTATAAGTGTCCATTTCTAATTTATTTATTGTAGTTAAAAATAAAAATTAATTACATGGTTGGGATTTTAATTTGGCATATAAATTGCAAATTGAGATAAAGAGTCTCTCTTAAGATTTATGAAGGTGGTAACATGTTTGGATTTTTTTCCTTGAGATCTATAACCAAGGCATCGCAATCGTGAATGATTTCCTAGTTTGAATGATCATAAACGACATTATTTTCCTTTTTCGTCAAGGCAAACTGGTTGATTATTTCGACGTTTCTTTTTTTCTTCTAATTTTTTAAAATTTTGAAACAAAATCACAAGGGCATTTAAAATGATGTTCCTAAATAGTTATTGTTTTATAGTTAAGAGTGACTATTTAGGGCAAAATTTGGTTAAGTTGAGGTCGTCTGGTATTGTTTTTATGTTTATTTATAAAAACTTTAAATATAATTTTGAAGGTTGTAACTAGAATCATAATTTTTGTTTGCTTTTTTTTAAATGTTTCTGAATAGTTATTCATTTTGAATACTTTTGATCAAGTCCATATCTATCTTTAGATTATTTTATATTTTATTAAAAATTATTGTTCTTTCTATTTCACTTTGGATGCAAAAGATAATGTAAGCTTTATTAGGTTGTGAACATATGCCGCTTTTGGGTAACCTCATTAATTTATCTTTTCCTAATCGCCCTCTGCCTTTTAAATATGAATATATCTAAAGAGACAAGCCAAAGATCTTAATGGCCATAATTCCCTCCATTGTTTTGGTTTCCTAAAAAGTTCTTTATAGGTAAATTCATATTTATTTGATTAATTATTCAAAAAATAGTTAAGTGATATCTTGGTGATGGTTATAATAGTGGTGATACGATTTTAGGTGTCTACACAAATAATGGTCAAGAGAACATTCATCAACAAAACACTTTTCATACATTTACAAACATCACCTTTGAATGAATAACTCGAATTCCTCATCCTATTCCAACAATGCCTCTACCACCTATCATATGTCTCCTATTATCCCAATAAGAGAACAACTTGATCAACCATCTACTCACCCCTCCACTACACCAACTCATGTAGCATTGATTTGTCCATTCATCTAAACAACGTGAATAATCTGTATACCCATTTTTGATATATAAAAATGGAACTTTATAGGAAACCAAAATAATGGAGGGAATTCAGTATGGCCATTAAGATCTTTGGCTTAATTGAATAAATTCATAGTTATTCGATTAATTATCCTATTCTCATCCCAATATTAATTAAATATTTGTTTATTATTTAATTAATAAAATCACTATTCACATACTATTCATCCATAATTAATTGGATTAATTAATATTTCTCCTATAGTTTAACCTTAGGTAAATAAATTAAATAAATTTTAATATTTATTTAATTCACCCATTTTGTGCACTTTTGATTAAGTTGACTAAATCAAATCAATTACCATCATTAATCATTCACACATGCATAACAATTATTAATCAAGGCATTATGTGCTCAAGTCCCCATGTAGGTACACTTGTCATTCAACATGTACATGAGGGGTACTTGGAGGCATGCGGCAAGATTTGCACTACCTTCCAAGAAATCACTTTTTGATTTTCACCATCTAATCTTTCTAATGCACAATCTCTAAACATTGCATATGTGTTGTCATTGATGTCAACAGTGGTATGGAGTAATGATCAGTGATGTCAATAGAGATGCCAAAGGGAGATTTTTGTAGAGTGGTGATCAGTGATGACAATAGAGTAAGTAATCAAAAGTGTTGTAAGGCAAAAAGTAAGGTGATGTACAGAGGAGCAGACAAAATGGTATTGATCAGAGAAGTTGTGAAGGATAAGGTGAATGAAAGTCATGAGCATACTGATGGATCAGTATCATCTGTACATAGGTGTACCTTATCTTATGAAGTTCATGGACAAAGGTTGTGCTAACGTGAAGATTCTTGCGTTGTTGAAAAGAGTTGTAATTGTTGTGTATGGTATTGTGAATGTAGTCTCTGATGTGGTGAATGGTGTATTCATTGTTTCCTGATGAAAATCATTGCATAAGATATGAAATAATGTGTAATAGGTTTTAGATAGTCTAAGGCACTGGAAGTTGCACTGAAGAAGCTCAGGAAAATGCTTTGCATTCCTCTACATTTGAAGGTATGGCCTTGCGGTTTGGAAGTTAGATAGAGACATGTGTGATGTATGTATGTTCCTGATTTCAAAGCATAAAAGTTACCGCAAAAGATTCCAAAGCTAGCAAAGTGAAAATAATGGTTCAGATTTGTTGGAGTTAGAAAGGGTCAAAGGAATGCTCCGTATTTCTCCGCACTTGAAGATGTGAGCTTGCGGCTTGAATGATAGCTGGATATAGGTGAAAGGTTTGCATGTTTCAAGTTTCAAATGATAAGTTGTACTTTAGAGGTTCTCTAGAGTCAATAGAAAAAAGACATATCATGTTGCTGATTAGGGTTGTTTGAAGGAGAAAGTAAAAGCCACCACATTTCACTGCATTACATCATTTGGCTTTTTTGTTTGGAGGATGAGTTCAGATGGTTTGTATGTTTGTTATTTCCAAGTTTCATGCGATGAAGAGTACCGCAAGTTTAGTTTTCAATGTTCTATCTCAAGACTGTGTTCAGAGTTTGCATGTGATGTTGGGTTAAGTGTCTGGTTGTTTGCGGAAAAAAGAAGATGCATGATTTAGAGAAAGGAATGTATGGAAATATTCTTACAAGTCATATAATGTTTTTGAAGTGATCCGCATGATGTTACTTGGTCTCTCTGGTACCGCTTTAGGTATGGAGTTAATGTAAGGAAGGATAAGTGTCTGTTGGGCCGACTTTGTGTGTTTTGATGATTGCGCCATGTGCTTAAAAGAGTGTGACAACTTTGAGATGTGTAAATATTTAAAATAGATCTTGTTTATCATGGTTTGACCTGCATTAAATTTTTGCATGATTTTGGGTGCCGACTTGTTGTGGTCGTTGCACATTTCATGCTACACGTTTCATCTTGGTCGACGAAGGAGAAAGATTATGAAGATTGCGGAGGATATAAATGAAAGAACATGTTTGGTGTGAAAGGTGTGGGTGTGTGAGAGTGTGTGAGGATGTATGTGCGAGTGTGGATGTGAGTGTGTGTGGAAGTGTGTTGAAGGTAGCAAAGTTTATTGAGCAAAGGAGTTGAAGATATATGTTAGTGTGAAAGGTGTTGATATTGTGGAGGTGATTGATCAATGGATTTCATCAAGTGTTATGTACAGAGGTTGTAGCCTCTTTCTATAAGTGTTGTAGCACTGTAGGGAGTTGTACTTCCTTTGTTTAAAGATATAAAAATTATAATTCAGGGACTTGTAGCTTCCTTTGGGTTGTAGCCCATAAAACTTGTTGTAAACTTGTTTTTATTATTTGTGAGGTTGGATTTGGATAGTAGATCCAAGCAGCTTGTTCACCATGGTTCTTCCCTTCTAGGGTTTTCCATGTAAATGTGGTGTTATGGATGTGTGATTATGTGTTGTACTTTGAATTGCTTAATTTGCTTTATCATATGTTTAATGTAGTAAAAAGATTCGGTTGATAAAGTTAATTTGGATTAAGTTTTGGCATATATTGATTCACCCCCTGCTGAGTATATCATTGTGTCCTAACAATTGGTATCAGAGTTGAGTTCCTTGGTGCAACCTAACAGTTGAATGCAGATCTCGGAGTAGAACACATGGCTTAGAAATCTAGTCTCTTCTAAAGCATCGATATTTGATGGAAGCAACTATGCCTTCTGGAGTGTAAGGATGGAAGCCTATCTTACCTCACTAGGGTATGATGTTTGGAGAGCTGTAATGGATGCTTATACTGAACCTAAACATCCTATCATAGATTCATATATGAAGAAGGCTCATGAAAATAATGCCAAAGCCAAGAATGCCATCTTAAGTGGTCTAGCTAGTTCAGATTTTGTCAAGGTAGTGCAATGCAAGACAGCCAAGGAGATATGGGATAAACTAAAAAATCTCTATGAAGGAAATGACATTTTAAAGCAAGTAAAATTACAATCTTACAAAATAGTATTTGAGAATCTAAGGATGCTAGCCATTTGATCCGAGTAGATGAAGCAATCAATGGAATCAAAAGTCTAGGTGAAGATTTAGTTGATTCAGTGGTTGTGAAGAAAGTCCTGAGAACTCTCCCTCATAGATTTGATTCAAAAGTTTTTGCAATTTCAAAGAAGCCAAAAATATCAAGACACTTACCATGGAAGAGTTGTTTGGGTCCCTCACTGCCTATGAGATGAGAAATGAAGTCATTGGTCCATGCAAAAGAGAAGTTTCTTTCAAAGTTGTGAAGAATGAAGAAGCATCTAATTCATACAGTGAAGCTCAGGAAGAAGAAGCAAACTTTGTGAGAAATTTGAAGAGGGGATCAAGCAAATATAAAGGTAAGCTGCCTTTCAAATGTTTTAAATGTGGAAGAGTTGGTCATTATACCTCTAAATGTCCTTTTGGAGAAAATGAAAATAGCAGCAAGGGTCTCAAAAGGAACAACTTCAAGAGGAACCTCCTTTCAAAAGAAGACTACATCTCCATAGAAGAAGTAGATCACTACTCATCAGATGATGAAAGAAGAGAATCTCTATTCATGGCTATGGTGATCTCTGATGGTTCAGTTAAGACTGTAGATGAAGAAGAATGTGAAGTTGATTTTAAAGATGAACTTATTTCTACTCTTGAAGACTTGGACTGTGCAAGGAAAGAGAATCAAGAACAAAGATCTCTAATTGAAGCTAAGACAAAAGAATGCACAAGACTTGAGAAAGAAATCTTGTCACTCAAAAAGGAATTGGAAAAAGCAAAGTTTGGAAGTTCAGATGACACTGAAGGAGCATATCTCGTCATACCTCAAGGAAAACTTTTTCATGCAAGACATCTCTCCATGAACAGGTTCAACATGCTTTCTTTGGTTATTGTTTTATCTGCAATAAATTTGGTCATAAGGCTATGGATTGCAAGTCTGAAATGAATAGAAGAAATCTTGTAAGTAGAAATTATCTTTCTTCACTAGTGGATGTCAATGTGGTATGTCAAATTTGCAACAATTGTGGACATATAGAAAGATATTGCAGGAGTGGATTAGCAAAATCAAAATCTCAGTTGATAGATGTTGTTGAGCAAGTCAAGGAAAGTGGTTCTTCCAAAAGATAGGAGACAAACAATAAAGCTGAAATTCAATGATTGTCTAAATAGCATTTCATGCTCAAGGGAAAACAAATCTATGGGTAATAGACAATGGATGTACAAGCCACATGACAAGTGATAAGAGCAAATTCATCAGTTTTGTTAAGTGGAATGATGGATCAGTCAAATTTGGAGACAATTCAGCTACAAAGATTTGTGGAAAAGGTACCATAAGTATTGATGGAAATTCCAGGATAGAAGATGTTCTCTATGTAGAAGGTCTCAAGCATAATCTTCTCAGTGAAAGTCAGATGTGCAAAAAAGGATACAATCTCATATTTCATGATCAAGGGTGTGAAATCAGAAGAGTAAAGTCTGGAAGATTGGTGGCAGAAGGTGCTAGGACAGAGAACAACTTGTACAATCTAAAAGGTGCTAATGGAAGAACTTGTCTTCTAGGACAAACAAGTGAATGTTGGTTGTGGCACAAAATAATGGGGCACATCAACTTTGGCAATCTTGTGAAGATCAGCTCAATACAAGTAGTAAGAGACATGCCAAAGATCATCAAGCCTACAAGCACCCTATGCAAAGAATGTCAAATTGGGAAGAAAACAAGAATAAGATTCAAATCTGTAACGTCAAAAAATGTCCCCTTGGGGGCTTTTCCCTCATAAGGTTTAACTCCTGAGTCTTTAGAGTGCATTTAGGACATTTTAGTTCATATTTTACCATCCCGATGGAATTTTGAGACCTAAGTCCCATGGCAAATAGGACCTAGGAGGACCCCTTGAACTATACCCTACCTAAAATAGGGGGGAGGACTTGGGAGCCTATGCCCTAGTCCTACCCTATTTAGGGCAGCCCCAATTTCTGGGTGTCGGTTAGTGACCGTTATTAGGTCCCTTTGCCGACATGGTAAGTTTGAATTTCAAATATCTTGGTGGGAGTGCTTGTAGATGCATTTATAAGCATGTGTAGGCATTCATTTGTAAACTAGATTTCAACGAGATGATCATTGTGAACTCTAGGCATTCTCAAGGTGATTCAAAGCTTTCTATTGTGTTGCAAGAGCAGACTTGTATGTTTTATGTGTTGATATTTGTAGATTTGAGCATCAATCTCCTCATGGTATGAAGAGCATCTTCCTCCATGAGAGCTTCACTATCATTGTGTTTTTATCATTAATTCCTTTGGTTTTTGGCCTCTGCCTCACAAGGGCATGCCTCTTTATCTAACAATGGTGTTCAGAGACATAAGTGTCCTCCAGGGTTTGACTGAGGCAAACATCTAAACACCACAACCCCCAAACCAAGTCTTGTGATTGCAGGTTACAGGTGTCGCATCCAGAAAAAGTGGAGCTGCAGGAAGGTTGGGAAGACATTAGGGATTCAAAATCTAAAGAAAAGTTAGACAAAGGAGCACTTCCAGTACTAGGGTGCTCTCTCCAGTGTCCTCCACAGATAGATTTTGGAAAACAAAAGTTACAAGGCTGATCAGTGTCCGAAGGAGGTCCAGATTCTCTGAAAAAGCAAGTACCTTAGACTTGGGCATCCGCTCCAGTGTCCCCGACTGTTCTGCTTCAGAACCCTAAAAGTAGGTATTTTGTAATTTGGCATTTTACTCCCATTTGCAAGAGCTTTTTCCATAATTCATTAATTTGTTGTCGCATTTGATAATTAGGGTTTTAATGGTCAATTAAGCATAGGAGAAGAAAATTTTGATAATTAATTCCCTAATCCAAGCTTCCCCTCATTTTCAAGTGACCTAGGGTATAATAGTACTCACCACTCGACCCTAGATCCTTCAATGTTAGGGTGAAAGGAGGATTTTACCATCTAAACCACAAAAGATCAACAAATCTAATTTTACCCTAAACATTTTGGTGAACACGTGTTTTTGAACTTAAATTGCAACTTGCTTAGTATTTGTTTGCATATTTGGTGTGATTTCATTCATTCATATAGACATTTAATTTATTACATTGAGAAAATTTAAAAAAAAAATGAAAAAATTAGAAAAATACAAAAAAATTACATTGTTGGGCTTACTAAATTGTGTCAATTCTTTCTAAATTTTCCTAATTCATAATTTTTGCATCATATATGATATAAAATAGAGAAAAATACAAAAATTCAAAATCTTGCTTTGCATTTTCATCATTTAATTGCTAGGGTTTTGTGGAAATTTTGACAATTTTTAGATAACCTAGTAATTCCAAAATCTAGGGTTTGTAGGCAAAATCTTTTATCAGATTTTTCTACTGATTTTAGAGGCTCATTAAAATTTTTATTTGGCTATAGTCTTTCATTTTAGTGTGAATTTACATTTAAATTTAAATTATTTACATTTTTGCATTGAAAATCTCAACAAAAACTAGCAATTTTGGGGCATTTTCATTAAATTTGCATGGGAATTTTGCATGATTAAGATTGAAAATAATTTTTAGATCTGAGATTATGTAATTTCCATCAAAAATCAGACTTCAAACCATTCGCATAGCATTTTGTTTCAAAATCTCAAACCTAGGGCTTCGAAAATAACGATTTTCACCAATTTCAGCCTTATCGACTCTCTAAAATTGCACCATAGGTGTGTTGTGAAAGATATTTTTACATAAATTTGATGTTATCAAGGTAATAATTTTCTTCCCCTCATAAAAATCTTCACAACACCCTTTTTACAGGCTCTTGTAGTGAAAAAACAGCGAAAAACTACACATTTTAGCTATTTTGGCTCTAGGGTTTGACCTAGTTTGCACTTCAAGCATGTTGCGATCAATTTTATGGATGGAGGTGACTGATATTATTGATATTATTTTCTGGATCTCCTAAAATTCCTTACAATACCCCTTTTGCTAGGTCTTGGAGTTGAAAAACCGTGAAAAATTGCATATTTTGTTATATTTTCACTAGGGTTTTACCTAAGTGGCACTAAAATGTGTTGTGTTGGATATTTTAGCACAAAGAGGCTGTTATTTCTGATATTATTCACTATCCATCAACATTTTCCTCACAACACCCTTTGTTATGCTCTTTTGCATTGAATTTTGGTGAAAAAAGTGTCTATTTTGACTTATTTTCACTATATTTTGACTGGGCATTATCTTGGATTTGCATCAAGAGTGTGTTGAGAGTGATTATATTTCTATTTTGAACTGATATAATACATATAAATTTATTTCGTTGACTGAAATCCTCATAGCATCCTTTGTTTCATTCATTTGCATTGAAAAGTATCGAAAAATCAAGCATTTTAGGCTATTTTTGCTTTCATCTTTTGCACCAATTTTGAAAAGTTTTCAAAATATGATTTGGCATTGGTCTAATCATAAAAACATGGCCTCTAATCATAACAGAAACAATAGGTTCCCTCCTAGACCTTACATGAAAAGAAAGGCTCCTGAACCTAAAATTGTCTTCACTCCTCATGATAGAACAATCAGTGATTCTGAAGGACCTCTTTACATCACCATTCAGATAATGGGAAATAATGTGGAGGGAACTCTAATTGATCCTAATTGCATGACTAATGTTTTCATTGAAAAATTCCTCTTTTTGAATCAATTAATACAAGGTCCTTATAGCCCTTCGAGCTTGGTGATTAAGACACAGATGGGAGCTTTAAAGAAACCACTAGGTAAGATATCATTGATAGTAACTGTATTTGAGAAGCATGTTGAGCAATGGTTTGATGTTACTCCTGATTTTGATACCTTTGACATAAAACTTGGAATCCCTTAGTTAAAAGTTATGAAAGCGGTCCCTTCAACTATTTGTAAATGTGTTAAATTTCCTTTGAACGAACAAGTGCATGCCATTCATCGAAATACATACAAACCTTCAATTACACAACAACACTTCACATTGAATTACTTTTGTAAAAAATATACTAGCGACAAATTAGAGCTATGAACAGACTTTACATTCTTGAGCTATATAAATTGCAAGGTGAAACTATTACATCCAGTACCTAGTCCTCCTACACAAGAAATGACAAAAGAGAAACAACCCGCATGTGAAGAGAACTTTAGACCGAAAGGACAAGGTCCCTATGCTGAGGTTGCTCCCCTGATATCCTTACAAGGATCAGGAGGTCATTGTCAACAACAAAGTGTTCCACCGCAACAAATGAGGTTTGATCCTGGTGTTTCATCTTCTAAATTGCACAAGCCTATGAAAGAGGATAGCCCTATCTTACAAAAGATAAGTGGTAAAACAAAACAAAATAGAAAAGCACGAGAAAAGAGAAAAAGAAGACAAGCTTATGCCATAAACCTTGCCTCTCAACAAGAAAACATTGATCCCAACATTCAATCAAACAAAGATGATCCTAACAATGAACAAGATATGAACTTGGCTATGGTACCTTATGTCCCACTATCATCCATCATTAGGGAATGGGACGATGACAACGATGATTTTCTTATAGACAATTTCTAGCCTGACAGGGGCCCTACAGGTAAGTATCTCTAACCCTTTATCTCTCTCGTGATGTGCTTCGCCCATGATGTGTTATGTGTTGTTTAGGCCTCCTAGGATGACCTCGAATTCTCCCGTAAGGTTTAGGATACCAGGAGACCGCCTTTGTTGTGACCTTCTATTTGTATCATCATTCTTCTATATTGCCTCTCTCTCTGATTTCATGGTTGTGTGTTGTGTCTGACGGACATAACATCATGGTTGGTGACTTGGGGGCACCCTCCTACATGACTGTCCCTAAGACACTTGTTTCTCCTCTCTTATTTATTGTTTCCCTTCCTCTAGTGTTTCCACCTAGCGGGCGGATGACGACAAACATTTATACTGATGCGGACCTAGTGTCCCTTTCGAGAGCAATCAAAAAATGGACTATAGTTCCTAATATGACGATGGGGTTGTATATCTTATCCCACGCTTGGCTAGTGGAAGCACTCATACTTTTCACGTAGTGAATGTTATGATGTTTCTATTGCATTTACAAACCTTAACAAGACTGCTGCTCCATGTACCTTTGTTTGCCTTTGAATCTAGCCCTAGCGGTACTCAATTCAGAGAGCTTCGTGATATAGCTCCTGGTTATCCTCGAAATCCAAATTTGTTGTATAACCTTGGCTCTTTATGTGGTTAATCATATGCATTGATGTTGTTGTTTATAATGATGTTGTAGACACTAACATGTTTCTTGCAGGGATGTGTTTGTGGGAACATTTGGCGATCGTAAAGTACATGTCACCTCTGGGGGCATGGGCTTTGCAAAAGTCGGTGTTCCCTTGTGTGTTTTCTTCCTACCTTAACATGCTTGATATCAATAACTAATATCAACCACCTTAAAGTGGGGCCATATAAGGTAAGTTGTCTATTATAGATGTTAGCAATGTGTTTGACCTTAGATGCATAGACTTGCACCCTAGAGTAGTGCATTGTGCATCCTGAGTTTGTTTACAATCAATCAATCAATTATGTAAGCCCTCTATGGAGGCAGGATATTGAGCATATCCTTTTTCTTAAGCCCTCTGCAGAGGAGGGGATGGTGTATTTCTCAGAGCAGATTGCATCATCCTGCATTTTCAAAAGTCCTCTACGGAGGTCGGGAGCGGTTCTGTGACTAACTTAACCCTTAAGCATGTCTTCGATGATTGTTGTGGCGAAGCCTAATCATCAATATGTGTCTGTAATGTGCCTGAGATGGTGTTGGATCTAGAAATAGGTACACTCCATCGCTTATCTATCATATTTTCTCCGTGTCTTCAAGTGTGTGTGTTTTGGCATGCTTATTTTGTATGGCGTGTTTTGTTAGTGTAGGTTTTTATTTCCTAGATGGATTATTTATTTTTCCTATATTCCTAGGTTTTTCCTACACTTCTATTAATCTCGCTTAGGTTAGTAAAGCATGTCTTATTAGGTGAGTAGTTGCGAGGTGTCACCTTCCTACATGTGAGCATCCATTAGCTATCTTGGGAAGATACTTTGCTATCTTTAGTCCGATAGATGGTTGCTCCTCATTGGTCGGTGTTGCCACCTCCTCTCTCTTCCTAGTCTATATAAGCATGCTACCTGGCTTGTATTTTGCATCTTTTGCTTTTGCATCCTCTTAATGCTATTTTGCTTCTAGCATTTGCATTACTCTCTTGGAGACTAACTCTGTGTTGCTATTTTGATTTCGTATCATTTGCATTCATAGTTTTAATATCTATTCTTTGCACTGGTTTTCTGGGTTATTAATCTTTTCAGATTCTAACATGGTATCAGAGCTATTCTATGTGCAAGAGTAGATTTTAGTTTCCATATTTGAGAGATTCGGGGGGGGCTAATAAATCTTATTGCAGGTTTTTGAAAAACCCAGTATGCTCTTCTCTTGCATCTTCGGATGATCTTGAGAATCAGAAAAGTTTGACGGAAACTTTTTTAATCTCTGGGGTTGCACATGTGTTTTATGAAATCTAGGTGATTGCAGCATTTCTGGTTATATTGGCAGCATTTCTGGCTGTTCCAACGCGTCCAGGAGGCTTGAGAAAGTCAGATTTGGCTTTCGTTTCACCGAAATCGGAGATCGTCATACACAGTTGCGGAACCGGGGTTTCAAGCTCAAATCTGACAACCAGCTTGCATATTTGGTCCTTTGAATCAATATTGTAGGTTCCAGCATCTGATTCAGCCTTTGCATGTCGTTTTTTGGTTGTTGGGGTCATTTTTTTGTAGCTAAAGGCGTTCCATTTACACTGGAGCAACATCTTCTGTGCATTTGCAAGAAAAACGCCTTCTGGGTTTTGTTCGCAGCACAGAAAAACCATCTGGGTATCTTTCTGTTTTTGCATGCAGTTTGTATATTTTACAGAAACGCGCTCAGAAAGCTACAGCAGGACCCCTCTCCGTTGGCAGCTGCAGTTCTGAAGACAGTTTTCAAATGCTCCGTTCTTGCTCATACGGACTCCTTTTCCCACGAAATTTTTTTTGATTTTGGCTATTTTTTCGTGCTCTATGCACTAGTGCAGTCGTTTTTTAATTTTGATGCCAAGATTTTTCAGAAATTGCAGATTCTCAGTCGTGACATTGCACGGTTCTCGTTTTGGGAACTTCGGAGGATCATAACTTTCACATACGACCTCGTATCGAGGCGATTCTTTTTTTGAAAGTGCATGATTTTTCGAGTAGATTGCAGTGGTGCTGTTTATTTCTCTGGATATTATGCCAAAGTTGTATTTTCAGCATATGCTCTTCATGAGGGTTTGTAATGCATTGAAATCAAGACCACTTAGTATTTATTGCTAGTGGTAGTTGTAAACGCACTAATATAAAGTGCCAAATCATATTTTCTTGGGGGGGTTCTTTGATTGAGTAAAAAGGGGGGGGTTGTCTTGGTTGGGTTCTCTTCTTTTCGACACTTCTTCTCTGCATTTCTTCATCATGGATCAAACAAATCTGCCTATCCTAACTCCATACAATTACTTTGAGTGGAAATCACGCATGACAATTCACTTAAGGAAAGCTGGATTAAATAGGATAACTATGGGACTTGAAACTGAACCTGCTAAAGATGAAGATAAGCCTAAGTGGTTTAACAAATGTGATGAGGCATATGGAACATTGTGTTTGTCTGTTTCTCCTGATTTGCTCTTTCACATTGAGTCTTTGAATACACCAAATGAAATCTGGACAAAGCTAGAAACACTGTTTGGCACACAAGATTCAATGAGGGGTCATATGTTGGAAAATGAACTAATTAGTTTAAGTCCAGGCAATTTCAACACAATACAGGATTTCTTCACTAAATTGAAATCACTAAGGCTGCAGTTAAAACAATGTGGAATTGAAAAGAAAGATGAACAACTGATTCTTAGTATTCTCTCTAAGCTAAGTTCAGAATATTCTGTGTTTGTTTCTACTTTCTATGCTACTAAGGGTGCACTTGGTACTCAATTCACCATGCCATCTTTAGATGATTTTGCTGTCAATCTCACTCGGAGTCCTGACTCTCTCTACTTTTGGGGGGGTCTCTTTTCTCTCTGTTTGGGGGGGAATTTTATGTACATGGGTACCTCATCAGGCTTGATTTACCGGGACCCATTTCTACATCCACCTAAGCTTCGCTTATGGGGGGGTGTTAGTGTAGGTTTTTATTTCCTAGATGGATTATTTATTTTTCCTATATTCCTAGGTTTTTCCTACACTTCTATTAATCTCGCTTAGGTTAGTAAAGCATGTCTTATTAGGTGAGTAGTTGCGAGGTGTCACCTTCCTACATGTGAGCATCCATTAGCTATCTTGGGAAGATACTTTGCTATCTTTAGTCCGATAGATGGTTGCTCCTCATTGGTCGGTGTTGCCACCTCCTCTCTCTTCCTAGTCTATATAAGCATGCTACCTGGCTTGTATTTTGCATCTTTTGCTTTTGCATCCTCTTAATGCTATTTTGCTTCTAGCATTTGCATTACTCTCTTGGAGACTAACTCTGTGTTGCTATTTTGATTTCGTATCATTTGCATTCATAGTTTTAATATCTATTCTTTGCACTAGTTTTCTGGGTTATTAATCTTTTCAGATTCTAACATGTTTGTTGCCCCATATGCATAGACCAGCACCTTTGAGTAGTGCTTCATGCATTTTGGGAGGTTTTACATGTATTGCATGTGTGTTGCCCCATATCCAGAGACAAACGCCTTCGAGTAGTGCTTCCTACATTTTGGGAGGTTTGTTTACTTTCTAGTACTTGTATTTGTATTTCATATATATGAGAAAAAGAAAAGAAAAGATATCATTTCTGTCTTCCATGCATTAATGTGTCTTCTGTTAGGGACAGCCGAAAGAAGATATCAATTAAATGCAAATAAAGATTAAACAAAGGAATGAAAATACATAGAAATAATAACAGCGAGAGACAAGTTTTAACGTGGTTCACCCAAACTCGAGCCACATCCACCAAACAGAGAGTCCAAAATTATTATCCAATAAATCAAACTGATTACAACCAATAATCCCTACAACTCAATACCATTACAAAATGCTACAATACATCATCAAAAAACCCTAACCCTTAGTTGCTTTTATCAAGCCTTATGTCAGTTACAAAATAGGGGTTTTTATGTCGGTTAATGAAACAATAACTCCTGGCGCTGCCCCTTGACCCCGTAGGAATTTGGGGGGAAATCGCACTGATAAAAGTGGGGTAAATTTAACCTCCGAGTCTGATTAGGCTCCATATAACAACATCTTCCATGCATTAACTGTTTGCTCCATGTTCTGTGTGACTGTAATTGTCTTCTCTGTGTCTTGTGTGCCTGTTACTGTCTTCTATGTGATTAGCGTGTCTTCTCCATGTTTGGTGTGTTTGTGACCTTACTTTAATGCATGTATTGGCCTCATGTTTATACATACATTAAAGTGGGGGCTAAATGTAACGTCAAAAAATGTCCCCTTGGGAGCTTTTCCCTCATAAGGTTTAGCTCCCAGGTCTTTAGAGTGCATTTAGGACATTTTAGTTCATATTTTAGCATCCCAATGGAATAAGACCTAAGTCCCATGGCAAATAGGACCTAGGAGGACCCCTTGAGCTGCACCCTGCCTAAAATAGGGGGGGAGGACTTGGGCGCCTGTACCCTAGTCCTACCCTATTTTAGGGTAGTTTTAATTTTTGGGTGTCGGTTAGTGACCGTTATTAGGTCCCTTTGCCAACATGGTAAGTTTGAATTTCAAATATCTTGGTGGGAGTGCTTATAGATGCATATATAAGCATGTGTAGGCATTCATTTGTAAACTAGATTGCAACGAGATGATCATTGTGAACTTTAGGCATTCTCAAGGTGATTCAAGGCTTTCTATTGTGTTGCAAGAGCAGACTTGTATGTTTTATGTGTTGATATTTGTAGATTTGAGCATCAATCTCCTCATGGTATGAAGAGCATCTTCCTCCATGAGAGCTTCACTACAAGGTGACATAGCATTGTGTTTTTATCATTGATTCCTTTGGTTTTTGGCCTCTGCCTCACAAGGGCACACCCTCTTTATCTAAAAATGGTGTTCGGAGACTTAAGTGTCCTTCGAGGTTTGACTGAGGCAAACCTCTAAACACCACAACCCCCAAACCAAGTCTTGTGATTGTAGGTTACAGGTGTCATATCCAAAAAAAGTGGAGCTGCAGGAAGGATGGGAAAACATCAGGGATTCAGGACCTAAAGAAAAGTCGGACAAAGGAGCACTTCCAGGACTAGGGCACTCTCTCCAGTGTCCTCTACAGATAGATTCCAGAAAATAGAAGTTACAGGGCTAATCAGTGTCTGAAGGAGGCCCAGATTCCCTGAAAAAGCATGTACCTTGGACTTGGGCGGTGTCCCCGACTATTCCGCTTTGGAACCCTAAAAATAGGTATTCTGTAATTTGGTATTTTACTCCCGTTTGCAAGAGATTTTTCCGTAATTCATTAATTTGTTGTTGTATTTGCATAATTAGGGTTTTAATGGTTAATTAAGCATAGGAGAAGAAAAATTTGATAATTAATTCCCTAATCCAAGCTTCCCCTCATTTGTAAGTGACCTAGGGTATGATAGTGCTCACCACTCAACCCTAGATCCTTCAATGTTAGGGTGAAAGGAGGATTTTAACATCTAAACCACAAAAGATCAACAAATCCAATTTTACCCTAAACAAAATCCAAGGAGTATTCTTCTACAAGGCCACTGGAATTGGTTCATATTGACTTGTGTAGACCTACTAGGACAAAGAGTCTACAAGGTGAGAGGTATTTCATGTTGCCCATTGATCATTTCTCTAGGATGACATGGGTTACTTTCTTAAAAGAAAAATTAGAAGCCTCTAGTAGGTTTAATATAGTCAAGTCAATTGTTGAAAATGAAATGAATGCTAGAATCAAGTGTTTAAGTTCTGATAGAGGTGGTGAGTTCACATCAAGTGAGTTTGAGGAATTTTGTGAAGAACATGGAATAAAGAAGCACTTTTCTGCTACAAGAACTCCTCAGTAAAATGGAGCAGTGGAAAGAAAGAATAGAATAGTTCAAGAAATGACAAGAACAATGTTGAGTGAAGCCAAGTTGCCTGATGTAAATTGGAAAAAAGAAGTCCATACTATTGTCTATATTCTCAACAGAGGACAACTAAGAGTGAACAACACCAAGACACCATATGAGCTATGGTATATAAGACCAACATCTGTCAAGTACTTAAAATTTTTTGGAAGCAAATGCTACATCAAAAGAGATGAAGAAGGTTTGGGAAAGTTTGACCCTAGGTCTAATGAAGGAATCTTTCTTGGATACTCAACTAGGAGCAAATCCTACAAATGCTACAACAAAAGACTAAGGAAGATAGTTGAGAGTGCAAATGTTAGGGTTGAAGAAGAGTCACATCAAATCATAGGCGAGAAAGAAGATTGTTGGTCAGATGAACCTACCTATATAGAAGAAGAAGAAAAAGTTGAAGAAAAGGAAGAGACACAAGAGAAGGTCACCAAGACTCCTTCCAAGCATGTTCAAAAGAATCATTCAGAAGATAAGATCATTGGAAACAAGAATGAAGGAGTGCAAACAAGAAGAAGATTTGCAAGAATAAATGAACAGGTAAACTTTTCTTTATTGTCAAAAGTAGAGCCTAAAATTTTTTTTGATGCTAGTAAGGATGAAGGATGGGTACAAGCAATGGAAGAAGAACTAAATCAAATAGAGAAGAATTAGACTTGGGAATTGGTGCCAAGGCCTATAGAAAAAAATGTGATAGGTACCAAGTGGGTGTTCAAAAACAAAATGAATGAATATGGAGAAGTGGTTAGAAACAAATTAAGGTTGGTTTGCATAGGCTATTCAAAAGTAGAAGGAATTAAAAGTAGAAGGAATTGACTTTGAGGAGATATTTGCTGTGGTGGAAAGAATAGAAGAAATCAGGTATTTCTTGCATTTGCAATTCATAAGGGTTTCAAGGTATATCAAATGGATGTTAAATATGCATTCTTGAATGATGACTTAGAAGAAGAAGTCTACATAGAACAGCTTGATAGATTTCAGTTATCAGAAGACCCAAACATGGTGTGTAGACTCAAAAAGACTTTGTATGGTCTCAAACAAGCCCCTAGGGCTTGGTATGCTAGGTTAGACAAGTACCTACTCTAGAAGGGCTTCAAGAAAGGTATCATAGACAGTAATCTTTACATCACAATTGAGGATGAACAAATTCTAATTGTTGTTGTGTATGTTGATGATATAATCTTTGGTGGTAATGATGAAATGTGTAAGAAGTTTGTAGAAGAGATGCTGAAATAATTTGAAATGTCTATGATAGGTGAGATATCACTCTCTCTTGGACTCCAAAATACTCAATCAGATGATGGTATCTTTATCTCTCAAGAAAAGTATGTCAAGGAGATGTTGAAGAAGTTTGATATGGAAGACTGCAAACCAGTAAGTACTCCTATGGTAATAGGTTGCCATTTGAGTAAAGATGATGAGTCACCTTGACCTGATCAGACTCTATATAGGTTTATGATTGGGAGCCTATTGTACTTAACAGCATCAAGGCCTGACATTATGCAAGTTGTTTGCTCGGTTGCAAGGTTCCAAGCTAATACAAAGGAAACACATATGAAGGTAGTCAAAAGGATCTTCAAATATTTGAAGAGCACTCTAGAATAGGGATTGTGGTATCAAAAAGGTGATGACTTTTCTCTAAGTGCTTATACTGATGCAGATTGGGCTGGTAGCATTGACGATAGAATAAGTACTAGTGGTGGAGCTTTCTTTTTGGGAGACAGATTGGTCTCATGGTTGAGTAAGAAGTAGGATTCAGTGTCCTTATCAACAGTGAATGAAGAGTATATAGATGCAGCAGCCTGCCACACTCGAGTGTTGTGGATGAAGCAAAAATTGAAGGATATCAAGGTAGTGTATGATGATCCCATTCCTATTCTATGTGATAATACAAGTGCCATAAATATTTCAAATAATCCAATGATGCATTCTAGAACCAAGAAAATATATATCAAGTATCATTTTTTGAGAGAGAAGGTTGCAAATCAAGAGGTTAGATTGGAGTATGTGCCTACAAAGGATCAAGTTGCAGACATCTTTACGAAAGCATTTTCTAAGGACACATTTGAGTATCTCAAACAAAAACTAGGGATTGTTGCCCCTCCTTCTAACTAGATGCATAGATGGTGCATTTGTCTAGGGGGGACAGTTCAAGACATTTTTATCCCTGAATTGATGATGGCTACCTCTCAAGGGGGCAAGTAGATAAGAGTTTATAAAGGATGATAAGGATAAAATAGTCAGGGGGAGCTAGCAGATAAGGAGAAGTAAAGGAAGAGTAAGACTAATGCAGATAAGGGGAGCTTATATGTTTTTGTAGATACAGAGGTAGACCACTAGCCCTTTGTCCTTGATGTCAAAGGGGGAGAAATTAGTATGTTAGGTCAAGTGTTGCCATCAATACCAAAGGGGGAGATTGTTGCATATGTATTGTCATTAATGTCAACAGTGGTATGGAGTGATGATCAGTGATGTCAACAGAGATGCCAAAGGGAGATTGTTGCAGAGTGGTGATCAATGCTGATAGTAGAGTAAGTAATCAGAAGTGTTGTAAGGCAGAAATCAAGGTGATGTACAGAGGAGCAGACAGAAGGGTATTAATCAGAGAAGTTGTGAAGTGACTGATACGGTGAATGAAATTCATGAGCATACTGATGGATCACCACATCTGTACACAGGTGTATAATGTCTTCTGGAGTTCATGGATAAATCTTGTGCTAACATGAAGATTCTTGTTTTGTTGAAAAGAGTTGTGATTGTTGTGTATGGTATTGTGAATGTAGTCTCTGATTTGGTGAATGGTGTATTCATTGTTTCTTGATGAAAATCATTGCATAAGATATGAAGGAAAGTGTAGAAGGTTTCAGATAGTCTAAGGCACTAGAACTTGCACTAAATAAGCTTAGGAGAATGCTCTGCATTCCCCTACATTTGAAGGTATGGCCTTAAGGATTGGAAGTTAGACAGAGACATGTGTGATGTATGTATGTTCTGGATTTCAGAGCATAAAAGTTACCGCAGAAGATCTAGAGCTAGAAGAGTGAAAACAGTGGTTCGTAGTTGTTGAAATCAGAAAGGGTCAAAGCAACACTCCATATTTCTCCATGCTTGAATATATGATCTTTCAGCTCGAAGGATAGTTGGATACAGGTGAAATGTTTTCATGTTTCATGTTTGAGATGATAAGTTGTACCACAGAGTTTCTTTGGAGTCAGCAGAGTAAAAACATATCATGTTGCTGATTAGGGTTATTTGAAGGAGAAAGTAAAAGCCACTACATTACATCATTTGGCTTTCTATTTGGAGGATGAGTTCAGATGGCTTGTATGTTTGTTATTTCCAAGTTTCATGTGATGAGTACTGCAAGTTTCATTTTCAATGTTCTATCTCAAGACTGTGTGTTTAGAGTTTGCATGTGATGTTGGGTTTAGTGTATGGTTGTTTGCAGAAGAAAGAATATGCATGATTCAGAGAAAGGAATCTATGCAAATGTTCTTACAAGTCATATAATGTTTTTTAAGTGATCCACATGATGTTACTTGGTCTCTCTGGTACCGCTTTAGGTCTGGAGCTAATGTAAGGAAGGATAAGTGTTTTTTGGGCCAACTTTGTGTGTTTTGATGATTGTGCCATGTGCTTAGAAGAGTGCACCATCTTTGAGATGTGGAAAAAGTTAAAATAGGTCTTGTTTATCACTTGGTTTGAACTACATTAGATTTCTACATGATTTTGGGTGCCGACTTGTTGTTGTCATTGCATGTTTCATGCTACACGTTATTAAAACACACTGATATATTGAGAGGGGGGTGAATTAGTATATGCCATAACTTAATCCAATTCAACTTTATTGATCAAACCTGTTACTACCTTAAACAAATGATAAATCAAATTAAGCAAATCAATGCACAACAAATGAGCACACAACCATAACACTAGATTTACATGGAAAACCCAATAAGGGAAAAACCACAGTGAGCAAGTTGCTTGGGTCTACTATCCAAATCTAGCCTCACAAATAATGATAAAAATAGATTACAACAAGTTTTAGGGCTACAACCCAAGGGAGAACACAGTCCCTGAAATATAATGCAACAACACTTACAAAATGAGGTTGCAACCTCTGAATAACTCACTTAACAGATCTCACTAATCAAACCCCTCCACAACACCAACACACTTCACTTTATGATGAATCTTCACTTCCTCTACACAGTGAACACTGCAACCTTCAACACACTTCCAAACACACACTCACTCACTCACTTCTACACTCACTCACACATCCTTGCACACTCTCATTCAAACATAGATTTCACACCAAACACTTGATCAATTTTATTTACACCTTCCACAAACTACAAAATATTTCTCCTACATCGGCCAAAATGAAACGTGTAATGGCCAAACCAAGTCAGCTTCCAAATGATGTAAAAATCCAATGCAGTTTGAGCCAAGTGATAACTAGGACCTATTTTTCCTTAACACATTCTTCCAAGCTGGTGCACACTTCCAAACATCTGGTGAGATCATCAAAACACATGAAGTTAGCCCAACAAACACTTACCCTTTCTCAAAATAGCTCCAGGCCTAACGTGGTACCTGTGAGACCAATTAGCACCATGCATATCACCTCACAAGAAAAAAGAGTCTTACACAAACCTTCTCAAACATTCCTTCCACTAAAATTTATGTATTCTTTCTGGCACAAACAAATAGATATTGAACTAGGCATCACATATAAACCCCAAACAACCAGTCTTGAGATAGAAAATTGAGAAACCAACTTGCGGTGCACTTTAGCACCTAAAACCTGAAATGAAAAAACATACAGAATATCTAAACTCATCCTCCAAACATCAAAGCCAAAAGATGAACTGCGGTGAAAAGCGGTGGATCTTGCTTTCTCCTCTAGACAACCCAAATCAACAACAAGATGTGTCTTTGTTCTGCTAACTCCGGAGGACCTCTGTGGTACAACTTATCATCTAAAACTTGAATATGTCAATTTTCTCATCTATATCTGACCTTCCTTCAAGACATAGGACCTCATATTCAATTGTGGAGAAATGTGGAGCATTTCTTTGACCTCTCTAACTGCACCAACACAGGAACATTGTCTTCACTATGCGAGCTCTAGAATCTTCTGTGGTAATGTCCAAGCTCTGAAATTAGGAACATACCTTCTTCACACCTGTCTTTGTCTAACTTCTAGACCACAAGCCCATACCCTTAAATGAGGACGAATGCAGAGCATTCTCCCAAGCTACTCCAGTGCCTTGGACTTCCTAAAACTTTCTTTCAAAACTAAAGCAATGCTTTTCCTCAGGAATCAAAGAATACAACATTCACCACACCAGAGACTTCATACTCCACATCATACTATAGTAATCACAACTCTTCTCAACAAATCAAAAATCTTCATGTTAGCACAACCTTTGTCTTATGAACTTCATAAGATAGGGTACAACTGTGTATAAATGATATTGATCCATTCAATATACATAGTACATGACTTCTATCATCTTACCCTTAACTTCACAGCTTCTCTGATCAAATTGTCCTTTGTCTTCTTCTCTAATCACCATAGTCATCATTTACTCATCACTTTGCTTCTCTATCTTACAACCATCTGCAACAATCTCCCTTTAGTGACCACTATCCTTTGGCATCTCTAAACATCACTTATCATCACTTCCAACCTTCCTCAACACAACACTATTGACATCAATTCTATTCATCACACTATTGACATCAATGACAACACATGTGCAACAATCTCCCCCTTTGGCATTGATGGCAACACTTAACTTGATATGCAAATTTCTCCCCCTTTGACATCAAGGACAAAGAATAAGTGGTCTTCCTCTGAACTGATCTTCCTTTAGCTCCCTCTGTCTACATTTTTCTTGATCTTCTTTCACTGCTCCTTATCTATCAGATCCCCCTAGCTGATCAAACCTTATGATCCTTCACAACCTCTTAACTACCTGCTCCCCCGAAGAGGCAACCTCCATCAATCCAAGGAAAAGGATATGTCTTGAGTTGTTCCCCCTGGATAGATGCACCATCTATCCATCTAGTTAGAAGGAAGGGAAATCACCCCTAACTTATGTCTGAGATACTCAAAGGTATCCTTAGAAAGTGCCTTTGTAAAGATGTCTGCAACTTGATCCTTTGTAGGCACATACTCCAATCTGACTTATTGATTTGCAACATTCTCTATCAAAAAATGACACATGATAGATATGTGCTTGGTTCTAGAATGCATCATTGGATTCTTTGAAATATTGATGGCACTTGTATTGTCACAAAGCATAGGAATGGGTTCATCATATACTATTTTTATATCCTTCAAATTCTGCTTCATCCACATCACTTAATTGTAGCAGGTGATTGTAACTATATACTCTACATCTACTTTTTATTGATCCATGAGACTAACCTATCTCCCAAAAATAAAGCTCCTTCGTTGGTACTTCTTCTATCATCAACAATGCTAGCCCAATTTGCATCAGTATAAGCACTTAGGGAAAAGTCACCACCCCTTTTATACCACAACCCATGTTTGGGAGTGCTCTTCAAGTATCAGTAGGGAAATTGAGTCCTACTTTTTATTGATCCATGAGACTAACCTATCTCCCAAAAATAAAGCTCCTTCGTTGGTACTTCTTCTATCATCAACAATGCTAGCCCAATTTGCATCAGTATAAGCACTTAGGGAAAAGTCACCACCCCTTTTATACCACAACCCATGTTTGGGAGTGCTCTACAAGTATCTAAATATTCTCTTGACTTCCTTTACATGTGTTTCTTTTAGATCAACTTGAAACCTTGCAACCAAACACACAACTTGTATAATGTCAGGCCTTGATGTTGTTAGGTATAGTAGGCCTCCAATCATAGATCTATACAGAGTCTGATTAGCTTCAGGTGACTCATCATTTTTACTCAAATGGAAACTAGTTACCATAGGAGTACTTACTAGTTTGCAGTCTTCCATACCAAACTTCTTCAAAATATCCTTAACATACTTTGCTTGAGATATGAAGATGCCATTATATAATTGAGTAATTTGGAGCCCAAGAAAGAATGATAGCTCATCTAACATAGACATTTCAAATTCTTTCTGCATCTCTCTTACAAACTTCTTACACATCTCATCATAGCCACAAGAGATTATATCATTAACATACACAACAACAATTAGAATTTGTTCACCTTTAATTTTGATGTAGAAATTACTATCTGTGGTACCTTTCTTGAAACCCTACTAGAGTAAGTTCTTATCCAGCCTTGTATACGAAGCCCTAGGAGCTTGTTTGAGTCCATACAAAGCCTTCTTAAGTTTACATACCATGTTTGGGTCTTCTGATAACTAGAATCCATCAGGCTGCTCTATATATGCTTCTTCCTCTAAGTCACCATTCAAAAAGGCAGATTTGACATCCATTTGATATACCTTGAATCCATTATGTACTGCAAATGCAAGAACCATTTTGATTTCTTCCATCCTTGCCACCAGAGAAAATGTATCGTCATAATCAACACCTTCAACTTGTGAATAACCTTTACAAACTAGCATTTCCTTGTTCCTGACAACTTCTCCATCTTCTTTCAATTTGTTCCTAAATACCCATTTTATACCTATCACATTCTTGTCTACAGGTCTTGGCACTAGCTCCCAAGTCTGATTCTTCTCTATCCAATTTAGTTCTTATTTCATAGCTTGTATCCATCCTTCATCCTTGCTATCTTCATAAAAAAATTTAGGTTCTACTCTTGGCAGTAAAGAAAAGATTACTTGTTCATTTGTTCTTGCAAGTCTTCTTCTTGTTTGTACTCCTTCATTCTTGTCTCCAATGATTTGATCTTCTGAATTATTCCTCTGAACATACTTGGCAAGAGTCTTGGCAGTCCTCTCTTAAGATTCTTCCTTTTCTTCAACTTCTTCTTTTGTGCAGGCAGGTTCATCTAACCAATAGTCTTCTTACTCATTTGTGATTTTATGTGACTCTTCATCCACTCCAACATTTGTACTCTCAACTATCTTCGTGAATCTTTTGTTGTAACACTTGTAGGCTTTGTTGGTAGTTGATTATCCAAGGAAAATACCTTCATCTACTCTTGAGTCAAACTTTCCCAGACCTTCTTCATCTCTCCTAATGTAGCATTTGCTTCCAAAAACTTTGAAATACTTGACTGATGTTGGTCTTCCATTCTAAAGCTCATAAGGTGTCTTGGTGTTGTGTCTTCTTAGTTGTCCTCTATTAAGAATGTAGACTGTGGTATGAATTGCTTCTTTCCAATATATACCAGATAGCTTAGCTTCACTCAACATTGTCCTTGCCATCTCTTGAACAGTCCTATTCTTTCTCTCTACAACGCTATTTTGCTTAGGGGTTCTAGCAACAACATAGTATGTTTTGATTCCATGTTCTTGACAAAACTCTTCAAACTCATTTGATGTGAACTCACCACCTCTATCAAACCTTAAACACTTGATTCTAGCATTCATTTCATTTCCAACCATAGACTTGAAAATCTTGAATCTATTGAAGCCTTCTGATTTTTCTTTTAAAAAAGTAACCCATGTCATTCTAAAGAAATCATCAATGAGCAACATAAAATACCTCTCACCTTGTAAACATTTCACCCTAGTAGGTCCACACAAGTCAGTATGAACCAACTCCAATGGCCTTGTAGTAGAATAATCCTTGGACTTGAAAGTTATCCTTGTCTACTTCCCAATTTGACACTCCTTGCATAGTATGCTTGTAGGCCTGATGATCTTTGGCGTGTCTCTTACTTCTTGCATGGAGCTGATCTTCACAAGTTTATCAAAGTTGATGTGCCCCATCCTTTTGTGCCACAACAAACATTCATTTGTTTGTCCTAAAAGACAAGTCCTTTCATTAACTCCCTTTAGATTATACAAGTTGCCTTCTGTTTTAAATCCTTCTACCACCAATTTTCTAGATTTTACTCTTCCAATTTCACACCCTTGATCATGAAATGTGAGATTATATCCTTTGCTACACATTTGACTCAAGCTAAGAAGATTATGCTTAAGACCTTCAACATAAAGAACATCATTTGTCTAATATTTTCCATCAATACTTATAGTACCTTTTCCAATGATATTTGTAGATGAGTTATCTCCAAATCTGACCAATCCACCATTCCATTTACCAAAATTTATAAACTTGCTCTTATCACTAGCCATGTGATTAGTACATCCATTGTCTATCACCCAAAGATTTGTTTGCCCTTGAGCAAGAAATGATGTTTGGACAATCATGAGTCTTCAACTTCATTATTTGTCTCTTGTCTTTTGGAAGAATCACTCTCCTTGTCTTTCTCAGTGACATTAGTTATCTGAGATTCTGAATTTGCAAAACCACTCCTGCAATATCTTGTTGTGTCCAAACTTGTTGCAAATTTGACATACCACATTGACATCTACTAGTGAAGTAAGAGAATTTCCACTTACAAAGTTTCTTCTATTCATTACAGACTTGCAATCAATAGCCTTATGTCCAAACTTGTTATAGATAAAACAATAGCCAAAGAAAACATGATTGAGCATGTTCATAGAGAATTGTCTTGCATGAAGAGATCTTCCTTGAGGCACAATGAGTTATGCACCAATAGCATCATCCAGACTTCCAAGCTTTGCCTTTTCCAACTCCTTTTTGAGTGACAAAATTTCTTTCTTAAGTCTTGTACATTCTTTTGTCTTAGTTTCAATTAGAGCTCTTTGTTCGTGATTCTCTTTCCTTGCACAATCCAAGTCTTCAAGAGCAAAAATGAGTTCACCTTCAAAATCAACTTCATATTCGTCTTCATCTACAGTTTTTTCTAAACCATCTAGGATTACCATGGCCATGAATAAAGATTCTCCTCTTTCCTCATCTGATGAGTAGTGATCTACTTCTTCTGCAGAGTTGTAGTCTTCTTTGGATAGGAGGTTCCTCTTGAAGTTGTTTCTTTTGAAACCATTGATACTATTTTCATTTTCTCCAAAAGGACATTTAGAAGCATAATGACCAATTCTCCCACATTTAAAACATTTGAAAGGTAGCTTACCTTTATATTTTCCTGATTCCCTCTGTAACTTTCTCACAAAGTTTGCTTCTTCCTTAGCTCCATTGCATGCATCAGATGTTCATTCTTCACAGCTTTGAAAGCAGCTTCTCTTTGGCATGTACCTATGACTTCATTTCTCATCTCAAAGGTAGTGAGTGACCTAAATAGCTCTTCCATGGTGAGTTTCTTCAAATCTTTGGCTTCTTCAATTGCAAAAACTTTTGAATCAAATCTGTGAGGGAGAGTTCTTAGGACTTTCTTCACAATTAATGAATTAGCTATATCTTCACCCATACTCATGATTTTATTGACTGCTTCATCTACTCAATGCAAATAGCTAGCGATGTTCTCCTCTTCTTTCTGTTGGAATTGGATATGTTAAAGCAAATTTTTCAAAAAATGCTCACCTTGTATGCACTTCGAGATTAGTTTGTGAAATTGTTGCCCTTGTTTTATCCTCATTATTCTCCCTTGGGTAGGCGTCGTCATTCCATTCCTTTCTATTAATTAGTATGTCCATTTAAGTCTTTTGCTTTTACTTTCATATATTAAGAAATTGTCAGTATTGAACCTCTGAGCTTAAACTTTCACCTTGGTTCAAATGGTTCATTAGTTCAAATGGTTCATTAGTTCGAATGGTTCATTAGTTCAAATGGTTCATTAGTTCAAATCGTTAATTGGTTCGAATGGTTTATTGGTTCAAATGGTTCATTTTCTTTTTTGTTCCTCCAAAATCTCTTATGTTGAGCTCCTTGTCCAACTTACGCTGTATTTTTGAACCCCTTGGTTGAACTTTTATCGAAGTTCAAGAGTTCAACGGTTCGTCGGGTTCATAAGTACATAATGCTTGGAGTAAGTTAGTCGAGACAAAATTTTCACATCATGTCGATCTTATACTCTCGTTGTTGGGCAGATACATGTGATCGAAGTAAGTTTTATAAATCATCCCAACTGCATGAGTTATACCGATCGTGGAAGCCAAAGTGCCTTCGGTGACAGTCGTGAATAAAACAGATCAGCAAAGACCTTGTTTTAATATATGAGAAACTACAGGAAATGAGAATCGGCGTGAGAATGATGATCGATGAGAAGATATTAAGAATCACCAATGAATAAATTCACACCGATGACCTTTCATCATAAAGAGATTGCACGATCATCATTATCGGCGTAAGAAAAGTATATTGGAGAATACTCCAAAAATCACCCCGATAGTATAAGCTATACTGATGGACACATTTGACTTTGAGGACTGTCTCCACTACTTCGTTGTGATTTCCCTCATTGGCGAGCTCCTTTTATGTCCCCCCGATGCACCGATATACCAACTTGTATATGCATTGCTTGACTTGCTATCACCGGTGGACTTAAAGCATCTTTAGTCTAGTTTCACCGTTATGACCGGTCACCCTTTGCATCTGACTAAAGATACATTCTCGATATGCTTTTGTGATATATATATATGCAATGTACATTCGGCAAAACAATGCAAAACTCATGCCGATACACAGTAACATACAAGGTGATATGCATAGCGCGGAATTGAAAGATTATGAAATGTGGTGAAATTGTTGTATGTTTTGCATCTTGTATGTTTTAGGTTATACAAGGCTAAAATACATATCATGGATTCGAAAAGGATATACATAGCAGGGATCAAACTATAAAACACCCACAAAAGGATTTTGAGCAACTGATAAATCATCGATAAGGGAAGTAATTATTTGAGTAAATACATATGTTTAAATAAATTTGTTTTGATTATTTGATCAGAAATAAATTTGTGTTTTATCTAGTCTTTTTAGGATAATAAAGAAATCCTCGAAGGAGATTAAGCGGAACTACAGTTAAAGAGCTTTATTTGATCCTGAAATGGTTATCCATTTGGTGATTAAAGACGAGTATTAATTTTCTTGAATTTGTTTATTAAGACAAAGATTGTTGTTCGGTTATCAACCGTCACAACTATTGTAACTGGTCTGAAGGTTGTATGCCTCTCTTTATAAGAGATGACCAAGACCAGAAAAAAAAAAAAAAAGATAAGATAGATAGGATATAATAGGAGGAGATTACAAAATAGAACAAGGGATACTATAGATTAGATTTGAGCAGCAATGCTAGTTCATTTTTAATATATTTTATTTCTGGTAGACCATGTGCAAGCATTCTCTAATGAAGTCAAGTCTGTAAGCATGAAGCAATGACTGCAAATTTCGGTATCAACTATCTATTAAATTTATTCAATTATATGACTATCTCCTTTTAAAGTTTTCTCTGTTATTCAATTTGAGTTATCAAGTATATCTTCAAGTTGTCTATACACATTTGTTGTTATAGTGTGATAAGATTAATTGGTTTCTGCTTTCAGAATTAAATCCTTTATATCTGTCACAAAAACTCTGAGGACATTGTCATGGATCTGTAAGAAGAGTCATATAGTTAGGGTTTGTATTCTGTCTCCAATTTTTGATAAATCTGTTACAATTGTAGTATTATTCTGATTGGTTCCTTCAAAGAGGGATTAAATCCTTTTAGATAAATGCAGGTAATTTGATTTCGTCAATTGGATATATATAAGTATGGAATATTAACTACTTCCTTGTAGGGTTGTACAAGTTACATACCTATTCTTTCACGCCAGATACTTCGAGTTTTTACCAAATAAATAGTCATTTATTTCATGATCATACTGACTCTATATTCAATAAGGAACTGGTCTAATATTTTCATTATCACTTATCTAAATTCATTTTAGATTTACTTAGTTAGATTGCATTATTGTTTTAGTATTACAAGTTAGATCATTTAGAATTAATTTGTTGTCTTTTCATTTGTTTTGTCATTTGTGCCATTATCAGTAGTTAGATCTATTTTGATTAAAGTAGTAATCATCTCTTTATCTGCTTTATTAATTAGAGGTTTACCCGTCTAGGTCTAGCAGAGCCTAAAGTGAAGGGGGTTTAGCCATATCTACCCCATGTCAGTTAGCCAAAAATGTCAAGAGAGCCTGGCACCCTCTTAGGGTCAACGACCTACATGTTTGAGACCTAACAGAATTGGTGACTCTACTAGGGACAACTTGAGAAAATCCAGTAGCATGCCATCTTTCCTTATAGAGTCATTAAAACTTTTAAATCAGGTCTTCAAACAGAGATTCATAATTGTGAAATTGGCACTCCCCATCCAAGTCTACCCTAACAGAATTGGCGACTCTGCTGGGGAAAAAACATAGAGAAACCTGGTGGTAGACCATATTATTAGAGTCAAAGAATTAAAAGGCATAACTCTGTTGGTGGAAGGAAAACCCAGAAGATTGACTAGTCCTCTAAATAGAGGTGGCGACTCTACACAAAACTCAAATCAGTTTTCTGATAAAAGTGTCATAATGGATGGTAGGAGATCTAAAGCTGATGGTAAAAAATTGCAATCATCCCCACCTTTAAGGTCTCCTACTAAGAAGATTGGGATATCAAGTCAGTCTCATAGTACTAATAACCAAATCTCTCCAGAGAATACCTCAGAACAGCCACTAATACTTCATAACAGCTTCACTCCCTTGAATGAATCAGATGAATTCCAATCCAAGAATCAGTATACTCAGTCTAATCATGACAGATCTGATGATGTCCTTGGCCGGTATAGACCTTCCCTTCAGGAACAGCTTGAACATCTGGCTCAGATTATGATAGAGATAGACCAAAATCAAGTAGAACATGACTATCAAGCGTTACTGCAACAGGGTGAAGAAGCTCAAGATGAATTCATAGATTAGGTAACATCCACACAAATCCTTAATAGTTAGCCAGAAGACATGAGAACTAAGGATCAGATACAACAAGAGGTACTTGAATTATAGGAAAAACTTGAGCGGGCTAGATTAAAAGAAGAAGAAGAAAAGATGAAACAAGAACTACAACAAATAAGATCTAGAACTAAGGCTGCCAGTTCAAAGTATGTGCCTCCCCATAGGCAGGATGGACATGTTCAAATGAGCAGTCAAATAGGGTTACATCAGAATGCAAGTAGTTCACATACTTTAGTAATGCCACATGTTAGCCATGCCCAACAAAATATTCCACCACAAAATCCAAAACCATCCAATGCACACAACTCATCTCAGCATATAGCTAATCCTTATCCACCACCTGGTCATCACCATATTCCACCTCACCATCAAAATGTAAACATGGCACCCCACAATACATATAATAATCCTCCTCCACAAAATAGGCAAAAACAAAGACCTCCACCTACAAATACTGGGAATGTTCACTAACAACCTCCACCACCAGGGCATAGACATAACAACCAATATCAGCAACCTCCCCCACGATAGAATATGTATTATCAGCAATATGCCCAACCCAATATGTATCCACAACCTCCATTTGGATACCCATATTATCCGCCCTACCCAAATATACCACCTCCTAATCCTACGAGTATCGCCAGATACTTTGATTTGACAGGATATCAACTATATCCTTATCCCATGGATAATAGTTGGAGAAATAATGTGCCTAAGTTTACAGGAAGCAGTGAATTGACTATTGAAGAACATATAAAATGATTCAATGCTTTTATACAGGACATTGGTAATGAATATGAAGATATAAAAATGAAACTGTTTATGATATCTTTTATTAATGTAGCAAGAGACTAGGTAAATAGCTTACCAGATGCTTCAATATATTACTTGACAGACTTCCACGATAAATTTTTAGAACAATTCAGAAATCAATGTGCCCCAAAATTTGCTCTTCATGAACTAATAACTATTCAAAAGTATCAAAATAAACAGGTATATGATTTTAATTTGAGATTCACTAAACTGTATAACAAGGTCCCACAAGAATCCAAATTGAACAACCAAGCAGCCCTTAGTATATACTTGAAAGCATTTGACCCGAAGACAAGTTATGAACTCAGGAGCAAAAGTCCTAGAACCTTGGTAGAAGCACAAAAGATGGCTCTCACTATTGAAAACAATAAAAACACTACTAGGATGATCAGAAAAAGAGACAATAGAAGAGTTCCTCAAAATTTTAATCCCCCGACAAACAAGCAAGAATACTCACATAAGAATAAAAGACCAAGACTACATGATATGCCATATCATACGAATTGGAAAGATGGAAAGCCCGTGGATACTAACAGGAGACATAACTATGGGAAAGACACCCCTAATCCTTTGAAGAAGAGTGGAGTCCATGTGATAGAAAATAATTCATGGTGTATGCCCTGTAATTTACCACTCTCCTAATTATTGTGTGGTGGCACAATCAATACAAAAAGATCAGGCATCTTATAACCCTGAGATGGATTTGTTGCAAGTATGGGCCTAACCGGTGTTGTCATTGATGTCAACATACTCATGTTGCATTAATGAGAAGGATTAGATGAGCTGTGTGCTGAGGATATTGAGAAAATTAGTCTCAATCAGGAATAGTGAAGAATAGTGATGACAAGAAGGTAAAAGTCCTCAATAGGTTGAGGATCAGAGGATGCGGTTTAAAGCATTTGTAGATATAAGTCTTGAGATGCTCCAATCAAGTTTTCAGAGGTCCGCATGAAGATCTGAAGAAGTTATGGTCGCTCAAGTAGAACTAGTTCCGACAAGTGTTCAGAGGTGACAGAGTGTCACAGATAGGTCCAGTGAGATCCGAAATTTCTATATCTCGTTCTGTGGATTTGAGAGAGTGTTGAGGACATCCCCGTGAAGTATCAAATAGATTGGTTTATGGTTTGAAGGTCCGGAAGAGCCTATTCATTTGTGACAATGATGACAGATTGTGTTCTTGAAGCTCCCGATGAAGGAAAGAAGAATTCCAGTAGGATGATGAAGTGCAGATGTTCTTGGTGATTCAGGGAAGGTTATGATGATCGTTGGATCATGTCTAGTTCATGTTGGTGGTTCACATTGAAGTTAGAGTTTGCATTTGAAGAATAACCACCGGATATTGGTGTTCTTCTTTAGACTAGCCGACCAGATGTATTACACGTCTTGCGGATGTTCTTGTAGGTGTTTGCTGACTTAGATGATTGTTCCTAAGTCGATGCCTTGTATAAATAAGGGATTGTGAAGTCATTTTGAGGTGTGTCTTGTGGTGATGAGTGTGTGGTAGTGAGGAGAAGTGTGAAAGGCAGAGCAGAAGTATTGGGCTTAAATGGAACTGATTCAAGCATGGTGAAGATGCTATTTTCCAGTTCATGAAGGTGATACTTATTTCTTTGTAGACAGTGTGTCTCTTGTAGGCAGTGAGCCTCTTGTGAGTAGTGTTCTCGGGCAGTGAGCCCTAATTGGCATGTACCATTTGTTCTTTCTATTCTTCTAATAGAGAATACATTCTTGGGTTAATCACCCCGTGGTTTTTCCCTTAACCAGGTTTTCCACGTCAAAATCTTGGTGTCTTATGTGTTGATATGTTTCTACTTTTGATTTGAATGCATTATATTTCATTATTAATATTCTGCTAATCACTAAAGAAGATTCATGTGTTTAATTTGAGAAAGTTTCACACAACTGATTCACCCCCCCTCTCAGTTGTGTGCCCTAAGTCTAACAATTGGTATCAGAGCTAAGTTCCTCTAAAAGGAGCTTAACCGCTTGAGGAAATCCAGGATGTCGTCATACAAGAAGGATAGTCTGAAGTTTGATGGAACCAACTTTTCTCTTTGGAAAGGTCGCATGAAATGTCACTTTCAGTGTATGGGAATGGCGTACTGGTCCATGGTCACAAAAGCGTATGTACCTCCACAGGGTGGTCCGACAACCCTAAATGAAATCACAGATGTTGAAAATAATCTGCGGACCAAAGAGGCTCTTCTAAGCACATTAACTGACTCAGAGCTCTCAAATGTTATTGACCTACCAACTGCTTATGAGATCTAGATTAAACTAACTTTTGCATGAAGGAGACAAGTATGTTAAATGTGCAAGGTTACAGAGTCTAAAAGGGAAATTTGAAAAACTGAAGATGAGAGATGATGAAAATATTACCACTTTTATGCCAAGAGTGAATGAGTTGGTTTGTGGAATTAGAAATTCTGGTCGAGTCTTGGATGAAAATGAGATTGTTGGTAAAATTCTCAGATCCCTTCCTGCCTCTTACAAAATCAAGGTTGCTACCATTGATGAATTTAGAGCCCATACAACTGTCACAAGAGAACAATTGGCTGGCAAACTGGCTGCTTTTGAAATGACCGAGTTTGGAGATGATCCCCCCAAAACTGAATCTACATTCAAAGCTAGTGCCTCTGTGAAAGGTAAACAAGGATTTGATCCAGGAGAGAACTCATCAAGGAAACTATCATGGTATGAAAAAGCAAGAAAAGACCTGGAAGAAGAAGAAGTAGAAACTACTCAACTTGAAGCCCTCATTGCAAAGAGACTGCCAAGAGGATCTGGTAAGTATGAAGGAAAATTGCCTTTTAAGTGTTTTAACTACAATAAGATTGGTCATTTTGCCTCAAGATGTCCGAAAAGATTTTCAAAGCCAAATCCTAACAGATCAAGGTTCCAAAAGAATTGTTACTATGTTCATGAAGAAGATGATAATGAAGGAGTAACAGATGATGAATCAGAGACAGGAAATAAATCCAAAAGTGAATGGGTGTTTATTGCCATCAAGGAAGAAGAACCAATATCCTCTGTATCTATCAATCATAAAGTTGTAGAAAGAGCTTTGGCTGCCCAAGTTGAAGAAAAGAATGATTGGGTCATTGACAGTGGTTGCTCTCACCACATGACAGGTGACAAAAATAAGTTCATAGACTTGGAAAGGTATGAAGGAGGAGTGGTGAAGTTTGGTGATAATTTTGCTGGTAGAATCAAAGGAAGAGGAACTATTTCTTTTGATGGAAGAAATAAAACTGGTAATGTACTGTATGTTGAAGGTTTGAAGCACAATCTTCTCAGTTTTGGACAGTTGGTGGACAAAGGCTATGATCTCCGATTCAAGGATGGAAAATGCAAAATCTTTGAAAGATCCAGAACAGAGATTGCATCTGGTGCTCATACTAAAGTTAATATCTTCCACTTGGTTGGTACTGGTAAAAGCTTCTTATTTATTCAAGTTGATCAGAGTTGGTTATGGCATAGAAGGATGTGTCATGTGAATTTTGATAATATCATCAAGATAAGCAATACTCAGGCTGTAAGAGATCTTCCAAAATTGGTGAAACCTACTAACAGCTTGTGCAAGGAATGTCAGTTGGGTAAGCTGAAAAGAGTCACATTCAAAAGCAAGGAATTTTCTTCTACTGGATTATTGGACTTAGTTCACACTGATCTTTGTGGTCCGGTAAGAACCAGAAGTATTCATGGTGATAGATACTTCATGCTGCTAATAGATGACTATTCCTGAATGATGTGGGTAACCTTTCTAAAGGAGAAATCAGAAGCTCTTGAGAAATTCAAAATATTCAAGGCTATGGTAGAGAATGAAACAGGAATAAAGTTGAAATGTCTGAGGTTTGATAGAGGTGGAGAATTCACATCCGGTGAGTTCATAAAATTCTGTGAGAAACATGGAATTAAGAGACAGTTGTCTACTCCGAGGACTCCACAGCAGAATGGAGTAGTGGAGAGAAATAACCAGACCATCCAGGAAGCATCTAGGACCATGAAGATGGAAGCAAATGTTCCTCAGATCTATTGGAGAGAAGTTATCAGCACTGCAGTCTATACTCTTAATCGAGTTCAAATCAGAAGCAATACCGGTAAGAGCCCTTACAAACTATGGTTTGGCATTACTCCTACTGTAAGATATTTTAGAGTCTTTGGTAGCAAATGTTACATCAAAAGAGATGAAGATTTAGGCAAGTTTGATGCTAGAAGTGATGAAGGAATATTCTTGGGTTACTCTACTCAAAGCAAAGCATATCGGTGTTATAACAAGAGACTAAGAAAGATGATAGAAAGTACAAATGTGAAGGTTGATGAGGGAATAGAGAAACCCTCAAGGTTTTATGAATATGATGAAGATGATCAGAATGGTGTTCTGGTTCAGGGAGCTCAATCCTCTTTTGAAAGTCAGATTCAGACTGATCCGGTAAATCAGGAAGAAGAGATAGGTCTGAATGAGCCTGATCAAGAAGCAGAAGTGCAAGAAACTCCCAAAGTTCCAAGGTATGTAAGACTAAACCACTCTGAAGTTTAGATCATAGGTGATAAAAGCAAAGGTGTGTAAAGTAGAAGGAAAATTGCTCAAAATTCAGATGACTATTGTCTGATTTCAAAGATTGAACCTAAGACAATAAATGAAGCCTACAATGATGAAAACTGGACCAAAGCAATGGAGGAAGAGTTGATGCAAATTGAGAAAATCACACTTGGGATCTTGTTCCCAGATCTAGAAACAAGAATGTGATTGGAACCAAATGGGTCTTCCAAAACAAACTAAATGAAGTTGGTGAAGTAATCAGAAATAAAGCCAGATTGGTCTGCAAAGGCTACTCTCAAATAGAAGGGATTGACCTTGAAGAAACCTTTGCTCCAGTGGCAAGAATTGAAGCAGTCAGATTATTTCTTACATTTGCTGCCTTCAAGGATTTCAAGGTGTATCAGATGGATGTCAAGTCTGCCTTCTTGAATGGTGACTTAGAAGAAGAAGTGTACATTGAACAACCGGATGGTTTTTAATTATCTGAGCATGGTGATATGGTCTGCAAATTGAAGAAGGCACTGTATGGACTAAAGCAAGCCCCAAGAGCCTCGTATGAAAGACTGGACAAACATCTTTTGAAGATTGGTTTCAAGAAAGGTACTACTGACAGTAACCTATATTTCAAAATTGATCATGAAAACATCTTGATTGTTGAAGTATTTGTTGATGATATCATCTTTGGAGGAAGAGACAATATGTGTAAAACCTTTGCAAATCAAATGAAAAGTGAGTTTGAGATGTAAATGCTCGGTGAAATGAATTTCTTCTTGGGTCTGCAAATTACTCAAACAAAGAAAGGAATCTTTGTTTCTAAGACCAAATATGTGAAAGAATTGTTGAGGAAATTTGGAATGGAAGATTCAAAGCCAATGAACACTCCCATGGCAACCAGATGTAAGTTGAGCAAAGATGATGACTCCCCTAAGACAGATCAGACAAAGTACAGATCAATGATTAGAGGATTATTGTATCTCACTCAAACTAGACCAGATATAATGCAAGTTGTTGGTCTTGTTGCGAGATTCCAGGTTGATCCTAGAGAATCTCATGTCATGGCAATCAAAAAGATTTTTAGGTACCTAAAAGGAATAGTTGAGTATGGTCTGTGGTATCCTAGAGATCATAATTTTTCTCTTCATGCATATACAAATGCAGATTGGGTAGGAGATGTGGATGACAGGAAGAGTACTAGTGGTGGAGCATTCTTTTTGGGAAAAAGATTGGTTTCTTGGCTAAGCAAGAAACAAGAGGCAATATCCCTGTCTACAACTAAAGCAGAATACATTGCAGCAGCAGGTAGTTGCACTCAAATTTTGTGGATGAAGCAGATGCTAAGAGATATTAAAGTAGAATATGAGGAGCCTATCACAATTTTCTGTGATAATTCAAATGCAATAAATATTTCTAAGAATCCAGTGTTGCATTCTAAGACTAAGCATTTATCTATCAAGTTTCACTTTTTGAGAGAGCAAGTGAACAAGGATGAAGTTAGATTGGAGTATGTGCCCTCCAAGGATCAAATTACAGATATCTTTACTAAACCTCTTCCCAAGGACTCTTTTGAGTATCTCAGGGAGAAGTTAGGGGTTATTGCCCCTCCAGTGATGAACTAGGATGCACTGATGTGCATCAATCTAGTGGATATCACAGTCATATCTTGTGATCCGGATTGATGATAGGGAGCCGCTACTTAGGGGGAGAAATTGGTATGTTATGAAGTAATGGAGTTGCAAGTATGAGCCCTTTGCCATTGATGTCAAAGGGGGAGAGAAGACATGTGAAAAATAAGTGGTTGCTGATCAAAGGGGGAGCAATAAAGGAAGAGAAGACATGTGAATAGTTGTTGCTGTTAGGGGGAGTTGAGACAGCAAGGAGAAGTTCTTGTCTTGATGGTTTTTCACATCATATGTTGCCATCAATGACAAAGGGGGAGATTGTTGCAAGTATGGGCCTAACCAGTGTTGTCATTGATCTCAACATACTCATGTTGCATTAATGAGAAGGATTAGATGAGCTATGTGCTAAGGATATTGAGAAAATTAGTCTCAATCAGGAACAGTGAAGAACAGTGATGACAAGAAGGTAAAAGTCCTCAATAGGTTGAGGGTCAGAGGATGTGGTTTAAAGGGTTTGTAGATATAAGTCTTGAGATGCTCCAGTCAAGTTTTCAGAGGTCCACATGAAGATCTGAAGAAGTTATGGTCGCTCAAGTAGAACTGGTTCCAGCAGGTGTTCGAAGGTGACAGAGTGTCACAGATAGGTCCGGTGAGATCCAGAATTTCATTATCCTGTTTTGTGGATTTGAGGGAGTGTTGAGGACATCCCTGTGAAGTATCAAATAGATTGGTTCGTGGTTTGAAGGTCCGGAAGAGCCTATTCATTAGTGACAGTGATGACAGACTGTGTTCTTGAAGCTCCTGATGAAGGAGAGAAGAATTCCAGTAGGATGATGAATTGCAGATGTTCTTGGTGATTTAGGGAAGGTTATGATGATCATTGGATCATGTCTAGTTCATGTTGGTGGTTCGCATTGAAGTTAGAGTTTGCATTTGAAGAATAACCACCGGATATTGGTGTTCTTCTTTAGACTGGCCGACCGGATGTATTACACGTCTTATGGATGTTCTTGTAGGTGTTTGCCGACTTAGATGATTGTTCTTAAGTCAATGCCTTCTATAAATAAAGGATTGTGAAGTCATTTTGAGGTGTGTCTTATGGTGATGAGTGTGTGGTAGCGAGGAGAAGTGCGAAAGGTAGAGCAGAAGTATTGGGCTTAAATGGAACTGATTCAAGCATGGTGAAGATGCTATTTTCCAGTTCATGAAGGTGATACTTATTTCTTTGTAGACAGTGTGTCTCTTGTAGGCAGTGAGCCTCTTGTGAGCAGTGTGCTCGGGCAATGAGCCCTAATTGGCATGTGCCATTTGTTCTTTCTATTCTTCTAACAGAGAATACATTCTTGGGTTAATCACCCCATGGTTTTTCCCTTAACTGGGTTTTTCACGTCAAAATCTTGGTGTCTTATGTGTTGATATGTTTCTACTTTTGATTTGAATGCATTATGGTTCATGATTAATATTCTGCTCATCACTAAAGAAGATTCAAGTGTTTAATTTGAGAAAGTTTCACACAACTGATTCACCCCCCCTCTCAGTTGTGTGCCCTAAGTCTAACAAGATCATCACACTATAAATATGTTGGGTATCACACCTTTCACTATTGAAGAAGATTATTTATCTGGTGAGGAAGCAAGGTATGAATATGATGTAGGAGCACAAAAATATAATGTTAATATAGGCGGACATGAGGTATTTTCTGACCATGAAGAAGACTTAGGAAATTGTGGATATGACCTTAATGCAGCACAAAGCTATAATTGGTGAAAACCTTCTTAGGAAGAGAGAAAAGCTTTAACAATGGCTGCAGTAGCACAAGCCAAGAGTAGTTACAACCTGAGAAACAGAACAATCAATGCTGAACAAGGTACTCCTAGAAGTGTGTTTATCAAAAATCAAGTCTCCAGTAAAAATGAGAAAACACCTCATGATATACCTCCTGTTGACACACTGAACAAAAAGAAGGATAGCACAAAAATAGAGGAAAAGGGGCAAACAAAAGTTGACAGGTCGGAACTAAACACAAATCCCTCATTTGATATTGCTCAAGTTGTTTCTCAAGTGAAAATATCTATGCCACTCCTAGAAATGATGAAGGTGGAAAAATATAAAAATATAGTGGTGAAAATGATATCAAATGTATCAGACAAAAGACCTGAACAACATAGTCCTAAAATAAATGTGCAACAAGAGTCTATCAAAGTACCTGAGATATACCTGGGTGAAACATTAATAAAAAATCCATCTCAAGTAGATCCATTCTATATTACCTTACTGATAAACAATAAATTAGTCAGGAATTGTATGCTTGATTTAGGAGCAGCAGTAAACATAATGTCCATGGCTGTTATGAAAGAGTTAGGAATGTGGGTGGATACTACATTTGGTAAATGTTATGCAATGGATAATAGATCTATCCCTGTTCTTGGAATCATGAAAGATATTGAGATAAAATTAGCATCTCATCCTAAAGCCTCTTATAAAATTGATATCACTGTGGTAGATATCCCACCTAACTATGGAATGTTGTTATCTAGATAATGGACTGCCATGGTAGGGGGAAGTGTGCAATTAGATTTATCTTATGTTACTATCCCATTGGGAACACAGGCAGTTAAACTCTATAGGGAACCAAGGTATGAAAACATTATAGAGAAAATTGATCAAATCAAATGATTTGTTTCTGTGACACAGACTTTAGTATATTCAGGGTGGAAAAATAGTCTAAATTGCGTAATACAGATCCAATTTACTACGAAGCCAAAATTGATGAAAATGAAGTATGGACCATGTATTTCGATGGCGCATGTAGTAAGGTAGGAAATGGAGCCGGGGTGTTGTTTATATCACCATCAGGAAAAACATTCAAATATTCCTTTTCTCTGAATTTTGAGTGCACAAATAACATAGCTGAATATGAAGCACCTTTAATTGGGCTAAACATTGCTAGAAAACACAAGATCAAGTTGTTGGCAGTGTATGGAGACTCTAAATTGATTGTTTCACAAGTCAAAGGTAAATATTCCTCAAAAAACAAAAGACTGAAACAATACAGAAATGCAGTTCTGGATGATATAGAATTATTTGATGCTTTTTTAATAAGTTGGATAGATAGGTCAAAAAATATAATGGCTAACTTCCTTGCAAACATAGATGTGAAAAAGGATGATATTACCCTGACAGGTATTTCAGAAGTTGAGTGCAAAAATAGACCAACTATCCCAGACAACATATATAATTGGTAGGCTTTTGATAGTGATGCTGATTTACTCAAATTTTTGCATTGTATAGATTAGTATGAGAATTAAGAGATTGATCTTAATGCTTTTGTTGAGGAGATTGATAGTAAAGAGACTTTATTTGGCAAAGAAATTGTCCAACTTAAAACCAATAAAATTCCAAAGGGTTTAGTAGCATTCGAGAGAGTTTTTGATGCAAATGATCGATCCATTTCCAAAGAAGTAACAGTAAAGGAGGATGATGTGGAAGAAATAAATTTGGGAACTGAATTGTCACCTAAAAAGGTCTACATTGGAAAGAAAATAACCCCTGCAATCAGAAGCATGTTAATTACATTATTGAGGAAAAATAAACACGTATTTGCCTGGTCTTATGATGATCTTAAATCTTATAGGGAAGATTTGTTCTAGCATAAATCCACTGAAGCCAGATGCTAAGCCTTATAGACAAATGCAGAGACCCATCAACCCTGTGTTAGAACCAAAGATGTATGAAGAACTCATGAAACTTAGGGAGGCTGGCATCATAAAACCAATTAGGCATTCTTCATGGGTTTCAAATTTAGTCCCTGTTAGGAAGAAGAATGGAGATATTAGACTTTGTGTTGACTTTAGAAACTTAAACATATCCTCCCTCAAAGATAATTATCCACTGCCTAACATGGAAATTTTGTTGCAGAGGGTTACTGGCTATGAGTTGTTATCCGTGATGGATGGTTTCTCCGGTTACAACCAAGTAAAGGTTAAAGAGTCTGAACAGTATAAAACGACCTTTACAACCCCATGGGGAACATATGTATATGTAAGGATTCCATTCGGCCTTACAAATGTTGGAGCCACATTCCAGAGGGCAATGGACGTTTCCTTTGCAAGTTTGATAAATGAAATCATGGCTGTATATCAGGATGACCTCACTGCATATTCAATAAAGGTTGAAGATCATGTGAATCACCTTGAGAAAATATTTATCAGAGCACTAGAGTATGGTATTTCCTTGAATCCCAAGAAGTGTAAATTTGCAGTCACAGAAGGGAAATTACTTGGGCACATAGTATCCAAAGATGGAGTCAGGATTGACCCCAAAAGAGTAGATGCAATAGATAAAGTTCCTATCCAAAGAGAGTCAAGGCCATATAATCATTCTTTGGAAAAATTAACTTTGTGAGAAGGTTTATACCAAATTTTGCAGAAATAATTAACCCTATATCTAGAATGTTGAAGAAAAATGCAAAGGTTAATTGGACAGATGAATGTGTAGAAGCTTTTGCATCCATAAAAAGGGCAATTAAAGAAGCTCCAGTGCTAAAGTCTCCCAATTTTAGTAAACCTTTCCAGATCTTTTCCTTTGCATCTTTTCATACAGTAGCAGCAGTTATGTTACAAAAGAATAGTGAGGGTTATGAGCAGCCTATTTCCTTTTTCAGTAAATCACTCCAACATGCAGAACTTAATTATGATATCACAGAAAAACAAGCCTATGCATTGGCGAAAGTAGTTAAGGCATTTAGACCTTACCTGGTTGGGGCTAAGGTGATAGCTTATGTCCCAAATGTAGCAGTCAAAGATGTGTTCATGCAGAGTGAAGTAACTGGGAAGAGATGTAGGTGGATAAATCAACTTCAGGAATTTGATATAGAAATTCAAATCACAAAACTGGTAAGAGGACAAGGGTTAGCAAAACTAATGACTGAAACAAACCTTGAGGCTGCCCAAGTATTTAATATTGAAAACGAAGAAGACATGGTAACAAGTATTGAAAAAACTCCTTGGTATACATAGTGTACTACCTCAAACACATGAAATGCCCTGAAGGATTTGACGATAATAAGAAAAGGACTCTAAAATTACATGCTTCAAAATATGTGCTTATAGAGGGAGATCTTTATTGCAAAAACAAAGATGGTATCTTATTATTCTGTTTAGATGAAGAGCAAGCAAAATCTGCCTTAAAAGAGATGCATCAGGGAGTGTGTGGTGGCCATTTCTCAGCTAAAACCATAGCACACAAGATATTAAGGGTTGGATACTATTGGCCCAAGGTTTTCAATGATGCTTATAGTTTTACTAGGAAGTGTGAGGCCTGTCAAAGATTCTCAGGAAAGTTAAAATATCAAGGGGCGTTACCCTTGAGACCTATGCAAGTTGATGCCCCGTTTCACCAATGGGGAATTGATTTTATAGGAGAGATTATGGAGAAATCGAGTGGTGGTCACAAATGGATATTAGTAGCCACTAACTATTTCAAAAAATGGGTAGAAGCAGTGCCTACTAAACAAGCAACTAGCAAGGTTGTGATCAACTTCCTAATGGAAAACATTTTAACTAGATTTGGGGTACCATTGAGGCTTATAACTGACAATGGAATGTGTTTTATATCGGATGAGTTTAAAAAAATTTGTAAATCTTATGGCATTACGATCTCATATTCTTCTCCCTACCACCCACAAGGTAATGGGCAAGCTGAGTCCAGCAATAAAAGTATCCTGAAGATTATAAAAAGAATGTTGGATAACAACAAGAAAACCTAGGATTCTAAGTTGAGATTAGTACTATGGGTTGATAGGACCACAGTAAAGAAAGCAATTGGTAAATCACCATTTGAACTAGTATATGGAACTCATGCCAGACTCCCGATACACAACCTACTGCTAGTATATAAGTTTATCCTCCAAGAGGATTGGGATGTCCCAGAACCGATGGAGGAAAGGCTAGAACAGCTAATGGAACTAAATGAAATGAGGGAACAGGCAATACAATAGAATAAAAAAATGCAAATGCAGATGAAGTACCTATATGATAAAAAGGCTAAAGTTAGAAAATTTGAGGTAGGTGACATAATGCTTATGTGGAATGCTAGAAATCAAGAAAAGGGCAAACAAGGGAAATTTAAGGCTTTATGGATCAGGCCCTTCGTTATCAGTGACAAAGGAGGGCAAGATTCCTATCGTTTACAGAACATGTCAGGTGAGGAACAAGAACTACTAGTACATGGGCAGTTTTTGAAACATTTTTTCTCTTAAACAAAAATCAGAGAGAAAAGAATTGCCAGTGCATGGACAATTCTAGTCAAGACTCTAAAAAATACTTCTCTCCATGCACACTAGTTCATAAATAATATAGGATCACTACCACTATCTATCAAAGTTCATATTATCGCCTAATGGATAAGGCACTGGTCTGCTTCTCCAAAAATTTGGGATCTTGCTATGCCCACAAGGGGCATACATCCTCAGACAAAGTCTATGTTGGAACTGGATATGTTAAAGCAAATTTTTCAAAAAATGCTCACCTTGTATGCACTTCGAGATCAGTTTGCAAAATTGTTGCCCTTGTTTCATCCTCATTATTCTCCCTTGGGTAGGCGTCATCATTCCATTGCTTTCTATTAATTAGTACGTCTATTTAAGTCTTTTTCTTTTACCTTCATGTATTAAGAAATTGTCAGTATTGAACCTCTGAGCTTGAACTTTCACCTTGGTTCAAATGGTTCATTAGTTCGAATGGTTCATTAGTTCGAACGATTCATTGGTTCGAATGGTTCAGTAGTTCAAATGGTTCATTAGTTTGAATGGTTCATTAGTTCAAATGGTTCATTAGTTCAAATGGTTCATTAGTTCGAATGGTTCATTGGTTCGAATGGTTCATTGGTTCAAATGGTTCATTTTCTTTTTTGTTCCTCCAAAACTGCTTATGTTTAGCTCCTTGTCCAACTTACGCCGTATTTTTGAACCCCTTGGTTGAACTTTTATCGAAGTTCAAGAGTTCAACGGTCCGTCAAGTTCATAAGTACATAATGCTTGGAGTAAGTTAGTTGAGACAAAATTTTCACATCATGTCGATCTTATACTCTCGATGTTGGGCAGATACATGTGATCGAAGTAAGTTTTAGAAATCATCCCAACTGCATGAGTTATACCGATCATGGAAGCCAAAGAGCCTTCGGTGACAGTCGCGAATAAAACAGATCGGCAAAGACCTTGTTTTAATACATGAGAAACTACAGGAAATGAGAATTGGTGTGAGAATGACGATCGGTTAGAAGATATTAAGAATCACCAATGAATAAATTCACATCGATGACCTTTCATCATAAAGAGATTGCGCGATCATCATTATCAGCGTAAGAAAAGTATATCGGAGAATACTCCATAAATCACCCTGACACTATAAGCTATATTGATGGACACATTTGACTTTGAGGACTGTCTCCAACACTTCAGCGTGATTTCCCTCATCGGTGAGCTCCTTTTATGTCCTCCCGATGCGCCGATATACCAACTTGTATATGCATTGCTTGACTTGCTATCACCAGTGGACTTAAAGTATCTTTAGTCTGGTTTCACCGTTACAGCCGGTCACCCTTTGCATCTAACTAAAGATACATTCTCGATATGCTTTTGTGATATATATATATATGTAATGTACATTCGGCGAAACAATGCAAAATTCATGTCGATACACAGTAACATACAAGGCAATATGCATAGCGCGGAATTGAAAGATTATGAAATGTGGTGAAATTGTTGTATGTTTTGCGTCTTGTATGTTTCAGGTTATACAAGGCTAAAATACATATCATGGATTTGAAAAGGATATACATAGTGGGGATCAAACTATAAAACACCCACAAAAGGATTTTGAGCAACTAACAAATCATCGATAAGGGAAGTAATTATTTGAGTAAATACATATGTTTAAATAAATTTGTTTTGATTATTTGATTAGAAATTAATTTGTGTTTTATCTGGTCTTTTTAGGATAATAAAAAAATCCTCGAAGGAGATTAAGCGGAACTATAGTTAAAGAGCTTTATTTGATCTTGAAATGGTTATCCACTTGGTGATTAAAGACGAGTATTAATTTTCCTGAATTTGTTTATTAAGACAAATATTGTTGTTCGGTTATCAACCATCACAACTATTGTAACTAGTCTAAAGCTTGTATGCCCTCTTTATAAGAGATGACCAAGACCAGAAAAAAAAAAAAAAAAGATAGATAGGATATAATAGGAGATTAAAAAATAGAACAGGGGATACTATAGATTAAATTTGAGCAGCAATGCTAGTTCATTTTTAATATATTTTATTTCTAGTAGACCATGTGCAAGCATTCTTTGATGAAGTCAAGTCTGTAAGCATGAAGCAGTGACTGCAAATTTCGGTATCAACTATCTATTAAATTTATTCAATTATATGACTGTCTCCTTTTAAAGTTTTCTCTGTTATTCAATTTGAGTTATCAAGTATATCTTCAAGCTGTCTATACACATTGGTTGTTATAGTGTGATAAGATTAATTGGTTTCTACTTTCATAATTAAATCCTTTAAATCTATCACAGTAACTCTGAGGACATTGTCATGGATCTGTAAGAAGAGACATATAGTTAGGGTTTGTATTTTGTCTCCAATTTTTGATAAATCTATTACAATTGTAGTATTATTCTAATTAGTTCCTTCAAAGAGGGATTAAATCCTTTTAGATGAATGCAGGTAATTTGATTTTGCCAATTGGATATATATAAGTATGGAATATTAACTACTTCCTTGCAGGGTTGTACAAGTTACATACCTATTCTTTCATGCCAGATAGTTCGAGTTTTTACCAAATAAATAGTCATTTATTTCATGATCATACTGATTCTATATTCAATAAGGCACTGGTCTAATATTTTCATTATCACTTATCCAAATTCATTTTAGATTTACTTAGTTAGATTGCATTATTGTTTTAGTATTACAATTTAGATCATTTAGAATTAATTTGTTGTCTTTTCATTTTTTTTGTCATTTGTGCCATTATCAGTAGTTAGATCTATTCTGATTAAAGTAGTAATCATCTCTTTATCTACTTTATTAATTATAGGTTTACCCACCTAGGTCCGGCAAAGCCTAAAGTAAAGGGGTTTAGCCATATCTACCCCGTGTCAGTTAGCCAAAAATGTCAAGAGAGCCTGGCACCCTCTTAGGGTTAACGAACTGCATTTTTTGAGACCTAACACTTTCATTCTTAGATTCTCAAATACCATTTTGTAATATTGTAGTTTTGCTTCCTTTACAGTGTAATTTCCTTCATGGAGATTTTTGAGCTTCTCCCATATTTCCTTTGTTGTCTTACACCACACAACCTTGATTAAATTTGAACTGCTCAATCCACTTAATATGGCATTCTTGGCTTTAGTATTCTTTTCATGAGTCTTCCTCTCATCTGAATCTGTAATAGGATGACTAGGTTCAACATAATCAACCATGATAGCTCTCCAAACATCATACCCTAATGAGGTAAGATAGGATTCAATCCTTAAACTCCAAAATTCATAGTTACTTCCATCAAATATTGAATCTTTAGAAGAGGACTCTTTCTAATCCATGTGTTCTAATCCAAGATCTACCTTCAGCTATTAGGTTGCACCAAGGAACTCAGCTCTGATACCAATTGTTAGAACACACTGATATACTGAGAGGGAGGTGAATCAGTATGTCATAACTTAGTCCAATTCAACTTTATTGATCAAACCTTTTATTGTGTTAAACAAATGATAAAGTAAATTAAGAAAATCAATGCACAACAGATGAGCACACAATCATAACACCAAATTTACGTGGAAACCCTAGAAGGGAAAAACCATAGGGAGCAAGCTACTTGGATCTATCATCAAAATCCAGTCTCATAAATAATGATAAAAATATATTACAACAAGTTTTAGGCTACAACCCAAGGGAGGACACACTCCCTGAAATACAATGCAACAAAACTTACAGAATCAGGTTGCAACCTCTAAACAACTCACTTAACAGATCTCATTGATCAAACCCCTCTACAACACCAACACACTTCACTTTATCACAAATCTTCACTTCCTCTACACAACGGACATTGTTGCCTTCAACACACTTCCACACACACACTCACTCACTTCTACACTCACTCACACATCCTCGCACACTCTCATTCATGCATGCCTTTCACACCAAACAAGATCTTTTATTTATACCTTTTGCAAATTACAAAATCTTTCTCCTACGTCAGCCCAAATGAAACGTGCAATGGCCACACCAAGTCATCTTCCAAATGATGTAAAAATCCAATACGGTTCAAGCCAAATAATAACTAGGGCCTATTTTTCCTTAACACATTCTTCTAGGCTGGCGCACACTTCCAAACATCTAGCGGGATTATCAAAATATAGGAAGTCAGCCCAGCAAACACTTACCCTTCCTCAAAATAACTCTAGACCTAAAGCGGTATCAGAGATACCAATTAGCACCATGCAGATCACCTCACAAGCAACAAGAATCTTACAAAAACCTTCTCAAATATTCCTTCCACTGAAATATATGTTTTCTTTCTGGCGCAAACAAACAGATACTGAACCAAGCATCACATATAAACCCTGAACAAACAATCTTGAGATAGAACATTGAGAAACCAACTTGCGATGCACTTCACCACCTGAAATTTGAAATGAACAAACATACAAAATATCTGGATTCATCCTCTGAACATCAAATCCAAAAGATTAACTGTGGTGAAAAGTGGTGGCTTTTGCTTCCAGACAACCCTAGTCAGCAATAAGATGTCTTTATTCTGTTGACTCTGGAGGACCTCTGTGGTACAACTTATCATGTGAAACTTGAATATGTCAATCTTCTCATCTATATTTGACCATCCTTCAAGCTGCAGGACCTCATCTTCAATTGCAAAGAAATACAGAGTAGTTCTCTGACCTCTCTGACTGCACCAACACAGGAACACTATCTTCACTCTGTGAGCTCTAGAATCTTCTGCGGTAGTGGCCAAGCTCTAAAATCAAGATCATACCTTCTTCATGCCTATCTCTATCTAAGTTCCAGACCGTAAGCCATACCCTTAAATACGGAGGGATGCGATGCATTCTCTGAGCTACTTCAGTAAAAACTCCAGTGCCCTGGACTTCCTAAAACTTTCTTTCAAAACTAAAGCAATGTTTTTCCTCAAGAATCAAAGAATACAACATTCACCACACTAGAGAATTCATACTCCACATCATACCACAATAATCACAACTCTTCTCAACAAAGCAAAAATCTACATGTTAGCACATCCTTTGTCTTATGAACTTCAGAAGATAGGGTACAATTGTGTACAGATGATATTGATCCATTTAGTATACATAGTACATGACTTCCATGTCTTACCCTTTACTTCATAGCTTCTCGGATCAATTTCTCCTTTGTCTTCTTCTCTGATCACCATAGTCATCATATACTCATCACTTTGCTTCTCTATCGCACAACCATCTGCAACAATCTCTCTTTAGTCACCACTATCCTTTGGCATCTCTGAACATCATTGATCATCACTTCCAACCTTCCTCAACATAGCACTATTGACAGCAATCCTGTTCATCACACTGTTAACATCAATGACAACACATGTGCAATACACGTTTCATCTTGGGCGACGAAGGAGAAATATTTTGAAGCTTGTGGAGGATATAAATGAAAGATCATGTTTGGTGTGAAAGGTGTGAGAGTGTGAGAGTGTGTGAGGATTTATGTGCAAGTTTGGATGCGAGTGTGTGTGTGGAAGTGTGTTTAAGGTAGTAGAGTTTGTTGAGCAAAGGAGTTGAAGATATATGTCAGTGTGAAAGGTGTTGATACTGTGGAGGTGATCGATCAATGGATTTCGTCAAGTGTTATGTACAGAGGTTGTAGCCTCTTTCTGTAAGTGTTGTAGTACTGTAGGGAGCTATAGCTTCCTTTGGTTGAAGCCATAAAAATTTTTATTAAAGGATTTGTAGCTTCCTTTGGGTTGTAGCCCCATAACTTGTTGTAAACATAATTTCATTAATTGTGAGGTTGGATTTGGACAGTAGATCCAAGAAGCTTGCTCACTGTGGTTTTTCCCTTCTAGGTTTTTCCAAATAAATCTAGTGTTATGGATGTGTGCTTATGTGTTGTGCTTGGAATTACTTAATTTTCTTTATCATCTATTTAATTTAGTAAAGACATTTGGTTGATAAAGTTAATTTGGATTAAGTTTTGGCATATATTGATTCACCCCCCTCTTAGTCTATTAGTGTGTTCTAACAATCTCAACCCTTGATTCTCTTTGTAGTAAGTGTACTCCTTTGACCACCTCTTATTAATTGACACTTGGAGGCTTCTCATGCCTCCAATTCTCTCAAGTAATGAGAGCCCTTGATCTCCAAAATTGATCCTAGCCCTTCATTACTTCCTCCAAAAAATTATAATTGGAGCTTCTTGCAAGTCATTTTACACAACTCTTGAATGAATTGTTATGATGTCACATTGTGATGCAGAGCATGGGAACACTTATCAAGTCTCACAAACACGAGTGAATGATCTTGGAGGGAAGAAGGACAGCAAACATTTTGGAGGGAAGGACAACAAACTTGCTTATCAAAACACTTACAAACTCCATTTTTGGACCCAACTTGGTTTGGACAAATGTGATGACTACCAACATTTGAGGAGGGCATGATACATGTTAATTTGACCAATGGAGGCTTATAAAACTCATAAATTATCCTAGCAAGTTGTCCTACCCAAGGTTCCTTCATAAATGGCCTATTTTCCTTGTAGCCCTAGAAATGCGGTTTAGAGGGCTTAACTCCAAAACTTTCCAAACAACTCCTAGAACTATTTATCTTTTTAGATACCCATTATGGCCCTATATAACATACTTGACATGAATGGTACATTTTTTTGTAACACAAGCCTCTAAAAATGATTGCTCATGTTGTTCCAAGGGGCAATTAGCCCTAGGTTTACAAAGGAAGTACCCTACCAGAGTGACCCAGAGATTTCTAATCAATTCTAGAAGTTAGTATGGATTGAAAATGGATGGATTAAATAAGTTTTGGACCTCCATGGGCATTAGAAATAGCTTTTCCAACTAAATCTTTCTCTAGCTATCACCAATGGCTTGATACATAGAGATATCAAGCCAAATCTTCCTCAAATCTTGTCTTGGACTGCTCCCCTACACATGCACACAAAACCCATTGTAGAATATACCTATAAAGACCCAAAAAATCCATTTTGGGGCTCTAACTCAAAGATTTGGGTCAGAACCCCATAAAACTCTTAAATCACTACCAAACCTTCCTAGAAACGACAATTTTGGGATAGCATTTTGTTCTTCTTTCTCCTGCAATTTCAAGACACCCAAATAGACTCAAATGAAATTTAAAACATGTATTTACATCATCCAAAATGTGATAGTCCTTTAAATGGCTGTACGGGTGAGGATTGCAGCAAAGAACAATTTTCCCAGTAAAAAGCAGCAAACAATCTTCTTTTTTGTATTTTCTCTTTTCCAACTTCAATGATATGTTTTCCATGACCTATAGGGGATAAATACAATCCAAATAATCACTATATTTTGTGCAATATTCTTTTCCTATCTAAAAAGGCAAAAAAAATCACTAATTTCCCACTAATTTCACTAATTTTAGCCTGAAGACTGTTTTTTTTCCAAACATAGCACATGCTATTTGGAGTTCCACTATTAGTTGACTTCTAGAATAGAGGGAGTGGTTTCTAAAATAGAGAGAGTGGTCTAACTCAGACCTTATAACAATAATAAATTAATACATGACTCCACCTAGGGTCATAATGAGCATAAATCCAAAATTTAAGGCTCCTAGTGAACATACAAGTCAAAATTAACTATGGTGGTCTCTACACCATACAATTGGGGTAAAAAGATTTCAATCTCCTAATGAAATGAGCTCTTGGATAGAGGCTCCATGTTTTTTGATATCTTCTTCTGTCATCCATGTAGCATCTTTAATTGGCAAACCATGTCATTTCACCAAATGTTCATTATAGACTTTGTTTCTTATCCTCTTAATCTCTCTTGTGTCTAAAATAGTTTCAAGCTTCACTAGCTGACTAGGTGGGAGATTCCTTATCCAATCCTCATTAGCAACTTCTTCATCTTCTTCATCTGCAACATTAGATCATTTGAAAGGATACAGGTCTGCAACATTGAAAATGGGGGAGATAGCAACTCTAGGAGGGAGTTCTATCTCATAGGCATTCTGACCAAACTTGTGGACCACTTTGCAAGGTCCTATATTCTTCATCATCAGCTTTGTATATCCACCCTTGGGCAGTCTCTCCTTCCTCAAATGAGCCAGCACCATGTCACCTACTTTGTATTGAACATCTCTTCTTTTTAGATCAGCCTTCTCCTTGTACTTGGCAACATTCTTTTCAAGAGTTTCTCTTACTTGGTGATGTATCTCCTTCATGGTTGTGGCAAAGTCTTCTCCTTGTACACTTCTATTGTCTACTCCCCTTAGGTCTCTCAGTTCATAAATGCCACTTGGCTTCATGCCATACACTACTTCAAAGGGTGTTCTTCCAATGCTCCTGTTAACAGAGTCATTGTAGGCATATTCGGCTTGGGGCAGCAGTAGATCCCATGACTGATTATACTCCTTTGTTAAGCACCTTAATAGGTTTCCCAAAGACCTATTTACAACTTCAGTCTGCCCATCTATTTGGGGATGGTAAGCAGAACTAAAAGTTAGATTTGTTCCCAGCTTCTTCCACAAAATTCTCCAAAAGTGACCAATGAACTTGGAATCTCTGTCAGACACTATTGTCAAAGGCAATCCATGGATTCTTACAATGTCCTTGAAGAATAGACCAGCAATATGAGAGGCATCATTAGTGTACTTACAAGCAATGAAATGTGCCATCTTACTAAATCTATCTACAACAACAAAAATGTTGTCATAGCCTCTTTGTGTCTTGGACAAACCTAGAACAAATTCCATGCTAATTGACTCCCATGGCTGATTGCCTATTGGTAAAGGTTGATATAAACCTGCATTAGAACTTGATCCTTTAGCCCTCTGGCATATCACACAACTCTCCACAAACTTCTTCACATCATTATGCAGCCTAGGCCAATGATAAAACCTCTTGACCTGCTCCAAAGTTTTGTCATAACCAAAATGACCACTCAGGCTACCACAGTGTTTTTCCTTGATCAAATTTTCTCTCATGGAGCATCTTGGCACACACAACTAAGCTCCCTTGAATAGTAGACCATCTTGTACCACAAACTCACAAAATTCATTGTGAAAAACATCTTGGGACTGATTGCAAACAACAAAAACAGTACTGAAATCTTCATCATTTGCATACATACCTTTGAGTGCATCAATACCTACACTTTGCAACTTGATCTCCTGCACCATCATGGACCTTCTACTCAGAGCATCAGCAACTTTATTTGCTTGTCCTTTCTTGTGTTTGATGGTGAATGTGTAGGCCTGCATATACTCCATACACTTCATGTGTCTGTGACTTGCTTATCTTGGCTATTGAAGAAACTTAAAGCATGGTTGTCTATGAAGACAATAAACTCCTTAGGCAATAGACAGTGCCTCCACTTCTTGAGTGACTATACCATAGCATAGAGTTCAAGGTCATAGGAAGAGTACTTCCTCTTTGCTTCATTGAGTTTTTCACTAAAGAAAGCAATCAGTCTCCCATCTTGGCTTAGGACTGCACCTATGACATATCCACTTGCATCACACTCAATGGTGAACACCTTGCTGAAATTAGGGAGTGCAAGAATGGGTTGTTGAGCCACCCTTGTCTTCAAATACTTAAAGCTTTTCTCATCTTCCTCAGTCCATTGGAACTTCTTATTATCTCCTTTGATAGTAACAAGAATAGGAGAACAAATATGACTGAAATTTTTGATAAACTTTCTATAAGATGTAGCCAAACCATGGAAACTTCTTACCTCTACTGTTGTTTTAGGAGTTGGCCAGCTGATTATGGCTTCTACCTTAGATGGATCCATCTTGGGTGTGCCCTTGGAGATCACAAATCCAAGATAAACAAGCTCCTCTTTCATGAATTCACATTTCTTGAGGTTGATCATTAGCTTCTTCTCATTCAATCTCTTCAACACCATGTCCAAGTGCTGCAAGTGTTCTTCTTTGGTTTTGTTGTACACAAGAATGTCATCTAGATAGACCACCACAAATTTGCCTATGAAATGCTTCAAGACTTCATTCATAAGTCTCATAAATTGGGGCATTTGATAACCCAAAAGGCATAACTAGCCATTCATAAAGACCTTCATTTGTCTTGAATGTTGTTTTCCATTTGAATCACCCTCTCTTATCCTTATTTGATGATAACCACTCTTTAAATCTATCTTAGACAAGTAACATGCATCACCCAAACTATCCATTAGATCTTCTAACTGAGGTATTGGAAATCTATACCTGATGGTTATCCTATTGATGGCTCTGGAATCAATGCAAAGTCTCCATTCTCCACCCTTCTTAGGTGCTAGGACAATTGGAACAACATAGGGACTCAAACTCTCCTTGATCAGCCCTTTGTCCAATAGCTCTTGGATCTAATTTTTGACCTCTTCATTTTGTTGTGGTGTCATCTTGTATGCTACCTTGTTTGGAAAACTTGCACCAGGTATGAGATCAATATGATGGCTTACATCCCTGACAGGAGGTAGTGAACTTCGTAGGTCTTTCACCACTATGTCTTCATACTTGTCCAATAGGACCTACACCTCCTCTGGTATCTTTTCTACCTCTATTTCTGCCTTGGATGATATAGGCTTTCCAATGATGGCATATCCTACCTCCTCTTCTTTCAGTGTCTTCAAAAACCCTTTCTCTTTCACCATCATCACAATTGGTCCTTCATGGATTGCTGCACCATCTTCCTTTATGGGTGTAAGATTGTAGGTCACCCCATCCTTCACAATCATGTATGTATTCTCTTCTCCATCATGCTTGGCCTTTTGGTCAAATTGCCATGGTCTACCTAAGAGCAGATGGCATACATCCATAGGGATGATATCACACAATATCTTGTCCCTGTAGCCACCAATGTTGAACTCCACCCAAGCTTGTTCATTCACAAGTACTTGTTGACTCTTGTTGAGCCATGATACCTTGTAGGGTGTAGAGTGAGGAATCTTCTTTATCTTCAACTTTTCTACCATTTCCAGAGACACAAGATTGTTAGTAGAACTAGAATCAACAATCACCTTACATACATTTCCTTGTGCTTTGCAAAGTGTTCTGAACAAAGCCTTTCTCTGTGGGGGCTCTTTGGCTGATGGTACCTTAATCAATGTCCTTCTTATCATTAAGGATTCTCCTTCCTCTAGGCCTGCATGCACAGAATGTGAGTTTACACTCTCTTGGTCCTCCTCTTGCACTATGTGGACTCTTCTATCACCTCCATGTGAACTTGATGCTTGTTTGTCTGGACATTTGAATGCAGGATGTCCAACTTGATTATAGTTGTAGCACTTGCTTGTGAAGGTGCTTGACCCTCTACCATGGCCTCCAAACCTACCTCTACTATTTGATCTCCTTCCTCTAAATCTACCTCTTTCACTTGACTCTCCTCTTGATTCATGGTTCTCCTTGTTGCTATCATTTATTTCTCCTTGCTGCTTTTGTCTTCTTCCACCAAAGTTTCCCCTTCCTTTGAAGTTTTTTCCTCTACCCCTTCCATTTTGTTCTTGTTTCCTCTTGATCTTCTCCTCAGCTCTTACTGCCAACTGGAAGCATTCTTCCACATTCCTAGGTGTAGTGAGACTTAGTTCATCTTGGATATTGAATCTAAGCCCATTCATGTATCTAGCAATCTTCTCAACTCCATCCTCATTATGGTCAGTTCTCATACTGAGCTTATGAAACTCCTCTGTGTAGGCCATTACATCCATCTCTTTATGTTTCAAGTTTTGTAACCTTCTGAGGGTTTGAATGGCATAATCTTTTGGAAGGAATTGACCCTTCACCTTGGACACCATCTGGTCCCATGAATTGATTTTGCTTTTTCCTTGTCTTATTCTCTCTGACTGAACATAGTTCCACCATGTCAATGTTGCTCCCTTCAACTTGGTCTTTGCTAGTTTGACTTTCTTCTCTTCAGGCATCTCTTTATACTCAAAGTAGCTATCTAAAGCATCAATCCAGTCTAGTACCTCCTCACTGTTCATCTTACCCTCATACATGGGCAACTCTATCTTGACATTAGTGCTTTCTCCTTTCACAGTCTGCAACATCTTCATAAACCTTTTTCCATCTGGATCCATCTATGTCTCACTGGATCCCTCTTGAGGGTCTACATTCTCACCCTCACACTCTTGGTCACTGTATTCCTCAATGACCCCACCTCTTCTCAGGTTTTCTTCAATGGCTGCAAGTCTAGTTAGGACTCCTTCTTGAGATTCCTTCATCAATCTCACTTCTTTAGTGAGGACTGGACTATTTTTAGGAGGCATTTTGTACTCCTTCTTCACACTTTCCCAAATCAGAACTTGTGCTCTAATATCACTTGATGTAGAGCAGGGGAACACTTATCAAGTCTCACAAACATGACTGACTAATCTTGGAGGGAAGAAGGACATCAAACATCTTGGAGGGAAGGACAACAAACTTGCTTATCAAGACACCTACAAACTCCATTTTTGGACCCAACCTGGTTTGGACAAATGTGATGACTACCAACATTTGAGGAGGGCATGAGACATGTTAATTTGACCAATGGAGGCTTGTCAAACTCATAAATTATCCTAACAAGTTGTCCTACCCAAGGTTCCTTCACAAATGGCCTATTTTCCTTGTAGCCCTAAAAATGTGGTTTAGAGGGCTTAACTCCAAAACTTTCCAAACAACTTCTAGAAGTATTTAGCTTTTTAGATACCCATTACGTCCCTCTATAACATACTTGACATTTAGGGTACATTGTTTTGGAACACAATCCTCTAAAAATGATTGTTCATGTTGTTCCAAGGGGCAATTAGCCCTAAGTTTACAAAGGAAGTACCCTACCAGAGTGACCCAAAGCTTTCTAACCAATTCTAGAAGTTAGTATGGATTTCAAATGGATGGATTCAATAGGTTTTGGACCTCCATGGGCATTAGAAACAAGTTTCCAACTAAATCTTCCTCTAGCTATCACCAATGGCTTAATACATAGAGATATCAAGCCAAATCTTCCTCAAATCTTGTCCTGGACTGCTCCCATGCACCTGCACACAAAACCCATTGTATAATATACCTATACAGACCCAAAAAATCTATTTTGGGGCTCTAACTCAAATATTTGGGTCAGAACCCCATAAAACTCTTAAATCCCTACCAAACCTTCCTAGAAACAACAATTTTGGGACAACATTTTGTTCTTCTTTCTCCTGCAATTTCAAGACACCCAAATAGACTCAAATTAAATTTAAAACATGTATTTACATCATCCAAAATGTGAGAGTCCTTTAAATGTCTGTACGGGTGAGTATTGCAGCAAAGAACAACAATTTTCCTAGTAAAAAGCAGCAAGCAGTCTTCTTTTCTGTATTTTCTCTTTTCCAACTTCAATGATATGTTTTCCATGACCTCCAAGGGATAAATACAATCCAAATCATCATTATATTTTGTGAAATATTCTTCTCCTATCTAAAAAGGCAAAAAAACTCACTAATTTCACTAATTTTAGCCTCAATACTGTTTTTTTCCAAACATAGCACATGCTATTTGAAGTTCCACTACTAGTTGACTTCTAGAATAGAAGGAGTAGTTTCTAAAATAGAGAGAGTGGTCTGACTCAGACCTTATTACAATAATAAATTAATACATGACTCCACCTAGGCTCATAATGAGCATAAAATCCAAAATTTAAGGCTCCTAGTGAGCATACAAGTCAAAATTAACTATGGTGGTCTCTACACCACATTGAGCACTCAAGCATCCCAACTCTCCCCAATCTCTCTCTTGGACAAATCCACCATTTACTTGGTGCATCAAGGAGGCTTTGGTGAGAAATTTGTATTATTTTTCATCTTTGTTTACATGGTCTTCTTTGTCTAGTCTTGCAGTAGTTTTTGCTAATGAATTAAGTAGATTAGCTTGTTTGGTTTGTTCTTTGCATGTTTCATTTTCATAGGCTTACATTTTGGCACGCCCGATGGGACCCATGGCTTTCTAACCTTTGTTATATATTTTAGCTTGTTTTAGTGTGCAGGTTACATTTGAGTGTTGGTAGATCTATTCGAGCACCTTCATTTAGGACAAGTGCATTCATAGCATACTCGAGCGCCTACATTTTTGGGACCAACTACCAATTTTTCATGACTCCTAACATTGTTTTTTTCTCTTCTTGTACATTTTAAGGACTAATAATTTATTGTTCATAGGGGTTTAGCATATATTTGCATTTTACATCCTTTTAACCCCTCTTTTTGTAACTATAACCAAGTTTTAATAGGTCTTTGAGGAGATTTGTTGGCCATAACCATGGACTAGCGTGTCCATCCCAAATGAGTGCCTACATGACCAATACCTAATAAGATTCCTAAATGTACATGTAGAAGAAATGTTAATAAAATATGGAAAATATTTTTTGAAAACATAAGTGAAACTGGAAGATGTCAATTATTTGTTGAAATGATGAAAAATCTTAATTTTAGACCAATCATGAAGATTCTTGGTCTAAGAACATCAAATACTAGAAGCCAAAAATCTATTGTAAAAAATTTAATCAATGCATATCAAAGCATTGGTTACACCTCACGCACCAAAGATAGTAATGCTACATGACTTGTCATCACATTAACTGTAGTAAGTAATCAAACAAATAAATCTTTCTTGATAAAAAAAAATATATCAAGCACTAAAAATAAGTAGAAAAAATCAATGAAATCCATTGGGAGGCATGAAAGAGTTGAGGACCCGAATAGAAATGAACTATGCACATTCTTTGGTAGACTCCCATGGAACTTAGATAAAGTCATCGTTGAACCATTAAAATTCCTAATTGAAGAATTTTGGAAAAATAACACAAGAGTATCTCCTAATCAGAGAAATGTAAAAAAGAGAATGGGTTGTCAAAATCATGAGCCACATCCAAAGCATTTTTTGGATATGACACAATTTTTCTCCAAATTTGTAGAGTTCTCAAATAAAAATTAGTCAAAGATATTTTGAAATGGTAAAACTTTTTTATGTCAAAATAAATCACACATGAATAACTTGTTGTTGTAGACTCCACATAGAATTTTCTATGCATTATGATGTTTTTCGACATATATGTAGATCTTTACATACTAATGATATTTTGTAGGATTGTATGATAGAAGCTCCACCTAAATCATCAAGAGATTTCATTTCAAGCATTTTTTATGAAAGAGTTGATAAACAATTATTTTATAAGAAATCATGTTTGGATGCAACATGTGATAATTGTGGTGGTTTGCAATGTTTGAGAACTTGTGTTCACATGTATAATACACATGCAATTGGAAATGAACTAGTACCTTTTGGGAAATATAAGTAAGTGGCATACACTCTAAAATATGGTAAAGAGGCAAAAAAGTATGAATTGGTGAATGAAAAAATACTAGTATCTACATTTATTGTAGACATGATATTTCCACGGTCCATAATGATAGTGCTAGTGTTTCTGGAAAAACTGTGTTTACTTTTTTATCTCACCGTTTCGGATCACACTCCATGATCCATCATCAGGAGGAAAGGAGGAGAATGCATATGAGACTGACTTGCAGAGAGGCTTCTTAAAAAGAGAGCAGAGAGGTAGTCACGGAAGACGAGATGAGCTAGAGAAGATCATAGGGGAGAGGACAAATAGATAAGAAACTAAGAAAATAAATTAAAGTTAAATTAAAAATGGAAAATAAAAAGAGAGAACCTCAAGGAATAAAAACAAAACAAGTAAAACTGAATGTAAGGCAAGAGGATGCAACACAAAAAAATAAATATAAATATAAAACAATAAATAGGTGTAAACAAGTAATAAAGACAATACAGCCAAGGATATGTAGTACTAAAAATCTAACAAGGGGGTAGTACAAGAATGATGAGGGCAATTAAAACAAGTAATAATGCAATAATAACCGATATTAGAAAGATTAGAATATTAAGCAAGAGAGGAAATGAAAGGTGTGTATCATAGAGAGAATAGAGTGAGGGGGTGAGAGTTGGATGAGAGACAATGTGAAAAGGGGGGAGTAAAAAAGAGAAAAGATGAATAACCAAGAAGGGAGAATGCAAAGGTGAGAAGAGGAAAAAGCAAAGAAGGAAGAGAAAAATGAAGAAAGAAGAAAAATGAGATAAACATGAATATAAACCTAGGAGAGAAGAAAGAAGAATTGTACAAGAGGGAACAGTGAATACGGGAAACTTAACAAGAATGACGGGAAGGGCCAGAGAGAGGGAGGGGTAAAAGAGAGAGGTGAAAGGAAGGGTGTAGTGTTGGGGCAAGAAGATCAAGGAGCAGAAAATAAATAGAAGAAAGAGGGAACAAAAGCCTAGAAATGAAAAAATTAAGAAAATGTGAGAGACAATAGATAAACTTCTAAAAAATATGAAACAAGAAAATATAAGGAGCAGGTGTAAGAGAAAAAATGTAACAAAGAAGGTAAATAAGGAAGCAATTAAACCAAAGAAATATAAGACCGAGAAAAAAATTAACCAAAAAGTGGAAAATGTAATGCATGAATAAAAGAATAATAATAAAACAAAAAGCCATTATAAAAACAAAATTAAAATGGAAAAGTAATAAAATAAAAAAAATGGAACTTTAAAAATATGTGAGGAAGAAACATTATTCTTTCATATCTATTCTTAAAGTAAAAAGAAAGAAAAAAAGAAAAAACATAAAAATGGAAACAAACTTAAAAGAAAATAATAATAGAAAGAAGAAAAAAGGGGAAGCTTGAGAAAAAGTTCAAATATAGTGGCAACCAAAACCACTCTAGACCCAACCTTTCATTTCCTCTCATCCCATCCCATCCCACGCCAGAACTGAAGGCATAAAATTAGAAAGCACAAACAGGCAAATCAAAAAGTTTTCTAAGCTCTACAGTAAGAAACACCAGTCATCTCAACCAACCAGACCCTCTCTCAGTCTTCTATCTTCAGTCTTGAACTATCCACAACCACACCAAACCCAACCTTTGTCTTTACTCGCTCAGCCTGTTTTCTCTCCTACCTATTCACTTGTCCATTCAGAACCAGAATCAGTTTTAATCTCCTCTAACAGCTCCTCCTTCACAGCCATGGCTCCACGGCCCACAGATTATTCCTTGTCGAGCTCTCTTCGCAGCATATCAGCTCCCGTGGATGGAAACTACTCCTCGGACAAGGAACCCCCTTCTATTCCTGCGAAGGATCACCACTCTTCTTGGAGTTCCTCCTTCATCAATTCCACTCCTGTGTCGGTTGAACAATCCTCTGATAGCTCGTGTTTGAACTTCCTCACGTCAGGCTCCTCCAGCAGCTCTTCCAGCTTCCCACCTGCTCAAACGGCGTTTAACAACTCCCCGAGTAGCTATTCCTTCATTACTTTGGCTCCGACAACAGCAGCCTGACCCTCAGGTAGCTTGAACATTAGCCATTCTCCTATATTGTCTACCGACGGTGATGCGACGCAATCTCAACTCCCTCATTCTCCAACCATGACTCAGTCCCAGCATCCCGTTCTCCAATGTCTCTCTTCTGCGGATCCAGGTGCATCTTCGAATGGATCTCTCATTTATTTTGATGTCACCTTTCATCGTTCTTCACATTCTATTTCTTCCCCTATTCGTTCCAACCCCCCCTCGAGCTGCAAACCTCTGACTGGCGTTAACTCCTATCCTCTCTCTCTCCAGCAGCAGTTCCTCCAATCCACGCCTACCAATAAAGATATTATTTATCCTCCTCATCTCTCCTCGAACCCTTCTACCCCCGTCACTTCAACCTCTCCCACTTGTCCATCTCTCGAGGGCCGTACCCCTCCTAGAATTAACCGAGATGACCCCTTGTCCTCTCCCCGTGCTTTTCACTTAGACCCCGACCCACCACACCTAAATCCTGTGAGCACTAACATGGACTATTTTCCCATGGTTCTTGCTTCTTCCACCACCGTTGGCAAACTCCTCCCCCCCGTCCCCAAATTTCGCAATCTACAACCTTTATTCGAGACTGGGAAGATAAACTGGTCCTTAACATTTCTAATCTCATGATCGAACCTTTAGCCCTCAACTTTCTTAAAAGAGGCGTCAGTTTTGCTTTAACCCCCCCTCCATTCGCAAATTAGATTTTATCATTGAAATTGAAAATGTCATACATTCCCTCCCCAATGACGTGGCAGAAGAAGTCAGACAAGATTGCGTTGTCTCCCTTAGACACGCCAAGCCCCCTAAACGTAACATCCCCAAAGATGAATTTCTTGCTTTCAAGAGACTTGTCAACAACCGAGATATTGTCATCACTAAAGCGGACAAGGGGAATGCCACGGTTATCTTAAACAAATTGGACTACACCACTAAAATGTTGGACCACCTAAACAATAGTGGCAGCTACACAATTCTTCCCTCCAACCCTGTGTCCAAAATCGTGAGGCAAGTCAAAAGTGCCATCTCTCTTTCTTCCTTCGATGACCAAACAAAAAAGTGCCTCATGCCCAACAAACAAGTCACACCACGCATATATGGGGTTCCAAAAATTTACAATGCCAACATTCCTTTGAGGCCAATTGTCGACACTACCCATTCTCCTACCTACAAACTAGCTGCCTACTTAGCTAAGTTGGTCTCCCCTCTCACTGGTAAATCTTCCTCCTTCATCAAGGACTCGACCCATTTCGTTGACTTCATCAAAGACAAGAAGGTCACAAATGAGGACATTCTTTTCAGTTTTGATGTAGTTTACCTTTTCACCAAAGTCCCTCTCCTTGACTCCATTGCTCTAATCAGACAAAAAACCAATGAAGAAATCGCTTCACTTGTTGAACTCTGCCTCAAATCCACGTTCTTCACCTTCCAAGGCATAATTTATGAGCAAACCGATGGAGTCACCATGGGATCCCCCTTATCCCCTGTCATCGCCAACCTTTACATGGAGCACTTCGAAGAGCTTGCCTTGTATTCTTTCCCTCTCAAACCAACTTGGTGGAAGCGCTACGTAGACGATACCAACATCTGTTGGCCACATGGCCCTGAGCAACTTGAATCCTTCCACAATCACCTCAACAACCTTGTCCCTTGCATCAAGTTCACCAAAGAACTTGAAGCTGATAACCAACTCCCTTTCTTAGATATCCTTCTCATCAGAAAAGGAGATGGTTCCCTTGGACGACGTGTCTTCAGGAAATCCACCCACATGGACCTATATCTCCTTGCTTCCTCCCACCACCATCCCAGCCACAAGACTAGTGTCCTCAACACCTTAGCAACTAGAGCCTTCCACATCTGTGATAATGATCACATTAACCAAGAACTGTCCCACCTTACCAAAGTTTTCAAACTTAATGGGTACCACAACAAATGCATCAAGAGAGCATTTAAGCAAGCCCAAACCTGCCTTAATTCCAAACCTCTCAACCGAGACTCTGACCGTGCACTCTGTACCACCCTACCTTTTGTCGAAGGTATTTCTAATAAAATTGCTAAAATCCTTCACAAGAAAGGTATCCATTGTGCTTTCAAACCCTCTCTTACTATTCGTAACCTTATCCCTTCAACTAAAGACCACACTAATAGCCTCTTAAGCTCAGGTCTCTACAAAATAGATTGTTCTTGTGGTACCACATACATTGGCGAGACAGGGAGATCAATCTGTACGAAAATCAAAGAGCATAACACAAACATTAGATATGAAAGGGTCTCTAAATCAGCCCTCGCAGATCACTCTTCTAGCACCAAACACCACATTCGCTTGGAAGACACCCTCGTCCTGGCCAAAGAAGACAATTTCTTCAAGAGAAAACTCAAAGAGGCCATCTTCATCAGAAACCACCCTACCAACCTCAATAGGGATGAGGGGTGGTACCTAAGCCAATCTTGGAACCCTCTTCTCAACTCCCTCAAACATCACCTTCCTCCCCCTTGATCAACTGTGACCTCTTCCTTCCTCCCCCCTTTGTCCTTGCCATGGCCTTCTCTTCTTTTCTTTCTCTTCCCCTTTTGTCCCCACCCTCGTGCTCTCCCCCCTCTCCTCTTGACCATCCTCACAACCTCTCTCTCTTCCTGTCCTCCCTCTTCCCTCGTACCTCACCCTTACCCTTTATGCCTATCCCTACCTCTCCCTTATCCCCCTCTTCTCATCCTTCCTCTTCTTCTCCTCCTTATCTTCTTTCTCGGTCTCGCCTTCTCACCTGGAGGTCATGTTCCTGATGTTCTCCTTGTGGTCGCTAACCCTCATATCTCTTTCTTGTTGTACCTCATTCTATTTCTTCTTCCTTTAGGTCTCTCCCTCGATAGCATTTCCTGTGCGCCCCCCCTTGTGGTTCTCCTATTGCATTTTCTAGCCCTTACCTTTACTTGCCTTTCCTTGGTTTTGGTTGCCACTATATTTGAACTTTCTCTCAGGATTCCCCTTTCTTCTTCTTTCTATTATTATTTTCTTTTAAGTTTGTTTCCATTTTTATGTTTTTTCTTTTTTTTCTTTCTTTTTACTTTAAGAATAGATATGAAAGAATAATGTTTCTTCCTCACATATTTTTAAAGTTCCATTTTTTTGATTTTATTACTTTTCCATTTTAATTTTGTTTTTATAATGGCTTTTTGTTTTATTATTATTATTTTATTCATGCATTACATTTTTCGCTTTTTGGTTTATTTTTTTCTGGGTCTTATATTTCTTTGGTTTAATTGCTTCCTTATTTACCTTCTTTGTTACATTTTTTCTCTTACACCTCCTCCTTATATTTTCTTGTTTCATATTTTTTAGAAGTTTATCTATTGTCTCTCACATTTTCTTAATTTTTTCATTTCTAGGCTTTTGTTCCCTCTTTCTTCTAATTATTTTCTGCTCCTTGATCTTCTTGCCCCAACACTACACCCTTCCTTTCACCTCTCTCTTTTACCCCTCCCTCTCTCTAGCCCTTCTCGTCATTCTTGTTAAGTTTCCCATATTCACTGTTCCCTCTTGTACAATTCTTCTTTCTTCTCTCCTAGGTTTATATTCATGTTTATCTCATTTTTCTTCTTTCTTCATTTTTCTCTTCCTTCTTTGCTTTTTCCTCTTCTCACCTTTGCATTCTCCCTTCTTGGTTATTCATCTTTTCTCTTTTTTACTCCCCCCTTTTCACATTGTCTCTCATCCAACTCTCACCCCCTCACTCTATTCTCTCTATGGTACTCACCTTTCATTTCCTCTCTTGCTTAATATTCTAATCTTTCTAATATCGGTTATCATTGCATTATTACTTGTTTTAATTGCCCTCATCATTCTTGTACTACCCCCTTGTTAGATTTTTAGTACTACATATCCTTGGCCGTATTGTCTTTATTACTTGCTTACACCTATTTATTGTTTTATATTTATATTTATTTTTTTGTGTTGCATCCTCTTGCCTTACATTCGGTTTTACTTGTTTTGTTTTTATTCCTTGAGGTTCTCTCTTTTTATTTTCCATTTTTAATTTAACTTTAATTTATTTGCTTAGTTTCTTATCTATTTGTCCTCTCCCCTATGGTCTTCTCTAGCTCATCTCGTCTTCTGTGACTACCTCTCTGCTCTCTTTTTAAGAAGCCTCTCTGCAAGTCAATCTCATATGCATTCTCCTCCTTCCCTCCTGATGATGGATCATGGAGTGTGATCCGAAATGTTGAGATAAAAAAGCAAACACAATTTTTCCAGAAACACTAGCACTATCTACATTTATACCTATGTTTTTAGAAAAGATAGTGTATGAGTATGCAAGGTATACATATAGAGTTCAATGGTTGGACTTGCAATTCAAGTTATGCAAGGATACATTTCCTTTTCATACGATTGTGTCAATTGTAGACTTTATAGATAATTATACACTACAACAACATAATGCGGTTTAGTCACAGTACGATAACTCCACTCAGGTTGCTATATTTGTGCATATAGTACTCATTCATGCACCTAATAGTATAGAGGAATATTAAAATATCTTGAGGGAGTATCATTTTTATATTAGTGATGATCACTCATACTCTATAGAGTTTGTGCAAGGTTTCTTTCAGATGTTCTATGGTGATTTGAGTAGCAATAACATCATGTTTGGTCAACATATCATATGGTCAGATAATTGTACATCATAATTTAAGAATTCACGGATGTTTTATTAGTTGAGTATGATGCATATAATGAGTGGTGTTCAACATATATGGGATTTCTTTAAGGTTGGGCATGGAAAAGGGGAGCATGATGATGCAAGAGCGTGTATTAAAAGATCCTTAACATGAGAAGAGTTGAAGTACAAAGATAGTGCAAAGTTAACAGATGCAACATTAATCATTGAATGGTGTAACTCTACAATGGGTCTAGGTAATGAAGGTAAGCCTACAATTTGTAGATTTTTTGGTTGATAGAAGAAGCTAACATTTTAAAATATGAATATTGTTGTATAGTGATAGGATCGAGTGAGTTCCACTCTTTTAGAAGCTCAAATGTACCTTCATGGACTATTCATATGAGGTAGATGGCATACTTTTGTTCCTCATGTACATATTTTTCTTGGAATGAGTGTGAGTCAAAAGAGTGAGTCGATGAATGGTGTGCTAGAACCTTAAGCCCACTTGAGACATATCGACTTCTAAGAACACTACAATTCATGCAAATGGAATCATCGATTGACTTTGACCATATTTTAGACCTAATTGAACTAGGTATTATAGACACATTACTTAATGAAAGTTAATATATTTTAGATTATGATGTAGTATATTTGTATCGTTTATTGAATTAATCGTTTTGTGTAATTTAATGCAAGACGTGTTTACATAGTTATTTCTGATGAAGATAATGATGAAGGAATGGATTTTTTTTTTTCTTGTGTTGAGGCAAAAAATAAATGACAAATGACATTTATCGATGGTTTGGTCTCACCATAGACAAATGATCTACAATACCTTCAATTCAACATGCAATGGTTTAGTATTCCTTTTATTGTGTATAATATGAATCTCTATGTAAATTTTTAGATCATTTTGACATAGTGGACAAGGTTGTCATCTAGGTCCTAGTCATACACCAAGGCACTAGGAGAGGACCATGTGACACCTAGGGTGTTACTCTACCTCGCAACCTTGTCTTACTATCATTTTGAAAAAATTTATAATGGAAACATTTTGACACCTTATATAGTCCATATGACTAGTGCATGATAGCCCATGCTAATATATTCTTCCCATTTCTCTATTCTCCTACTTCTAGCAACTTTAAGCTCAATTGTGACATATTTTACTATAGTTCACTTTCTATAGGTCTAGCATATCCTTATTCCACCTTCTATTTGTTTGACATTATATGTTTAGTTAGAGAAAGAGAGAGAGAGACTTAGGGAGAGAGGAAGAGAGAGAGAGATAGGGAGAGAGAGAGTGACATGTTTGGCATGATTTTCTTATCCTTGTTTCACCTACTATATGGTTTCCATGCTTTTCATATCCTTATTTCACCTTCTACATGTTTTACATGATTTGCTTATCCTCATTTCACCTTCTATAGGTCTAGCATATCCTTAGGGAGAGAGAGACTTAGGGAGAGAGGAAAAGAGACATAGGGAGAAAGAGACGCGCACATTTTTGGCATGATTTACATATCTTCATTTCACCTTCTATATGGTTTCCATTCTTTGAATATCCTCATTTCACCTTCTACATGTTTGACATGATTTGCTTATCCTTGTTTCACCTTATATAGGTCTAGCATATCCTTAGGGGGAGAGAGAGAGAGAGAGAGAGACATGTTTGGCATGATTTTCATATCCTATTTTATTCTTCTATATTGTTTCCATGCTTTTCATATCCTCATTTTACCTTCTATACATTTACCATGCTTTTCTTATTCTCATATCACCTTCTATATGTTTGCTAGGAGTGAAATTTTGTATTTTGCACCTCCTGGGAATGAACCAAAAATGCCAACAAGTCAAGTTAGGTGGGTTAATTCTAGTGGAGGTGTCTTTTTTGTGGCCAAACATCTTGATCCTTATGGGCTACATTAGACCGAGACAATCTCTTAAGAGCCCTAAAAAGACAAAAAAAGGTTCCAAACTTTGGACTGAATGTTCTCTCAAATTGTGGCACCTAGGAGTGTCTTATTTGCATGTATAGGTGGATGTTAATTCCATTACAAATACCAACCTCATTTTTTGCTAAATCAAATTCATTGTCCAATGGTGCCAAGGACCACAATGTTCCAAAATACTTTAGTTTCATCCAGTGGGAAGGTGCTAGGAGTGAGATTTTGCATTATGTACCTCTTGGGACCAAACCAATATTGCCAACACATTGGGGTGGGTGGGAAAATTCTACTAGAGAGGTCTTTTTTGTGGCCAAGCATCTTGATCTTTTTAGGCTACATTAGACCAATATAGTATCTTAAGATCCCTAAGATAAAAAAAGTGCCAAACTTTGGTTTGATTGTTTTCTCAAACCATGACACCTAGGAATGTCTTGTTTACATATAGAGGTGGATGTTAGGTCAACCTACAAAGACCTACCTTATTTTTTTCTAAATCAAATTTGTTTGTCTATGGTGACAAGGAACACAATGTTCCAAAATGCTTCAGCTTCATTCAATGAAAAGGTGTTAGGAATAATTTTTTTTATTTTGCACCTCTTGGAACTGAACTAATAGTACCAACACATCGATGTGGGTGTGTGAATTCTAGATGAGACCCTATTTCATTCAACAAGTGTCCAAATCCTTCCATGCTATAGGGTTCTGGCAAAGTCTCTTAAGAGACCTAAGAGCCAAAAATTGTCAATCTTTGGCAGAGTGGTTCTCAAAGTCCATGACAACTTAGGAATGTTATGTTTGTATATAAATCTAGACATTAGGTCCCTTCACAATAAAATATCTCAATTTTTATCAACTCAAAACCATTTGACCATGTCAACAATGGACACATTCCTACAAAATACATCATTTACTTTCAATATAATATTGCCTAGAGCTATATTTGTACATAAAATCTTCAAGTATAAACCCTAAATTGTAAATAACTTCAACTATAAACTCTAAAACATAGACCAAACAATCCATATGCCATAGACTAGATAAACCCTAAACCCCATATTCTAAATTGTAAATCCCTTCAACTATAAACCCTAAATCATAAACCACTAAGTTCTATAAACCCTACGTGGCCTAAACCATATACCATAGATAAAACCCCTAAAACCCAAACTTCAAACCCTATTTACTATAAACTCTAAACCTAAGTTCACTAAACCATAAATCATAAAGCATAGACCATAAACCCTAGGAACTCCAAACCCAAAACCCTAAGTTACTCTAAACCCCATTTAATGATAAATTCTAAACTATAATTGAATCACAAATCATAAACTCTATTTATGATCAACTATAAATTCTAAATCATAAAACCATCAACCCTAAACCCTAAAACATATACTTTAACCCTAAACTATGAATCTTAAATTGTTAAAACCGTAACCCCAAACCTTTAAACCCTAAACCATAAACCTTCAACTATAAATCCTAAATCATAATAATTTAAACTATTTAAACCCTAAAAAATAGACTAGGTAAATCATAAACCATATACCATAAACCCTAAATCTCAATTTGTAATTTATCATAACTTACCCAAGTTCAACTATAAAGCTCCTAATTATAAACAATAAATGAACTATAATAAACTCTAAAACCTAAACCATATAACATAAACCCTAAACCCTAGAAGTTCCAAACCTAAAATAGTAAAGTTTAAAACCCAAATTGTAATCCATTAATTATAAACTATAAATTGTAAATCATGAACCTTGATTCCTCAACCATAAAATTGAAACCATAAATCCCAAACTCTAAATGATAAACTATAAACCCTAAAATGTATACTTTGATTTCCCTAAACTGTGAATCTTAAACCCTTAAATTTAAAACCCTAAACTATCACCCCTAACTCATAAATGATAAACTATAAGTTCCTTAAACTAGAAACCTCAAACCTTGTATCATAAACCTTAAACTATAAACCCTTAATTGTAAACAGTAAACCCTGAACCCTAAATCCTAAACCCTAAACACAAATTATTAATTTAAATATGTTTCCTTATCGCTCTCAAAATAAACCCTTATTACTCCAACTTATCACTCCAACCTTTTGATATACCTATATCTATAGTAAGCCAAACCACCCAATATACCATGCACCTCACTATATACCTAAAGGTATGGGGAAAAGTAATGGTAGGGAAGAGCAATTATCTCAATATAACAAACCTTCCAACATACCTTGGGACATGTGAAAGAAAAGATGTATGTGAGAATAGAGTGGTACATGAGAGTAGAGTGGCATTGAGAGAAATTGTACTAAAAGGTATTAAGTATATAGGAGGCCTAAGTTTTGGAGTAGTAGCACCCATCACTTCACTAGACCCTTTATGGGAATCTAGCTTAGACAATAATGATAGTGTTACATCGTAAAATGTCCCCTTAGAAATTTTACCTCCTAAGTTTAGCTTCTGAGGTCCCTTGTTTTCATCATGCATGTTCATTTTAACTCCTAATGCGAAATGGCCTGAAACCCATGCCAAATGGGACTTGAGGATCATATGTGGGCTTAACCCTACCCTAAAATAGGACCTAAGGGCTTGGGCACTCGCATCCTAGCCCTATCCTATTTTAGGTAGGTCCTAAATTTAAATGTTTGTTATGTGACCATTAAATTGTTCTATTGCCGACATCTTAAGTTTGAATTATGAAATTTATAGCAGGAATGCATATATAAACATGTTTAGGGTTTCATTTCTAAACTAGAAGATGATTAAGAACTTTTGGTGAACTTATGATTTTAGGGCATTCAAGATATTCATTGTTGCAGAGTAGAATATTGTTGTTGTGTTTATGATTGCAGATTTAGCTTCATCTTCTCATGTATTGAAGGATTTTCATCCTCCGATGTGATATCTATTTGTGTTTTCAATCATTTATCAATTTGTTTTTGCCTCTATCCCGCAGGGGTATGCACTCTCGTATCTGACAACGGTGTTTGTAAGAATTGAATGTCCTTTCGGGGCTTGACTGAGGCAAGCTCCTAAACACCACAACCCCCAACCCCATTCTCCATGATTGCAGGTTATGGGTGGCATATCTGAAGGAGTGGGGTTACAGGAGGTTGGAACAAAGTGTTTAGATCCCATGTCTCTAAAGAAAAGTAGCACCTGTACTTGGGCGACTTACACCAAAGACCTCCAGATCTCTAACAAAGAAATCTTCGAAACAATAGGAATAAGTTGCAAACATCTTCCGTGATCCTCAACAGAAAATTATACCTTGGGCTTGGGCGCCAACTCTTTAGCCCCTAACTTTTCTACATCTAGAATCTCAAAACCTGGTATGTATCTACTTTGAATATTACATTTCTGTCTGCGAGCATTTGTCGTGATTTGTCCATTTGTTTACGATTTTGCATGATTAGGGTTTTTAGCATAATCGAGATTTAATTAATCAATTAATTAGAAAATTCTAAGTTTCCACAGCATTACAAGTGAGATACCAACCTGTAGGAGAATCCTCTTGCAAAATTTGTGATTCAACTCAGTTGGATGTCCTTGAATGTTTGTAGTGAAAGGAGGATCTAGCCATTTACACATTTCCCCCTTTTCCTATTAAAAATTTTGGTGAACCCATGTTTTTATTGAATTTTTCACCTTGCTAAGTGTTTTACTTCAGATTTACATTCATTCATTTAATTTTCATCTTATTGCATTTGAAATTTTACAAAAAAAATTGAAAATTTTTAAATTTTTTTTAAAAATTAGCGTTTTAGGCTTGCATTTTGGCATAACTTGCATTAATTCAATTTAATTTCATCTAATCTCTGATTTTTACATCAGATCTGGTATAAATTACATAAATTCATCTTATTACAATCTTGTGCATTGCATTTTCATGTTAAAATTGCTAGGGTTTGGTTGAAATTTTGCATTTTTCTCATAACCTAGTGATTTCAAAAACTAGGGTTTGTAGCTAAAATCTTGTTTCAGATATTACTACTCATCTTAGACACCCATTAAAATCTGATTTTGTTTGTAGTATTGCATTCTTTTGTGTCTTTGCATTAATATCTCAAAAATTTGCATTTACACTTAGTCAATTTCAACAAAAACTAGCATTTTTCACTCATTTAACCTTAAAATTGCACTTGCATTGAGCATTGTAGGATTTTTTCATCATTTTCAGATCTGAGATGAGCTATTTCACATAATAAATCTGATTAAAATTCATTCATACATCATTTTTCATAGTTTCATACCTTAATTTCACAATTAGTGTTTCAAATCCTTGCATTTTCACTAGATTTTGCCTTGTCATCTATCTAGATCTGCATTATAGGTGTGTTGTGAAGGATATTACTAAATTATTGGACTGATATTAATCTTATTATTCACTTCCCCTCACCAATTTCCATACAACATCTTATCTTTTAGTGATTTGCATTGAAAAAAAGGTGAAGAAAGTGAACATTTTAGGTGCATAAACAAGCATAATTTGTGTTGTTTCATTGCATTCAATCTAAATATATCAAATCATCAATTGGGCCTTGTTGTGTTGTACTATTTTCCTCCTATCCATTGTGTATTTTGTGGACTTAGTGTGTCTTATTAGCCCCTTTTCCTCAAACAAGTGTTTAGGAGTGAAATAGTCACACATCTAGGGTGCCTTGATCATCATAAAACTTTGCATGTCTTGTCTTACTAGATTTCCTTGGAAACTAATGTTACAAGAAATTTCAAGATGGCATATTCATGGAAATCCTTGCATGAGTATATCTTGGATTTTGAAATTTTCTCTAACTTCTCTAATGAGAACCCTCATGTTCTGGAACACATAGCATGTGTAAATGATATTGATATTTCTAAATGTTCTACACATGAGCTTAAATTACTTTGTTATATACATGATTTTGATAGCTTCACATTACTCATAGGAGCATATCCTTTGATATTAGAAGATTTAACCAAATTCATCTCTAAGAACTCTCATGAGAAAGATGTGTATGAAAAATCCTCTTCTGTTAATGCCTTGGAATTGATAGCTAAAGAATATGATGATGTTGATGATCACATAAGTTATCCTACTTCTCCTATAGTTGAATGTCCAAGAACCTTAGATGAGAAGACTATAGATAGCTCTATTGTGGTTGTAAATTCAAGTCCCTTAGACATCACTAATGATACAACACCTAACCTTCCTAACAACACCTTACCTTTCTTTCATTCCAATGCTCTCCCTGGCCAAGATGTAGCATTAGTGGATGAGAAAAGGTCTCGCACATTAAATCCTTTAGGGATAGATGTTGGGTATAATCAAGAGGGAAACAATGTTAATTCAATCTTCACTAATAGATTTATTGTTGAAATGCACCAGAAAACTGAGAGGGGGGTGAATCAGTTGTCTCCAAAACTTTGACCACTTATGAACATTAACACATCAAACACTTGATTACTGTTATTCAGATTTAACAATGAAAGCATGAATTGAAAAACACAACACAACAACATTATCAACACATGAGACACCAGATTTTTACATGGAAAACCCTATAAGGGAGAAACCATGGTGGGTGTTAGCCCACAAGATATATATGTTATAGCAATACAAAAAAACAAAGGCTCACTACCTGAATTGCTCACTACAAATGTTGAGGTTCACTGCCAAGAATGACTCACTACCAAGGATGGCTCACTGCCAAGAGGTGGCTTACTGCCAAAGGATGGTGAATTGATTTGGTAGCATCTACTCCATGCCTGGGTTCAATTCCATTGAAACACAGTATGACTCCTTGTTGGCCTCATGTTTCCATCAGTCCTCACTAAAGTTTTCGAAAGTCATCTACCTTGCCAGAGAATAAAAGTAGTTTCAAAACTAGTCTTCATTGCCAACGAGGTTAAGAATAAACACCAAAACACTGATGAAAGAAGGAATCTGCATGAAACAATTAAAATCTCCAATCACCTTCACATCCCATGCAATCCGCCAATATCTACGTGACATAAGCTTCGTTGGTAACTAAATTGTCAAAGATGAAGCACTAGTAAATAAAGGTTTCTATTTCAAAGAATATTAAACTCCTAATCTTGATTGTGGCATACTAGTCTAAAGGAGGTAGTTACAACCACCTGAGTAAACTTATTTACATGCAAGCTATCATTCTTCAGAGTTTTAAACTTCATCTTTGGTCGCTATTCATTGTCAATTGACAGCCTTAAAGAGATGCAATCTCATGGAATACAACAAATCTAGGATGTGCACAAAATGGACGTGTTGAGAAGGCTACAAAATCTTTTAAGTAAATGTAGGCGGCAGTTGTACAGCTAAGTTCCACAACTTTTACCACCGTCCTTGCAAATTGTGAAGCCGAACTCCATAACCTTGCTAACATTGTACTAGCTACACCAAAATGAGAGCTTTAGCACAATATTTGAACCTCCATCAAAGCATAAGGATTTGGGATTTTTATCATGTTCTGGAAGACATGTATGCAAACGGTGGAATATATAGACGATACAAATTAACTATTTGACGGCGTATTCCAAAGAAACATGGTCTTATAAGACTGCAAAGATTACAGAATGCACACAAACTATTCGATGAAATGCCTCAAAGATTTTTAACTGATATGCTTTATATGTGAGCATTATAGTGCTTCAAAAATTGTCTCATGCCGTATAAAAGAATTCATGCAAGAAAACTTTCTTAACGAGTCAACTATTCCTATTGGCATATTCCTTGAATCTCCTATGGGTGCAAGTGCTAGTATGGTTTGAAATGCTCTGGTAGACACACATGTAGAATGTAGAAGCATACATAGAAGAATGGGCACTAGAATATGAAAGATTTTGAAGGATTTCAATGCAAATGCCTTTGGAAGCATAAAATCTAACCCTTCATGCCTTCAGCCAATATCTTTTCTGTCCTATGACAAAATGGGAGCATTATCGACATCCATCATAGCAAAATAGAAAGATGGTTTTTATCAGATGTGGTAGTTGCAAGTGCCTCAATTAATCTATGGAAGAATGTGAACTATTTAACAAAACAGCCTCAAAGCAGATATCATCTCATGGAATGCAATGGCAATGAGAAGTGCACAAAATGGCTTTGTAGAGAACATTTAGAAACTTTCAATTAGATGTAGTTGGCAGGCATAAAATCACCTCCATGCTTATGCAAAAATAGCAGCTCTCAAACAGGATATGCATATAAAGATTTTTTGAAAAGATTTTAGAAATTTTTACATAAACACAACTTGCTGGAGTAAAGACTAAGCTGAAGAGAATTCTTTTTACATCAATAAAGACAGTGTAAAATTTGCAAAGGTGTCATCATGAAGTATAAATCTCAGAACTATGAATATGCTCCAATGATTGACACAATGCTTCTGGAGCTATTCAACACAAAAATGGGGCATATAAACCTACATGACATCTAAAAATTGTTAACAGAAGGAGATCAGTCAAAGTTGTCCTCAAGAATAGCAGAAAGTGGCCTAGTGAATCCAGCATGCTTTCCTATAGCAGTCCAGTGACTGGAGTTGGTGATAGAATGTGTGAAGAGATAAAATTTTGAAGCAAGAGAGATCAGAACTATTGACGAGCACCTGATGGCCAAGCTTGATGGGATTTCTATCGCTATCATTCTTGGGCTCCCACAAAAAGAGAAATTCATTTGTGTTGATAAGCAAAAATCCTACAAATATTTTAGTGACAATAGAAGCAAATGTTTAAACAACTTGGCTAAAGAATGGATGGTGAAACCAAGAGTTGGGTGATCTCAGCTTCTCAAGACACTTCATCACTCTCTTTTCACCAAAGAGATCTTCTATTTGATTGCCCTATTCTACAAATTGACAGGTAGCCCAGACTCAACTGAGTTTGAGATGTGGATGTACCTTTTCATCATGATCATATCAACTAGGAAACAATTCATTGATTGGGGCCATCTTATCAGTGATTGCATACATGATCAGTTGGTCCACTTCAAGACAAGCCAATGCTTCCACATGTCATCCTACTTGGTATATGCAATTGCTAATTTGAGATCATGGTCATGTTTAAGTACCACTGGTGCTCTGAATCAAGAGACACGCGTTTATGACTTCTACAAGAAGCTCCAATTAGAGGAAAGTTTTATGTATTTCATACAAGTGCCTTTACAATGCTAATAATGAGGCTACTACAAAGAAATACAGCTATCAAAATATCGAAAGAAACAACACTATTGATAAAGAAGTATGGAAGTTACTTCATTCAGTTTCTGAGATTCACCTACCTTCAAGTAGGAGGATTCGATGGCTATCCTTATAAGTTGCCAAGATACGTGGATGATAAACTTGTTTTGATCAAGCTTTGTAGAAAGTTGGTGTCAATCCAAAGGAAATGCAGATATAAGAAGAACAAAGGAGTTGCCTTCCCTATTTGCCTCGGTCATTATAGATGTGAGTCTAGCTCAAGAGCAGAAAGTCTGGAGAAGGCTCTGGCTAAGATCAATTTGTACACATACTAGATGAGATTTCCCTTCAATAGCAAAGACTATGTCAAGAATAATCTAAAGCTTGGTCCTAGGTATCTTCATTTCCCTAATATTGAAGACTTTGGGGAAGATTGTGAAGATGAATTTGAAGTCAAAAAAAGAGATTGGACGAGATTCACCCTGAAACAAATTTGTGATTTCAAGTTGGAATGGATTATTGATGGTATTGAAGATGATGAATCAGATCTAACTGATCCCTTCTATTTTAAATAAATCCAGGCTCAACCTCTTCCTGCTATTAATTGGGCAGATCCAGAGGTTAGAGATGTCAGAGAAAGAACCAGTTTTGTGATCAAGAAGTCAGAAGCTTGGATCAGAAAGAAGATAGCTCAAATGACTGCTACAAAACCAACAAGTAGAAATGAGACATCAAGAAGAAGTGACCACCAAGACATTTCTACTTCATTAGTTCCTTCTCATACACTAGTTATGGATGTTCTTTCTCATCAGAAAACTCAAGGAAGTGGTGGAGATGAAGATCCCCTGAGAAGAAGTAATCTCCAAAACACATGCAGAGATGAACCCAGACAAAAGAAGAAGAAATCAAGATCAAGGGATAAATAAGTAGGCTCTACTTTAGGAGAAGAGAAAGAACAAGAGTTAGTAGAAGTCTTGGATGATTCAAGGTTTGATGATGACATACCAACTATGTCACCTTCAAATCTCATTGAACACCCTCATCATGAAGTACAGCATCCTACTTCAATTATGGACCCTTCTTCCTCAAAAGATCTAGTATGTCAAACAAAACAAGTTGAAGAGCGGGCAACCTCACCAATACCTGAACAACAAAGTCTTCAACAAAGTAATGTATAGGAGCTCTCAAAAAATATTTCCCTCCCATGGTTGGAAAAAAGTCTATTGAAGAAAAGAAAGGTAGAAGATTTGGTTGTTCCTAAATTCAACATAGTATCTGATCTTTTCAAGAGATTTGAGAAGCCGAAAAAGATCAAGGTGACTTCAAGAATAAAGACCGATTCAAACTCAGGAAATATGTATCTAGAGATAGCTCGGCCCATCTCCAAGAAAAATGTAAATGAAGCTACTCCTGCAGATTTTGTTATGACAAGGATCGATATGGGTCCATCCACTCATGAGGATGACATACAAAACTTCAATGTGGTAGCCGCAAAGTTAGTGGAAAGGATTGAAAAGGAGAAGCAGTCAAATGATCAGCTGAAGCAACAAGTGCAGAATTTGTCTTCCTACTTGAAGTCCATAGTTGACACTTCTACCATGCCACTCAATGTTGATCACCAATCAATCATCTTGGGCCAAGAAGGAGAGATTGAAAGAAGTACTCTTGATAACCTCTAGAAATATCAATTTTATGGGAAAACCACTAAGAGTTGGGTGAACAAAGTCAAGTCCATTGCATTTGATTTATTTGTTAAGGAAAAAGTTGTTCATGATGAGGCCTTAATCAAAAAGGAGGCCATTGAAAAAGACTTGAAAAGCGACAGGAAAGAAGAAGCGGCTTGGAAGATTATCATGAAGGATTTCGCAAAGATGATGGAGATTGATGTCAACATCCTCATAGCAGAGAAGATCCTACCTAGTATAGAGGAAAACTACTTGGAAATTTGGGTGGAAAGCATAAGTTGGAAATTGGTAATCATTGACCAAGTTTCAACAGATCAAGAAAAACTTATACTTGCTTGTGATCAAGTATGTGTAAAACTCTAGAATCAGCTCACCACCATCCTCCCAAGTGCATCATTGATGGAACATTTGTGAGTAATCCAAGATGGTTTTCAAGACATGGTTGATCGACAACTCTTTAACAGAGAAGTCTTCAATGAAAATGCAATGGACAAATTGATTGATATCTATACTTCTTTGAAGATTTATGTTTCCCAAATACCAAGTATGGTGTCAGAGTTAAGCAACATCTACAGGAACCTGAAGACCTGGAAGTTGAGGATAGATAACATCCTAATTCCTAAGGGGAAATCTATTACTCCAGCTATCAAAGTTTTTAGAATGTTCAAAGAATAAGGATCTGGTCAACAGAATCAGTCTCCAAAATCAGCAGCTCCATCAATGGCACCTTCGACATGCAAAGAATAAATGCAGTTGTTGTATATTATATAGTTCCCATTTTTATGTGTTTGTGTGTGACTCAAGTCATGATTGAGTTTCTCCTGTTCGAGTCTAGTTTTCTATCTTTAATTATAAAGTTAGGTTCATCCTAACTCTTTCTTACAAAGTAGTTATTTTAAGTGCCTAAGTTAGGTAGTTACTTTAAGTGACTATCTTTACAAAAGAAAGTTATTTATTCAAAGTTAGTGCACTTATGAAGGTAGTTATACCAAGTAGCTACAAAAACTAGTTAAGGTAATTACCTTAAGTGGTTACTAACCTCACCTATAAAAACAACATTGTAATTCAATCAAAGGGGTTCCACTTTTTCGCAAGGCATTGTGTAAAGGACTCGAATAGAATTATTCAAGAAAGAAATCAATAAAGAAACATTTTGGATGTGTGTTCAATTCAATTTCATGTGTTGTCATTGATATTTGTATGTCTAATCAATGATAACCATTTGCTTTCCCTTAAACGTTGCATGTGAAAAAGATTATCATGTTAAGTTTTGGTATCTCAACTTGAATGTGTGGAACTTGAATCAATTAGATTACTTCTCATTTCTTTATTAGTTTTCAATTTGTTCTTAAAAACCCCAAAAAATCCATATACCCCTATCACATGAGGGAGCTACCCCTCTCAAATGCAGAGAGGAATCGACATTGTTCTATAATTCTTCAACTGTTGTGAATAGGTTGTTGTTGATCCAAGGGTGAAACGGAGTTATTCAAGAAGATTATTTAAGAGAAACAAATCTGTTTACCAACAGATTTTTTTGGTGACTCAGTTGGGGACTACGATCTGAAGCATTGGTGCCTTTTGATTCCTCAAGAATATACAAGTATCTCCCCAGAAAAGAAGTTGGTGACGCTATCTGAAACAAGAATCCTGAAAGATGGTTTGGTATCGAAGAACCCAGATGCATAACTTGTAGTTTCCTGAATTAGACAGTGAGAGTGATGATGAAGATTATCCTTTTTCTGCATCCTCTACTTAGCAAAATCAAGTTCTTGATGATCCTAAGCAAGTAGAGTTTTTGAAGAGTTTCTATGGTGGCAGGCAACTTGCTACTAATTAGATTCATCCTTCTTTGCTTCAAACATTGCAAAAGATTGAAGAAAAAGATGGGAAGGAGACTCATTTTCTTGCTCATGATCATAAGCCCCTATCAAAGGAGATTCATGCACCAGAAGATAAAAGAAACTATGCTAATGAGGACAGCAATGAAGACACAAAGATTTTTCCTACAAATGAACCTGTATTGAACGAAGTGTTTAAAAGAGGCTCATCGGAACATGCACGTACTAGAGAAGAAGTTATTACATTTCCTTATAATAGGACATCTCCACTGAAGCAAGAAGAAAAAGAAGAAATGATGGAGACGGAAGAAGAAGATTGTATGGAAACATGCAATAATGAAGAAGAAATATGTCCAGATGATGACACATTCTTAGTCTCTTTGAAGAATGTCACTCCTCTCATGACAAATTGCTCTAGTTCCACAACTACAACCTCTGAGAAAGATTTCTCTGACATGATTAAAGTTCAAGAGAGTGTAGAAGAAATTTTAGACCAAAGTATGAACAAAGATCATGAAGACGTCTCTTGACATGCATGCAATTTGAACAAGAGGAGAATAATGAAGAAAGAATGCTCCAAGATCTCTCTCATGAGTTTTTCATTCCAAATTGGTGTCTTAATACACCTGATGATGATTTTCTTTGTAAAGAAGATGTTGTCATTTCTCCTTTACCATTTGTTGAAGAAGAATACTCAACTATTGAAACTAAAGGTACTACTCAAAACAAAGCATTAAGTACTCCCACTCCAAATATGCAAGAAGATCATAAGGATACCAGTATTCAAAGGCTTGATGAAGAGCTTCATGTTTTAACTTCTCCTTCACTACTCCCAAGAGAGGAAAATATTATTTCTTCACCGACAATACAAGAAGACTTTCAGGAGGATAAAGTGCATAATGTAGATTCATCACTTTCTCTTCCTCATGTACAACCCTCTGATAAAGAAGATCTTGAACTGGTAATGGTAAAGAAGGAGGAATTTTCTTTTGCATGTGATGATTCAATGATAAAGGATGATATTCTTCATAAGAAAGATCAGTCACAGGATATCAAATTTTCTTCACTCCTTACTTCACATGAAGGATGCTTGGTTCATGGTTCAATTTTCTTTGGTTCAAACCATCAAAAAGATCTTCAGATAGAGAAATTTGGTATGCCCGACATGATACCTGAAGACAAGATCAACACTACATGGATCAATACCAATATGAATCAAAAGGACTCAGAAAGTTATGATGAGAAATGGTTGTTCGGTACACCATTCAAGGAGTTCTCACATTTTGTGTATTTCATTTTTTTTATCATCTTGAAATATCTACTGAATCTGCATGTACCTCATCCGTGCACATTTCTTTCCTGAACAGGTGCCTATTTTTCTCAACACGTTAATGGTTTTACATGATCATCCTAGAGCAGTTTTTAGGTAGGAGTCACCTACCATGTACATAGGTTAATTAGGAGTTTTTGTTGTGTCTATCTTGCTTTAGTATCTATTGGTTTTCATTTATTGCCTCATCTCTGAGTGTCTTTGTTGTTTGTCCTTTTTTCTCATTGGAGTCTCCTTGTTTCCCCTTGTACATCATGTTATCTCTTGACTCTATTTATCCAATGGATAAGGTACTGATCTTTCCTAGGTTAAGATTATGGGTTCATCCTGTGTCCTTTACACTCCTTGTCCCCAGTTAGAGCCAGTTGTTGGCCTCATGTTTCCATCAGTCCTCACTAAAGTTTTCAAAAGTCATCTACCTTGCCAGAGAATAAAAGCAATTTCAAAACTAGTCTTCACTGCCGACGAGGTTAATAATAACCATCAAAACACCAATGAAAGAAGGAATCTACATGAAACAATTACAATCTCTAATCACCTTCACATCTCATGCAATCTGCCGATATCTACGTGACATAAGGTTCGTTGGTGACTAAATCATCAAAGATGAAGCACTGGTAAATAAAGGTTGTTATTTCAAAGAATATTAAACTCCTAATCTTGATTGTGGCATACTAGTGCGAAGGAGGTAGTTACAACTGCCTAAGTAAACTTATTTACATGCAAGCTATCATTCTTCATAGTTTTAAACTTCATCTCTGGTCGCTATTCATTGCCAGTTGACAGCCTTAAAGAGATACAATCTCATGGAATGCAATAACTCCAGGATGTGCACAAAATTGACTTGTTGAGAAGGCTACAGAATCTTTTAAGTAAATGCAGGCGGCAGTTATATAGCTAAGTTCCACAACTTTTACCAGCATCCTTGCGACTTGTGAAGCTGAACTCCATAACCTTGCTAACACTATACCAGTTGCACCAAAATGGGAGCTTTAGCACAATATTCGAACCTCCATCAAAGCATAAGGATTTGGGATTTTTGCCATGTTCTAGCAGGCATGTATGCAAACGGTGGAATATATAGACAATACACATGAACTATTTGACGACGTATTCCAAAGAAATGTGGTCTTATAAGACTGCAAAGATTATAGGATGCACACAAACTATTTGATGAAATGCCTCAAAGATCTTTAACTAATATGCTTTATATGTGAGCATTATAGTGCTTCAAAAATTGTCTCATGCCATATAAAAGAATTCATGCCAGAAAACTTTCTTAACCAGTCAACTGTTCCTATTGGCATATTCCTTGAATCTCCTATGGGTGCAAGTGCTAGTATGGTTTGAAATACTCTGGTAGACACACATGCAAAATGTAGAAGCATACATAGAAGGATGGGCACTAGAATATGAAAGATTTTGAAGGATTTCAATGCAAATGCCTTTGGAAGCGTGAAATCTAACCCTTCACGCCTTCAGCTAGCATCTTTTCTGTCCTATGACAAAATGGGAGCATTATCGACATCCATCAAAGAAAAATAGAAAGATGGTTTTTATCAGATGTGGTAGTTGTAAGTGACTCAGTTAATCTATGGAAGAATGTGAACTATTTGACAAAATGGCCTCAAAGCATATATCGTCTCATGGAATGCAATGGCAACGAGATGTGCACAAAATGGCTTTGTAGAGAAGATTTAGAAATTTTCAATCAGATGCAGTTGGCAGGCATAAAATCACCTCCACGCCTATGCAAAAATAGCAGCTCTCAAATAGGATATGCATATAAAGATTTTCTAAAAAGACTTTAGAAATTTCTACATAAACACAACCTGCTAGAGTAAAGACTAAGCTGAAGAGAATTATTTTTACATCAATAAAGACAGTGTAAAATTTGTAAAAGTGTCATCATGAAGTATAAATCTCAGGACTATGAATATGCTCCAATGATTGACACAATGCTTCCAGAGGTATTCGACACAAAAATGGGGCATATAAACTTACAAGACATCTGAAAATCGTTAACAAAAGGAGATCGATCAAAGTTGTCCCGAAGAATAGCAGAAAGTGGCCTAGTGAATGCAGCATTCTTTCCTATAGCAGTCCAGTGCCCAGATTTGGTGATAGAATGTACAAAGAGATACAATTCTGAAGCAAGAGAGATCAGAACTATTGACGGGAACCTGATGGCCAAGCTCGATGGGATTTCTATCGCTATCATTCTTCGGCTACCATACAATGAGAAATTCATTCGTGTTGATAAGCAAAAAGCCTACAAATATTTTAGTGACAACAGAAGAAAATGTTTAAACAACTTGGCTAAAGAATGGATGGTGAAACCAAGAGGTGGGCAATCTCAGCTTCCCAAGACACTTCATCGCTCTCTTTTCATCAAAGAGATCTTCTATTTGATTAGCCTATCCCACAGATTTACAAGTAGCCCAGACTCAACTGAGTTCGAGATTTGGATGTACATTTTCATCATGATCATATCAGTAGGGAAATAGTTCATTGTTTGGGGTCATCTTATCAGTGATTGTATACATGATTAGTTGGTCCACTTCCAGACAAGCCAATGCTTCCACATGTCATCCTACTTGGTATATGCAATTGCTAATTTGAGATCATGGTCAGGTTTAAGTACCACTAGTGCTCTGAATCAGGAGATAAAAGTTTATGACTTCTACAAGCAGCTACAGTTAGAGGAAAGTTTTGTGTATTTCAGACAAGTGAATGATGCCTTTAAAATGCTAGCAGTGAGGCTACTTCAAATAAATACATCTATCAGAATATCGAAAGAAGCAACACTATTGATAAATAAGTACAGAAGTTACTTCATTTAGTTTCTAAGATTCACCTACCTTCAAGTAGGAGAATTCGATGGCTATCCTTATAAGTTGCCAAGATACGTGGATGATAAACTTGTTTTGACCGATCTTTATAGATAGTTGTGTTAGTCCAAAGGAAATGCAGAGATAAGAAGAACAATGGAGTTGCCCTCCCTATTTGCCTTGGTCATTATAGATGTGAGTCGAGCTCGAGAGCAAAAAGTCTGGAGAAGGCTCTGGCTAAGATCAATTTGTACACATACTAGATGAGATTTTCCTTCGATAGCAAAGACTATGTCAAGAATAATCTAAAGCTTGGTCCTGGGTATCTTCATTTCCCTAATATTGAAGACTTTTGGGAAGATTGTGAAGATGAATTTGAAGTCAGAAAAAGAGATTGGACGAGATTCACCCTGAAACAAATTTGTGATTTCAAGTTGGAATGGATTATTGAAGGTATTGAAGATGATGAATTGGATCTGATTGATCCCTTCTATTTTAAATAAATCCAGGCTCAACCTCTTCCTGCTATTAATTGGGCAAATCCAAAGGTTAGAGATATCAGAGAAAGAACCAGTTTTGTGATCAAGAAGTTAGAAGCTTGGATCAGAACGAAGCTAGCTCAAATGACTGCTACAAAACCAACAAGTAGAAAAGAGACATCAAGAAGAAGAAGTGACCACCAAGACAGTTCTACTTCGTCAGTTCCTTCTCATACACCAGTTATGGATGTTCTTTCTCATCAAAAAACTCAAGGAAGTGGTGGAGATGAAGATCCTCTGAGAATAAGTAATCTCCAAAACACATGTGGAGATGAACCCAGACAAAAGAAGAAGAAATCAAGATCAAGGGATAAATAAGTAGGCTCTACTTTAGGAGAAGAGAAAGAAAAAGAGTCAGTAGAAGTCTTGGATGATTCAAGGTTTGATGATGGCATACCAACTATGTCACCTTCAATTCTCATTGAATCCCCTCATCATGAAGTACAACATCCTACTTCAATTATGGAACCTTCTTCCTCAAAAGATCCAGTATGTCAAATAGAACAAGTTGAAGAGTGGGCAACCTCACCAATACCTGAACAACAAAGTCTTCAACAAAGTAATGTATAGGAGCTCTCAGAAAATATTTCCCTCGCATGGTTGGAAAAAAGTCTATTGAAGAAAAGAAAGGTAGAAGAGTTGGTTGTTCCTAAATTCAACATAGTATTTGATATTTTCAGAAGATCTAAGAAGCTGAAAAAGATCAAGGTGACTTCAAGAATAAAGACCAATTCAAACTCAGGAAATATGTGTCTAGAGATACCTCAGCCCATCTCCGAGAAAAATGTAAATGAAGCTACTCCTGCAGATTTTGTTATGACAAGGATCGATATGGGTCCATCCACTCATGAGGCTGACATACAAAACTTCAATGTGGTAGCCACAAAGCTAGTGGAAAGGACTAAAAAGGACAAGCAGTCAAAGGATCAGTTGAAGCAACAAGTGTAGAATTTGTCTTCCTACTTGAAGTCCATAGTTGACACTTCTACCATGCCACTCAATGTTGATCACCAATCAATCATCTTGGGCCAAGAAGGAGAGATTGAAAGAAGTACTATTGATAACCCCCATAAATATCAAGTATATGGGAAAACCACTAAGAGTTGGGTGAACAAAGTCAAGTCCATTGCATTTGATTTCTTTGTTAAGGCAAAATTTGTTCATGATGAGGCCTTAATCAAAAAGGAGGCCATTGAAAAAGACTTGAAAAGCGGCAGGAAAGAAGAAGCGGCTTGGAAGGATATCATGAAGGATTTCATGAAGATGATGGAGATTTATGTCAACATCCTCCTAGTAGAGAAGATCCTACCTAGTATAGAGGAAAACTACTTGGAAATTTGGGTGGAAAGCATAAGTTGGAAATTGATAACCATTGACCAAGTTTCAACAAAGCAAGAAAAACTTATACTTGCTTGTGATCAAGTATGTGTAAAACTCTAGAATTAGCTCACCACCATCCTCCCAAATACATCATTGATGGAAGATTCGCAAGTAATCCAAGATGGTTTTCAAGACATGGTTGATCGACAAATCTTCAATAGAGAAGTCTTTAATGAAAATGCAATGGACAAATTGATTGATATCTATACTTCTTTGAAGATTTATGTTTCCCAAATACCAAGTATGGTGTTAGAGTTGAGCAACATCTATAGGAATCTGAAGACCTAGAAGATGAGGATAGCTAACATCCTAATTCCTAAGGGGAAATATGTTACTCCAGCTATCAAACTTTTCACAATGTTCAAAGAAAAAGAATCCGGTCAACAGAATCAGTCTCCAGAATCATTAACTCCATCAACGGCACCTTTGACAAGCAAAGAATAAATGCAGCTGTTGTATATTATATAGTTCCCATTTTTTATGTGTTTGTGTGTGACTCAAGTCATGATTTTGGCTTGTTTTGTAAATAATTTTCATGATTGATTTTCTCTTGTTCGAGTCTAGTTTTCTATCTTTAATTGTAAAGTTAGGTTCATCCTAAGTTTTTCTTACAAAGTAATTATTTTAAGTGCCTAAGTTAGGTAGTTACTTTAAGTGACTATCTTTACAAAAGAAAGTTAGTTATTCAAATTTAGTGCACTTATGAAGGTAGTTATACCAAGTAGTTACAAAAAGTGGTTAAGGTAGTTACCTTAAGAGCTTACTAACCTCACCTATAAAAACAACATTGTAATTCAATTAAAGGGGTTCCACTTTTTCACAAGGCATTGTGTAAAGGACTCGAATAGTATTATTCAAGCAAGAAAGCAATAAAGAAACATTTTGGATGTGTGTTCAATTTGATTTCATGTGTTGTTGTTGATATTCGTATGTCTAATCAATGATAACTATTTGCTTTCCCTTAAACGTTGCATGTGGAAAAGATTATCATATTAAGTTTTGGTATCTCAACTTGAATGTGTGGAACTTGAATCAATTAGATTAATTCTCATTTCTTTATTAGTTTTCAATTTGTTCTTAAAAACCCTAGAAAATCCATATACCCCTATCACACGAGGGAGTTGCCCCTCTCAAACGCAGAGAGGAATCGACATTGTTCTACGATTCTTCAACTGTTGTGAACAGGTTGTTGTTGATCCAAGGGCAAAACGGAATTATTCAAGAAGATTATTTAAGAGCAACAAATCTGTTTACCAACACTCCTTTGCTCTTCTTACACTTCTTACCTTATCTTTTCATTTTCATACTTGGACATCTTTTTCGCAACTACATTACATGCTTTTATACAATTCATCAACCTTGGAATGTACATCAAGTCGGCATTACATTCATCAACCATTGGAACATTCTCCAAGGTCGGCATTACAAACATACAAAGAAATAGGTCTAGACCTAAACGAGATTTGCTAAGGTATAGATGTATGTGGGTCACATTATACCTTATCTAGGACTCAAATTCAATCTTCCATGCCATGACACACTTCCATAATCTTCAATGCATCTCTGCAAGAAGTGAAAACAACCAAGTCGGCCAAGACTGGTGTTAACACTAGGTCTTCAAAGAATAGACTTCATCCACAATCCAAATTTCTCTTTGCAGATGAATCCAAAGGTAGGAACATGATTAGGAGACATCCACAAGCACATTGTAATCACTAGGAACAACCACACGATCTCTAACCACTCTATCAAGAAGATTCTTCAAACTGAAGCACAAGAACAACACTGTCAGCCACTATAATAAAGAAAGGATAGCTTGTGGACTACCAAATCATGAACCATTAGTGTTTAAGACACTTAGCATCATTACCAACTTGATTCCAGAACTACAAACTAAAATACTTAACTGTGGAGGAATGCGGAACATAATACATTCTCCCTGTCACCACCGAATATACAAAAAAAGTAGATTTTACTCTGGTGAATATAACTCACTCAAATCTTCATACCAGAGGCTCAAACTTGGAATATAGCATCTTAAGACATGCCTCCAAATAACTTCCAATCCATAGAAAGATATTCATTCTACAGGAAATTTGGAGCAATCTACTAGATTGTTCTTCAGTAAACAGAGATACTCTACAACATATTGTTTCCACTGGAGGAACAAATTTTTTCATAAGCACTTGGAAACTCGATATTAGGATCACTTACTCATTTTCTCCATTACTTACATAAGCCAATACAAGGCATCAAACTCATCAAATTAGGAGCACAGTTGGCATCAATGACAACATAGATATGTTCACATCAATGACAACATAGATATGTTCACATCAATGACAACATCGGTTAGGCACATACTTGCAACACTTATTACACCCACTAAGGGGTTACTGTTAACATGCAGGATTGCACCTGTTATGCAAAGTTGTGAAGCTCAGCAATCATGTGTAACATGGGATTAAACTCAGGCTATGGGTGACCTATGGTGAGATTGAACCTCAAGATTATGGGTTGGTTCCCTTGTAATTTTCTATGGATCAATGACTTGGTAAGGAAAGGGTTGAAAGGACCTACTAAAAGCAATAAACTGAAACTTTAAAAGTGTGGTGATGCACCTAACTTGATGGAAAAACTACAACTTCTAATTCACAATGAATCTCAGAAAATCTATCCACACAATCCACTTTTGGCAATATGATCACAAAAATGATTCTAAGGGAGGCTAGAAATAACTTTCTTTTTTGAAGGAAAATAGGGTTCTCTCAACATGAAAGAAAATTTATTCCAGTTGCACAACCTAAGACATGTGATTTCAATGCTTTTCAATACATGCAAGTACAAATGAGGCAATGATTTTAAAGGTTCTGATATTAAACACAATAAAATCTCATCAAATCATTCACAAAAGTAGCACTAATGGAAAGGTAGACACTTGATTCAGCTAAAAAATAAAGGAACACTTGCATAAAAAGACAAAGAATAGAACCTATAACCTATTGTAATCTCTATAAATCTGCAAAATATGAGTTACAAAACCTTCTTTCTCTCTCAAAGTGTAAAGAGCAAAAATGGAAAGAACTAGAAAAACCTAAGTTTTTCTTACAATAAATAATATGCTCTCTTACAAAGACCTAGAAAAGGTCAACTACAGTCAATTGCCTCTAAAAATAGTCTCTCAAAACTGATCCATGAGCAAGCATGAAAATCCCTAAAAATAAGGGCTATAACTGTCCCAAATTGAAATAAAATAGCCCCTCACATGGTTCAAAAAGCAACCCTCACTCATTTTTGACACAGAATTCACCCATATTCAGCTCTGGTACTCGATGCAATTTTTTCTTTGTTTTCAACAAGGTTTGTAACTTTCATTCTCTTTTCCCTTTTGCCACCCAACAGACCCACACACAAAAGAAAAAGCAAAGCCACAGCAGGTGTCCTCATTTTTCTAAGGAGTAAAATGGGGCATGTTGTGAGCATCACAACAGTACTTTCAACAACCTTTCCCAATCTATTGTTGTAGTAGTGGTAAGCTTTGCTCCAAGATGAGTATCCAATGAAGATGATTTCATCATCCTTATCTATTTCTTCATTTCTTTTCATAAGACATTTGCTCCCAAAGATTTTTAAGTATTTCACAATGGGTGTCGTTCCATACCATAATTCAAAAGGAGTTTTTCTAATGTTTGCTTGTATCTGAACTCTGTTTTGAGTGTAAACAACAGTCCAAATTGCCTCTTTCCAAAATACTTCTGATAGGTTTGCTTCCTTCATCATTGTTTTTATAGTTTCTTGAATAATTTTGCTTTTTACTTCCTTTACCTTATTCCTTTTAGATAGTTGTCTTTCAATCCCATGTGTTTCACAAAACATATTAAAGTTATTAGAGGTGAACTATTCTTCTTTGTTAGATCTCAAACACTTGATTTTCATATTCAACTCATTTTCAACCGTTGTTTTGAAGGCTTTGAATCCATCTAACACTTACAATTTTTCTTTGAAAAAACTGACCCAAGTCATTCTAGAATAATCATCAATAAAGAACATAAAATACATGTCATCATGAAAGCTCCTTATTCTTGTAGGACCACAAAGGCTTACATGGATCAACTCCAGTAATTCAGTAGAATATTTTTCTTTACCCTATAGAAATTTCCTTGGATGCTTGCAAAAGATGTTGGTGTGAGAAACCTCCAGCAGATCTTTTACAATTTGAGCTGAGCTTAACTTTACTAAGTCATCAAAATTTGTATGACATAGTCTTTTGTGCCATAGCCAGCTTTCATAGTTCTCAGATTTAAGACATACAATATTGCAATCATCATCTTCCTCAATATCCTCAACAACATACAAAGATTTCTTGGAAATTTTGTTTTTATTTTCTTTGTCAATTTTCCTTTCTTTTCTTTTTGGGCATCTAAAAGTATAGTGACCAGTTTTTCCACACATGACACAACTAAAAATCTTCTCATCCTTTTGTGTCATCTTGAATCTACTCAAGTGGTTAAATTCTTTACAAAGGAACCTTGCTCTATTACCAATTGTTGAGATACACCATACAACTAAGAGGGGTGGTGAATCAGTTGTCCCAAAAACTTTAGCATCATATGAATATCAAACCATCGACAACTTAGTTATTTATAATTAGATTTAACCATGAAAGCATGAAACCATAAACTTGATTACAATCACACATTCAACACATTAGACACAAAAATTTTATGTGGAAAACCCTAGAAGGGAAAAACCACAGTGGGTGTTAGCCCACAAGATATATAAGTTATAGCAATACCATAAAATGAAGGCTCACTACCTATAGGGCTCACTGCCAAAAATGTTCACTGCAAAAAATGGCTCACTACCTAAGAATGGCTCATTTCCGATGGGTGGCTCACTACCAATGGGTGGCCTACTACCAAAATTGTGAACTAGTTGAATAGCATCTAATTCATGCTAGAGTTCAGTTCCATTGAAGTAAAAATGACTCCTCTACTCTGCTCATTTGCTCCTTCACACTTATCTCTTCATCTTCGCTACACACCATTTTTCACAACTTTGTTACATGTTTTTATACAATTCATCAATCTTGGAATGTACATCAAGGTCGGCATTACATTCATAAACCATTGGAACAATCTCCAAGGTTAGCATAACAAACATACATAAAATAGGTTTGGACGTAATACAAATTAGCTAAGGAAAAGATGTAAAGATGTATGTAGATCATGCCATGCCGTAGCTAGGACTCAAACACAATCTTCCATGACATGACACACTTCTACAATCTTCGATGCATCTCCGCAAAAGATGAATTCAACTAGGTCAGCCAAGACTAATGATAACACTAGGTTTGCAAGAACAATCTTTGCTCATGATCCAATTTACTCTTTGTGAACCAATCCAAATGTAGGAACATGATTAGGAGACATCCACAAGCACATTGTAATCACCAGGAATAATGGCATGATCTCTAATCACTCTATGAATAGGATTCTTCAAATCAGAGCATAAGAACAACACTGCCATCCACTATCACAAATAAAAGATAGCTTGTGAACCACCAAATCACGAACCATTATAGTTGAAGGCACTTAACATAATCACAAACTTAATTCCAGAACCGCAGACGAGAATACTTTAATGCAGAGGAATGCAAAGCAAAACACTTTCTCCCTGTCACTACCAACCATATAGAAAAAAGTTGTTTTCACTCTGCTGAACATAACTTACTCAAATCTTCATTTCAGAGCTCAAACTTGGAATATAACATCTTGAGACCAGCTTCTAAATATCTTCCAATTCACAGGAAAAGATCTCCATCCTATCGGAAATGCAGAGCATTCTTTTGTACTGTTCTTCTGCATGTAATGCATTATTTTCATTGCAATTCACTATTTTTACCGGATGATCTAATTTTCTCAATATTCTCAACATCTACAAGAAGATAGCTAAATGAGGGCACAATTAACACCAATGAAAACATAGATATGTTGACATCAATGACAACACAGATTAAGCACATACTTACAACATTGGCAGCCTCAAATTGAAAGGTGGGGAGTCATGTGAACGAGATAACTACCCATGCTTGAGATATTAGAGTAAAACAAAAAATAGTTGTCTTAAAATGTCTAAGTAATTTGAATTTGATCCAAATTCTCCAGGGTAATTGAATGCTATTGTAACTTTGGGAGAGAATCTTAGTGGTTTATTAGAGCCTCCCCTTGTGTTATAAAAGGGAGGCACTCATTGCTTTTGGTTGTTGGAAAATTCTAGGACTTTTGTTCTAATTTGTTTTATAATAGGAATAAGGACTGAACATCCTTATTTCATTTTAGCAAGAGTATGTATCCTCTAGTTTGATTAATACCAACAATGTTTCTATTATGTGTAATCTTTGTCTCCAGTGTGTATCACAACAAGTATTTGAATAAAGCAACCAATGGGTGTTTTATCCTAAATTACACATTTGTTGTAGTATGTTTGCTTCTTCCATTAGTGTATGTTCAAGTAATAGGATAATTTTTTTTCAAGAATTAAATGGTATTCATTGTGATATAATAGGATTACTAAGTATGAAGAGTATACAGAAAATCTTTTGTGTGGTTGACAACAATATTAAAATATTGGTTGTTTAGAAAAATCACAATAATCAAAAGATACATAGGTAAGGGCATAAGTAAATGACTATGTTCAGCCAATGATAGGCATTGGTCTTCATAGTACTAGTTTCCCAATCATAAATATATCAGAAGAATATGATTATTATACTGTTTAAATTATTCTTTATTGTCTAGTACATTCATTTTGACAATCTAGGTATGCAGAGTACGCATTAACAAAGGCTAGATTGGTCAACTGTCATTCCTTAGGTCATATGATGAAAGTGGATATGTTATTTATAGACATTTGGGTTATTCATGAGTTTGTAGCTTTTATCAAGTGTCTATTAGAGGGAAACCCACCTAGGCTTTGCAGAGCTTGAAGTGCAAAGGAAAACTATCAGGTAGACAATTTTTCCTATTCATTGGCCCATTTCCTATTGGTCTATTCTTAATCGCAGAGTTAGTACATAGAGATCAGTGGGGTGTATTTTGGGGAACCAACAATTCCATCTCCTTTCCATTTGTTATCCCTTAGGTTCCTACCCCCCTCTCACAAGGGTAGAACCTAAGAGATTTCTCCCGCAACTCTTGAAAAAAAAATCATGTCAATTTCTTCCTTCCTTATTCTCCACTATCCTTACCAGGGTCCCGTAATGGAACCAAATGTTGGCAAGAGAAATAATATGACACAGTCCAAAGATTTGAGCCTAGCTTACTCTTATGTAGTCTTTATACCCTAGTATTAACAGTGATAGAATAACATATATATGTAGTAGGAAATAACATAATGCAGTAAGATTACATCATCTTCAATATATAATAAATATCATAAATATTCAAATATTACACAATAATTCCCATATCATATATATTCCCTCTTCTCATCATATATATCTCTTCCATATCTTCCATCTTTCTCTCTTATTATGCTTCTTCACCTCATCATGCTTCATCATGCTCTTCTCCCTCACATTCCTCTTCCTTATATAGCTTCTTAATACCCTTTCATGGTGTCTTTCTGATGAAGGGGGTAAATCATAAAACACACAATAACAAAAATTGCACGCAAAAAATAGAATGATATTTTATTAATATGGGCAAAACATTACATTACAGAAGCTCAAATACAATCAGAGGATGAATCCCCTACAGGCTGCAACACATTACAGCTCCCTCTCTCAAGACTCTAACTCATGCAAAAAAGTAAAATAGACTCCTTTTATCTCCTTTTGGATTTGCAAAATTATACTAGTGCATCCAATGGTGATGCCAATTTCAAAACAAGCCTCCATGCATGCAAAAGATAAAAATATCTTCCTTTACCTCCTTATGTCTCCCATGCATATATAGTGATCTCCTCATGCAAAAAATACATTATGCATTTTGCATTAGTTACATGCATCTATCTCAACCTTATAACTCCTATCATCGTACCTCATGCATTTATTTGTTACATAAAGCACATTATCACTCCATGCTTTGTAAATACAACACCATGTATCACATACCATATCTTTTATATATGCAGCACCTTATCACTCCTTATGCACTAAGGTATAAAATTTACCTTTGAATCATTTTTTATGTTGACCTTTCATGGAATGAAAAGAAAGGTAAAGAATGATATTTTCGGCCCTTTGGCATCATTAGGTTCAAATCATTAGGTTTGGAAGATTTTAGAAGTCTTGACCATGATGATATATGGATAATAATGATTTATTTTTCAAAGATAAGTCAAAAAGAAGAAAAGACTCATGTGCTTGAACTAGGGCAAACTGCCAAAAAGGGAAAAACCTGAAAAAAAATTGTCATTTTTCACTTGGCTCCTCCTGAGCCATCACCATGTCTGCTAGGGTTTGAGGGGAATCTTTATCATTTTCTATAACTCTCTAAGGTCTTTTTGACTTTCCTCTGTGTCTTCGACAGGAAAAAGTAAGATAAGATCATTTTGCACCATTTTGACTCATTTTTCTTGATTTCTAGATACAAAAAGTGGCCTACAGGTCGCAGGCATGATGTAGTTTCTTTTGATGTATCATTTGTATGCTCATCTTCTTACTATGTCTTGGTTTCTTCTAGTTTGAGGCCGTCATGGCTGACTAGTTTTCGAACTTTGAGAGCTCACCTGTGAGTAAACCTGCGGCGGCCTGTGAGCATGTATCTTCAAACAGGAAAAAATAAGGTGAGCTTTCCTCTTATCTTTGCATCATTTTTGAGTGTTTACATAAATCATGATAAGGATTTGAAGCAAAATTTATGTGGGTTTTAACATTTTTGAAGGAAGAACTACTCCCAGGTTGTGACCATAACTACCCATACATATGGTTTTATCTGCATCTTATACCAGTTCAGTGAAAAAAGAAAGCTCAACCCATGACTGAAAAATGCAACTCTTGTAGAATGAAAACTTTCTTATACTCTATTTTTTTTCTCCACTGATACAATGAAAAAAGAAACTTCTACTTCTCTGCATCATTTCATCCTTTTTCTGGTTATGGAGACCATGGCATAAAAAATACAAGGGTTTGTAACACATTTACTCTCTGGCTATAGCATGAAACCGAGTTTCTCTCCATTTTGTATCTTATGATAAGGGTTTGAAGCAAAATTTTCCTCTTCTCTGTGTTTTGGCCTCCACTAGTATAATGAAAAAAGAACCTTACATATGTCCCTGTATATTTCACCATCTTCTTTTTTCTGTTGACTTCATGGCATGAGGATCATGATGGGTTTTTGTAAAAAGTTCACATAAATGGAATATGACTGGTAAGAACCTCTGGTCTTCTCAAAAATCCTTCACGACTGTTTGACATAGAGCATGTATATATATCTTTCAAAGAAATGGAAAAAGTTTCTTTTCTCATGAAGAACCCTTTTAGGATTTTGTGAACAGAGACTTTGTTTCTTTGAAGAACCACCATGGCTACTAAAAACAAACTGGTATGTGATACAAAATGGCAACAGTTTGATTTCTTAAGAGAAAAACCCTCCTAGGGTTTGTAAAAAACTCCATTTTCTTCTCTCCATCTGCCATAAAAAGGTTTTCTCTGCTCATTGTTTATTTGACTGTATCACATAATATTTCTATTGGATGTCTTCATGGATACTATTTCTTAAGGCAAGTGATAATTGTCTAGGTATGCATGATGGCTCTTAATAATGTTCCTTCTCTAACATGTTGCAGAAACTCCTTACTATGTAAAACTATGCAACCTTACTGATGATATAGTAGCAAGATTATGTCAATGAGGCAATTATAAGGTTGTTCCCTTGTTAAATCATAATTGTTCTTAAACTGATGTTTGATATGTTGTTATTGGCTTCACATAATCATTACTCTTTGTGACTTCAAGGATACATCTTCATTGTTGACTTCATTTAGTTCTTTGTTGCCTTTGAATGGTTTATTTCTTCTAACTGTTGACTATCATTTAGGGTCAGTTTCCTCATTGAATGTTGACTGTCATTTATAGTCTTTGTGACTGTGCTCTTGGTGCTATCATGAGAAAATCTACTCCACATATCATTCACTCCAATGGTCAAATGTTCAATATCAAGTTTACACTTTATTCATAATAAAAGTGATACTCAATGATGAAAGTGTGTAAAATGTATACCATCTTTTTGTATCTCCTTCATGGCTGAGACAATGTGTTTGTTGAATATGAACATTGCAATATATAGAAGGCATGGCATCTTCATGATATAATCACACTGTTGATTTGTACCTTGTATATGATGTTCTATCTATGTGGTATACACTTGATTGTATATCTTATTACTCCACTATGATGATTGCCTTCTGTCACAAGTTGTATTCATTGAAAAGTAACCTTGCATGTAGTGAATGCCTTCTACCTTATATCTTCATGGTAGTTGTTCCTCTTGATGGATGTAGCATGGTGAATCTTTCTTGTTAGCTTCTCAACTATTCTTTAAGGTTCATTTACCTTCATAGCCTACTGCTGCTAGAGGTCTCAATCCACTTGATTTGTTCAATGTATCTTTCATATGGATGAATGATATGCATGGTATTCTACACTTGATGCATCTTTTGGAAAGATGACTATACCTTGTGTATCTCTTGATGGCACAATGGATTCTTTATGACTGTACCACATGGCATTTGACTTGGCTGTCCCACATGGCATTTTATGATATAGTTGTTCTCTCCATTTGTACTTGTTCATTGATGAGATAAGGATCATACTATAGTTTCCACATGTCATTTGATTGTATCTGTATATGTTATGACTGCAACCTCACCATAGACATGGTTGTCCTCTTTTTGGATGAGGCCTTAGTAACTTCTCAATCTTCTTTTACTATCGAGTATAGTCATGGTTTTGTAAAATTGGCCTTCAAGGATTTCATTATCCCTCTTAAATGAAACATGAGGGTAGCATATTGGGCGAGCAACCCTTGTGGGAGCCCACTTGCACCACATGCTGAAATATTTTCAAATCAGCAACATAACTTCTCCTATACCTACACAGTGAACAAACAAGTTAGCATAAAAACATACCTTTGAAAGTTGAATGCTCTTTCTCATGATGGTTTGGCTTTCAACTGATGATCTAATTTTTGCATATGTCTGATAATGATCCAATTATATTGATGCATCATGATTGTAAGTTTATAGATCTATTGATAAGGCATATGATGAGTTTGTATATCTGGAGCTTCTAAGAAACCCTTTTTCAACATTGTAGGTTCATTATTCTGATTGGGAGCAAAAGGCTGAAAACATGAAGATCAAGCTGCAGATGGGAGGATCGACCTTCATTTCAAGGCTATGATGGATATCACTCTCCTCATGTGTTCCATTTCTTTACATTATCTTTAGATGTATAGCTTGCATGCTTTGTTGCATTGGCTCAGTTTAGTCAATCCCACAACTTGTGTGGGACATATTTAAACATTCTCTTAAATATAATGAGTTGTTTTATTTTATGCAATGATTTATGTATGTTTTTCTTTCTGAATCAAATGCATAGCATAAAACAACTTAATCTAATTTAAAACACATGTTTCAAACATGATGATGAAATGATAGTTTATAAATACCTTTCCTTTTGCACTATACTGTGGCACTTAAATAATTAGTAACATCATAACTGAAAGATGAAATCAGTTAGCTACTTGTCATTCTTTGAATGCATGTTCTCTTGTCTTCATATCAGTTCACTTATCAGGATGGTTTGACAGCCCAGCTTGAGCTATCACACTATCCTGGTAAGTGATCCTTAATTACTGTCTTGTCAAGATAACCGGCATTTGACTGAGTGATCATGCATATAAAAAAAATTATCCCCTTTGCAACAACTGCAATCTAGGCCTTGCTAAATTAGGTGTGAGCATAATTTAGTAACATTTTTAGTGACCTCTCATGGGTGTTTTCCTTCTAAACAAAATAGATCCAGTGGCCTTTCAAATCCACTGGGCATATGAGTCTTTTCTTGCCTGAGGCCTTTAAAAAACTTCTGCAACTCAAACTGATAGAAAACTACAGTAGTAAAACAAAAACTAAAATTCAAACTAATCTGACCTATTTAGGACACGGCCAGTAAAATGTGCATATGCACTTCTTGGAAAATAAGAACATTACCTAACATGTACTAACCTACTCTAACCAGCTAAAGAAGCTAGTCAAACAAACCCATTAATTGGATTTGCAAAATAACTCCCCTTTCTGATTAAGAAGGGGTGTTCTAAAAGGTGATTTGCTACTAATAAGATATGATTCACGAGAATGTAACCTGCAGAATGTTGCAAAACTCTCTGAAGAATGAAAATAAAACCACTCACCATCTGAATATGATCATTTATACTATTGTTATGGGGTGAATAGATGATCTAGTTTTGTTGTTCAAGAGCTGCAATCTCCTCTTTGGGTACAACAGTAACATGTGTCCCCTTTTTTATCTCTCCGCCAGCTAAATCCCTGATTGGACACCCTCTTTCAATGATGAACCTTTGGCTAATACTCCTGATGTCTTGATTTAGATATATTGTCTTATTTTCACTTGTAATTTCAACTTGATTTGAAAAAGTTAGCTCACATGAATGAAATGAGGAAATGCTTGCCTCTTTGACCTTAACATGTTGATCACATAATGTTGGTTCACATGGCATCAAATTATCATCAATGTCAGAGAAAAAATCTTCTTTGATACTAGAGAAAATGGTCTCATCAAACTTATAATCTTGTACTGAATCTTGATGAATTTCATCACTTTGCTGCACAAAACTAGGCACTGATGTTACTTCAATCAAGCATTGCTCATCTTCCAAAAGCTCCGTCTACATGATTTCCTTGCTGTCCTCAAACTAATTAGCTTTATATTGTTCAAATGAAAAAGGCAAAAATTTAGAAACTTGCTTTACCTTGTTGTCTTCATCATTTACTAGCTTAGGCTTTTGATCACTAGCAGAATTCAGCAAAGTGGCAAGCTCCCTACAAGATGAACAGTTAGGATCTTGACAATCAGATGTAGAGTCATCTTGAAAAGATTGAATATCTTCTATTAGTTCACTTGACTGCTCTTCTAGCTAAATTGAGGCCTCAATCTCCTGCTTGCCATTATGAACCAGCAGTATATCATGTTCTGCAATATCTTCTGGTTGTCTCAATTTAGCTGGTAATTTGGATACTTGTATGATGTCTTCATCATCACCAACAAAAGCAGGTAGCTAATCAAACAAAGAAACTGAATCCTCTTCTTTATTTGGTTTATTCTCCATTGGAACCAAGGCAATTTGTCTTTGCAATTGAAGATTTTGACCTTCCAATCTTTGTATCTTGCTTTCATTCATCTTGTGAATACCACTCTAAAACATTGCAAATGATTCAAAATGTAAAGGATTTGGTATTAAACATGAGTCAAATTCTTCAAAACATGCATTATGCTCATTTTCAGTTGGGGACACAGTAAAAACAAAAACAACCTCTTGCTCCACATTTGATTTTTCTGATTTGGTGGAATAAGAAGGGCTGCAAGAACCTTCAGCTGCTAGATTGAAACTTGGAATCTTGATTGGTTTAGATTTTACTACCTCTTCCCCTTCCTAATTTTGGATTGGTATGGGAGGGGTAGCTTTAATAAGATTTGGCATTTTATAATCAAGATACTTGATCCAAGAAGGCTGCCATGGCTATTCAAAACTTTTATGACTTAATTCAGGTTTTTCATATGACTAATACTGAGGATTAATGGACTGATTTTGAATGCAAACATGCTCCTGAGAAAAATTAGAACTTCTAAAACTTGGAATTTGATACCTACTAACCTCATTTTGAACAAGATGAATTGGAATGAATGCAGTTGTCTGGGCCTCATACCTTTGTGCTTGTACAAGCAAGTGTTTTATTTACTCTTCTTTTGCTGCAACCTCCCTTGCAAGATCTTCTTCATATTGTCTTCTCTGCATCAGCAAGTCTTTCTCATAGATATAGGCCTGATAAGCCATCTTCTCCTGTTGTTACTCATACTCTTGCTACTTCTTGATCTCTTCTATTTACTTCGTGAAGTCTAATAATGTATCCTTCATATCATTCATACTGTTCATTATATCCTTAATTTATTGTGGCTAATTTTTGAAATATGAATGTTGATATGAAGGTTGAGCAAGGCTGGGTGGGAGGTAAGCATATTAAACATTATGGTTTCCTTGAAAACCCATAGAATTTGGGCTAAAATTAGCAGCATGGTTGATTTGATATGGCTGACAAGATGATGGATTAGCAGCATTTTCATGATATGATGGATGATATGACATGTTTCCATGAAAGGTAGACATGCCTACTCATTTAAAAGTTGGAAAAAAGACTAAAACCAAAATTGTTTGAAATAAAATAGTACCTGATCCTATTTGAATCTTTCTCATGGGCTACAAAAAAATCTGATCTATTCAAACCAAAAAGTTAGAGTCGCCAGGTATTTGAAATAAAACCTCTGAAAGGTTGTAATATATGTTGTTCATACCAAAACAGCAGAAAAAATAAGTTCTTTTTGAACTGGAAATCAGTTCAAAGTCCCACCGGGCATGCCAAAAATTGTTAACGTGCAGGATTACACCAATTATGCAAAGCTATGAAGCTCAACAATCCTGTGTAACATGGAATCAAACTCAAGCTGTGGGTGACCTATGGTGAGCTTGAACCTGTAGATTATGGGCCGGTTCCCTTGTAATTTTCTATTAATCAATGACTTGGTAAGGAAAGGGTTGAAAGGACCTACTAAAAGCACTAAACTAAAACTTTAAAAGTGTGGTGATGCAACTAACTTGATGAAAAAACTACAACTTCTAATTCACAATGAATCTCAGAAAATATATCCACACAATCCACTTTTGGCAATATGATCACAAAAATGATTCTAAGGGAGGTTGGAAATAACTTTCTTTTTTGAAGGAAAATAGGGTTCTCACAACATGAAAGAAAATTTATTCCAATTGCACAACCTAAGACCTGTGATTTCAATGCTTTTCAATACATGCAAATACAAATGAGACAATGATTTTAAAGGTTCTGATATTAAACACAGTAAAATCTCATCAAATCATTCACAAAAGCAACACTAATGGAAAGGTAGACACTTGATTCAGCTGAAAAATAAAAGAACACTTGCATAAAAAGACAAAGAATAGAACCTGTAACATGATGTAATCTCTATAAATATACAAAATATGAGTTGCAAAACCTTCTTTCTCTCTCAAAGTGTAAAGAGCAAACATGGCAATAACTAGAAAAACCTAAGTTTTTCTTACAATATATAATATGCTCTCTCACAAAGACCTAGAAAAGGTCAACTGTAGTCAACTGCCTCTAAAAATAATCTCTCAAAACTGATCCACGAGCAAGCATGAAAATCCCTAAAAATAAGGGCTATAATTGTCCCAAATTGAGCTAAAATAGCTCCAAACTGCTCCTGTCAATTAGTTTGACCAAAAGGTGGACCAAACTCTCCAAATTTGGCCAAAAAACCATGCAAAGAACTCCAAAGAACCTCATTTAACTCTATCCTCCAAATTTGCATGATTTTGGGATGCGTAAACAAAGTAAAAATAAATAATAAAGTTTTTTCAAGATGATTTACTTTATTATTTATTTTGCATTTGCTTATTTTATCTCTAACTCATGCAAAAAAGTAAAATAGACTCCTTTTATCTCCTTTTTGATTTGCATAATTATACTAATGCATCCAATGATGATGTCAATTTCAAAACAAGCCTCCATGCATGCAAAAGATAAAAATATCTTCCTTTACCTCCTTATGTCTCCCACGCATATATAGTGATCTCCTCACGCAAAAAATAAATTATGCATTTTGCATTAGTTACATGCATCTATCTCAACCTTATAACTCCTATCATCATACATCATGAATTTATTTGTTACATAAAGCACATTATCACTCTATGCTTTGCAAATACAACACCATGTATCACATACCATATCTTTTATATATGCATCACCTTATCACTCCTTATGCACTACGGTATAAAATTTACCTTTGAATCATTGTTTATGTTGACCTTGCATGGAATGAAAAGAAAGGTAAAGAATGATATTTTTTAGCCCTGTGGCATCATTAGGTTTGAATCATTAGGTTTGGAAGACTTTAGAAGTCTTGACCACATGATATATGGATAATAATGATTCATTTTTAAAAGAGAAGTCAAAAAGAAGAAAAGACTCAGGTGCTTGAACTAGGGCAAACTGCCAAAAAGCAAAAAAACCTAAAAAAAAATTGTCATTTTTCACTTAGCTCCTCCTGAGCCATCATCATGTCTGTTAGGGTTTGAGGGGAATCTTTATCATTTTCTGTAACTCTTTGAGGGATTTTTGACTTTCCTCTATGTCTTCGATAGGAAAAAGTAAGGTAAGATCATTTTACACCATTTTGACTCATTTTTTCTTGATTTTTGGATGCAAAAAATGGCCTACAGGCCGCAGTCATGATGTAGTTTCTTTTGATGTATCATTCATATGCTCATCTTCTTACTATGTCTTGGTTTCTTTTGGTTTGAGGCCATCATGGCTGACTGGTATTTGAACTTTGAGAACTCACCTATGAGTAAACCTGTGGCCTGTGAGCATGTATCTTCAAACAAGACAAAATAAGGTGAGCTTTCCTCCTATCTTTGCATCATTTCTGAGTTTTTACATATATCATGATAAAAGTTTGAAGCAAAATTTATGTGGGTTTTAACATTTTTGAAGGAAGCACTACTCCCAGGCCATGGTCATAACTACCCATACATATGGTTTTATCTGCATCTTATACTAGTTCAGTGAAAAAAGAAAGCTCGACCCATGACTGAAAAATATAACTCCATTAGAATGAAAACTTTCTTATACTCTATTTTTTTCTCCAGTGATACAATGAAAAAAAAACTTCTACTTCTCTGCATCATTTCATCCTTTTTTCTGGTTATGGAGACCATGGCATAAAAAATACAAGGGTTTGTAACACATTTACTCTCTTATTGTAGCATGAAACTGAGTTTGTCTCCATTTTATATCTTATGATAAGGGTTTGAAGAAAAATTTTCCTCTTCTCTGTGTTTCGGCCTCCACTGGTATAATGAAAAAAGAACCTTGCATTTGTCACTGTATATTTCACCATCTTCTTTTTTTTGTCAGCTTCATGGCATGAGGATCATGATGGGTTTTTGTAAAAAGCTCACATAAATGGAATATGACTGGTAAGAACCTCTGGTCTTCTCAAAAATCCTTCATAGCTATTTGACATAGAGCATGTATACATGTCTTTCAAATAAATGGAAAAAATTTCTTTTCTCATGAAGAACCCTTTCAGGGTTTTGTGAACAGAGACTTTGTTTCTTTGAAGAACCACCATGGCTACTAAAAAGAAACTGATATGTGATACAAAATGGAAACAGTTTGATTTCTTAAGAGAAAAACCCTCCTAGGGTTTGTAAAAAACTTCATTTTCTTCTCTCCATCTGTCATAAAAAGGTTTTCTCTGCTTATTGTTTATTTGATTGTATCACATAATATTTCCATTGGATGTCTTCATGGATATTGTTTCTTAAGGCAAGTGATAATTGTCCAGGTATGCATGATGTCTCTTAATAATGTTCCTTCTCTAACATGTTGCAGAAACTCCTTACTGTGTAAAACTATGCAACCTTACTGATGATATAGTAGCAAGAGTGTCTCAATGAGGTAATTATAAGGTTGTTCCCTTGTTTAAAGCATAACTGTTCTTAAACTGATGTTTGATATGTTGTTACTGGCTTCACATAATCATTACTCTTTGTGACTTCAAGGATACATCTTCGTTGATGACTTCATTTAGTTCTTTGTTGCCTTTGAATGGTTTATTATCCTCTAACTATTGACTATCATTTAGGGTTAGTTTCCTCATTGAATGTTGACTATCATTTATAGTCTTTGTGATTGTGCTCTTGGTGCTGTCATGAGAAAATCTACTCCACATATCATTCACTCCAATGGTCAAATGTTCAATATCAAGTTTACACTTTATTCATAATAAAAGTGATACTCAATGATGAAAGTGTGTAAAATGTATACCATCTTTTTGTATCTCCTTCATGGCTAAGACAATGTGTTTGTTGAATATGAACATTGCAATATGTAGAAGGCATGGCATCTTCATGATGTAATCACACTATTGATTTGTACCTTGTATATGATGTTCTATCTATCTGGTATACACTTGAGTGTATATCTTATTACTCCACTATGTTTATTGCCTTCTGTCACAAGTTGTATTCATTGAAAAGTAACCTTGCATGTGGTGAATGACTTCTGCCTTATATCTTCATGGTAGCTGTTCCTCTTGATGGATGTAGCATGGTGAATCTTTCTTGTTAGCTTCTCAACTGTTCTTTAAGGTTCATTTACCTTCATAGCCTATTGCTGCTACAGGTCTCAATCCACTTGATTTGTTCAATGTAGCTTTCATATGGATGAATGATATGCATGATATTCTACACTTGATGCATCTTTTGAAAATATGACTATACCTTGTGGTTCTCTTGATGGCACAATGGATTCTTTATGACTGTACCACATGGAATTTGACTTGGTTGTCCCACATGGCATTTTATGATATAGTTGTTCTCTCCATTTGTACTTGTTCATTGATGATATAAGGAACATGCTATGGTTTCCACATGTCATTTGATTGTATCTGTATATGTTATGACTGCAGCCTCATGATAGACATGGTTGTCCTCTTTTTGGATGAGGCCTTAGTAACTTCTCAATCTTCTTTTACTGTCCAGTATAGTCATGGTTTTGTAAAATTGGTCTTCAAGGATTTCATTTTCCCTCTTAAATGAAACATGAGGGCAGCATGTTGGGCTCAACCCTTGTGGGAGACCACTTGCACTACATGCTGAAATGTCTTCAAACCAACAACATAACTTCTCCTATACCTGCACAGTGAACAAACAAGTTAGCATAAAAACATACCTTTGAAAGTTGAAAGCTCTTTCTCATGATGGTTTGGCTTTCAACTGATGATCTAATTTTTGCATATGTCTGATAATGATCCAATTATATTGATGCATCATGATTGTAAGTTTATAGATCTATTGATAAGGCATATGATGAGTTTGTATATCCAAAGATTCTAAGAAAACCTTTTCCAACATTGCAGGTTCATCATTTTGATTGGGAGCAAAAGCTGAAAACATGAAGATCAAGTTGCAGATAGGAGGATCAACCTTCATTTCAAGGCTATGATGGATATCACTCTCCTCATGTGTTCCTTTTCATTACTTTATCTTTAGATGTATAGCTTGCGTGCTTTGTTGCATTGGCTCAGTGTAGTCATTCCCACAGCTTGTGTGGGACATATTTAAACATTCTCTTGAATATAATGAGTTATTTTATTTTATGCAATGATTTATGTATGTTTTACTTTCTGAATCAAATGCATAGCATAAAACAACTGAATCTAATTTAAAACATATGTTTAAAACATGATGATGAAATGATAGTTTATAAATACCTTTCCTTTTGCACTATATTGTGGCACTTAAATAATTAGTAACATCATAACTGAAAGATGAAATCAGTTAGATGCTTGTCATTCTTTGAATGCATGTTCTCTTGTCTTCATATCAGTTCACTTATCAAGATGGTTTGACAGCCCAGCTTGTGCTGTCACACTATCCTGGTAAGTGATCCTTCATTACTCTCTTGTCAAGATAACTGGCATTTGACTGAGTGATCATGCATATAAAAAACATTAACCCCTTTGTAACAACTGCAATCTAGGCCTTGCTAAATTAGGTGTGAGCATAATTTAGTAACATTTCTGGGGACCTCTTAGCGTTGTTTGCCTGCTCAACAAAATAGATCCAGTAGCCTTGCAAATCCATTGGGCATATGAGTCTTTTCTTGCCTGAGGCCTTTAAGAAACTTTTGCAACTCAAACTGATAGAAAACTACAGTAGTAAAACAAAAACTAAAATTCAAACTAATCTGACTTGTTTAGGACATGGCCAGAAAAATGTGCATATGCACTTCTTGGAAAATAAGAACATTACCTAACCTGTACTAACCTACTCTAACCAGCTAAAGAAGCCGGTCAAACAAACCCATTAATTGGATTTGCAAAATAACTCCCCTTTCTGATTAAGAAGGGGTGTTCTAAAAGGTGATTTGCTACTGATAAGATATGATTCACGAGAATGTAACCTGTAGAATGTTGCAAAACTCTCTGAAGAATGAAAACAAAACCACTCACCATCTGAATATGATCATTTATACTATTGTTATGGGGTGAATAGATGATTTGGTTTTGTTGTTCAAGAGCTGCAATCTCCTCTTTGGGTACAACAGTAACATGTGTCCCCTTTTTTATCTCTTCGCCAGCTAAATCCCTAATTGGACACCCTCTTTCAATGATGAACCTTTGGCTAATACTCCTGATGTCTTGATTTAGATATATTGTCTTGTCTTCACTTGCAATTTCAACTTGATTTGAAAAAGTTAGCTCGCATGAATGAAATGAGGAAATGCTTGCCTCTTTGACCTTAACATGCTGATCACATAATGTTGGTTCACATGGCATCAAATTATCATCAATGTCAGAGAAAAAATCTTCTTTGATACTAATGAAAATGCTCTCATCAAACTTATAATCTTGTACTAAATCTTGATGAATTTCATCACTTTGCTGCGCAAAACCACACACTGACGTTAGTTCAATCAAGCATTGCTCATCTTCCAAAAGCTCCATCTGCATGATTTCCTTGCTGTCCTCAAACTGATTAACCTTATATTGTTCAAATGAAAAAGGCAAAAATTCAAAAACCTACTTTACCTTGTTGTGTTCATCATTTACTGGCTTAGGCTTTTGATCACTACCAGAATTCAGCAGAGTGGCAAGCTCCCTACAAGATGAACAGTTAGGATCTTGACAGCCAGATGTAGAGTCATCTTGAAAAGACTGAATATCTTCTATTAGTTCACTTGACTGCTCTTCTAGCTAAATTGAGGCCTCAATCTCATGCTTGCCTTTATGAACCAACAATATATCATGTTCTACAATATCTTCTGGCTGTCTCAAATCAGTTGCTAATTTGGATACTTGTATGATGTCTTCATCATCACCAACAAAAGCAGGCATCTTATCAAATAAAGAAACTAAATCCTCTTCTTTATCTGGTTTATTCTCCATTGGAACCGGGGCAATTTGTCTTTGCAATTGAAGATTTTGACCTTCCAATCATTGTGTCTTTCCTTCATTCATCTTGTGAATAGCATTATAAAACTTTTCAAATGATTCAAAATGTAAAGGATTTGGTATCAAACGTGAGTCAAATTCTTCAACACATGCATTATGCTCATTTTCAGCTGGGGACACAATAAAAATAGCAACAACCTCTTGCTCCATATCTAGTTTTTATGATTTGGTGGCACAAGAAGGACTGCAAGAACCTTCAGCTGCTGGATTGAAACTTGGAATCTTGATTGGTTCATATTTTACTACCTCTTCCCCTTCCTAATTTTGGATTGGTATGGGAGGGGTATTTTTAACAAGATTTGGCATTTTATAATCAAGATACTTGATCCAAGAAGGCTGCCATGGTTATTCAAAACTTTTATGACGTAGTTCAGGTTTTTGATATGACTGATACTGAGGATTAATGGACTAATTTTGAATGCAAACATGCTCCTAAGAAAAATTAGAACTTTTGAAACTTGGAATTTGATACCTACTAACCTCATTTTGAGCAGGCTGAACTAGAATCAATGTAGCTGTCTGGGCCTCATACCTTTGTACTTGTACAAGAAAGTGTTTCATTTACTCTTCTTTGACTGCAACATCCCTTGCAAGATCTTCTTCATATTGTCTTATCTGCATTAGCAAGTCTTTCTCATAGAGGTAGGCTTGATAAGCTATCTCCTCCTGTTATTGCTCATACTCTTGCTACTTCTTGATCTCTTGTATTTACTTCGTGAAGTCTAATAATGTGTCCTTCATATCATTCATGCTATTCATTATATCCTTAATTTCTTGAGGCTAATTTTTGACATATGAATGTTGATATGAAGGTTGAGCAAGGGTGGGTGGGAGGTAAGCATATTGAACATGGTGGTTTCCTTGAAAAACCATAGAATTTGGGCTAAAATTAGCAGCATGGTTGATTTGATATGGCTGACAAGATGGTGGATTAGCAGCATTTTCATGATATGATGGATGATATGAAATATTTCCATGAAAGGTAGACATGCCTACTCATTCAAAACTTAGAAAAAAAACTAAAACCAGAATTGTTTGAAATAAAACCACACCTGATCCTGTTTGAATCTTTCTCATAGGCTACAAAAAAAGTCTGATCTATTCAAACCAGAAAGTTAGAGTTGCCAGGTATTTGAAATAAAACATTTGAAAGGCTATAATATCTATTGTTCATACCAAAACATCAGAAAAAATAAGTTCTTTTTGAACTGGAAATCAGTTCAATGTCCCACTGGGCATGCCAAAAACTATTAACGTGCAGGATTGTACCCGTTATGCAAAGTTGTGAAGCTCAGCAATCATGTGTAACATGAGATCAAACTCAGGTTGTGGGTGACCTATGGTGAGATTGAACCTCCAGATTATGGGATGGTTCCCTTGTAATTTTCTATGGATCAATGACTTGGTAAGTAAAGGGTTGAAAGGACCTACTAAAAGCACTAAACTGAAACTTTAAAAGTGTGGTGATGCACCTAACTTGATGGAAAAACTGCAACTTCTAATTCACAATGAATCTCAGAAAATCTATCCACACAATCCAGTTTTGGCAATATGATCACAAAAATGATTCTAAGGGAGGCTGGAAATAACTTTCTTTTTTGAAGGAAAATAGGCTCTCACAACATGAAAGAAAATTTATTCCAATTACACAACCTAAGACCTGTGATTTCAATGCTTTTCAATACATGCAAATACAAATGAGACAATGATTTGAAAGGTTCTGATATTAAACACAATAAAATCTCATCAAATCATTCACAAAAGTAGCACTAATGGAAAGGTAAACACTTGATTCAGCTGAAAAATAAAGGAACACTTGCATAAAAAGAAAAAAGAATAGAACTTGTGACCTATTGTAATCTCTATAAATCTGCAAAATATGAGTTACAAAACCTTCTTTCTCTCTCAAAGTGTAAAGAGCAAAAATGGCAAGAACTAGAAAAACCTAAGTTTTTCTTACAATATATAATATGCTCTCACAAATACCTAGAAATGGTCAACTGCCTAAAAATAATCTCTCAAAACTGATCCACGAGCAAGAATGAAAATCCCTAAAAATAAGGGCTATAATTGTCCCAAATTGAGCTAAAATAGCTCCAAACTACTCCTGTCAATTAGTTTGACCAAAAGGTGGACCAAACTCTCCAAATTTGGCCAAAAAACCATGCAAAGAACTCCAAGGAACCTTAGTTAACTCTATCCTCCAAAGTTGCATGATTTTAGGATGTCTAAACAAAGTAAAAATAAATAATAAATTTTTTTCAAGATGATTTACTTTATTAGTTATTATAGACTTGTCCATTTTTATCATTTTTCCATCTCTATGATAAATAATAAAGTAATTTATAACTCATTACTTTATTATTTATTTTACATTTGCTTATTTTATCTCTAACTCATGCAAAAAAGTGAAATAGACTCCTTTTATCTCCTTTTTGATTTGCATAATTATACTAATGCATCCAATGATGATGCCAATTTCAAAACAAGCCTCCATGCATGCAAAAGATAAAAATATCTTCCTTTACCTCCTTATGTCTCCCATGCATAAATAGTGATCTCCTCATGCAAAAAATACATTATGCATTTTGCATTAGTTACATGCACCTATCTCAACCTTATAACTCATATCATCATACATCATGCATTTATTTGTTACATAAATCACATTATCACTCCATGTTTTGCAAATACAACACCATGTATCACATACCATATCTTTTATATATGCAGCACCTTATCACTCCTTATGCACTAAGGTATAAAAATTAGCTTCAAATCATTGTTTATGTTGACCTTTCATGGATTGAAAAGAAACGTAAAGAATGATATTTTTTGGCCCTGTGGCATCATTAGGTTTGGAAGACTTTAGAAGTCTTGACCAAGATGATATATGGATAATATTGATTTATTTTTAAAAGATAAGTCAAAAAGAAGAAAAGACTCGAGTGCTCGAACTAGGGCAAACTGCCAAAAAGGAAAAAACCTAAAAAAAAATTTGTCATTTTTCACTTGGCTCCTCCTAAGTCGTCGCCATGTCTGCTAGGGTTTGAGGGGAATCTTTATCATTTTCTGTAACTCTCTGAGGGCTTTTTGACTTTCCTCTGTGTCTTTGACAGGAAAAAGTAAGATAAGATCATTTTGCACCATTTTGATTCATTTTTCTTGATTTCTAGATGCAAAAAATGGCCTACAGGTCATAGCCATGATGTAGTTTCTTTTGATGTATCATTCATATGCTCATCTTCTTACTTTGTCTTGGTTTCTTCTAGTTTGAGGCCGTCATGGCCGACTGGTTTTTGAACTTTGAAAGCTCGCCTGTGAGTAAACCTACAGCCTATGCGCATGTATCTTCGAATAGGACAAAATAAGGTGAGCTTTCCTCTTATCTTTGCATCATTTCTGAGTGTTTACATATATCATAATAAGAGTTTGAAGCAAAATTTATGTGGGTTTTAACATTTTTGAAGGAAGCACTACTCCCAGGGCACAGCCATAACTACCCATACATATGGTTTTATCTACATCTTATACCAGTTAAGTGAAAAAAGAAAGCTTGACCCATGACTGAAAAATGCAACTCCTGTAGAATGAAAACTTTCTTATACTCTTTTTTTTTCTCCACTGATACAATGAAAAAAGAAACTTGTATTTCTCTGCATCATTTCATCCTTTTTCTGGTTATGGAGACCATGGCATTAAAAATACAAGGGTTTGTAACACATTTACTCTTTGGCTACATGAAACTGAGTTTCTCTCCATTTTGTATCTTATGATAAGGGTTTGAAGCAAAATTTTCCTCTTCTCTGTGTTTCAGCCTCCACTGGTATAATGAAAAAAGAACCTTGCATTTGTCTCTGTATATTTCACCATCTTTTTTCTGTCGACTTCATGGCATGAGGATCATGATGGATTTTTGTAAAAAGCTCACATAAATGGAATATGACTGGTAAGAACATCTGGTCTTCTCAAAAATCCTTCACGGTTGTTTGACATAGAGCATGTATATATGTCTTTCAAAGAAATGGAAAAAGTTTATTTTCTCGTGAAGAATCCTTTTAGGGTTTTGTGAACAAAGACTTTGCTTCTTTGAAGAACCACCATGCCTACTAAAAAGAAACTGGTATGTGATATAGAATGGCAACAGTTTGATTTCTTAAGAGAAAAACCCTCCTAGGGTTTGTAAAAAACTCTATTTTCTTCTCTCCATCTGCCATAAAAAGGTTTGCTATGCTCATTGTTTATTTGACTATATCACATAACATTTCCATTGGATGTCTTCATGGGTATTGTTTCTTAAGGCAAGTGATAATTGTCCAGGTATGCATGATGGCTCTTGATAATGTTCCTTCTCTAACATGTTGCAGAAACTCCTTACTATGTAAAACTATGCAACCTTACCAATGATATAGTAGCAAGATTGTGTCAATGTGGTACTTATAAGGTTGTTCCCTTGTTTAAAGCATAACTGGTCTTGAATTGATGTTTGATATGTTGTTACTGGCTTCACATAATCATTACTCTTTGTGACTTCAAGGATACATCTTCATTGATGACTTCATTTATTTCTCCATTGCCTTTGAATGGTTTATTATCCTCTAACTGTTGACTATCATTTAGGGTCATTTTCCTCATTGAATGTTGACTGTCATTTACAGTCTTTGTGACTATGCTCTTGGTGCTATCATGAGAAAATCTACTCCACATATCATTCACTCCAATGGTCAAATGTTCAATATCAAGTTTACACTTTATTCATAATAAAAGTGATACTCAATGATGAAAATGTGTAAAATGTATACCATCTTTTTGTATCTCCTTTAAGGCTAAGACAATGTGTTTGCTAAATATCAACATTGCAATATGTAGAAGGTATGGCATCTTCATGCTGTAATAACACTGTTGATTTGTACCTTGTATATGTTGTTCTATGTATGTGGTATACACTTGATTGTATATCTTATTACTCCACTATGTTGATTGCCTTCTGTCACAAGTTGTATTCATTGAAAAGTAACCTTGCATGTAGTGAATGCCTTTTGCCTTATATCTTCATGGTAGTTTTTCCTCTTGTTGGATGTAGCATGGTGAATCTTTCTTGTTAGCTTCTCATATTTTCTTTAAGGTTCATTTACCTTCATAGCCTACTACTTCTACAGGTCTCAATCCACTTGATTTGTTCAATGTAGCTTTCATATAGATGAACGATATGCATGATATTCTACACTTGATGCATCTTTTGAAAAGATAAATGTACCTTTTGGTTCCTTTGATGGCATAATGGATGCTTTATGACTGTACCACATGGCATTTGACTTGGTTGTTTTACATGGCATTTTATGATATAGTTGTTCTCTCCGTTTGTTCTTGTTGATTAATGAGATAAAGATCATGCTATGGTTTCCACATGTCATTTGACTATATTTGTATATGATATGAATGCAACCTCATGATAGACATGGTTGTCCTCTTTTTGGATGAGGCCTTAGTAACTTCTCAATCTTCTTTTACCGTCTAGTATAGTCATGGTTTTTTAAAATTGGTCTTCAAGGATTTCATTATCCCTCTTAAATGAAATAGGAGGGCAGCATGCTGGGCTCAACCCTTGTGGGAGCCCATTTGCACCACATGCTGAAATGTCTTCAAACCAGTAACATAAATTCTCCTATGCCTGCACACAGTGAACAAACAAGTTGTTAGACTTAGGGCACACAACTGAGAGGGGGGGTGAATCAGTTGTGCGAAACTTTCTCAATTTAAACACTTGAATCTTCTTTAGTGATTAGCAGAATATTAATCATGAACCATAATGCATTCAAATCAAAAGCAGAAACATATCAACACATAAGACACCAAGATTTTTACGTGGAAAACCTGATTAAGGGAAAAACCATGGGGTGATTAACCCAAGAATGTATTCTCTGTTAGAAGAATAGAAAGAACAAATGGCACATGCCAATTAGGGATCACTACCTGAGCACACTGCTCACAAGAGGCTCACTGCCTACAAGAGACACACTGTCTACAAAGAAATAAGTATCACCTTTATGAACTGGAAAATAGCATCTTCACCATGCTTGAATCAGTTCCATTTAAGCCCAATACTTCTGCTCTGCCTTTCACACTTCTCCTCACTACCACACACTCATCAACACACACCTCTCTTCAAAATGACTTCACAATCCCTTATTTATACAAGGCATCGACTTAGGAACAATCATCTAAGTCGGCAAACACCTACAAGAACATCTACAAAATGTGTAATACATCCAGTCGGCTAGTCTCAAGAAGAACACCAATATCCGGTGGTTATTCTTCAAATGCAAACTCTAACTTCAATGTGTACCACCAACATGAACTGGACATGATCCAACGATCATCATAACCTTCCCTGAATCACCAAGAACATCCGTACTTTATCATCCTACTGGAATTCTTCTCTCCTTCATCTGGAGCTTCAAGAACACAGTCTGTCATCACTGTCACAAATGAATAGGCTCTTCTGAACCTTCAAACCATGAACCAATCTAGTTGATACTTCACAGGGACGTCCTCAACACTCCCTCAAATCCATAGAATGGGATAATGAAATTTTGGATCTCACCAGACCTATCAGTGACACTCTGTCACCTCTAAACACCTGCCAGAACTAGTTCTACTTGAGCGGCCATAACTTCTTCAGATCTTAATGCGGACCTATGAAAACTTGACTGGAGCATCTCAAGACTTATATCTATAAACCCTTTAAACTGCATCCTCTGATACTCAACCTATTGAGGACTTTTACCTTCTTGTTATCACTGTTCTTTACTGTTCCTGATTGAGACTAATTTTCTCAATATCCTCAACACACAGCTCATCTAATCCTTCTCATTAATGCAACATGAGTATGTTGACATCAATGACAACACCTCTTAGGCCCATACTTGCAACAATCTCCCCCTTTGTCATTGATGGCAACATATGATGTGAAAAACCATCAAGACAAGAACTTCTCCTTGCTGTCACAACTCCCCCTAATAGCAACAACTGTTCACATGTCTTCTCTTCCTTTATTGCTCCCCCTTTGATCAGCAACCACTTCTTTTTCACATGTCTTCTCTCCCCCTTTGACATCAATGGCAAAGGGCTCATACTTGCAACTCCATTACTTCATAACATACCAACTGCTCCCCCTGAGTAGTAGCTCCCTATCATCAATCTGGATCACAAGATATGACTGTGATATCCACCGGATTGATGCACATCAGTGCATCCTAGTTCATCACTGGAGGGGCAATAATCCCTAACTTCTCCCTGAGATACTCAAAAGAGTCCTTGGGAAGAGGTTTAGTAAAGATATCTGCAATTTGATCCTTGGAAGGCACATACTCCAATCTGACTTCATCCTTGTTCACTTGCTCTCTTAGAAAGTGAAACTTGATAGATATATGCTTAGTCTTAGAATGCAACACTGGATTCTTAGAAATATTTATTGCACTTGAATTATCACATAAAATTGTGATGGGCTCCTCATATTCTACTTTAATATCTCTTAGCATCTGCTTCATCCATAAAACTTGAGTGCAACTACCTACTGCTACAATGTATTATGCTTCAGTTGTAGACAGGGATATTGCCTCTTGTTTCTTGCTTAGCCAAGAAACCAATCTTTTTCACAAAAAGAATGCTCCTCCACTGGTACTCTTCTTGTCATCCACATCTCCTACCCAATCTGCATCTGTATATGCATGAAGAGAAAAATTTTGATCTCTAGGATACCACAGACCATACTCAATTGTTCCTTTTAAGTACCTAAAAATCTTTTTGATTGCCATGACATGAGATTCTCTGGGATCAGCTTGGAATCTTGCCACAAGACCAATAGCCTACATTATATCTGGTCTAGTTTGAGTGAGATACAATAATCCTCCAATCATTGATCTGTACTTTGTCTGATCTGTCTTAGGGGAGTCATCATCTTTTCTCAACTTACATCTGGTTGCCATGGGAGTGTTCATTAGCTTTGAATCTTCCATTCCAAATTTCCTCAACAATTCTTTCACATATTTGGTCTGAGAAATAAAGATTCCTTTCTTTGTTTGAGTAATTTGCAGACCCAAGAAGAAATTTATTTCACTGAGCATTGACATCTCAAACTCACTTTTCATTTGATTTGCAAAGGTTTTACACATATTGTCTCTTCCTCCAAAGATGATATCATCAACAAATACTTCGACAATCAAGATGTTTTCATGATCAATTTTGAAATATAGGTTACTGTCAGAAGTACCTTTGTTGAACCCAATCTTCAAAGATGTTTGTCCAATCTTTCATACCAGGCTCTTGGGGCTTGCTTTAGTCCATACAGTGCCTTCTTCAATTTGCAGACCATATCACCATGCTCAGATAATTGAAAACCATCTGGTTGTTCAATGTTCACTTCTTCTTCTAAGTCACCATTCAAGAAGGCAGACTTGACATCCATCTGATACACCTTGAAATCCTTGAAAGCAGCAAATGCAAGAAATAATCTGACTGCTTCAATTCTTGCCACCGGAGCAAAGGTTTCTTCAAAATCAATCCCTTCTATTTGAGAGTAGCCTTTGTAGACCAATCTGGCTTTATTTCTGATTACTTCACCAACTTCATTTAGTTTGTTCCGGAAGACCCATTTGGTTCCAATCACATTCTTTTTTCTAGGTCTGGGAACAAGATCCCAAGTGTGATTTTTCTCAATTTGCATCAACTCTTCCTCCATTGCTTTGGTCCAATTTTCATCATTGCAGGCTTCATTTATTGTCTTAGGTTCAATCTGTTGGTTATTTTTCTGGATTGGTAGAAGGTTTGCCAGTTCCTATGCATGAGCAGATCCAACCAACAGACACGAGAGGATACGTGAGCTGCCTCCCCTTCACTTCTGGTTCTGCCGCACCTATAACTAAAGGTGTAACATTGACTAGCTCAATGACAGGAAGATTTAGCTTGACAGCAACAGGTAGAATACTCTCATGTGTGGACCAAGATTTGTGTGATAAATCACAAGGTTGGCAACGTTCTTGGACATATTTGTCTGGTCAGGTATGAGAGTATGCAGGGGTTCCTAATCCTACTCCTACAACTAACAAGTTGAAATTATGGAATGGTGGATATGATGATTTGAATGCAAGACAAGGGGTTTTGGGTCATAATTACTAACCCAGGAGCAAACCGGTGCCTATCTCAGGGCAAGGAGTCAACTAGACATATGCAACAGATGGTTTACAACTAGCATTCGAGTTTCAAGGGGCTAGGACTAATGCTTGCCTTACAAACATCACCCAAGAATGGGTATTTAGCTGCCTCTACTTACAGATATCCCTGCTAACAAACAACCTTCTCCGTGCTTAACCTAAAACAATTTAATCCTCTCCTTGAAAGGAAGTTAGAGATCAAGCATGTGATACAGCAAAACTATATCCTAGAATCTGAGAAACCCTTAGCAGCGAGATTCAAAAGAAGGAAATACATGCAGGGAAGGAGACAAACAGATAAACACATGCATAAGAGCATTTTTCATCTATATCAACATGAAACTGAACATACGTGCAAAATACATTCATGATGCAACTCATAAACTCTAGAATGAGATAAAACAACCCAGGATCATGCCCTGTTCTTTATTATTTACACAAAAATGCCCAAGTCTTCAACCAACCAAATATGAGTGACACAGTTTGCATTTTATAGCAAAACTGTGAACTTAGCAAAATTAATTACAAGGCTAATCAAAAATCTGCCAGATACAATGCATTGTGAGAAATGGCGCTCAAAATTGAATGCAGTCAGGAAGCAGAGGAAGAGAGCAGGTGGAATCAGGATCTGAGCTGCCGCTGAAAGACTTGCATCTTCAATCGGGTGGTTGACCTGTCATTTCCGTTGCCCATCCTCTACAAATCTACCATCAATGCTTCATCTACCTGCGGGATGCAATAGCAGATGCATTTGGGGATTTTCCTGCTCAAAAAATGACTGCACATGTTCAGGAAAAACCACCGTTGAAGGTTTAAAACATGGCTGTCGATCTACTTCTTGTCGCTGAGATCCACAGCCCTCAAAAATGTTGAAAAGTCATCAGCCAGTGAAAACGTGCCATGTAGGCATCCCATGATTCTATCGCTGGCCTTTTCCCCCTTGTATTTTGCCTTTTCACCCCTTGTATATGCATGTACATATGCATATACAATCGCCCTTCATACAAGGCAGACCCCAAAACATCATAGAACAAATTGAAAATCAACCATCAAGTCCACTTTGCATCATCTTTCCTCGCATATCCTCTTTGTATATCGGCATGTACAAACACCATATACATGCATGCCATGGACCCCAAATGTTTATGAAGCAATTGAAATCTTCATCGGGTCCAGATTGTATGTCTTCCTTTGTACCTCCATTTTGTATGTTGCACATATAAAAGCAAATATACAAGTTGTAGATTCTAACTCATTTATCAGCCAGATTGGAGAACCTTTTGAATCTGACTTGTATCTCATCAAATGTATATTTCCTTTGTATGTCGAATATACAAACTCGTTTGTATATACCCGCGGGCCCTACCACATGTATCTCCCCGCTGCACTGTAGCAAATGCATCTTTGCACCTTTGTATGTTTCGCTTGCATCCGCAAATATACAAACCTCTAATATACAACTGCGGTATCTTTAACAGAATATTCTGGGATGTATCTTCCGCTCACCACTATAGCAATTGTATATTAGCACGCCCTTGTATATTTTGCTTTGTATATTTCCTCTGCATACAAACAGCGAATATTTCCTGGAATATGCGTGCAATGTATATTTTTTGCTTGTATCTCTAGCACTGTAGTAAATGCATCTGCGCCCTTGTATACTTTTCAATACACCATTACATACAACCTGATATACAAAGCGGGAATATTCCCAAGAATCTATGAAAGATTCCCCCTTTGTATATGTACATTTAGAGCCCAATATGCACTCAGAAATGCATCTAACTATTTTTTTCATTTTTTAGAACTGCAAAGGCCAAAACTCTTTGGATCTTTGGGAAGGAACCTGCAAATGCTCCAGCTTAGAACCCTAAGCATAAATGATTACCAACATAGGCTCCGATTGGGGACGCATGCCTCTTGCAGGCATGGCGAGAACCTCAGATCTCTGGGATGTAGACCAGTCCTTATCCATTGGGCACAGAGTCATGAAGTTACACTGACCTGCATCACCAAACACACTTGATGGCCTAAGGCCACCAAGAAAATAAAAATCTGTATCTCCCCTTATCAAACACCTTGTTTTCATCTGCATTCACTGGATCAATCCTGGAGATACTATCATGACCTACCCACAAACAAATCTTGTCATCTGCATATTCAACCCTCTGATTTAGCTTGTCACCGTCACCTCTATGCAAACAACCTTCAGCATCATGTGACATGTGGGTGTCATATTTATCAAACAATGCATATTCAAATGAAATATAACACATGTTATCATCTGTGTTAGCATTATCCATTGCAAAATGATCTCCTAGCTAGACTGAAAACTAAAAACATTCATAGTCCACCATACAGCTAGGAACATCAGATATCATTCTATCATAAGCTGGCATATAAAGGAAGAGGCTCTCAAATCCATATTTGTGCACTTCGTGCACACAACCATCAGCTGCACCAAGCTGGAAAGAATCAGGCTCCGGCACCTCTTTACAATAACCTTCATGATGTACGTTGGTCTCTCTTTCATCAGGATGAAAAATAGAATCCATATTAACAATAGTGCCCTGATCTTCACCATACTCAAATAGATCCTAATCACTATATGTGTCATAAATAGGTGATCTAGGTATTTCAGCCTCATTGTGGTATGCCACTGGTTCATAAGCAGCAGAACATGCATCTTCATTACCAACGGATTCCCTTTGTGGAGGAGTATCAGCCTGTTTGCTTATTTCTTCTCTATCCTGAGCACAATACTCACAATTATCTCCACAAACCCATTCAAATAGATGTTCATTGTTGTCCATAACCACATCATTATTTTCAGAACCAGACACCTCAACTTGATGATCAACCCATGACAACTCTAATTTGTCACACAGAGGATCAAAAGGGCAGACAAGAGGTTTAGCCTTCTGACTGGCAGACACAATAGGGTTACTGCTATTTAACTGGGCCTACCTAGCCTCTAAGAATATCAACCTATTTTTTATCTCTTCTATTCTTTTATTCAACATTTCATCCCCCTCTTGACTGAGTATGGGTGAATACATATTTGGATTCATATAAATCTCACTCTTCGACATCCTTTGTCTACCTAAGACCTAAGGCTTCCCCTAGCATCTAACTTATGCAATAAAACAACAAATACAAGTGGGAGGAAACCAAGTACCTTGTCTCATCCAGATGCTGCAATTTGAACAGAACATTCTTTTATCACAACAACATACATCAACCTTTCATGTGCACTTAAATCTTATGCAGAGTTGCCACCTCTCCAAAGAGGACAAAATTTTCAAACAACTGAAAGCTCATCAAATATGTTTTTGAGTTCATTCCACCAGCAAAGCACCATCATTCACATGAAAAATCCTGATATCACTCCCTAGCAGAGTCGCCAAAATCTATTGGTGACTCGGATGGATAAAATATAACAATTCTTTTCTCATCAATTCATCCCCAGTGGAGTCGCCAAAATCTGTTGCTAACTCAGATGGGCAAAACCTCACCAGAGATTACAGGATAACACTTTCACATTCGATCCCCAGCAGAGTCGCCAAAATCTGTTGGTGACTCGAATGGGCAAAACCTCACCAGAGATTGCAGGATAACACTTTCACATTCGATCCCCAGCAGAGTCGCCAAAATCTGTTGGTGACTTGGATGGGCACACAAATACTATTCTTTTTCATTAACTCTCCAATAAAGTCACCAATTCTGTTGGTGACTCGGATGGATAAAATATAACAATTCTTTTTTCATCAATTCTTCCCCAGCAGAGTCACCAATATCTGTTGGTGACTCAGATGGGCAAAACCTCACCAAAGATTGCAGGATAACACTTTCACATTTGATCCCCAGCAGAGTCACCAAAATCTGTTGGTGACTCGGATGGGCACACAGATACTATTCTTTTTCATTAACTCCCCAGTAGAGTCGCCAATTCTGTTGGTTATTTTTCCAGATCGGCAGAGGGTTTGCCAGTTCCTATGCGTGAGCAGATCCGGCCAACAGACACGGGAGGTTACGTGAGCTGCCTCCCCTTCACTTCTGGTTTTGCCGCACCAAGGGGGGTATCCCTATAACTAAAGGTGTAACATTGACTAGCTCAATGACAAGAAGATTTAGCTTGATAGCAACAGGCAGAATACTCTCATGTGTGGACCAAGATTTGTGTGATAAATCACAAGGTTGGCAATGTTCTTGGACATATTTGTCTGGTCAGGTATGAGAGTATGCAAGGGTTCCTAATCCTACTCCTACAACTAACAGGTTGAAATTATGGAATGGTGGATATGATGATTTGGATGCAAGACAAGGGGTTTTGGGTCATAATTACTAACCCAGGAGCAGGCCTGTGCCTATCACAAGGCAAGGAGTCAACTAGACATATCCAACAGATGGTTTACAACTAACATTCAAGTTTCAAGGGGCTAGGACTGATGCTTGCCTTACAAACATCACCCAAGAATGGGTATTTAGTTGCCTCTACTTACTGATATCCCTGCTGACAAACAACCTTCTCCATGCTTAACCTAAAACAATTTAATCCTCTCCTTGAAAGGAAGTTAGAGATCAAGCATGTGATACAGCAAAACTATATCCTAGAATCTAAGAAACCCTTAGCAGCCGGATTCAAAAGACAGAAATACATGCAGCGAAGGAGACAAATAGATAAACACATGCATAAGAGCATTTTTCATCTATATCAACATGAAACTGAACATATGTGCAAAATACATTCATGATGCAACTCATAAACTCCAGAATGAGATAAAACAACCCAGGATCATGCCCTGTTCTTCATTATTTACATAAAAATGCCCAAGTCTTCAACCAACCAAATATGAGTGACACAGTTTGCATTTTATAGCAAAACCGTGAACTTAGCAAAATTAATTACAAGGCTAATCAAAAATCCACCAGATACAATGCATCATGAGAAATGGTGCTCAAAATTGAATGCAGCCAGGAAGTAGAGGAAGAGAGCAAGTGGAATCAGGATCTGAGCCACCGCTAAAAGACTTGCATCTTCAATCGGGTGGTTGACCTGTCATTTCTGTCGCCCATCCTCTGCAAATCTGCCATCAATGCTTCATCTACCCGCGGGATGCAATAGCAGATGCATTTGGGGATTTTCCCGCTCAAAAAATGGCCACACACACTTAAGAAAAACCACCGCTGAAGGTCCAAAACATGGCCGTCGATCTACTTCTCGTCGCTGAGATCCACGGCACTCAAAAATGTTGAAAAGTTGTCAGCCAGTGAAAACGTGCCATGTAGGCATCCCATGATTCTATCGCTGGCCTTTTCCCCTTGTATTTTGCATTTTTGTCCCTTGTATATGCATGTACATATGCATATACAATCGCCCTTCATACAAGGCAGACCCCAAAACATCATAGAACAAATTAAAAATCAACCATCAGGTCCGCTTTGCATCATCTTTCCTTGCATATCCTCTTTGTATATCGGCATGTACAAACGCCATATACATGCACGCCACGGACCCCAAATGTTTATGAAGCAACTTGAAATCTTCATCAGGTTCGGATTGTATGTCTTCCTTTGTACCTCTATTTTGTATGTTGCACATACAAAAGCAAATATACAAGTCGCGGATTCTAACTCATTTATCAGCCAGATTGGAGAACCTTTCGAATCTGACTTGTATCTCATCAAATGTATATTTCCTTTGTATGTCGAATATACAAACTCATTTGTATATACCTGCGGGCCCTACCACATGTATCTCCCCGTTGCACTATAGCAAATGCATCTTTGCACCTTTGTATGTTTCGCTTATATCCGCAAATATACAAACCTCTAATATACAACTACGGTATCTTCAATAGAATATTCTGGGAATGTATCTTCCACTTGCCACTGTAGCAATTGTATATTAGCACGCCCTTGTATATTTTGCTTTGTATATTTCCTCTGCATACAAACAGCAAATCTTTCTTGGAATATGCCTGCAATGTATATTTTTTGCTTGTATCTCCAGCACTGTAGTAAATGCATCTATGCCCTTGTATACTTTTCAATACACCATTACATACAACCTGATATACAAAGCGAGAATATTCTGAGAATCTGCGAAAGATTCCCCCTTTGTAATTGCATATTTAGAGCCCGATATGCACTCAGAAATGCATCTAACTAATTTTTTCATTTTTTAGAACTGCAGAGGCCAGAACTCTTTGGATTTTTGGGAAGGGGCCTACAAATGCTCCAGCTTAGAACCCTAAGCATAAATGATTACCAACACAATCTTTGAAATCAGACAATATTCATTTGAATTTTGAGTAATTTTCCTTCCAGTTTGCACACCTTTGCTTTTGTCACCTATGATCTGATCTTTAGAGTGGTTCAGTCTTACATACCTTGGAACTTTGGGAGTTTCTTGCACTTCTGCTTCTTGATCAGGCTCATTCAGACCTATCTCTTCTTCCTGATTTACCAGATCAGTCTGAATCTGACTTTCAGAAGAGGATTGAGCTCCTTGAACCAGAGCACCATTCTGATCATCTTCATCATATTCATAAAACCTTGAGGGTTTTTCTATTCCCTCATCAAACTTCACATTTGTACTTTCTATCATCTTTCTTAGTCTCTTGTTATAGCACCGGTATGCTTTGCTTTGAGTAGAGTAACCTAAGAATATTCCTTCATCACTTCTAGCATCAAACTTGCCTAAATCTTCATCTCTTTTGATGTAACATTTGTTACCAAAGACTCTGAAATATCTTACAGTAGGAGTAATGCCAAACCAAAGTTCATAAGGGGTCTTACCAGTATTGCTTCTAATTTGAACTCGATTAAGAGTATAGACTGCAGTGCTGACATCTTCTCTCCAATAGATTTGAGGAACATTTGCTTCCATCATCATGGTCCTAGATGCTTCCTGGATGGTCCGGTTCTTTCTCTCCACTACTCCATTCTGCTGTGGAGTCCTCAGAGCAGACAACTGTCTCTTAATTGCATGTTTCTCATAGAATTCTATGAACTCACCGGATGTGAATTCTCCACCTCTATCAGACCTCAGACATTTCAATTTCATTCTTGTTTCATTCTCTACCATAGCCTTGAATATTTTGAATTTCTCAAGAGCTTCTGATTTCTCCTTTAGAAAAGTTACCCACATCATCCGGGAATAGTCATCTATTAGCAGCATTAAGTATCTACCACCTTGAATACTTCTGGTTCTTTTCGGACCACAAAGATCAGTTTGAACTAATTCCAATAATCTGGTAGAAGACAGTTCCTTGCTTTTGAATGTGACTCTGCTCAGCTTACCCAACTGACATTCCTTGCACAAGTTGTTAGTAGGTTTCATCAATTTTAGAAGATCTCTTACAGCCTAAGTATTGCTTATCTTGATGATATTATCAAAATTCACATGACACATCCTTCTATGCCATAACCAACTCTGATCAACTTGAACAAATAAGTAGCTTTTACCAGTACCAACCAAGTGGAAGATATTACCTTTAGTTTGAGCACTGGATGCAATCTCTGTTCTGGATCTTTCAAAGATTTTGCATTTTCCATCCTTGAATCGGAGATCATAGCCTTTGTCCACCAACTGTCCAACACTGAGAAGATTGTGCTTCAAACCTTCAACATATAGTACATTACCAGTTTTGTTTCTTCCATCAAAAGAAATAGTTCCTCTTCCTCTGATTCTACCAGCAGAATTATCACCAAACTTCACCACTCCTCCTTCATACCTTTCCAAGTCTATGAACTTATTTTTGTCACCTGTCATGTGGTGAGAGCAACCATTGTCAATGACCCAATCATTCTTTTTTTCAACTTGGGCAGCCAGAGCTCTTTCTACAACTTTATGATTGATAGATACAGAGGATATTGGTTCTTCTTCCTTGATGGCAATAAACACCCATTCACTTCCGGATTTGTTTCATGTCTCTGATTCATCATCTGTTACTCCTTCATTATCATCTTCTTCATGAACATAGTAACAATTCTTTTGGAACCTTGATCTGTTAGGATTTGGCTTTGAAAATCTTTCCAAACATCTTGAGGCAAAATGACCAATCTTATTGCAGTTAAAACACTTAAAAGGTAATTTTCCTTCATACTTACCAGATCCTCTTGGTAGTCTCTTTGCAATGAGGGCTTCAAGTTGAGTAGTTTCTACTTCTTCTTCAAGGTTTTTTCTTGCTTTTTCATACCATGACAGTTTCCTTGATGAGTTCTCTCCTGGATCAAATCCTTGTTTACCTTTCACAAAGGCACTAGCTTTGAATGCAGATTTAGTTTTGGGGGGATCATCTCCAAACTCAGTCATTTCAAAAGCAGCCAGTTTGCCAGCCAATTGGTCTTTTATGACAGTTGTATGGGCTCTGAATTCATCAATGGTAGCAACCTTGATTTTGTCAGAGGCGGGAAGGGATCTAAGAATTTTACCAACAATCTCATTTTCATCCAAGACTCCACCAGAATTTCTAATTCCACAAACTAGCTCATTCACTCTTGGCATAAAAGTGGTAATATTTTCATCATCTCTCAGCTTCAGTTTTTCAAATTTCCCTTTTAGACTCTGTAACCTTGCACATTTAACATACTCGTCTCCTTCATGCAAAAGTTCCAGTTTAATCTAGATCTCATAGGTAGTTGGTAGGTCAATAACATTTGAGAGCTCTGAGTCAGTTAATGTGCTTAGAAGAGCCTCTTTGGTCCATAGATTGTTTTCAGCATCTGTGATTTCATTTAGGGTTGTCGGACCACCCTGTGGAGGTACATACGCTTTTGTGACCATGGACTGGTACGCCATTCCCATGCACTACAAGTGACATTTCATGCGACCTTTCCAAAGAGAAAAGTTGGTTCCATCAAACTTAGAACTGTCCTTCTTGTATGACGACATCCTGGATCTCCTCAAGCGATTAAGCTCCTTTTAGAGGAACTTGGCTCTGATACCAATTGTTAGACTTAGGGCACACAACTGAGGGGGGTGAATCAGTTGTGCGAAACTTTCTCAATTTAAACACTTGAATCTTCTTTAGTGATTAGCAGAATATTAATCATGAACCATAATGCATTCAAATCAAAAGCAGAAACATATCAACACATAAGACACCAAGATTTTGACGTGGAAAACCTGATTAAGGGAAAAAACACAGGGTGATTAACCCAAGAATGTATTCTCTATTAGAAGAATAGAAAGAACAAATGGCATATGCCAATTAGGGCTCACTGCCCGAGCACACTGCTCACAAGAGGCTCACTGCCTACAAGAGACACACTGTCTACAAAGAAATAAGTATCACCTTTATGAACTGGAAAATAGCATCTTCACCATGCTTGAATTAGTTCCATTTAAGCCCAATACTTCTGCTTTGCCTTTCACACTTATCATCGCTACCACACAGTCATCAACACACACCTCTCTTCAAAATGACTTCACAATCCCTTATTTATACAAGGCATCAACTTAGGAACAATCATCTAAGCCGGCAAACACCTACAAGAACATCCGCAAGACGTGTAATACATCCGGTCGGCCAATCTCAAGAAGAACACCAATATCCAGTGGTAATTCTTCAAATGCAAACTCTAACTTCCATGCAAACCATCAACATGAACTAGACATGATCCAATGATCATCATAACCTTCCCTAAATCACCAAGAACATCCGCACTTCATCATCCTACTGGAATTCTTCTCTCCTTCATCCGGAGCTTCAAGAACACAGTCTGTCATCACTGTCACAAATGAATAGGCTCTTCTGGACCTTCAAACCATGAACCAATCTAGTTGATACTTCACAGGGACATCCTCAACACTCCCTCAAATCCATAGAATGAGATAATGAAATTCTGGATCTCACCGGACCTATCAGTGACACTCTGTCACCTCTGAACACCTGTCAGAACCAGTTCTACTTGAGCAACCATAACTTCTTCAGATCTTCATGTGGACCTCTAAAAACTTGACTGGAGCATCTCAAGACTTATATCTATAAACCCTTTAAACCGCATCCTTTGATCCTCAACCTATTGAGGACTTTTACCTTCTTGTTATCACTGTTCTTCACTGTTCCTGATTGAGACTAATTTTCTCAATATCGTCAGCACACAGCTCATCTAATCCTTCTCATTAATGCAACATGAGTATGTTGACATCAATGAAAACACCTCTTAGGCCCATACTTGCAACACAAGTTAGCATAAAAACATACCTTTGAAAGTTGAATGCTTTTTCTCATGATGGTTTGGATTTCAACTGATGATCTAATTTATGCATATGTCTTATAATGATCCAATTATATATATACATCATGATTGCAAGTTTATAGATCTGTTGATAAGGCATATCATGATTTTTTATATCCAGAGCTTTGAACAAAACATTTTCCAACATTGCAGGTTCATCATTCTGATTGGGAGGAAAAGGCTGAAAACATGAAGATCAAGTTCCAGATAGGAGGATCAACCTTCATTTCAAGGTAATGATGGATATCACTCTCTTCATGTGTTCATTTTCTTTACTTTCTCTTTAGATGTATAGCTTGCATGCTTTGTTGCATTGGCTCAGTTTAGTCATTCCCACAACTTGTGTGGGACACATTTAAACATTCTCTTGAATATAATCAGTTATTTTATTTTATGCAATGATTTATGTATGTTTTTCTTGCTGAATCAAATGCATAGCATAAAACAACTGAATCTAATTTAAAACACATGTTTAAAACATGATGATGAAATGACAGTTTATAAATACCTTTCCTTTGGCATTGTACTATGGCACTTGAATAATTAGTAACATCATAAATGAAAGATGAAATCAGTTAGATACTTGTCATTCTTTAAATGCATGTTCTCTTGTCTTTGGATCAGTTCACTTAGCAGGATTGTTTGACAGCCCAACTTGAGCTGTCACACTATCCTGGTAAGTGATCCTTCATTGCTCTCTTGTCAAGATAACCAGCATTTGACTGAGTGATCATGCATATAAATGTTTTTTATCCCCTTTGCAACAACTGTAATCTAGGCCTTTCTAAATTAGGTGTGAGCATAATTTAGTAACAATTACTTGATAAATGTAGCAATATTCCTAAGATGGTTCTGCGGGGGGAACCTAATGCACCTTCTTGCTTAAAACCAATGATTACAATTCAAGGTGATCAAACATCACCTTGACCCATAGACTACATTCTAAACTATGCAAGACAAATCACTCAAAGAAATCAAGGTGTTCAAAATGTGCCGCAGCATCCCATGATTGCCCACACATACAACACCTGTAATAACAAGCAAAGTAAGCAAGAACCTCATGTGCCTGTCTCTCTTCTAGCTTCTCAACCTATGCTCCCTTTGCCACCTCGTCTTACTCATAAAAGTGGTCAAGAATATGATCTTGTCAAATATATTCACACTACTCTGGCTAAGATCTCTCTTTGGGATTTAATACAAACATCGCTTACATACCATGGAATGCTCCAAGAAGCTTTACAAAAGGCAATTGTACCACCTATTAACTCAAATAATGTAACATCCTTGTTAGATTGTATGCATGTGACAAAAATGGATATTCTATTTCAACCACATGAATTACCATCAATTGAAGTTCAAAACTAATATGATCCACTTATAATATTTGTCATGATAGATAAAAAGTTGATAAAGCGAGTTATGATTGATAATGGATCATCTCTAAATGTTTGTGGTATGAATTTGTTCATGAGATTAAGGTTGATACCTCTTTGATTAAACCAGATAGATTAAGCATTCATGGCTTTGATAATGTTGGTAGACAAACTATGGGTACTATAACTCTACCTGTGAATGTTGGACTTGTGACTTTGTCTACCCTTTTTCACGTCATGCCTGGATCAATTTCATATAATATGATTCTTGGTAGACCATGGATTCATGCCATGGGGGTAATTTCATCTACCCTTCATAGATCAATAAAGTTTATTTATCAAAACAAGCTCTACACCATTGAAGTCAATCTTGAACCAAATAATTGTTTACATATTGAAATGCAAAAACAAGTTAACAATCATACAAATCTAAATAACTTACAAAGGGATTCATCAATGCCTCTTTCCATAGATAATGTTGTGCAAGACTCTAAACCATCGAATGCACTTTTGGTGATGATTGGGGTTCATTAGATTTTACCCCTTCCTTCAATGGGGAATATAAACTTAATAACCCCGGCACATCAAAAGTTGCATCAATCTCATCCAAGCAATCTTTTGAAACTCATAAGAAAACTAAAGCCTCCTTGGTAGAAAATAAAGACAACAACCTTACTTATACTACAAATTATGAGACCTATGAGGCTTCACCATCTTCTAAGGAAATGACATACCTCTATGGTCGATGATTTAAAATCCTTTATAACAATTGTGACTATGTAGGTTGTGGTTGTGGTGTAAATCAACAAGGAATCAAAGTACCTTTACAAGTTGTTGGAATTAATTACACATTTGGTATAGGATACCCCTCTTTGAAGCCCACTAAAGCCTCTCATTGACCTAAACTTAATGTTAATGAAATATCAACAAGACTGAAATGACATGAGAGATATCCTCGGCTGATAGACAAGAATTGTCTACTAGGAAATATCCCATTCAATAAAGTAAGTATTTATCCCTCTTTAAGCCACACTAGTTGTAGCAAATATTACAGTTGCTCTCAAGGGTGGCCTCTTCCTAGATAGGTATGTTCTTAACATTGGTTTGTATCAGGTAAGTATTTCTAACCCTTCTTTTCATATTGTGATCCCCCCATGATGTGTTATGTGTTGTTTAGGCCTCCTAGGATGACCCTTGATACTCTTGTAAGATCAAGGATACCGAGAGACCGCCTCTGTTGTGACCCTTCTTCTATTTGTATCATCATTCTTCTATCTTACTCTCTTCTATTTTTATTGTTGTGTGTCATGCCTTAGGGGCATAGCATTACGGTTGGTGACCTAGGGTACCCTCCTACATGACGACCCTAAGACACTTGTTCTCCTCTCTTGATTTATTGTTTACCTTCTTCTAGTGGTTCTACCTAGTTGGCAGATGATGAAAAACAAATAATATTGATACGGACCACGTGTCCCTTCAATGAGTAATATAAAATGGACCTAGTCCATACATGACGATGAGGTTGATATATATTATCTAATGCTTGGCTTGTACAATCACTCTATGTGATCTTTTGATGATGTCTAATATTTTCTAATAAACTATAACAATATAGCTACTCCATGCACTTTGTTTATCTTGGGTCTTGCCCTGGTTACACTCAGTTCTAAGATCTCTGTAGTATAGCTCTACGGTTATACTCAGTTTCCAAATCTGTAGTATAACCTTGTCCCTTGATGTGATTATTTTCATGCATTGCTTTTATCATGTGATGTGGTTATTATCTCAGAGAAAGATTTCTAACCTCTCTTCTTGTAGGAAATTGTGTGTTTGTGGGAACATTTGGTGATCGTAAAGTACATGTCACCTTTGGGGGCATGGGCTTTGTAAAAGCTCTTGCTCCCTTGTGTGTTTTCTCTCTACCTTAACGTGCTTGATATCAGTACACGATATCAACCACCGTAAGGTGGGGGCATTTAAAAGTAAGTTGTCTGATGATTTTGGTACTAACGAAGTGTGTTTGTAAGCCCCCTGTGGAGGCAGGATATTGTGCATATCATTTTTATTTTAAGCTCTCTGCAGAGGTGGGATATCATGCATATCCTTTTATTTAAAATCCATATGTGAAGGTGGGGATGTTGTATCTCTTGAGCTAGTGCACATCCTTTTTATTTTAAAAGTCTTTCGAGCATGTAGGATTGGTGTATCCTCCCTTAAGCGTGTCTTTGGTGGTTGTTGTGGCATAAGCCCAACCATCAGGTGTGCCTGTAATGTGCCTAAGATGGTGGGGGATTAGCAATAAGTTCCTTCCATCACCTTGTTTGTCTTGTTTTAGATGTATAGTATGTCTTTGGCATACTATACGGTGCTCGTGTTTTTCATGTGTTTTCCCCCTTGTGTAGTTAACCCCCACTTGGGCTTTGTATGGCATGTTTTCCCCTCTTGTGTTAGTGTAATGACATGCTCCACCTACACTTGAAGTTTTGTATTTTGTATCTGTTGCCCCATATGTAGTCCAAAGAGCATGGTGAAATGCCCCTCCTACATTTTGGGTTTTGTGTTGTATGTTTACTTACCATGTATCTACATTCATTTATATATATATATGAGAGAATGAAAAAGAAATAATCACTACATTCAATGTATTCATCATGTTTTGCATGTCTTCAATATTGTCTTCTCCGTGTTTTACATGCATGTTATTGTCTTCATTGTGTTTTATGTGTCTGTAATGTGTTTTCTCTAATGTCTACCTGAGACAGGGGGCTAGAAATAGTTCCTCAATCTTTGTGTATGCATTAGCATCAAGTGCCTAACGTGTTTGTTGTGTTTTGAGTGTACTTTAATGCATGTATGGGTCATGCTTTCATACATACATTAAAGTGGGGTCTAAATGTTACATTGTAAAATGTCCCCTTAGGAATTTTACCTCCTAAGTTTAGCTCCTGAGTTCCCTTGTTTTCATCATGCATGTTCATTTTAACTCTTGATGCAAAATGGCCTAAAACCCATGCTAAATGGGACTTGAGGGTCATATGTGGGCTTAACCCTACCCTAAAATAGGACCTAAGGGCTTGGGCGCTCATGCCCTAGTCCTGCCCTATTTTACGTAGGTCCTAAATTTAAATGTTTGTTATGTGACCGTTAAAAGGTTTCGTTGCCGACATCTTAAGTTTGAATTACGAAATTTGTAGTGGGAATGCATATATAAGCATGTTTAAGGTTTCATTTGTAAACTAGAAGATGATTATGAACTTTTGGTGAACTTATGATTTTAGAGCATTCAAGATATTCATTGTTGTAGAGTAGAATATTGTTGTTGTGTTTGTGATTGTAGATTTAGCTTCATCTTCTCATGTATTGAAGGATTTTCATCTACATGCGAGCTACACTCCAAGGTGATATCTATTTGTGTTTTCAATCATTTATCAATTTGTTTTTGCCTCTATCTTGCAGGGATACAAAATCTTTCATCTGACAACAGTGTTTGGAAGTCTTGAATGTCCTCCCAAGGCTTGAATAAGGCAAGCTCCTAAACACCACAACCCCCAACCCCATTATCCATGATTGCAGGTTACATGTGGCATATCTAAAGGAGTGGAGTTGCAGGAGGCTCGAACAAAGTGTTTAGATCCTATGTCTCTAAAGAAAAGGAGGACCTGGACTTGGGTACCTTACACCAAAGACCCCCGGATCTCCGACATAGAAATCTCTGGAACAACAGGAATAAGTTGTAGACATCTTCCGTGATCCTCAGTAGAAAACTTTACCTTGGGCTTGGCCACCTACTCTTTAGCCCCCGACTTTTCTACATCCAGAATCTCAAAACCTGGTATGTATCTACTCTTAATATTACATCTCTATCTGTGAGCATTTGTCGTGATTTGTCCATTTGTTTACAATTTTACATGATTAGGGTTTTTAGCATAATCAAGCTTTAATTAATCAATTAATTAGCAAATTCCAAGTTTCCACAGTGTTACAAGTGACACACCAACCTGTAGAAGAATCCTCTTGCAAAAGTTGTGATTCAACTCAGTTGGATGTCCTTGAATGTTTGTAGTGAAAGGAGGATCTAGCCATTTACGCATTTCCCCCTTTTCCTATTAAACAACTAGATCACTAGAAGAAAGAATAGGCTAGAGAAAAATCATTGAGGTAAAGTTATATAAGTAGAAGAGAGAGAAGAATGTTGAGTAAAAATAACTATAGAAAAAGGTTTATGCATTCTCCTTGTCATTACAATGTCTATAGCCCTCAAATATACCTCTAGGTCATCACTTCCTAAGATACAAGAGGGTAATGTTGCTAAATATTATGATTAGTGCACTATAGAGGGGTCTTAACAAGAGAGGGGGATTAATAAGAAAAATTATATGTATCAATGACCATGTGTTAGTTAGAATATATCTAAAAAATGCATAGAAAACAAAAACTTAACTAATTGAACAAAATTAAAAATAACAAATATTAGGAAAAAAATAATTCGTTAATTAAGTAAAGTAGATCAAATTTTTAATTAAATTGTGGCATAATCTACAAAAATAATCAACTATATTTTGTTTTCTAATATTTAACAATGGAATTACGTCTAATAACTAAAATATCAACAAGGGAATTTAGAGATTGCCTTATTTTGCACTCTAGTATCTCACATTTCTTTGTACATTCAATTTAATCTATTTTCTATAGGATATGATTGTTGGGTTTTATTTTTTCTTGTCCTTTTTTTCCCATCACCATCTCTTTGAATTTCCACTCTCTTGCTCTAAGGTGTAATTTTTTTCTTGCAAGTGCAAATGAGGCATCACTATTGGTTTAATAGAATTAGACTACAATTTCAATCTAGAAATATTAGATCTAAGCATCTTGAATTTAAAGGGATTTAATTGAATCCACTTTGATTAAACAAGCTTATGTTGCACCCTCATGGTAGCCTCTTCCCCTCCTATCAACATGTAATTTTAGAGGACAAAATAGGCCATTTCACATCATACAAGTGAGGGTCAAACAATGTTACTCAAAGATCAAATTCTATAGGTACGTAGCCCTTAAAGTTAGCTTTCAAAAAAGTATAATAGTATTTTATTTTTTAATATCATATTTACTTTAATTTTATAAGTAACATAGATCCATTACAAAAATATTGACCTCTATTCAATCCATTTGGAAAAATAACAAACTATGTCAAAAAAATTCAAAAAATTACACTACACTCTATATTGATTTCCCTTTTTCAATAAAAAAAATTAATTTTGATAAATAGGTAAAGAGAAATGCACTACAATAAAATATTGGTCTAAAATTGTGTTATTATATTTCCAAGAAATCATGAAAAGATATTAGTTGTAGTAAAAGTTATGCATTATGGTAAAATATCACTCAATAAAAAATAGTAGAAATATAATAAAAACTTTATTGAAAAATAATAAAAAATAGAAATATTTTTTAAAATTTCAACAAATACTATAAATTGAATCTACATAGAAAATTTAGCATATCAGTAGTTTACATCATCCTTAAATTCTTGATAGTTAATGATGAGTCTAGTTATTAGCCTGTTTTCTTCTAGTTTTATGCAAGTTGAAAGACATTCCTAGACATTGTTTTAAGCATATTTCCTTGTTATGTTATCCTTTATAATCATTATGCAGACTTGAACTTGGTTAATTAAGTATATGGAGATATGATTATGATATGATGAAATTGCATGTTATATGTGGGAATGTATGGATTATTGAGAATGTTTGTGTTGATTTTGGTTGTCAGTATTTTGTACATGTTTATGAACTAACCTTGCAGCTAAAGAGGGAGGACTATCACCCATAGCAACTACAAGATGTAGCCCACAGCCATAACATTTCTAGGCGTAGAGTAGGGGAGATTCCAGTCTTGACTAAGTGCAGCAACCACGAGCCGAGGACACTTGATGGAGAGAATCACGCATCATGATAGGTGATTAATAAAGATGATTGGAAGCTTGGATGACTCAGTTACAACTAGAAGACTAATGGGATTGATTCAATCAATCCATATTCCCCTGTTTCAGCAGAGAGTTCTAATTTTGTTAGGACACTTCCTTCCTTCTTTTAATGTCATTATTGTTAGCATTCATTACACTCTGGTTCATGCAGAGTGGTGTTTTCATGTTTACAGTTAAGAGACCTATTTCAATAACTCCCCCGTGCCTATATTATGGCTCAGTGGTTGAGGTAGAAGTTAGTTAAGTTCATTTTAAAAATAGTTTTTGCTCTACCACAGATCTAGCTATCTAAATCTTTTCTAGATTATGCAGATAATGTTTTTGATAAAATAAGCGGTAAAACAAGGGTGCCGATCCCATTAAAAAACAACCCATATAGGATAAAAACCAAGGCTCAAAATCCAAAAATAGCTAGAAATGACAGAGATAGCATTAAATGTTGATAGACAGCATAAATAGCCGAACAACAGTAGACACAAAGTAGTAGAAATAGGAGAACAGAACAAAAAGGCTAGGTGAAAACATCATCCCAGCCTTTAGATTTCCTTGTTCTCCTTCTCCACATAATCCTCCGAGTCAGAGTAAGGGAGGTTCATTTCAGGGAAGTAGCTTGGGCCATCTTCCACATCAGCTCCAGGACTATCATGTTTCTTATCATCTCTATCAACATCAGAAATCTATTCACCCACTTTAGAAGTAGCCTCAAAATCTTGTAACTCACTCTCCGTGTCAGAACCTAGTTGGGTCTTAGGGGCAGGCTTCACCACCAACCTACTAGATCTCCTCACATTGGCAGCCATCTCAAAAACACAAAGAAGAGACCAGTGCACAAATAGCTTGGGAGGATTGCAATTGCTAAAAGAAATCCAAGCAACAATGCACAAATCCAACCAGTGAAAGTACTTCACAATTTGAGAGTTTCGAGAGGTTTCCTTTTTGAAGTAAAGTTTAATAATGTTACTATTAATGTAACACCTATGAGGAGTCCTATTGCAATCATTATAAATGGTGGCCGCCAGCACCATCCTATCAAGCCTTGTGGCATGTGTGTTTTTCCCACATAGGAGCGTCCCTGTATTGATAAAGGCTTCCACATCAGCAGTCCACATCAACCTGTCAAAAATAGTCCACATTGACAAGATAATGGTAAAATACAAATGGAAAGTGATCATAATTAGGTAAAGGTTTGATTGCTTTCCTTGTGAATAAGTTCCCCGACTTCATAGGGAATATTCTCTTTTTGGCGCCAACACTGCCAATTTTGAAAAAGTTGTCCATGGTTTGCCAAGGCATTAGCCACGCCATTGCCTTCATGGTAGGTATGGGAAAACTCAACTTGAGGAATTCCTTGAATCAAAGTCTAGATATCAACGATAATATCTTTAAGCTTCCACCCAGGTGAAGAGGATCTAATCACCGCATCTAGAATTATTTTAGAGTCTCCTTCAATGTGTAATTTTTGGATTCATAGGGTCAGGGCCAACTTGACTCCCCATAACAGAGCAGAAGATTCCACAAAATTATTAGTTTGGTGACTAATTCCACCAACATAGGCTGCTATAAGCTCCCATTTATCACTCCTTATAATCTCTCCTCCACTAGCACTACCATTAGACGTAGCAACATCGTCAAAGTTTAATTTAGACTAGCCCAGTTTAGGGGGTCTCCATCTGGTATTCAATCAATTCACTCTCTTTGAATTGTCAAAAGAAGTGATTTGAGTCATAACACCCCATTTAGTAGCCATGAACACTTCATGTTGAGTGGGGGGTTTTTCAGCAGTCTTCACCTAACAGTTAGAGACACTTTCAATAAGAAGCTTACAAAAGGAGAAGAAGACCTGAGAAGGACTTCTAGCAACTTCCCTAAAAATTCTATTGTTTCTCTCCTTCCACAAGCTCCATCCAAGGATAGGAGTCTAGTTCCACAGGTCAACTAACCAAGGCTAGGAGAAGGGAGGGAGCCAGGTGGAGATAACCTCTCTGATACTGCCATTGCAAACCCAATGCACTCCAAAATTTTGCAACACCCTACTCCAAACTTCCCTGGCATAATCACAATGCAGGATTAAATGGGGAATAGTTTCCTCATCTTTTAAACAAAGCACACATCTATTCACCATTTGAATGTCACATTTTTAGATGTTGTCCTAAGTTAGAATCTTGTTATGAACCATAGTCCACTAGAAAAAATTAATTTTAGGAATCAGATTATGATTCCAAACCCTTTTCCATATATTATCCCTCTGAACATTGTCCAGCAGCAGATTGTAAGCAGAATTCACTAAAAATGAACCTTTCTTGTCAGTAACCCAAAACATCTCATCTAATCTAGGAAAGACGGGGATTCAAACATAAAGTAATTGTTGTTGAATATTATTAATCAGAGGCAGCAAAGTAGACTAATTAGTACAGCAACAAGCAAAATTTCTCCACTATTTGAGAACAAGTCCTTGATGTAGATAATGCATAACTTTAATCCCAAAATATTGTTTAGCTAAACCAACAACCTCCTCAATACCTTCTTGAACTGATAAGGGTTGATTAGCAATCCAAGGATCATTCTAGAAGTTTATTAAGGACACATCCCCAAATTTCCATTTAACCCCTTTTTTTAAAAGGCCCCTAGACTTGAGCATTTTATTCCAAATAACAGACCCTTGAGGGAGGCCTTCTTGTTTAGGGAAATTGTTTAAATCTAATTCCTACATATATTTGGCCCTCATAATTTCCCCCCAATCCTTATTATTCTTAATGAGGTTCCAACCAACCTTAGTGAGGAGAGCCTTGTTCATACATTGGATTCTCCTAACATTAAGACCACCATGAGATTTTAAGAAGCAAACCCTCTCCCATTTAACCAGTGACATTCTCTTTTTGTCTTCCATCTTCATCCATAGAAAATTTCTTTGGATCTATTCCAGTTTATCAACCAAGTATCTAGGAATTTTAAATAAGGAAAGAAAGTGGGTTGGGATACCTTGAATAGAGGCCTGAAGGAGTTGAATCTTTCCTGCACTACTAAGAAGTTTTCCCCTCCATCTAACCAGTTTCTTTTGGATTCTCTCCAATATAGTGTTCCAAAAAATAGGATTCACCTCTTTGACAGTTAAAGGCAAACCAAGATAAATTGAAGGTAGATCAACAACATTACATCCAAGAATAGTGATGATTTTCCTCTGAAGCTCCATGCAGGTATTGAAAAAGAACACATTACTCTTCTAAAAATTTATGCTCTAACCTGAAGCCTGAGCATAATCATTTAGAAGCTTTTTCCAACCATGGTCCTCTAGCACCGAGGAGGTGCCAAAAAGAATAGTATCATCAACAAACTGCTGGGTAGCAGTAGGGGAAAGAGTGGAAGTAGGTTTGATCCCGACAAGATCCCTAGAAGTAAGCTTGGATTATATAGTCCTTCCCAAAACCTTAGCCAACATAATTAAAAGATAAGGAGATAATGGATCTCCTTGTCTTATGCCTCTAGTAGGGGAAAAGAACCCCCTTAGAAATCCATTTACAAGGATTGAATACTTTGCAGTAGTAACCGCTTCCCGAATAAGAAGAATCACTTTATCTTTAAAACCAAATTTCCAAAGAACTTGGAAGAGGAAATTCCATGAGACCCTATCAAGCCTTAGAAATATCCAATTTGAAAACCATACCTAGAAGGCGACTTTTGTCCATAGAGTGGATAGTCTCATGCGTTGCAACGACTGCATCCAAGATCTGCCTACCTGGGACAAACCCTTTCTGAGAAGGAGAGATCAGTTTGTCAAGCAAAGGTTGAATTCTATACACAAGCAGCTTCATAAGGACTTTGTAAATAGTGTTACATAGGCTGATAGGTCTGAAATCAGTCAAAAATTCTAGATTGACTTTCTTGGGAACAAGAATAATGAAAGTGTTGTTTAGTCGTTTCAGGAGCTTCCCCATACGGAAAAAAACTTTAACAACTACAGTGACATCAAACCCCACAATATCCTAGAATTCCTAAAAGAAAACCAAGGGAAACCATCTAGACCAAGGGCTTTGAAAGGACCCATAGAGAAGACTACCCCTCAAACCTCATCTTCTGAGATAGGTTTGAGAATATCTACATTGTCCTCATCCGAGAGTAAAGTAGGGATATTATTTAGGAGTTGTTCAACAATAGGCAAATTTTTAGCATTAGCCATTTGTTATGTCAGTAGATTCTGGAAAAAAGAAGAAGCATGTTGTCCAATCTCTTTGTTAGTAGTGAATTCACTTCTATCTTCCTTTCTTAGCTTAGTGATGGTATTTCTTTTCTTGTGTCTCATGGCTGAGAGATGAAAGAAAGAAGTATTTCGATCACCATCTTTAAGCCATTGAACTCTAGATTTTTGTTTCCACAAAAACTCCTCTTTAGTTAGCAAGTCCTTCCATTCAATAATTAATTGTTGCTCAAGTTGGGTAGTATTACTAGAAGTATCTCCAAGAGCGATCCTATTTTAAATATCAACCAACTTGCCAGAGATATTTTTCTTGTCAAGAAAAACATTCCCAAAGCTATATTTGTTCCAACCTGTAACCTCTTTCTTATCGTGAAGAAGCTTTTGTGAGAGCCTAAACATAGAACCTTGCACCGGTATCTGCCACCACCTATAGAGGAGGTTCCTACAGTTCTAGTGTTTAATCCACATCACCTCAAATCTAAAAGGGAAAGGACCCTTTTTCTATTGCAGATAATGTTATTTTGAATATGTGTTATGAATAGTACAGTTCAACCAGATTTTATGTGATTTGAAAATATTGTGCAATGTATGTTAGAATCAATATGTTTGTGTTTATCTAAGAAGAGTTAGATTTGGGTTTAAGTAGTGAGGCAGTCACCTAAGAAAGGGGCACTTAGGATAACTGACATTCACTTTATTTCTTGAATGTTTTAATTGTTGTAGCAGTTAATTTATTAATACAAGATCCATTAGATTCTTAGAGTTGCTTAGTTCAATTAAAATGTGATACTCCAGAGGATAGGAACAGTTGTCATTAGCAAATAATAAATTCATTTCTTAATCAATTATTAGTCTTACATTGCAAAGTATCCATAGTAGTTGTAGCAGCATTACTTTCCCTTGTTAATAAGTAGCTTGATGTAGTAGATAAGTTAGATAGTTAATCCCTGAAAGCACATATAGTGCAAATGCCATCACAAGTCTACAAGCCCTGGTTGACAATTTGATGAGGTCTTTCCAAGAAGTTATAGTGGACTATTCAGTAGGAGATTCCTTTGAATTGAGTGATTACCACCAAGTTTACCTAGCATTGTAAAGACACTACAGTTAATTCAATATAACTAATAGAATGTGCTAAATGTTGAAAAATGTTAATTTTATTAGCCCAAGAATGTTGAAAAGTGGGACACACTATTGTGTTTTCACCCCATATTGTGTGTAATAGTGGTGGAGGATGCAAGAGATGTATCATCAACTAATAACACCTTATCCTCACATATACCAAGTAAAAATTGTAAAAGATCCTCATGTTGTTCTTCATCCTTATTGTTGGTGCATATTTATTTTATTGCATTTAGGCATTAGTGTGGACCTACGATAATCTTACTTAGGTAGGCATCTACTTGGGTAAATAATATCTCCCTTGCACATAAGTAGGCATCTAATCAGGGAGGTGATAATATTTAATAAAGATGTTTGTACTTTCCTAGTTTGGTGGAGACTTGTACTACATGAGTACTATCTTCTTTATCTCACATTGGTTATAAAATTACATCTCTTAGTGGTATATTTTATAAACCTCCAGTTCTACCTCACTCTTGATCATCTCATTGGACTTGATCTCTCCTCTTGCATAGTGGTGCAGATATTGGAGACATCATTACAATCATTGTATTTCATCCTCTATTTGGAGTAATTATCATTTACATTATGTAATCTTTAATTATCCTTATTCTTTTGATATTGTGACCACTCTTGTCATAAAGATTTTGTGTTCATTTTCTCCATTGAAAAATATTACATGGTCTCAAATCAATCTTTGTACTGTTCCAAAATATTACACTTATGTATGTCTAAATCATGTGGAAGATGGGATGTAGGAAGAGGTACTCCACAAGTGGTTAGTGATATGTTATGAGAAAGTATGAATGGATCCAAATGTGGATCTCCATTAAAACTATAACCTAATGATGCATATAAAAATCAATAGGGTTCACTAATGAATGGCCACTAGAAGGAGAAGAATGATAGTCATGAGTAAAACATGGTCTAGGGATAATAGTAAAGTAATCTATAAAAGCACATGACAAATCATGGAAGGATGTACATAATAATTATGACATGAAGTAAACCATTGTTTAGCTAAATATTAATAAAATTATCACTAGAGGCATGTATCAAAGTACAACCATCATGTATAGAAGCATAATATGAAGATACTTGAATTTCTAACATGTAGTGTTGCATCTTTAATTCCACTAAATGACTTTATCATTGGTGTATTAAAATAATGTACACCATAAATCATATTATCATGAAATAAAGAGTCATCAACCTCATTATAAGAAGATTAAGTAGTGTCACTATGCTCATCACTAATCATATCATCAATAAACCATAAGCCATGTTGAAAGATAAAGAAGAGGGTTCATCATGGAATATATAGAGGGTGATGACATTATGTGAAGGGGAACAAATCATATCACTAGTGATAGAGGAAGTGAAATCATACTAACATATACATGAAGGTAAGACATGTGTATCATAAGTTGTTAGAGCACACAGGTATACTAAGACAAGGGGTAAATCAGTATATACCAAATTTAACTTCAAGACCTACTGCAACATCAGTATCTTTACTACATCAACAATACATCAAAAGAACTATGCAAGCTATAAAAACATCCACACGTCCACACAAGAGAACACAAGATTTATGTGGAAATCCAAAAGGAAAAAACCACGATTAGAAAAGTTACTTAGATCTACTACCCAAATCCAGCCTCATAAAAGAATATTAAGTTACAAATATTTTGTAGCCACCAACCCACATGAGTTTGAACCCAGAAGGACACCAATCCCCTTTACTGATTTGCAGGCACCAACCTACAAGAGACTCTAGTCCCCTTATCAAACTAAGCACCAACCCAGCCACTAAGAACCAACTCAGATTATGAAGCACTAACTTCAAGCAATTAAAAATTGGATCAATTTTATTCTGCATACATTCAATTATGCAACATCACACACTTCTCAACTCTTTTGCTCTATAATTTAGAATAAATCAATATGCTCATTGATGTAGGAGCATCTCAGGTGAACTAGCTATCCCAAATTAACCAAAAACATTTTTTAGTTTTCGTCATGGTTTTGTGTATGATGACTTAGAATTTGCTGAATCTAGAATCCTTCATCGGCCTGACAACTCCATTTCGACGGGACACAGTATGTAGTCCCATCGATAGACCGAAATCTTATCGACGGGAGGTGGTTGTATCACTAGGATAGAATCCCATGTCTCTCTGATATTGGTGGAACCTGTTGACTTTGGCAGGACTCGGATTGAAGTCTCTTCGATGAGCTGCTAGTGTTGGCTATTCATTCAGTGTCAGTGAGACAATGTCATTTCACCAGGACTATGAAGTCAGTCCCCTTAATGGGTCGATAAAGAGTTAACCAAGCACTACCCGCCAGCCCGCTAGTCTTGTGGTGGGTCCCAGATTGACCCTGAGGGAAAGTAGGGATTGGCTAAGTGTTGATCGATGGTAGATGACTTGGCGAGTAAGACAGTTGTCGAGAGGAATTTGAGAGTTCAGAGAGAGTGTAGTTTGTGTCTCTTTGATGGTTCAAGATGCCTTTGATAGTTAAACTATATTGTAACTATTTTTCTGGTGTGGAAGTTGAAATAATGGGATTCCTAAAACATTTGAGAAGTCTATATTAATGTGACAGTGCATGGTAACTGAGAGGAGTCGATGGCTAGAGAGAAAAGGGTATAGCTAGGGAGAGAGTTGATCGTCGGTAAGGAACAATGAGAGGAAGAGAAATCTCAGTCTGAGAGAAGGGCTGGCGACTTGGGACTGTGTATGCCCAAGGGAAGTCTATGGAGAGGAGAAGACATTATGCAAATGAGAGAAATAAGAGGCCAATTGGAAGGCCCTATTTTACCATTTTCATAGTTTTAATGTATTTGAGAATGAATGAATAAAGAAGAATTTTCTTTTGCTTGTTGCAATCTTATTTTATCAATAGTGAATTTTTGTTTGTGGTAAATTGTGTGAGTGGGGTTTAGAGGTAGAGGATTTTGTTCCTTCTGCTCCAAGTGGTATTAGAGCAATTTGTTCATGAGTGTGGAGAGTATCCACCAAGACCTATGGAGCAGCAGAGAAGGTAGTTGTGAGAACTCGAAAAGATCATTGCAGGTGTGTGAAGTCCTGATCGGTTGAGAGCTTGAAGCTACGAAGGAGAGAGTAAAGATGTGTGAACAATTGCAATAGTAAAGAATCTAAGAAAAGCTCAAGAGACGGGGTAGGTGTGAAGGAGTTTTATAACGGTGAGAGCAAGAAAGAATCAAAGCTATTGATGGAGAAAATAAGGAAAAGGAAGAGAGGGTTTGTGATTGGCCAGGTTTTGACAATCCTAGTGTTTAATAGATGGAGAAGACAAAGATGGAAGGAATGAGTTGAGAAGATGTGTGAAGAGTTATTGGAAGAATTGAAGGAAGAGTTGTATGAAAACCTAAAGGAGATTTGTGTAGAGAAGAAAGTGGGTCGAGAAGAGTCCCATGTTTCTTCTGATAATTGTTTGTTTGCAGGTGACAGCATGTGTGCAATAGATTAATTTGCAGTTGTGGAGTGTGCAGAGGTTGCTGCTGTAAATAAAAGAGAGAGATGAAAAGGTGCATAAAATGGACTTTGGGAGTCCTATGTTTGATGGAGAAGTTGGTGAGGATGATCTCCTGTTGAATGAGGAGATGAGAAGAATCAAAAGATTCTTGAAAGGAGAAGTGACTGGTAAAGAAGAAGATTTGATGCTTCATGATGGTCCAGTGTTTGATGAGGAACATGATGAAGATCAAGGGTTTCTTGGTGAAGAGATATAGAAGATTGAACAATTGTTCAGTGCAGCAGTGAAGAATGTTGTACCCGATGATGTTGGAGTAAAGAAGAATGTTATACTCGATGACGATGGAGCAGCAGAGGAGTATGAGGTAAACTCTATTGTGTATGAGTTTTGTGATATTGGGTTTGACATGCATGTACCTAATGAGATGAGTAGCATGGTAGAGAAAATTGTGGAATGTGCAGATGTGGTAGAGTGGAGTAGAGATGCCTACTTGTGGGTAGAAATTGTAGAGGATGTGACAAGAGAGATTTGGTGGAGGTGGTCAGTCTACGATGGGTTGGAACCCATCAAGGTGAAGGAAAAGAAGAGAGGAAGGAGGAATAAAGTGCACACTTGGTGGAGGAGGTCGGCAAGTGTCCCAACTAAGTCTTGGAAAAGGCAAAAGAAAGATTAATTTTTAGTTCTTGGACAGCGATGGAGTTCACTGTGGGTTGATTGCAACCTAAAAGGGTAGTTAAACTAATCAACTTTGCTTTGTGAGCCTATGCTCACAAATTTTCTACCTGGTGTGTCTAATGTAGGAGCATCCTAGGTGAACTAGCTATCCCGCATCAACCAAAAACAATTTTTAGTTTTTGTCATGATTTTGTGTATGATGACTTAGAATTTGTCGAATATGGACTCCTTCATCAGCTTGACAACTCCATTTTGACGGGACATAGTACACAGTCCCATTGATAGACCGAAAGATTATCAGTGGGAGGTGGTTATATCGTTGGGACAGAATCCCATGTCTCTCCACTATCAATGGAACCTATTGACTTTGGTGGGACTCTAATTGAAGTCTCTTCAATGAGTTGATGGTGTTGGCCATTCATTCACTGTTGGTGAGACAATGTCATTTCGCTGGGACTATGAAGTCAGTCCCCTCGATGGGTCGATAAAGAGTTAACCAAGCACTGCCCTCTAGCCTGCCACTCTTGTGGTGGGTCCCGGATTGACCCTAAGGGAAAGTGAGGATTGGTTGAGTGTTGATCAATGGTGGATGACTTGATGAGTAATATGGTGTTAAGAGGACTTTGAGAGTTTGGGGAGAGTGCAGTTTGTGTCTCTTCGATGGTTCAAGATGTCTTTGACAATTAAACTGTATTGTAACCATTTGTCTAGTGTGTAAGTTGAAATGATGGGCTTCTTGAAACATTTGAGAAGTATGTATTAATGTGATGGTGCATGGTAACCAAGAGGACTCGATGGCTAGAGAGAAAAGGGCACGACTAGGGAGAGAGTCGATCGCCAGTAAGGAACAAAGAGAGGAAGAGAAATCTCAGTCCGAGAGAAGGGCTAGCGACTTGGGACTGTGTATGCCCAAGGGAAGTCTATGGAGAGGAGAAGACATTATACAGATGAGAGAAATGAAAGGCCAACTAGAAGGCCCTATTTTACTATTTTCACAGTTTTAATGTATTTGAGAATGAATGAATAAAAAAGAATTTTCTTTTGCTTGTTGCAATCTTATTTTATTAGCAGTGAATTTTTGTTTGTGGTAAATTGTGTGAGTGGGGTTTAGAGGTAGAGGATATTTTTCCTTCTACACCACTCATGCAATCATGGATGCATACTGTGCAAATCCTGGATTATCTTCTACTCATGCCCTTTACACACTACACATACAAAAATATTGCTCACTACTTACCATACATTCCACTCAGTTCCACACCTTACACAAACAAGACCGGTGGTATATATCCATCTCATCACAATATTAACATCACAATTTTGGCTTAGAACCACTTAAAACATCTCTCCAAGACAACTCATGTCGGCCATTGATCCTTAATTCAAGATGACATGTAACATGTAGTCAGCTTGACTCCAAATCATATGTGGTAACATAGGAATGAATTTACATTATGTGCTTCATACCATGAGCTCTCCTAGTCCCATCTACCTTCACACACTTCCTCTTTGTAGTACATGTTTCCTTTACCTAGCGCAACCATTAAAACATTTGTACAGATAACCAGCGAACACAGACTTCATTCTATCACTTCTAGATCTCTCCTCTTATAGATATCTCCTCTGTATTGCAAATCTTCTAAAATGTGAGTACAACATATTTCTTGAGTAGCTTTTCTTATTTTCTAAAACGCAAGCCAAAACAACCAACTGTGGTAGAATGTGGTACCAAAAACAATGCTAGTCTAACACTGCTTCTGAGAAACAAACCTCAGAAATCTACAGCAAACATTTCCAGACTTCTACAAATGTAGTAGACATTCAAGAATAGTTGATTCTGGTATTAATTCTCTCTTTGTAGCTTATGTATCAACATTTGATAGTAAAGATAACATTAACATCTACAATGATACTTTGACATCCTTTATCATTAATGACAATAGTCTTCCAACAATCAATGATAATGAATTCCATCTTAACATCAATGACAACATTTGCAACAATATCCTCCTTTGTCATGGATGGCAACACTTATAGAAATAACTTATGAAAGGAATACTACTTGGATCTATTGCTTTGTCATTGATGATTGTAATGCTCCCTCTTGTACTACTTCTCCCCCTTTGACATCAATGGAAAAGAAGTCCTAGATCTGTAAGATAATGCAATGATGAGCTCTCCTTGAATTTGTCTATACATACACATCTACTCCCCCTGAGGGCTATCTCTTCCATTTTGCAATTCTGATATGCTCCAGGGATCAAGAATAGATCTTTGAGATGCTCCCCCTGGACACATGCTTCATCTATTCAATTAAACATGAGAAGAAGGAGCCATCACTCCTAGCTTATGCTTGAGATACTCAAAAGTCTCATTAGGAAGGGTTTTTGTAAAGATATCTGCAATATGTTCCTCTGTTGCCACATAATCTAATCTGACTTCCTAATCTGCAACTTTCTCTCTCATAAAATGATATTTGACTGAGATGTGCTTTGTTTTTTAAGGCATCACAGGATTCTTTGAGATATTGATTGTGCTTGTGTTATCACATAGAATAGAGATAGCCTCATCATACTCAACTTTTATGTCCTTTAAGGCTTGCTTCGTCCATAGTACTTGAGTACAACATGGCACTACAGACATGTATTTTGCCTCTATTGTTGACAATGACATTGAATCTTGTTTCTTGTTTAGCCATGACACTAGTTTTTCTCCAAGAAAGAATGCTTCACCACTAGTGCTTCTTCTGTCATTAGCATTTCCTACTCAATCAACATTTGTATATGCAGTTAGAGTGAAATGATCACTCCTAGGATACCACAGACCATAGTCCATAGAACTTTTCAAGTATTTGAAAATCCTCTTCACAACTTTTACATGTGTCTCCTTAGGTGATGCTTGAAATCTTGCCATGATGCAGGAGCATCCAAGGTGTATAGGCAATCATGTGTCAACCAAAAAAAATATTTTTATTTTAATTTGGTTTATTTTCAATAAGGGCTTATGAGATAGGAGAATAAATATTTTGATTTGTAACTCTGTATTATTCCTTGTGGCAAAAATTGTAAATGTATTTTTGAGGAATTATGCTCTCGTAAATGTTTCAAAGGCATAAATGGTGGAGTATTCCATTTGGGCATCTCATTTCTAGGTGGGACCACTTGGTATGCATGCTATTACATGTTCAATTGCATGCATTTGCATTTGGACCACAAGCTTTACATGTTGCATGTTTGGGTCGTAATTATGAGACCCAATCTTGGTAAAATGGGTATAACTTTCTCATTTCTGATAGAAATAGAAAAATTCAAAATGTTATGGAAATTTGGGAAGGAGGTACACAAAACCCAAAAACCATTTTAGAAAATTGGGAAAAATGAGGGAGATGTGATAGGAAGAAAGTGACGGGTTTTCTTAGTGGTTTAATGGAGGTTGTTTTGAGAAACCAATAGTGGTATCTTCTCACGCAATTTTTATATATTGATGCTTGCTCATTTGGTGAGGGGGGCTTTTGGAGAAGAAGATTTTGACATAGCCAGATGTTGTCAGAATGAGTCCAGGATGTTGGAAAAGTTGTTTGTTGCAGGTGTTGTATGTATGATTCTAGAAAGCTCATAAGCTTCATATTGATGTAATGAATTTTCATATTCAAATAAAATATTGTGTTACAGATTTCTCTTCAATTTTATGTTGTGTTACTTCATTTTCAGCCTTCTTGTATAGGATTTTGTGTTGGTATTTGTTGCAGATTTGAAAGGTAGGGTATCCCATTTTCATCAATGGTATGAGAGCAGGTTGTTCTTGAGTGTGCAAGCAGAAGTGTTGATGAGAGGCAGTTTGCACCAGGACCTATGGTGGTGTGTGTGTGATTTGTGAATAGACAGATCACTAAGTGTGAGGTAGTCTATACCTGAGAGGTTGAAAATTGAGAGTGTGTGGCAAGTATTTGACAGAATGCCAAAGAAAGAAAGACAAAAAGTTTGTCATAGTTGTGTATGCAAGTGAACAAGAAGAACAAAATATTGCAGCAGTATGCTTTGAGGAAGGCATAGAGAAAGAGGTTGAGGAAGAGGAAAGAGAAGAGACTACAATAGTGGTTGAGGATGAGAAGAAGGATGTAGTTGTTGCAGATCATGAGGTTGTAGTAGTAGAGAATGAACATGAAGAAGATGGGGCAGCAGACAATGGTGACCAAAATATTGCAGAGAAAGAGGTAATGCATAATATGATCTATTTTTATGATGAAGATGAGAGTGGAGTGTATGAAGATGAAAAGGTTACAGCAAATAGTGAGAAGACAGATGGTGTAGTAGTAGTGACAGAGGAACATGTGAAAGAGGTAGAGCTATACCCTTCTAAATTTTTGAAAGTTGATTTGCATGTTGTAATGAATAAGACAATGAGTGTAGAAGAACAGTTGGTAAATGCAGAAGAAATGGTATAGTTGGACTTTGTTAGTGTTGATTTGTATGCAGAGAAAGATTGGTGTGATATTGCATATTGGTGGAGGAGGTCAAATTACAATGATTCCATATTGAGAAAGAGGACTGCAGAGTAGAGTTGGTGGAGGAATATGGGAAATGTTCCAGGTACATGCTAGAAAAAGAGGAAAAAGAGAGCATTTTTGTGCACATATTTGTGAGTATATGCTCACAAACTTCTTACCATGGGTGTCTGATGTAGGAGCATCCAAGGTGTACGGGCAATCCTGTGTCAACCAAAAAATATATTGTTATTTTAATTTGGTTTATTTTCAATAAAGGCTTAGGGGATAGGAGAATAAATATTTTGATTTGCAACTTTGTAATATTACTTGTGGCAAAAATTGTAAATGTAATTTTTAAGGAATTATGTTCTCATAAATGTTTCAAAGGCATAAATGGTGGAATATTCTATTTGGGCATCTCATTTCTAGGTGGGACCACTTGGTATGCATGTTATTGCATGTTCAATTGCTTTCTTTGCATGTATTTGCATGTTAGCCACAAGCTTTGCATGTTGTTGCATGTCTAGGTTGTAATTATGAGACCCAGTCTCGGTAAAATGGGTATAAATTTTTCATTTCTAATTGAAATAGAAAAATTCAAAATGTTATGGAATTCTCAGAAGGAGGCACACAAAACCCAGAAACCATTTTAGAAAATTGGGAAAAATGAGGGAGCAGTGATAGGAAGAAAGTGATGGGTTTTCTTGGTGGTTTAGTGGAGGTTGTTTTGAGAAACCAATAGTGGTTTCTTCTCACACAATTTCTATATATTGATGCTTGCTCATTTGGTGAGGGGGGATTTTGGAGAAGAAGATTTTGACATAGCCAGATGCTATTGGAATGAGTCTAGGATGTTGGAAAAGTTGTTTGTTGCAAGTGTTGCATGTATGATTCCAGAAAGCTCATAAGATTCATATTGATGTAATGAATTTTCAGATTCAAATAGAATAGTGTTGCAGATTTCTCTTCAATTTTCTGCTGTGTTACTTCATTTTCAGCCTTCTTGTATAGGATTTTGTGTTGGTATTTGTTGCAGATTTGAAAGGGAGAGTATCCCATTTCATCATGCCACCATACATACTGCTTGCATAATATCAGGTCTAGATGCAGTTAGATACAACAAGCTACCAATCATGGATCTGTATATAGTCTGATCCGCTTGAGATGATTCATCATCTTTGATCAACTTACATCCTATCACCATAGGTGTACTAACTGGCTTGCAGTCTTCCATTCTAAACTTCTTTAACATCTCCTTGACATACTTAGTTTGTGAAATGAAAATGCCTTTATCAAACTGATCAATTTACAAACCAAGGAAAAATGATAACTCACCAAGCATAGACATTTCAAATTCCTTTTGCATCTCTTCTACAAATTCCTTGCACATTTTTTCATCACTTCCTCTAAAAATAATGTCATCAACATAGACAACAATAATCAGCATATGATTACCTTCTATTTTAATGTACACGTTATTGTCTGCAATGCCTTTCCTAAATCCTTATTGCAGATACTTGTCCATCCTTGAATACAAAGCCCTGGAAGCCTGTTTGAGTCCATATAATGCCTTTTTCAATATGCAAACTGGTGCAAGAGCACCCCTTCGCAATAAAGAATAAGTCTAATTATAGTATGTTTTACATTATGATGTAATAAGGTCCATGTGACCAATTCTTATGTTTTAAGTCAATCTAGGTTTATGTGCAAGTTAGTTAGAAGTTTGTTATGCTAGCTGTCCTCTCCTAGCCGCTTGGAAGTCTCCCAGCCGCTGGGAATTGACTCTGTACTACTCATGAGGAGTAGATATATATGCCCTAGCTCAATTTGTTTTAGATATACAGTTGCATAGGAGAAACAGAGAGACGTGTTTTGGAGATCAGACAGCACATTGTGACACAGTGGGACTGTGATATCTGTATGCATTTCTGATATTGAAAACAAGGAGATCCCATTGATTTCATTTTGTTGATCTTCGATCTATCTGTGTATTGATTTTCTTGTTTGCAGGTGAAATGGATTCATCCACCCATTCCATTGGTTGATTCTCTGAATCGGTGGAATGGACATGTACAGTAGTTTAGTTTGCATTTCCGTGTTTCTGTTTATGCCTTTCATGTTTGTGGGATTGATTTATAGCATGCTATGATTTATCCTAGCATCCTCATGTACTAGGGTTTGAAGGTTAAATTCTAAGTGAAAGTTGCCCAAAAAATGGTTCAGCCCGATCGCAGTATTTTCTGTGTGAAATTTGTGAAGTTTTGAGCGTTTTGTCAAAATGTACATTTGACGGATATATAGTGTTTGTATGTGACATACAGTCTGTGTGTATACTGCATTTGTATCTATGTGTATATCGCTAACCGATTCGGGTGCTAGAATATGTTAAGAATGAATGTTTTGAAGGTATAAGAGTAAAGTAGTTCGGGTATACATTTCCTGTGTATATCGCTTTTGCATCCGAGGATCATTTTGTGTGTATCTGTCATTTGCATATCGTTGTTGTATGTTGGAACATACAAGCAGCCGGAGGTACATTTGATGCATACAAGCGGGTCAATGGCGAGTCAAAGATACATTCGCCAAAGATAGATGAGAGATGCATCTTTTGTTTGCATGTCAGGTTTGTACATTCTAAATGTACATTGAAAATATACATTTGAGATATATAAAGTTTGTGTATATCGCTGAGGGGCATTGGGTCATACAAGTTCTGAGTATACATCTTTTGGTATACATTTTGTGAGTATACTGCAGATGCATGTTTCTGCGTATCCATCAAATGCATTTTGGGGTTTGTATATAATGAATGTATATTGCAAATATACATTCGATGATACAAGGGAAAGTCAATAGTCAGCGGATCGCGGAAGGGATATTCTGAGGAATATTTGTTGACTGCATATTTTATGATTGTATATTTGATTGTATGTCCAAACATACATTCCGCAGATACAAAGAAGTCAACGCCAGTCAAACATACATTGAGGGCATATCCGGGGGAATATTCGGTGAATGTATATGGGAAATATACATCGCGCTTATACAGTGTCGGGTGATACATCGGATGACCGGTCGCGGAGGTGACAGGGACTGGCGATCACAGGGTGAAGTTTGTATGTATCGTCATGACAACAATCATCGGGATAGCTTGGTTTGGAGAAGCTGATAGGCAAGGTCTTGCCGATAGGCTATATAAGTGAATCACACATTGGGGTGAGATGGGTATTGGAGTGAACGGTGTTTGAGATACTGATGGTTTCAGTCTAGCCGATAGGGTATATCAATAAGACAGTTAGACAGCTCTTGCCGATGAAATAAGAAATATCAAATTCCACCATTCCATTGAACGTTTCCGGCTGTGGCTCTACATCATAGTGGTATCAGAGAAAAGGTTGGATCTTCTCAAAAACATAAGAAGATAGCAAGATGTCGGATGAAGAAGGAACATCAGAGATTCTGGCAAGGATGATCAACGCTGAGTTGGCAGTTCTAGTAAAGAAGTAGATTGCAGAGAGCATTGTTGTAAAGGCTTAGAATCAGGTATTGAAAAATGAGTTGGAGAAGTTGAGGGACAGAGTAGGTTCTGGTAAAGAAGAAGATAGGGAAGAAGAAGAGATCCCTAGGTGGAATGAGGAAGTCATTTCTGCAGACCAGAGACCCTTGATTAATGCCCTCAAATCCATGGAGAGGAGAACCATGGATGTGAAACTGGATTTGCTAGTGTTTACAGGAAAGATGGATCCTGCTCCGGTGATGGAGTGGATAGACTCCCTAAATAACTTCTTTGAGACAGAGGAGATACCAGAACACCAGAGGGTAAAGATAGCCCAATCAAAAATGAAAGAGGCTACATTAACTTGGTGGAATTTCATCCAAGATGACAGAGTACAAGAAGGAAAGCGCAGAGTTGCTACATGGAAGAAGATGATGGCTTTAGTGAAAGAAGCCTATGTTCCATTGGATTATAGCATCCAATTGCATAAGAGGAAACAAAATTTGAAGCAGAAGGAGCTAGATGTCAGCTCATATATAGAAGAGTTCATGAAGCTTTGTGTCAAGACAAAAGTAAAAGAGAGTGAGGAAGAAAGGGTAGCCAGATACCTTAATGGATTGAGGTTCAACATTCAGGAAGATTTAAATCTGCAGAACCCAGATACAATTCAGAAATGTTTTCAGTTGGCATTGAAAGTGGAAGAGAAGTTAAAGAGAAGACAAGAACAGAACAATAGAGGAAGAGGAAAACAACAAAGAGGTGGAAGAGGTCCTTTCAGAGGCAGAGGACATGGATTTGGATATCACAATGAATCCAATTAGGACAATAGTAAAGGGGATAACAGTCAAAACCAGAGAGGAAGTTACAATCAGCAAGGGAATTTCAGAGGCAGAAGACCATCATTTAGGCGAAGATCTCAGGGCAGAGGATCTATCAGATGTTATAACTGTAATAAAGAAGGCCATATAGCCAGCAGATGTCCAGAAAAGGCAACAAGTTCAACAAGAGAAAGGAGAACGAATCTGATCCAAGAACCTGATAGCCAAAGTGCAACAAGCTCAAATGCTTTTCAAAGTGTGAATGCTCCTGACAATTATGGATATCCAGAGAGTGGAGAATCTCTGATGATGAGGAGAACAATGACCACCATGAAGGTACCTGACAAAGAACCCCCACAAAGAAAGTCTCTTTTAGAACTACATGCAAGGCAGGAGGTAAGGCATGTAAAGTTTTAATTGATTCTGGTTCTACTAAAAATTTTGTATCTGATGAAATGGTAACAAAGCTTAAGCTTAGAAGATTGCCTCACCCATCCCCATATAAGGTCTCATGGCTTACCCAAGGACAGCAAATAGTTGTAGAAGAGAAGGCTTGGGTAGAATTTCAGATTGGAGCATATAAAGACAAGTTGTTGTTTGACATCACTAAGATGGATGCTTGCCATCTTTTATTTGGAAGACCATGGCAGTATGATTTGCAAGCACGCCATGATGGTGTTAGGAACACCTATAAAATCACCAAAGATGGTATGGTGACAGAGTTAATCCCATTGACAGAGAAGGAGGAGAAATCAAAAGGAAAAGAGGTGAAGGTAATGCTGATGGAAGGAAAACAAATTATGAAAGAAGTAATAGCAGAAGGTACAGTTGCATCCTAATTCCATGTCTCACAATGAACAAAGAACAGTAGCAAGAAGTCAAGAAAGAGAAGAAGCAAAGATTTATAGACCCAGTTGTCCAAGGGTTATTGGATAAGTATAAAGGCATCATTTTTTATGGAATGCCAAGATCCCTACCACCTGTAAGGGATATTATCCATTGCATAGATCTAATTCCAGGATCTACACTTCCAAACAAGGCAGCATATAAGCTAACTCCAGAGCAGAATGCAGAAGTAGCAAGACAAATTAAGGAATTGCTAGACACAGGTCTGATTGGAAAAAGTTTAAGCCCATGTGCAGTACCAGTTGTACTAGCACCAAAGAAAGAAGGCACTTGGAGGCTTTGCACAGATTCCAGGGCTATTAATAAGATCACAATCAGGTAGAGGTTTCCAATACCTAGGATAGAGGATTTACTTGATTGTTTGGGAGGTGCTAAGTATTTTACAAAAATAGATCTGAAGAGTGGTTATCATCAGATCAGGATTAGGCCAGGAGATGAATGGAAAACAGCATTCAAAACCAATGAAGGGTTGTATGAGTGGAAAGTTATGCCTTTTGGTTTGTCTAATGCACCTAGTACTTTTATGAGATTGATGAATGAGGTTTTGAGAGAATTCATGGGCAAGTTTGTCATAGTATATCGAGATGACATTTTAATTTTCAGCAATACAAAGGAAGAACATCTCAGACATATAGATTTGGTTCTCAAGAGGTTACATGAAGAGCAGCTGATGATAAATTTGGACAAGTGTTTGTTCATGCAAAAGGAGATCACATATTTGGGTTTTGTCATTTCCCAAGGTACGCTGCAAATGGATAAGGAGAAGGTAAGTGCCATATTGTCTTGGCCAACTCCAAGGACTATGAATGATGTCAGAAGTTTCCATGGGTTAGCAACCTTCTACAGAAAGTTTATAAGAGGGTTTAGTCATATTTGTGCACCCATGCTTGATACTATAAAAGGAGGACAAAAGTGCAGATTTGCTTGGACTAAGGAAGCAGGTGAATCCTTTGAAACATTGAAGAAGAAAGTGGCACAGCAACCAGTCCTTGCACTTCAATATTTTACCAAAATTTTTCAGGTTGAATGTGATGCAAGTCACATGGCAATTGGAGCAGTACTCAACCAAGAAGGTAGACCAATTACATTTTTCAGTGAGAAGCTCAATGATGCTAAAAAGAGGTATTTATCATATGATTTGGAAATGTATGCTTTAGTCCAATCACTCAAGAAGTGGAGGCATTACTTGATGCCGAAACAATTCATAGTATTCACAGATAATCAAGCTCTGAGTTTCATAAACAGCCAGGAAAAATTGAACCACAGACATATGAAATGGGTAGAAACTTTGCAAGCTTTTACTTTCACATTGAAGCATAAGAAAGGAGTCAAAAATAAGGTAGTTGATGCCTTGAGCAGGAGAGCTCTAACAGTCAACCAGATCCAGTTGGAAAGTGTTGGCATTGATTCATTGAAGACCATGTATGATGATGATGAAGATTTTGGAGAGATATATTAGGTATGTACTTCTTTTGGAGACAAATATCATGCTGAGTTCTCTGAATTTCTAATCCAAGATGGATTGCTGTTCAAAGGTGGACAGTTGTGTATTCCAAGGTGCTCTATGAGGTTGAACATCATAAAAGAGAAACATTGTGGAGCTATGGCGGGATATTTTGGTTTGGATAAGACTCTTGATCTTGTCAGAAGACATTATTATTGGCCTAAGTTACAATCAGATGTCAGAAAATTTGTAGAGACATGTGTGATATGTCAGAAAGCAAAAGGAAGATCAACTAATGCAGGTTTATATCAGCCTTTACCCATTCCTTCCAGACCATGGGAAAGCATAAGTATGGATTTTGTGTTGGGTTTACCCAGAACCAGAAAAGGATATGATAGTGTTTTTGTTATAGTGGATAGATTCAGCAAAATGGCACATTTCTTGCCATGCAGAACCACTGCTGATGCTTCATATATTGCAGATTTGTTTTTCAAAGAAATAGTAAGAATAAACGGATTGCCATTGAGCATAGTGTCAGATAGGGATGTGAAGTTTATTGGTCATTTCTGGAGAACTCTGTGGAAGAAGCTTAGAACAAATTTGTCTTTCTCATCCACATATCACCCTCAAACGGATGGACAGACTAAAGTGGTAAATCATTCCTTAGGGAATTTGCTCAGATGTTTGACAAGACAGCATGGAGACAAGTGGGATAATATCCTACCACAGGCAGATTTTTCCTATAATGATACTGTCAATAGGAGTACAGGGAAATCACCTTTTCAAATAGTGTATGGTATGCATCCACGAGGTATTTTGGAGCTGAGAGATCTACCTACAGGAGATTCTATTAGTGCAGATGCAGAAGCTTTTGCAGAAGCCATAAAAGAGGTTCATGATCAAGTAAAGACCCAGCTACAGCAAACTACCTTGAAGTATAAAGAATATGCTGATAGAAAGAAGAAAGATGTACGGTTTGATGTTGGAGATTTGGTATGGGTTCATTTGAAAAAGGAATGACTTCCTAAAGGTAAATATACCAAACTCATGCAGAGGAAGATTGGACCATGTCAGATTTTGAGAAAGCATGGACAGAATGCTTATGAGATACAACTTCCTTCTGATCTTGGTTTATCACCTATATTCAATGTATGTGATTTAACTCCATACAAGCATAATCTAGATGAAGAACAAGAACTACTACAGGATATAGCAGCTGATGCCATCCCAAAACATGATCCACCACAGTTGCAGAAGATTTTAGACACAAGAGTGATCAAGAAGACCCAGAATAAACAATATTTGGAATATTTGGTGGCTTGGCAGGGAAAACTTGATTCAGAAGCAGTATGGATGAATGAAGAATAGATCAACCAACATGGTTCAGACCTACATACTCTCATCTCAAGTGGACTTGAGATTTCTTCTTCTGGGGAGTATGGTGCAGGAGCACCCCTTCGCAATAAAGAATAAGTCTAATTATAGTATGTTTTACATTATGAGGTAATAAGGTCCATGTGACCAATTCTTATGTTTTAAGTCAATCTAGGTTTATGTGCAAGTTAGTTAGATGTTTGTTATGCTAGCTGTCCTCTCCCAGCCGCTGGGAATCAACTCTGTACTACTCGTGAGGAGTAGATAAATATGCCCTAGCTCAGTTTGTTTTAGATATATAGTTGCATAGGAGAAACAGAGAGACATTGTGTTTTGGAGATCAGACAGCACATTGTGATACAGTGGGACTGTGATATCTGTATGCATTTCTGATATTGAAAATAAGGAGATCCCGTTGATTTCATTTTGTTGATCTTTGATCTATCTATGTATTGATTTTCTTGTTTGCAGGTTAAATGGATTCATCCACCCATTCCATCGGTTGATTCTCTGAATCGGTGGAATGGACATGTACAGTAGTTTAGTTTGCATTTCCGTGTTTCTGTTTATGCATTTCATGTTTGTGGGATCGACTTATAGCATGCTATGATTTATCCTAGCATCCTCATCTGCTAGGGTTTGAAGGTTAAATTCTAAGTGAAAGTTGCCCAGAAAATGGTTCGGCCCGATCGTAGTATTTTCTGTGTGAAATTTGTGAAGTTTTGAGGGTTTTGTCAAAATGTACATTTGACGGATATACAGTGTTTGTATGTGACATACAATCTATGTGTATACCGCATTTGTATCTGTGCATATATCGCTAACCGATTCAGGTGCTAGAATATGTTAAGAATGAATGTTTTGAAGGTATAAGGGTAAAGTAGTTCGGGTATACATTTCCTGTGTATATTGCTTTTGCATCCGAGGATCATTTTGTGTGTATTTGTCATTTGCATATCATTGTTGTATGTTAGAACATACAAGCAGCTGGAGGTACATTTGATACATACAAGTGGGTCAACGGCGAGTCAAAGATACATTCGCCAAAGATAGATGAGAGATGCATCTTTTGTTTGCATGTCGGGTTTGTACATTCTAAATGTACATTGAAAATATACATTCGAGATAGACAAAGTTTGTGTATATCACTGAGGGGCATCGGGTCATACAAGTTCTGAGTATACATCTTTTGGTATACATTTTGTGAGTATACTGCAGATGCATGTTTCTGCGTATCCATCAAATGCATTTTGGGGTTTGTATATAATGAATGTATTTTGCAAATATACATTCGATGATACAAGGGAAAGTCAATAGTTAGCGGATCGTGGAAGGGATATTCTGAGGAATATTTGTTGACTGCATATTTTGTGATTGTATATTTGATTGTATGTCCGAACATACATTTCGCAGATACAAAGAAGTCAACACCAGTCAAACATACATTGAGGGCATATTCGGGGGAATATTCAATGAATGTATATGGGAAATATACATCACGCTTATACAGTGTCGGGTGATACATCGAACGACCGATCGCGGAGGTGACAGGGATCGGCGATCATAGGTTGAAGTTTGTATGTATCGTCGTGACAATAGTCATCGGGATAGCTTGGTTTGGAGAAGCCGATAGGCAGGGTCTTTTCGATAGGCAATATAAGCAAATCACACATCAAGGTGAGATGGGTATCGGAGTGAGCGGTGTTTGAGATATCGATGGTTTCAGTCTGGCCGATAGGGTATATCGGTAAGACAGTTAGACAGCTCTTGCCGATGAAATAAGAAATATCAAATTCCACCATTCCATTGAACGTTTCCGGCTATGGCTCTGCATCACAAACAAGATCCTAATTTTTTGTCAACTGAAATCCTTCAAGTTGTTGTATATACACTTCTTCAAGCTTTCCATTAAGAAATTAAGACTTGACATCCATCTAATATACTTTGAAATTCTTGTAAACTGAAAATGCCAAGAACATCCTAATTGCCTCTAATCTTGCCACAGGAGCAAAAGTTTCTTCAAAGTCAATACCTTCTACCTAAGCATATCCTTTGCAGACTAGTCTTCCCTTGTTTCTGATCACCTGTCCATCCTCATTCAGTTTATTCTTGAACACCCATTTTGTCCTAATGACATTCTTGTATTTAGGTGTTGGAATAAGTTCCCAAGTTTCATTCTTCTCAATTTGATTTAGCTCTTCCTTCATTGCATCAATCCAACTTTCATCCTTGTTGGCTTCTACAAAACTTTTAGGCTCAATTTTAGACAATAGAGAAAAATTTAATTGTTCTTTCATATTTTCCAATCTTCTTCTTGCCATAACACCATCATCCTTGTTTCCAAGAATCTAATTTTCAGAATGATTTCTTTGAATATATCTTGTAGGTGTCTTTGTGTTTTACTTTTATGATTCCACTTCTGTAACTTCACCTTTTTCTTCAGTGCAAACTAATTCATCTAAGTAGTTGTCTTCTCTGTCATATGTCAGGGAATGTAATTCTTCATCAATCCTAACATTTACACTCTCAATTATCTTCTGTAATCTTTTATCATAGCATCTATATGCCTTTCTTCTTGTTGAGTAGCCAAGAAAAATTCCTTCCTCAGATCTTGAGTCAAATTTACCCAAGTTGTCTTCATCTCTTTTGATATAACATTTGCTTCCAAATATTCTGAAATACTTGACATATGCGGGTCTACCTTTCCATAATTCATATGGAGTCTTTGTGTCATTTTCTTTTATATGTCCTCTATTAAGAATATAGACGGTAGTATGGAGAACTTCTTTCCAATACACATCAGGTAGTGTAGCTTCATTCAATATTGTTTTTTCCATCTCTTGAACTATTATGTTCTTCCTTTCAACTACTCCATTTTTGTTGAGGAGTCCTTGTAGCAGAGTATTGTCTCCTTATTCCATGTTTTTCATAGAACTCTTCAAATTCATTAGAAGTAAATTATCCACCTCTATCAAACCTCAAACATTTGATTTTAGAATCCATTTCATTTTCAATCAAAGATTTGAAAATCTTAAACCTCTCAAAATCTTTAGATTTTTCTTTTAAGAAAGTAACCCAAGTCATTCTAGAAAAATCATCAATGAGCAACATGAAATACCTTTCACCTTGAAGACTTCTTGTCTTTGTAGGCCACATAGGTCTATATGAATCAAGTCTAAAGGCCTTGTAGATGAATACTTCTTTGTCTTGAATCTTGTCCTTGTTTGCTTTCCTTGTTGACATTCTTTGCAGAAAGTAGTTGAAGGCTTTGCAATCTTAGGCATATCTCTCACAACATGCTTGGAACTAATTTTTACTAGATGGTCAAAATTGATATGACCCATCCTTTTATGCCATAACCAACTCTCATCTATCTATCCTAAAAGGTAGTTTCTCCCTCTGATCTCACTGAGATTATATAGGTTGTTTTCAGTCCTACTTGCCTGTACAACAAGTTTTCCAGTGCTATCTTTTCTAATCTCACATCTTTGAGCATGGAAGATAAGGTTTTAACCTTTGCCACACATCTAACTCACACTTAGTAGGTTATGCTTTAGGCCTTCAACATATAGAACATTTTCTATTTTTGTCTTCCCATCAATGCTTAGAGTTCCCTTTCCACATATTTTTGTAGTTTTGTTATCACCAAACTTCACTAAGCCACCATTTCACTTCATCAAGATGATGAACTTGCTTCTATCTCCATTCATGTGACTAGAACACCCACTGTCAATCACCCATGTATTTTCTTGACCCTGAGCATGAAATGCAATTTGAATGATCATTGATTTCTCAGACTTCTGATCTTCTTTCTTCATTTTCCATTCCTTCTTAGATTTATTTTTCTGATTAGCATGAATGTTCACTTTATTTTCTTGCTTAGAGGCAACATCCACTTCACTTTTTTGTTTGGGAGGTTTCATAAAACCACTTCTACAAAATCTTGCTATGTGTCGAAAGTTATTGCACATGTAGCATATTGCATTGTAATCAACCAAGGGTACAAATGGATTCTTGCTCATAAAATCATTTCTTCTTGCACTAGCTTTACAATCAATAGCCTTATGACCATATTGATTACAAAATAAATAGTAACCAGAGAATGAGTAATTGAACCTAGTTCTGTATGCTTGTCTTGCAGGAGCTAGTCCTTTGAATCTCTTCTTTTGATTGTTGACCTTGACAAAGCCAACTTCTTTTTCTTTCTTATCTTCAATCTTCTTAAGGGCTTATGTATTTGACTCAGACTTGTCTGTATTTGTCTTCTTATGATGTGTTGTAGCATTTGCATTTTCATCATCATATCCCGAGCTAGACTTGTTAAAGGATACTCTTTGATTGTTTATCATATCATCTAATATCTCAGAGCTTTTTCTAAATTTCACACTTTTGTTTAAATGAGAATTCAACTTTTTGAATTCCTTCTTCAGAGACACAACTTTAACCTCAAACTTCTGACATTCTTTTTATTTTTATTTCAATTCAGATGTCACAAATTCTGCAATTCTTTTTCCTTCTTCTACTTGAAATTTTAGACTGATAATCATCTCTTCTGATTCATCAAGCTTTGTTTTTTGTTTCTGATATTCTTTCCTCACTGATTTCAAATCATTTAGGGCAGAGATGAGTTCTCCTTCTGGATCTACCTCGCATTCTTCTTCATCAAGATCTAGTATTTCTTCACTATTTTCTATAAGGTTGTCTTCGTTTCCCAAGACCTCCATTGCCATGAATAGGGCTTCTTCTCTTTCACTTTCAGATGAACATTGATTACATTCTTCTAATGAATTGTTGTTCTCTTTTAAATAGAGGCTATTCTTATGCTTGTGAAAATTCTTCTTTTGGTACTTGTACTCCTTATGACTCTTAGGCCAATCACTATTTTTACTTTCCCCAAAAGGACATTTAAAACCATAGTGACCTATTTTAGGTCACAGTTAAAGCATTTGAAAGGTAACATACATTTGTACTTGTCGGAGCCTTTCTTCAATTTCCTCACAAAGTTGGCCTCCTCATCATTGCTAGGCTCAGATTCTTCATTCTTCTCTTTCTTAGATTCCTTGAAAGCATCTTCCTTCTTAGATGTCTCCTTACTCACATTCCTCATTTCATAAGCAGTGAGAGATCCATACAAATCATCCATTGTAAACTTATTTAGATCTCTAGCTTCTTCAATCTAGTAGAAACGTTTGAATCATACCTTTGGGGAAAGGATCTTAGGACCTTCTTCACAATTACTGATTCTTTCATTTCTTCACCAAGTCCTCTGATAGCATTGACAATTTCATCCACTTGGAGTAGATAGTCAGCAATGTTTTCTTCTTCCTTCATCTTCATACTTTCAAACTTGCCTCTGTATGTTTGTAGCTTATCTTTTTTTACCTTATCATCTCCTTCATAAATTCTATGAATTTTTTTCCAGATGTCCCTAGTCTAGTTTGAATGAGATCCTTCTTGACTTTCCATGTATTCCAATCCAAAATATTCCTTCAATTGTTATGCTGCACTAAGGAACTTGGATCTGATACCAATTATTAGAGCACACAAGTATACTAAGAGGGGGGTGAATTAGTATATACCAAATTTAACTTCAAAACCTACCACAACATCAGTATATTTACCGCATCAACAATACATCAAAAGAAATGTGTAAGATATAAACACATCCACACAAGAGAACACAAGATTTACATGGAAACCCAGAAGGGAAAAACCATAGTGAAAAGTTGCTTAGATCTACTTCCCAAATCCAACCTCACAAAAGAATATTAAGCTACAAATATTTTGTAGGCACCAACCCACGGGTGTTTTTGTGGGTTGTTTCAACCCAGGAAGACACCAATCCCTTTATTGATTTGTAGGCACCAACCTATAGGAGACTCCAATCCCCTTATCAAATTAAGCACCAACCCAGCCCCTAAGCACCAACTTCAAGTGGTTGAAAATTGGATCAAGTTTATTTTGCATACATTCAATTATGCAACATTACACACTTCTCAAATCTTCCATTCTGCAACTTAGAATAAAGCAATATGTTTGTGCAAGCATGGATGCATACTATGCAAATCCTAGATTATCTTCTACTCATGCCCTTCGCACACTACAAATACAAAAATAGTGTTCACTACTTACCACACATTCCACTCAGCTCCACACCTTACACAAACAAGACTGGTGATAAGTATCCATCTCATCACAATGTCGGCTTAGAACCACTTAACACATCTCTCCAAGACAACTCATGTCGGCCATCAATCCTTAATTCAAGATAACATGTAACGTGTAGTTGGCTCAACTCCAAATAATATGTGGTAACATAGGAATGAATTTGTGTTATGAACTTCATACCATGAGCTCTCCTGGTCCCATGCTACCTTCACAGGCTTCCTCTTTATGGTGCACATTTCCTTTACCTATCGCAATCATTAAAACATTTGTACAGATGATCAGTGAACACAAACTTCATTCTGTCACTTCTAGATCTCGCATCTTCTATATCTCTCCTCTATATTACAAATCTTTTGAAACATGAGTACAACATACTTCTTGACTAGCTTTTATTATTTTCCAAAATGCAAGACAAAACAACCAACTGCGGTAGAATGCGGTACCAAAACCAATGACAGTCTAACACTGCTTCTGAGTAACAAACCTCAGCAATCTACTGCAAACATTTCTAGACTTCTACAAATGTAGTAGATATTCAGGAATAGTTGATTTCAGTATGAATTCTCTTTGTAGCTTATGTATCAACATTTGACAGTAAAGATAACATTAATGTTTGCAACAATACTTTGACATCCATTGTCATTAATGACAACAATCTTCCAACAATCAATGTTAATGAATATCATCTTGAAATCAATGACAAAATTTGCAACATGTGTTCATAGTTAAAACATGAGATGTAATAAAATGATAATCATTATACTCATCATCATGTCTAAAATAAGGTAAGGCATTGAAATAACATGAATCTATGGATGTAGTGAAAACATGACATGTAAGACATATATTAACAAGAGGTGCAACAATATCATGCATAGGTGATGGATGTGTGATATCAATAATAGCCATCATACTATATGCATCACTAACACATAATTATCCTTTCTAGATAGATGGTCATCACTATCACAAGCCATAGGATTGTCATGAAGGTTATGGATAAATGGCGTGTACCTAATAAGCATGCCAATGGATGAGCACTAATCAACTCTATTCAAAGCAAGGAAAATATGATACATTATGGAACAAAATATCCATAGAAAATATATCATTGACCTTATGAAAATGAGTCATGATAATATAAAGGATAGAGGGATGATGTGTAATGAAGGATAAGAACTTATAGTAAAAATTTGAAATGTATGTATGAATAGTATCCAAGGAGAAAGAACTAAGTGGAGCCATAAGGTAGAATATCCTAGGGTGTGAGGAAGGTTATGACAAAGGATGTATATCATTATGTAAATCCAAACCCTAACAAAGGTGTAATAAGCGTGTGTGAATCCAAAACCTAGGAAATTTAAAAATTGGGTAAGTTCAAAATTATTTTAAATCGAAAACCCTAAAATTAGTGAAGGTATAGGTCTAAGGTTAAAGCCTACACGGTGTAAGCATGGACAAGTTCACCAAAATGTAAAGGAAAATATATCTTTCCATAAATTTATTCTAGGCTAATTAAATACATGTAATAATAAAGCAAAAATAAGCCTTGATTAATTAATAACAAATTGAGGCCATTGATCATTAGAAATATATCCAAATAATTAAATTTGAAAGTATGAAAAGTAAATGTGATAAATAAAGGTAATAGCTCTAATCTCAATGAAGGAATAATCATGTTGTCACTTTCAATTCTAGATATCTTTGACTAGAATTTAGTATGAAATTTATTTGTGTAACTCCTCAAATTCTAGACAAGACTGTAATTTATCTAGGTTTGAGTTCTTGCATTAGGGTCACCTCCATTTTAATGGATTTGTACTTCTACCATATGAATCTTACTTTACTCAATGTGTGCCTCTACTCTTTGATTCACTTCTATTTTTTCCCTTTGCTCTTTACTTTGAAGACTAGTAGTACTTAGAAATACCTTTAGAGGGTTACTGGTATGTCACTATGGGACATGTTCTCCTAGGTCAACCCCTAGAAAAAGTGTGTTAAGAATTAAAAACAACAATCTCTTAGCTATGCAAATGCTCTAGAATGAATGTGTACATCTATATTCTTTTTAGTGCACCAAATTCAAGTGTTCTTCCTTGTAATGTAAATGATAATTAGATGAGATGTCTACATATTAGAGGATGATAAATGAATATAATTCAATGCCTTTAAATACAAGGGCATAGAAATTAATGTCACATCCCCTTTTTGATTATCTATTTGAAACATATTAATTGTGCAAATTTATTATTTATTATATTCCATATTTGTACTAGACTATAATGAGACAAATGATACTTTGTTTATCTTGATAGAATATTCATGATATAAAATTTGAATTATATGTAGTTGATATCTATTTAAATTATGATTATGATTTTTTTAACAAACTAACTACTATCTAGTTGGATATGAGGTGGTACAGGATAACTTTTTCTCCACCCATGTTGTGAGGGAGAATATCATCTAGGAGACAATGATAGATGGTGACAAGTTGAAAATTGAACCAATTAATCAAGACCCTCAAACACCTACACGAGTTAGTAATATGACTGTATATTAATGCATGATAGTTGCATAGTCGCATATTAGGTGTGATCGAAAGGTAGATTTTATTATTCAATTTAATATTCTAAGAGTTAATTTTTATTATAATTATCATGATAATATTATATAGTTTCTCATATTCTTAGTCTCCTATTAGTCGATCCAATTATGTAATATTATCTTATAATGTGATCTTATTGCAAATCCATTATTAGAAATGGTGTGCTTATGATATTATTATATTCTGATTTTATCACTACATGTAACCACACTCCATTAAGGCACATTTCTTGTGGTGGAGGCTAAAAATAGCCTATGTTAGTGGTAAATAAAGGAGGGAGAAGGTGGTAATTTCATGTAGTCATGATAGGAGGGTTCATAGAATGAACTGTCCAGACTGTGTAGCTAGAGTAAACACAACAGAAACAACTCCAAGATATGAAGCAAATGTATATTCAGTCATTCAATATATCATAGAATTCCAATACAAATTGGTCAGCAACATGCGAGCTTACAATTAGGGCTCACTGTCCTAATTACAGAATATAAGAATATGCTCAAGATATAACTTTGTAGCTCTTTCACAAAGAATTCAGACTATCGATCTTCTAAATCATGCTATCTACTTTCCTAGGCATCTATTACATCAATATATATCACCTCCAGATCATAAGATTCCTCCGCATCAGCCAAGGAAGATCACAAACTCTAATGAAGAGTTGTAATGTGTGTACACAGATAGGTCGGACCTAAATATGAAGAACTCCTCCACAAATGAATGGAATGATGTGTGGATCTCCAGGAAGGTCGGCCACAACCCCAAACAACATTGAAAGATGTGTCATTTAGCTCCGTGAGTCAAGAAATGCTCTACAAGTCTTCTCCTTTAGTTAATTTGTCTGAGACTGTCAAGATGCTTTGTTCTAAGAAAACAGTCGATCTTCTGATAGCGATAACTTTCTGATACTTAAACCAAATGCTCTGAGTTTTGGATATGTTGTGAGTGAATGTGTCTAGATACTAAGTCTAGCTCCACAAGGTTTGAAATGCAACTTCGGCAAAATGTGAACCAAAATACAGAAATTGCTTCTGTCTGAACTGACTAAACTAAACTGGGAAATGAAAGAAAACAAACTAAAATGCAAACAAACTGAAATGCAAATGTTTTTGGTTGATGCAAGATTGCTCTTGAACTAGGGATGCTCCTGCATCAGAATTCCAATAGATCATTATCTCCTTCTTCTGGTTGTGACTAAGATTGCAATAGAGACTAATTCTTATAGATAGATAACACTAGAATAATTCATCTTGCCTAAGAAAATAGGAAACAGTATCCTAGGTAGCATCATATAAGCTTACAAAGAAAGATCGGGTGGTGTGAGGAAGAAGTAGTTGAAGGAGTAATTGACAAGTAAGTGCATCATTGTTTAAAGTAAATGTGTAAGTGCATCATTGTTGAAAGTCTATGTAGTAATACTATTATTTGGTCAGTTTGGTGAATAAACAACAGCTATAAAAGAAAACTATATTTGAATATTGGTCATATTGATTTGATATTATGTTAATTCAACACTATCTCTAGTTATATCAATTTATTGTTCTTTGATTTGATATTGTCTTTGATAATGACTACAACTTGGTTATGTTTATCAAGTCATTGAGCCATAAGTTTAGATTGTTCATTGGCCATAGGGCTCGAAGAATGTTATTTTAAGTGATAGGTTATAGCAGGATTTGTCCTAGAGGCCACGAGAGGACCATGTAGTCTTGGCTTGTAGTTGTATATTTTCATCTATGTCAATAATAGTTCATTCAATCTTCTAATTGTAGTGTTATCATTGCTACTCATGGGTCATTCAATCTGCATAATTGCAGATGTTTTCATTATCTATCTTAAGATCTTTCAATCCTTTGCATGTCATTGTGACCCTCTACATAGTTTATCAAGGCATGATATTAACTAATGTCTATGATAGAACTTAAACCCTAGGTCAAGGTCAAAACCTTTGTTAATAACTAGATATAAACTAGTGTGATGTCCATTATAACCATCTTTGTTAATAAATTTGTGACTTAGAATCAGGGTCGATTACCTCTATCATTAATGTATAACCAAATGCATTTTTTTTTTACCATCACCATGGTCATATTAGAATTCCCTCTAGGTAGTTAATAATCATATGAGTCTTGGTGCTAAACAGTCTCTAGCCAACTTGATAGGAGCTATCAAATGTTGCTAACATTAGTAGCATTGCTATGGTACTTGAATAGGATTCCTAATAGCTCTTTCCTTCTATTATCATTCATAATGGCGATCATCTCAAACCCCATGGTAAAGGGGATTATCCATTCAGAAGCTATATAATACTACCTTATTGTGGTAGAATGAAATAATATAGTGGATGTTTATATGAGTTATAGACAGGTTGCATGTGACTATATATGTCGATAACATTGCATTAATTTTAAAGGTTCAAGAGAATCTCAATATTAGTATGCATCTTCATACAATTACATATGTATAAACTAGTATTAATTGTGGGTACACAATGTATTATCATTAAAGCATCAATATTATTATGTGAGTGTATTTCTATGGTTATAAACATAGTTATTCTTGTGCTTTGCATTATTGTATTAATTAAACCATCTCAAGGGTAAGGGCATACTATGAGAATGGAAACCATAGTTATTCTTATGCTTACATTATTGTATTCATAAACCATCTCAAGAGTAAGGGCATACCAAGAGAATGGAAATCATAGTTAATCTTATGCTTTGCATCTCAAGGGTAAGGGAATATCAAGGGAAAGGAAAACATAGTTACTCTTATGCCTTACATTATTGTATTGTTTAAAACCATCTCAAGGGCAAGGGCATACCAAGAGATTAGAACAATAGTTATTTTAATACTTTGTATAACTAGAACTAACTCTATGGTAAAGAATACCAAGATATTTATTAACAAAATTTATTTGTATTATTGGTCATATTATCTACCTTAGGAGGTGAGACCATCTCAGGGTAAGGAATACCATGATATTGGATCTTGATAAGTATATTCCAATTCTAAGACCATCTATTATAATAGAAATCTAGTAGGACCATCTTGGGGTAGAGTATACTAGGAGATTGGTGTCCAAAAGATGTTTTATAGTCTCACTAGCTATTAGTCATTAAGAAGAGTCAAGCAAGAGATAATAGTGCATGAATGTATGAGCCACATTTATGCAAGTAATAATTGAATGCATTGGCCAAAGTGATGCAATAGCTATAACCATCATCAGTTTACTATTCCTATAGGTTTCATGTTAGTCAAAAATCATAGTAGCTACAGGGTATCTAGGGATTGCCTAATTGACTACATGTGACAAGTATTCATATTTGCACTTGGTTCTCAAATTTGATTCTACTATAGACATCCCTATCTATTACCCTTGTTGAAGGGTAGGGCCTCTTCTAATAAGAAGATGAGTGAGGGATTGCTAGGTTTGTGGTTGGAGGTAAAGTGCTTAGATGATTCTATCCCTCCTATAGCTGGACAACCATATTGCTTGCACTTAGATGAGATAATTATGACTAATGGTCAAACCAAAATTGTAATGAAAGTCAAAACATGTATAATTGATGTACTCAAGTGGATTGGTAGGATAGTAGTCCTAATCTGGATTTGTATCTTATTGTTCTCTATGTGTAAACTTGTATCATGGAATTCTAAGTAATAATGTAATGTTGGCATCTTTTCTTTTCTTTGAATAGAGTTGATTAGTACTCATCCATTGGCATGCTTTGCATCTCAAGGGTAAGGGCATATTAGGGGAAGAAAAACATAGTCACTCTTATGCCTTACATTATTGTATTCCTTAAAACCATCTGAAGGGTAAGGGTGTACCAAGAGACTAGAACAATGGTTATTTTTATACTTTGTATAACTCTAGAACTAACTCTATAGTGAAGAATGCCAAGAGATTTGTACACAATAGTTATTTGTAGTATTGGTCATATTATCTACCTTAGGAGGCAAGACCATCTGAGGGGAAGGAATACTAAGAGATTGCAGCTAAATGCCATCTAAGACCATCTATTTAACAAAAGTCTAGTAGGACCATCTCAAGGTAGGGTTTACTAGGAGATTGGTGTCTGAAAGATATTTTATAATCTTACTATTCGTTAATCATTAGGAAGAGTCAAACAAGAGATAGTAGTGTGTGAATGGATGACCCACATTTATGCTACTAATAATTGAATGGTTTGGCCAAGGTAATGCAATAGCTATAAGCATAATCAATTCACTATACTTGTAGGTTTCATTTTAGTCAAAAATCATGGTTTCTAGAGAGCATCTAGGGACTACCTAATTGACTACATGTGATAGGTATTCATATTTGCACTTGGTTCTCATATTTAGTTCTATTGTAAATGTCCCTATCTATTACCCTGATTGTAGGGTTGAGCCTCTTCTAGTAGGAAGATGAATAAGAGATCACCAGGTCTGTGATTGGAGGTAAAGCGTTTAGATGATGCTTTCTCTCCTATAGGTAGAAAACCATATTGCTTGCACTCAGATGAGATTATTATGACTGATGGTCAAAACAAAATTGTAATGAAAGTCAAAACATGTATAATTGATGTAGTCGGTAGATTGGTAGGATAATAATTCTAATCAAATTTGTATCTTATTAATCTTTATTTGTAAACTTGTATCATGGAAATCTATTTAATAATGTAATGTTGGCATCTTTATTCAAAATGCGGAATCTATATGTTTTCTAAAAAATAAATTCAAAAGTTGTAGCATTTGTGAGTCATTTAATTTGTAATTATTCATTAATTGTTTTGTTTAGTGGGTGGCTTGTTACAATTAATCGTACAAACTTTTGTTAAGTTGGTCCTATGCAAGAAAGGAATGGGTAGGAGTTTGCTAGAATTTTAATTTTAATTGTGAAATTTCAAGGGTCAAGTTTGTGGCCATAAGGTTGACATTGCACTCGTGGAAATGACTATAGACATGAAAGGGCTCATATTAAGGTTGGAAACAAATATGTAGGGATAAGTATATGGATAGACATAATTAATACATATCTAGGGTGGACATATTGGAGTGTGTGTGTGTGTATGGACAAGATGCAAGATAAGTGCATAGGAATGTATGCAAACAGATGGGGAAAGGGTCACAAATTTGCTCAAGATAATGTCATTTGTTGATATGTAAATGTATTAAGGCATTCTCTCAAAGTGGACACAAAAACTATGTGGAAAATGGCATAGGTATGCAAATTTCACCATTACATTTTGCCCCCACCTTGGACATTCTCTGCCTTAGTTTGATGAATGTCTTAGAACCTAAACTATCATAACAATGATTTAGATCAATCCCAAGTGCCACAAGTTTGATTTTGACACTTACGAACTTGATCTTAAGTATGGAATTGATTTAAACCATGTGGAATTAATTTGATAGAGTGTGCCCAAGGATTTTCTCATCTTCACCTCCTAGATATCTAAATTTGTCAAGGTTGTGTCCAGAGACATTGTTGAGGAGTTTTTCTACTTAATAGATGAATGAGTTCTCCTAGGTCAAACCCCCTGATGGAGTAAATTAATAATGATGAGAAAGATTGAAGACAAAATTCATAGACATGTAGATCTAGCATATATCATGATGATACAATCTTGATGCCTTTATTACCTTTTAGAATTGAAGTGTGCTCTAATAATCCATCATGTGAAATTAAGTGGACAATGAATATCTTTAAATACCATAACATAGCAATATGTTACATGAAACATGTGCTAAGTTGGCTCATAATGACTATTAGAAATGGGCAAGAATGTTTGAATTTGAATTTGATGCCTTGCGATTTGGTCATCACTCCTATGCTCCTTGGTATTAACTAGGATCAATCTCATGTCATACATAAGTGATCTATAAGGATAAGGTGGTGATCTTAAGGTAGAGAGTGAATGTATGGTAATCAATGTCAATTGAGGTGAAATAGGAACAAATAGGTAGCAAATGTATGAGAAATTGTGCAAAATGGAGTGAAATGAAGATAGAAAAAGATTGGGCTATGAGCCAGACCCAACACAAGAGCATCTCACTTATAGATATATTATTACATAAAGATATCCCCTATCAAATTAAAAACAAAACTAAATAAAAATTGACAATGAATATACTAATTTTACCATTAAAAAAAATCCCCTATCTAAAGTCCCAATTTAATCTACCGAATGTCCCAATTTAATCTACCCAATGTCCCAATTTAATCTTGTGATATAGAATTAAAATCACAAGTAGTTGTTTTTTAATTTCACATTAAGAATCCTCATATCCCTGTTCACAAATGAAATTGGAAGGCACTTGTAGTGAGCTACACATGGATAGTTCATATTTTCAAGAGAAGAAACGCTGTGATCGTTACTACAGTTGTTATGCTGTTGTGAAGAGCTTGCCATTATAACATCCGGGCAAAAGCTCTTGGTGGTTTATGGAGTCACTAATATTCATTGAATGAGATTGATTTGGTGGTCAAGTTGCAGTGTGACTGATATACTAGTCTGTCCTAAAATTTAAAGGATAAAAGATAAGAAGGGAGCAATCCAAGAGTGTGTGAATAGTTTAATGAATGGCATACAATTAAATAATGTAGCAACTACTCCATGAGGGGACCAAATACGCTCTCAATCATCCTCTGCAACCACAAAGTAAAGCAAAATTAAGTGCAGACAAGGCAAGTTTGTTTCTCTGTCCCAAATTAAACGAACATGTGAAAAGCCTAATGCTAAAGCTGTCCAAGGCTGACACCCAGACTCCACTCACTATTATTGTTTTCCTCTTGTCTGCATTCAGCAGGGCCCTTATTGACCATGTAATTAACTCGTTTAAACTCTGGCACAATTAACTTGTTTAGAACACACAATGATGTCATCCAAATATACTCAGTACAATGTTGTTGAATAATTCTTTTAAGCCAATTAACATGGTTCTGTAGAAGGTGGTACTAATGTTGGATAATTCAAAAGGAATCTGTCGGTATACGTAAGTGGCCCATTTGGTGATAAACACAATCTTACATTGGTCTTCATCTTTTACCCATACCTAATTGTGTCTGGACAAGCCATCAAGTAAGGAGACATCTCAGAGCTAGCCATGGTCTATAGTATTTGGCTCATTAAAGGTAGAGGATAATTGTCTTTTTAAGAAGCCATATTTATGTATCAAAATTCAATGTGGGGATATCTCAATTTTTTTAAAGCATTACTACTAGATTCACTACCCATGTTGAGGAGGCTGTATCCCTTTCATATGTCACCTATGAAACATGGATATTCTAGTTTGTACGAGTGGTGGAGTTACTAAGTGAATGATATGTAAATATTTGAAATAGGTCTCAAGATCTTCACCAAAACATTGTTGCATGTTTTAATCCCGTTAGTTCAAAGATAAATCTGAATAAAACATAAAAATTGAAAGCATTTAAGGTTCAGAGATTCAGAAGAGAATTTCTCTAGGTATGATGAGGAGATGTTTTCTATCACGTATGCTTTGAAAGAATTGAGACATCATCTAGTCGTTGGTAAATGTATGATGAGGAGATGTTTTCTATCACGTATGCTTTGAAAGAATTGAGACATCATCTAGTCGTTGGTAAATGTGTGGTGGAGATAGATTACACAGGATTGAAGTTTTTCTTAGATCAATATGATTGGGATGATGAGTCACAAAAATGGGTAAGAAAAATCCAAGATTATGATTTTATCAAAGAAAGGGAAAAGAATGTGGATGTCGATGTCTTTTTCAGGATGATTTTTTTTTTTTTTTTTTTTGTATGTTTCTATCATTCATAGAGATTGGGGGTTTCCTATCATGGTAGATTATGCCAAGGATACATTTTCTACTAACATTTCAGATGAAATTGTGAAGGATGACATGTTTGTACTAGCAAATAGACTCATTTTGTATAAGGATAGAATATTTCCACTGCTTGAATCAAAGATGAAATAATTTTTTTGAGAGCATCCTACATAAGAGAAAGATTCTCATGGAGAAGCTCTGAGGAGAAGGGTCTCAAATTCATAAGGGAATACATCACCTACTAGCAAAATGAAGAAGAACATAACTTTTTGGTAAGTTTGTTGCAACCATTGCGTGTTCATCATCAAGATTGGAAAAGTGTGTTCAAGGATGTCGTTGTATGTATTTTTGGGATACATGATGAAGATTTCAATTATGATGTGGGTAGATTAAATGAGTATGTCTACTTTATTGCTATCCATTCTAAGTTCAGAGCATGTCATGAAGTAGAATCATTTTTAAGAGAGGTGTAAAAGTTAGATGGTTGTCTTGAAAATATTATCAGTGATAAGGATGGCATATTTATCAGTTTAATTTGGAAGGATTTTTTTGGTTTAACTTTCACCAAGCTCATGTCTAGTGCTAGTGCTTATACACAGACAAGAGAACAAGCAGAGAAAGGGAGGTTATGGATGGAAGAAGATTTGAGATAACCTACATGCCAATAGGTAGCATGGATCAATTGGTTGAACCTTGGGGATTCCTTCTACATCGTCACACATCACAGGTTCATTGGTATGGTTCCACTCAAGGCATTGTGTGTTTATGGTGTACTAATTTTTATGGGTTTGGTGATCACACTAAAAAAATGGAGGTTGTATGTCCCCTCACAACTATGAGTATTCCAACTTCTAGTTTAATCAGGGTGGTGCAGAAGAACATGATAAAGGAAGATTAGGGAGTTTACAAAAGCTTTGCAGGAGATTATAGATCAATTTGAAGATGCTACAACACAAAGGAGAAAATAAAACACCACACAATCAAGTATAGTGTGTGGAATGATATGTAAATCTTCTAGAATGATTTAGGATCCTGGTGTCACATAATTAGATAATTGGGAAAGAATAGAGTATTTTGAGCTTGCATTGCTTGAGAACACACAATTTTGGAAAGGGCAGACTTGTTTGCCCCTTTTTTGATTAATTCCAATTGGAGGAATTAATAGCCTATTCCAATAATTTCCAATGGGTTAAGGTAAGAAAAATAAATGGTTTATTTAATATTTAATTTAGGACCCATGAGCAATTATATTTTCACAGGTGTTAAGGGTCAATTAAATATTAAAATACTAATGTGCTGGCAACTCCAATTAATTAAATATCATTATTTTGAGTATTTTCCCAAGGAGGGAGATGGACATCCATAAATGGAATATATTATAATTTTCAAGAGGCATTGTTAACTCCCAAATTTAAAATTAGCCAGATTCTATGATGGATATATGATCGGTTCTATGACAAGTTGCCATTGGGAGTTATGGAGTAATTTTAGTTGGAAATTATGAGAAAGATCTAGAGTTATTTTCATTTATTTTATTCATTTCCCACCAAAGAGGGGTATTTGGATTTGGTCCTCTATTTATTTGGAGGCAATTACACATTTCAAGCATCCAATTTTACTTTACAAAAACTCTGTCAAAGTTTATATTGAACGCACTTGTGTTCAAGCAGATCAAATATGAGGATGGAAACCCTTGGGTTTGTTGGAGATCAAAGGACAAAAATATTTTGGTTAAATATTTATAGGATGAAAATCCTTCGTCTACAGGAGAGCAATCTCATCCAGAGGTTGCATTAGAGCTTATTGGAATAGTTTGCAGATTTTGGTGTATTTGCTTGCAGTTTTTCAAGTGTTTATTGTAATGGGTTGATATATAGATTTTTATGTCATGTTGTTTGTTGTCATAAGTGTTGTACAATAATACTTTTCTATACATGATGATTTCCAGCATACCTCTTTTATTTTTTGGTTCATTTTTATGTAATTTGGTGTCAAAATTATTGAATCTAGGGCATTGAAAGCATCTTGTTTGAAGTAGTTTGTGTGGGTCTATTATCATTTTTTTTGTAGTTTCTATATTTGTTGTTATCATAGCGTATTAATGTGTGTTTCATACTTCCAAAGCATCAGTACAAAATATTTGGGTTTAATCTCTCTATTGGTGTAGAAATTGCCAATTTGTGTTGATTATGTAAAGGTTTTCATGACCAATTTTGCAATAATATTCAAGGTTGTTGTTCCTAATATTTTTTAGAAATTTTTATGTGTGTTTTTCTATTTCTAAGGGTTATTTATCTGTTATAAGATGTTTGGGAAGTTTCCAAGTGGTTTGGAGTTGAAATTGCCAAAGTTTGATGCATATATTGGTTTAAAATTGATGTACAGTTGTGGGTATTTCTTAGAAATTTTTGTGAAGCATTTTATTGAAGATTCAATCATATATTTTGAGTCATATTATCTGTGTTATTTTATATTTTGATAAATTATAGAAAATTTTCCATTTGGGACATTACAAATGCACTCAAATCTAGTGGAAAGACTAGTAAGGAGAAAGGTAAAAGAGTTGCTCGTAGAGTAATAGCAACCTCAATAGTAAGCAAGCAATTAAGAAAGGTTCAATTAATATGGCAAACTTGTCTTGACTTAAGCCTAAATTGTAAAACATTGTCAAAAGTACTAGCGTTAAGATTAAGACTAGATAGTCCTCTTGAAAATGATACTTGGGCTTTCAATGGTAGGCTTCCATGAGTTGATAAGAAGCTAATTAATAGCACAAAGGATTAAATTGAATGATTTTGGCACTCTAACTCTAGAGTATAACCCAATGTAAAAGATGTTTAAAACTAATAATTAGCGATCAAGACCACACACCACATCCTAAACATTACTTAGAATATAGTCAAACAAATAATTTTGTGAAACACATCCAAGTTTGACAATATCACAAAGGGCATTTGAATCTTGTAAGACCTTTTACTGTATGCCTCATAAAATTCAAAATGCATGTTGTTTCAAATACCACGTGGAGTTTTCTATGTATCATGAACTATTATGTAATATTTATTCTACTTTTCACACTAATGAAATGTTATAGGAGTGTGGTGCAATTCAACTACCAAAGTCATCCAAGGACTTACTAGATTTATTTTTATGTGTTAAGAGATGATGGTTGCATTTTCTATAAAAATGATTATTTAAATGAAAAGTGTTTACAATGTGGTGGGTTATCAAAGTTTATATCATGTATTCATGAAGACAATGAGTATGATTTTGGAAAGAAAATGGTTGAGAAAAAAGAGATACAAAATAATGAAATACAATTTGAAGAGTGCAGGTGAAGGTTTCAAATGTGAGTTGATTACAAGAGAAGTGTTGCTAATTTTATTTCTAATTTTAAGAAAGATCTTTTTTTACAAGTATGACAAACATAGCCACAAGTCTCAATAGTTAGATCAATATTTCAAGACGTGTAAAGATTTTTTCCCAACTAGAACTATTGTTTATGTAGTTGATTTTGTAAAAAACTACACGTTACAACCACAAAATGAAGTCCAATCCCAGTACTATAATTCTATTCAAATTGTTATTTTTTATCACATCACATATAGATGTGCCCTTGAGAGTATAGAAAGGAATAGGAAGAGTGAAATACAATTTAAAGAGTGGAGGTGAAGGTTCCAGATGTGAGTTGATTACAAGTGTTGCTAATTTTATTTTTTATTTTAAGAAAAAACTTTTTTACAAGTATGCCAAACACAACCATAGGTCTCAATGGTTAGATCAATAGTTTAGGATGTGTAAAGATTTTTCTAGACTAGAACTATTGTCTCTATAGTTGATTTTACAAAAAACTACACATTGCAGCCACAAAATGGAGTCCAATCTGAATACTATAATTCTATTCAGATTGTTATTTTTCTTCACATCACATATAGACATGCCCCCAAGAGTACAACAGAGAATAGGAAGATAGTCAGATAGTACCATTTTTACATGAGTGATGATCGATCTCATTCATCAGAGTATGTGCAATATTATTTTCAATAATTTTATGAGTTCTTATAGGAAAAATAAATTAAAATGGTTCAACATCTCATTTGGTCAAATAACTGGACCGGTCAATTCAAGAATGCTCATATGTTCTATTGGTTGAGTAGAATGCATGCAAAGAAGGGTATACCTCATATTTGGAGTTTTTTTAAGTTGGGCATGAAAAAGGGGAGCATGATGGAGTGGGTGCATGCGTGAAGAGAGCTCTAGTTAAAGAATAACTAAAGATTCAAGGTGGTGCTACATTCAATGATGCATGTTCTATTATTAAGTGGTCTATTTATGCATTATCACAAGGATTGGCACTTGATTCAGAAGTGTGCAGGTTCTTTTTGTTGGTTGATAAGGGGATAGTGGGAGAGAAATTAGATTGTCAAAGAATCAATGAATCATCAAAGATGCATTCATTTTGAAGATCAGATATAAGTACATGGACTATTTAGACACAAGAATTAACTTGCTTTTGTGAGATTTGTATTAAATGTGATTAGGATTATTGTGAGTCAAGTGAGTGGGTAGATACGTGGATTCCACAATACCTAACCCCTTTATCTCAAGCTCATTCATCTTTACTCAATGACATGGAGAGCTCATTTGACTATGAACATCTTTCAGACCTTGTACAATCATGCCATGTTTATTTGTTATTGCACCACATGGGAATGAAGAGAGATCAGACTATTTGTTGGCATGATGTGTGCAAGGAAAACATAAGCTAACATAAGCTATGATAGATGATGATGGGTTCATATATCCTACAGGATCAGTTGTTATTGTTGGGACTTGGTTGTGAACATATATGATTAGAAATAATGGCATACCTGTATTTGAAGACTTTGAGAATCACAAAACCATACTCATGTATTTGCACCTAGTTGTAGCAACAAATGTTAAGTTACTGAAGTATCATGTAAAACTAAAAATAAAAGAACTATAGACAATTAGTAATGTTGATCATGAAGAAACAATGGATACTCTAAAGGTAAGAGATGACCCCTTAGGCACGCTTGACTAGAATCTAAACTCCCAGATGGCATGGGTATCACAATCTTCATCTGTCATATTCTTGTTTTTTTTTGCATTTTTTGGAATTATTTTTTTTGCTCCATAAATTGTGGGAAAGGGCCCACAACCCTTTATTAAAACATAAACAAAAACCATATGCACCAAACTTGCCATGCAAGAAGCAAAGAAGAATAGAATGAGAGACAGAGAGGAGCCTAGAGGAAGAAGAAAAATCCTACACAGAACTATGAAGAAGAAATAGGGGAACTCGAAACCTCAAGAAGAGACATCTACAGAAAGCTAAACACAACAAAAGACTCCAAACCTATGCAAAACTAAACTCTTTTATTAATCTTCCTAGAAAGAAGAGCATCCATGGTCCACTGAGAGCCTTCCTCAATAGTTTCCTTGCCTTCCATGTGAATCTTTTCGCCTCTGACTTCCTCCCTTTTTTCTTCCTCACACCACCACAATCTAGTTTGGCTTTGCTACTCTCAATCTATGAAATCCCACATTTCCAAGGAGGGGACAAAGCAAAGTCTTGATCAAAACCAGGGTCCAAATCATCCAAACCCTCCAAGAAGGGAAAAGTGCCTTCCGACTCAAAACCATCCTCCTCCACCTTAGAAGGAATATCAGACATATTAAAATGTGGAATAACAGGAGAAGGTGGAACTGTTGAAGGTTGCGCTAGAGGGAGAGACTCTGAAAGCTGAACAAAAACAGGCCCCGAAGAAAAATTTGGCTCCATAAAGCAGCCATGGTTCCTCCAAATGAAATCATCATCTGGGGTTCTAGGCTTCTTCATCCATTTTTAAGGCACACATGCCTAAATCTAGATAAACACTTAAAAGTGCATGCCTCAATTTTGTGACCCAAGTTGTTGCAACGAAAGCACCTAAACGGAAACCCTTCAAAATTTAAAAATCAAGTCCATGAACCAAAGGAAGAAGAGAGAATCCAAATAGAATGAAAAAGAGGTTTTGAAATGTCAACCATAGCATAGACCCTAATGAACCTGTGAGCGAAAACCACCTCTTCCGAGTCTAACTTAACAAAGGGGCCCACTTGATTGATTAAATTTCTGATAAGATCAACACTTCACATAACCAAAGGTAGATTGTAAAGCCTGATCCAAATAGGAACATTTGTGATCTTGGTTGAAGTTGGGTCAAAGAAAGGGGTCCATGGGGTAAGAAAGATACCTGATTGCCTAAAAAACCATGGACCGTTCTGAACCACAAAATTACAATCTGCAACATAGGTGAAGGTAAACAAAAAGATCCCAAAATCCAAAGGTTCAACCACTAGGGCAGAGAGATTGCTCCAGGTTGATTTAGCCCATTCTACAACCGAATCATAGGACGGTCGTTTCCACATAAATCCCAATATCAAAGAGTGATCACCAATGTCAAAAGAAATCTCCTTTACACAGTCATCAGAAATGTGAAAATCTAACGTGTTACATCCCCAACTTATAATTAGACCTAATCTTAACCTTGCATGGTAATCAGGAGGATTAATCATAGTCAACTGATTTGATATTATGGAAATATCTGATTTAATCTTTGATTATGAGGTTAATGATTGATGATAGTTAGTTATGAAACTATTTGTTCATATGAATATTTAATTAATTTGAATTGTGAAATAGATGATGATGCACTGATCATGGTTTTATGGTCCTAAGTGTGAACAGGAAAATGTAACGTCCTTTGGAGAAGGGAGGAAAGTATCATCCAGGAGGAAGAGTTAGATGACGGGAAAAGGGGTCAATTAGCCATCTAAGCATCAGACTTTGTCCATTGAACTCTGGCTATTAGGGTGAGTTACGTCTCCTCTCTCAACTGGTCAATTAGACTTTACTCGACATCTTTATTTTTGAATTGTCAAAAAGTCGTTGGTCACAAGGACATCATGTTGAGTTGTTTGTCGATATCGGTAAAGTTGCTAGGGACCCTTTGGCTCCATGCTCTTTTTCTGCATTTTGTTTCATGTCTATGTCTATTTAATTATCTATGTTTTGGGGTGAACGATGCTTTCTAGGGGAGCAATGCTCGACCCCATAGTCTCATCGTAAATATGCAACCCAAACTAATAGAGTTGATATTATTAACACTTATGTATATCCCTAAACCCTTAGATAAGGGTGTGTAAGTATATTTATATACATAATTCATTTGGTTGAATTTTGTTTTTGAGGCCGAATATGATTAATAATCATATTATCTTTTTATTTAATGTTGTTATAAGTTGGTAGGGGCACTCGGCCAGTCATCACCCACGAGGAGTGGGAAGGAGGGTGGCGGCTAAGTAAACCCTATTTCCATGCCTTTATCCTTGCCAGTCGATCAAATGATGGAAAGGTGGTAAGCCAAATCTTAGGAAAGATAATCCTAGTTTGCATGCATGCGAAAAGAATCAGTTATTACCGATTGGATAGAAAGAGACTTGACTCTCTTATTTTTTTGGGCAAGTATTGTTTTGTCAGATGTTCTTGGTGTGTTGCTGGGAGATATGACTCTTGAAGGTGAGATATAGATAGTATTCTTCTTGCAGGGGTATCGTGGTTACACCAGAACCTCAGGGAGTCGAGCTAAGATCTACGTATGCTTTGAGCCAGCGATTACATTCGAACAAACTCTTGTTTAGGTACAAGATGAAGTTCAGTTTTTTATATTTGATATCATACTTATTATTATAATTCTTTTATCATGCATATGAAAGCATCGACGATGTTGACATGCGCAAGAATCAATTGCTATACTGTGGCTTACTAAGTCATATTGGTCACATAGTTGTTTGTTGTGTTTTAAGAAGGTGATTAAGTATTTCTATTATCATTGTATAGTCGCATATATACTACTATGTATACATATAACCCACAGCCACTTGAATATGAAATACATGCGAAATGCATATGCAAAGCTCACTGTGTGTCATACGGCAGAGAGCTAAACTTTATTTTAACTCTTATTTGTCATGTCATCGTAGGATGACTGTGACAATGGGTTCAATGTTATCAATGACTACCTATGATAAAACCTGATAGGGTTATCATTTTTATTAAATAGATTTCAAGCCATGAAAACTGTTATAATGTCTTATAATGTCATCTAATAGCCATGAAGGCTTAGACTGTATGCTATTTATAAAGCCAAATAAGGCAACGGTAGAGTATTGAAGTAATAGCTGAGAGTATCGGTGCATACACTCAGTAGAGTTATGATAATAACTAAGACCAAATTGTATTACAATGAAGATTGTTCTAGTCTTGGTGATAAATATCGTATTGAACCGTTGTTCTTTACCTTTAAATTTATTACCTTGAAGTGCAAGAAGTAGACCTTCAATTGCAGGTAATGATTTCTTTTGTGCATACAATGTATTTTGATACTACAACGTTTTCCCATGATAATGAGAAGGTTCTTGTAGACATGTTGTTGTCTTTTGACTCCTATGGGTATGAGCCTTATCTCCTTAAGGGAAATTTATTCTTTGAAACATTTTTTTTACAAGAATAGAACATTGATACCAGAAATCTTGTTGAGCAAAGATAAATGAATGCCTTCTTTTCGCATGGCTAATCTTCTTATTCTTTAAGAATTGGTATCATGAGGGCCTCTTGGTAAAGAACCTTTGTTAAAGGGAATCGACTCTATGAGTCACTACAAGTTCACCCATTGATATTATGTTCTGAATACAAACCTTGAAATTAGGTAAATAAGGTAAACACCAATCGGGTAAGGTTAAGTGTTGAAAACATGAATGAACTTATTTCAATATGAAAGTGCAGGACAGAGTGACATGGAGTCACAGATTCCCTATAATAGTGCTTGACTGTTAATGATAGTTATTATGATAACTATGATGTATCTTATGTATTTAAAAGATATGTTGACTCCTTATTGAAGAAGGAGAAATTGGATAAGAGGTAAGTTGTATTGCCTTGTAGGCGGCATTAAGTGCATGTTGGGTTTATTGGAGGAACTAATTCTCCTAGATAATTATATACTTATGAGAATAAATATTATGGTTAGTATGAAACTCTTGTATTGCAACGTAAATGAAATCCATCTCTTTTCGAATGGCCATACTTCACGAATGACATATAAGACATTAAAACCCATGAGGATACTTGAGATAGAGTATTTTTAGTAAGACCGTCTTATTAGACTATTATGATATAAGTCTTAAATGACATGAACTGAATGTAAACCTTGTGATAGGTCAACATCAAACTGTGAACCTAGGAAGGTCATAAGTTGGAAAACTTATTTTGGCTATTAACATTTTGAAAGATGGGAATAGGATGACGTGGAGTCACAGGTTCCTTGTTATGAAAGTAACCCTTTATATTTGATGTACTCCAAAGATAGGATTGATGGTACTAGAATTGGACTATAAATTGAACTGAACTCATTTTGTCTAGACCTAGAGAGGTCGACTAAGCATACTATAGGATAGACAACTTCTAAGTCGATTCAGGGTGGTGGACATACAATGACGTTCATTGCGTAACGTACATGTATGTAAATCTTTGGCCAAAGTAATGCACCCGTCTCTGCATGCATTGTCGGTCCACAATGCTCCAGATGGCATAATGTCTCCAGTAGTGTCATGCATAGTTAGAGTGAATCGATAGTTGTGTGACCGTGAGGCATTATGAAGGACACAACACTAGATACTCAAATGGCTAACCTAACGGTTCCTTATATCTATACCTTCTGTGAAGGATAAGGCCGCTTCCAGATGGGAAATTGTGTAGGGGACCGCCAGTCTGTGGTTGGAGGAAAAGCACTCGGATGATGCTCTCCTTCCCAAGCATGAGACAAGCCAAGGCTTATGAAGACAGATGTCAAGAGTTCCAAATGCAGTTATTTTTCATTATAAGACTTGATATTCAGTTATTATGTATAATTTGATAATTGATGCCTTGAGCATAGTTTTGTACATGCATAGTGAAGGTTATTCACTAATGAGATGTAATTGGATATTGTAATTCTAAGCTTTGTTATATTATGTTTAGAATAGCATGCCTAGTTGTTGAAATGATAATGAATCATTATTGTTTAACATTGATTCGGATAATCATGTTGATAACTATTAAGATGAATGTTTATGTTAATTTTTGAGCATTATGGAATTAGATGTTACATATGGTATCAGAGCTACCAGGTTCAATACATGGACCTATGAGCTCACTACATAATGATTTTCTTTATCCAACATTAAGAGTTGTTAATGCTTGGATGTTCTTATGCCAGAATGGTAAGAATAAGAACAACACTCAGAAAGAAGGTAACAGGAAAATGGACACTACCTTAAGGCCTTGAGGGAGTGAACCTCAAGAATGAAATGTCTTGAACAAATTGGTTGGTTGGTAGGAGCATGGTTGGTTGATAATGAACCCTTCACTGATGTTGTTAAATGCATCAAGTAGGAGATGAGGAAAGCAGTTAGGATTACTGCTCCTGTCTCTGAAAATGAGTCGATGAAACCCTCTGCACCTAAGGAACCAAACTTGGAAAAAGATCATAAGGATCCTAATGTTACTAGGGAGGTTGTGGATGAGTACCAGTGACTACGTCCACCTCCTAAAACTGATTTGGTAAATCTCAAGAATGAGAAATGAAATTGGGAAGGTATCACAATCTGATAATAACTTGTAGTAGCAACATATAAACAAAATTTCACAATTTTGGATGGATTATATGTAATCCATGGAAAACTATAGTGCATTGAAAGATTCTAGCAAATCTCTCCTTTCTTGTTAAAGATTACGTGAAAGAGAATAGATTTATGTTATGAATGGATTCAATGATATGGAAAACTAATCCATGATTAATCTGCAAACTTCAGGAAGAAGCAGATTGCAGCAAGGTTCAATTAAGAACTAGGATGGGAGATCACTAGGATGAAGGGCAACCTTCAGGGCACTCCGAATCTAAACTCGACCAAATCCTTGCTTTGTTAAAAGAGACAAGAACGAGAGTAGGAACTCTCGAGTAGGAGGTCAGGGGTCGACAAGGACCCAAGTGGGATGCCCATGATGGGGGTGATGATGAGGTACGTCATAATAACACCACCCAAAGTGAGTCCAGAGAGAATAACTCTAAGGCTAGACAAGAAGTGGATAGAAGGAGCCATATGGCTTTGGAATTATCCTGAGACATGAAAAAGGTTATACCTACTCCTTAACAGTGATGACAACAAGTAGTATGGGATGCTTGATTGTCATCATAGTTGGTTGTGAATGTGTACGTTGTTACCCTAGTCCTTAACCAGTGATGACAACAAGTAGTATGGGATGCTTGCTTGTCATCACAGTTGGCTATGAACTGGGAAAAATGATGGGAGCTTATGTGAATCAGTGAACCAGGGACTTTATGTGTTATCACACTTGAGCCCTTGTCAGTGATGGCCACAAGTAGTATGGGATACTTGTTGGTCATCATAGTTGGCTGCAAATCAAGAAAAATGATGGAACCCATGGTATACCATTAGGTATACCAGCATTCCTTTTGGAATACATTTGATGACTTGGGGATCAAAGAATTTCTACAAGGGAACCCTAGAGAAATCAAACTAAGACAAATTTCTGCCCTACAAATGAAAAGAGCTCAAAGAAAGGGATGCCAGCTTTTTGCTATCAAAATGGAAAAACTAAATGGTTTTGAGGAAACCAATTTCCAAGATGATATAATGTTTTACGAATCTCAGAAACTCAATGAAATTGGGAAGGAGTCCATAGATCAGGAAAGATCAGATATGGATAGGTACTTTTTTTTTCTTAGAGATTTTGAGGACGTATTTCTAGATGAGCTACCGGGATTACCTCCTAAAAGAGCTTTTGACTTCTCTATAGATATAATTCCAAGGTCAAAATCTATATCTAAAGCTCCCTACAGAATGACTACTATAGAGTTAATGGAGCTAAAGGCTCAATTTTGGGAATTGTTGGATAAAGGGATGATTAGACCCAGTGTGTCACCCTAGGGAACATCAGTCATTTTTGTGAAAAAATTTTCTAAAAATTGCATATCCTATAACCTCCTTACAAAGAAAAGGCAAGAAATTTGAGTGGTCAAAAAAGTGCCAGGAGGCCTTTGACCTGCTGAAGGAAAAATTGACTTCAGCACCAATTTTGAAAGTACATGACCCAAAGGGTCAATTTGTAGTCATTACCGATGCCTTAGGGGAAGGCTTAGGTGGTGTACTAGTCCAAGATGGACAGGTCATCCCGTATGAATCACATAAACTAAAAAATTATGAACAAAACTATGTCCCACATGATTTGGAACTGGTGTCATGCCCGCATTTCCCATGTGGTCACAACACAAAACACATGTGTCATGTCCACATTTGCCATGTGGTTATGACATGAACTGTGAAAAACTTTTCTACCTATCCCTAGGAACCCCCTCGCACGCGTCTGTGTGCTCGGTGGCAATACGCCTAAGGCGTAAACATGTCAACATAATCACTAAAGTGGAGGTTGTCAAGGGGGTATGCGACACATAGTGTGTCACGTCTAGGGTTAGACTGGTTTAATCTGAACCCTAAGTTTCCTAAGTGAAGATGATTTCAACATCGAACCCTAACTTAACTCAGATCGAAAAGTGATAAGTAGAACAATGGCAAGAACGCGCGTGATTCAAGTGGAATGATGGAATGGAATAAATAAAACATCGCATAAAATAAGCCTAGGAATCTAGCAAAATTTCGGCAGCATAACGCGTCTTCGATAAATGCAAAATAAATTTTAAAATAAATCACCAATAAAGGATTAAGTAAAATCTTAAAATAAAAATTAAATTAAAACTAAAGGACCAAATTTAAAAAGATTTAAGAATAACATAATAAAATAAAGCCTAGTGACAAGACGTCAGATAAAATAAGAGGGAGAGTCGAGTCCGTTATTAAATATAATTATGTTTAATAACTAACTCAAATATAAAATTTAGCAGGAAAGAGAGTAATTAACTCATCCCGTAAAATAATAGTAATGAAGGGAAAATAGATATCAATTAAAAGGGGTAGAAAGAGAATCCCACAAGGGAGGAGAAAAAAATAAATAAATGAATTTAAATAAAGGGAAATAAAAATTCTTCCCCCTTGAATAATAAAAAGAAACATTTATCCCTACGGTAAATAAAAATATGAATAATAGAAACAGTAAAACTCAAAATGCAATGAAATGAGAAGTGACCTCCCCATTTAAAATAAAGCCCAATCTGAATGAACACAAGAATTAAAAGAAAATAAGGCCAAACTAAAAATAGAGGATTTTAAAAGTAATAAAAGTCAAATATCCTCTAAAATAAAATAACATTAAGTTTTAAATGAAAATCCCCAATTCAAAATTAAAGATTGATTTCTAAAAGGAAACCTTAAATGCATTTTATTATTCCTCCAAGTTTTGCTGCCCTAATTACATCTATTTTCTATTCTTCTCAAAGCCCTAATCTCTTATTTCCTCCTCTTTCTCTCACTTGTTTTGTTTTCTCATTTGTTGCAGGTAGGGTTTGGACCAGCATTTGGTGACCATACCTCCATGAGGTTTGCATAATGGAGTCTTTTTTTTTTTTGTGTTGCAAGTTCCAAGCCCCCTCTCTTTTGACAGAAGAGTTAAAATATAAATAAATATACCTCATTAGGTATATGCCACTGAAATGCTGCAATCTTTTGTTTTCTTTTAAAACAGGGTTAAATGAAGGGGACGCCGACGGCGGTAGCGGCGGACATACCGGCAGAGCTGAGGGCCAACTGTGGAGTGGTGCAGGGGCAGCGGGATATAAGGGTCCGCGGAGGAGTTTGGGCGGAGGTCGCGACTACAGAGCGCGAGGAAGGGTTTGTTGAATGCTGCGGTGGAAGCGGGGTTAGGGGGTGTGGGGGAGGAGGCTGTTTGTTGAATGCTGCGGTGGAAGCGGGGTTAGGGGGGTGTGGGGGAGGAGGCTAAGCCTCCTCCCCCACACCCTTTCACACAAACAAACCTGTTGTGGGTGTCACCACCGCTGCCCACGGTCCCTTATCTTTTTATTTTTATTTTTATTTTTATTTTTTGTTAAACCTAAAAACTATAACCAGAACACAGTCCGTCCATACTATAATTTTTGACCCCTTCTTTCTTGCAATAAAATACCCTTCAAAATATATATATATATATATATATATATATATATATATATATATATACATGAGTATATATATATGTATATACTCCAAATGACTCACCAGTCCAAACTAAATTTCACAGTAATAATTATCTCATTTTATTTTATTTTTGTAAATACATTCTAACATATATATCATATATTTATACATATAAGTATATAAATATATATACCTCCAAGAGTATATGTATATATATACTTATATATAAGTATATGTATATATACCAAATGCATAAACAGGTTTTAATACATGCTTACACAGTAAATAGAAATTGACATTTAGCTTGACTTACAAACAGCAAAATAATAAATATATTTAATGCTACCCCCATTGTTCAATTTACCCAAAAACAAAGTGAAGATAGAGGATTTCAACTTCTAACCTCATATATTTTTTTTTGAAAATTAATATTCCATTTCTAAATAACAATTAGATAACCAACATTTACTCCTCTCCTTTTTTTTCTTGTGTGCAAAAGAAAGAAAAATAGAGATATATTTTGTTTTGAAATAATCCTATATGACAAAATGAGCATACTTATCTAATCTTCCTAACAGCAATTAATTAAATAAACTCAACAAACAGAAACTTAATTTAAACTTCTCTCTTTTTTTTTCTTTTATGCAATAAAATTTATCCTACAATTAAGATGTATTTCATACTTTAAGAGTATAATAGCAGAAATGTAAATACAATTTCTCTTTCTTTCATGGAATGGAATAAACTTTATTCAGCAATAGTCACACACACACACACACACACACACACACACACACACACACACACACATATCTCTTGGAAAGAATGTGACAGAAAAATAAAACAACTCATGTCCTTCTCAACACAAACCAACTCCACACAAGGGGAACAAACAACTGTTAAATAAACTGAAATTAATGTTTTCATTACAACATTTACCACAGCCAACTCCAAGGCAAGGAAAACTTAACAAATCTTACAATAAGGCCACCATGGCCATGGCTCAAACAGCCAATAAAACTACCACTAGAACCACACAAGAAGGGCTTTCATCCACTTCATTTCTCCACTCAAAACCTGCAAGTAAACACAACAAAAGGAGAACATTCCAGCCACTACGAAAAGCTCTCCTCCCTACTGTAGACCCGCAAGTGGGTCACCCCTGATCTAGGGAGGTAGGGATTCACATAGGTATGACATTCCACAATAAGAATCAACTTCAATAACACAAAAACAGCCCATAGGTTTAACACAAAACTCAACTCATGAAGATGAGTTTGATGAGGGTAGGGAATGGACCCCTCAACTTCAAAGGGCTCCCAAATGATAAAATATCAAGCTCATGGCCTCAAGCCAAAATCTCCAAAACACCACTCTCCACAAAAATCACAAATAAGCTCCATGGCACTCTTGCCATTCAATAATCTCCTCAACAAATAAAATCCCTCAAGGTATAAATACATAATGTGGGAGAGACCTCAAGGAGGTTCCTTTCCCCTACCCAAACAAGTTGAGCATTACCTCCATTGGAGGTGCTCTCACCATACTCCCATCCCAACAAAAACAATGCAAACAACAAAACAACCAAAAACTATATCACAATACATTAAATAAGCAAGGGTGAGAAACAAGTTTAAGAGGCTTACCTTCAAAGCCCTATAATGGAAGCACATTTGGTAAGAGATCCAAGCCTTCCAAATCCTTCCAATCTTCAAGAAATTCCTCTAACTTTCCCAAACTCCTCCAAAATAGCAAGAAAAAATAAAATTGCAAGAACCCCACACTCCTCAACAAGAGGAGATAATATAGGCCATCAATTTAGCCTTAAGGAATGAGAAAGTGACACTTGTCACCTTCTCCTTCCTCCTCCCATGCCACTTGCAAGGGAGAGGAAGTGTGAGGATGACAAGTGTCATCCTCCCATTCCCTCTCAATCCTCACCTTATCCACTTGTGCTCTCACACGTGTGAGAGGACAAGTGGTGAGGTGGCAATCCCATTCACACCTTCAAGAGGATAAGGGACGCCATATGGCATCCTCTTATTCTCTCAAAGATCCATCTCCCTCCAAGATGCTCTCACACGTGTGTGAGAGTCTTGGAGGAAGCTCCCACACACTTGGGAGTCTTGGAGACCTCCCAAGTCTTCCTTGGGAAAGGGTTCCCAAACTTTGGGAAGGGAGATGAGTCTTTCCCAAGGCATGACTCATCTCCCACCTTCCCTTATTTCAAATTTCGTCACTTTTACTAAACCATAGTTTAGAGTGACCAAAGGTGAGTCAATTCAAGGGTTAGATCATCCAAGTTGACCCTAGACCTATGGGTAACCACCTAGGGTAACTTTTGGGACACTAGGGTTCATAAAGGGGGTTAAAAATCCACTTTTAAATGGCCTCAACAAATAAAATAAATACCAAGTGGTGTAAATCAAGTAAAATTTATACAACACTTATTATTAATCAATTTAAACAAAAAGGATACTAAGGCCAAAATAATAAAATTAAATCAAGCACTTAAATCAACATTCAAATTCAAACGTGATCCTTATCCCTCTTGGGAATGGATCAGTTTTACAGGGGATAACATAGTGTGAATTCTACCTCCAATTTCCCGTGGCTAGGGAATGTAAAACCTGCACATCTCGATCAAGTATCAATCATATCATGAGAAATCATAGCCGAAGCAACTGGAATTAAATTCACGCAATCGAATACAACAATAATCATCAATACATAATTTCAAATTAATCTACAATTTTCAATCACATGTCAAATAGTCCACATCACATAAATAACTAGAATCTCATCACAAGCATCATCAAATATGTATCTCGTATGTCGAATCACAAAATAGCATCAATATGATCAAATCGAATCACATATGTCTAATCAATGTCCTACCAAAATCAGGAGATAAAATCAAGTTTGCATAATGAAACCATAATCACTAAAAGTCTAATAATGTCATCAATTGAGATGCATAACGATCAAAATAAGGGAGGTAAAATAATCGGCCTCACAACTGGCAGTAGTCATTCATGCACTACAAATTTGGAGACACTACTTACTTGGGTAACCTTTTGAGTTAAAAATAGATCATCAAGGACTCAAATATTTGTTCACTCAACCACATCTTAATGCTCGGCAAAGAAGATTGTTGGAATTCATCTCGGATTATGATTTTGAGATTAAATATATACAAGGAAAATAAAATCAAGTGGCAAATGCTTTGAGTAGGAGAAGACACATCTCCTCCATGATCTCCATACATTCTGATTTTAGGAATCAGATAGTACAGAAATCTAAGGGAGATGAGTTTTACGAGCAGGTAAAACAAGCCCTTGTGGAAAATTCCCAGAATCTGAGATATGAGGGATTTAACCTTGAACCAGATGGGTTATTAAGGTTTAAAGGAAGGATGTATGTACCTAACTCATCAGAGTTAAGGAATATGGTATGGAAAGAGGCTCATTCTGCACCATATTCTGGGCATCTTGGAGTAACAAAGTTACTTACTGATGTGAAACCCCTATATTTTTGGAAAGGAATGAAGAGGTATGCTACAAATTTTGTAGCTACGTGTATGAAATGCCAAAGGGTGAAGGAGGAACATCATCACCCGGCAGGATTATTGTACCCTCATGAAATTCATGAGTGGAAATGGTAGATTATAAGCATGGACTTTGTGCAAGGGCTTCCTATGTCAAGGAACAGGCACAATGTTATCTTGGTTGTGGTGGATAGACTCACCAAAGCCACCCATTTTATGTCTGGGAACTTGATGGATGGGGCACCCGTCATTGCTCGAACATTTGTTCAAGAGATTTTCAAACTGCATGACATTCCTGAGAAAATCATCTCAGATAGGGATGCGCAAATGACATCGAGGTTTTGGCAAACCTTATTCTCTTCACTTGGAACCCAGTTCAATATAAGTTGTGCTTATCATCCTAAAATGGATGGCCAAACTGAGAGGGTGAACCAAGTGCTAGAGGATTTATTGAGAATGTATTGCATGGATCAGCAATACAAGTGGGAGGATTATCTTCCTCTGATGGAATTTGCCAACAATAATTCTATCACTCAGCTATTAAGATGGCTCCATTTGAGGCATTATATGGACAGAAGTTCTGAACCCCTATAAGCTGGGACAAGATGGAAGATAGGGTTAGCCTTGGTCCAGAAATGTTGTCAAAGATGGAAGAGAAAGTCCATTTGATTAAGAGAAGGCTAGCGGAAGCCAATGATAGAAAAAAGAGTTATGCAGGTGTTAAGCGCATCGAAAGGCATTTCACAATAGGAGAAAAAGTTCTCCTAAGGGTTAAACCTCAGAAGAGTTCCATTAAATTTAGAAAAATGTCCAAACTGGAACCAAGATACATGGGTCCTTTCGAAGTTCTCGAAGAATTCAACCCAGTAGCATACAGAATTGCTCTACCACTGGCCCTTGCCATGATGCATAATGTGTTTCATCTTTCATATTTGAAAAATTTTAATACTACTAATAATCAAATTCCTATGCTTGATTGGAATTCTATATAGGTGAAGGACCCAGGGGTGGTGGTGATCGAGCCCATCAAGGTGCTCGAAATGCGTAAGCTACGCTTACGTAACAAAGAGATAACACAGTGCAAGGTCTAGTGGGACCAATATGTAGAGGAAAACGCCACCTGGGAAAACTATGATGACTTTCATGCTAGATTTCCTCATCTTTTCTAAAAAACTTATAATGCTCTTGAAACATTTTCTTATTATGTTTGATGGTGACAGGTTGTCATTGATGACAAAAAGGTGTTTGGTCCTCGTGTCATATTTCAGGATGTCTTCAAGTGGGAGAGATTTAATGCAGAGACAATGTATTGGTTGTTTGAAATCCGATGTGTCTTGCAGATGCAGAGAATGGTTTGATACTTCACAGGTTTGATCTTGCATAATCAGGAGTTGTTCATTCAATCAAGATAAGTGTGTTGATCATGTATCGGGATGTTTTCACAAGATGTCTGATGTCTTCAAAAGATGCTTGTTCAAGCAAGGAAATTATCTTCATAATTGATATTACTTCAGTGGAGGTTATGTTGTTCATGAGAGTTCATCCTCATCATATCATGTTTGGTTATGCAAGTACATATCATGTTTGGTTATGCAGTGTAGAGGTACATACTTGTTAAAGGATCAGTGTTGTGAAGTTGACTTTTAATGAATTTGGTATTTTGAGTAATCAGTTATATTGGTATTCTCCAAAACAAAGTATTCAGTGATCTTCATGCTTTCAGGGCAAGGTTTATGCTTCTATGTTCAAGGGTTATCATCCATTGTGTTAAGGTGATATCATATCTTATGATTGAGACCAGTGGTAAAGTGATCAAAAGAGTACTAAAAGGAATCTTTAGCTTGTTATTACTATCAGGGGATCAAGAAATTTAGATGACATATTTCAGACTTGATATATGTTGATACTTCATTAATGTTGGTGGCATTATTTTTTAGGATTTTGTATAACCTAAATTCTATACCTTCTAAATCCTAAATATCTTCTAAATTATACTCCTCACTGTTTTATTTACATTTTTGTTTTTAAACAGTGACTCCCTATAGAAGGTAAAGTCACTTAAAGTGACTCATCAAAGGGTCTCCGTAACATACAGTCACCGGCCCCTTTTGCTCTTTTTACCGATAGAGCAAGTCTTCACATTGGCGGGCATTCAATATGTTTGAATTTGAACTCACACCGCCAAAAGTTTAAAAAGGAAACAGTTTGTATGAGGCCGATGGTTTAGGAAAAAGCTATCTTTCCTCCTTTAAAATTTTGTGAGGAGTTTATAGAAAGCCCGAACCTAATTTTAAAAGTTTCTTTTTAAAATTTAGTAATTGCCTTCAAATTTTTGGTTGATATTTTTTTTGTCATGAATATAAGGAGTTTGTTTCTAATAAGGAGATTTTTATGAAGAGTTTTTTGTAAAGAGACAAACATCAAGATTTTTTTGAGGAGATTTTCTTTTAAGAAAATTGGTGAATTTTTTTTGGATATGAAGGATCATTTTTGAAGAGAAGATAAACAAATTTTTGTGGAAGATTTTTAAGTGTTAAGATGATTTTATTTTTCTTTGTCTTCATACAAAGGAAATCCAAAGAGAGATTGAAGATACTCTTGCAGATTGAGAAGAAGAAGAAGCTCAAGGATTTTGAATGTAAAAGCTTGGAAGTTTTTAAGGAAATTTTTTTTTGCAGATGATTTGTTTTGAGATATGGAATATGAAGATTTATTCAAGATGGAAATTGAAAAGAAAATGATTTTATTTTGAAGAAATGTAATTTGTTGCGGGACAAAAAGAGGATACAAGAAGAGTCTTTATTTTACAGGGCACTGATTAACATTATTTAAGATTTCATAATATTGTAAATTAGATTTTTCTTCTTGCAGATGGATTTTTATTGTACAGATATTATTTTTGTAAGATGTTTACAGAGAAGAGAAAATGAAAAGATTTTTTTTAGACATTGAAGAAAATATGAAGAGGATTTTTGCAAAGGAAAGGAATACGAAAAGATATTCAGAATTTGTATATAATGGTTTTAAAAGTACATTGACAGTGAGAGTGTGAGTGGTGATGCAGATCAGAAAAGTGTTGTTGAAGTGTATCCGGATATAGAGGATTGATTTTGAATATCTGAGTTGGTACATGATTTGCATTGATGAAATAGAATGGCCATTTGACAGACACATGAGAGAATAAATGTTCTATATTGAAACAGAGAAACCCTCTGAATTTGTGTTTTCAGTTTGTTCTGTAATAGGAGTTGGTGCTCCTTGAAGCTGGTGCTTCTAAACAGTATGCCAGTGAGGCTTATAGGTCAGTGTGACCTTAATATTTGTCAGTGAGACAATTTGTATTGCCAGTGAGGCATGTTTTCAGTTAAGCCAGTGAGGCACTTCATGAGTGGTTTTTCTACCCCTGAGGGTTTTCCACTCGGTAAAAAGGTTGTGTCTTGATTTCTTCTATGTGTGTGCATATTATTGGTTTGATCATGTTTTGTTTACATCTGTTATTGTAAGTCTTGTGCATATAAACTCAACAAATCATTAATGTATTCTTTTCATCTGTTCTGTAAGAAAAAGCTTGCAAAATGTTGTAAAATGTTTGAAAATTAATACAACACTGATTCACCCCCCCTCTCAGTGTTGTCCGGACTCCTACAATGTTGATTAACTTTTAATACAATTAATCATCAGGGACGATGATTCTTATGGGGGGAGATATGTTACATCCCCAACTTATAATTAGACCTAATCTTAACCTTGCATGGTAATCAGAAGGATTAATCATAGTTAACTGATTTGATATTGTGGAAATATCTGATTTAATCTTTGATTAAGGTTAATGATTGATGATAGTTAGTTATGAAACTATTTGTTCATATGAATATTTAATTAATTTGAATTGTGAAATAGATGATGATGCACTGATCATGGTTTTATGGTCCTAAGTGTGAACAGGAAAATGCAACGTCCTTCGAAGAAGGAAGTAGAGTATCATTCAGGAGGAAGAGTTAGATGTCGGGAAAAGGGGTTATTTAGCCATTTGAGTATCAGACTTTGTCCATTGAACTCTCGCTATTAGGGTGAGTTACATCCTCTCTCTCAACTAGTCAATTAGACTTTACTCGACATCTTTATTTTTGAATTGTCAAAAAGGCGTTGGTCGCAAGGACGTCATGTTGAGTTATTTGTCGATATCGGCAAAGTTGCCATGGGCCCTTTGGTTCCATGCTCTTTTTCTACATTTTGTTTCCTGTCTATGTCTATTTGATTATCTATGTTTTGGGGTGAACGATGCTTTCTAGGGGAGCAATGCTCGACCCCGTAGTCGCATCATAAATATGCGACCCAAACTAATAGAGTTGATATTATTAACACTTATGTATATCCCTAAACCCTTAGATAAGGGTGTGTAAGTATATTTATATACAAAATTCATTTGGTTGAATTTTGTTTTTGAGGCCGAATATGATTAATAATCATATTATCTTTTTATTTAATGTTGTTATAAGTTGGTAGGGGCACTCGGCCAGTCATCACCCAGGAGGAGTGGGAAGGACGGTGGCGACTAAGTAAACTCTATTTCCATGCCTTTATCCTTGTCAACTGATCAAATGATGGAAAGGTGGTAAGCTAAACCTTAGGAAAGATAATCCTGGTTTGCATGCATGCGAAAAGAATCGATTATTACCGATTGGATAGAAAGAGACTTGACTCTCTTGTTTTTGTTTGGGCAAGTATTGTTTTGTCAAATGTTCTTGGTGTGTTGTTGGGAGATACAACTCTTGAAGGTGAGATATAGATAGTATTCTTCTTGCAGGGGTATTGTGGTTATGCCAGAAGCTCAGGGAGTTGAGCTAAGATCTACGTATGCTTTGAGCCAACGATTACATTCAAACAAACTCTTGTTCAGGTACAAGCTGAAGCTCAATATTTTATATTTGATATCATACTTATTATTATAAGTCTTTCATCATGCATATGAAAGCGTCGACGATGTCGACATGCGCAAGAATCCATTACTATACTATGTCTTACTAAGCCATATTGGTCACATAGTTGTTTGTTGTGTTTTAAGAAGGTGATTAAGTGTTTCTTTTATCATTGTATAATCGCATATACAGTACTATGTATATGTATAACCCACATTCACTTGAGTATGCAATACATGCGAAATGCATACGTGAAGCTCACTGTGTGTCATAAGGCAGAGAGCTAAACTTTATTTTAACACTTATTTATCATGTCATCGTAGGATGACTGTGACAATGGGTTCAATGTTATCAATGACTACCTGTGATAAAACCCGATAGGGTTATCATTTTAAATAAATAGATTTCGAGCCATGAAAATTGTTATGATGTCTCATAATGTCGTCTAACAGACACGAAGGCTTAGACTATATGCTATTTATAAAGCCAAATAAGGAAATTGTAGAGTATTGAAGTAATAGCCAAGAGTATTGATGCATACGCTCAGTAGAGTTATGATAATAACTAAGACCGAACTATATTACAATGAAGACTATTCTAGTCTTGGTGATAAACACAGTAATGAACCATTATTCTTTACCTTTAAACTTATTACCTCGAAGCACGCAAGAAGTAGACCTTTGATTGTTGGTAATGATTTCCTTTGTGCATATAATGTATTTTGATACTACAACGTTTTCCCATGATAATGAGAAGGTTCTTGTAGACATGTTGTCTTTTGACTCCTATGGGTATGAGCCTTATCTCCTTAAGGGAAAGTTATTCTCTGAAACATTCTTTTACAAGAATAGAACCTTGACACCATAAATATTGTTGAGCAAAGGTAAATGAATGCATTCTTTTCAAATGGCTAATTTCTTCTTCTTTAAGAATTGGTATAATGAGGGCCTCTTGGAAAAGAACCTTTGTTAAAAGGAATCGACTCTATGAGTCACTACAAGTTCACCCATTGATATTATGTTCTGAATACAAACCTTGAAATTAGGTAAATAAAGTAAACACCAACCGGGTAAGGTTAAGTGTTGAAAACACGTGAATGAACTTATTTCAATATGAAAGTGTGGGATAGAGTGACATGGAGTCACAGATTCCCTATAATAGTACTTGACTGTTAATGATAGTTATTATGATAACTATGATGTTTCCTATGTATTTAAAAGATATGTTGACTCCTTGCTGAAGAAGGAGAAACTGGATAAGAGGTAAGTTGTATTGCCTTGTAGGTGGCATTAAGTGCATGTCAAGTTTATTGGAGGAACTAATTCTCCTAAATAATTATATACTTACGAGAATAAATACTATGGTTAGTATGAAACTCTTGTATTGCAACGTAAATGAAAGCCATCTCTTTTCGAATGGCCATACTTCACGAATGACGTATAAGACATTAAAACCCATGAGGATACTTGAGATAGAGTATTTTTAGTAAGACCATCTTATTAGACTATTATGATATAAGTGTTAAATGACATGAACTGAATGTAAACCTTGTGATAGGTCAACATGAAACTGTGAACCTAGGGAGGTCATAAGTTGGAAAACTTATTTTGGCTATTAACATTTTCAAAGATGGGAATGGGGTGACATGGAGTCACAGGTTCCTTGTTACGAAAGTAACCTTTTATATTTGATGTATTCCAAAAATAGGAGTTGATGGTCCTAGAATTGGACTATGAATCGAATTGAACTCACTTTTGCTAGACCTAGAGAGGTCGACTAAGCATACTGTAGGATGAGACAGCTTCTAAGTCGAGTCAGGGTGGTGGACATACGACGACGTTCATTGCATAATGTACATGTATGTAAATCTTTGGCCAAAGTAATGCATCCGTCTCTGCATGCATTGTTAGTCCACAGTGCTCCAGATGGCATAATGTCTCCAGTAGTGTCATGCATAGTTAGAGGGGATCTATAGTTGCATGACCATGAGGCATTATGAAGGACACAACACCAGATACTCAGATGGCTAACCTAACAGTTCCTTATATCTATACCTTCCGTGAAGGGTAGAATTGCTTCCAGGTGGGAAGTTGTGCAGGGTACCATTGGTCTATGGTTGGAGGAAAAGCACTCAGATGATGCTCTCCTTCCCAAGTATGAGACAAGCTGAGGCTTATGAAGACAAATGTCAAGAGTTCCAAATGCAGTGTTTTTTCATTATATGACTTGATAGTCAAATATTATGTATAATTTGATAATTGATGCCTTGAGCATAGTTTTGTACATGCATAGTGAAGGTTATTCACTAATGAGATGTAATTGGATATTATAATTCTAAGCTTTGTTATATTATGTTTAGAATAACATGCTTAGTTGTTGAAATGATAATGAATAATTATTGTTTAACTTTGATTTGGATAATCATGTTGATAACTAATCTCTTGATTAAGATGAATGTTTATGTTAATTTTTTAGCATTATGGAATGAGATGTTACATAACGGCTCATCAGGAAAGGACACCTCTGAATCCCCAATAGAAAAGGAAATGCCTCCATCCAAATGAACTGGCTCTGTGACGGGAGAGGAGGCCGGATCAGGTGAAGGCTTAGGAGGGGGAGGGCTAGGGTTAGCTTGATGAACCTACTCCACACAAAAATCACAACACACATGGAAAGGATTTGAACTATTTCTACATGCCGCTAGGGTTTCTGGAATCAAACCTGAAGGCTCCACCCCCTGTGCATTCCATTCACCCCAAGTCAACCGCAACGGATTGAAAGCAAGAGGAGGAGGAGAAGATATTGGTGTTTCTTGCAGATACAACAAGATCTGAGTGCATACCATTTTCTTCCAGCTCCAACCTCCATGCAACCTTCCCCTTTCTTAGCATTAGTCTGTTTCTTTCCTTTTCCCACGCCATGTGCAAACGCGTCTTGCTTCTTTGAAAGGCCTTGATCTTCCCTACCACATCTCTTCGCATTCCTTCCCATACTCAGCAAAAAAACCTTTGCTGCAAGCATTTTTTCACCCAGGCTCCCTTCGCACATCCTCACTCCCGATTTTTTAATTTAAAATTAATAATAATTTTTTTGGAATTATTTTATTAAAAATCTTATTTCTTTAATTATAATGCATGTTTTTTACTATCCAGGTCTATGAATGAGGTTATCTACCATGGCATCCCAAACACTAGGTACAATTTTTAGTTTTCTCTTGTGTTCAAAAACATTTTGATGTTCACATTTTGTTAATATTTTGATTTCTAGCATTTTGTGTAATGATTTCTATATTAAAGGGAGTTCATTTTTTAGTTTGAGACCAAAGAGTAGATTTAAGAATCATTTTGGTTTTAAAGAGTCCCTAACATCACCCTCATAGATTGTTATGTCCATCTTATATCCTCTTGATAGAAATTTTGTTGATTCATAATTGTTATGATGGCCTATCAATCATGTGTCATAATGTCCTTGTAATGAGATTATTTAGCATAACCAACATGTGTTGGTATAATAGTTTGAATACATACCTAATATGTCCTAGATGCGTTGTGGCAACAATTTATTGTTCCTAAGGTTACTTTTAAACCTCATATCTAGATACATTACATATGACCTTATGCATGCATTGTGGCAACAATTTATTATTCCTAAGGTTACTTTTAAACCTCATATAGATACATTACATATGACCTTATGCATGATAGTCCTCAATAATGTGTATCATAACATTGAAGGGTGATTTGATAGTATTTTGTATGTGATAGTTCCCTGCTGTTAGTGTTTAAGACATTTATGAATGCATTGTCCAGTGCTTTGATAGATGTAACTAACCTTTGGGTTGATTATGACTTTTGATTGTTTCATTTAATTAGTTAGTCCTTGCAACAATTTGTAAGACTATTTCAAAGTACATATTTGAACAAATTTTTTTATGCATCATACGGGATTTATCATTCAGTTGTGGATTATTGAAGAATGCTTAGCTATGAATGTTTCTAGTATTTGGGAGTATATTCTAAGGGTAATTATACAATCACACTTTTAAGATTCCAAATGTTTACCCAATTCTCCATATCAGGACTTAAATATGTGTTAGTTTTTGAAATCTAAAGCTAGACTTGGTTACCCATGTGATCAAGACACAATCCTTTGGTAGCAAATCATTCTATCTCATTCAAACATAACTTAACTTCTACATTCTAGCTTAGTGTAGTTTTAGCATTTTTAATATATAGATTAAATAGTTCTTAATGACTTGTACCAAAACATAAGTGAATCCCTACTTGATTCATCCTTAGGGAACTATGTTTATTAGATGTCCTACCACCATGCATAAGATCATGTACTATAAATGTGTGCTAGATCTTACTTGGGAACATTTGATTGCTACACTTTACGTGGATTGTGTATTGTGCATTCAAATTGGATATGCAGTAGATGCTAAGTTAAGGGGATTCATATAAGGGATTAATACACTAAACATAAAATTTTGATGTAGTAAGTTTTGACATGGTAATACTTGTGTGCTTATGTTTCTGAATTTGACTGTGTTCAAATTTTTAACTCAACGTTTCGGATCACACTCAGTGATCCATCATCAGGAGAATGAGAGCAAGAGAGGAGAGATGCAAATGATGAATTGCAGACCCAAACACCACTAAAAAGGAAAGGGGGAGGTGACACGGAAAACAGAGGAAGATTAGATGTTTAAAAAGGGGTTAGAGAGGAGTAAAAAATAAAATAAAGAAAAAAGTTTAAGAAAGCACAAAGGAACAAGAAGGCAAGAAAATTTTAAAATGAAAACAAGAAAAAGGAAAACTGAAAAAAGAGCCATAACAAAGATAGCAAAGGAACAAGGGAGGGTTGAATAACAAGGGCACAAAACAAACCAAAAAAGAATGAAATACGAGAAAAAATTGAAGAGAAAAATAGAGAAGAAACCATAAATATAATGAACAACGCCGAACAAGAACTAAGGAAGACAAGAACCAAATTAAATAAAGAAAAAAGGACGGAGACAAGAAATAGAAATAAGGAAAAATAAAGAGTTAAGCTAAAAGAGGGGGAACACACACACATAAATAAGTATAGACAAAACAAAAACAAGCGAGGAAATAGAGTGAAACAAGAAATGGTAAAAATAAAATAACAGAAAATCAAAAAGGGAAGGGTTAATATACTACAACCAAAAAACAAATCAAAACCCAATAGGAGAAACAACAGAGAGAGGGACAAGATGAATGAGGGCAATATGCACCTCGGCCTAAACAAAGGGAAAAGGCGAAGAAGGAAAAAGAATAACAAGAAGCTTGGATAACGAGCCAGAAAGGAATAAGAGGAAAAGAAAGAGAGGAGAAACGGGGAGACCGAAAGGAACGAGATAACGAGATCCAAGCCCGAGCTTAGAAGGAGGAGCAGACAGATGGTGAGAAAGGTTTGTGTAAGGGAAGTAGAAAAAAGGACAAGGACGAGACAAAAGGAACCAACAGGAAGGAAGAAAGGGGACCCATGGCAAGGGGCAACCAAGGAGGACAAGACCAAGGAGGGGAAAACAAGGCAAAAGAACAAGGAACCAAGGTCAAGAAGGTTCATGGATGAAAGGGAAAGGGGAGAGAAGGGGGGAATAAAGTAGTGGGGGTGGGAAGACCAGGAGGGGTAGAGGGGACCTATGAGATGAGAGGAGAGAACTAGTTGATAAAGACACCTAGGCGAAGAAGACCAACCAACCAAGAGTTAGAAAGAGGAGAGGAAAGGAGGAGGAGAGAGGGGGGGGAATGAAGAGGAGATGACGGGAGAGGGGGGGGATTGAGAGGGAGGGGACTTCCCCAAAAGGGAGAGGAGACACGAGAAGGGTTGGAGGGAGAAACAGAAAAGGAGAGAACGACTAAGAAGGATTGAGAGAAGGAGGGTTAAGAGTCTGCTTTCTAAGACGGGTGAGCAAGGGTTTCCAAGAGAAACTTAGTCCCCAACCCTCATCACGAGCCATAGAAATAGGTAATCACCCCTCTAACTTGAATCTAGAGTGTCAATATATGTTATTAGGTGTAAGGAGAAAATCATATTCATATAAACAATTTAAGTTAATAAAATAATTAGAATAATTAAATAAATCAAATTAGATATCATATAAGAATTTGGAGGATATTGTAATAAATGTTAAATAAATATAAAATTAGAGTAAATTAAATGTATGTGTATTTAGTTTCAAATTTGATAAAGTTATTGTTGTATTAGTGGTAGAAGTCCATTCCTCATGATGTCGCAATTATAGAATTTATCTATTGATATGAAAATCTGGATGTGTACTATTTAGTTCACTTTTGTAACTATGGAGGTGATCTTGATGAATGTAGACTGAAATCCAACAGGGAACTAAACTTCTGACTTGTGGATATGCTCTAAGAGAACTTCACTAACCAAAATTGTTTTCATCTCATTAAATGTTTTGAATTTGATAATAATAGGTGGTGTTTTCAAACACCTTTGGGGAATTTGATGAAGTGCTATGGTCATATTCTCCTCAATTAGACCCTTGGATAGACTAGTTCCATAGTGAACTAAGCTCGAGAACAATAGGCAAGCATGGTGTATGCTCCTAGCATGATGATATAATGTTGATGTAATCTTTTCCTAGCAAAATACATTTCTAGGTGTAAAATACAAAGGAACAAGAAGGCAAGAAAATTTTAAAATGAAAGGGTTGAAACTTTGCTATTATTAATTGTTTGGAGAAATAGTGTCAATTTTGTATTTTTTAATTTGGAAAGAATTTTATTTATATGAGTATTAGTCTATTACACATCCTTGTAAGGTAAGTGCATTTGTCTCTCAATTCACAAGTTCTCTTTCATAACTTGAGCTTGTCTAGCCTTCCCATATGGAGTGTCAAAATATGTACAAAGAGGAACACGTGGGAGGACTTTACTCCATATGAAGTGTCTAACTCCATACAAAGAGGAACACATTTCTGTTATATGATTAAGCTCGATCCTAAATGCATATATGATTAAGCTCAATCATAACACTAAACCCCTCTAACTAATCAATTGTTATATGATTAGTCTATCTTCTCACATGATTGCGTGCCATCTACTGGTCCAAGTATATGCAATGTACTTATAAGAGTAGTGATACAAATATCAATTTGAAATGATTGACTCTGGGTTGCCTTGGGATGTAAGTAGACCAAAAACCTTCAGCCATGCATATTTCTCCAGCATAGAGGAAGGTAAAACCTACCCTGCGAAGTGTATGTACACAATTTTGCTGTTGTGATGGATACAAAATGGAACCCTAACCCCTATGTATGGGATGTACAATTGAGGGCCTTCACATCTTTCATCAAAAATGAGAAACAAAGGGGCCTTCAAAAGCAGGTTTACTTAATAAAGTCACTGTTTTGGCAAGTTATATATTGAAAACCTTGGCAAATAAGACAAATATCAACCTAGCACTAGGGGTGTAACCCAGGTTTGAACAGTGGCTCCTTATTCGATGACAAGATTACTCACAGGATGTTATTGAACCCCAAACACTACACAAACTTGAAAACCCTCACTGAGTTACATTTTTAAGCGTTGGCCAATTCAGAATTGATTTTATCTTAGTGGGCTCTACTTTCAACCCTTTCATTTTAAAATTTTCTTGCCTTCTTGTTCCTTTGTGCTTTCTTAAACTTTTTTCTTTATTTTATTTTTTACTCCTCTCTAACCCCTTTTTAAACATCTAATCTTCCTCTATTTTTCGTGTCACCTCCCCCTTTCCTTTTTAGTGGTGTTTGGGTCTGCAATTCATCATTTGCATCTCTCCTCTCTTGCTCTCATTCTCCTGATGATGGATCACTGAGTGTGATCCGAAACGTTGAGTTAAAAATTTGAACACAGTCAAATCCAGAAACATAAGCACACAATCACCATGGACTGTGGAAAACTAATGATCTCCATGGTAATACTTTTCATATTCTAACTTAATATCATATTATCAATTATTTGGTGTGTTTTCAGGTACTAACTTGGTATGTGTATCCATGGAGGCTACATCACATTAAATTTAATATGTAATGTATAACCTAAATTTGGTTATATATTGTAGTCCCCTACTGTACTTCACCCACATACCAATGGGAGAAAAAAATTGTTGAATTGGGGTACAACATTGTCATTCCAACAAGTTATTGTTCATGCAGATTTCTCATGAATATAAACATTATTTTCCATACTAAAGGGGTCTAGATTTTTGATCCAATGATGATTACTGACGAGTGCAATTAGTATTAAATAGTTATAAGATTTCCATCTTAGTTTCACCTAACGCAACTATCACCAAATAAGGATTATCAAAATTTAAATGATCTAGAGGAAAGTCATACCATTGTACATCCCTTATGACTGCTAGAAATCTAAATGATTCTCACTCTATAAATGAATGTTGTTAAGGCCTTAAAGGATTGTTGTAGAGTTGTCACGAGGTAAAGTGAGGTTGTTAAAGTGATTCCTAAAATGAGTATGAAAAGCTAAGAACAAACTTGAAGAAAGACTAAACTTTTGATAGGCCACATGAATGGTAAAAGATCATTATCATGATTAAAGAGTCTAATATAGATCCCTTCAAGCTAGCCAATAAGGTAAATAAAATTATGGCACCAACTTGAGACAATCTTAGTACCTAGGATGTTGTCACAAAGTGACAAGACAACAATATTGGTAGCAAACGAATTATCCTGACAGTCATGGACAACAATAGGACTATTAAAAAATCTTTTAAACTTGGACATCATCATGCATATGCTATGAAGTCATAAGGAATTCCTAATACCTAAGATGCTAACACACAATCATTCAAACTATATTCATGAGTATTCGAGAATGAATTAAGATGCTATGAGCTTATGATGACTATCCTAGATTGCCTCATGCAACCCTAACGTTATCATTACCTAGGTTATCAACAAAGATATTTTGTCAGGACATAAATATGGAAATAAGGACTCCACCTACAGCATAAATAGTAATACAAGATACCTAGAGCAAAAATAATAAGACTTTGCCTAGAGAAAAATAATAGGACTTTGTCTCTAGAGAAAAAAATATGACTACATCCTAAAGAAAAAATAGACCTCTCTATAAAACATAAATAATCATCATAACCGGGACTTAATCACTTCGATTAGAATAAAAAAGAGTGTCCTTGATATTATATGCCCCCTCCAATTCATTGCATATAAGGGATATAAGCAATTGGCAAAGACAAAAAAAAAATGTGAAACTCAATAAACATGTAAATAGATGTCAAAGATAACATTGTGTGACAATCAATCCAATAATATATAAAATTGTACTCAAGTAAGCACGTATATCAAAAGGCAAGAATGTGCTCCCAATGGTGAGGACAAAGCCACAATAATCATGTGTAAGATAAATTGTGTAAGCAGAAGGAAACATGTCAAATAAGATGTGAGTATGTAAGTGTAAACATGTAAGTATACTATATATCCACTAAGATGTAAACATTAGAAGGAAACATATGTGAGCACGTATGTATATCCAATAAGATGTAAACATCACAAGGAAACATGTCAAATAAGATGTGAGCATGTAAGCATGTAAGTATATCCAACAAGATGTAAACATGAAAGCACATGACATATGGAGCAATAGGACCACTTAAATACAGATAAAATGGTAATGGCACATAGTTGAAAGCCACATAGAATTACAAATTGGCTAAGAAGATTTGTAACCATCTAAAACTGCCCTCTATAACACTATAACTTGTTGCAAATGTAACCCTATATAATCATAGGAATTCCTGTAATATAATAACCTTTGTATATGCCATCTCTCCGCAAATAGCTAATTAAAAAGAAGATTTTTCCCCATGGGAATCTATAAACAATAACATCACAAGATCTGTACCATGTAAACAAAACTGAACCAGTAATCCACAGGCATCTATTATCGTCGGCATACCATTAGTCAAACAATAATATGAATAAACTGATTTATAAAGAAGGTGCATCGATCTAATATTAAGTAGAAAACATGTCCCCAACAAAGCTGACATTCTCACTAAATGAAACTAACTTGTGCCAGGAAAAAGAACAGGAGAAGGTACAGCTAACTATCAGTACACTCTTGGCAGCTACAGTTCACTACCAACGTCAATCCAATATTACTAATTAGAAAACATGTCACCAACAAAGCTGTCATTCTCACCAGGGCTTAAATTTGACAGTTGTATAGCTGTATTTAGGCATTTTTGCTGTAAAATACAATCAAAATTTTAAAAAGACTATCATATGAAAGGAGAGATTTTGGACAAACTATCAAAATTTATATAAGATTATGTTGATATACATATTTGGTTTTTATATAATCTACTTATACTAAGATATGTCATAGTATTTTAAAGGCAACATTGAATAGATAACTGTCATAAATAAATTGTTTGACAGGCAAGGTCGACTGTCAAATTTAAGCCCTGATTCTCACTATATGAAACTAACTTGTGCCAGAAAAAAGATCAAAAGAAGGTACAGCTAACTATCAGTACACTCTTGGCAGCTACAGTTCACTACCAACAAACTATTGGGAGATGTGCCACTATTTTAGATCAATGGTTTGGATGGCCATTTTTGACATGACTATGCCAACTTGCCAAGGAAAAATGTCTAATTGTTGTTATGAGACCAATTTGAAGGTATGATAGACAAATTCAATAAAATAGCCGGTTGAAATTCTACAAGATTCTCTAGCCAAACTCATGCAACATCACTCTATATGCTTGATATATATTTTTTTGTGATTTCAAGCTATTGTCCAAACATCTATAGACATTGATTTTGAAATTTATCATCCCACAAAAAGTTTGTAATGGCCCCGCCAAGAAACCCCAGAGGACAACACTAAACTAGGTCACATTAATGGAATTTTTTTTTTTAAAAGCAAATAACAATAGAATGCATAACATAACATAATAATCTAAACCTAGGTCCTCTAAGGTTCCTCAGCTGCACTACTCAGAAATCAAGATTTACAAGAAACAAGGTTACATAAAGAGATACAAACAGAGATACATCCCAATTTACAAATACATGATAAGAGATCTTCTCAAACAGGAACAAGACATCTCGCATGCATTTACAAACAATTATAGAAAGAACCATAAGGTCGTCCTTAGCATAGTGGAATAATATATTCCTTGCTCCAGTAATCTGCTCAGTTAACAAACTTGTATCTGTGCATCTAAAGTGAACATTAGTTCCACAAGATTATCAATAAACATAAAAGAGAACAATATACTAGCCTAAGGCCCTAAGGGCTGACCTATTGCCTCGGGGGCTCATCTCAGATGACCTTGCCTACGTACACGTAGCGCAGAGGCATCGTAGTTCGGTACTTGACCATATAATCACAAGATGATATCATACAAAACCAAACCTCTAAGATGATATCGTCATCTTCTATTCGTAGATACACAATTGCATTTCAATCCTTACTTGAGGATAGAAGAATGTTAAGGTTTCCTTTACATAAACATCACAAATATAAATGAATCTTTTCAAACTAAAATTCAAATTACTATAATGCTTAATTAATCATGCAAGCATAAAGCTAACATTAAATACTCTTATCATCTAATTAACATCATACTACTAAATTAACAATATGACATATAACTACCTTTGATACCCCATGAATAGTAGACAACACATCCTAGAACATCAAGTATTCATTAACCAATCATTTGTAGACAAGAAACATTTATTAGAGGAGAGCATTAATTGATGTGCTATAAGTAACATTATTACCTCTAAATCAACAACTAAGGCATATGCATGCTTGCTTAATATACACACAATCCTTGACAACCAGTAAGAAGTAGGGATTCTAACATATTTGAGAGCAAAAGAACACAATTAGTAGGAATAGGTCCTTAAGCTAAAGGAGAAATACATGCTCCTTGAGTAAAACCAAGATCACAAATTAAATCAAAGGTAATCACAATACAATATATAATTCCAACCAGTGAACACACTAAACCCAAACAATTAAGTCTATACATCATAAAGATTATGAACTTCTCTTAAATATCTTTACTCTTGTCACGATAGCATTAAATTTTAAATTAAAATAACAATAGTAAATTGTAATCTAAAAGGTGAAATAGTTTTAATCTAAATTTAATCAATCCTTACCTAAATTAAGATTAGCCTCGACTCCAAGCACCTAAAGTATTTCTGACCTTACAAGATAAACAATTATATAGCCACTCTTATTATATAATTTGAATAGCACATAAAAAAAAACATTCTTCCGAAATCTAATTCTCAAGAGAACTATTTAACATTATGAGTTATCTAACACCATAAACTCCAACATAACTGAGTAAGATTTAGTTTAATAGAAATAAGCCAAATAATATCAAACGACAAAATCATACATCAATGCATATACAAACACACCACTAGATACCCAAGGAATTATTGAAACAACATCTATCTCATATAACAATACCAAATCAAGTAGCATAGAACTACGTCCAAACAAGACAAGTAAAAGAATAATAAATATAAACATCACTACTTTAACAAGGATGGAAAATATGACAAATCTGCACTAGAATGCATCAAGGCAACCTATTATATTGTTAGCATTATCATAAAATGATAACATTATCTATGTTCTTAAATACTATGTACCACAATGTAGGAATTTGAAGATGGCAGGGTGACAATATGCAAAATAAATAATAACGATCTGTAGATCATACTCAGGACAATATGCTAATGGGTTTCACCTTAGTTAACTCTATCAATCTGGTGACTAAACTTAACAAAATATACAATCCAAGAGTATTCTTTCCCATAACCAACATCGAACCTATTTTATTTAATTTAATATCCCACTCAATCAAATATAATCTAATTATTCAAATTCAGAAACAAGATAAAACATTTATATATAGTATCTTCTATTATCAAGATAGAAACATTAATTTCAAGATCATCGATTTTATTAGAATTGATAAGAATCTTCTAGTATTAACTGATCACCGAACTATACTCTCAAGATTGTCTCAAGATTAATAATCTTGATATACTTGAGCCATTTGAGAAGAGGTACCATTTTCTTGGGGGAGTAATAAGTGATGCTAAGATAAGAAGAAATAGACTTGCACTATAACAATGTGTCGAACTACATAATTATTGCATTTTACTCTATGATAACATTTATTCCATATTAGCATCTGCTTTGTGTTTATATTTATTCTATCATGCTATTATGTTCATACATTTGTCCTAAGTATTCTATCATAGTTAGATTTATTCTTTCTATATTATAAATATTCTCATTTCATCCTACTATAACATTCTTATTTTATTATTACTGACTTAGAGAAATCCTTCATAAGTGCAATATCATGAATAGACTAGCTTAAGGTAAGTAACATACCTTGTAGTGATGAATATAGATTGCTTGCTGCTCAAATATATTAAAATTCTTTACTATTGCAAGAGGTGTCAATCTGCTATAAGTGAATGATGATTCAATGATAGTTGTTGTTTTGTTCTATTTCTATTTGTTGTTTTCTGTTTGATGGTTTTTGGAGTTGTAGTGTTCTTCCAAATGTGTGATCCTATGATGCTGATAAGCTCATATCCCCCATGGATGCCTACACCGATTGATATTAATAGATTGTGAGGGGTTGCTTTCTTGTTAAGGGACGCCGCTTCATATGATGAACGCCACTCTTCCAAATCTTAATCGCTTTACTTGTCTTTATTTTATAATTGGCGGTATTTCCTAATTTGATTTCTATGTCTCTTTTAGCAAGCATTCCTTAATCACTTCCTTGAAAATTTTATTGTTAGTTGTTGGCATCGATTTGTTTGCTAAGACAAGTTTATTTGGGAAATCCTTGTATTATTACACATGATTCCTTCCCATGGAAAACTAAAGCAAGGATCCGAAATCCAGTTGTTCAGGGAAAACGCTTTCCACACCTCTCTAAGAGCATTAACGTCATCCGTAGAGGTCACATGCTGGGTGGAAACGAGACTGTACATCTCAACAGCATTGATTAGAGGCACTCTACTTAAATATCATCCACTTCAATGGTCAAACAATCAATAGTAATTTTACACCTCATTCACAATAAAAAGTGTTAAATATTTGTCTTATTTTTATTGGCCAAAATTGACCTTTGACTATTGAAGTGGATGATATTTAAGAACAGCCGATTATAGGACTATGATGATGGAAATTGGATTGTAGACTTACGATTGCACCTTTCCTTCCCTTATATTGGAAGGCTACCTCGATAGCAGAAAAATCATCCACCAGATCAATTTGTGGCTTCAGGATGAGGTTATTAATTCCAACTGAGAAGGATCTGGATTCTGATGAATCAAGCTTTTGCAAAATACAATAGCACTACGGCTTTTGTAATCGTGAATTTTTCGAGGCTCAAATATATGTCGTCAGAGTCGCTTGTGTCGTTGACGACGGCTGTCTACAATACATTAATTGGAGGAAAGTTGTCAGTTTTGTTTATTGAAACTGACTTGGAAGTCTTCACCGAATTAGTTCCCGAAGGCCACCAAGGATACCACAGTCGGTCAAATTGGTCATGAGGATACCTCGTTGTGTTGGCGTCACCTCCCAAATTATCTCTTTCTATTAAACCCAACATGGTTTCTGGTTTAGCCATTTTATACATCCCTTTCTTAAGACGTCTCAACTCTATAGCCGAAATAAATGGATCATCACGTTCTGAGGTTCGGATCAAGCAAATATGCACAACTTCACCTGCACTCACCAAAATGTTCTCACTCTGTATATAGTAACTGTCCAATATCACTGCTTCCATGTATAACATATCAAGGGTCTCGACGGAGTAATTGAAGCCTCGAGATCTAGTTGAATTAGCATCGAGAAATGATACTCTCAAAAGGTAGGGCACATTCGGGGTGAGGGGCAATTCATAGCAAGACTTATTAAGATGCCTGGGAAACACTCGGAGGCTTCCCAAATAAAAATCAACATTGTCCTTGTAGTATGATTCTACTTTCTCACCGAGGTTTATGTAATAGTCATCAGTAACCCATGAAATATTGGTTATAGGATCAGTACCATTTCCTTTTCCCCCACAATCAATACTTAAAAAATCCTGGTTGAGCATTAGCAAAAAGTGTGCACCACAAGAGGAAGAGGAAGAGATTCGCGACGCCAACGTATTTACTTTAAATATTCCTATTATTTTACCTTCATCTCCAAGTTCCAAAGTCAATTACCTACACATCCACGGTGAGAATGGAGGGGCACTACAAAGTCATTAGCAAAAACTCCTCACAAATGAGTAGAAAAATGTATTATGTAGCCTCATACATAGATGAGTAGCAAAATGTATTATGTAGCCTCATACATGCAAGCATGCAGATATTTTTAAAAGCATATATACATATTCTAGTAAAATGATATTAAATTAATTTTAAATTTAAACAGAATATGATAGCAATGTCTTTCAGAGAGAATTGGGCCAAAATTTTGCCCAATGTACAAATCTACACCACTAGATTGTCCTGACTCGTGATACAAATTTATGTCTGGGGAGAGTTTTGTCACCATGAAAATATTTGAAACCAAAACTTGTGTAGGTACAATATGTTGTTCCCAAATCATTCTCCTTTAAGAAGAATTGCATCTCTTTTAAGTGTCATCTTTATGCAATTTTTGATACCAATTATAGAATAAACCCTCTCTATCTTTTAATCAACACGACCAAGTGAGACACAATCAATCCCCATTCATATATAGGACGGCCAGGCATCACATTTCCTTTGAGTTCTTTGCATTAAGAATTGGATTATGAAGTGTTCCAAACATCCAGTCCATCCAAATTGTGTGGTGACCATAATTGTGTTGATATGTTGTATGATGGATAGTGTGATAACCAGCCCCCATAATTGGCCAAACCTTACCATGTATGCAGTCGTGAATTTTAGTTGTCCAAACTCCCTCACAAAATAGAAGAAACTCATGAGTAAAAAAGTGTGCTGGAATTATAAACAAAACAATCACGTGGGAAATAGCCTGCAAAATCCCATCAAGAGGATGGAAAGCCAATCCTTGAGAGAAATATTTACAGTTAGAACAATGTTCCTTTTAAATATCACTTAAATCAGGTCATACATTCATCATATCTCCAGTCTGCACTTAAAACAAAACAAGCTGTCCATGGTAACTAGGAAGAAAATGGACACAAAAAGATAAAACAACAGAAACAAGAAAGCACCAATCATTTCCAATATTCAACAATCAGACCAAGGAATTCCGCCAGAAAAAGGATTGGCTGAAAATGACAAGGAAACTAAAAATTTCTCCAATCGCAGAAGAATATATTTATCTATCATGTAAAATTTTACAGTGCTTGCAATGCTCATTCAAACAAGAATATTTATATCATGAAATGAAAAGATAAACACCAAAAAAGAATGCGGTCAAGCATAATCCAATTAGAAAGTAACCTTAACAATCAAAAACAAAATGACTTCAATAAGGCACAGAACAAATTCAAGGGAAAAAATATTTTTGATATGACAGCATTTCCCCAACAAGAAGAAAATTGACCCAAAAGAAAAAATTCAAATAATTTTTTTTTTTTAAAGTGGTGGAACCACCCATACCATATATTATAATAAGAATGTAATTACAGGGAAAAGCCAGGAATGTATCATCTGGCATTCAAAATATAAGTATATAACAGTATTACGTACAAAACAGAGCGATCAAAAAGACATTAAAACTGGTACAGATTGTTACCCTCGCCCCACCACCCCTTCCACCAACCTGTAGGTGTTCTCATCCCCCGCTCTCGACAAGGATAACAAGACGCCTTTATCATATGAAATAATAGATAGCAAATTCTCCACTAAGTTATTAAGAGACTGATCAAAAAAGACTTCCCGCTCTAACTGGTCAATGGCATAGTTTGCTAGCCAATCTGCCACCTTGTTACCCTCCCGATAACAATGTGAAATCTGGTATGACTCAAATTTCTCCAAGGCTTCACAAGCCTAGTCAAGAATGTACCTAATGTTCCAATTATTCGTCCATCTCCTTTGGAATGCAGTGACGATGATCTGAGAATCCCCTTCAATCCACACATTCTTATAACCTTGATCTAATGCTAGCTGGAGCCCATGAACTAGAACAAAAGCTTCAACTATGTTATTAGTCCCTTCAAGCAATTTAGAGGTTTTCGTTGCTAGGAGTTTCCCTTCCCTATTCTTAATTATACATCTCGTGCCTGAGGGCCCTGGGTTTCCACGACATGCACCATCAAAATTAATTTTGACAAAAGGTTTGTCTAGCAAACACCATTTAACCCCAAACCTATCCACTTTCTTAGATATTGTTTGAGAAGTTAAACCACAAGATCTTCTATCCAAGCTCTTCAAATAATACTCATTAATGTTCAAAATCTCTGCTTTGCATAGCATACCATTTTCAATATCTAGGCCATGGGATATGTAATGCATCTATAGGTGTGTATTTGAGCATGTCAATCAATCAATAACTTCAAAAAATGCTAGCACTCAAAAGTAGGAAAAACTCTTGAAAGAAATTTCCTTTTTCTTAAGAGATTTTCCCTATGATAATCTAACTTTGTTTCCCTTTTTCAAAAATGCCTATCCTAAAGAAGAAAAAAATTTTACTTCTTCAAAATATAGATTCCAATTGTTGAATTTTTTGTGCAATAATTTAAAAAAAATTATGGTTGTACTTCTAAATATTTCAGATATTTTGCCTTCTTTTCCTTGCAAGAAGATACTTCTCTCTAAAAATGCTACCTTCTCTTGTGCCCCACACATATAAGTAAAAACACACAAAGTGCTAAAGGTGGAGAATTACCACAATGAAAACCTAGGCTCAATTCCCCCTGGGAACCTTTTGAAAAGCTCATGTTGCCTTAATGCAACTAAAATTGCACATTATGCATGCATGGGAACCAATCCCCTATTTGTGTCATGTGGGCCAGTGAGCCAATAAACCTGATTGACTAATCAAATATGTGTGTGTGCATGTGTGTGAATAAACACACATACAATATATATTCCACCAAGCTCCCTTATATGGGGGATGGAAAATGCAAAGGTGTGGAAAGGATATGCCATATGGGAGACAGAAAATGCAGGAGTGTGGAAATTAGATGCTTTGAAGCATCCCAAAATTTATAGGAACAGTATTTTGACAAGCAAGTAACATAAGGATGGAAAGGACAAAGATGGAGGATTTAAAGGTTAGAATGTGTCTGTATGGAACATAAAATTGTATATACACATGCCTCACAGTGCAACTGCAAACTTCTTCCCAAACAATCTCCTGTCATTTTTTGTTTGGTCATTTTAGGTTTGTCAATTTTATTCTACTTTCTTGCTTCCTAGGCATGTTGGTAGACCCTTTATAGAATCTGTCATCCTATCTCAATGTATGTATTCCCATCCCCAAAAGATGTATCTCCCTATAATAGTGAACTATCCAAACAGTACCTTTCTGCAACCATAAAATTAAGGCCACAATTCTATGCATTTCCAGACATGTTTCACACAAGTCAATAACCAAAGGACAATAAGTTTGTAATGAGGGGAGACCATCACCAAACCACCTCCTATACATGTATAACCCTTGACATTCATTGCCATAAGGCATCAATATTTTGAAACAACAACCAAGTCCTCCCAACCTTTACACATAAAATAGCAATAATTATAAACATGTGATTTTCACAACTACAATGCAAGATTCTTTTTTCCATTAAATACATCTTTTAATATCACTTATGATTCCCTTCTAGGATTGCTAAGTCAAGTCATGTCACCATCCCCTTAAACAACACTATTGACCACATCATGCCACCATCCCTAGGGGACTTGCCAACATTGTTATGGGATTATTGGCTAATATCTCTTACATCATAACTGTTGAGTTGTTTGTAGCTTCGATCAGATAACATAATAATAAATATGAATATATAAGTAATATTAAATATTACTTATATATTCATACTTAATATATAAGGTATGCTAAGATAAATATCAATATAGCATGATCGAATGATATATTACCAAATCATAAACATCTTCTGCATTCTAAATGGTGATTAGTAACTGTTAAAATCGGTGAAACCAATTACAATACAAACGGTGACAAAGTCACACCTGTGATAGGCATGACTCCTTGAGGAGTCACATCTAATGTGACTCCTACCATCACTCACATATTTATATCAATGTCTTTGCCTTGCAATACCACGGGTCGACACAAAAATCAGAAGTGTATGAGAAGTGGAAATTGCATCTGAAATATAAAAGAAAGTAATAAGTTAAGTCTGCTACATAAATATCCAACTTTCAGAAAAAATCCAAGTCAGAGATTATAAGTTTGATTTGAATTTACATGGTATCAGAGCCAAGGTAAGCAGAATCCAGGCAGAAAATCAAACTTGAGAAATTCAGATTTAATACATCTCATTTCTCAAATGACAGCAGCAATCCGATTCGAAGACAGATTGGAAGGAGGAAATAACTTCTCATCATAGAAATTCAGAATTATGATGATACTAAAAGAAAATAAAGTTGATTCATTTGTGAGAGAAAACAAAACGTAACTAGAGAATGATCCTAATAAAACGATATGGATTGAAGGAAATGACAAAGCCATGAAAATCATAGTCGATGGAGTTAGAGATCATATCGTGCCGATTCTGACAAAACATGAGACTGCATATCATATGTTTAAGTCACTTGAAGGCACTTATGAAATTAATAACTCCAGTAGAACCTTAGCCCTAAAGAGAGAAATAAATCATATAAGTATGAACAAAGGAGAATCTATCAATGCATACTTTATGAGAATATCTGCACTAAGGGATCAACTATCAACACTTGGGTACCAAATTGAAAGCAAGGAACTAACACTTATTGCTCTAGATGGTTTCCCAAATTCCTGGGAGACATTTGTTCAAGGCATTACTGCAAGGTCCAAATTTCCAAAATTTGACCGCCTAAGATCAGACTGTCTTCAAGAAGAATCTAGACAGACAAAGAAAGGGTCAAAACAGAAAAATATAGATGAAGACCTTCATGTTCTAAATACAAACTCTCAAAAGAAAGAGAAGAAGAAACACTTCAAGAAGAGGAAAAATTATGATGGGAAAGGTTCATTCAAGAAAGACATTTCTCGCATCCAATGTTTCAGATGCGACCAATATGGACACTATGCAATCAGATGTCCTAACAGAACCAAACAACAAGCATCTTATGCCAAAATAAAGGAGCATGAATCTGAGAAATATGTATTCTACTTTGCACTTCCAAACCAAGTATCAAATAAATCCAACACCTGGGTTATAGATAGTGGTTCATCAAGACACATCACAGGGTTCAGGGAACTACTAGACACCATAGTAGAAGAGACTGATGAAGAAGTAACAATTGGAGATAACTCTGTACATCCAGTCAAGGGTGTTGGCACATGCACCCTCAAATTAAAGACTAACATCTCCATCCAACTTACTGGAGTATTGTTTGTCCCAGGCATCAAAAGAAACCTAGTCTCCATATCTGCACTTGAAGATAATGGATATAGGGTGACCTTTATGGATAGAAAAGTATTGGCATGGCCAAAGAATTCTACTATTAAGAAAGCCAAAACCATAGGCCATAGACAAGGGTACTTGTATGAGTTATGTACAGAACCAAATCAAGCCCTAATTCATGAAATTGTAGACTCTAATGAAATATGACATAGAAGACTAGGACACCTAAATTTCCATGCCCTATCTTCCATGGAAAGACTAGTTACAGGGTTACCCAAACTCAAGCAATGTAATTCAGGGGTGTGCCTTAGGGAAAAATACAAAGGGGTCCTTTCAAAATAGTTCTAGCAAAACAAATAAAGTATTAGAACTAGTCCACTCATATTTATGTGGACCCATGTCTGTACCCTCCTTAGGTGGGTTTATATACTATGTAATCTTCATTGATGACTTCTCCAGAAAGACATGGATCTATTTTCTTAAATGTAAAGAATCACAGGAAATCCTTAAAAGATTTAAGGAATTCAAATCCATTACTGAAAACTCTCCCGGGAGAAAAATCAAAACCTTAAGAACAGATAATGGGAATGAATACACTTCAGGCATTTTTAAAGACTTTTGTAAAAACACTGGGATTAAGAGGGAGTTCACTGTACCTTATAATCCTCAACAAAATGGAGTTGCAGAAAGAAAAAATAGAACCATTGTAGAAGCTGCTAGGGCTATGTTACTTGATCAGAACATAGACACTTCACTTTGGGCAGAAGCATCTAGTACTGTTGTCTATATACAAAACAGATGTCCTCACTCTCATATTGATGACAAAACTCCTAAAGAAGCCTTCACTGGCACAAAACCAGACATTAGTCATTTAAGGATATTTGGTTGTCATGTTTACATTCATATGCCCAAAGAGAAAAGAACTAAGCTAGAACCTTCTGGGAGAAAAGGCATCTTTGTAGGCTATAGTGAAACATCAAAAGCTTATAGAATATATATACCTGGTCAAAGACAGATTGAACTAAGTAGAGATGTGATTTTTGAGGAAGGCATAGCTTTCAAAAGAGCCAAAAATGATATTGAGTCAGAAATTTAAACTTCCAACTCAAGCATAGAAGAGGATCCTACACCTGAGTTTCAGAGGGAGTATCCTGAGGAAGAGATAAACCATGAACAAATCACATCACTAGAAAATCCCAAGAAAAGACCACTCTGGGGAACCAAAACAATGGAAGAAGCTAAAAATTATGCCGCTCTATCAGGGGCTTTTAGGGAAAGCACAAGACCTAAGAGATTCTCTAGTTATGTAGCTTTAATGAGTGAATTCATTAAATCAGAACCTTCTAGTGCTATAGAAGCTCTTAAGCACCAAGTATGGAAGGATGCCATGACAGAGGAGTATCAATCCATCCTAAAGAATGATGTGTGGGATATAGTACCTAGACCAAAAGGGAAATCTGTTGTTTCTTCAAAATGGCCATTTAAAATCAAACATGTTGCAGATGGCAGTATAGGGAAATACAAAGCAAGATTTGTAGCTAGAGGATTTTCAAGATTTGTAGCCAGAGGATTTTCACAAAAGGAAGGAATTGATTACGATGAAACCTTTGCTCCAGTTGCTTGATATACATCAATCAGGGCAGTTCTATCTATTACAGCAGCCAAAGGGTGGAAAGTCCATCAAATGGACGTAAAAACTGCTTTCTTAAATGGAACCATTGAAGAAGAGGTTTACTTAGAGCAACCTGAAGGATTTGAGATTCACAATGTAGGATCCCATGTATGTAAATTAAAGAAAGCTCTATATAGACTTAAACAGGCCCCCTAGAGCCTGGTATGAAAGAATTGACAGTTATCTATTGAGATTAGGCTTCTCAAAGAATGATGCAGATCCAAATCTCTGCTTCAAACAAAGCAAAGGTGATATGTTAATATTGATATTATATGTTGATGATCAATTGATTACAGGAGAAAATCACCTTATTGATCAGTGTAAGAAAGATCTAGCTTCAGAATTTGACATGAAGGACTTAGGTCTATTACACTACTTCCTTGGACTGGAAGTATGGCAGAAATCAGACTGTATTATTCTAAACCAAGGGAAGTAGACAATTGATATATTAAAAAAGTTTGGGATGATGGAATGTAGACCTATGTCTTCCCCCATGGAAACAAATCTTCATAAATTGAAGGAAGCAGCAACAGATTCTCCTTTGGCAGATCCCACTCTGTACAGACAGATAATTGGATCCTTGATGTATTTGGTCAATACTAGACCTGATATCTGTTATGTTGTAAATGCCTTAAGTCAGTTTATGTGTGAGCCCAAGGAGATACATCTTGTGGATGTGAAACATATAATGAGATACCTTCAAGGTACTCTAAATTATGGCTTAAAATATGAAAAGGTTGACTTAGATCTACATGGATTCACAGATTCAGATTGGGCTGGAAGTGTAACTGACCGGAAGAGCACCTCCGGATCTTGTTTCAGTTTAGGGTCAGCAATGATATCCTGGATCAGCAGAAAACAGTCTTCAGTTGCTCAAAGTTCTACAGAAGCCGAATATATTGCAGCTTCTATGGCTGCTGGAGAGGCAGTATGGCTTAGAAAACTACTTGTGGGATTATTTGGTAAACCTCTGAAACCAACTATCATCCACTGCGACAATCAAAGTTGTATTAAGCTATCTGTGAATCCAGTATTCCATGATAGATCTAAACATATTGAGATTCCTCATCATTATGTGCGTGATATGGTGGAAAGGAATGTGATTCAGTTGGAGTATATCAGTACAGGAGATCAAACTGCAAATATTCTTACTAAACCACTCCTCAAGGTGAAAGTTGAATACTTCAGAAAAAATCTTGGTATGATTGAAATGTAAAATTCTAATTGATTTGTACTAATATATTAAAGATGTTTAATGTGTAAACATCTCGTGTCATATGTGTGACTCTATGACATTATAGGCCTACTCATTCTGTGTTTATTTCCAAAAGGTGACGATTTTTTGGATAATCTACACTTGTACCTAACATTATAAGGTGACGATCTTATAATGTTCATTAGACTAATATCATGTGACTTGATATTGGTATGAATCATGGGGTTATCATGATTAAGTTATGGTAGACATTATGTGACTTAATGTCATTGCACATACCATAACTGGGATATATATAAGGAGAATGTAATGTTCTCAAGTATAGTATATCCTTTAGTATCATGAGGTAGGTGATGCTACGTATCATGAGATAGGTGATACTATATATCATGAGTTATGTGATATTAAATTACTTTGAGTAATTCATTATAGATCAGATAATTGATATTCACAGAGATTATTGTGATATTGTTATCTTCCCGGGCTAAGAGGGAGTGTTGAGTTGTTTGTAGCTTCGATCAGATAACATAATAATAAATATGAATATATAAGTAATATTAAATATTACTTATATATGCATACTTAATATATAAGGTATGTTAAGATAAATATCAATATAGCATGATCGAATGATATATTACCAAAGCATAAACATCTTCTGCATTCTAAACGGTGATTAGTAACTGTTCAAATCGGTGAAACTGATTACAATACAAACGGTGACAAAGTCACACCTGTGATAGGCGTGACTCCTTGAGGAGTCACGTCTATCACAAATGTGACTCCTACCGTCACTCACATATTTATATCAATGTCTTTGCCCTACAATACCATGGATCGACACAAAAATCAGAAGTGTATGAGAAGTGGAAATTGCATCTGAAATACAAAAGAAAGTAATAAGTTAAGTCTACTATATAAATATCCAACTTTTAGAAAATATCCAAGTCAGAGATTATAAGTTCGATTTGAATTTACAATAACAACCATTCCTAAAAAGATTGTCAACTTATAAGTCATCTATAAAGCACTATCCTATAATTCAATTATCATCTATACACCATCATCCTTGTAGGATAGTGAAATCTTAACACCATCTTCACATAACTGTTGATCCTTGCAGGAACTCTGGCTAATTAATTTAATCATTCCACAACCAATCCCATTGGGGAATGTTGACCAAATCACAAAAATGTAGGGTAAATTCCTACCACCTCCTTCAGGAACTGTTGGCTAATCATCTACTTCATAACTACTACCATCCCCTATGGATGGTCAAATCATGCCACTACTCGTGAAATTAATCATTCCACAACCAACCTTGTAGAGGAATATTGGCCAGATCATGAAAATGTTGGGTAAATTATTGCCACCTTGTGGGACTATTAGATAATCATCTACTTAATTATGCCGAAGGCGTCCCCTTTGTGAAGAGGATGGGCTGACTTCATAGATCAATGGTCTCCATTCTTCCAGAAGCTTGCAAGACGATTGAAATGTCTTGGGCCGTTCGATTTTTCCACCTCGTTCGTAGTTTTTTTCCCTATTTTTCTAAGATTTTTGTTGTCTCCCGCAGTTCATCATTTTTCGCTCGCTGGTTGTAAAGAAAAATGAATTAGCCAAAATGATTAACTAATCACATGGCATCCTCTTCCCCTGACCACTTGGTCAAACGGTTGATTTGCCCAACCTCTTCCCTTTATCATTTGATTGTGACGGGTGTTTAATTTAGACTGGTTTTATATTTATTTATTTTTAAATCACCCTTCCTTTTTCTTTATGGAAGATAAGTTTTATTAATAATCATACAAGTTTATTATTTTAGATAATATTTTCACACAATTTATATGTTTTAAAATCTCAAAATGTGATTTTTTCTATGTAATGAAATAGATTTATGTATTGTTTTAAGAAAAAAATTTCCTGGTGAAATTTTTTTTACTGCGTGAGACAATTCCGAGCACTATAATGTTCACATATAAAAGTCTGTCCACTAATTATAGTTTATTAAAAGAAGTTTGATATGGTGGAATTATGTTTTAGGTTTCATAATTTGATAATGTTTAGTTATTAAAACATTAAGTTCATGTGGTTTTAAAAAAGAAACACTAGGAAATTATATTCTATGGTTTCAAAAAAGAAACAAATATCTTATACTTTTCTAATTTTTAAAACTTACATATTTCTATAATTATTAACTATTAAAATAAAATTAAAAATTAAAAATATTCCTTATTAAACACAAAACCCTAGAAAACATCAAGGACACAAGGACAATACCTTGACTTTTATAATATAATGTCAAAAAAAAATTATTTCATTTCCTATGACTTCCAAGGTTAGGTTTTTTTATGGTAGACTTTATATCTATCTAAATTTCAAGAAATTTTTAATATGTATTTTCCTAATTAAGAATATTTCATTTAATAAAAAAAATAGATTTCTAATATATTATTATATTAAAATGGATATAAATATTTTAAAAATATACATATTAAATATTAGATTAAATATAATACATATATTATATATAAAATATAATGTACATTATATAATTGATTTTTAATATTCCACTAAATTACATCTTATTCTAAATATATAAATTATTGAAATTAAAAATATAATATTGTATACTAAAATGAATATAAATATTAATAAATATAAAAAATGTATATACATATTAAATATTTAAATTACATATAACATACATATATTATATAAAAATAATGTACATTATATAATTATTTTTTAATATTTTCCTAAATAGCTCTTAGTTTGTATATGTAAGTTTTTTATCACTAGATGGGTTGTATCTATGGGCATGTTTAGGTTTTTTTTTCTACATGGTCCTCTCTATATCATCCTTGAAAATAACAAATATATATAATATGACAAATCAAGGACCCCACATATGCTTTGAACCTTCCACCCTTACCAAATTCAAAACATTTAGCCAACCTAGACTTCACTTGCTTGTAAAACTAGCAAGGACACCTTGGTGTCCAATGGGTTCGCTGAAGAGTTGTGGAAGTTCAATTGTTGTTTTTAAGTGAATGACAATTATCTTTTATCCCTATGACCTATGTTATTTTTTTTCTGGAGTGTCATTCATTAATTTGCATGATCTTAATGGATTTCAAGATCATTGTATTTTGCTTAGTAGCTACTTCAAATGTGTGTGCTTCCTTTCAAGATTCTTGTCCATACATTGCACCTAGGTTCACTTGCATTGGATTAGTCGTCACCTATGCATATTAATAATAGTGAATTTAATAATCATATATATAATATATAAATTATATAATTATGATTAATATTAATATATTGGTTGATTTCATGTGAATTATTAACAAATATATAATAGTTAATATATATAATATAATCTTATTTTACTAAATATAAAATAAATTAAAAAAGATATCAAATTAAATATAATTGTATGATTACTTAATATTCCACAATCATTTTGGGGGTTGCAAGAAAGTAGGCATTCTTGTGAAAGAGAATGGGGGAGGGAGATAGAGACATAGAGAGATAAAGAGAAATAGAGAGCTAGAGAGGGAAACTGAGATATATATAGAGAGGTAGAGACCTAGAGAGATAAAGATGGGGAGGGAGATTTCAAAGAGAGGAAGTGTGTGAGAGTTTAATTTATTTTCAATATTAAAATATAATTTTATATTATTTATGTGTTCTTTTATATATATATATATATAAACTTTAATAGAAATACTTATTTAATTTATTTTCAATATTAAATCTTTCTCTCTATATAGGTGGAGCTCTATCTTTCTCTAGATCTCTCTTTCTTTCTCTCTCCCTCTCTATCTCTCTATATCTTTGCCCCTCTCTCTCTAATGCCTTATTTCTCTACCTCTCTAGGACTCAAATTAAGCTAAATAAGTAATAATAATGATTTAGGGGTTTAGATATTATAATTTTAAACTAATATTAGATTATAAAATATATATTTATATAAAAAAAAATATTTATACATATTTGTTATTTGATTATATATTAATTTAATCTCTCTATTTTTAGATTTAATAGCACATCTCTCTCTCTCTCTAGAAAGAGAGAAATATATGTATATATATATATATAGAGAGAGAGAGAGAGCATAAGTGGTGTAAGAGGAGCTTTGGAATTGAGTGCCAAGGGCATGAGCCAAGAAACCTAGTGCAATGCATACAATTTTGTAGTGTGTATTGGTATCAATATACATGTGGAACCCAAAGAGATTTAAAAAATCTAACAATCACATATTTCTTACTACTAGAATAAATTTTTGGTAGACTATCAAAATTTATAGGGAATATATATATATATATATATATATATATATATATATATAGTGTGTGTGTGTGTGTGTGTGTGTGTGTGTGTGTGTGATGTTTCCATTTTACCATTGGAGAAATTTTAGTTGACAGGAAAAAAATGAGGATAAAGGTTAATAAGTTAGTATATTAATTGAATTCTTATATTAATCAAATCCTTAAAAACTTATAACATGAATGAGACTCCAATCAAATTTATGATTATCTTAACATCAACAAAATTCATTGTCTTGTTTTATAAATTTATATTTAATTATACTATTTTAATTTTTTTTAAATATATGGGGGTTGTGTTTTAGTTTTTACTTACACTTACAGACATTAGATTTCCAAAGTCCATAATATGGAGTATGAGTGTTTCCAATTATACTACACATAATGATTATAAGTATAATCTCGAAACACTTATACTCCATATTATATACATGGTCATAACATAAGATTCCATGTAGATTACCTCTCTACATGATAAATATTTTACAATATATTCATGTAATACTTAAACAAATCGTATTAACAAAAATCATAAATTATATAATATTTTTTCTACATTTAAAATATCCTAATAAAATATTTTTAAAAGGACCCCAATAAAAGACTTGCCATTTTAATTTAAATATGTAAGAGGGAAAATAAAGACTTTGCATTAATATATTATTTTTATGAGTTAAAAGATTTCGCATTAAATATGTAAGAGGAAAGCAAGTGTATGTGGGCACATGTTTTTAATTTTATCTCTCCACCTCTCTCTACATCTCTACCTCTACCTACCTCTCTATCTCTCTATCTCTTTTTGTCTCTCTGTCTCAGTCTCCTTCCCCCCTTCTATCTCTATGTTTCTCTCTCTTCTCTCTTCTCTTTATCTCTCTACCTCTCTTTTTCTCTATCTCTTTGTCTCTTCCTCTCTCTATATCAATCTCTCTACCTCTCTCTTTTGCTCTATCTCTTTGTCTCTTCCTCTCTCTATATCATCTCTTTCTCTCTCACTTCATCTCTCTTTCTTTCTTTCTCTATTTTCACTCTCTTTCTCACTTCTCACTTCCTCCCCTCTCTCCTAAAGAAACAGAGAAAGATATGTATATATATCTAGAGAGGGAGAGATAAGAGATATGCGCTATCTTTCTCTTTCTCTATTTCTTCACCCCCTCTCCCCCTCACTCCCTTCCTCTTTATCTATCTCTCCACCTCTCTCTATATCACTTGCACAATTTAGCTTTTTTCAATTAATTTTACCTTTTTTAAGCACTCTCTCTCTCCCCCTTTGTCTCTCCCCTTCTATCTATATCTATATATATCTCCCTTTATCTATTGTTGTCTCCGTATCTCTATCCTAGAAAGGGAGGGAGAGGTAGAGATATAGCGAGGTGGAGAGAAATATAGATATAGAAGGGGGGAAGGAGACAGAGACAAAGATAGATAAAGAGAAATAGAGAGCTCTAAACAGAGACATAGCACATATCTCTCCCATATATTTTTCCTTCCCCCCTTTTATCTCTATATTTGATGAATAGAAAGAGAGACAGAGAGATAAGAGATATGTGCTATCTTCCTCTTTCTCTCTTTCTTCACCCCTTTCCAGGCCCTCGCCCCCTCCCTCTTTAGCTATCTCTCCACCTATCTCTATATCACTTGCACAATTTAGCCTTTTTCAATTGATTTTACCTTTTTTAAGCACTCTCTCTCTCTCTCTCCCCTCTATCTCTCCCCTTCTCTATATCTATCTCTATCTCTCTTTATCTATTCTTCTCTTTGTATATCTATCCTAGAGAGGGAGGGAGAGGTAGATATATAGAGAGAGAGGTGGAGAGAAATATAGAGATAGAAGGGTGGAAGGAGACAGAGACAGAGAGATATATAGAGAAATAGAGAGCTAGAGAGGAAGGGAGAGGTAGATATATAGAGAGATGTGGAGAGATAAAATTAAAAACATGTGCCCACATTTAAAATATCCTAATAAAATATTTTTAAAAGGACCCCTATAAAAGACTTGCCATTTTAATTTAAAAATGTAAGAGGGCAAAAAAGACTTGTTACTAAGTGTTATTTATATTTATAATTAAATATTATATTATCTATAATATAAATTGTTAAATACAAATAATATTATATATTTTTTATAAAATACTACTTAAATTAACTTATAAGAAATCCAACAACTTAACTAACTTTCCATGGGTTGTGTGTGTGAGTGAGTGAGTGAGTGAGTGAGTGAGTAAGTGAAAGAGAGAGAGTGCTCGAGGGAGAGGGAGAGGGAGAGGGAGAGAGGGGGAGAGAGGGAGGGATAGAGATACAAAGAGGAATAGATAAAGAGAGATAGAGATAGATAGATAGATAGATAGATAGATAGATAGAAGGGAAGAGACAGAGGGGGGAGAGAGAAAGAGAGCAGTTTAAAAAAGGTAAAATCAATTGAAAAAGGCTAAATTGTGTAAGTGATATAGAGATAGGTGGAGAGATAGATAAAGAGGGAGGGAGCGAGGGGGAGAGGGGGTGAAGAAAGAGAGAAAGAGGATTATAGCACGTATCTCTCCCCCTCACTCGCTCCCTCTTTATATATCTCTCTACCTATCTTTATATCACTTGAACAATTTAGCCGTTTTCAATTGATTCTACCTTTTCTGTAGAGAGAAACATAGAGATAGAAGGGGGGAAGGAGAGAGAGACAGAGAGATAAAGAGAAATAGAGAGCTAGAGAGGGAGGAAAAGGTAGAGCTACAGAGAAAGGTGGAGAGATAAAATTAAAAACAAATACCCACATTTAAAATATCTCAATAAAATATTTTTAAAAGGACCCCCTTATAAAAGACTTGCCATTTTAATTTAAATATGTAAGAGGGCCAAAAAGACTTTGCATTAATATATTATTTTTATAAGAGCTAAAAGACTTCACATTAACTATTTAAGAGGAAAAAAAGTGTAAGTGGGCATATGTTTTCAATTTTAAAGTTTCAAAAATTAGTTCATTAGTATAATATTTTTATAACACTTAGCCTAACAAATAGTAGATTTAACTTTGAAAACTAATTTCCATTTAACAAATATTTTTTAACAAACGTATTAAAAATAATTATTATGATAAAAAATTAAAATATAATATTAAATTAGTAATTAGTAATTACTCCTACTATATAAAAATACAAATTACTTAAAAAAATTAATATTATAAAATACTTAATCATTATTATAATTTTGAGGACCAAAATTATAGAGTGCTCTCCCCTAAATAGAGATATGGACTCCATCAAAAAGAGTTTGGATAAATGGGTCACTCTCTACATAATTAACCCTATAGTTGTCCCTCTAAGAAATGCTCCCGCCCACTAAATGGAAAGCTCAGAAGACAACGCATTATATTTCAAAGTCAATAACCATAATACTTATGAATACGTCGATGGATCACTCCACCTTATTCAAGAATACCTATCATCTTGTAAACGCGTTCTCTAAACTTTCTCAATGTTATTGCCTCTTCAAATCCTAGAAAAATAGTACATATTTTACACATTTATATTCAATCTAAATGTTGGGGCCAGTGAAATCCAAAAGATTGATGACTTTATTAGATGTCTCTAGAATCAAATGCATGTGATAATTACCAACCTACATTTGGATCTCTCCACTTGAACCTAGCTTATATATAGTATGCCTAGGTGATGACTAATGGAATGCAAGTGAACCCAAGTGTAGTGCATGAACAAGAAAGATATATATATACATATATATATATAGAGAGAGAGAGAGAGAGATTATCTTTACAATTCCCTGTGCAATCCTTATTGATTATCTTATAGGACATTTAATTGAGCACTCCATCTTGTTATCCATCAAATACTTTGCTAGACATTCATTCATGACAATGGCATTTTGAACATACATGAGAGGAGATGCTTGATATTCTCTAAAAACACAAAATCTGCAAGGGATCCCTCTTGGCTACATTGCACAACATCAAGACAGCTGTTCTTGCTACTTTTATGTTTCATGCAACGTGCCTCATGTCTGGAAATGTGTAATGTATCTCTTCTTCCAAAGAATCTGACATAAAATGTTACCATCTTTGGAGAATAGATGCTTGACCTACATAAATACTATTGGGAGATGGTTACTTGGATTAGATAAATATTGAGTTTCTACTTGTGTAAAATGGGGCATGCATGTTCTTTTCATTGCCAAGCCAACTATATCGTTGTTTTAAGATTACCTTGTTTGTCATGTATGACTTTATCAGATGTTTCTAGAATCAAATACATGAGATAATTAGCAACCTACATTTGGATCTCTCCACTTGAAACTAGCTTATATATAGTATGCCTAGGTGATGACTAATGGAATGCAAGCGAACCCAGGTGAAGTGCATGAACAAGGAAGCTAACAAATTTGAAGTTGCTACTAAAGAAAAAATAAGGATCTTTCAAAATTCATTAAGATTATATAAATTAATTCATGACACTCAAAAAAACAAAAAATAACATGGATCATAGGGATACAAGATAATTATCATTCACTTACAGACATGGCAATTGAACTTTCATAGCTCTTCAGCATACCCATTGCACACTAAGGTGCAATTGCTAGTAATTACTATGATCCCTTAAGGGATGGCCAAATCATGGCACATTTACCTAATTCCCTGCCACCATTATCTTGGAAGTTGTAACCACTAACTAATCAATCTAATCATTTGATGTTGCCATCCCATACATAACCAACAGCCAAATCCACTCATCATAACAACCAATCATCCCTTGAGGATTGTTGGTCAAATTTGACAATAGTATTTTTCATTTAATAAATAGTCAACCCTAAAAGTATAAAAATCAAATCATCGCATTTTACAGTAATTATTCAACTGGTAAGTCAATAGTGTCTATGTACCTTGAAAAATCAACCAAAAACAATTAAATGTACCCGTACTCAAAGCTACATCAAAATTCTCTTCTCCAATCAAAGTTACCACAAAAACTCAACATTGGTACTCAAAAGTTAATGTTCCTACAGCACATTAACATAACAGATCACTTCAATGGACTTATCAACACATGAAGAAGATGACATTTATGGTAGCCAACACCAAAGAGGCAATGTTGTCTCAAAAAATCAATAATGGTACAGAACTGATCAATGATGACATCAGCAAAGAGGTACAAATAGTTTTCAGCATAGTTGCCAAGAAACTCCATTATAGGAACATGGACTGCATAGCCATCCCCTACCTGTCCTTGTACCTAAAATTTCTAGTGACCACATTTATATATAATATAGCTATCCTTAGTCATTTACTTGTGTACCCTAATTTGATTGGCATCCCCCTCCCCATACCGCTATTGGTAGTCTCCTAGTAATTATGGTTTTCAACTTATCTGCCATGATATCTTTTCTGGGGAAATCAAGAAATACAAGCCAACTAAATAGTGGTCAACTAGGATTCGGCTAGGGACGATGTCCCTTCATCCAAAGGAGTTGAAATTAACAAGAAGTGCAGAAGGGGGTGATGTCCATTCAGAAGAGACATGGAAGAGGTGTGAGATCTGGAATGCATCCTAAAGGTTAGTTTCTCTTCTACGCTTTCCTTTGAATCTGTTGTGCTCACTAGTTGCATCCCCCTTTGTATCATCAGAAAAATAGGAATCCTAAATAGGCTCCTCTTGCTCAGAAATTAAAAAAGCCGCATCCTAGTCTTCACATTGAGCTGAATACACAAGTTATATACACATATTTCATATGACTAACTCTCTTGCTAGCCATCTTGTTGATGTGTCTTTCGACACACGAACTTGGGGAGCAGGTTGATGATGAGCACACAATTATACTGAGAGGGGATGAATCAATATAATATTATCTTTTACTTTTCTAACTTTAATCAACCATAATAATATCACACATGCAAGATCTAGCAATTACAAACACAGAAAGAACACGTGATTTACATGGAAACCCTTGCGGGAGAAAACCACGGCAAAATGTTGCATATATATATATATATATATATATTCTTGTAGGCACCAACCTACTTTTACAATCTTCTTTTGTAGGCACCAACCCACTGGAGACACCAATCCCCACAACTAAGCACCAACTCAGCAAGAGACACTAATTTCTTCTTTGATAGGCACCAACCTTCAAATTATTCAATGAGTAATGTTGTTTGCTTCTCCACACAAAACTGATCACAAATTTTGATTTGGAATGATGTAACTCTTTCCTTCGCAAATCTGATCAACACTTATACACCTTCCTTCACAAATCTGATTCAAATGATGCACACTTTTCTTTCGCAATTCTGATCTAATCTATGGCAATGTCTTCCTTCAAATTTGATCATAAAATATATCAATGTCTTCCTATTGAACACCCAAAATACTGAGAGGGGGGTGAATCAGTATTCTATTAAACCTTTTACTTATTAAACCATTACTCCATTTACCACATATAACAATAAAGCAAATAAAACACAGAAGAAGCAACCACAAAGCATCACACATAAACACCAGGATTTTTTTATGTGGAAAACCCAAAAATGGGAAAAACCACGATGAGTGTTAGCTCACAATATATTATGTAGTAACAATATCAAACTGCGAAAGAGGCTCACTGCCCAATAAGGACTCATTGTCCAAAGAAATTCTCACTGCAAGAAGGCTCACTGCCTAGAGAAAGAAGGAAAGAAGAATGGCTCATTGCCAAAATGAAATGCTAGAATTACATCTATGAATGCATGATTACAGCTCCAATGATGCTTAAAAAACTAACTCAAAACTCTTCATCTTCAACTGCTCTACTATATTGCTCCGGTCTTACATGAAAATAAGATCTCTCTTCTTCTACACTTGTCGCCTTCACAAAGTCACTATCTTTTGCATGTCGCACACACACCTCACAAACACTGAATTTGATCTCATATATATATATCCGCAACACTTAGATTCTTCACATTAGGTCAGCCTACCTAGATGAAGCATATAGTTGATAAACTTGTAGCTTGTCGACCAAATCAAGCTTACCAAAATACATAGCCGACCCAAATAACATTTGAAACACCTTCTCATATGTCGGCTCCAACTATAGAACCACTTAGGATAAAGTTCTAATCAATAGAACTTACCACACACAAATCAAACTATCATGTCGGCCTCAAACACAGACTGTTACTGACTCAGTCTAACTGTCAGATCACAATTTTCACTGTGGACCACAAGACTTTCTTAAAGTCATATCAAAGACTCCTTAGACATCACAGATCATACCTCCAGAACCACAGAACGTAATATCAACATGTAGCAAAATGCGAATTGTTGAACCATAGACTCTGTCACAATCAGTTATTGTCAAACCATGTAGTGATACTCAATGGCTTATAATTGTCTTTCCAGTAGACCTTAGACTCTACAACTTTGGATTTAGACACTTCATACAAGTGTTTACAACACCTCAAAACTACATAACTAAATATCTAACACCGGAGAAATGCGGACCAAAACAAATGTGTGTTATGCTTCAATTGACACTATATTCTGTTATGTCAGACTTAGGCCATTTGAAGATATATTTCTGAAACTAATCAAAAGCTAAAACCTTGGATATAAGATCATTTGAGAGTTAGGAACATCATACCAAAACCGCAATACCTGATCTTCAATTGCGGACCAATGCCAATCCAAACACTGTCTCTCTGTCGCTGTCTCTGTACACTGCCAACACTTAGCCAGAATGACAGTCTTCTTCACCGGACCAAAATCTCTCTTCCAACCTTGTTCCTTTTCTTGTTGCCATCAATGACAACACCATCAAACATCAAGATTAGCAAAATTGCCAACACTTCCTTCAATTTTCTGCTCTTGCAATGTGGCTGAAAATGTAAATTATTTGTTTTGCATTGCTTGCTTTAAATCCACATCTTCATTCCTCTTTTATACTCTATCATGGGAGGTAATCCAATTAGAGACACACCCATTCATAGTGAAGGTTCACACTTGCAGATCGCACCCTATATCCTTTCATAATCACATCACCTCATAACATGTATTAATCGCACCTCTTTCACTTTTTTAAAACATAAGACATTTGTCTTATTATATATAGTTGCATATGAGAGGAGGTCGGCCTCACTAAGGTTTTAATTTAAATTTAAAATCTAATTTTTTGGTACCAAGCACAAGATCAAGATGTCGGCCTATATGGATATTAAATACTTATTTCAACCATCATAAAATTGGCCCTAGCAAGGAGTGAAGTCGGCTAGGAGAAGTTTAAATCTTTAATTTAAACTTAACTATAATCTAGTCCATGAGGGAGTTGGTCATGATGAAAATCGGTCCATGATGAAGGTCGGTCTCTTTCCTTATTGTTTACAACCTTCACCAAATTGTTTTTTCATTGTCATTGATGGCAACTTCTCTTTTTTTGTATTGCTTCCCCTGTCTCTAATTCTCCCCCTTTGACATCAATGGCAAAGGAGCTTTTCATCTATCTCTGAATTATCTCTTCCATGGAGCTAAAAGATAATACTATGGTTAGTTCCCCCTAAACTTATGTCTCTTCTTAATGACTGGATGAGAGGGATTTTACTCCCAATTTCTGCCTTAGATACTCAAAAGTCTCTTTCGGAAGTGGCTTGGTAAAAATGTCTGCAATCTATTCCTGTGTAGCAATATACTCAAACTTAACTTGCTTATATGCCACATGCTCTCTTAAGAAATGATACATGATGGGAATATGCTTCGTTCTAGAGTGCGTGACTAGATTCTTTGAAATATTGGTTACACTCGTATTATCACAGAATATAGATATAGGATGATCATATTCTACCTTGATATCTTTCAATGTTTTCTTCATCCATAGAACTTGAGTGCAACGAGATGTTGTTGCAATGTACTCTACCTCTGCAATTGATAGAGAGATTGATGCTTGTTTCTTACTCAACCATGAGACAAGACTATCTCCTAGAAAGAATGCTCCTCCACTTGTACTCTTTCTATCATCAAAACTACTGGCCTAATCTGCATTTGTATATGATATTAAGGTGAAATCTTCACCTCTTGGATACCACAAACCAAACTCCAATGTGTCTTTTAAATACTTGAATATCCTTTTTACTACTTGCACATGAGTTTCTTTAGTTGCAGCCTGAAACCTTGCCACCATACCAACTACCTACATAGTGTCAAGCCTTGAAGCTGTCATATATAACAAGCTTCCAATCATTGACCTGTAGAGTGTTTGATTTGCCTCAGGTGATTCATTGTCTTTACTCAACTTACATCCTATTATCATGGGTGTATTCACAAGATTACAATCCTCCATTCTAAATTTCTTCAACATTTCCTTAACATACTTGGTATGTGAAATAAATATCCCTTTATCAGATTGAGAAAATTGTAGCCCAAGGAAGAAGGACAACTCACCAAGCATAGACATTTCAAATTCTTTTTGCATATTCATGGTGAATTCTTGGCACATCTTATCACTGCTTCCTCCAAAGATAATGTCATCCACATATACTACAACAATTAACTGATGATCACCTTCAATTTTAATGTACAGATTATTGTCAACAATACCTCTTTTGAAACCCTGTTGTTGTAGATATTTGTCCAACCTAGAATACTAAGCTTTGGGAGCTTGCTTCAATCCATAAAGTGTTTTCTTCAACCTGCAAACAAAGTCCATGTTCTGTTAGGATGAACCCTTCAGGTTGTTTAATGTACACCTCTTCTTCTAGATTTCCATTTAGAAATGTTGATTTAACATCCATCTGGTAGACTTTGAAGTTCTTGAAGCATGCCAACGCCAAAAACATCCTTATAGCTTCTAATCGTGCAACAAGAACAAATCTTTCTTCGAAATCTATTCCTTCTTCTTGAGCATATCCTTTGCACACTAAGCTTTCCTTATTCCTTACCACTTGACCATCCTCATTCAATTTGTTTCTAAACACCCACTTAGTGTCAATCACATTCTTATCTTTATGTCTTGGGACAAGTTCCTGAGTTTCATTATTTTCTATCTGATTCAATTCTTCTTCCATGGCACCTATCCAATGTTTCTCCTCACTTGCTTCCTTAAAATTCTTGGGTTTTGTTTTGGAAAGCACAGACAAATTTTCATTTACCAATGTCCTTCTTGTCTTTATTTCTCCATCTTTGTCACCTACAATCAAGTCTTCTAGATGATTTCTTTGGACAAATCTAGAGGGTGTCTTAGATGATAGCTATGATGGTGTCTTTGTGTCTTGTTGCTCAACTTCCTCATTTTCACTTTCCTCATCTTTGTCATTATCTTCAGATTGAGGATCAACTTCTTGTGTTTTTTCTTTATAGCATATTTCCTCATCTACCTTTATATTTGCACTCCCAACAATCTTATGTAATCTCTTATTGTAGCATCTGTATGCTTTACTCCTTGATGAGTAACCATAGAATATTCCTTCATCAGCCCTGAAGTCAAACTTTCCCAAGTCTTCTTCATCTCTTCTTATATAACATGTGCTTCCGAATACTTTGAAATGCTTCACCGTTGCAGACCTTCCTTTCCATAACTCATATGGTGTCTTGCAATCATTTGCTCTCAATTGTCTACGGTTTAGAATATAAACAACGGTATGAGCTGCATCTTTCCAGAATGTGTCAAGGATCCTGAACTCATTTAGCATGGCCCTAGCCATGATTTCTTGAACTGTTCCATTCTTCCTTTCCACAACTCCGTTTTGTTGTGAAGTTCTTGCAGCAGAATAATGTCTCCTTATCCTGTGCTTTTCACATAAATCATCAAAATCATTTGAGGTGAATTCTCCTCTATCTAATCTAAGACATTTGATCTTTAGACATGTTTCATTCTCCACTAAGGCGTTGAATGTCTTGAACTTGTTGAGGGCTTCAGATTTTTCTTTCAGAAATGTAACCCAAGTCATTCTAAAAAAATCATCAATTAACAACATAAAGTACCTTTCTCTTTGCATTCCTTTTGTCTTGGTATGTCCATAGAGATCTGTATGTACAAGCTCCAGAGGTTTCAAAGTAGAATATTCCTTCGACTTAAAGCTTCCTCTAGTTTGTTTCCCAAGTTGACATTGCTTACAAATGATATTTGAAGGTTTTGAAATTTGTGCCATGTCTCTTACTGCTTCCTTACAACTGACTTTGACAAGGTTATCAAATTTTGTGTCCCATCCTCTTGTACCATAACCAACTCTCATCTTCTTTACTCATACAACATGTCTAGCCTCTGATTTTGCTGAAAATGTAGAGATTGTTTGTTGCTCTACTGGCTTCTGTAATTTGTTTTCCTACTTTGTTGATCTCACATCCTTCTGCATGAAATGTGATGGTGTGCCCTTGATCACACATTTGACTCACACTTAGGAGATTATGTCTTAGTCCTTCAACATATAGCACATTTTCAGTTCTTGTTTTACCATTATCTAGGCTGAGTGTATTTCCCTGATATTTTTGCAGAGGCATTATCTTTGAAATTCACCGTTCCACCATTCATCTTTTTGAAGGTGAGGAATTTACTTTTATCACCTCTCATATGTTTTGAACAACTATTGTCAATGTACCATTGATCTCCTTCATTTCGTGTATGTAGAGCTATCTGAACCAACATGGATTTTTCTTTCTTGTCTTCTTCCTTCTTCTTTCTCCATGTTTTTGAATTCTCCTCTTTTTTGCTTGATTGTTGTCTCCTTGTCTTGTTTAGGAGGTTCCACAAAACCACTTCTGCAGAATTTTGTTGTATGTTTAAAATTATTGCACTTATATCATATGACGTTATAATCCACAAGAGGGCAAAAGAGTTGGAAGTTTCTGTTTGTGAACCCATGACTTTTGCTCTTGTTCCATGCAAGGTTATTTCTTATATATGCTCCATAGTTCATTGCTTTATGACAAATTGTTTCGAGCGTGCATTCTACAATCTATTGCTTTATGACCAAATTGACTACACAAAAAGCAATAACCAAAGGAGTGAAAGAACCTGGTTATGTGAGCTTGCCTTTTTGGAAATGGCTTCCTGAAATTATCGTTCTTAGCTTTTGGAAGTATGCTTGACTTCAGGTTCTCCTTTTTGTTGATTTCACCTTTGATGGGACTTTTAAGGACATCAACATACTCTTTCGACTTTTCTTCATTTGATTTCTTTGATGATTGAGTTCCTTTAGAACTTTGGCCTTCTTGATAGCCAATACCACTCCTATCAAACATAGGCTTTTGAGAGTTGATGACGTTATCCAAAATTTTTGAACTCTTCTCATTCTTCAAGTTCATGTTTACTTGAGCCATTGTTTTTTCTAACTACTTTCTCAAGGAAACGATCTCTAATTCCAACTTTTCACAATTTTCTTCCTTTTCTTTCAATTGGTTTCTCACCTCTTCCTCAATCCTTTTTGCTTCTTCGATTTGAACCTTTAGATCTATGATCATATTTTCTGCTTCTTCAAGGACTTGAGATGTTTTGGCCTTGGATTCATTATCTTCTTGAAGTTGTGTTTTTAGTCTCGAGTTTCTTCTTTGAAGCCTTTCGATCTCATTGTAGGCAAAATGGAGTTCCTCCTTAAGATCCTCTTCTTCATTATCTTCATTCTTATCTTTTGAATCTTTCCCTTCTTCCTTTTGGTCTTCACTTTTAGGAGCATCATTCTTTGCTTGTATCGCCATAAAAAGTATTTCTTCTCTATCACTGTTAGAAAATTCTTCGTCGCTTTCCTCCAATGAGTTGTTATATTCCTTGGAACTTGGAATAAAGACTCTTCTTGTAATTCGGGAAGTTCTTCCTTTTCTCATGCTAACCTTGTAACCCTTTTTGTATTTTTGATATCCTCTTCTTTTCTTCGTGTTGTCCTTTTCATCGTCGCTACTCTCATTTTTACCCTACGAACACTTAGAAGCAAAATGACCTATTCTACCATAATTAAAACATTTAAATGGTAACTTACCTTGGTACTTACCAGATCCTTTCTTTAGCTTTCTCGTGAAGTGGGCTTCTTCATCCGTTACATTGTTTGAACTATCATTTGGTTCATGATCTTTATTCTTTCCTAGCATATGATGCTTTGAAGGCTGCCTCATTTTTAGAAGGTTTATCCATGGTTCTCATTTCATAGGTAGTAAGAATCCCATGCAACTTGTCATTTGTCAGTTATCCAAATCTCTCATTTCTTCAATTGCTGAAACCTTGGAATCAAATCTTAGCGGTAAATATCTTAATACTTTTCGCATGATCACGGCCTCTTCAATTGTTTCTCCAAGACATCTTATAGTGTTCACTATCTCATCGACTCGAAGCAAATAAGAAGCAATGTTTTCTTCTTTCATTTTGAGGCTTTCAAATTGTCCCCTATGGGTTTGAAGCTTTGCCTTCTTCACTTTATCATCTACCTCATAAATATTTTTTAGCTTATCCCACATAGAACGCATTGCTTTTACAAACTTTGATGTGGACAAACCGCATAAAATAACATTCTTATCTTTAGCATTATTTTCACTTGCCCTCTTTCTGGCTTGTTCCATAGGCGGGGTTGCTAGAGCAATATAACCATTCTGAACAGATTGCCAAATATCAAACCCTAGAGCATTTAAATAAATTTCCATCCTTATGCTCCAAAAGGCATAGTTTGTCTCATTAAATAGTGGTGCCATGTTTGAAGAAAAACCATATCCTTCTTGACCGACCATGTGTGCTTCCAAGATCTACCTTACAGTTGTTAGATTATTCGTGAAGAAACAATACCAATTGATGAGCACATGATTAAGCAGAGAGGGGAGATGAATCAATATAATATTATCCTTTACTTTTCTAACTTTAATCAACCACAATAATATCACACATGCAAGATCTAACAATTACGAACACAAAAATAACACACCAACCACCAACCCACTGGAGACACCAATCCCCACTTATAGAATTTGTAAGCACCAAGCCATTGGAAACACCAATCCCCACAACTAAGCACCAACTCGACAAGAAACACCAATCTCTTCTTTACCTTAAAATGGAAATTATTTGCTTTGCATTGCTTGATTTAAATCCACATCTTCATTCCTCTTTTATACTCTATCATGGGAGGCGATCCAATTAGAGACACCCATTCATAGTGAAGGATCACATTTGCAGATCGCACCCTATATCCTTTCATAATGACATCACTTTCTTATGCAAATCGCATCTCATAACATGTATTAATCGCACCTCTTCATTTTTTTAAAACCTAAGACATTTGTCTTATTATATATAGTGCTGCATATGAGAGGAGGTCAGCCTCACTAAGGATTAGGGAATCAGCCATGATGAAAATCGGTCCATGATGAAGATTGGCCTCTTTCCTTATTTGTTTATATCCATCACCAAATTGCTTCAATAACATTGCTTACTTTGACATCAATGACAACCATCCAACAGTTGAGGCTCGCTTGAAAGGGATATTATCCCCAAGGTTTAAGACTCCGCCTAGGGATGAAACGGATTGTATGTGAAATCTTTTAAATGACTGCTTCCACTAGGGGATTCTGCTTTAATTCAAAGGGGCACAAATGGGTAAGTTTCAACAAGAAAATTGCATGCAATTTATCTCAAGATACCTTTATAACCACTTGCATGTTAATCTAGATTTTAATTAAACCTAGACAAAATAAAGAACAAAACAAAAACTATAAAAACTAACATTAATAATGACCAAACAACTTTTTAAACTACTCATAATCTAATCTATCCATTTAAAAATAAATTTAAATGAGAGGGTTAGGGAGAAAAGAAATGAGCCTGTCAAACCCTTTCCTTTGCTACCGTCTTTCATCTCATGCAAAAACTTTTACTATCAATACAACAACCAAACCATACATAGATCTTTAAAATGAATAGTGCAATCTTCTAAGAAAATCCTTAGAATACAATCACCATATACATGCGTAGATTTATATTCTCAATCTCATGATGAACTCAGTACAATCCTAGATAAACACATTCCATTCACATAAACAATATTCAAATAAAAGTTAATAACAACATTCTACAAATGACATAACCTATGTTACCCCAAGTTTCTGGGACAGGGATGGCAAGGGGGGGCATTTTTTTAGAGGAAATTTTTAAAAATATAGAAAATTTCAAATATTCATATGATAGCATAGAACTTTAACACATAATATTAGAGCCCTAAGAAATGGTTAGCTAGTCAACTATTTCTCATGGGAAATATTCCTATAAATATTTAATAGAATAAACTACAGAATGATTTTGAAAATGTGAACACAATAATTGCAATGAAAATGTATTTCTCACGGGAAATATTCCTATAAAATATATAAACAGTCTTAACACTGAACTTTCATCATCATACCAAAACAAATGTTATTAAGAATACCCAATAAATAAAGTATTACTGCTAGCCTCTGTCCTCAATTAGCCATTGCATTTAGTTTGCAATGCCCATTATAACAATAGCCTCGACATTAAGAAAATGACAAAAATTAAGCAGCAATTGATGGTTTAGATCCAGCAGAAAGGCGAGATGCTGCTCTCTTCTTGGCCAGGCTCTCACTTCTGCGTTCACGTTGCTCTTTCAACCTTGAAGCAAGAAGCTTTTGATATTCAGCTGCCTCGGCCTTGGCCTTAACAATTCGCTTCTTCTTCTCAGCTATTCTGCAGCGCTTCCTTTGCAAAGTCAATGGTGTTACAAGCCTCTGAATCTTTGGGGCCTTGCTACGTTTCTTACCTGAGAAACAAATAGGTAATAAACAAATCTTTATCAGTTACCATATCTGCTGTTTCAAACCCATTTTGCTCTAAGGAAAACAAACATAACCTCAACTCTTTGCCGCACAGAAAACCAAAATTAAAAAGGAAAATTATACTGAGATAGAGCAAAGATTATTAACCTGATTTAGACGTAAAAGTACGACGGTATGTGTTAACATACTTTCTGACATCATCCTCCTTAGAAAGATTGAACAATTTTCTGATCTTTGAAGCCCTCTTGGGCCCTCGCATCCTTGGCTTTTCAGTGTCAGTCAGACCAGGAAGATCATTTTCTCCTGCGAAAAGATTTGGATGGAAGATGCTAAAACTTTCATAAAAATCAATGACTTAAAAAACTTGACAATTTCACAATTGAACACAGAAATAACCAATATGTACCCTTTTTCACAATGACCAAGTTCAAGACAGAGAGGTCAGGGCTAACAATGCATCCTCGAACAGATTTTCGCCTGCGTTCTCCATCACGCCTTCCATATCCACGGAAGCAGGGGGTGCCTGTAAACAAAGCCATCAGATTGTCGGTATGAATCAACAATGTGAACTACATAAATAGAGAACTTGAAACCAGAACTTCACCTCGGTGCATAAGGAGCCTGACACGGCCTGGAGTAAGAACTCCCTGTTTCATTGGAAACCCCTGCTTATCACATCCTCCCATAATCTTGAAGACGTATCCCTTGAACTCCTGAAAATTGCAAGAAACAGGCATGAGAAATCATAACGACGCTAATAGAAGCCAAAGATTTGTTGCTCATAACAAAAGCCAGATAACTGGTACATACATCTCCCAGGGAATCACCGATGACCTCCTGTGAAAGTCTCTTGTCAAAAAAGGCACGCCTGTTGATACACAAAACCAAAAGAACAAGGCTTAGTTCAAGCTTCAGATAATATTAACAATATGATACCTATTTAGGTACACATCCTCTGAAATTCTCCAAACCCATTTTATATGTAAATGTTATATAATACTATGAAATTATCCAAACCCTTGTCACATGTAAATGATATCTAAAGTCTAATATCTCAAATATATCCAGAAAAGACATAATATTAAACAGAATGGAGACAAATCCCTGTATCACAAGAGCAAACTTTTTTTTCATGACCCTAAATTTGTATAACTACTGAGTAAAAGCTAAACTAACTCATTGAAGAACATTTTTTTAGGTAATTTGAAACCAATCCATTGACCAAAATAGCCTGTTACATGAATATCCAAAACTCAAAAAAAATGTTAAGCTCAATGCTACATTAAAAAACATTCTAGTAGCCATTTAGGTACACATCATCTACACCTCTCCTGACCCTGTGTATTAGGGAAATGGTGACTGCTTACTTCCACTGCGGCCATCCATGAAACTACATCGGTGTAGTTGCATATCTAGCAGCAACTAGAAATAAAACTAAAAACAGAATCACAACAAACCCATGCATGAAAACCATAGTTCTCGTACAGAACACATGAAAATCTACCGAATCAATAATATATAAATATCCCAACATCATCATCAAAATTCTTATAATACAGCCTGTTATATATGTGCCCATTCATACATTCACCAATTTGCACTCATGCAAACATATAATGCCCCTAGCTGATTGATAAAATACCATCAAATATGTCTTATAATTTACTACTAATTCCCTAATTATAGGAATAGAAATAAAGGAAGTCCTAAGGAAACCTCATATACCCTGTAGTAATAAGTCATAGATGAAAATTAAAAATAGCTTAGGCCGCATCAGGAGCAAGTGGTCACCACAAGAGAGACATACTCATTAAGTATGATGCTATGATCCTTGGGATTCTCAAAGCAATGTAGACAAAGCCTTGAGAATCAAATTGGGCCTCACAAGACTGAAATTCTGAGAGTTTTACAGCACAACAATGGAGACAAGCTCCAATCCATAACACCAACAACTGGCATCTTGCTACCCTAACTAGTGCTATCAAATCTATCCCGGGGGACTAGACGATCCTACATATGCTCTTGTTAAAAAGAAAAAGAAGTGAATTGTAGATTTCTGGCAAAAGGGAGACGCTTTACTTCCTCTTTAAATCTTGTGATTCAATGTTTAAGATTTTATCACTTTACCATCCATCAATTCATGTCTTGATGTGATGTGGAATATATGCTATCTTCTATATCCTTTATAACAGGTGTAATCAGTTCCTATAATTACTTGCTGTACAGAGTTAAGCACACAATGAATGAGAAAATCAAATGTCAAACCCAATTAAAGCTTCATTATCATGGACAGCATCTGCTAATTCTTTTACCCATTATGCATAAGGATGAGATGGTTCTTCGTTCTTCTGCATCCCTACTGAGAAGAGTACAAAACATAAATGCTCCCTCCCCCTATCTTTTGTGTTGTTATTATAACTCAGTTCTCTCCCCTTTGGCTCATGACATTGAGTTCAAGTGCTCTCATGCAATCAGGACTTTTGCTTATTGCATTTCCCTAAAACAATTGATCAATCCAATGCTGTTCATTACTCCTGTTTCATAGAATTTAAACCTCTAAGCACTCAAAGAGGGAGAAACCTGTTAAGCAGCAACAACCGTCGCATAGGCCAAAGATGGTTATTTTGAAGTGTGTTCAAAAATCCTTTTTATCAGCCAATTCTCCTTGCAGACTGTTCAGCTTAAGATGCCAAAACCAAGTTGCATATCTTCCATCAAATTCGCCCAGGAATTGCACCTGGCTTCATCTGTTGGGGCTTGCCACATCAAAAATTGGATATGGTAGTTTACCTGATTCAAGTTGTTGCAACACTCAACATTTTGCACTTATTAAGAATGTATCATGTCTCCTCAGGATCTGAATACAGGTCTCCGATATAAAAACCGTAACAATTACCACTTTAGCTCATTTCATTGGCGTTTCAAAAATCCTTATATAGATGTGTCTCATTACCACTTTAGCTCATTTCATTGGCGTTTCAAAAATCCTTATATACATGTCTCATTTTATCTTCAACACACATAAAACTAAAAGGAAAGAACGAACATTAGCCCTTTACTCTAAACCACCTATCTTTGGTCTATGCTCCAAACACCAACCCTGACAATAATAGGGGCCCCAAATAAATCATTCCCAGAGATCCTTTTCATCATAAAAAAGGTAGTGGGATTCATCAAGAGAATCAATCAGTTATATGATATCACGTGAAGAACAATGACACTACTAACTCTATCAAGCATGTAGAATTTTTGTCACACTTATATTGATGAACACATTATTTTTGACAAGCAACATGATTTTGTGGTTGTGCACTTCCTGATTATGTTGTGAATAGAGGTTGCTTGAAAATAGGCTTTGCTTCTACAAAACACAAACTCTTTATCATGTGGTCAAAGGTAGCTGTTTCAAATAGCCAATATGCATTTTGTTACATCTTCTTTTTCAACTAACATCTTAATCTCCATGTTCAGAATTACAGATGAAATTGGTCATGTGCATTACATTACCTCTATGTTGCCAATTTGGATTTAGGTTAAGGTTCTGGTTCAAGATTTTTTATGTAAATTGGCAAATGCTAACGATAAATCAAAATGATTAATATTAGTCCAACTGCAAATGTAAAATCAATGGAAATCATCATATCGCTCTTTACTGAGAGCATTAATGTTGTTAGCCAATTTGTTGAAAGGACAGGCAGTGTCGGTGCTACTCACTAGCTGCACCATGCAAATGATGCTGTGAGGCAGCCTCGTGCTCCTCATCCTCGATCAAGACTAAAGAATTTTGTTAATTGAGGTTAGAGTTTTCTTTTTTTTTCTTTTTTCATTAAAATTTTACAAAATCAATTTTTTTGGTCCCAGTCATGATCTCCCTGAGTTCATCCAGGGTCCTACCCCAGGCCTACCCCAGGCCTCTGGATCCAACCCGGATACATTCAGACATCACAGGAGCCTGGGCAAATCCAGGCCAGATCTGAACCAGGATCAGAACCCAGTCTGGACCAGTTTGGTTTAGGCCAGGGTTCCTGCAGAACCCAGTAACATAGTTTTACCTCTTAAACCCAGTAACATAGTCTTACCTCTTATAATTTGTGGAGTTTCAAAGCACAATTTGAAAAGAATGTCGCAATGAATCATACATGCTACCATGTTCAATGTTCATATTTTATGGTGACTCAGTGTTGTCAATAACTTCTCTGTTATAACTTATGACTATATAGAACTTTCATTGCAGGACATTTTGAATCCCTGGACTTGAAAGGTACTGTAAGTAGCTTTTCACGGCATAATATTGTAATTTTTAGCTTAAAAAACCTACTAAAACATGGGCAGAAACTACTATATCAAAGAGACAACCTCACAATGGCCTTACATAGAATACAATATACTTGTGAGAAAAAATGGCAAAAAACACCACATCCAAGAAGAACTTCAATGGTATGGATGTGTATAGCTAGTATTTAAGAGTATGAAATCACATTTTCATCCAGTATTTAACTTCTAAGGGGATTACACCATTTACAGGCCAAGAGTAACATTTTCCAACTTATTATTTTTACTATATCTGTAAGTAAAGATTAGTCAAGATGACACATTGATGACCACCTCCCGCACAAGGCGCATTACTGCTAAACTGACTCAATTATTGAAGAACATTTGTTGCAAGGAAGTGAGACACCTTCACAGCATTCAGAGTTTTGCAATTTAATGTCAATATGACATATTAGTAAGGAAGAAATCTAGGTGTAAACATTCCAAAGTAATCAGTTACCAGAAATAAAAACAGTTGAATGTCAACTTTTCAATCACAGCCTACCAACCCGGCCTCAAGGGGATTGAAGACTCCCTTTGAGAAAATATCAAACCAAGTTAAAATTTATTGTGCCTTAGATATATTGTTCAAAAATTGTACCCCTTTGCTTCCAGCATGGTACGGAAGACAATCAGAGCATAAAAAAATATATGATATATCACTTATTCAATAAACCCTTAAACATTGAATGTTACCAACGTAATCTTGAATTCATGTATTTGCCTTTACAGATCTCAATGTTAATTTGCTCAATCAGCCTCTCATGTGCTCTGTATCCATTGGATGAAAATGATTTGAGAATTTCACTCCTCTTTCAGATAAGATCAACTAACAACTAACAGACGGATGCTATTTCTCCTTTTTTTTTGGAATTCGGTTCAATACACCTAATGGCTTCACTGAGTAATGCCCTTATGACCACAGAATATATGATTTTCTTAATAACAAAGCCAGACACTTGTACAAATGATCCAATCTCAATAACCACCAAACACAAAACATTTTTTTACGTGAAAACTAAAAATGGTCAACTTCAGCCAAAGTTAAACCGTATAGGCTCACAAAAATCCATCAATTTTGTTTATGGTGACTCCAAACCCTAACAATGCATTTTAAATACACATTTAATCCTCCTACAAGTTATCAATCGGAAAGAGTGAAAACTGATTTTTTGAAGCAAATCGACCCTATTTGTTTGCAATTTTAAAATGCTAATATTCATAAAATATAATATCTAATTATTATTAATAATTATTTCTGAATTGATAATGATTCTGCAAAATATCCTCTATAGTCTCTTTATTTAATTATTTAATCAACTTTATACAAATAATTTTTAGTAACGTTTTATTTATTATTATCATTTAAAATAATTTAACAATTATAACTATTACTTCCCTGATGATAATAACTAGTAATTATAACTATTTATAATATTTCAATTATTAATATATTAAAACGCCTATTAATAATATTTCAATAATATATTGAAACGCTATGTATTCCGAAGCTTTAATTGCTGACACCCTAAAGACTCAGTAGAAGGCACGTAAATCTCTTCGTGTCTAATGTATGCTCAAGGGAAACGGGAAATTTTGTTACATGGCTATGTTATGTTTCATGGCAGATTTACCGGAAGGGAAAGTAAATAAAATGGGATTCTAGCTCATCTTCTGTGGGAAGCTAAATAAACTGCCATAGCCACCGCCTGATGCACTGACAAAAAACTGGAGATAAAACAGAAATACTTTGGATGAGGAAGGCACAGGTAGAGGAAAAAAAAACATCAAGAAAGGTTGCGGCACCTGCTAATTACTTTGATAAATAGTTTTTTTGTTCTCTAATAATGTCATCAATCCTTTTATTTGATTAGCATAACCTGCAATCAAAATTTCTAAGAGGCCACTGCTAACACTTAGCTTTAAATTCTTTTAAAAAAACCCCCTCTTTACGGCTGTGCCCAATCCTTTATGTACCATGAACCCCCTAAATTAAATCTCAAACATTCCTTTCGTGATTAATTGTCTGGCAGAAATAGGTGTTGACAAGGTAAATAATTGTTACTTAAACTAACATTGGGTATATTAGAAAGACTTTAGCAAATTTACTTCATATAGTTAATTTGAATTCTTTTTTCTTTAAGTGATTTCATCTATATCATATGGTGAGAAGGAAAATAGATTTTCACTTAGAAAAAATAAAATCTAGCACTTGTTGCTATGATGTCACTGTATTTTATTCTGTATAGTAATTTTACTAAATAGTTTAATGCAGCTTGAAAATTTTGAAATAGGATTTCAAAGATCTCCATCCTTCATGTTTTTTTAGCCAACTCCAAAGTGAAGAATTTTGAAATCTTTTTTCTAAAATTTGTTGGCCATAAACATACCCAAATTGACATTTTGGTCTTAAAAATTTCTATTTCAATTATGAAAGCATGCATTTTAGTCAAAGTGGATAAGTGAGTTTTAGGTAGAACTGATAAATTTGTATAAATCTGTAGAAAGATTTTTTTTATTGTGGCTACTTGGTTTCATCTAGACATTTCACAGTGATCTTGATTACCAATGTAAATTATCAAGATCTAAGACTACTTTTCTTTGGGGTATTTTACCAAACAATTCACGTGCCTTTTGTATGCTTTCACATTTTTGCGTACATGTCTACCAACGCAGAATGCAGTTGCAATTACAACATTTGACCAAGTTTCTCTATTATGCATTGATGTATGTCCATACCCTATTCCAAAGCTCCCATTTTGGCTCACGCAAGGGAGAGTGCTGGCGAAGGTTCTGGAGTTCGGTTTTACACCTGCCAACTATTTTTTTTCTTGAAAGATTCTAAAGCCTTTTCAACAAACCCATTTTTGTGCATACCCTACAATCATTGCAATCCATGAGACCACATTTCTTTTAGGCATTTTGTGAAATAGTTGATGTGTCTGCATGGTTACCAGGACACTTGCAATTCCAACATCTGATAAAAACTCCCCTTCTGTTATGCTGTGATGGACGTCCCTACATTACTACTGGAGATCTGGCACTGCACACACTATTATAGTGTAAGCCTATTTTTCAGATTACTGTATTTAGTATCACAGTACCCTCCACAAGAAAATTGTCCCTGTTTAAAATGATGGAAATGTTTCACATCTCTCACAACAATTTCCCTTGCAGCAATCTCAGAGATAAGTATCACTGCAGTATGGCATTCAGCTCATACTCAAGGTTCTTAACAACTCTAGTAGTAATCCTTAGGGGCGTGCTAATAGACCAAATGCAATTGCCAACATTTTCACTATGATGGCAGAGAAATAATTCTTTTTCCTCCTCTTTCACAGCAGTAGACAAAGATTAGTATTTTTTTTGCATGGTTAAGCTAACATTCCTATACTTTGTAACTTCTTGAAAGAATCTCAGATGATAACTCAATCCTAAATGAGAATTTTGAACTAGTGCATTAATGGATAAAGCAACATGGCATGGCGATCAACATTGTAAAGAAAGAGAAATTGAAGAAGGCAATTAGATATAGCATATATGTGCAATTCCAGATATGAGTTGCTAAAGTTTTGCAACTTATTCTAATTTTTAAATATGGAAGAAAATTAGTCAAGTCACATATAACTAGCAACACTGATATAATGAATAGTGATTATGTCTTGTTGTTGCAACTCATATGAAGTTCAGAATGTAGTTTAAATAAAAAGCCGCACTCCCTGGCAATTCATTCATTGACAGTTTAGGTTGTCAAGAGTCTACTGTTCTGTATGAACTTTTAGTTCAAGTATCACTGCAAAGATTATGTAATAGACTTAATTGAAGACTAACCCCTTGACTAGGTTCTTATGGACTGAGAGCCATTGTCTAGGTGACCAGTGGCCGCTTCTAGATTACCAGGTTTGGGGATAACTGTTGGTGTTGGAAATAAGCCACACTCGGACCGACGATGGACTGGTCCAAGAGGGGCCAGTAGCTCAGTGGTAGAGCACTCCAGCAGCGTATGGAAGGTCCTAGGTTCGAGTCCTAGCTGGTCCATGTCTCAACATGGTATCAGAGCCAAGCCCAGGCTAGGAGCCCCAAGCACACGAGAGGTGTGGCTTAAGGGGGGGTGTTGGTGTTGGAAATAAGCCACACTCAGACCGACGATGGACTGGTCCAAGAGGGGCCAGTAGCTCAGTGGTAGAGCACTCCAGCAGCGTATGGAAGGTCCTAGGTTCGAGTCCTAGCTGGTCCATGTCTCAACAATAACTCATAATAGTTATGCACTCCTTTACAGTACTTATTGCATTTGAATGTTGTGGCATATACTTTTTGTTTTTTTTATTTAAGACTGCTTTATTCACATTATATTGAATTAATTTTTTTGGGATCAACTGTGTGGTATATTGGGTTTTGAGTCTCTATTGGTCCCATCATTGGGGAAAGGATTAAAGTATATAGATTGTTTAATTTTTTAGTATATTCATGGCTCATGGCATTCATCCATTTTATCAGTTTATGCACCTTCAACTTGAATAAGTATAATATGTTTGATTTGTCTTTGTTCTCCCTCCCTATGATCATCTTGAGCTCACAGTTACCAGTTCTAACCTCCCATCTTACCATTCCGAATATGGTGCATCTAGGATCCTGGAGATTGAATTGAATCTGGTTTGTTGATCCCCTACCATCCACTTTCATGGGGGTATATTTGTGTCATTAAAAATTCCCATCAGTTGGTGATCAAACTGGACAGTGAGTTGTTTGGTAGTTGAGTAAAAATATTCGTATAACGTATTTTCATGTTTGCATGGCAATAGTTTTCATATTATTGAATAAGTACTAAAAAAGCATTTCTTGAACCATTAGTGGTGGCTTCTTAAGCCCGTTATGAGTGATATGGGATCGAATCTTATGAGAAGAGGCATATAAATCGTATGCTTTGTAAAATGAATGAAATGTTTTCTATATTTCTTATTATTGATTTTAATTCTTCCTAGTAGCGATGATTGAAGAGATTGAGCCAGATTATGTATTATTCCTTGAGTCAGTCTTCCATTGATTATATGTTCTAGCATCACGTTACAATGTGTGTGTTGCTATGTCTCTTTTTCTTGAGGTTACCTTTGTATTTTATTTCTCCTTTGGATTGTGTGTCACAAATCGGATACTATCACTTTTACCATGATGAACTGACTTAGTGTCTTTTACTTGTTATAATATGAGAAGGTTCTTGTAATAAGAGATGATCCTGGGTATTTTACGAAATTTAGATTGATTGTGTCAGAACTTATATAGTTTTATGTCCTATATTTGAGGTAACCTAGGTATATAACCTAGGACCTAATTATGTGACGGTAGTAACCTTGGAGACCTTTATTTTATGAATCTGCATTTCTTGCATCTATTGAACAAAAGTTTTCTTCCCTCGGCATTTTTCGATTCGGAGTCAGTATTATTTTGGTATTAAGGAGTTGGGTCCTTACAAATGGGTACAATCGATTTTGTCCGATATTTAACCAAATCAACAAGCTTAAACCCTTAAACATTCATTTATTTGATTTTAAACCCTAGCAATACACTGCAAGCTCCATTCGTGAACCTAATGAAGTTTTTTCAAAACCAGAAGGACCTAAAAAATAACGAATACTCACAGCTTTTGGTCGTCATCGATCTCGAGCTTCTTCTGGCATCCAGTCGTGGGATTTGCTATATTGAACTGTATTCAGCCCCATTAAAACAAAACCAGAAAAACAGATAAGTTACAGCAAATGTGAATAGACACAGCTTCAAAACAAAAAGATTCAAGCAAAAAAAATAAAAACCTTCATCTTCGCTGAGTTGATTAGCTCGGGACTTAGAGACGGCTGTGATGTGCGCTCCCTCTCTTCAAATCCAAATTCTCTCCTCTGCCGACAAAAGACTGGTTGGGCTGAATGTTAGGGTTATGAAAGGGTATTTAGGGTTTAGATGGGGTTAGGGTTTGTGCGGCTTTGAGGTTTAAAGCAAATACCATGAGAAACCCGAGTTTAGCTCACTAGTCCATTTTGAGCAAATTAAAATCACCTATGCATTTCATTTGGAATGAATTAGTGGTCTTTGATTAAATGCAAAACAAACTAAAGTTCCATTCTATGTTATTATGGAGAATTCAATATTGCTTCCTCATATGAAAATAATAGAAAAAAAAAAAATTTAAAAAAATCTTTAATTTTATTTAAGTTAATTAAATAATAATTAATGGAGATAATAGAGTTGGCATTAGAAATAATAAATATTAAATTAATTGTGGAAATGGAAATAAATTAAATGCGTGGTAACATTATTCGCCAATGTTCTTGAATTTTAGGGTTGGCTTAGACGAAGATCCCAGATTCTTCTCACTCAGGATTGTCTTTGAGAGTGTGGACCTAACCTTTACGATTGTAGATCTGAACCTACATGCGAACCTAAATTGAAACTCACATATCTGAACTAGCAAAATGTGTATTGTTGTAGTTCGCTTGCCCTAATTTTTATGTCTGGTTATGTGTAAGGACAGTCAATGTTCATAGATACATTTGGGGAATCTATCAAATTGCAAGGGTCAAATTCTCTTAAGTCGGGCTCCTAATGGACTGACTTTATGACTTTGAGCGAAAGATCAAAGACAACAAGCAAGTGTGCAATAACCTAAGATGATGCAAATGTAATGCTTTGAAAATGTTGCTAGATTCTTTTTATTCCTTTTGTAAAATTAAACTCTAGTTGTGCTCAATAGATTCCTAGGTGATTTCAAATGAATGACTAGATATCCATAAGTACAACCAATCACACAAATCAACATAGTGTGTGTTAAGTCAACTCATGATGCATAGTGAAGTGGTTGGCAAGGAAAAAATTTTGATTTTAAATTTTAGAAGTTTGGGAATCATATTCATGAGTGTAAAAGTGACCTAGGTCAAGTCTGCACCTGTAAATCTAATCCAAGGTGATGAAAAATAGGTCTAGGGATCAAAAATGGGGACCTGGGGATTAGGATGTATGATGTCATGAGCCAAATTCACACAAGAGTATACCACTTGTAAGCTAATTATTGCATTTATGACATCCTAATCAAAGTGGAACCAAAAATATAAGGGAAAAGACCATGGGTAAGTAATTTTCACTGTTATTGTTTGCCCCTAGTTTGATGTGCATGTGAACTACTAAGTGAATGCATGTCAAACTAAAACAAGCAATCAACATGGAAATTTTTTTTTTCAAACACTCAAAGGATATTGATCTATATAAAGTTATAGATCATTCTCAAATTTTTCTTGTCTTGAATGTTCCAGCAGAACTTGTAAAACAACAAATAACATGCAATGATTATCTTATGTTATATATTTTTAAATAAGCACTTATTACAACTTGCTTGAAAGGAAATATCTTCGAGAATAGTGAGAGTGGAGAGAGAAGGGTAAGAGATTTTTCCTATTGGGAAGAGTGATACAAAGCTCTAGCTATGTGGAAGATTATGACAACATAGATGGATCTAACAAAAGCTCTCGTGGACATGGGAATTAATATGAGCATGTCACTACAAAACATAGTTCACAAAGAAATATTAGCGACATATATGCTCCCTCCAATTGGTTACATACAAAGAATGAATAGAATTAGAGGGGAGGAGAAATATAAAAGCATGATAAAGCATGTAGTATAGCAAAAAGATATCATTGTATGAGAAGCATATAAGCTAGAGATAATCATCAAGGCATGTGCATTAAGTTGTCCCCAATGTAGGCAAATAACAAAACAAGGGTAACCATAAATGCTAGATAAGAATCATGTAAGCACGTCTTGTAGGACTTAATACTAATCTTAACAAAAAAATACTTGCATAGTGAAATAGAATCCAAAAAATTTAATAGAAAAACAAATGCTTCAACACAAGATTTAACCTCATAAACCCTTTTAGGAAAGAAACCTAACAAATAACAGCACCACTCTTTATGTATCTGCAATAAGAAACTTAGAATACAATGAGAGAATTTTCCCATGCTAGTAAGAGATCTTCAACTCTCTTCCTAGAGCTAATTTGGTAACATAGACCTATCTTCCAACAACCATGCTCATGTCATCCCAAAATAATCTATACAAGCAAGAGAGCAACAAGAAAAAATTACTAAGTTTTCTTATCAATTCACCCAAGTGATATTTCCCAAGGTGAGCACCCAAGTTTGACTCTAGACCCAAGAGTCATTATAACCTCCAAAGTTAACCCAAATTTTCTATCTAATCCAAGCATAAAAAATGACTTCTCTTCATGTGACCCCATGTTTAATACATTTTACACAACATCTAAAATTAAATGCATTGCCAATGTTACACACAACTACTTGGGAAAATACTACACTTCCCAAAGTGTGATATCCCACTTTAAAGTAAACCACAACTTTACAAAATTTAATATTTTATGCAAGGTTTACAACACCTTTCCTAACATTCTCCCACTTTTATACATTGCATAAGGGCCAAAAATAGACAAAATAAATTAACTGCTAACGAGAGACATCCTCGTAGCAATCCTACACCATAAGAATTTTTATGTGCTTACCACATTTGTAAAGAATATACAACATTCTTGTTAAAGAATATACAACATTCTCCAAAGTGTTCACCTTCTCAATTATCACCTTCTCATCCTCAACCATGTCAGGAACAAAATGAGATTGCACATCAATATGCTTTGTATCTACATGAAGAGTAAGGTTCTTGGCTAAATCAATAGTATCTACATTGATAGTGCATTTCCACTTGACCCAAAGTCCTTGAATGTATTAGGGTGAAAGGAGGATATACACAAAACTATCACAAACTAATTATCCCAAATTTCACCCTTTACATTTTGGTGAACCCGTGTTGTCAGACTTGTTTGCACCTTGCTGATTGTTTTGCTTTAGATTTGCATTTATTTTATTCATTCATGTCATCATTCATCCTATTGCATTGGAAAAATTACAAAAAAATTTGAAAAAATTGCATTCTAGGGTTTCTATTTTGCATCAATTAATTTGAATTTCATCAAATTTATGATTTTTGCATTAGATCTGAGCTAAATTGCAGAAAATTACAAAAATTCAATCAATTGCATTGCGTTTTCACCATAAAATTGCTACGGTTTTGTTGGAAATTTTGAATTTTGCATATAACCTAGTAATTTCAAAAACTAGGGTTTGTAGGTAAAATCTTGTTTCAGATTTTTCTACTGATCTTAGACACTCATTCAAATTTGCATTTGGCTGTAGTGTTGCATGTTAGTGTAAATTTGCATTTAAATTTCAAAACTTTGCATCTTTACATAGAAAATTTCAACAAAAACTAGCATTTTCATTGATTTTTCCTTAGATTTGCACTTGCATTTTGCATGGTAGGGTTCGAAAATTATTTTCAGATCTGAGTGGACTTAATTTTCATCATAAATCAAACTACAATGCATTCATATAGCATTTTGCATCAAGATCTCAAACCTAGGGCTTAAAAAACCTTGATTTTCACTAGATTTGGCCTTTTCGACTCTCTAAATTTGCACCGTAGGCGTGTTGTGAAGAATATTTTTGCACTAATTGGTCGTTATAAGGGTTATTATCTTCTTCCCCCCCTAAAAATATTCACAACACCTTCTTATTGGGCTCTTGTATTGAAAATTTGATGAAAAATTACACATTTTTACTATATTTGCCCTAGGGTTTGACCTAGATTGTACTCCAAGCGTGTTGTAAAAGATTTTATGACCACAGGTGACTAATATAATTGCTATTATTTGTTGCACCTCATAAAATTCATTACAACACCTCTTTCATTAGGTCTTGGGATTGAAAAATTGCATATTTTAGGGCATTTTCACTAGGTTTTGATATGTCATCACCTTAGATTTGCATCAAAAATGTGTTGTAAAGGGTTTTATTGTTTCAGTGGACTGAAAATAGACATATTACTCGCCGCCCCTGATCAAAATCTTTACAACACTTTTTCTTTCATACATTTGCATTGAAAAGGTACAAAAAATCAAGCATTTTAAGTCATCCTAACACATAGTGTGGCATTCATGGCTTCTCCTAAGGGCTCATCTTTGGAAGATCTATTTAAGTACATTATGAATTATGATAATTTTTGTAAATTCACTGATAAACATCCTTAAGTTTTACATCAAATAGCATACATCTATGGCATTGACATGAGCAAAAGCACTACCTGTGATATCCTCCGAACAATAGCCTATTTTGATAGCTTTCTCGCGACTGTGGATGTTTTTCATTCAATCATGGAGAATATCAATAATTTTATGGATGAAAACAATCATGGGGAAAGTAGCGGTGAGAACATTGTTCCCTCTCTCCCTTTGTTTCATGATGACATAATGCAAATCCTTTATGAGACCTATGAGAATGATATAACAATGGGTGATTTATCGAACAAAGAGACTTGTTCCAACATAACCCCACTTAGCGAGGATATCTTGGCACGAGAAGAAGACATCATTTATACATTTATCCATACTACTCTGCCATCCCTTCCCTCTCTCCCTAACCAAGACGAAGCTTTGGATGATGCATATTCTCTTTGTGATCATTTGCTTCAATCTAAGGAAAATTTACCCCCTGATGTTCAAGAACTTCTCAATTACATGTTAAACAACGAAACAGATTGGGCATCTTTACTTGAACCTTCACATACCTTGGAAAGCAATGAAATCCTACATGATATGGAAAAACAAACTATTCCTCAAACTCAAGGTATTCCAACACCCCGTATAGGGACTGAAATGGGCATTTTTCGGGTTCCTCAACAATCTCATTCAAATGGAATTTCAATAACTCCTATAGCTAACATAGAAAATGGCAACATCCCCTCTCAACCATCATTAAGGGATACCTTTCCTACATGGCTACCCTTGCAAACTCATGAACCTATGGAAGAGAGAAGAAGTGATAAAACCTTAACCATTAAGATAAAGATCAAGATCCGCGACAACTGCTAGCCTGACAATCCTTGCAGGTAAGTATTTCTATCCCTTTATCTTCCGTGATGTGTGTTGTTTAGGCCTCCTAGGATGACCCCTGATTCTCTTGTAAGGTTTGGGATACCAGGAGACCGCCTCTGTTGTGACCTTCTATTTGTATCATCATTCTTCTATATTGCCTCTCTCTGATTTCATTGTTGTGTGTTGTGTCTTACGGACATAGCATTGCGGTTGGTGACTTGGGGGCACCCTCCTATGTGACTATCCCTAAGACACTTGTTTCTCCTCTCTTATTTATTATTTCCCTTCCTCTAGTGTTTCTATCTAGTGGGCGAATGACAAAAAACATTTATACTAATGCGAACCTAACGTCCCTTTAGCAAGAAATAAAAAATTGGACTTAGTTCCTAATATGACGAAGGCGTTGTATATCTTATCTGATGCTTGGCTAGTAGAAGCACTCCATGCTTTCTACGTAGTGATTTTGATGATGTTTTTATCTCACTTACAAAACATAACAATATTGTTGCTCCGTGCACTTTGTTTGTCTTTGAATCTCACCTTGGTGACACTCAGTTTTGATATTTTTGTGATATAGCCCCACGGTTATCCTTGATCTCCGAATTCGTAGTATAACCTTGGCTCTTTGTGTGATTGATTATATACATTGATGTTGTTGTTTATCATGATTATGTGGACACTAACATGTTTTTTGCAGGGATGTGTTTGTGGGAACATTTGGCGATTATAAAGTACATGTCACCTCCAGGGGGCATGGGCTTTGCGAAAGTCCATGTTCCCTTGTGTGTTTTCTTCCTACCTTAACGTGCTTGATATTGATGCGTGATATCAACCACCTTAAGGTGGGGGCATATATAAGGTAAGTTGTATGTTGTAGATGTTAGCAATGTGCTTGTCCTCATGTGTAGTTTAAAGACTAGTGCGATGAGTACTTCCTGCACTCTAAGTTTATTTGCAATCAATCAATCAATCAATCATCTTAAGCCCTTTGCGGAGGTAGGGGTGGTGTATCTCTTGCAGAGAGTGCCCATCCTATCATTTTCAAAAAGTCCTCATCGAGAGGTGGGGAGCGGTTCTGTGACTAACTAAACCCTTAAGCGTGTCTTCGGCGATTGTTGTGGCGAAGCCCAATCGTCGGTGTGTGCCTATAATGTGCCTAAGACGGTGATGAGCCTAGAAATAGGAACACTCCATCGCTTGTTTGCCGTGTTTTCTCCATGTCTTCAAAGTGTGTGTGTTTGGCGTACTTGCTTTGTTTGGTGTGTCTGTGGCCCCATATGTAGTCTAAAGACCAGCGCAATGAGTGCTTTCTGCATTTTGGGAGGTTTGGTGTGTCTTGTGTGTGTGTGTTGCCCCATATATGCAGTCTAAAGACCAGCACGATGAGTGCTTCCTGGATTATGGGAGGTGTGTTTACTTTCCTTATACTTGCATCTGCATTTCATATATGAGAAAAAGAAAAGAAAAGAAATCATTCATGTCTTCCATGCATTAATTGTCTTATATGCATCTATTGTATTCTCTGTGTTTTGCCTGAATGTAACTATCTTCTCCATGTTTTGCGTGCTTGTCATTGTCTTCAATGTGTTTGGTGTGTCTTCTCCGTGCTTGGCATGTTTGTTGTGTTTATTGACCGTACTTTAATGCATGTATTGGCCTCACATTTATACATACATTAAAGCGGGGGCTAAATGTAACGTCGAAAAATGTCCCCTTGGGGGCTTTTCCCTCATAAGGTTTAGCTCCCAGGTCTTTTATCTACATTTAGGACATCTTGCATCATATTTTGACATCTCGATGAAAAGAACCCTAAGTTTCATGGTAAATAGGACCTAGGGGGATCCCTTGAGCTTAACCCTGCCCAAAATAGGGAGGGAGGTCTTGGGCGTCCACTCCCTAGTCTTGCCCTATTTTGGGTCAGGCCCAAATTTTAAGTGCCGGCTTGTGATCGTTATTTAGGTCCTATGCCGACATGATAAGTTTGAATTACGAAATTCTTGGCAGGGGTGTTTGTAGTTGCATATATAAGCATATTTAGGCATTCATTTGTAAACTAGATGGTCATTAGATGGCAATTTTGATTCATGAGCTTGTGTAGAAGTGATTCAAGGCATTCATTGTGTAGCAAGAGAAAATTTGTGTTGTTTATGTAATTATATTTGTAGATTTGAGCATTCATCTCCTCACGACATGAAGAGATTCTTCCTTCCATGAGATCTTCACTACAAGGCGATATCATTTGTGTTTTCAAGCATTTATCATTTGGTTTTTGCATCTGCCTCACAAGGGCACGCAATCTCTATCTGACAACGGTGTTCAGAAGACTTGAATGTCTCTCTGGGGCTTGACTGAGGCAAGCCTCTAAACACCACAACCCCCTCCCCATTTTCCCGTGATTGCAGGTTATAGGTTGAAGAAGCAGGAAAAGTGGAGTTGCAGAGGAGTGTTGCAAAGTGTTGGAATAGCAAATCAAAGTTGAAAATAGGGACCTAGACTTGGGCACCCGCTCATTAGCCCTCTGGATCCTGCAACAGAGAAATCTCTGAGACAATAGGAACATGTTACATATTGACTTCCCAGATCCTAACAAAAATTAGGGCATTGTACTAGGGCACCTACTCATTAGTCCCCGACTATTTTGCTTCCCAAACTTCATAAACTGGTACACATTTGTCTGTTATTTTACATCTTTTTGTAGCAACATTTTCTGGTATTTGTCTGTTTACTTCTGTATTTGCATAATTAGGGTTTTGATGTATAATTGAGCATAATTAAACATAACTGGCAATCAAATCACACAAATCCAATCTTCCTTGCATTCCTAAGTGACTAAGGGCCTGATAGTGCATTGCCACTCGACCCAAAGTCCTTGAATGTATTAGGGTGAAAGGAGGATATACACAAAACTATCACAAACCAATTATCCCAAATTTCACCCTTTACACCTATCTCTCACGATCTCCATTTCCAAGATAAACTTAACAAGCCCTAATCCCTTGCATTAAATGGAAATAAAAATTGAGACTTAAGCACTTTTACCATATCCTTGTTGTTTCTAATAAGGATCATGCCATCAACATAGAGAACAGTGATATTGAACCAATCACCCACTTGCTTAACATAAACATAGTAATCAGAATTTGTTCTAACAAACACTAATTTCAAAACATAAGTATCAAACTTTGGATACCTAATCCTAGGAGATTGTTTTAGACCATGAAAGAGACTTATTTAACCTACCAACCAAATCTTCTTTACCCTTAACCATGAAGTGCTCAATCTATGTCATGTAGATGTCCTCCTCTAAATCACCATAGAAAAATGTTCTCTTAAAATCCATTACTTAACCTATAGGTCATATTGAGCAACAACAAGTAATAAAATCTAATGGATGTTAATTTTACAACTAGAGATAAAGTCTCACCAAAATCTATTCTATCAACTTAGGCATAACCCTTAGCAACTAATCATGTCTTGTATTTTTCAATCTTTCCCTCAGAACTAAATTTATTCTTGAAGACTCATTTACAACCAGTGGGTTTCCTTCCTCTAGGGAACTAAACCAACTCCCAAGTCCTATTCCTCTCCAAGGTATCCATGACTTCATTCATGGCCCTTTTTTAGGACTTACTCTCCTTTGATTCTAATGTCTCCTTTGCAATTCTAGGCTCATTGTCACTGGTATATAGTGCAAAATACAACAAAAATCAAGTGCCCTACACCTCTCAAATTATTTTCTTTTTTTAGTTTACGTTCTTAAGAGTGGAGCAATGAGGTCCTCTAATTCCTTATCAAAATCACTTTTTGCTACCAATCCATCATAACCATATGGTTCAATCTCTAGTCTATGATCAAGTGCATGTTCCTCAATCTTTAGCTCAAACAAGACCACCTCTTTATCTTCATATCTATGTTTCTCAATAGGAGAAGACTTAATCCCTCTTAAGATCACATTATAATTGTATATTGTATTCCCTATGCCAAAATTCAAGAGTTTATATCCTTTCACACCATCAATGTAACTAATGAAGATACACTTATTTTCTTTGAAGTCCAACTTAAACCTCATCTCCTTGGGTGCATGCATGTATGCATCATAATGAAAAACTCTTAGATGCCAAAGAGATGGATTCTTTCCTGTTGAAGCCTCTTCTAGAGTTTTATCAACAAGTATTGATGCAGGAGACATGTTGATAAGATAGCAAGCAATACTAATTGCTTCTACCCAAAACTTCTTATCCAACCGAACACCATTGAGCATACTCCTTGCTCTTTCCACCGATGCCACATTCATTCTTTCTGCAACTCCATTTTTATGAGGGGTATATGGAGTTGTCTTTTATCTGGCTATACAACCATTCATACAAAACTTCTCAATCTCAATAGAACAAAACCCTCCGCCATTTGTTCATACTCAAAATCTTGATCTTCTTCTCTACGTAGTTCTCCATGAGAGCCTCAGACTCTTTGAATCTATTGAAGATCTCAACTTTGTGTCTCATAAAGAACAACCAAGCTTTATAAGAAAAAAACATTAATAAACAATACATAATCTAAGGATTTTCCTAGTGAAGGTACATCAACAAGACCAAAAAATCACCATGAATCAACTCTAAAATCCCATTCAATCTAGCAAAATAGATTAAATTTAACATGATTTAGTTTCTCATACATGTTCATAGAAATCAAAATCCAAAGAATAGTATTTAAGTCCCTTAGTCATTTCCCTATACTTCAAGGCCCTAAAACATTTCTCACTGACGTGACCCATTCTTTCATCCCAATATTTCAAAGGTATCACAACAGTGATAGCTTGAATTTTTTCACAAGTGAAATTTTGAATTAGGGATGGCATAGGAAGCATAATCACCATCCATGGTACTAGCATCAAGTTTGAATGGAGTTCCAAAATGAACTCCCTTCCATTACCTTGCATATGAACTTGATGATCTTGGGTGGGCGATTTTGATGATCACAAGTCCACATATAGACACAACTTTCATTTTAGTTGTAGTGCCATATTTTGGTTGAGCAAGAAGCAATATATTGCTACTTTATCATCCACTACTTAAGTCTAAGTATCAAGGGGTTCTTAGTGCCATCATAAAGGCCATCTAGCTTCAACATAATCTTACTTAGTTTGGAATTCCTTTTTGATTGCCCTCAATAATTTATTATAACAATTAGAGTGTCATTCAAATCTTTGTCCCACTTCAAAGCAAGTTGAAGACATTTTTACCAAACCCTTTGCAAAAAATCAAGTATCTTAATTTATGATCTTTGTTGGGGGTGTAGGAAGTTATTTTTTGGGGGACTAAATAGTCCTCTCACTCTCTTTTCTCTCTACTCAAGGGCCTTTTCTCTCTCTTCTTTGGGAGCCTTTTCTTCTCTTTTTTTGGGGGATTCATTTGAACATGGATACAAAACATGGCTTTATCTTTTCAGGCCTCGTTTGTACCCACTAAAGTTGTTTTTAAGAGGGGATGTTAGTTTATTTATGCATTTATGATGTATATCTCGTGCATTTATTATGTCTTAGCTTAAGTTTACTCGAGTAAAATGTTAGGTCGAGTTTTCTCATTTTGGGAGTGTAAGATGTCGCCCTCTTCTTTAAGAGTTATTGAAGACATGAAAATAATACAATTCAATAAGATAAAAGATAAAACAATAATGGAAATATCCTTCAAACCTTGCATCAATTCAATATCCCTGATAGAACGGAGTGGAGTGCACCCAAGCTCCACCAGCTTTGTTCTTTGGAATGCATTGTAGCCTGCTCAACAGAACCGACATAACTTGGCTAGAAAATGATAGCGTGAACATGCATGTGAAGATTGTTGATTATCGAGAATGAAATGAGATGTTTAATTTAAAGATTGTGAAGGATAAAATGGATGGCTAGGATTAGAAAGTTGCGGTATGAGGTGGATGGCTAGGATGAAAAGCTAATTTTAGTGCATATGATGCCAATTTAAGGCTCATTTATTGAGAGTGGCAAGTGGTTGAGGACAAGTGTGGGACAAATAATTTAAATAATAAGATTATTTAAATTATTTGAGAAACATGTGTGGGGTAAGGACAAGGGTGAAATAATTTGAATAATAAAATTATTCAAATTATGGAAGGACATGTGGGACGTGAGGGTTAATTTAAATAAGTATTTAATTTATTTAAATTAATTAGAGGAATATGGAATAAAATTAAATAAATAAAATCTATTTAATTTGGCTAAAGGGGATAAATGGATAAAAGGGGTTAGTTAAATAAATATAATTTATTTAACTAATCGGTTGATGGAAGGGGTCATGAAAGGGTCACAAGAGGTGTCGCAAGGTGTCACAAGAGGTGTTGAAAGTAATGTCATGAGACACGGTCAAGTTTAGGTGTCTACGTTTTGCCCCTCTTTGATACGGCGTCTCATAAGGTGGTGTCGCGTCAAAGAATGAAAAAGATGCCCCAGTTGGTGATGGGAAATGGAACAATGGATAAGGGATGCCCCCTCGAAAATTTATTCAAAATTTTTTAAATTTTATGGTAAATTCTTGAAAGGAAGGATAAGGTAGGGACAACATATGACAAGGATAAAGAAGGTAACATGGTCGAAAAATAGGAGGTTAGGTGTGAAAAGGGGAGGTGGGTGATGAAAAACGTAAGCTAGGGGTGAAAATGGTAAGATGAAATGTAGGAATGGATAGTTAGGATGGTTGTTAAGTTGAAAGAGATAGGTGAAATAGATAGTGGATAAATATAGGTTGATAGGATTTGGAAACTAATAAGTTATAGTCATAATGGATATAGTGGATAAAGAGGGTATGGTTATGCTGGTATAATATGTAGAGCAGTCCTAATTTGATATAGCAATAGGATATTATGCACCAAGGTATAAGGAGTCAGGGTGACTTGTGTATCCTTCACATGGACTTGACACTGTAAACAAAGAGGAGTATCCTTATACACAACATAATGCAACCTTGTCTAGACATGTAAGGAATGAATCTTAGAGCGTGAAGTCCCAAATGCACAAAAGGTATAACCTTAGATGCAAAGAGAAAGTGATATGCAAAAAGTGATTCCACTACACACAAGATATGAATACTAGTTGTAGTGATAAGAATATACAACAAATATACAAAATGCTATGCCCCATTCTCTGTTAATCGTAACACACCAAGACATGAATGGATCTAGGTGGCTTTGATAAAGCATGAGAATGAGATAGAAAAGATAAAAATAAAAAACAAGACCAAATGACGACACAAGTCACACAACCATTGTATCTCTTGCCAAAGAGTTTGAGTGATGTTTTGATAGGTGCCTAATGACAGGAATGATATACCCCTAGATGAGGCTGGATGATTGTTGTTTGTTATTGAATGATGTGGCAATTGATAAAGTGACTGGTTATTGTTTCAAAATGTAGGTTAATGCTTGTGATTTTTTTAAGGCACAATGCGTTGGATGAATGTTTGTTTCACATTTTATTGTAGGATGGAAGAAATGTGAGCGTAACGATGGAAAAGCTTATTATGGAATGTGGAATGAATTTTATTATGGAGTGTAGTATGGTTTGAGGATGACTTGGGTGAAGTATTTTTGGGTTTTGGGGATATTTGATTTTTTAAAAAAATATTTGGATTTTTTGAGTTTTTGGATTTTTTTGTGTGTTTTTTGGATGTGTTATGGGATGACATTGGATTGTGGTTTGAAAATCCTAAATGCTAGATACCAATGACAAGGGAAAACCAAGTCAAAGGACAAGGATGAAAGAAGGATTGGATAGATGGACAAGAGGATTATGGATGGAAAATATAATGGATGGATGGAGGGGTTTAGGATGTGATCTCAAAGGACTATGTCACATAAGAAGAACATGCCCCACTCAAGGTAGTAGACTTAGGATTTTGCATGACAACACTTGTAAGGATATGTGATAGGATCAACTGGAAAAGATTGGGTATATCAAGAGATGTCCAAAGTATTTTTCAACATTTTGCCCCTTGTCTTTATCAAGATCAAAAGAAGTAACGAAAGATGGACACGTGGATAGGTAAATGGTATAGGTAGGTATAAGGAGATGATGGGTGAAGATGGTAGGATAGGCAGAAAATGGTAGTAGGAGATAGATGAGACAACATGCCCCCACATGTAAGACACATAGGAAAGGTATCTGCATGTGACACCTGTTTGCCAGGTTTTCATCATGGTACTTATTCAAGGCACCATGAAAATGGTTTTCACCATTGGATGAAATTTTTCTCTTTACTATTTTTTTTACTTTTTTTTTTGTATTTTTTTTATTTTTTGATGGGATAGGAGAGATTTGGAAGAGGATGGGGACTCAAGTGCCTAGTTCCATGAAAGGTGATAGTGTCCCATTATAGATGAATATCGCACATGGATCATATCAAGTGCCATAACACATAGATGTTGGTAGAGGATTGCATGAGAGGGAGATGGAGGTGGATTTATGTATGGATGTGTAGTGGATTATGATGTGGATTATGGATGGATGGATTATGAAAAAGCATGGACCATACGGATATGATTCGGGAAATATGTTTTATTATAGATAGAAGATGGGGAGATGGAGGTATGTGGGAATGTCATGGGAATCAAGACCAACATTTGCAAACACTAGATTGGATTTTGAAGCTTTTGATTGGAAGGGGGAGTTGGGATTAATGGAGATAGTTGCTTATGAGATTGTCGATTGAGTAATTTTGGGACCCAAATGGTCTTAGGAATCATAGGATTTTGTGATGGGGAGTGGGATTTTTGGGATTTTTGAATTGTGGATGCTTCATTTGGATTAAGTGGTTTTTATTTGAGGACCCAAACCATTTCAATTTTGGACTTTTCTTTTGGAGGTGTGGGTTTGGGTATCCTTTTAGATGAATTTTGCTTAGGTGTGGTATATCAATGCCCTGTGGCATGAGAATCTCGAGGCTTTTGTGGACTTTTTTCTTTACATAAGGAGGCATCCAAATTTTTGTTTTTGAATCCCATGGGGGTTGTGATAGCTTCATGTTTGGTCAACGTGTGCATTTGTTGATCACGATTAAGAATGCTAGGGAATTTAAGGGAATGAGATGTATGGATGGAGGGATTAGTGGACTTGTGGATAATTGAATTAAGGGATTTGAGGATGGGGATATTAGGAGTTGGAAGGAGTGGAGGTAGAGTGGATGGAGGGAGATGGATGGTCACATGCTTTTTAGGTTCATATGACAATGGAGGAGGGATAGCAACATATGTTTTGGGGGTGTGATGTGGTTTGTGATGGAAAGAAGTGGATTTAGAAGGCATGGAGGTGGTACCAACATCTTTGGATTGGTTGCTTTGGGCTATATAACCAAGGCCATGCGATTATGGAGGGACTTTGACATGGATGGGCTCCAAGATACCTTGTTCATGAAGGCCTAATCCTTTTCCATGATAATTCATGTTTTGGAGAATTTGATGTGCAATGGGATGTTTATTATTTAGGACACAAGACGCAAGTCCATTATTATATGGGGAAGGTGGAGTGGTGGATAGAAGTTGTTCCTCTTGTACAAGAGAATCACTATGGATGAACGCGTTGGGTCCAAGAGGATATGGTGATGGATTTGGAATGGGATCAATAGATGATGGTAAAGGATCATGAGGATCTTGATCAATATTATGCTCATTAAGAAGTTGATTGTCTATGTTTTCTTGGGGACCAAGTGTCTCATCAATGGAAGAGGATGTTGTCGAATAATGTATAGGATTAGTGGGAGGATGGATAGGACTAGTGTTGGTGGGATTATGGATGGGTGGAGTGATAATATCTTGATCATGGATGGGATATTGGTCATAGATAATAGCTTGATCATAGAAAAGATATAGGTTATGGATAGGTTGATCATGTGATGGAATGGAATCGGGGATGGGATTAGATAGGATGTTTAGATCTTGATTAGGATGAGGGGTTGGTATTTCCACATGCTTTGGACTAGGCTCTTGATATAGCTCTTGTTTTTCTTGGATGGGAGTGCGAGACTCTTGGATAGGCTTGATAGGCTCTAGATGATCAACAACACGAGTGTATAATGGATCTTGACTTGGACTCATGTTAGGAGATTCTTCAATGGATTTGATAGGTGTTTGACTAGATGAAGGGATTGGAGGGATTGGCATGATACTTGAAGGCTCTTGGATAGGTGTTGGACAACATGGTGGTGTTTGATTCCTTGCTAATAGTCATTGGATCACATCCTTCATAATTGTATGGGTTGATAGGCAATATAATGGATGGATAATAAGGGTGGATGTTGTAGGCTTATGATTAGGATTTGGTGGATGAATAATAGGGGTGGACGTGGTGGATTTGGGATTATCTAGCACAATCTTACCGCAATTTATGAGGTTTTTGATCATCTCCTAAGCGTGGAACAATTGAATGTCTCATGGCCCTTAACCCTATGGTATGCACAATAATCATTTTCATTAGACCAGTGGGGTTTAAATTAGTTTTCTCCAAATGGTTTTATCGGTGGTTATACTGTTGGAAATTGTATACCCCTTTACAATTTCACTACTTTTGGCACCTGTTGTGACTCAGATGTTCATCTTTGTTTACAATATGCAATTTCCACTAGTTTCATGAGAATCAAGGCTTAATCCTCTATTATCTAGCATTTGGATAGCCCAATTCACCAGGACTAGGGCACTCAGGCGCTAGAGTCTTAGCAATTTGGCCCTAACAAATTATATTTTACTATCGGCCTTATGACTAATGTGATGCACTTTGTCGGCCTCAATTCAAATGGGCCCTTAGAAAGTAATTGAGATGCATATATAAACAAGTCTCTCATTCATTTATGGCTAATGACATTCTAGCTAATGACTCTCCTTGTGATGATTCTCTCTAACAAGCTCTTATCTACAAGATCTTTATTTCTACAGGTTATTGTTGTGTACTAACTCTTGTTGCAGATCTTCAAGGAAGCTCCTTCCTCCTTCATTATCTCCTTGTGGTGATTTGATAGTGGCATCATCCCATCAAGGGTTTCATGTTCATGGTAACATATTTCCTTCACACTTGTTTACATTTATCTTTGATTTTTCAGTCTGCCTCTACTTACCTAGGACACACACTCTTGATCTAATCCTTGTTGTTGTGGAAGTGGGAACACTTACATGGAGGTTTGACTAAGGCAAGCCTCTATACAAAACCACCATTTTCCCTCTTTCATGTGTGAAGATCGCATCAGAAGGTTAAGACATGAAATAGGGTCAGGAAGACAGAAGATCCTAGAACATAGATTGTAAGTCAAAAGTTAGGTCTAAAACCCTAGGACTAGGGTGCCTAAGCACTTTAGTCCTCCAGATCTAGCCCCTATTTCTAGCTTTGGGCCCTGACAACTCTACATAGTCCTGATCTGCTTTCAATTCCTGCACAGTCAATCTATGACACATGTAAGTTGTTTGTTTTGTCAAATTGGTTACTCAAAACTCTAGATCTTGCTATCCTCAAATCAATATCATCTATTGCAATAAAAAGAAGACAAGCCCCAAATAAGCTTGGATCTCCCTTAAGGACTATAGCCAAGCACACAAGTCTTGGTTAGCTTGTGTTCTAATGTTGTATAGGAAAGATTGGTCTAGTTAGTGTATAATTTATTAGGCTCTCTTTTCCTATGTAACATTTTAGTGAACCTAACGTATCCTACACTTGCACTTACTAATTTCATTCATCATATATGTGTGTGTGTGTGTGTGTGTGTGTGTTTAATTAGTTGATAAATCTGATTACACATTTATGTTGCATTTCTTCTTTTATCTCATTTAGAAAGCAACACATTTTAGATCTTTATTGTTGTGGTTACCAAAAATTTCACATTTTGGCAAATCCAACACATCTTACATTTACAATTTTCTAATTTTCTGTATCAGATCTGATTAGTATTGAAGTGATTAAACATTTCCTATTTTCACATCTTGCATTTATACTTCTTCATTGTTGTGGTTACCAAAAGCCTCACCTTTTTGGTAAACCCCGCTATTCTTGCACATGGTGGTCATGATTGCAATCTTATTTTAGATCATTTCTATGACTGATTAGTTATTTGATTAAAAGTTGTTGTAGCATATCATACTTGTCATTTGTGTCTAATCTAGAAAGAAAGAACATTCATACATCTATATTTCTTTGAGATTTGAAAGCAAAAACATAAACAACACTCTCTAAATGCAAACATGTCCTCTTCTATTCTTTCATCACTATCCACTCTAATTCAAAGAGTTGTTCCATCCACATCTACCTCTACTTCTACCACATCTTCCATAGTCCATCATAATTCTATAACTCATCATATTGGTCTTCATCCCTTTGCCACATATTCAAGTCTCTTGGATATCACTAAGGATGTGAAGACCTCTTTTCTTCCTCCCTTAGTTGAATGTTCAAGTACCTTGGATATCACAAAGGATGTGAAGACTTATTCTCTTCCTCCTTTGATTGCATATTCAATTTCCTTGTGTATCATGAAGGATGTGAAGGCTTCTTCTCTTCCTCCTTTGGTTACATGTTCAAGCTCTTTAGATAGCACTACGGATGTGAAGACCTCTTTTCTTCCCTTTTTAGTTGCATGTTCAAGTCCCTTGGATATCACTAAGGATGAGAAGACCTCTTTCCTTCCTCCTTTGGTTGCATGTTCAAGATCCATGGGTATCACGAAGCATGCAAAGACCTCTTCTCTTCCTCCTTTGGTTTCATGTTCAATTCCCTTGGATACCATAAAAGATGTGAAGACTTCTTCTCTTTCTCCTTTGGTTGCATGTTCAAGACCATTGGATATCACTCACGATACAATCATAGGTACTTCTCTCAACATCACTTTACCTGCTATTTACTCTGATGTTCTCCATGGTAGCAATGAAGCTTTCGTGAAGGAAGACTCAAAACTCATGTCAGAGTCTGCACAAGTACATGATTACAACAACCAAATCAACACAATTTATGTTTCCAGTTCCCCAAAAGAGTCTGCAAAACCTAAGATTGTTGTGCATCTTTGTCCAAACAACTAACTTGTTCAAAATGTGTCGCAACAACCTAGTTACCACGCGGTTACTCACACATACAATACTTACAACAACAAACAAAATAAATAAGCATCGATTGTCCTTACTTCTCTTCCACCTTCTCAACCTTTTCTTCCTCCACCACCTCGTCTTTCTCAACATGCTAAAACAAAATATGATCTTGTCAAGCTACTTCACACTACTCTGGCTAAGATCTCACTCTAGGAATTAATACAAACCTTGCCTACATACCACAGGATGCTCCAGGAGGCTCTACAAAAGGTGATTGTTCCACCTTCTGATAGACCGAATGATGTAATAGCTCTATTTGATTGTATGCATGCGACGAGTTTGGATATCATCTTTCATCAACATGAATTACCTCCTCTTGAAGTTCAACAATAATATAACGCTCTCATGATTTTGGTCATTATTAATAAAATGGAATAAAGCGTACTCTAATCAATAGCAGATCATGTCTTAATGTGTGTAGCATAGATTTGTTATGCAAAATTGGTGTAGATACATCTCTCATTAAACCTAATACTCTTTCTATACATGGCTTCGATAATCAAACTACCAGTTGAGGTTGGACCTATGACCTTGACTACTCTTATCCATGTCATGCCTGATTCTCTTTCATCTAATCTTATTCTCAATAGACCGTGGATTAATTCCATGGGGTGGTCCCATCTACTCTTCATCGTAATTGAATTTCACCTATAATAAAAAAACTCTATACAGTTGAGGTTGATTCGAATCCAAAAAGTTGCTTGCAAGCCGAAGCCAGGTATCAACCTCCTATCTCAAAATCTCTCAACACTTTCATTCCTTCTTCAACAAAAGTCAACCCACTATTCTCTCTGCTAACAACAGTGATGATCAAAATAGTACTTTTCCGTCTAGTGCATTTTTCAATGATGATTGGGGTCACTATATTTTACACAGGCTCCTTCATTGGAGAGTGCAAAACCCTGCAATCTAAACCTGAGATCCCAAAGGTGGCTTCGATTTACTCTGTACATTCTATTCCTTCTTCAAAACTCACCACTCAAACTTCTTCTACTTCAACAAATTCTCATCATTCTATTCATGATAATGTGCCTTCTTCTTCTAATGCATGTCTTGGAGATGATTGGGGCCCTTCAGATTTTGATCCACGTGGGCTTGTTAAGTCTAAGATTGACCCTCCTCGCCCTGACATCTCAACACTCAACAAGGATCTGCATCCTTGCAAAAGGATTGATCCCCCTCCTCATATCAATTATGCTACTACTTATTCTTCAACATGTGATCATGCTTCTCATTTCATCAAAGCTCATAATGTGGAATCTCCTCCTCTTTCTCATTTGGAGACACGTTATGGGCTTGGATTCAAAATTCTTTCTAAACATGGATACAATGGAAATGGTTTAGGGCGCTTGGAACAAGGAGTTAAGGTTCCTGTGAAACTGACACTGCACTTTTCTAAAGTAGATTTAGGTAGCCTTCTATGTTTACATTCCCTCCACCATTGTATAATGTATCCATGGCTCCTTCACTTCAAAAATCAAACCTCTCTCCATAAGAGAAAGGGTTGCTTCCTACTCCACCCGATTATTCTCATCTATCTCAACAAGAGTGTATTTTGTCGAGTCTACTCAAAGACCGCTTGATCACTCTTCCTCCTCCAACACGCAAAAAGTTTTCACAAAACAATCAATCAACACTTCCTTTTTGTGCATATCATCAAGTGCTTGGCCATCCCACTAGTGAATGCCAAGCCTTGTGTGACAAAATTCAACATCTTCACAACACATGTGCTTGCACCTCCCTTTCTATCATAGCACCTCTTCTTTCTTCAAATAAAATTCTTCTCTCTACATCATCATGATTACATCTCCTTTGCTATGGCATCGTGCACCTCTATCATCACATTGCGACAAACTCCACCACTTTTCAATAGCAACACAGCTATCTTTTTCATGGTTATTCAAGTCACCTTAATTGCAATGCTACACTTCTCCCTTTTCGATGGTAAAAAGTGTTTTTTTTTTCCATTTATGGTGTCCCTATTATAAATTTTATTCTCATTCATGCTTCACACTATACCCTTGGAGATCTCTCTTCTTCTCCTTGTGATGTAGACCTCATTAATCACTTCACCATTGACACGGTGATTGTAACTTTTTCTTACGAGCTCATTGCTACACATGGTGATGCAGCCTCGTTCTTTCTTTCTAACAATACGAGTACTCTTTTTCATGGTTGTTCTCACCCATACTCTGGGGGGCAGAAGGACAACCTGTTAAAGGGGTAGGCATTCTTTTTTTAAGGATCTCCCCCCTTCTCACACTTTCCCCTCTTCATTACCTTAAAACATTTGCATATTATACATGCAAACATTTTAAGGGGCATATATTCCCTATTCACTTGTGCATCCCTACATGCATCCTTATTCATTTCTCTTGAGCTTTAGTTTATTGATGTGCCCCCGTGGCAGTGTTTTTCATAGCCACCCCTGAGGCATGGTTATCAATACGCTCCTTGAGGCACTACGCTCCCTAAGGCATTATTTATTCATGCTCCTTGAAGCCTTGGTAGTATATGGTCACCTAGCATAACACAACTTGCTAGCCTGTGATCCGTTTAGTCTATGAGCCACCTAGCATAACACAACTTGCTAGCTTGTGTGCTTCATACAACCTTAACTCATGGTCACCTAGCATAACATAGCCTACTAGCACGTGATCCATGAGGTTATCTTGATTTACATGACCCATACTAATAGAGCAAGCTAGTGCCAGAGTCATGTACTCCTCTTCGTTCAATTGATCCCCATCTATTTGTTTTTCTTCTCTCTTTAGTGCAATTGATCGACTCATTCTTCTATCTCCTTTTTAGAATTCCTCTATTTTTAGTTTTCTTTTGGGGATGATACAAAGTATTAAGACATCCTTTCAACCAAGGTCTCTTTACTTTGATTGACTCAAAGTTTTCTTTTTCTTTTTCTCATGTGCTTGCTCACTTCATGATTACATCCTCTTGTTTTCCATGTATACTCTATGATATATGTATGCTTCATCTATGCTCTATGTATGCTTCATGTTTTCAATGTACACTTTGTATTCTTCATGCCTTCCATGTATGTGTTGTGTCTTCCATGTCTACTTCGTGTCTTCCATGTGCATGCTTCATGTTCTCCATGTGTTTGCTTTGTATTTTCCATGTGTATGCTTTGTGTTTTATATGAATGCTTAGTGTATGCTCCATCTGTACTTTGTGGGTGTTTTATGATCTATGTTGTGTGCTTTGTGTATATATAACCTTTTTTTATCTAGGTGTTGTAGACTTATAGGATCCTAAGCTTGGGGGCTAGCACAACTCTCAAACTTAGCGATATTCTATGGCTTCAACGTCTTGGCAAAGAGATTTTGTCTTCTATGTACTTTAGTGAGAGTATGAGCTTAAGTTCATACCCTCACTAAAGTGGGGGCTAAATGTACTAGCAAAAATTGTATACCCCTTTACAATTTCACTACATTTGGCACCCATTGTGGCTCATATGTTCATCTTTGTTTACAATATGCAATTTCCATGAGAATCAAGGCTTAATCCTCTTTTATTTGGCATTTGGATAGCCCAAATTAGCAGGACTAGGGCGTCCAGATGCTAGAGTCCTAACAATTTGGCTTCGACAAATTATATTTTATTGTTGGCCTTATGACTTATGTGATGCACCTTGTCGGCCTCAATTCAATTGGGCCCTCAGAAAGTAATTGAGATGCATATATAAACAAGTCTCTCTCATTTATTTACTGCTAATGACATTCTAGCTAATGACTCTCCTTATGATGATACTCTCTAACAAGCTCTTATCTACAAGATCTTTATTTCTGCATGTTATTGTTGTGTACTAACCCTTGTTGCAGATCTTCAAGGAAGCTCCTTCCTCCTTCATTCTCTCCTTATGGTGATTTGATAGTGACATCATCCCATCAAGGGTTTCATGTTCATGGTAACATCTTTCCTTCATACTTGTTTACATTTATCTTTGATTATTCATATCTAGCTTTGCCTACTTGGGGCACACACTGTTGATCTAATCCTTGCTATTATGGAAGTGGGAACACTTACACGGAGGTTTGACTAAGGCAAGCCTCTACAACACCATCATTTTCCCTCTTTCATGTGTGCAGATCACATTGGAAGGTTTAGACACTAAATAGCAACAAGAAAATGGAAGATCCCAAAACATAGATTACTAGTCAAAATTTAGGTCTAAAACCCTAAGAGCAGGGTGCCCTAGTCCTCCAAATCTGGCCCATGTTTTTGGCTATCAACCCTGACAACTCTGCATAGTCCCGATCTACTTCTGGTTCCTACACAATCAGTCTGCAACACCTATAAGTTGTTTGTTTTGTGAATTTGGTCACTTATAACCCTAGATCTTGCTATCGTGAAATCAATCTCATCTATTACAATAGAAAGAAGATAAGCCCCATACCATCTTGGCTCTCCCTTGAGGACTATAGCCAAGCACACAAGTCTTGGTTGGCTTGTGTTCTAATGTTGTATAGGAAAGATTGGTCTAGTTAGTGTACAATTGATTAGGCTCTCTTTTCCTGTGTAACAGTGGTAGCTCAATCAAATTTGCTTGGAACAGTTGTTGTACAATTATCTCAATGGGCTCCTTTGGCAGAGGGTTGGAGGAACATAGTGATGAAGGGATTGAAGGGTATGGAATAATTGGAGGGATTGGTGGGGTGGAAGGACATTGTGATGGAATAATTGGTGGGTTAGGATTTGATATAGTTTGTTGATATGGCTCGGATAAATATGTGGTGGGTAGGTATGAGGTTATGGGGTCGACTTGGTAAGTAGGTTGGGGTGAGATATATGGATAGGTGAAGGCTGGATAATTTTCAAGTATGGATTGATATGGATATGGAATGATATTGGAAGACATAGGATAGGTTGATGTAGGGTTAGCTTGATATGTGGTTGGACTAGGTTGGTATAAAGTGGATGGGGATGACATATGGGATTGTGGTTGTGTTTGTTGAAAGGATAAAGGTTGTGGTTGTGTTTGATTTTCTTGGGCTGCTAGGACATGTTGAAGATGTTAGGAAAGGTGTCTCAACCTTGCAACTACAAAAGGTTACTATTCTTCCCAGTTTTGGTCTTTTCGAATACCCTTTATCTTGAAGAATGGTTTAGAACTTTCAAAGTTTCAAAAGGGGCTAAAAATGGCAGAGCTTACTATTTTTAGTAACTCTATGTTTGAGCTTGGATGGGCCCAAAATTTTCCCCAAAGGTGCGGAGCTATCAAGTAAACATCTTGGGTGAGTTTCAACTCAAGATCATACCTAGATTGCAAGTTATTAAAGTTTCTATTTTTTGAAACTCCTAAAAAAAGTTTTGAACTCAGATTTGAGGCACTTAGAGGTCCCTAAATGCCCCTAAAGTTGTTGTAATTAGTGAAGTAGTTTATAGCTTGATAGATCTCTTCACAAGCTTTATGATGCATCAAACGGTTCATCAATCAGACACCTCAATTAAAAGCTATGACCTCCAGAAGTTGGACCTCCTATTTTGGGAAATGTGAAAACATGTTGGACACTTAAAAGAGATGTAAGAGATGTAAAGGAGAGAGTTGTACATGTGTTGGTGTGTGATTTGACACATCACAAGGCATCTTTGATTGGAGATAATTTAGATGCCACTTTTGGGTAGTTTTTGGCTCATGGTTTTGTAATTATCGTTGATAGTTTATTGTATTGTATCTCCTATGTATCAGGATCTTGAGATAGAGGTTGTGTGTAAGAGTTTTATAGATGTTGAGTTATCTTCAGATCTCTGGTTGGTTATACTCCTGTGAAAGCTTGCTCTACAAGTATATTGTAATCTTCATGATTCCTGAATAATATATTGGGTGGCTTTGGAGTGTGGGGTTTTTCTCCCGAAAGGGTTTCCCCACGTAAATATTGTGTTGTAGTATGATTGCTATTTGTGTTTATTTTTGTAACTATTGTACATATCTGAAAAGTTCTGCATATCTCTCCCCTCAAGATCAGTGTAGGAAGTTGTTCCACTACCTTAGCTTCCTTACAAGTGGTATCAGAGTCTGATCACCTTTGTTTTCAGTTGTGGGTTGCTGGGTTTTTTGAACTAATCTAGTTTTGAGTGGGAGCTTGTGTAGAAGAAACTTTGTGATCTTGTTACAGGGATTTTGAGATGATGGTGAGCACAACTGGGAGGTTTGATATATAGAAGTTTAATGGAGGCAACTTTAAGTTGTGGAAACTCAAGATGGAGGACTTATTGGTGGATAGAGATTTATGGCTCGCAGTATCCAGAACCATGTCATCAGGCATGAAACAAGAAGATTGGGATATGATGCATTGGAAGGCTAAGGGTTTGATAAGACTCTGTTTGGCTGATTCAGTGCTCCTAAATATCCATGAAGAGAAGACTACAAAATATCTTTGGAAGAAACTTAGAGATGTTTATCAGGCTAAATCCCTGGTGAACAAGTTATTCCTATGAAAGAAATTGAATTCTCTAAGGACGAAAGATGGAGGATATGTCACTGATTACCTAAATACATTCAATATGTTTGTTGCCTAGTTGACCTCTGTTGGTGTGAAGATGGAGGAGGAGGATCGATGTATGACATTATTGTGTTCCTTACTAGATTCATGGGACCACAGTGTTAAGGCCATTAGGAGTACCACTACCATCTTCAAGATGGATGAAGTGGTTTCTTCATTGTTGTCTAAAGAGATGTGGAAAAAATCTTCTGAATCGGCTAAGGAGGCTCTTGCAGTTCGTGGTTGGTGCAGGAGCACCAAATCTAAGTTTTGTAAATAGGTGTCATAAGTTAGGTTTTTGAGTTTTCTAATGATTTTGGATGTAATAAGTCCATGTTGAGGCCATTTGTAAGGTTTTAGAGTCATTTTATGCAAAAATGCATAAGTTGTCAAAGAAGTTGCAATGTTGTAAAGAAAAGTGCAAAATTTAGAAGTTGGAAGGTCACTTTGCATTAGGAAGTTCAAAAGTAGTTATGTTTGGTCTTGGAAGTTGGAATAAGGTCTATTTGAGACCATTTATGTTGCAATGAAGTCACAAAAGGTCTTAGGTTAGGATTTTGTAAAATTGTCAAAGTTAGTGGCATAAAAAGTTATCAAAATGGTATTAGAAAGGAAGATGAAGAGTCATTAGATTTAAAAGTTAGTTGTAACTATTGGAATTCCATGTAACATGTTTAAAAAGGCCTCACAAACTTGTGCAAGGGGTTGGAGGACAGTTTTGGTGTGGTTGAAGAACATTTTTTGTGAAGAAATAATGCAAAACTGCCCTATTTTCCAGAAAATTGACTGTCTTTTCACTGTTGCAGTGCTTATATCAGATTTGTACGGTACTGTTATGGCATGAAAGGAATGTGGAATGTTAGGGCTATGAGTCTACTTTAATTTGAATGCTATTTTGTTGATTTTCACGAGGAAATAAGGCTGTTCTAGGCGGATTTCTAAAAATTGGTCTAAAATAACCTAGTTTTGAGGGTTTATTTACAAAAATGTGAATATCTTGAAATTTCACAGGTGGAATCTCATAAAAATTGGTCTAAAGGTAGATTACAACATTATCTATAGGATTCCTATGGTTTTGGAGCAAGAAAATTGCGTTTGATATTTCTTTGTGCAAGCCCTAGGCTGTCCAAACTAGCATTTTTGCTTTGTTTTCATCAAATCTGCAAAAATAGTCATAACAACAGTATTATTTTGTCCAATAAACTGCATATTCCAAGCATTTAGGGTGGCATGAGATCATCCATGATGATTTTGAGTGAATGGAAGGAGATTTGGGAGTAGTTCCTTTGTAAAGGAGCCCTAATAGGGCTAGTTGCAATAGGTCTGCCAGAGATTTTCAAGCTTTTGTTCCAAAACATCTTATACCCATTTTAGGATATGTTGACAAACATGATATTGGGTACTCTGAAATTATTTTGTTTCATTGATATCCTGCCCACAGTGAAAGTTATGGTCTGACGGACCCTTGAATAGGGCTACAAGGAAAAAGGCCTAATTATAAAGAAAGTGTTAGTTGTTCTTGGTTTTTGTGCAAGGCAGGTGCTGGGATAGGTTGGTAAGGTTATCAATACACCACCACTGCATCAGTGGTAGATCTAAAGAGAAGGGAAAGAAAAAGGATAAGAAGAGGGAAGAAAAAGGAAGATCCAAATCCTGTGTGAGATCTAAGTCTACTAGAAAGTCCAAGGCTCTGTGTTGGAACTGCGGCAAACTTGGTCACTTCCGCAAGGAGTGCAATGAGGAGAAGAAGAAAAGAAGAACTATGGTTCAAATTCTAATAAATCCTCTCAGGATGATGGAGAAGCGTTTGTTGCTACCTTGGCAACTCATGCATTTGAGGATGTGTGGCTTATTGACTCAAGTGCATCTTTTCACATGACCTCTCATTGAGGTTGGTTTTCTAAGTATGACGGTGGGAAAGTGTATGTGGGTGATGAATCTCATGTGAAGATTTTTGGCCATGGAAGAGTCTTGATTCAATTCCCTGATGGACGAGTGAAGGGGATCAATGGTGTTTTGCATGTCCTTGGTTTGACACGAAGCCTATTATCTATAAGTAAGTTAAATGATGTGGGTGTGCAGGTTGTTTTCTTGAATGGAGGATGCAAGATGACTAGAGGAGCTATGGTTCTAGCTAAGGGTATTCGGATTGGCACTTTGTTTCAACTTGATGCATGGGTGGTTCAGTGCAATAGTGCCTCTGTTGTGAAGAAGAGAACTTCAAAGTCTTCATCTCCACCATTGGAACCAACAACAAAGAGGACTATTGCATCTACTTTCAATGGTCATGCTTTTTGGGTACCTAAGGGTGCTCATTCTATGGAGATGAAACTTCCAGCTAAGAAGACAATGTTATGGCACCAAAGCTTGACACATTGGTGAAAAGGGTTTGAGGACCCTGAAAAATAAAATTCTTATTGATGGTATGAATGTAACCTTGAGTTCAATTTTTGCGAACATTACATCTATGGTAAACAAAACCGTGTTCAATTTTATTCCATTTCTCACAAATCTTCTGAGGTGTTGGATTCATTCTGATGTGTTTGGTCCTGTTAATGTTCCTTCGATTTCAAAATCTATTTACTTTGTTTCATTCATTGATGATTACAGTAGAAGGACATGGGTGTATTTCCTTAGAAGCAAATCTAAAGTCTTTAGTAGATTCAAAGAGTTCAAAGCTCTTGTAGAGAATTAGAAGGATAGAAATATTAAGTGTTTGTGGACTAACAATGGTGGTGAGTTTTGTTCAGCAGATTTTGACAAGTTTAGTAAAGAACATGGTATTGAGAGGCATAAGACAACTCCATATACCCCTCAACATAATGGAGTTGCAAAGAGGATGAACATAACATTGATGGAGATGGCTAGGAGTATGCTAAGTGGAGTTGGCATTGAACAAAAGTTCTGGGCTGAAGTTGTTGCTCACTTGTTACCTAGTTAACAGGTCTCCTACATCGGCGCTCATTAATAAGACACTTATGGAGGTGTGGTCTGGTAAAAAGCCTTCATTGAGATATTCAATTATTTGGTTGTAAGGCATATGCACATGTGCCTAAGGAGAAGAGGTCTAAGTTGGAGAACAAGGCAGTGAAGTGTATCTTCATCGATTATGTCATCGATGTGAAAGGGTATAAGATTTGGGATCTAGTGGTTGAGAGAGTTCTGTATAGTAGAATTGTGATCTTCAGAGAGCTTAATGCTTCTTTTGATGTTCTACAACCAGAGAAAGAAGAAAAGAAAGAGGATGTGGTTCAACTTCCTTCCACCCCTGAGAAAGTTAAATCGAAGACATCTATTGGAGATGATGATGAGGAGAGCTCTACTAGCTCTGAAAGTTCAGAAGGAGAAGAAGAACCTCAACCTCAACTTTTGAGGAGGTCCACGTGGATTAGGCGGCAACCTGATAGGTTTGGTTATTCATTGCATGATTCTAGTTTTATTTTTGCTTTGATTTCTAACACTAATGAGCCTAGGACTGTAAGCGAGGCTATGGGTATGAGTGATACAAATTCTTAGAAAGAGGCCATGGAAGGAGAGATGGCTTCCTCGATGAAAAATAATACTTGGGATCTGGTGTCCTTGCCTGATGGACATAAATCTGTTGGATGCAAATGGGTGTTCAAGAAGAAGTTTGGTTCATATGGAAACATTGAGAAGTTTAAGGCAAGGTTGGTCATGAAGGGTTATTCCCAGGTTGAAGGAATAGATTATAGTGAGATTTTCTCTCCCGTTGTAAAGTTGACATCTATCAAATTCCTGTTATCACTTGCTGCAGCATATGATTTAGAAGTTGAATAGATGGATGTGAAGATAACTTTCCTTCATGGTGACTTGGAGGAAGAAATCTATATGTTACAGCTAGAGCACTACGTGGTAAAAGGTAAAGAAAATATGGTTTGCAAGTTGAAAAATGCTTTGTATGGTTTGAAGCAATCTCCTAGGATGTGGTACTAGAAATTTGTTGCATTTATATTGAGTTTGGGATTTTTGAGATCGAAATTAGATCATTGTGTTTACTTTAAGATGGATAATGATCACATTCTCATTATTGCATTGTATGTTGATGATATGTTGTTCATTTGGAATGGTAAGAATTTTATTTCTAATTTAAAGTCTTAATTGTCAACACAATTTGAAATTAAAGATTTAGGGGTAGCCATGTACATTATAGGGATGGAAATCAGAAGACATAGAGCAAACAAAAAACTTTGGTTAGGCCAGAATAAGTATGTGAATTATGTGTTGGAGAGATTCAACATGGCAGCTTATAGATCATTAACTGATCCTATTATGTTGGGGATAAAGTTATTTGTTGTAGATCGTCCAAAGTCTCATTTAGAGATGAAGGATATGAGCAGAGTTCCTTATGCTAGTGCAGTTGGCAGCTTGATGTATGTTATGGTTTGTACAAGACCAGACATTGCCCAAGCAGTGGGAGTCCTTAGTCGGTTTATGGCTAATCCTAGACTAGTACATTGGGATACGGTGAAGAGAGTGTTTAGATATTTGTGGGGTACTTCTGAGTATTCCCTATGTTTTCATGGTTATCCTACAGGACCTTGACATTCACTTTGTATTCAAGGATTTGTGGATTCAGATTGGGCAGGTGACATTGACAGTAGGAGATCCACCAGTGCTTATGTGTTCACTATGTTTGGTGGTGCTATTAGTTGGATGAGTAAGCGGCAACCTGTGGTTGCTTTGTCCACTACTGAAGCTGAGTACATGGTAGCAACTCATGCTTGTAAAGAAGCCATTTGGCTTAAGAGATAGTGTTCTGATGTTGGGTTTGATGCAGGGAAGATTACCATCTATTGTGACAGTCACGGTGCCATATGTTTGGTGAAAAATCCTACTTTCCATTTGAGGACTAAGCATATTGATGTCTAGTACCATTTTATTCATGACATGGTAGAGGATGGAAAGGTAAACTTGGAGAAAGTTGACACTTTTACGAATGTTGCAGATTCCTTAACAAAACCCGTAAGCACATAGAAGTTCAGATGGTGTTCAGAGTCTATGGGCCTCTCGGCCCCTAGCAATTGAATCATGGTGTTGATACTCCCTTTTCTCTTGCAAGGTGTTCGAAAAGTGGGAGAATGTTAGGAAAGGTGTCTCAACCTTGCAACTACAAAAGGTTACTATTCTTCCCAGTTTTGGTCTTTTCGAATACCCTTTATCTTGAAGAATGGTTTAGAACTTTCAAAGTTTCAAAAGGGGCTAAAAATGCTCGGGCTTACTATTTTTAGTAACTCTACATTTGAGCTTGAATGGACCTGAAGTTTTCCCAAAAGGTATAGAACTGTCAAGTAAACATCTCAAGTGAGTTTCAACTCAAGATCATACATAGATTGCAAGATATTAAAGTTTATATTTTTTGAAACACCCGAAAAATGTTTCAAACTCAAATTTGAGGCACTTAGAGGTCCCTAAAAGCCTCAAAATTTTTCGTAACCAGTGAAGTGGGTTATAGCTTGATATTGTTGTTTTAGGTTTGAACAACTGAGAGGGGGGGTGAATCAGTTGTCACACATTTTCAATCTTTTCTACCTTTAATCTTCCTTTGCCACTTATAATCAATTTAATGATATAAACATTTCAACATCAATCAATAACATATGAATAGAAAACATAAATAACACATTTGACACCAATATTTTGATGTGGAAACCCGGTTAAGGGAAAAACCACGGTGGGGGTTAACCCACAAAAATTAATACCATGTTAAAAGTATTTTTACAAATGGGAATGCACATGCATTCGGGCTCACTGCCTAGAGCTCACTGCTCAAATTGAGGCTCACTGCCTATGGAAATATTACAAGGGAATGATAGAGATTTGAACTAATTAATAACATCTACCCATGCAAGAATTTCAGTTTCAGTTAAGTACAAAAACTGATCCTACACATTTAATCTTTGCTCTGCTCTTCTTACTGTTCTACCTTCATTCGCACTTTGGATTTCTGCTCTTCTCACATACGCCTTATTCGCATACCCCACACACATTGAATCATCCAATTTCATCGATGATATATATCCGCAATATGATCTACAATCATTCTATCAATCGACTTCAACAACACTTAGAACTTTTATGAATGCTCTGCTCTGTCAGCTAGATATATGCATAACGTAAGGTGCAGACCAAGCTCTTGAAAAACATCACTCATGTCGGCCACTATCACTGATCATCACCATTTGTTCAACAAACAACTTCCATACATCCAGAATCAAGATCTTCTGCAAGGTCAACCTGTTCTGCTTCTGTCTGCTCTAACAAACTGGAACCTGGTACTCAGAGGCTAATATCTTTTGAATCCTTCATCACAGGAGGACAAAAATATGGATTTAGATTGTCTTGACAATGCATATGACTCCCCTAGATCCGCATCTAATCATGACTTTCCACTGGAGAGATCCAGACCAAAATACTAGACTTTGTTATTGCTCTGTTCCTACCTACCCAGACTTAGACAAATTCTGAATCTAACTTCCGGTATGAACAAATTGTGTTATGCGGATGATTGGGATGATCTTAGTTGCCATCAATGACAACACCTATCAATGCAAAGCAATGTCTCTTGCCAACAATCTCCCCCTTTGGCATTGATGGCAACACTTAGTGAAAAATGACTAAGTGTCTAGTGCAACTCCCCCTTTGTCTATACACTCGTGCCCTTCACTTATTCCAGTTCTCCCCCTTTGCTGAATTCCTCATTTTTCACTGCCCTTCACTCCCCCTTTGACATCAATGGCAAGGGGTGGGGTCTGTAAGCCAAAACTCTCCAAAAATTCTATATATACTGCCGCATATGTACAATTCATCATTAAGTCTTATTTACATGAACTTAAGAATGTCTGTAAAGCTGGTTTTTATTTGCACAAGTTCAGAGGCCCAAGTACTCTTCATTCCATCCAAAATAGAGATGTGCCCACTTAACAAAAATGAATATGCTTCTGCCTTTGATAGATCTGTTGGATCACTAGTCTAAACTGCACTTTGAGCTTCAGATAGGGCATTATACATTGTCTCTAACTTAGGAGCAATTAATCCCTGGAGCTCACACATTCTCTTCATAATGTTACCCTTTTCTTTAACAAGCCTCCTTATCTCATATGTCAGGCTGATTACTTGACATTCTTGACTTATAGGCAAAATTGTTAGAGGATCAAAATTTTGAGAGAGATTTGACAGTTTCTGTTCTTGCTCCTTTATCTTTTTCTCAATATCCTCATTAACTTTGGGCCATGATAGACAAAATTTGTACACATCACTTCCATCAATTAGAGCATTTTGAATACTTTTTATGCTAATACCAAGTATTCTTCTATTATTTCCTATCAGGTTCTTTATTTCACAAAATTTCTTATCCAGGAATTCTTTCTAAACTTTTGCCTCTGCAGACTTCTCAAAGGACTCAAAATGAGTATTTATAGAACTTACAAGATTTTTCAGATCTTTAGAGGGGGAATCAAATGGACTCTTCTGGTAGGTAGGCATTAACTTTTCCAAAATCCCAGATGCAAGCCCCAATAGTTCATTGTCCTCCATGTGGAATTTTAACATCTTTTCTCTGGCCTTTACTTGGGTGAATGATGCTATTTTCATCAGTTGAATTGGAGAGAGAACATCTGGATTGGCTAGACCTTGGAGTAGTTCAAGTTCATCAAGCTCACTCATTTCTTTTTCAAGAAGACTTTTCACTGCATCTACAGTATCTCTTGCAACATTTTTTGAACCATCCTTTTGTTCATCAAATTTCTCAGTATCTACTTTATGTGCTTCAACATTTGCACCATCTTCTTCTGCTTTATCTTTCTTTTCTCTTTCTTCATCTATCTCTACTTTATCTTTCTCTGTGTTCTTTGTAGGACTCTTTCCTTTTTGTTCATCACTTGCTACCTGATCCGAAGGGCTCTGTGAAGTAGTAATATTATCCTCTTTCCCTGACGTATTAGGTGGATTGGGAGTATCTCCTGCATCAACTACTTTATCCAACATTTCTGTATCCTCCTGATTTGCTTGTTTTACTTCCAAAATAGAGGCTTCACCCAACTCAGATTGCTGCTCAATAATGTTCTCTTCTTCACCATCCAGAACTTCTTTTGTGACTATGGGAAAATTGTGCTTTTTCAATGCTTTCAAAAGAATCTCTTGAGTTTCTTCAATGATTTTACTTGTTTCTCCAAGCATGAATTTGTTCATTCTCCTTTTGCTTCTAAAGTCATCTTTGACTTCCTTGAATATCATATCTATTTGATTAGGAGAAATTTGAGGACACAAATTTATTAGCTCATGTTCCCTTATCTCCATGTCCTTGCTCTTGGCATTTTCTTTCCTCAACTCCAAGATATTTTCCAGATTTTGTGGTAACTCAGAAGTTATCTCAATCAGTGCCTTGTTGTAGATGTTGAGATATCTGACTGTTGCTTCCTCCAACACCCTTTTATCCATATCATTGTATTCATCATAGAATTCAATCATGGGTTTTAGATTACCATCCACAGTGACTGATTTTATCACATCTTCTAGGGAGAGTGTGGGCTTCTCAACATATTCCTCATAAGCTTCTGTCTTTTGCTTATTGCTAGTCCTTTTGGTTCCAAAGGACTTTTCTTTGGTTAATTTTGCCGCTTTTGTTCTAGTGACCTTTAGTTCCTTGATTTGAATGTCAGAGTCTGTATCTTCTTCTTCTTCTCTTATGCTTTTATAGGTCCGGGATGCTTTTGTTTTCTTCCTTTTCTCCCATTTTCTGGATGATTTTGCTTCTAGTTTTGCAGTTTTGGAAGGAGCAGGGGCCATAGCAGAGCTCCTAGTAGTTCTTGAAGTGGAAGAGAGTTCCACAGGATCACTTGTTTGTTTCTTATCTTGTTTCTCTTTCTCAGCCTTCTCTGTTCTTTCTCTAAATTTTCTCACAGCTTCCTTAGTGAGGCCCAGATTTTCAGCTAAATGCTCAACTTCTTTTCTTACTCTCCCATTGGTTTTAGGTTCTCTAAGCTCAGTATGCAACTTTAAACTCAGCTCCTCATAAGTTCCAAATCTTTCGACCGTTGTGTCTTTGGGCTTGCTTAGAAGATGTTGAGCATACATATTCAAGATCCTTTCATCTACTTCATACCCCATGGGCATGATCCAAACAGTTCTAGGTTCTACTGCTTCCATTAAACACTGATCAATATCAACCATGAGCATATTTCATTTTTGTACTTGTCAACAATTGAATTAGGGATTCTTTCCCTTGAGTGCATCATACTCTAAAAATTCTTGAAGTAACCCCATATTGCAGTTTTCTAAGCTTTGAAATCACCAATGCTGCGAAGATGATTTCTGATCTGAATGGCAACTGGCTCATCCTTAGTTCAGTGCACACCTTTTACCCCAAGTACTTCATTCATAAAGTAAAAGAATAGACATAAAATCAATGTACCATACTTGAAGGTGTTTTTCTTATCTTTCTTGATTTTGTTTAAAATTTCAATCAGTTGATTCTATAGTAGTTCACACAAGTTATAATCAATATTTTCCTTTAGCATCTTGTATGTAGTATAGATGGTTGTTCCAGAAACAAAATTTTCTCTGCTCGAGTGGTAAATCTTGTACCCAATCACCATTGAGGTGAATTTGACATCCGGTTCTATAATATCATTAATGGTCATTGCCCTTCTGTCAAATTTAGCACCAGTAGCATCACTCACTGTCTGGTTTTTCATGGCTTTAAGCATGGGCAATCCTCTGGTTGAGTTTAAGCCAGTTACATTTATGATAGTGTCCTTGGTAATCTTGAAGGTTTTAACAACCAAATGAATTCATCATGCATCTGAATTAAGACGTATCGGACCCATTCATCCTCATCAAATGTTGAAAACCCCATAATCTGAATAAAGTGCTTATCCTGTAGTGCCTTGTACTCAGGTTTAATTTCATGATTTTCATCCTTGAGTTGTTTCTCAAACAAGTCTACATACCTTGAATCTCCAAACTCATCTATATTAGCATGAGTATAAACCCTAATGTCTTCTACATGCAGCACACCATACGGAACACTTGAAAAAGCACCTAATAGGTCAACTTTAATTGATTTGTGAGGATGCTTCTTAAATTTGGGTCGAGGCCTTTCAGTAATGTCAACAACATGAGGAGTAGCCATCTCAATAGATTTCAAATTCAAAGCTTTACAGAGAGGTACCTTTTTCTTTCGTGAGGTTAGGGTTGATCAATTGCCAGTTGAATCCACTCTTTGCCTCAGTCTCTGGATTTGTAGCTTGAATGCTCTTCTTCTTGTTTCCTTCAAATGCAAGGTGATTTAAATGAGTGACCAAGTGACCTTTTATCTTTTGCAAAACCTAATTTGGCATTGTAATAAATGCTTGGCGCTAATTATATCTGGTTACTTCATTTTTGACAGTTCTTCATGAGTCACTCCACAAGATTTCATATCAACATCTTTTCTTCCAGGAATCCTTCCAAAGGTTCTGGACCAATTCAGAATATTCTCTTTTATTGTGCCAGACTTAGGCACCCACTTACTGACCGAGGGAATTTGATGTTCAATGTAGCTCCCCCTGAGCCAGAGCTTCTAACTTAATTCCCAGAGGAATTGTCAGCACCGGATTCCGGTGCGGACCCATCACTATTGTTTATTTAATCTTTCTTTATCCAAATCTTGTTCATTTCACTCCGTATCTCATTCACATCAATTTTCCTTTTGCCTGTGTCTTGTTTCTACTCATCCAATTTTCTGTTTATCGGACCTCTTCTTCCATTGTTCCTATTTCTGCAGAATCTTGCAATATGACCAGATTTATTGCAGTTAAAGCACACTTGATTTCCTCTTGATCTACATTGATTAGCCATGTGTCCAAATCTATTGCAAGTAAAGAAGTAGCCATTGAAAGAATTGCCATTTGAGTTATTCATTATCATACTTCATTAATTGGATTTGTCACCACACCTCTTGCATTTGAAGCATTGACTAGAGAAGGATGGACCATTTTGATTTGCTCTGCTTTTGCACTAAATAGCTCTATGACCAAATTAATTGCAATTGAAACAATTTCCATTAAATGATGGATATCTTTGAGCATTAGGCTGTCTTACCGGAGGTTTTCTAGTTCTGTTCCTTTTATTCCTTGGTTGAAAATTTCTTTGTCCGGATCTAGAGCTTTCACCTTTCTCATATCTAAGATTACGCTTGTCATTATTCTTTTTCTGTTCTTCGATTAGTGCTTCGAGTTTAGCTGAGCTTATTTTGAACTTCTCCTTATACTCATTTGCAATTTCTAGGTCATGTCTGAGAGTGATAATCTGTCTCTCAAGTTCTCTCTCATTGTTTCTGCTTTCTTGTAGATTAGATTCTAGGAGACCAGCTATTCCATCCAATCTGCAACATTTTTCAGTTCTCTCTTTCAGATTTTGCTTCATCTCTTCTTCAGTTTTCTTCCTATCTTTAATTTCCTTGGTTAGTCTCATCACCCCAGTTTCCATCTCATGTTTTAGGACAACAACTTCTTTAGCTAACTTTTCACATTCTTTTGTCTTTTCTTTCAGGGCCTTGTCTTCCAATTGAAGAGGTTGCTCCTTTCCTTTTGCATTAGATTGGCTCAACTTTTCTTTTAAGATCTCAATGAAGTCTTCAACCTTTTTGAGATTATCTTGCAGTTCTTGGACTTCTTCCTTGGACTGCTCAAGATCATCTAGGGTGAGATTAAGTTGCCCTTGAAGATTATATTCATCCATTTTTACTGCCTTCCCAAATCTTCCTTCAGGTGTTAAAATTTTCCAAAGGATCCTTGCTCTAATACCAATTGTTGGTTTAGGTCCGGACAACTGAGAGGGGGGGGGGTGAATCAGTTGTCACACATTTTCAATCTTTTCTACCTTTAATCTTCCTTTGCCACTTATAATCAATTTAATGATATAAACATTTCAGCATCAATCAATAACATATGAACAGAAAACATAAATAACACATTTGACACCAAGATTTTGACATAGAAACCCGGTTAAAGGAAAAACCATGGTGGGGGTTAACCCACAAAAATTAATACCCTGTTAAAAGTATTTTTACAAATGGGAATGCACATGCTTTTAGGCTCACTACCCAGAGCTCACTGCTCAAATGGAGGCTCACTGCCTATGGAAATATTACAAGAGAATGACAGAGATTTGAACTGATTAATAGCATCTACCCATGCAAGAATTTTAGTTCTGGTTAAGTACAAAAACTGATCTTACACATTTAATCTTTGCTCTGCTCTTCTTACTATTCTGCCTTCATTTGCACTTTGGATTTCTGCTCTTCTCATATACACCTTATTCGGATACCCCACACACACTGAATCATCCAATTTCATTGGCTATATATATCTGCAATATGATCTACAATCATTCTATCAGTCGGCTTCAACAACACTTAGAACTTTTATGAATGCTCTGCTCTGTCGGCTAGATCTATGCATAACGTAAGGTGCGGACCAAAACTTGCTCTTGAAAAACATCACTCATGTCGGCCACTATCACTGATCATTACCATTTGTCCAACAAACAACTTCCATACATCCGGAATCAAGATCTTCTGCAAGGTCGACCTGTTCTTCTTCTGTCTGCTCTGACAAACTAGAACCCAATACTCAGAGGCTAATATCTTTTAAATCCGTCATCACCGGAGGACAAAAATCTAGATTTAGACTATCTTGACAATGCATATGACTCCCCTAGATCTACAGCTAATCATGACTTTCCACTGGAGAGATCCGGACCAAAATACCGGACCTTGTTACTGCTCTGTTCCTACCTACCCAGACTGAGACAAATTCTGAATCTGACTTCCGGTATGAACAAATTGTGTTGTGCGGATGATTGGGATGATCTTAGTTGCTGTCAATGACAACACCTATCAATGAAAAGTAGTGTCTCTTGCCAATAGATATATCTCTTCATAATCTTTTTGACGCATCAAATGGTTAATCAATTGGACACCTAGATCAAAAGTTATGACCTCCTGAAGTTGGACCTCATGTTTTGGGAAATGTGAAAACATGTTGGACACTTAAAAGAGCTATAAAGGGGAGAGTTGCACGTGTTGGTGTGTGATTTGGCACATCACAAGGCATCTTTGATTGGAGATAATTTGGGTGCCACTTTTGGGTAGTTTTTTGGCTCATGGTTTTGTAATTACTATTGACGGTTTACTGTATTGTATCTCCTATATATCAGGAGCTTGAGATAGAGGTTGTGTGTATGAGTTTTATAGATGTTGAGTTACCTCCAGATCTCTGGTTGGTTATACTCATGTTAAAGCTTGCTCTGCAAGTATATTGTAATATAATTGATTCTTGAATAATATATTGGGCAACTTTGGAGTGTGGGATTTTTCTCCTGAAAGGGTTTCCTCGCATAATTATTGTGTTGTGGTATGATTGGTATTTGTGTTTATTTTTGTAACTATTGTAAAGATCTCAAAAGTTCTGCATATCTCTCCCCTCAATATTAGTGTAGGAAGTTGTTCCACTACCTTGGCTTCCTTACAAAAGAAGGACTTGTGTTTGTTGTTAAGGGACGTGTATTTGTTGTTGGGCTTGTTGTTGTTGTTCTTGAAGAATGAGTTGTTGAAGGGTAGATGTATTAGGGGTCTGGGCATGGGATGATGATGATTGAGTTTAGACTTGTGAGGTTTGGGGCATGGACACATTGGCTTGGGTGGTAAGTGGTTGAATGGCTATACTGCTAGTAGGTGGAGCTATGAGATTAACCTTAGGATTCCCATAGGCATGTTTAACATAGGAATGGATGTGTTAACATTAGGGATATATGAGATCATAAAGATAAATTATGTAAGGGCAGTTGATATCATAGGGATGTTTGGTATAGGGATGGTTGATGTCATGGGGATATTTGATACAGGGTTTGTTGATAATGGGATATTTGGTGTAGGGATAGGTGATGTCATGGGGATATTTTGACCACTAGATGGGGATACAACATTAGTTGTACTTTGAGGGACATACATGGACATGCTAGGGATAGGTTGTGACACACCTATAGAAGGAATAGGTTGATTGGTGGATGTATGATCTTAAGATTTGTCATGGCATTTAAGGTTTCATCAACATGTTGTTGGGAAGGACCTCTTGATGTATTACCAATTTTATAAGGATGACTTTGAGGAATCAAAGCAGAGGGATAAAAATCTAGAGGTATCTCAACTCTGCCTAAGTGGATCAATTTTTGGAAGTAAGCATGACAATTTTTGGCAATGATATGGTCCACGAATATGTGATTATCAGGGTCCTCCATAAAGTCTTAAACTCTATCTTCATAGTCAAGGGACTCATGGGTGGAGTTGGTTGGACTTTTGGGCTCTTGCATAGGATTATCAAATTATTTTAGATACATAGGATTTGATGATGGTTTTAGCATGCCCTCATAAGCCTTAGGTACATATAAGTTGGCGAGCAATCTAGTTGTAGGCTGGAAGTTAGGGTTCACATATGATGGGAACTTAGAGGAAGTGGACTCTTGATGAGATTTTTCTCTTTGATGGTATTCTTGTTGGGATTGCTCAATGTTTTTCTTAGCTTGTGACATTGTGATGGGCATAAATAAGGTGACCTTAAGATTTTAGGATGAAAGATATGGATATTGGTAGATCGATGTTGGACTTGGTTATGTCTTGGATGAGGCCTTAAGAACAAGATTTTGGACCAAAAAGATGTCAAGATGATGAAAAAGATATGGATATGACTAGGATATGAGAGTGACAACCAAGATAATGATAAGGATGACACCAAGGATATAATGATGATATGGATTGACCAAGATATGATAGGATAGGATAAAACCAAAATAGCTCAAGATTCACCTAGATCTTTTGTTATGGATAAGGATGGGATTCCTTTCACTACTTAGGGTTAATAGATGCCTAAGTAAGGAGAGGAAAAAATGATAAGCTTTCTACTTGAGGTAGATAAGATGCCAAGCAAAAAGCAAGATAAAATAAAAAATGATAAAAGGATCTAGGCTAGGCTTATGCAAGTTTTGGATTTGATTGATGAAGGATTGGTTGATTGATTGATGACTTGGTTGACAAATTGGATAGGTTTGCAAATTGATGGTTGATTAGGTTGACAAAGTTTAGGTTGAAAGGCTAGTTGGTTGGCCAAGAGATGGATAGGTACTCACGAGTCCAAAATCAATGTTATGGGATTGTTTCAGGTCACTATTTTATCCTAGTTTTTATATTTTTATATTTTTTGGTTTTTTTTGGAATTTGAGAATGTTTTGATTTTTTTGGATTTTTGGCAAGAAATATAAACACAAAAATACAATGGCTTCTTATCAAGGTGATTGGTGTGAATTGATTCGCGATTGAAAATGGCTTATACTAGTTTTGCACAAGGAAGACATGTAAAGCACATGAACAAACCTAAAATTATTCAAGTAGGATTGATTTCGTAATGTGGGCCCACATAATAGAATACATATCCATGTTCTTACATAACTAAGAACACTACATCTTGAGCGGATAGCTAGGGGTAAGGGCGTTGCACACAATACCCCTTTCCTTGGAGACTTTTATGCCTTACCCAAAGAAGACTTATATCTCCACTTCAAGGAGGCACACAGTGAGTAACTTTAGGGGGCGGTCCGCATCCCCTGTACCACAATAGAAAATGGTTGATGGTCTTAGCTAGGCTTTACAAGCTTCTAGGGGAGTCCTACAAATATATAAGGTACGATGAGGCCCAAGTCTATGAACACTAGCCCGTTGAAGGGATGTGGCATAAGCAATCAAGCAAACACCACTTCACCTTGTGTTCAGAATCAGTCAAGGCCCCAAGGTTGTCCCAATGACTACATGACTAGATTGAGGTATAACCTTTGCTCACCCCCCTTTGATATACCCCACCAAAACACATGGTTGAGGTCATCCCTAGGGTTGATGAGATCCCCTAGCAGGCCTCCTAAAGGGAAGGAACACTATTCACTTTTGATCCCCAAGATCACACGAAGCGCAAGGGGAGAGCATACATGAGATAATGTTCCTAGGATTGAACAAATAAACACAAAGATAATGAAGAGGTTTTTGATCTCCAAGATCACAAAAGGTGCGAGGAGAGAGCATACACCCTTTTCAAAATCGAAAGACAAAGCAAACAATGTTCAATTATTGTCCTCCTAGATTAGACTAATTACTTAGATCAGTGATAAAAAGATTTCTTTGACATACGAATATGCAGAAACTTGTTAGTAGTTTCAAAGATTTCTTTGACATGCAAATTTGCAGCAACTTGTTAGTAGTTTCAATGATTTGATCTTGGACAAGCGAAAAAGCTACAAAACAAGGGTTAGATCAAAATGATGGAATCCTGGAAAAATTAGAAAATAATATACTAATACAAAATAATAGATTAGATGAGAAGATTCTACACAAAATTCTAAGCACTTTCAAAAAAATAGTGAAATTTCATTGAGATTTGCAAAAGTTATGATGAAATAAAGTTTTCAATGAAAGAGTGTTAGGATTGAATAATAAACCTCTGCAAAAATCAACAAACAATATCATCCAATAGCAAAATAGATATGGCCATGAAATCCCTTATGATTTTCTAATCAATATAAAAAAAAATTTGCTCAAATTGGACTTCATATGCAAAAGTTATGCCATAAACTAGGGTTTGAAAAACATTATTACCATAGATATGAAAAAGAATGATATAGAAAAATGGATTTAAATATTACTATCCACATGCAAAAACCATAATGTGATTTGCTTACCTAGATTGCAAGATATGAATTTTTTTCCAAAAGTTGCGTGTCAATTTTTTTTGAAAAATCAGAATCTCAGGGTCAACTTCAAATCATCATAACTCCTTCAATACTAATCCAAATATTTAATGTAACCACTTTTTGGAAAGGTTTCAAAGTCCTCTTTCCAAAGGATCCAAGATCTTCTTATTTCAAGACCTGTGTAAAATAGAAAACCTTCTACAACAAATACGACCCTAAACAAAGAAATCAGTTGTAGGAGGCCTCCTGCAAAAGTTGACCTCATGATCTTGCCAAAAAATGGGTTAAATCCACAACTCAAAGCTCAAAAACTTGCAAAGGACGGGATTAGATCACCGGGCGTGCCAAAAACGAAGACATGAAAATAATACAAGACAATAAGATAAAAGATAAAACAATAACAACAATACCCTTTAAACTTTACACTAATTCAATCTCCTTGATAGAATGGAGTGGAGTGCACCCAAGCTCCACCAACTTTGTTCTATGGAAAGCATTGTAGACTGCTCAGAGAACCAACATAACTTGGCTAGAAAATGAAAGCGTAAATGTGCATATGAAGATTGTTGATTGTGAAGGATAAAATGGATGGCTAGGATTAGAATGTCGTGGTATGAGGTGGGTGGCCAGGATGAAAAGCTAATTTTAGTGCATATGATGCCTATTTAAGGCTCATTTATTAATAGTGGCAAGTGGTTGAGGACAAGTGTGGGACAAATAATGTAAATAATAAGATTATTTAAATCATTTGAGAGACATGCGTGGGAGTAAGGACAAGGGTGAAATAATTTGAATAATAAAATTATTTAAATTATGGAAGGACATGTGGGACATGAGGGTTAATTTAAATAAATATTTAATTTATGTAAATTAATTACAGGAATATGGAAATAAATTAAATAAATAAAATTTATTAATCTCGCTAAAGGGGATAAATGGATAAAAGGGGTTAGTTAAATAAATATAATTTATTTAACTAATCAGATGATGAAAGGGGTCATGAAATGGTTGCAAGAGGTGTCGTAAGGTGTCACAAGAGGTGTCGAAAGTAATGTCATGAGACATGGTCAATTTTAGGTGTCTACAGTTACAATTACAATTTCTTTGTTAGATAATGAGGTGTTGCCTCATTTCTCAGGAGTCACTCTTCTTGGAAGGAGACTTATCATCTTCCCCCCCTTGTATTTAATATAAATAATTTTACTTATTTGCATGTCTTTGTCATTTTGAGAAAATAGGTTATTGAATTAGTTCTCTAGGCATTTTGGTCTTGGTTAGATTTAGCGAGCAAACATTACAAAAACCATTCATTTTTATATAAAAATTTCATGTAATTGTAAAGGAAAATAAACATTCCCAAAGCTATATCTTGTCTAATCCATTAAGATACAAACACATGACCACACAATTAACCTATATTGGATAATAAAAATTCCCTAAGCTATATCCAAGCTAATCCAATAATATTACATACACATAACCACTGTAACATCGCTATCCATAATGCTCAAGATTTAACTTAAACATGTTCTTAATCAAGCTATTAGTTAACAAGTTGATTGAGCTAATCAAATTTTAACCAGAAGAAACATAATCTTTTCATCAATTAAACATGTCAATCTAATCATGATATAACAAATCTTACATTTTAGTAATCATTTATAAGTCTTTAGTGAGTAACCATCACTAATCAAGTACAAAATATGCTCAAGGCATCATAGTTCAAATAATAAATTACAATAGACCCTCTAGTCATGAATGCAAATACTGTATCTAGAACCAATGACATATGTCTTCATAAGCCTTGGCTTGTCTCATACCTGGGAAGGAGAGCATCATCTTGATGTTTTTCCTCCAACCACAGACCTGCGGTCCCCTTCTCATCTTCATAACTAGAAGTGGCCCTACCCTTCTCAGAAAGGTTAGACATTATAACCCATTAGGTTAGCCATCTGAGTATTTTGTGTTGTGCCCTTCCTAATGTCTCACGGTCACACACTATAGATTCACTCTAACTTGTATGACACTACTGAAGACACTAGGCCATCTGGAACATTGTGGGACTGACAATGCACGCAGAGATGGATGCATTACTTTGGCCAAAGTTTTACATACATACACGTTGCACAATAAACATTGCTGTATGTCCACCACCCTAACTTGAATTATAAGATGTCATGTCCTATAGTAAGTTCTCATTGACCTTATTCTTTAGGTCTAGTATAAGTGGGATCAATTCGATTCATTGTCCATCTTGGACATTCAACTCCCATCATAAATTGGTTACAACTAATTAGGTTACTTTTGTAACAAGGAAGTAGTGACTCCTTGTCACTTTGTTCCTCTTTCAACTCATATCACAATTCGACCAATTATTACCATCTTGGTTCATCTATGGTCTACAATATTGATAATAAATCATCATATTTGATGAAGTCATATTCATAGTACTCAAGGGATATCTTGCCTTAGTAGAATAGAATGGTTTTGCTATACTAAATAGCTCTTATTATCTTTACGAGCTTTAGGAGCTAAACACCATTCTCAATGGTTTACAAAAGAATATAACAAAAAGATCAAAACTTATAATAATAATCGACTGGTCTTAGTTTAGACACATAGAATAAATCTATATTATTCTTTAAGCACAACAAGATGTTTTCATGATGAGACCATGATCTCAAAAGATCTCACCACCTTCACAAATGATGGTTTAAGAGTACAATTCTTGACAGTTTAAATACCCACAATATATATCATAGTCAAGTTTTCCATGCATGACAACTTGATATCAGTTAAAGTGTTTCAGTCACAATGATGCATAAGTGCCTTTACGACTGTCTCCACAATCGAGTGACTGTTTGATTCAAATATAGGTTATAATCAATAATTAGAGTCATTATCAGTTATGCAATGTTTCTATGCCGAGATCACTTCGGCCATGACTTCATCATTAGTTAACAAGTGTTTAACATGTTTGAAGGCCTGCTCAACCATAACGGCTTCGAGCACCTGTTATCACAAAATGTGGAATGCATTATAGCTGGGTCGTAAGACCTTTAGTTCAGACGCAGAAAAGAGTTTATTTCTAAAAGGATCGGCCTTGTGATCTCAATCTAGTGTCACATTTAAACCATATTGCAGTCGCTGCTCGGCTTCTAGCCTCGAGCTTAGTCATGTGAAAGAATACAATGTTTCATTGCATCGGCCATATGGCCTGGAGCATAGTCTCAATAAATGGTTACAATGTTTCATTATTCGACCATGCGGCCTAAAGTTTAGTCTGAAAAGAATACTATGGGTTTCAGTACTTGACCCTATGGACTTGAGTTCATTCATAACAAAGTTTACTGTATCGCTAACTCATCCACAATGGCTTCGAGCCAATTCTCATCGCAAAGATAACATGGTAAGACTTGGCCTTAAGGCTTTGAGCCACAAAAAGAAATAAATCTTTGAAACAATGTTAGCTCGGCTATATTGGCCTTGAGCCATGATTATGAAAATATTAGCATAAACCATGGCACGACCTCACAAGCCTTGTGCCTCTGTGTTAAATATACAACATGAAAAATAACACCATACTTTCTCTGGTAGAGATTCAACACAGTTAAACCTCATTATATCGAAAGTAAATATAATTTTGTCCAGCATATTACTTGGACAATGCTTTCGATAGGAACGTAGTTCCAGTCCTAGTCTCTTTCGAGCTGCTCACAGCTTCTAAACTCCCAGTGTCATCTCTGTAAAGCTTTAGCCACCTTGCTAAAAAAACCCCAACAACAAACTCCCTCCTCAGCAAAAGTCTACCCACAAAAATGAAAAACCAAATCTTGATAATCGTCGACTCTTAGCATGTTGATTTGGATGGTAACTACCATTCCACTCGGTTGGTTCCCACAAAAGGTGGTTCGATCTAGGCATCATGCGAGAAAGGATGAGCTCAAAGCTCTCCATCGTTCCTCAAGGTCAACTAAAAACAAATTAATAGCATTCAATAGTAATCAAATATTATGATAAGTAAAATAATAACAATATTATTGCAATTCAACCTATAAAGAGGTTTCATCCTTACTTAAGGATTATCACTATATAATAGAAAACACAAATTGAGTCACAACAAGATCGTCGATTATCGAGCTTGAGTAATACTTCCCCGAAATTGACTATCATCCTTAGTCGAAAGACTAGGGAACAATATCCCTGAGAACAAAAGGATAATAAGAGACTTCCTTGTCTCTTTACATGATTGTCCCTTGACTTGAGATGATGCTCCAAGAACATCAACTAGCTGTCACCACTAGTCGTGATAGCACTCATGATATAACGGCTTACAAAGAACATGAAAACCAAGAAAGGATACATGACACATGACAACTTACGAAGGGGGTTTAGAAGGACATAGAAGTCAATACTCAAATGGCTAATCAACCTTTTGCTTTCCAAACATCTAACCTTTCCTCCAGGATGATACTCTCCTTCCTTCTTTGAAGTACGTTCATTTTCTTATTCACACTCAGGACCACAAGATCATGATCAATGCATCATTATCATATCTCGTAATATAAATCATTTTAATTTACAAAACTATTTAACATCAGCAACTACTTCATAATCAAGAGTTAAATTAGATATTTCCACAATATCGAATCAATTAACTATGACTAATCCTCCTGATTATCATGCCAATTTAATGATTAAGTCTAATTGTAAGTTGGGGATGTAACAACCACACAATTAGCCTAGAATCATCAAGAATCACCCACCCAATATAAATCTATGTTCCAAGTTGAACTCCCTTCTATTGCCTTGATCATCAAGATTGCCCACCCAATATAAGTTGAAATGGCAAATAAACTGTCCTTGCAATATTAGTTCTTTTTCAACTGCATTGAAAATACCACTATTTTTCACAGACCATGTAATATCCAATATGATATTGAAGACTTCTTCTGACCCTCCATACATATCAATAACTTCAAAGTCAACTTTAGTCTTTATTCCCATAAAATCAAGTTGGACATTTTGCCATGTGCCAATTGGACATATTGGTGTCCCATCTACTAAAGATATATCATATGGTGTTTTATGGAGTTGTGGTTTACCAAATGCCACCCAAATTTCTTGAGGTGTAATATTTATATACTTCTAAGTCCAATAAAGCTTTCTTAACCATCTTGCCATTCAATTGGACATCTAATAGTGTTGTTTGGTTTTTCCATCTCTTTTGAGTTTTGATAGATCTAATTTGTGGCTTCTTGTTGTCTTTGCTTTTCTTATTCCAATGTTTTGAAAATTGTTTGAACTTTTACAATAAATTTTCTTCTTTTATTAAACTAGCCATTTCTTTTATGTTTTAAGCTTCTCTTTCTAAAAAATAGGCTTTCTTATTATCTTGTTGTTGTTATATCTTTTCTATCATATTTTTAGATTTTTTGACCACTAAGTTATGGTCATTTTATTAGTATGTACATTTTCTTCCTTACTCTCATCTTCTTCTTTAATTACGTGCTTCTGACTTGTGTCTTTTCCTCCACATGTTAAGACTATTGCTCTGTTTTCTTTCTTTCTATATTTTTTGATAGCCTCTTTCTTTAGTTGTCCTTTCCTTTGTTGGTACTCTTTTTCCAACAATTATTCTTTTGTCATTGAAAGTTCTCCTATTTCATATCTAGGTTTTATGTCTTTTCTCTAATATCTTCTAGCACTATGTCCTTGTTCTTTTGGTATTTTCATTATTACCTTCACACCACATGATGCATTAGGACCTAACAATTCATCACTTCTAGTTCCTTGTATTGATTTGTTCTTATAAAATTATATGGCTTTGGGCCAATTAAATGCTTCATGTGAACTATCACTAAAAAATCCACAACCTAATTTTTCTTCTTTTTTTTGCTTCTCCACTCATTAGCATAATGACTTGGCTTACCGCAATAGTAGAAGACCATTGGCTTCTATCCTCTTCCTTTGTAGTTATTGTTGTGGTAGTCACCTCTACTATATCCTTGTGAATAATCATTTTTATAACTTGTAAAAGGTTCTCCATTTTGTATTTGGGATACTTCATGATTCACATTATTGATTTGTCATTGATTTCTCTTCCATGTCGGTTATTGGTAACCATGAGCTATGTAGCCATTTAATCTTGTTGTGGCTAGTCCTTGTGCTCTACCCATGCCTCTGTCCATAATGGATTCTTCTTGTTCATTCCTCTAACTAGTGGTTCATATTCTTCTCCAACTAACATAGGGAAATCATCTGTTAGATGTTTATCCCACTGTTTATATATACTACAATAACAACTTGCCATTCTGCCAAGAACTTTTTAAAAGTCTACCTCTAGTGTAGTTGCATGTTTCATTCCTCTAGCCATGGGGCATTCATTTCTAGGTGTCCTTCACTATAATAAGTATGCCAGATACTATCCCTTCTTGGTAAGGGACAAGTCTCATTTCTCCTACCTTTTACTAAAATTTTCTGTTGTAGTTTCAATTTCTCCAATTCTAGCTTTAATTTATGAACTTCACTTTCTCCCAATTCATTTCTCCATGATTGAGCTTCTATTCTGGTTGCTAATTCCACTACTTCGTTATAGGTAGTAAATTGTTTTCCATCTACTCCAACTTTGATTTGCATTTTCAAACCATATGTAAACCATTTTATCCTTTGTTTTTTGGTGAGCGGTTCTTCCAATCTGTGAACTGCACTTTTAAATCTCTAATCATGTTGTTTTATTGATTTATTCTTCTCTTGTATGATCTCCCACATTTTTCTCATACTTTTAATAGGAGTGTCCGAAGAATAAAATTTGCCAATATATCTTCCCATTCCTTATCATGTTTGAGGCATACCTCAATATACCATTTTAAGGCTTCATCTCTTAGTGTCTCAACATATTCATATAATTTATTGTGATCATCATCTATACTCTCTTTTCTCCAATAGGATTCCAAAATAAAGAGGTGGTCACTTGCATCCTTAGTATCCTTACCAAACACAACAAATTTAATCTTATTTGCGGTCTTTTGTGTTGGAGTGAAAGGTGTCTTTGGTTTGTATTTTGTGCTTTAATCCTTGTCCCTATGTTTTTTTTTATAAGTGCTACCTAGGGGGCAACACCCTTTATATTATATTAAAAAAATAGGAGCATTATATAGGCATGGCTCTCAAGAGCATGCATTACATACACTTAGATACTTGATATAGCCAAAGAAAGCGTAGACCCTCCGTGAGTTTAAAGGCATGCTCTAGGCATGGAGGGGACAATAGATCTCCATATTAGTTGAGGAAGAAGGTGAAAACCTCCATGTTGTTCCTCCTAGTTCTATCTTGGAACAACCTCAATGCCTCAGCAGTTACCTTGTTCTTCTTGACTTTTGCAGCCTCAAAAATCCCCCCAATCAGTTTAGAGGAGGACCTCTTGTTAAATGCAGATATGTCCTTGTATGCCTTCTCCCTCATCTCTTCCTTCATAAAGGAATACACCATGGTTTTCCCACACTGTTTCCTGCCAAAGATCAAAACAACCAGCATCAAGAAATCTTCATATAAGGCATCATCATGGTTGTGTTCATCTAACAGTTGGTCTACACCGATGACTTGTTTGATTGCCTTGACCACTCCATCTTTCTCTACATGAAAGAATATTTGAATCTGATCATCCAGGGATTCCTCCTCTTCAACATCCTATTTCTATTCCTATTCTTCTTCCTGGTCTTCAGCATCCTCATCCTGCAAACACCTGGTCGATCGCCATCCTCTCTGCCATCTCTCTATAGTCAGTAATTGCATTTGTCTTCCCATTTCATAAATAGAAAAAAGAACTCATGAGCAATCCTTGCTAGACGAGGCAATCGGCCTTCAAATATTTCAGACACCAAAATCATCAGAATTTTTCCTTAGGATTTCCTTGGTCAGTGACCATTCTATCACGTCTTCTACTTTTGTTTCAAACTTTGCATTTTCCTTGGCCTTTACTAGAAGATTATGATGATGGGGAGATTTCATCGCTATCATGATGTTCTTTCTCCATGTGAACTATCCTGAAATTAGACAGGGATGCCCTTCCAGTCAAGTGCATTTGAGGACATGACCACTTGAACCTGTGAATCACATGCCATATTGGCTAGATGGTCCGCTACATAATTGCCCTCCTGGTAAGTGTGATTAATAATGTAATTCAACCCTTCCAATATTTCCCATATAGCTTCCACCAAATGCTTGATCTTCCAATTCACAACCTTCCTTTGCTTGATGGCATTTATGCATATATGTGAATCCCCCTCAATGTCTATATCCCACAAGTTCTCTTTTTTGCACAACCATAAACCAGCCAGAAGTGTTGAGAACTCAGCTTGGTTATTGGTACCATCCAGGAGTTTTTTCAGCATCGCCCAAATAATCTCACCATCCAAATTTCTTGTGATAACACCTATACCATAAATCCTTGGATTCCATCTCACTGCTTCATCAAAGTTCAATTTCAGTCTCCCTACAGGACACAACTTAATGTTTGCCTGTTTGTATTTCAAATTCCTTGAGATAGTTGCATGATTAGGCAGATTTTTTAGCTCTTTCCATCTCTTCATAGACTCCTTGTTCCATATAGAGAATGGTTTCATGGTGGAGGTTTGCATTCATGCCATTACAATCTCTGTTATTCTTCTCTCAATTTCCTTTATCATTTCTTCAAAGTTTACTTCTTTTCTATTGAAAATTTGGTTGTTCCTTTCCTTCCACATCTGCCAAATAAATAGAGACGGGCTAGATATCCATAAACCTTCCCATGTGGAATTTTGAAGTCTTGGCCAACTTTTGAGAAGGATAGTAATATCATTTGGAAATGGTGCTTCCCATCCTAACTTATTGATGAGCCACTCCTAGCACACCTTTGTGAATGGACATCTAATAAATAAGTGATCAACATTTTCTTCTTCAACTTTACATAGAATACATCTAAAGGGGGCATGAATACCAATGGATTTTAATATTTCATTGTTAGAACTTGCTTATGTGCAACTATCCATACAAATGACCCTACTTTCGGGAGTGTCCATTTGCTCCAACAGAGTTCTGTGGGCCAATCTGACAAGTCCTCCTCGTAGTTATGGATTTTGTACCCCATTCTTATAGTGTATTCCCTAGACTTGGCTCATGTCCAGATGATCTCATCTTCCTTTCTATTCAGACAGATCCTTATCTTTCACAATTCTTTAATAACTAACTCTCTAGTGTTTGGAGGCATAGCCAATGTTTTGATCTTATTCCAGTCCCAATCCATATTCTCCAAGTCAAAATAGTCTTTGATGTATATGCCATCCAACTCTGAGATGTTATTCCAAACCATATCAATGCCTAGAATATCCACTAAGGGGGTGAGGCCATTCCATGAATCCTTCCAAAATTTTGCTCTACTTCCACTATTGACTGCCCTTGACTTATATGGTCCGTGATGATACTTTTACAACTTTGCATGAAGTTCCAAATATGGGAAACCCGTGAAGGATTTGGATTTGTTAAGATTTGTATAGGATCATCCATATCTAGATACTTCCTCCTAAGGATACAACTCCATTTAGCATTCGGATTTTGATACATTTTCTAGATAAGTTTTGCCCCAAAGGCCATATTTTGCTTCTCAATGGATCTAAACCTAGCACCTCCACCCCCTTCAATTTACATGCCATCTACCATCCAACCAAAGGCACTCACCTATTCTCATTTGCCCATTCCTATAAAAAATTCTTAAGAATTCTTTCTGGCATATTGCAAGCATTCTTCATTGCTTGGTTGCTAGCCAATTAATAAAAAGGTATAGATGATAAGACAGCCTTTATCATCTGCATTTTCCCTGGTAGTGTTAGCCATTTCCCCTTCCATGAGCTTGCCTTTGATCTATACTTATTGAACCTCTCCTCCCAAAGATTAGTCCCCATTGGTCCTTTGAATAACGAGGTGCCTGTTGTGTAGTCTCACAACATGCCCCAGTTCGCTTGGCAAAATGGGGACCCTTTTTCTTTTTCTCTTTGTTTGTGTGTTTGCCACTCTGGGTGGTAACAGTAAAATGGTCATCCTCCTTTAGGCTGAATTTAAGTCAAATTTCAAGTTGGGAATAGTCCCCTATGAAAGCCATGAGTAGACAAATGGTAAAATTCTGATCAACTTTACCTTTTGGATCATGTCAAAATTCATTGAAATGAACAAGTTATGCTCATTAGAAGTTATGGTCAACCGAATATTTTGGTCAACTGGACATTAAATTAGGAATGTGCAAATGTCATGTCCAGTATGTATGTCAAGTTCCAAATGCATGGTAGCGATATCCAGACCTGAATAGAGAATTTAAAATCGCTGAATTGATATCCCGACTAGACATCAAAAATATCCTAAGCTAAAATATCCATATCCATGTTTGGTCCAAAACCATCAAATTTATCGTAGCGAGTTAAGAAGCCATCTACTGGATAGGATATTTTAACAAGACATGATCAATCGAACAAATATCCTGTCGACATCCATATCCAGTGCCAACTGTCAAATTTATCTTAACATACGAATGGTCCAATGCATAGGATATATTAGACTTGACATTTAGAACCGGATATTTTATAAATGTCCATATCCTATCCCAATCATTTCATTCCGAGCCCTGAACCCATTAACTTTTCAACTATATATTTCACAATGGACATTCCACAATGGACATTTTGACGAATGTCTTGACCCTCGCGAATTAATTGAGATCCTATCACTTGCCTCCCCAGTCAACAAGATTTGACCACGAAATTGATGACATCACCTGATGAGGTTCCCGCCATGATGTCTACCCGACCTCAGTCAAATTCAAATGGATATATGCACTGGACATTTCAAACAGGATGTTGAGATTTAAACATACATTCAGTCCTGTCTTAAGTACCATGTGGAGGGTTGCTTTTGGCCATTGATGTTTTAAATTCAAATATGAGCTTTTTTCGACCAGCTGCCAATTCCACCCATGGCCAAATAGTAATTACTTACCAAACTACAGTGGGCATTTAATGTGCCCATACTTAGCAATTTTTAGCAGGATAAAAGCTAATCTTAATGCATTGTTGAATCACAAAAGCATCCATTTGAGATCCAAAAGGCATAAGTGCAGAGCATTGCATGACTAAGGATGAAATTACAAAAGATTGATACAGTGCTTTAGCTTGAGTGAACGAAATCCATTGCACTAGTAAAAATTAAGGTGATATCCCCGTCATCAGGTATGAATACGACAAAACCCTTTTACTTGACCGTTATAGTAATCTTTTCTTACTGAGGGTAAAATCCTTGCTATAAAGGTAAAATTGTAGGGTAAATTTAGCTTCACATATGGATTATTAGTGATCATGGATCATTTGGTGAATTTAGATTACTTTACCCCATTTTATTTCCCCAATACCAAAACTAACTATGGATACTTGTATTACGCAGGACAAAATGCAAAAAAGACAAGATTGCCACGATGAAGAATTGAAACTGCCGATGCATTTTACTGCTGGGGGTGTGTGGAGCAAATCTAGCTACGCACTGGATACCCATTGTGGGAAAATAGATCTTGATGTCTGTTGGAGTTTCTCCTGAATCAGCAGAGGGTTTGCCAGTTCCAATGCACAGGTAGATTCAGCCAAAAAATACAGGAGGTTGCGTGAGCTGCCTCCCCTTCACTTCTGGTTCTACCGCACCAAGGGGGGTATCCCTATAGCTAAAGGTTCAATGTTGACTCGCCCAATGACACAAAGATTTAGCTTTTCAGAACAGGCAGAATACTCTCATTTTAGGACCAAGATTTGGGTGATAAGTCACTAGACTGGCAATGTTCTTGGACATATCTAACTGGTTAGGTATGAGAGATGTAGGGGTCCTACTTCTACTCCTACAGACTAATGGGTTGGAAATATGGAATGATTTTTTTTTATGTTTTAGATGCAAGACAGGGAGTTTTGGATCATAACTACTACACAAGAAGCAAACCGGTGTCTATCTCAAGGAAAGGAGCCAACTAGACATATACAAATGAATGGTTTGCACTGGCATTCAAGTTTCAAGGGGTTTAGATTGGTATTTGCCTTACAAACACCACCCAAGACTGAGTGTTTAGCTGCCTCTACTTACAAATATCCTAGCTGACATACATTCTTCTTCATACTTAATACAAAAATAGTTTAATCCACTCCTTGAATGGAAGTTAAAAGATCAAGCATGCAATACAAAAAATCTATATCCTAGAATCTGAGGAACCCTTAGCAACCTGATTCAAAAGAAAAGATGCATACAACAAATGGAGAAAAACAACTAAACACATGCACAAAGCATTTTTCATAAAAACATGACATGAAACTAAAAAAATGTGCAACATGCATTCAAAATGCAACTCATAAACTCCAATAGAGATAAAATAGCCAAGAAATGCTCTGTTCTTCGTTATTTTTCCCCAAAAAATATCCAAGTCTTCAACAACCTAAAATGAGTAACACAGTCTACTTTTTATGCAAGAATGTGCACTCAGCATTAAGCACTATGTCACTTCAAAAATTTGCCAGATACATTGCACCGAAAAATGGCACCCAAAATCATTCAATGCAGTAGGCAGGAGAAAAGGCAGGGAGTGGTTGAACTCAGGGAACGTGCCGCCGCATGAAGAAATTCCCATTAAAATTGGTAGTTGGCCAGTCTACTCATTGGCCATGCCTCTGTAACCCTGTCATCAATGGCCAACCTACCCACGGCCTTGGAAACGCAACAGACTGCGTGTTTTGTGGTTTTCCTGCCAAGAAATGTAACTAGAGATGCTCAGGAAACCCACCGCTTGAATAGAGCTGTCAATTTCCTTCTATCGCCAAGATCTGCGGCCTGAATTTGAACGGGCAAGTTGCTGGCCAATCGGATCGTGCCACGTAGGCACCCCTTTCAATCTCTAACTTTTCCACAACGAACATACATTTACTTTTTTGCCCCTTTTTGCCTTTTAAAACCTTTGTATATACATTTGCATATACATACAATAGTTCTGGACACGTGGCAGCCTCTAATTTGTTCTCCATCTCTATGTAGTTGTATCTCCATCGGCCATCAGAATGACCCAAGAAGTGTTTGCCGATGTATCGAGTCCCACTAAAAATCCCTTTGCATATCGGCCTTTGTATATGCTTGTTTCTGAGATTGCATATACATACAATCACATGCATATAAGGCGGACCCCAAATATTTATAGAACAATTTGAAATCGAATTCAGGTCCTGCCTGTATCTCCCCCTTTTGCATATCGCATTGTATAATGCACATACAAGTACAATATACATACAATGCGGATCTCAACACACTTATGAGGCAGATTTGAATAACCTTTGATATCCATGATGTATCTTCCTTCTTGTATATCCGCGATATACAACCCGATATACATTCATCTTTGCATATTCCATTGTAACCCGATGCATATTGACTTGCATCTTTTCCTTGCATGTTGCGAATGTATGTTTGAACACACAAACGAAACATACATACAATTCGGACCATGCAACCGTGTAGGCCCCATCACCGACGTTGACCGCCGTTGACCTTCTTGTATGTTTCATTGCATCTTTACATTGTATATTTGATTGTATATTGGGAACATACAACCCCAATATACAATGCGCAAACTTCACCATTTTCACAGATGCAGTTAACTTTCCTGCCGTGTCCACCTTGTACATCGCCATGCTTGTACATTTCACCTTGTACATGCGACTTGTATATTTGAGATACAATCACCTTTGTATGTGCATCGGGCCCCACCTTTTGCATGTGTAGTTGCCTTTGTATCTACCCGATGTACATCCTGCTTTGCATGTCCACTTTGTATCTAGCCGTTGTATATTGAATATACAATACAAAACATACATGCAACCCAACATACAAGCACAAAATATTCTGAGAATCTGTGACATACAAGCATAATTTCTAAACCCGATATGCATCTAAAAGCCACATACAGGCCCGATATGCATACAACAATTTTTTGCATTTTTGAAGGCCGATTGAACTTCTTCTTTGGGCCCGCCACTGTACAACTGCACTTGTACATACAAATGTCCATGTATATACAAAGACATATGCATGAGGCCGGGGGACTTAGAATTTTTGTTTCTTTTTGAAGGGGCCTGCAAATTTAAATGCTTGAAACCTGAATGTTTATGCAGGCACCAACAATGTCTTTAGAGCAAGAATCCAGGCTCATGAAGACGATGCTACACTAAACAACATTGCATCAAGTGGAATGTATAATGCAACTAGGTTTCTGTATGCTGTTGAAGCCCTAGAATTGGTGGTCGAATGCTCTCAGAGATATAACCCAGTTAATAGGAAGGTTGAGCATTAGGGGCGAGTTTATGCCCACTTTTCTACCAAAGGCATAACAGAAACATTCAAGTTGCCCAAGGGATGAGATGTGGTCGAGATAGACTTGAACACATTGTCCATAGAATATAATGCTAACCTTGCAAATTGCTAGAAAATCATGTATACATCATGGATGGATCCAACCACTAAGAAAAAGGTAGTGTCCAAAATGCCCCAAAATCTGTATAAGTTTGATTTCAATCCAGAGGTGCAATACATGATAGCCCTGCTGAGTATAATGGTAGGAAAGGTAGATTCTGGGACACTTGAGCCACGAATGTTTGGCCTAATCCGTTTGGAAAAGGAAAAGGGCAAAATAATACACACTCATTAGTGACACACTTCATGAAGGAATGATAGCATGGAGAAAGAGAAGATGGACATGTTCTACATGACATCCTATGTAGTTTATGCATGCACATACAGATCTCAATTCAATGGATTGTATATAGTCGGAAGACTAGGTCACCAACTAACAGATTAATTGGTGTGGGAGTACTACCCACAGTTGGAAAGGAGACAGTCCATTCAACACTACAAGGTAGTGAATGATTTCTTCATGATGCATCTAGTTCGACTGATGGAAGGAGATTGAGCTAAGAGGCTCTCAAAGGAGGCTTAAGAAGTGATATAGCCACATGGGTCCTAGTTCATCCAGTTCCCTACCTTTACCTACATCAAAATGGAGGGATTTGAAGTTAACCCCTTCATGTTGCCACGATGCACTACAAATAGGGTATTACTTCTAGAGATCACAAGGCAAATTATACCTTCTTATGAGGCGTATGTTGTGAAGAATAAGAGAGGAAATATTAGGTTCCCAATAGATATCAACTGGTATACATGCTTGAACATTGATAATTCCAAATTATATGAGGTTGAGTTATAGAGGTTGAATTTGTAGTCATTCCCTCTTACAAGGAGCTCTGATCCTTACCACATGATAGAACAATAAACCAACATGAAGCTAAAACACATTCCTCACCTAGAAGATTTTTGGGTTGATTGCATCAACGAGGAGGATGTGAGGAAAAGAGGATATCAGCGATTAACTCTCAATCAGATTAGGACCTTGGGATGTTTTGAGGTGCTGCCATAAGTAAAATATGATGATGGCCAGGTCCTAGATCCAAAATATGATGAAAAACAGGTATACAAAGAGACCTTATGCCCTCCAGACTGGACTCAACCTGAAGAAATATCCATTGATGCCATTACCAAGAAGGTCATGAACACTACACAAAGGTGGGTTAAGAGAAAACTAAATGAGCTAAAGGCCAAGGGCATAACTCTAACTTATGATAAGAAAAGAAAGATGAAGAATATAGGAGATCTAGAGTATGATGATTTCCTCATTCACAAAAGGAGAATAATGGAGGCTAAGATAGCCGAGCTAGGAACTTCAGTGTTGGGAAAAGCCCTAACAATAGAGGGTGTCACCATTGCTACATCGCCCTCACCTCTAAGGAATCAACCTTTAAGAGTAATCCCCATCTCTATCACATCTACTGAAGAGCGTCATTCGACGAATATACTAGGGGGAGTGGTTATCCCTAAATAGAAAAGAGGACCTATTACGCCTATGGGGGGCACAATAGCTAAGCAAGTGGATACTCAAGCTCGAATGGAAGAGCCCATGAAGTTGGAGCTCATTTTTGCATCTAATCACCCTCAAGGAGGCCCACCCATCACCATACAATACACTTCGGGCACATCTAGCAAGGAAGGTGCATGCTTATTGTGCTCATACTAGAAGAGAGGTAAGGCAATTACAACATGGTGAATCAACTCAGCACATCATGTAGGTGAAACAAGAGCTAACTGAGGAAGGCAGAGAATGAGACCAAGCAAGGACTAAGCAATTATAGTTTCCATTAAGTCGAGTAATTGACTTCACTGATGATGAGGTCACATGGGATGTGACCAATGATCCAATGGGTTCGTTGCTTGCATATTCAACACCACCTCAACAAGGATCGAATCAAGTAGAGGTAATAAGAACTCCAGAGACCATAAAATATCCTAAAGTAGAGAACATATCAGACACAAATAGGTCAGGATTGCCTTAGGAACCATTGGGTCAAGGTTAATTAGATGACCTGGTCACAAGAATAACGATGGATGAGGAAGAGATGGATCCATCCCAGTTGGAGGTAACAGATAAGTCTTTTGAGGATGTCCCTCACTGTGAAGGTCAAGAGGAAGTTGCTCAGGACATTCCTACTGAAGGAGAAATCAAGCAAATTGAAGAACAAGTAGGAAAATGACCAAATGAGCAAGAGCAACAATCAGTGCCACATGAGGAGTAGGTCCCGCAAGATACAGTGGATGTAGAAATGCATCAGGAAGGTGAAAATCCTTATATTCCTCAACAGGAGGTTCCTCAAGAAGAGATTCCCTAAAAGGAGGTGCCACAACAAGAAGCGGCTCCTAATAAAGACATTGATTTGATAGTCAAACATGCTCAAATTGAGCATTCAAGTCAGGAAGGACCAACATAGGATATACAGAAATGGTTGGCATCAGAGGTAATGGAGCATCCCGTCAACCTAATTCCTTTTGATTTTAAAGCATTATTTTCTATAGAGGAATCCAAGCCCAGGTCCAAGGCAAGGGCAATATCTTCTATAAAAAAGGATACAACTAGATGTAGGATAGCACATTTAGTTGTACCTATAGTGGATAAGCCAAGGGAGAAATCACGGCCAGTGAGTATCAAATCACTACCCTGGACTTAGCACACGCAACTGCAGAGCAAGAAATTGAAGAGCTCAAAAGCAGTGCAGATGCAACAATAACTTGGATCCGTAAGGCCAAGCTGAAGAATAGAGAGTTGAAAGGGTGCAATGCCTAACTTGTGGCCTTTGTGAAAGGGTTAGTAGCTCCAAGGACATAAATTGCAGAAGTTCCAGCTAATCTAACGCTGGTAACCCAAGAAGAAATAAGTGACCTAGATGCAAAGAAGCATCAGGCCCAAGTAATGAAAAATTAGTTTCAAAAATTTATAAAAGATGGGATTGAGGTAATTCATATTGCTTTATCCAATTGGGATGCTCTAGCATATATCAAGACACGAGCATACATCCTAAATAAAGAATGTGTGACAAGGCTTTGAATAAAATGATTAAGACAAGCTAAATGATCAGGTGCTATTGAAGTACAATATAATGATAGTTGAAACTATGCCCAAAATATCAATATGGATATAGGACCTAAAGTTTGAAGCAAAAGAACTACTTGGGACCTTAATGGATGAAAAGGAAACCTATGAAGAGCAGGCATCCGTAGGAGTGTTTAAGGCTAGATTTAAGCCTGTTTTGAAGAATCTGGTGGAACATTTTTTAGAGGCAACCATAGATTAGGTGATGGAATTATCTGTTAAGATAAGAGTATATAAAGAAAAGATAGATAACAGGACTAATAAGCGGATATCCATGGGGGACCAACTTCATGCAAGATTATGCTAAGAACAAGGCACAACAATTTGACAAAAGAGAGATAGATAAAATAGTTAAAGCATATGACTTGTATAAGAACTTGGATTCTAGTGTCCTAATAGAGTTTGATCATGGGTCTTCAGATACTGAATAGTCCAAAGTGTAGGGAAAGTAGAATATTCTAGATCATGGTATCCTGAAGATGCTGAAGAATATATCGGTTGCCAACTGGCAACCATATGCCTTGATTTTTGACGTGGACGTTTTTGAAAGAGATCCTTATCGTTGATGTATTGTAACCGATCTTGGGTCCTTATTCAATAAAAGGACTTAGATCATCTTGTAAAAGAGAGACTAAATTGATGAACTCTATTGAGGACTAAGTTTGTTGATTTGACAACTTTGTGACTTATTTTTCATGGTTCTTTCTCATATCAGTGTACATTTGCATATCTTTTGAACATATAATGAACATGAATCTATAGATTATAGTTCTATCGTAAATCCTAAGTAGTATTTTGTTGATTGTAGTATGTAATGTTGAATTGCTGCATTCTTTAGAAGTGCATTCAACAGATTGCTTGCTATCATCAAAATTTCCTTGAAGATTCGCACCTCTTATACGTAACTGTGAATGTTTACCTAGTTTCAAAGTATGGGAAGGTTTCCTTCATTTCATGATTATTTTTGGATATACGTGTGGATTGTTGGTGAAATCTAGAATTCTTAGAAATTTCCCTTCTCTAACCCGATCTCTTGACTTTTATTTTACACTAATGCTATAAGATGCAAATAATGATAAATCTAAAGCAAATAATTGTAAATATTGATGAGTTGTATGCTTTAAAGAAGATCTTTAGGTAAATTCAAAGTTTATGTGCAAAGATTAGTTCAAATAGAGATCATTTCAGAAGAATTGATCAAAGTTAGAATCATTTCAAAAGAACTAATCAAAGTTAACAATGATTCCAGAAGAATTGATCAAAGTTATTTCAAATTTTTTGATAATCTACTTGAAATCTATTTATTCACTTAAGAACTTGACATAAACTATGAAGATATGTGCAGACTGAGTTAAATATGCATGATATTAGCGAATTATGACCTGATCTTGGTGGAAATGACTTGGAAGTCGTAAGTGCCCAAAATGGAAACAACAACTCATGAAAAAAACCCTGAGTGACAACAAGTAGTCAAGACTTGACCATCGGAGACTTGAGATCTTATATTCTTCGTGAATTTAAAGTCTTTCAAGAGGAATAAGGGGTTTGCTTTGTGAACTTATTATTCCTATGAGTGTGACTAAATACCACATCAACAGAAATTGGCACTAGAAGGAGGGCCATATAACTTCAGTTGGTGCTCTTTCAAAGATCCTGTCAATATTTCATGTTCTTAGCTAATCTGTTGCAAATATCTCTAGTACTTGGACATTCGACAATGGATTTGTAAAGATCTAGTCAAAGATTCAAATTTCATCTTGATTTTTTGAGCTGGCTCATCACCTTGGTACAAGATCCTGATCCAGTGGTCTGTTATGTGAATTACCTAGTGTGAGGCCAAGATCACATTTAGTAAGTGTACAACCAAGAGCTCCTGTCCTTGCAACACCAATACTTCCAGTACATGTCCTAATGTCCTTCTTTAATGTTGAGTGACCCATTGGCTTCACAACATATAAGGATATGCCAAAGAATTTGGACAAATTATGTCCAAAATATCATGTCCATCAAGATGTAGAGGATCATCTTAGAAATTTCAATGAAGCATGTTTTAGAGCTTGAATTCAGCATGAAGATGTAGTTTGCAGATTGTTTCCATACACTCTTGGAGAGTAAGCATATTGCTGGTATGTTAATTTACCGCAAAATTCCATTACTACTTGGAAATCAACAAGCCTTTAAAGCCAAATTTAGAGTTCCAAGTGATGCAACAACAATGTATCATCATTTTGCTAAGATCAAAAAAAGAGAAGGTCAATTTATCACAACCTTCAATGACAGGTTCTAGAGGGCATATTCCAAATTAACTGCTGAATATAATATTCTAGATGATGCAACTTTGTTATGTATTACTTTGCCCTTGATCCATTGACTGCGATGTTTGTGAGAAGAGTAAATCCTGGTGTTACATCTCTATCCGATGCTTATGCTGGGTGAATAGAAGTTAATACCAAAATGAAACAAGTAGGATATGTTCCTCTGCCAAGTATATGATCTCCTACTATATCTAATCAAGTGCAATAGATTAATGGAGCTCTGATGAACCCTTTGCCGGTTCCTCCAATTAACACTTTGTAGCCTCAAGGGAACAATCAAATGGTCCTACATCCTGGACTTGCATTTGCTAAAGTTCGACCAAATGGGTATGGTAATTCCTTCTTTCTCCTAGCTCAAGATAATGTAGTAGCAAAAGTTCAAGAAGAGAAAGAAGACATGAGAGAAATCCCATCTCAACTAAAAAGATTGACTACTGAAGTAACTGTTAGAATTAGTCCAGACAATTGAGAGGGGGGGGGTGAATTAGTTGTCACACAATTTAAACTTTTCTGCCTTTAATCTTCTTTTACAACTTATAATTAAATTAATGATATAAACATTTAAGCATCAATCAATAACACATGAGTAGAAACATAAATAACACACTTGACACCAAGATTTTTGACATGGAAACCCGGTTAAGAGAAAAACCACGGTGGGGGTTAACCCACAAAGATTATACTCTGTTAAAAGTATTACAAAGGGAAATGCACATGCATTCGGGCTCACTGCCCAGAGCTTACTGCTCAAAAAGAAGGCTCACTGCCTACAAAAGGAAGATTACAATGAGTTTGAATTGATAATTAGCATCTACCAATGCAAGGATTTAGTTCTGGTTACGCACATAATACTAACTAGATACACTTCATCTTTGTTTTGCCCAGTTTACTGTTCTGCCATAATCCGGACCTTATATCTCTTCCTTTTTGCACTCCAGTCTGCCCTTTTCACACTTACTCCTTATTCGCATCATTACTTGCACCAATACACTCGAATCCATCGGCTATATATATCCACCTCAAGAAATTCAATCACTTTCTGTCGGCCTAGTGAAGAACTTAGCAAACAACACAAATACTTTGTTCTGTCGGTTGGATCCATACACCAATGTTGATGCGTACCATAAATAACACTTGAAGGTCACCATTCATGTTGGCCACTAACATTATATCCCATACATAACTCACCAAAACACTTCTACTAGATCTGCATAAGGATCTAACACAGATTGGCCTGTTCTTTACTGAACTGTTCTGTCATATTAGAACCCAGTACTCAGATGCTCATAACTTTTAATCCCCTTGTCACCGAAGGCTGACATCTTGGATTTGGATTGTCTTGACATTCCTCTACACTATCTTAGATATGCAACACACAATGATTGACTGGAGAAATTTGCTAACCAAAATACTAAACTTTGTCATATACTTTGTTCCTGTCTATCCGGACTTGACAAATCTTTAAACTGACTTTCGGTATGATCTGATACTGCACTGTGGATGTGTGGAATGAACTTAGTTGCCATCAATGACAACACCAGTTATGCGTAGCAATGTCTCTTGCCAACAATCTCCCCCTTTGGCAGTGATGGCAACACTTAGTGAAAAATGACTAAGTGTCAAAGTTACTCCCCCTTACTCTGTATACTTGTGCTGTCCATTGTTTCCAAAGCTCCCCCTTTGTTGCATTACTCATTTTTCACTGCTCTTCACTCCCCCTTTGACATCAATGGTAAAGGATGGGTCCACAAGGCAAAATTCAAAAATTCTGTATATAGTGCCGCATATATACAACCAATCCTTAAGTTATATTTACATGAACTTGAGAATATCTGCAAAACTAATTTTCAATTGCTCAAGTTCAAAGGCCCAACTACTTTTCATGCCATCCAAAATTGAGATGTGTCCACTCAGTAGAAATGCGTATGCTTCTGCCTTTGCTAGATCTGAAGGATCACTTGTCTAAACTACAGTTAGAGCTTCTGATAGTGTATTAAGCATTGTTTCTAACTTGGGGACAATCAATCCCCAGAGCTCACACATTCTCTTCACAATATCACCTTTTTCTTTAGCAAGCTTCTTTATTTCATTGGTCAAGCTGATTACTTGACATTCTTGACTTATAAGAGAAATAGTTAGAGGATCAAAATTTTGAGACAGATTTGACAATTTTTGTTCTTGCTCCTTTATCTTCTTCTCAATATCCTTACTGACTTTGGGCCAGGATAGACAAAATTTGTATATATCACCTCCATCACTTAGAGCATTTTGAATACTCTTTATACTGATACCAAGTATCATCCTATCATTCCTTATTAGGCTCTTTATTTCACTAAACTTCTTATCCAAAAATTCATTTATGACTTTAGTCTCTGCAGACTTCTCAAAAGACTCAAAATGTGTACTTATTGAATTTACAAGATTCTTCAGATGTCTAGAGGGAGAGTCAGATGGATTCTTCTGGAAGGTTGGCATTATCTTCTCCAATACTCCAGTTGCAAGGCCCAGTAGCTCACTTTCCTCAATGTGAGATTTCAACATCTTTTCTCTTGCCATGGCTTGTGTGAAAGATGCTATCTTCATTACTTGAACCGGAGAGAGAGCATCTAGATTGATTGGTCCTTGAAACAACTCTGGTTCATCAAACTCAAGCATTTCTTTACTCAGGAGACCTTTTACTACATCTGCAGTGTCTCTTGCTACAATTCCTGAACCACCTTCCTTCCCTTGAGATTTCTCATCATCAAAATTTATTTGTGTGGGTGCATTAACATTTGCACCATCTTCTTCTACCTTGTCTTCTTTACCCTCTTCTTTCTCTTCCTCTGCTTCACCTTTTTCTATATCATCTATAGGGGGAATCTTTTCTTTGTCTTCACCACTTGCTACCTATTATGGAGGGATTTGAGTAGTAATATTATCTTCTTTTCTGGATTGACCAGGTGGAGTTAGAGTATCTCCTGCATCATTAGTTTTGTCTGCCATCTCTGTGTCTTCTTTGTTTATTTGCTCCTCTTCCAGAACAGAGGAGTCATCAACTTTAGTTTGTTGCTCATTGATGTTTACTTTTTCAACATCCAGAATCGATGAATTAATCCCATCATCTGTCTCCTCATAGGCTTGCTCAAGAGGATCTAGAGTATCACCTTGGTCATCATTCCCTTTTTCAATTTCTTCTTCTAGAGCTTCTTGTTCCAAAATTGAAGGATTGTCTTCCTCAACTTGTTCCTCTGAAGCAATAAAGTATTTATCTTTATCAAGGGCCTTTCTCAAAATTTCCTCTATTTCCTTTGCAACTTCCTCGGTTTCACCAAGCATTAGCTTGTTCATCTAGATCTTGCTTCTGAATTTCTCCTTAACTCCCTTGAGGATTTTATCTGCTTCCCTTCTGGTCATTACTGGACATAAGGTGGAGAGGACATATTCTTTGAGTTCTAGATCTTTGGCCTTGGCTGCTTCCTTCCTCATTTCTAGTATTTTCCTTAATCTTTTAGGAAGTTCTTGTAAAATTTCTAGTAGAGCTCTATTGAATTTATTCAAGTATATGATGGTGGCATCTTCAAAGATTTTCTTATTTGCTTGATCAAAATTATCATAATAAACTTTAATAGGCCTTAGATTTCCATGAACAGTAATTGTTTTTACAATTTCATCAACTGTCATAACAACCTTACCAGTTTCTTGCTTTTTACTTGCCTTTTTGCTTCTGGAAGTCTGGTCCTCAGAAGCCTTTGAAGTCTTGGCTTTCTTGGATCTCATCTCTTTAACTTCTTCATCTGTCTCTGTCTTTTCATCATCTTTTGTGCCCACATACGTTCTTGTGGCCTTTGTTTTCTTTCTCTTACTTCCTTCATCAGATGGTCTGTCTTCTAGTTTTGCAGGTTTAGGGGGAACAAAAGCAACAACATAGCTTCTAGTAGTCCTTGAAGTGGAGGATGGTTCTACTGAAGCATCTTCTTGTTTCTTGTCTTGCCTTTCCTTATCAGCCTTTTCAATTCTTTCCCTATTTTGCTTCACTACTTCCTTGGTTAGTCCAATACTCTCAACATACTTTTCAACTTGCTTCTGCACTTTCCTTTTGGTCTCTAGCTGTCTGAGCTCCACATGTAATTTTAGACTTAGCTCCTTGTATGTTCCAAACCTTTCCACAGATGTGTCTTTTGATTTGCTCAGGAGATGTTGAGCATACATTTCCAAAACTTTCTCATCAACCTCATAACCCATTGGCATAATCCATATGGTTCTGGGTTCCACAGCCTCCATCAGGCACTGATCAATGTCAACCATAAAGCATATTTCATTCTCATATTTTTCTACAACTGACTTAGGGATTCTCTCTCTTGCATGCATCATACTTTGAAAGTTTTTGAAGTAACCCCAAATGGTTATCTTTTGAGCTTGGGAATTACCAAGGCTGAGTAGATGATCTTTTATTTACCATGCAACTGGCCTATCATTTGTCCAGTGCATACCTTGAACTCTAGGCACTTCATTCATAAAATAAAAGAGCAAACATATAATCAAGGAACCATACTTAAAGGTATTTTTCTTATCTTTCTTTATTTTTCTCAGATTCTCAATCAACTAATTTTGTAGTAGTTCACATGGATCATAATCAACATTCTCCTTCAACATTTGATAGGCTGCATATATTATAGTTCTGGAGACAGAATTTTCCCTGCTGGAGTGGTAAATCTTGTACCCAATCATCATGGAGGCAAATTTAACATCCAACTCTATAATATCATTGATGGTCATTGCCCTTTTATCAAACTTGGCATCGGTAGCATCATTTGCTGTCTGGTTTTTCATGGCTTTCAGCATGGGTAATCCACCAGTTGAATTTAACCTAGTTACAATCTTGATAACATCCTTTGTAATCTTAATTGGTTTTAATAGCCATATGAACTCATCATGTATTCGGCTCAAGATATATCGAACCCATTCATTCTCATCAAATGTCAGAAATCTAACGACTTGCAAAAAATGTTTGCTTTCTAGGGCTTTGTATTCTGGTTTCAATTTATAGCTATCATCCCTTAGGTAGTTGTTAAACAAATCCAAGAGTTTCAGGTTTCCAAATTCATCAATGCTATAGTGGATGTATGCCTTAATATCCTCAACATGCAGTATGCCATACGAAACTCCAGAAAATGCACCTAACGGTTCAACTTCAACTGATTTGTATGGATGCTTCTTAAATATTGGTTGAGGCCTTCCAGTTACATCAACAACTAGAGGTGTAGCCATCTCAATAGATTTTAGATTCAAGGCTTTATAGAGAAGTACCTTTTTCTTTCGTGGGGTTAGGGTTGATCAATTGCTGGTTGAATTCACTCTTCGTGCTTCAATTTCTGGATTTGCAGCTCAGATGCTCTTCTTCTTGTTTCCTTCAAATGCAAAGTGATTCAAATGCATGACCAAGTGACCTTTTATCCTTCGTAAAACCTAATTTGGCATTGTAATAAATGCGTTGCCCTAACTTCATCCGGTTACTCTAGTTTGAATAGTTCTTCATGAATCACTCCACAAATTTCCATATCAACATCTTTTCTTCTGGATATCCTTGCAAAGTTTCTGAAATAATTCAAAATATCTTCTCTCATTGTGCCATATCCAGGCACCCACTTACTGGCTGGGGGAATTTGATTTTCAATACAGCTCCCCCTGAGCCAGATCTCCTAATTCAATTCCTGAAGGAATTATCAGCACCAGATTCTGGTGCAGACCCATTACTATTGTTCACAATTGTTTTCTTGACCCATGTCTTGCTCATTTCATTTTGGATCTCATTCACATCAATTTTTTCTTTGCCTTTGTCTTGTCTCTGCTTATCTAGTTTTCTATTTACCAGACCCCTTCTTTCATTAATCCTGCTTCTGCAGAATCTTGCAATATGACAAGATTTATTGCAATTAAAGCACACAACATTTCTTTGCTTATATACTTGATTTCCTCTTGATCTACACTGATTAGCCATGTGTCCAAATCCATTGCAAGAAAAACAATAGCCATTGAAAGAATTGCCATTAGAGTTATTCATTATCATACTTCTACATTCATTAGATCTATGACCATACCTCTTGAACTTGAAGCATTGATCAGAAAAGGATGGACCATTTTCATTTACTCTGCTTCTGCACTGAGTAGCTTTATGGCCAAATTTATTGCAGTTGAAATAATTTCCATTGAAGGATGGATATCTTTGAGCATTTGGCTGTCTTACTGAAGGTCTTCTAGGTCTATTTCTTCAATTTCCTGATTAAGAATTTCTTTGTCCAGATCTGGAGCATTCACCTTTCTCATATCCAAGACCATGCTTGTCATCAACCTTTTTTTGTCCTTCGAGCAATGCTTCAAGTTTAGCTGAGCTTATTTTGAACTTCTCCTTGTATTCATTTGCAACTTCTAGGTAATTTTTGAGAATGACAATTTGCCTTTCAAGTTCTCTTTCATTGTCTCTGCTTTCTTGTAGGTTAGACTCTAGATGACCAGCTACTCCATCCAATCTGTAGCATTCTTTAGTTCTTTCTTTTAGAGTTTGATTCAAATCTTCTTCATTCTTCTTCCTCTACTCAATTTCTTTGGTTAGCCTCATTGCCCTAGATTCCATCTCAACTTTTAGAATAACAACTTCTTTTGACATCTTTTCACACTCCTTTGTCTTTTCTTCCAAGGCTTCATTCATGTCATTTTCTTCAGTTAAACTAGATAACTGCAAAAGTAACTCCTTTCTCTTTTCCATAGATTTCTTTAATTTATCTTTTAACATTTCAATGGTATCATCAACATCTTTAAGCTCATCTTTTAGATTAGATACTTATGCTTTGGACTGACCAAGATCTTCTAGGGCCAAATGAAGTTGATCTTTGAGTGAACCCATTAAAACTCCTTCCAAGATCTTTCCTCAAGCTGCTAGGATTCTTTCAAGGAACCTCGCTTTGATACCAATTGTTAGAATTAGTCCAGACAATTGAGAGGGGGGGTGTGAATCAGTTGTCACACAATTTAAACTTTTTTGCCTTTAATATTCTTTTACAACTTATAATTAAATTAATGATATAAACATTTCAGCATCAATCAATAACACATGAGCAAAAACATAAATAACATACTTGACACCAAGATTTTTGATGTGGAAACTGGGTTAAGGGAAAAACCATGGTGGGGGTTAACCCACAAAGATTATACTCTGTTAAAAGTATTACAAAGGGGAATGCACATGCATTCGGGCTCACTGGCTAGAGGTCACTACTCAAAAAGAAGACTCACTGCCTACAGAAGGAAGATTACAATGAGTTTGAACTGATAATTAGCATCTACCAATGCAAGGATTTAGTTCCGGTTAAGCACAAAATACTGACTTGATACACTTCATCTTTGTTCTACCCAGTTTACTGCTCTACCATAATCCGGACCTTAGATCTCTTCCTTTTTGCACTCCATTCTGCCCTTTTCGCACTTACTCCATATTCACATCATTACTTGCACCAGTACACTTGAATCCATCGGCTATATATATCTGCCTCAAGAAATTCAATCACTTTCTATCAGCCTAGTGAAGAACTTAGCAAATAACACAAATACTTTGTTCTGTCGGCTGGATCCATACACCAATGTTGATGCTTACAAGAAATAACACTTGAAGGTCACCATTCATGTCAGCCACTAACATTATATCCCATACACAACTCATCAAAATACTTCTACCAGATCTGCATAAGGATCTAATACAGGTTGGCCTGTTCTTTACTAAACTGTTCTGTCATATTAGGACCCAATACTTAGATGCTCATAACTTTTAATCCCCTTGTCACCGGAGGCTGACATCTTGGATTTAGATTATCTTGACATTCCTCTACACTACCTTAGATACACAACACACAATGATTGACTGGAGAAATCCACTGACCAAAATACTAAAATCTATCATGTACTCTATTCCTGTCTATCCAGACTTGACAAATCTTGAAATTGACTTCTGGTATGATCTGATACTGCACTGTAGATGTGTGGAATGAACTTAGTTGCCATCAATGACAACACCAGTTATGCATAGTAGTGTCACTTGCCAATAGTAACTCAATTGAGAAATCAAAGTTTCTATGCTCAAAATAACAAAGATAATCAACAAAATAGAGGATTAAATGCACCTCGACCTCCAAGAGTCTAGAATACTAGACCAAACAATGGAACCCTACCTTCACCTCTAAAAAATCGAGTCCTTGTAGAACCCAAGTAGACAACCAAAGTTAACTTAGCTAAGGCTGCCTTGAATAATTGGTGTAGAATACACAATACTAGTGCTCATGCAGAATTGGATTATCTATAGTTCAGGATTGCTGCAAGTATATTTCAAGCAAAAGTGCAAAATACCAAAAGGGAGTCTATCTTTCCTGAAGGAAACAAGATCATCCCCCTTGGATATGCGTCTGCCATGGTGCTGGAAAGTTTCATGTTCCCAAAGGAACGAGTTAACACAACACATGAGAATTATACTCTTGTGTGTGAAGAATCAATTTTAGCATTTGAAGCTTACACTTTCCATTTTGAAAGTGATAATGAGCCAGAACAAGAAGTGGATGAATTCCACGCCTTCCAGCAGTTCCAAAGAGGACATAACTATAATCTATGAAACAACAATAACCAACCATCCAGACCTTTGACCAACTCCATCTCACCAAAGAATTTCAATACTCCTCCAGATGTGTCAGCTACCAATAATCCTGTATCTCTGAAGGTGAATCAACAACATTTTGCTCTATCTTTGACTTTAACTAAAGGTATGATTGAACTCTTTGAATCAGATAAGTTAATTACTTACTTGGAAGGAGAGATTGAAAAGATCAAAATAAGCCTTTCCTTATTTGAGCTGCTTAAAACCTTGGTTATTAAGAAGGCCTTTCTTAAGTCCCTAGAAGAATATTCACCGAAGGAAAGTACCCCTAGTAATGTCTAGACTAGAGAACCTCCTCATAAGGATGTTCTACCCAAGCCTAAGGATAAAGGGCAAGTTCATGCCGTTGATACACAATTGGCAATTTATAAAGAGAAGACTGAGTCTGCTCCATTTCTCTTGACCTTAAGGATATTTGGCAAGAATTTGCATAATTATCTAGTGAATTTTGGAGCTTCTTCCAATGTCACGCTATTGTCGGTTTGCCAAGTCTTAGGTCTATCAACCACTAAGTCCATGAAGAAAGTCACCCAATTAGACAAGTCTGAAGTGAATGTCATAGGAGAATTGACTCACATCCATATGCAGTTGGCTTCTAATCCCAGGGTTCAACACTTTATTGATATTCAAGTGGTAGATATCCCAGATACATATGGTATGATACTAAGTAGAGATTGGTCTAAGATGCTGAATGGATATATGGCAACTAACTCTTCACACATGTGGTTACCATGGAGAGGTATTCCAAATTAGATACGCATAGAGGCGGAACCAAGAATGAAACATATTATTACAAAATACCATCAGAATAATGAAGTATTATATGCATGCATAGAGTAAGGGGTATATCGTGCCAGATTCACAGAGTAGAATCAAAGATTGACAAGGAAAGTCATATAAGACTGGACCAAGGCCTGGGGTTACCTAGAAATGAACTAGTAACATCCAGACTTTGTGCAAATATCCAATCTGATGACACTCAAGTGAGTAAATGTCCAGATACTTTAATTCCCTCGAAAGAGAAGATACAAGGATAATATGAACCACAAATGTTGAAGAGCATCACAGGAGAAACTCCCTCAAATGCTAAGAGCAAGAAAGGTCCTAAAAAAACCTTCCAAATGATGAGCCATGGATACTAAATTTTGATGGATCTAAGTCTAAGCAGGGTGTTGAGGTTGGGATTGACTTGATAAGTCTGCAATGAAAGTCATTTCTGGTAGTATACAGGCTACAATTTCATTGTATGAACAATATTGTAGAATATGAGGCATTAATTCATGGTATGTTGTTTGCACTAAAGAAGAAGGTTAAGTGCTTCATGTGTTTGGAGACTCTAAACTAATGGTCAAGTAGATAAGGAAACAATATTCCTGCAACTATAAATGACTGTCCTGTTACAGACATCAAGTGTGGGATTTAATTGAAGGTTTTGATGCCTTCAACATCACCCATGTGCCAAGAAAACTCAATCATTGAGCTGATGCGTTAGCCATGATTGCAAGCACTTTGGAACCATTGACATTGTTAGGAATGAAGAAATTCTCAGTTGAGTTGGTGTCCATCCCCTTAGTACCAGATAATGTTACTAATTTTTAGGTTTTCAAAGACAATCAACATATCCTAGATTTCATCACTAACCAAGATGTCTTCGAAGCTCAAGTGATCGATAAGTAGCATCGAGAAGATCAGACATGGGATGAAGAGTCCATCATCAATCTGTAGGACAATAAGATGCCAAAGGGATAGTTGAACTTGAGCGATTGTTTGATTTAGATAACATGGTAAAATAGAAAGGCTTACCTACAGTAGATGGAGGGGATTATGAACCTGTTGATTTAAGTAAAAATTTAGAAGCCAGAAAAGTCCTGATCAGAAAGGTTTGCTCCCCATCAGAATGAGAAGGAATAACCCAGGCTTTGAAAGATTATATACATGTGATCGCCTGGTCGTATCATGAGCTCAAAACTTATGACACATCGATCATCACACATACTATCCCACTAAATCTAGGTGTGAAGACATTCAGGTAAAAATAAAGGCCAGTGAATGCTTTATTGGTACCTTTAATCTTTGAGGAAGTTAAGAAGCTATTAGCAATGCACATCATCTTCCCTATTAGACATTCCACATGGGTCACTAATTTGGTCCCAATAAGGAAGAGGAATGGAGATATCTTGTTATGCGTAGACTTCTGAAATCTTAACAGAGCATCTGAAAAGGATAACTATCCTTTTCCTTCATTGGATGAAGTACTCCAAATGGTTAACGAAGCGCAGATGATGTCCTTTCTGGATGGATTCTTAATATAATTAGGTCATGATTGACAAGATCGATAGGTTGAAAATTGCTTTCACAACCAAGTGGGGAATCTTTGCATATAGAAGGATGTCGTTCAACCTGATCAATGCAGGAGCAACTTTCCAACATGCCATGGACATCGCTTTTAGAAGTTTAGTTGGCTAGTGTATTATTATTTACATGGATGACCTGACTGTCTTTTCTAAATGTCAAGGATATCACATTGTTGATTAATGAAAAGTATTGCAAAGATGTGAACAATATGGTATTTCCCTTAATCTGAATAAATGTATTTTTGGGGTCACCACAGAAAAATTGTTAGGACACCTCGTGTCAGAGAAGGGGATATCTATTGATCCAAATTGGGTCAATTCCATTATGAAACTCTAGTTGCTACGAAGTAAGAAGGAACTAAAATTGTATTTTGGCAAGATAAATTGTGTCAAAAAGTTCATAACCAGTTTCACCGAGATAGTAAGACCACTCAATGCTATGTTGAAAAAAGATGCCAAAATAGAGTGGACATCCCAAGCAAAAGCTGCATTTGAAGACATCAAGAGAGCAATTGTCAATGCTCCTGTATTGAGTAGTCCTAATTACACAAAGGCGTTCTACATTTATTCGTTTGCTTCTTGTAGACACCCAAAATTGACTCATTATCATTAGCATTCAAACATCTCATTACACATCATCTGCATTTGTTTAACACACTTGAGCAATATCCCTAACCCATCTATTTCTTCTATTAATTAAATAAATTTATATTTAATTAATTAATTAATTATCTATTTCCTCTAAGCTATAATTAAACAATCTTTAATTATTTAATTATCTTCTTTCTATCTATTTTTAATTAAATAAATTTTATTTATTTAATTAAAAATTCCTTTCATAAGCCCACTTTCCAATTAATTAAATAAATTTTATTTATTTAATTAATTCATCTTATCATTTATCTCATGAGCCGACATGTGTGCCTCTTTCATTTAAAAAAGATAAGTGGTACAACATCTTTTATTTAATATCTTTCACATGTAGTACTTTTTATGTACATAAGCACACATAAGCCCTATCTTCTCAGCCCTATCTTCTCTCCACTTGTCATCTTCAAATTCACTTATGATTATCCTTCAATCTTAGCCATTCACATAGCCACCAAATCTCCACCGTTGATTAATTTTGGTTGAGTTCTATATAAACACCCTCGCATTCCATACTACATCTATCTAGCATTCGTATAGCGTCTACATTATCATCCTGAGCATATTGAGCACTTGAGTATCCATAGCATCCATTTGAGCTTATTATCATTATCATTCATCCATCATAGCAGCTTTTATCTTCATAATTGTTCATTGTTAAAGAAGCAATCCACATCATAAACAAGGAATCACACAATCTAGGTGATATTGTGCTTGAATTGCATATTTTTGGTTTCATTTAGATTAGATTATTTGATGATGGTAGGGTTAGGTTTTCATGGCTATGCTTGATCTTATTAACTTGATTTTTTACCTATCACATTTTGGCACGCCCGGTGGGACTCATGTCCTTGATTAACTTTGCTATTTGAAGTTGTTTTTATGAAGATCAGATTTTTCAAGCGCTTACGACAAGTTCCAGTCACTTTTGAGCAAAAACCTATCACTGTTTGAATACACGCATCACTTCTAAGCTAAAACCTGCGGCCTTTAGCATTTTCTAGATCGATTATAAGCGAATAGTGGTAGCTTTCTGTCTGTTTTGCATCGCTTTTACACTAACAATGGTCGCTTATGCATTTATCTGAATCACTTTTGATCTGACAGTGATCGCCTTTAGCTAATCGAGTCGCTTATTGCAAAACTAGAGTTTTTGTTGTATTTTGTCTCTCTTGCAGATCCGAGTCGCTTATGAGCCGTAACCAGTCGCTTCCTGCTTTTTTGCATCACTTGTGAGCTTTAACAATCCGCATATGGAGATCTCAGCATTGCTTATGATCTATAACATTTCACCTGTGACAGAATATAGATCACTTTTGATCGACAGTGAATCACCTTTGGTAAACTATGTTGCTTTCAGTCTGTATCATTTGCAATTTATTTTTCTTGGCTACTAATTGGGTATTTGTGCAACATATTATCAATTGTCTAAGAAAAGGAGGTTATTAAACTATTAACATATCTGTTGCAGCTCCGATCGGTCCAAGACTTGTGGTTTTTCACTAAATTAGGAACATTTGGGCTTGGTGCTTAAAATGAATCATTGGTTGCTTCGTGCTTGATTTATCTTTTTCTTGATTGCTTGCATGTGATTGATTGTAATCCAAATTTAATAACAAAAGTATCCTCTCCCCTTGCCTATCAAATGGATCTTGGGTGTATGAGAACTTGTTATTATCTTTAGAGGGCCTACCTTCCTAGTGTGAGAAGGGATACGACCCAAGCAGTAATGGGCTAAAGCCAAGTCCTTCCAAACTGCTATATAAGAAAAGTGTTTGTGTCGAAAGCCACAAACAATGGGTGTTGTTGTGTTATACCGATAGCCAACCTCTCCCAAAACCCTCCAAGGTGTAACCCTTGAAGGTTGGGAGACTCCATAACAGAGACTAGTGCTGCCATACGTATATCCACCTGAACGTATGCCCTTATTAGCAACTTTGTGTAGTAGATAAAAACCTTTTATTTGTTGATGCAAAAGGTGGGACCTTTGAAGCCACCCCAATTCACGTGGTTCGTAGAAGAGATAGCAGGGACAATCCTAAGGTTTGGTGAGGGACAGGCCTTTCGGAAAACCCAGATCTTGGTATGCGTGAGAAGTGTGTGCCGTGGAGGGGAGCTGATGCTACCAAGATCTTGAAGCTATCCACTTTGAATAAGCACGGCTAGGGGATTCAACAAATACAATCCTTTCCTAGCCTAGGTTGTACAAGTTTGTGATTGTTGTGAGTGTGATTGACTGCAATTACTATTTTCTTGTCAAAAATCACAAATTAGGCATATTTTCTGATAGACACAGTCACTTTTAAGCTTAAACTACCCGCATACAAACAACTGAATCACTTTTAAACTGCAGTTAGCTACTTTTTGCATCAACTAAATCGCTTTTAAACAACAGTTAGCTGCTTTTTGCCTCAATTGAGTCACTTTTAAAGAATAGTCAACCACTTTTTGCCTAAATCAGATCACCTTTAAACAATAGTCTGTCACCTATGGTCTAAACTGTGTCGCTTCTGATCAGCAGTAAATCACTTTTGAGTCAATATTAATCTCCTGTGAAAAATTGGCTCGCCTCTAGTTAACACTGTAACTTGTTGTCAAAACCAAAACCAGCTCATATTTAAGCTATTACCAGTCACCTTTGGCCTTTTCTGAGTCGCATATGAGCTATTATTTGTCGCCTATGGTCCAATACCAACAAATCTTAGAGATTCAGCCAAATTAGCCACAAATCCAGCTTGCTCAGCTTCAGCATTAGCTTTCAGACCTATCTCTGATCATTAGCAGATACCTGAACTTTGTCTCTTGCTTTGAGCTTACCAATCAATCGCATTTCATGAGCTTTTCATCTTTTTGAGATCCCAAACTAGCAAACCAAACATCAAACCAATCATTTCGATCAATCAACAAAACATCATCTCCTAGCTTTAGCTTCAGCAACAACAGCAACATAGCAACCCTTAGCAAACAACTTTTCCCTTGAGTGTGTGAACTATTCTCTAGGGAAAACTAGCCAACAACAAATCAACAAAACAAACCAACCAACCAACCAAACCAGCAAACTATCACCATTCTTTTGGGTCTCAAAACTTTGACAAGATAAACTTCAGTTTTCAACATCATTCATCATGCCTCAAACTAGGAGTCAACATAGAGCTGAAATGGAAGCCAAACTGCGAGCTGAAATGGAAGCCAAATTGCAAGCTGAGATGGGAGCTAAGATGCAACAATCTAGATCAACACCTCTTAAAGACGCAATTCAATTTACGATTCGTATGCCTCCTCATATGTTTATGCCTCATGGGTATACCATTGGAGAGTCATCTTCACAACAAGTGCAACCTCAAACATTTTTTGAGACTTTTGAAGAACAATCCCAAGAAGACTTGTCAGAATTTTAGGATACCCATGTGTGGGATCAAGTTGAGAGACTTGTTTTATCTGAGCCTAATCAGTACTTCTTGCAACTTGCTCGCATGGGTGCTTAATTACCAAGAGATTTTGACATATCCTCTATTAGAGAGCATGATCCAAACACTCCCACTATTGTTGCAAAGGGACCATCCACTATAGTCACACCATCCCCCATCATATCACAAGCTCTATCTTCCAACACATCTCTTTCATTGCCTATTGTTACTTCATTTGATCCACCACGCTTGGAGTACACTCTAGAACCTTTGATAACGCCAACCAATGTGCTCCCTTTTATTTCACAAAATTTGAACATTCCACCTTTCCATGATTCTCAACATATTCCTCCTCCTACCATGACCATTTCCATGCCTCAAGTAACACAAGCTGTCCATGTGGCCTAAGCGCAAATGCCCCAAACATCACAATCTATCCCCATATCCCATAGTGGGCAAGCTTTGCAAACTATCCCAACAACACCAATAGTCCAAGCTTCACAACCATCACAACTTGCTATATCCCATATGAATACCACATCTCATATACCAACTGCTAATACGCTTTCCACTACCTCTACTAATCCCTCCATTACACCATATAATCCCAATGTTAGTCTTATTGACATGAGTGACCCTCCTATCATTTCTCAAGCCAATCCTAGCACTACGGTCACTTATGTTGAGCAACTTGCATCCATTCCGTCATCTTCTTACAATCCTTCACAAATCATCAATCCATCTTATGCTACCCAAGGCTTGCCTATTGTCACCCAACACATGACACATATCAATCCCCATGTTGTCCAAAATACAAACCCAAGTGTCCATCCTTCTTTCGCATCTACCAATCCTTCCATCACTTACCATGTCACAAATCCAACTCCAGCTTCCCAACCATTAACTAGTGTCAATCCATCTTCCACTTTTCATGTGATGCGATCTTGGTGCCAATTCGTCACAATATACCCAACCACCGCTTATGTCTCAAGGACAACAATCCTCAACCACATATGTGTCACATACCAATCCTTTGACATACATTGTGAGTACGTAACCTCAACAAACGATCATGGCTTCATATATCCCACAACATCAACCTCAATATACATCATACCATGTTTGACCCCCTTTGCAACAACAACAATTATCTCCAACGGATGTTCAACAAATGATCAACCAAGCGGTAGGACAAGGTAAGAAGACATTTTCTCTAGAAACATATGTGCTTATCCATTTGACAAGTCTCTTCATATGACACCTTTTCCACCACACTTCGAAATTCCACAATTTGACAAGTACAAAGGAAAAGGAAATCCGAAAGACCATCTTAGAGCAATCTTTGTGGCATGTCTCGATGTTGCTTATGACAATACATATCTTTTGAGACTATTTCCTCGAAGTTTAGCAGGACAAGCTCTTGAATGGTTCTCTCATTTACCTCTGGGAATTAAGACTTTTTCAGAATTAGCAAATAGTTTCGATCACACTTTGCTTTTAACATTGAACATGAGGTGAACATGAATGACCTTGTCAACAATAAACAGTGCAATGGTGAAGCCTTTTCTTCATTTACTCAACGATGGCGTAATATGGCTAGCAAACTGTCATGGGAAATCCCTGAGAAGCAACAACTCAATATCTTTGTTCAAAATCTTCATCCCGAGTTGTCATTCTAATTACAATTGCAAAGTGCTAGCACCTTTGATGAACTTGTTTCCAAAGGAACCATCATTGAACGAGCTTTAATTGCTAAAGGAACTATCAAGATCTTTTGCGATAACAAAGACTATCCTCAAAACTCTAACAATAAGTCTCGCTTTTGGAACAAAAATAAGAATGTTGTCAATGATGGTATTGTGGTTGCAAAGAACATACAAACTATGAAAGCTCTCACAAACATTCAAGCTGCTTCTACAACAACACAACCTTTTCAACGAATGCGACAATGACAAACTTCCAATCCGCACCGATAATTTACATCATTAGCGGAACCTATGGAATTTGTCTTTTGAAAGCTTCTCCAAGTAGGTGATATTATGTTACCAGATGCACCACCCAATGGTGAACCACTTTTCAAAGCTCCTTGGTACAAAGAAAATGAGTATTGCGATTACCATCGAGTTAAAGGACACAAAACAAATGGTTGTATGCACTTAAAACATGTTATCCAAGATTGTATCGATCAAGGTTTAATCAAAATTACACCTTCAACAACTCAACTTGCACAACAATCAACATTGAACTATGATCTAGAGGCTTTCAAGAATCCACTTCCATCTCATGACAAATCAAGTAACCCTCATGTCAGGAATGCCATTCAGTACAACTATGAATCATCTACCATTGGCCGCATTGACCATGCTCGCATTTCTACCATTACTATCCAAGGCAAAGCACTTGATTGCACTGTAACCACTCGAAGAGGTCAAGTCACCATTCAAGGAGCACCTGTTCACCCTCCTCAACCATTCTCTAACTATAATATCTTGGATCACCTTAGAAAAACACTCACGCACATATCCATTCTTGAGTTGCTTCGCATATCCCCTGCTCACAAAGCTATCCTTGACAAAGCCTTACAAGAATCTTCGGTGCCCAATGATATTGATATCACACAATTCCAATCTGTGGTCACTAGCATTGCAACCTCTTGTCATTTAACCTTCTCTGACAAAGACCTTCAGCCCTCCATTCACCCTTCACATAACGAAGCCCTCAACATTGAAGTGTTTGTTAGACAACGCCGTATCAAACGAATCTTGGTAGATGGTGGAGTTGGTCTTAATATATGTTCTTTGAAATTAATAAAACAATTGGGATATTCTGAGAAAGATGTTGACACCTCCAAGGTTATTACTATCAGAGCATATGATGATGCCGAGCGAGATACTGAAGGGATTATTTTCTTGCCTATCCAAGTTGGGCCGGTCACCACATAAACCAATTATCAGTTTCTTGATATTGACCTTCCTTATCACATCATCCTTGGTCGTCCATGGATACATGCCCTCAAGGCAGTTCCTTCCACATACCATCAATGTCTTAAATTTCCACACAACGGTGTTGAGATTACTTCTAATCCCAATCCCTTTGAATTTTGTCGTGCCTTTCAAGCTAAATATCAAAGTCTAAACAACATTCCTCTCAACACCAAGGCCTATCCCCCTTCATCCTATATAGACCCATCTGACCTACTCAAGCCATCATCTAGCAAAGCCGCTTCCGATCTCCGTATCAAGTACACTGAACATGGCCCTGGTGAATACACATTGCAAGAACCTTCGTCCATATCCATTTCTGATACATAAGCCAGATCTTCTTTGGTAAGAGAGACTTCTAACTCCGATACCATTGACGACTCCTCCTTTCATATCACGGACTTTTTTTTGGGATCCTCCATCTTCATGCTTTCTGCAACCCCTTCATTTCCATCTAATGAGGAACTCAAGTCTAGTTCTCCAAACACTCCTAGTCCTAGTGTCAAATGCTAGCCTCCCCAAGCTAAAGATGTTGGTAATTCCTCCATCCATCCTAAGTCCACCATTTCTTGTCAAACACTCCATCATAAACCCCACAAGCATGTGACCGTACATATTTCGCCATCCAATTTACCTCTGCTTCTTCCAACTCCTAAACTCCCATCATCAACTTTATTTCCATATCCTCCACTTTTCCCATCCTATAACTTGCAAAAGCATGTGACTATACATCTTCCACCATCCAATTTACCTCCACTACTTCCAACCCCTAATATCCCTCCATTTTCCTCACCTCCATTACTACCAACGCCTAATTATCCATTTATCCATCATCACCATTATATTCCTAATCATGACCAACAAATGCACATACCGTCTAAGCATAAATCTTCCATTCATTTCACCAATCCCGCTTCCACCACATCCGTGGGATTCAAAAATAAAAATTTGGATGCCTTTACCTCTAAAGCTAAAAATCCTACCAAGAATCCTAAATATTCTCATGCCTTAGGACATCAAAGAAAAGAATCACAACCTAATACGTCTAAAAAGCTAGCTGAGCCTATAAATCCACAAGAGCCTACGACCAAAATGGTCTGGGTTCCTAAACAAACAAACAAGCAGGCTGAACGAGACATCCTTATCCATATCTCAAACAAAATAATCCCTATTGTCTTCTTCCATCTCACATTCCAATTCCTTCCAAACATCCCATTCCATCTAAAAATCCCACAAGCAAAGCAAAAATCATAAAAATACTAAGTATCTGTGGGTTCCTACATCACTCCATCACCCATCCTCTAAGCAAACATCCACATTACTTCCTACACCACCTTCCTGTTAAAAGCTTCAATGTTTAGCGGTGTGTGCAACCATTGGTCATGGTTCCCTTCCATCCCATATTTTCACATACCTCCATACCTCCATCATTCATCCATTATCCTACATATCCCCCCTATCACCTTCTTATGGTCCATGCTTTTGCATAAGCCTTTCATAATCCACTAGCTTTTTATCCACTATCCACTATCTCATTAATCTATCCTTGCATGAGCCTTCCATCTATCCTTGTGTGAACCTTCAATCATCCTTATCCTAATCCATTATCCACCTAATCCATCTCCCATCCACGCAATCCCTTCTCAACATCGATGATCATAATGACATGGTTCGTGCAATGACATCCATCTCTAATGGGACTACCAACACCCATTAAACTAGACACTTGAGTCCCTCCTATCTATTACCATGGTGAAAACCTGGCAAACATGCACCATGTGTAATTGTCAGCTATCCTAAAAAAAAAAAATCCATCCAACAGTGAAAACCACTTTGTGGTGCTTTGGATAACAAAAAAAATAATAAGATAAATAATCCATCCTCTGGTGAAAACCTGGTAAACAGGGGCCTTGGATAAGCACCATAGTGAAAACCTAGCAAACAGGTGCTATGTGTAGTGACCAGCCTCCATTATCTGCTTGGTTTGTTTGATCATCAATCTTCCTACCATATTTTGCCATTCTATCCCACATAATCCATATCATAATCCACGTGTCATCGCAATAAACAACTTTTCCTTCTTCGCCTCTGTCAATGCTAGCTATCATACTTGAGACATTGTTGCGATAATTATCTCTTTTGGCACCTTAGCGTCTTGACCGCACGCCTTCTTCATCGTCACTCCATAATAAACCTCATCCCGCACTAGGCACATTTGTTGTGTCTTATTTGGAAGTGGATACCGCTATCTCTAGCTCATAACACATCCAATACTTTAGTTCACAACACAACAAACTTTCAACTTCAACCATAGCGTTCATCCAACGACAAATGTGGCAAAACAATTTGCAACCAGGATTCATATCTTTGCAATCAATTCACGCTCATCTGACATCCAAAAATAGAAAGACATCACCAATGCAAACATTCAAGAAATCAATTGATTCTTTCAACATCACCCGTCCAGCATAATAAGCAAGAACTACATCCCAGCTCTATCGTTAAAGCCTTGATCCCGTGGATACAAGGTATGTAGGCAATCTGAGATGCGAAGGAAGCACTCTAATTCAGGCTAAGCTGATAGCCTCTCTTTTCATCATCCATCTTTCATCTTTCTTCTGATCATCCCCCAATCTTTCATCTCACATTCTTCTTTTTTTTCATCACACACATCATCAATAAAACCCAGAATTACATATTCATCATGTCTCATCTTCATCGTAAATGTGCTTTGATCTCGTGGATACAGGGTATGTAGGCATTCTGGAATACGAAGGAAGTTTCTAGTACTCAAGCATAGATGATCCACCCCATCTTCTTCATCTTCTATCTTCTATCATCTTCCATCTTCTTCTCTTTGATCAACTCCAATAGGAAGTAAACTACGTGTATACTGAAAGCTCAAGTACTTTAACCAATCAAGAGTAAGCCAGAAGCTATTTGTCTGCATGCCTTAAGCCAACATTTGCTATAGTCATTTATCAACATCTTTAGCCTTCAACAGGATGCAGCTTTCCTCTCAACAAGGCCCCAGCTTAAATCCATCTAAGAGCACCTAAAATTGGCAAGAGAATGTGATGACAGTATCTTTTGTTTTATCTTTTGATTTATCTTTTGTCCCTTTTCTATGCCTAATCAAGACTGCCTTTATCTATCTATATCTTGGTATGTTGCGATGAAGTAAGGAATGGGGCATGGTCATATTGCTTTTGTATGCCATGTTTGCAGGATGATCTTATTCTCTTCCTAAGCATATTGGTATCTTGTACATGTTGGGATTAGAATCTTACATATCAATATCTCTAGCATCTGAGAAGCTAAACAGTCTCTTATGCATTTGAGACTATTCTATGTTAAGACTAGCTCTATACATATAACTAGCAAGCTGTCACTATGCATAGTGGAGATAAGCTCAAACCATTGCTTGTAGCATCAAAGTCCATCTCGAAACACTAGCTGTTATTCATATCTTGTGCATGTTGTCTCAACATCTTGACCTCATGTGTTCAAACAAGATTGTAGCATGCTAGTTGCGCATTGGATATCTCGACACCTTGGTCTCCTATACCCTGGTGCATAACATCCACATGCTATATCAAACATAAGGATTGCATTTCTTTTCATTTTGAGCAATTGCTTAAAAAGCTAACCATTGTACCATCTATTCATCCTATTATTCGTCTATATAGTTCTCATCCAAAATCAATCATTTCCACCATCTTTTTTCCACATATCTTATCCTGTAAAACAATTGTGTTAGACATACATAAGTCCATCATATATCATCCCATTACCATCTATCTATATGCATACATCTATATCATTACCATTACCATTACCATTTACATATTTGCCTTATCATATATTTCCATTCATATCATTTGCATAAACATCCATACATAATCCATGAAAATACAAATACAACATGCATAACCCTCATAATACCAACAGTGCATCCATTACATCATCATGTAGATCAGAAATACTCCATCATATATATACATCTGTCAATATACAAGTGTCTACATATACAAGCTGAGCCATAAAGAATGTATGTACAATCGACTCTAGGCCTCATCATGATACAACATAAACAAGGTAGCCCTAGTGACTATTGGCAACTCCCTTGCCCTGACCACCACCACTGGGTCTTGCACCTCTTCCCCTATCTCTCGGTGGCCCCATCACTAAGGCTACGGATCGAGATCCCCCTATGCTCTGTGAACCTGAAGCTCCTGATCTGCTCCTGAAGCTAGGCTACCTTTGCTCTGCTGGCACAACCCCATACTATAAGCCTCTATAGTACTCCGCCTCACCTTGTACTCTCTGCAGCTCTGCCTGTACCTATGTCAACTATGTGGCCAAATACATTGTAGCCCCATCTGTACCTAATGCAGTCACTACTCTATCCCGCTCACTAGTCATCCCCTGTAGCTGCTGTACAATCGTATCCCTCTCTGCCCATAGACCGTCTCTCTCTGCTCTCATCACCTGCATCTGCTGTACAGCCGTATCTCACTCAACTTTCATCATTTGCTCGCTCTATCTAGCTACATCTCTCTCCCCTGTCACTCTAGCAAGTGCACCATCATCCTATCCATCCCTAGCCTGCACTCTCATCTGTAACTAAGCCTGGTATGTCTGACCCTAAGCCCTAGCATGCCGCAAGCCAATCACTGCCTGGTGTCTATCCAACTCCACCCTCCTCAATCTCATCTGAGCCTGCTACCTCCATCTCCTCTCATCTTTGATCCTCCTTTATAGCTACTGAATCCCAACATCAACACCTACTAATATTTGCCCCTGAGGCTGTGCAAGTATCTGAGGCTGTCTTAGTACCTGTCGCTGTATTTGTATCCCTGGCGCTGCTGGTACAACAGACTGCACTGGTGGAGCCCATTGTTGCCTCCTCCTGACTGGTCTCTCCATCCCTATCTCTCCTATCTCTCCAACTCACGTCAGCCGTGTCAGTCTCACTGTCACCTAGTATGCATCATAGTCTGGCAGCGTGCTTGGATCTGCAGGACCCTATCCCCACTGCCATACAACTAGCTGTAGCTCCTCTCTCTCTGCCAAAGCCATGTCAACCACAACCTCTGGCCCCTAATCAAACACCTCCTGTCTAGTCCTCCCAAAAAGGGCATCACCAACTGGTACTGCCTATGGTAACCCAAACTGTCTCAAAACCCTCTCTGGTAAATAGCGCTCTATAATGTATATGCCACGTCCAAAAATATATTTCACCTGCCTAGCATAGACAAGCTCAGTATCCTCCTCATCCCATCTCTCACATCCCAACCATGGTCTCCATATAAAGCTATCTACCTCATCCAACCTCCTCCGCCAGTACACTACTCTGCGTTGCTGGTATGTCAAAGCTCCTCTATACATCCTAGCATAAGGCTCTCCTGCTGCTGTAGCCACCCATCCCTCTAGTCTCATCACTAGTATGCCCACACATGCAAAACTATAACTCCTGTAGACATACTCGCTTCGAACATATATGCACAATCATGCAGGAAATGATAGAGCTGTCCAAGTACACACTCCGCCCATGCATATCTCGTACCATAGGAGAACATCCCCTCCATCATTGTCCCCCATCCTACCAGAAAACCTCTCGCTCGTCTATCTCCTACCAGCCATCTGATAATAGCCACTACCACTCACTGCAGTTTGTCACATAACTCCTCCATCCTAGCTAGAGGAATCTCTGAGCCCTCTACTCCAATGTCTGGTGTCCTGAACAATCTCCTGAACGTAGCTGGACCCATATCAAGATCGTAATCTACTCAGACCCCATCTATAGGAATCTGCAAAATCCGAAACACATCCTCTAGTGTGATCGTAGCCTCTCCTATTGGCAACAAGAAAGAACTATGCTTGCTCATCCATCGCTCCACCATTGCCGTCATCAGTCCTCGATGTGCCTGCACTGGCTCCAATCTCGACACATGCTCTAACCCGAGGATCTCTAACACTAACTGCTCCTCTGCATCCAGCAATCTCACCAACCTCAAATCCCTAGGATGTGGCTCTCGTGATAACAAAGGCAGTAGTATATCCTGCATCATTTCATTTCTCATGTCAATCCCTTCCGCTACATACAAATGCTGTAAAATTTGGATCGTTTATTGCTATCCTAGCTTTTATCTACCATAAGCAGTTCATTTTTCCATATGCACTTATCTCTCATCCATCTGCGACCTATTTTACCTATGTGACCGCTTCTTGACTAAGAGTGAGCTATATTTCTACATGCGTCTACCTTTAGCCTATAAGCGAGCTATATCCTATAAGCAAGCATTTGTTCTTTACAAGCGAGCTGAACCTATGCATGCGCCTACTTTTAGCCCATAAGCGACTTGATTTTATCTATATGCACACTTTGCCTCTATTTACCTAGCCGAATGGAAGTGACCTGTTCTTACCATATGCGACCAAGCTGTGCCTAAAAGCGAACTTAACTATTGTAAGCGACTTATTTTCCCTCCTAAGCGACCTAAATTGCCTATCCTAAGACCTAGTGGCTTATGGTGATGTGTGTGCATTTATGACTCTTCTAGCCTATCAAAATCACACTTTTAGCAAATTTTTCGATACATACCGGTACATCTGATCCCTCTGGTCGTCCATGTGTCCTCACTCGCTCAGCACAATGATCTTTGAATGGAATCACCATCCTTATAGCTCTCCAACTCTCATCACACACCAACTCTAAGGAGCTCTAAGATCTCTATAGCTTTCTAAACACAACTGAGCACAAATGAGCCTATTTTCCTTTGCAGAACCTAATTATAGCCCTATCCAAACCCTAATTCTTCTATGCTGAAGCCTTTTTTCTTCTGCATCATCCCATTTGTTCCCACCCAACCCTTTTTTCTTCATGTCAACCTAGCGTCCTAGCTTTTCTTCTATCGCGAGCCAACCCAACCCTTCCTGGTTAACCTAGCTTACCTCTCGAGGGGGCATCACCTGCCAGTTACATTGGGGCATAACTTTGTTTATCAAAGGCATATCGTATCTTCTTTGACACAACACTCTATCGAACATTGTATCAAAGAGGGGCAAAATGTAGACACCCAAAATTGACTCATTATCATTAGCATTCAAACATCGCATTACACGTCATCTGCATTTGTCTAACACAGTTGAGCAATATCCCTAACCCATCTATTTCTTCTATTAATTAAATAAATTTATAATTAATTAATTAATTAATTATCTATTTCCTCTAAGCTATAATTAAACAATCTTTAATTATTTAATTATCTTCTTTCTATCTATTTTTAATTAATTTATCTTATCATTTATCTCATGAGCCGACATGTGTGCCTCTTTCATTTAAAAAAGATAAGTGGTACTACATCTTTTATTTAATATCTTTCACATGTAGTACTTTTTATGTACACAAGCACACATAAGCCCTATCTTCTCTCCACTTGTCATCTTCACATTCACTTATGATTATCCTTCAATCTTAGCCATTCACATAGCCACCAAATCTCCACTGTTGATTGATTTTGGTTAAGTTCTATATAAACACCCTCTCATTCGATACTACATCTATCCAGCATTCGTATAGCATTATCATCCTGAGCATATTGAGCACTTGAGTATCCATAGCATCCATTTGAGCTTATTATCATTATCATTCATCCATCATGGTAGCTTTTATCTTCATAATTGTTCATTATTGAAGAAGCAATCCACATCATAAACAAGGAATCACACGATCTAGGTGATATTGTGCTTGAATTGCATATTTTTGGTTTCATTTGGATTAGATTCTTTGATGATGGTAGGGTTAGGTTTTCATGGCTATGCTTGATCTTATTAACCTAATATTTTTACCTATCACACTTCTAATCATACATGTGCCGCTATTTTAACACAAACAAATGATACAAAGGAAGAAAAGCCTATTACTTTCATGAGTAGTCCGTTTAAAGACACAAAGTTAAGATATCTTGATGTTGAACGACAAGCATTGGTGTTATTCAAAGTAGTTAAGATATTTTGACATTACATCTTAAGAAGTCGAGCGATCGTTGTCGTACCAGATTCAATAGTCAAGATGATGTTGATGCAGAACAAACCAAGAAAAAATGAGCCAAGTGGATCACCATTTTGTAGGAATATGATATGGATGTCACCCCAATGAAATTAGTCAAAGGACAAGCTTTGATGCAGATGATCATCAAAATAGATCCTGACCTGGTTAGTTAGCCATATACAGTAACTCAAGTGAGCAAGATGACTAGTACTGAAAAATCATGCATATCCTGATAATAGGTAGATGTCCATCAAATCTGAAAGCATCCCAAAGGAGAGCGTTGAGGATCAAAACTCAAAATTACATGATTAAATGGGGAATCCTTTTCAAAAAGAATCATGAAGGCATATATCTTAGGTGCCTTAAAATTGACATGAAGTGACCAAAGTCTTATACGAGTTGCATGGCAAATGGAACAACTCATGGATCACATTTAGCTACAATGCACAAAATTCTCAGAGCTAGATATTACTGGCCTACTATCTTCAAGGATACCACTGAACACATCAAACATTGTCATACATGTTAGGTAGCCACTAACAGAGAGAGGAGTGCAAGCTAGCCATTGCAACCAATAATGTAGATGTGCCCATTTGCACAGTGGAGAATGGATTTTATTGGGGCTATTAACTCTCCAGCATCAATCGGACACAGGTATGTCATAACGGTTAGTAATTATTGTACTATGTGGACTGAGGCCATGAGTAGTAAAACATGTACATCTAATGTCGTGATTAAGTTTCTAGAGGATAATATCATCACTAGGTTTGTCGTCCCATATGCACTGGTATGTGATAATGGACCCGCTTTCACATCATTAAAGTTTTCTAACTGGGCATTTGAGTATGGTATTACCCTGAAGTTTTCATCTAATTATTACCTACAAGGAAATGGCCTTTCCAAATCCACTAATACGAATTTGCTAGATATCATTAAGTAGCCAGTGGAGAAAAATCCTAGGGAGTGGAATACTTTATTGAAATATGTCCTATGGGTTGATAGGACTAGAGTGAAGTTAGGCTTAGGCAATCCCCCAATCAGTTAGTTTATGGAGTAGACCCTATCTCCCCATAAATCTAAAAATCCCCACCTTATAGTTCACCCAAGAATATCTAGGTCTAGAAGACAAACTAGAATTTAGGTTGTTACAACTTTTGCATTTAGAAGAAGAGAGCGATCATGCCATTGATCACTTTTCTAAACACCAGGCTATTGTTAAATGTTGGTTTGCAAAAGAGCCAAAGTTAAGGCTTTCCAAATATCTGACTTTGTGTTATCCTAGGACAAAGCCCATGAGAGGAAAGGAGACCATGGAAAATTCAACAAACTATGGACAGGTCCCTTTCAAATAGCTAAAATTCTAGGTAACAGTACCTACAGGTTGAAGACCTTGACTGAGGAAGATGTCCTGTTGCTGGTCAAAGGACAATTCCTAAAACATTACTTCCAAGCCTGACCCTTTAAAAGTTGAACTCAAGCCATGTATATATGTAAAAAGTGTTTGTAAAATTGTTTGTTTTCCTCGTGTATCTTTTTGTTGTTTGTTTAGTCCTTATTTTGGTTAGGCGTCTTAGGGGGCACCTCGCCACCTTAGAAAATAGTATAATTTAAGGAATTTAGGAAAGAATTTTAAACTCTCACATAGGTTGTGACTTCCATAGGTGTGCCCATATCAGTTTGTTCTAGATGAATTCACATTCACCAATGACAACATAGGTTATCTAAGGAATCAAATTGAAGAATGCACTTAATGTTCCTTGGACAGGTTGAAAATACTAGTGTTTGTATTAAGTGAAAAATCTAAAGGTTTGCCTTTGCTACCACTATAATTCCCAACCTAATAACAGGTTCCATTACCTTTCAATCAATGAGATGAAATGATATATCTTACATAGAAAGGAAAATATTGAAAATCAAAAGGAAAGAGATTTATTCTCTAGGTCATCCAAATAACCAAGTATCAGGGCTATGGATGCCTGACTGGCAATATGGCTCTATTTGGGGGAATTATAGTGATAACCTTATCAGGGCTATGGATGCTTGACTAGAAGCAAGGCTCTATCTAGGATTGACTTAAAAGGTTAAATCAAACTAGGTAGCTTAATGTCAATGACTGTTGCTTTCAACCCCTTCAAAAGGAAAGGAATGGATCAATTGCACACACTTGCATTCTTTCTCATAATCTAGTTTTATTGGTGAACTTGATATCATTTGGCTAAGCTAGAACATCATGTACAGTGGAAGTTGGAAATGCTATGTTAGAATTTATTCTACTTGCTTAAATTTGTTGGAATTTAGTGGTTTTATTTGGTGCAAAGTTATTATGTAGTCTCACACCACGCCCCAGTTCGCCTTGGCAAAATGGGGACCCTTTTTCTTTTTCTCTTTGTCTGCATGTTTTATGCTCTAGGTGGTAATGGTAAAATGGTCATCCTCCTTTAGGCCAAATTTAAATCAAATTTGAAGTTGGGAATAGTCCCCTATGGAAGCCACGAGTAGATAGAGAGTAAAATTCTGATCAACTTTTCCTTTTGGATCATGTCAAAATTCATTGAAATGAACAAGTTATGCTCATGAGAATCCGATCAACCAAATATTCTGGTCAACTAGACATGACATTAGGAATGCACAAATGTCATGTCTGGTCATTATGTCAAGTCCCAAATGCATGGCAGCGATATCGAGACTAAAAAAGAGAATTTAAAATCATTGAATTGATACCCTGACTCGACGTCAAAAATATCCTAAGATAAAATATCCATATCCATGTCTAGTCCAAAACTATCAAATTTATCGTAGTGAGTCGAGAAGCCATCTACCGGACAGGATATTTTAATAGGACATGATCAATCAAACAAATGTTTTGTCCATGTCCATATCTAGTGCCAACCGTCAAATTTATCTTAACATACGAACAATCCAGTGCACAAGATATATTAGACCAAACATTTAGAACCAGATATTTTATAAATATCCATATTCGTATCCAGTTCCATATCCTATCCCAAGCATTTCATTCTGAGCCCTGAACCTATTGACTTTTCAACTGGATATTTCACAATGGACATTTTGATGAATGTCCTTACCCTCATGAATTAATTGAGATCTCGTCACTTGCCTCCTCGATCAATAAGGACCACGAAATTGATGATGTCACCTGACCAGGTTCCCGCAATGATGTCTACCCGACCTCGGTCAAAGTCAAATGGATATATGCACCAAACATTTCGAACTGGATGTTGAGATTCAAACATACATCCAATCTTGTCTTAAGTACTAGAGGGTTGCTTTTGGCCATTGATGTTTTAAATTCAAATATGAGCTTTTTTCAGCCAGCTATGAATTTCATTCGTGAACAAATATTATTTACTTATGAAACTGTAGTGGGCATTTAATGTGCCCATACTTAGCAAATTTTAGCAGGATAAAAGCTAATCTTAATGCGTTGTTGAATCACAAAAGCATCTGTTTGAGATCCAAAAGGCATAAGTGCAGAGCATTGCATGACTGAGGATGAAATTGTAGAAGATTGATACAATGCGTTAGCTCAAGTGAGCATAATCAATTGTGTTGACACTTGAAAAACTAGTTCCTAACTTGCATCCTTTTGCCCCAAATTCAGTATAAAACCCACTTCATGCCTTTAATATTGGACCTATAGTTTATAACCGATCAAAGATATCTTCCATAGGTTTTCATGTGTTTGCCTTTTAAAAATGCAAGGTAGGAAACCCAAAAAATGACTAAGTATAAAAAACTCTAACTGTTTCCTTATATTTTTCACCTTTGTTAGAGGTCAGATTTTCAGGCTTCTTCTCTCCATCATGCTTTACCTGTTGGCTTAGAAATCGTCCAAGGCTAAATTTGCCTAAATGTTAAGTTCTTGAAAATTCTTCTTTCTTTGTCAAAGGTTGGAAGTCAGCCTTGCGACCTTTCCTCTTCCTCAGAGCAAGTGTCAATAGGAAGCCCCGACGGCTGAAGTCCGCCTAAGGCCCAAGGGCTGAAGTTTGACAGGGCCAATGTTCTTCTAAGTGTGGCAGACATTGGTGGGCAGGAGTTGTCTCTTCTCTCTCCTTTCTTTTGGAAGGTAGAAGGAAGAAGGCCCGAGGCCCAAGCCCTGACCCCTGATGCTCTTCATTTGTCTAAGTATTTCAAGGTCAGACAATCCTTTCTTCTTTTTCAAGGTGCATGCGGTGAAGGGCGAAGCCCCAACTTCTGAAGTTTGATCTACAGATTTTGCAGATAGTGAGGTGGGACACCAGGTGAGTTGGTACAACATTTTGAAGGATTTATCTCCGATATCAGAAGGAATTGCACCCTGCTTACATGTGGCACTCGTGGAGATGCATAGCAGAGGAAAAGGCATGGCCCACTACTTTGAAAAAAAGTCAGCGCGCAAAGTCGCCATGTGGCCCCTTCGTGCACACGTAGGGAGAAGTTACGCTTGGACTACAAAGAACTTTCACCAACAAGGAGGAGAAGAGAGAGAAAAGAAGATGAGTGTTCTTGTTGGTAAAAGCGTTGGTTGCCAAACTGAAAGGTTTGCCGACTTGATGGTTCACCGATAAGGTGATTCATCGATAAACAAAATTGAAGAAAGATGAAAGGAGAGGCTAAGGCATGGTTTGTAAAAGTGAAGATTCACCAATAACGCAAAAAGACAAGAAAGAGGATGAGTTGGCTGAGAAAGTAGTTTGTGAAGGGAGTTTTTTGCTCAAAAAGGAAAGCTAATGAAGATAAAAGGTTTGCAATTTCTCAAGTTCGCCGATAGGGGATCCCAAAGCAATAATAAATATGGGTTCGTAGTGGAAGGGATTTTGTTGATAAGGCTAGTAGAGTGAAGGATGAATAAACAAAGAGAAAAAGGGGATTTCATCCATGGTACGTAAAAGTGAAAATCACTGACAAAGGGAAATATGAAGAGTGCCAGTGCAGAAATAGAACACGCTTCCATAGGCTGCCATAAATACAGACTTGATGAGGATGTACAGGTTGGTGGTAGAGTTAGATAGAATTAATTGTTGAAGTAATGGTAGTTGGTGGGTAGTTGGTTCGTACATAGAATGTATAAGAGAAAATATTGCTATATATACGTGATTCAAAAATGTTTTATAGGTTGGCCACTGAACCAATTGTTTAGTCTGGAAGCGCCTAAGGGAGATTTTAGGGCATCAAGTAGAGGATAACATCTAGAAAATGAATGAAGGAATGCGTCTGATATAGCATAGGAAGGATTGCAACGCGCATCTTCATGCAGTGAGATGTCTCTATGGTTATTTGTAATAATTTAGGCAAATGCATTGTCTCAACTTTGTATTTTGCCTTCACGACATTTGCTGGTGTGATTGTAATAAGGGATTTGATAATGTGTGACATCATTTAAATCAATACAAGCTTTGTGTTGGGTCATTTCTCTATTGCATGTGGGTCATTGTAGCTTGGCTTTGGGTAAATAAGTATGTTTGGTGCATGAAGTGTAATATGAGAAATGTAAGAAAATATATTTTAGTGTTCTGTTGAGGCTAGTTCAGCCCATTTCCTTCCTCTTTATTGCTTATGACTCAGTTGCCCAATGGGGTAGGCACCGGTCCATATTGGAGATGGATCAATCATCATTCAAATCAAACCCCCGTCCTATTAGCCATAGGAGTAGGAGTAGGTTTAGTTTAGAGTTCTCATGTTGTCCATGATTCGATGTAATAACCAGGGATAAATCTGAAGTGATGTAAAATTGTTTCAATCATTGGTGAATCATGTACATGTATGCCTACACTGTGTATCTTGTGTATGTGAAGTTAAGTGGAGTCATTTTAGGGAATGTGATGAAATTATATTTGGGTGCAAATGCAAAGTGTAGTAATCAGCTTAATGCAGATGCCTGTGCAACCAATTTGTCTTGACCTAGTGACAAATTTGGGGGTCAAGTGTACATTGGGTATGGTTGTGTTTGTTTGTTTTGTTTTATTTCATGCCTCTAGGAATATCCTTCCTAGGTCTAGTTGAGCCTAAAGTGCAGAGGAGTATACCCACTCCTATTAGTTGGCCAAGATTGCCCTTGACCTATGGACAAACCTCTTTCAATCACCTTGATGACACCCCTAGCCTTGGTGATGGTGAAATGTTTTAGGGTTTGGGGGTTGCAACTATTTTGGGTCCCAACATATTGGTATCGTTGCTGGGGATCGAAGTCACTTTAGCTGTTGACGGGTCTGGGCAATTGGAAATATTTTTAACACCCTTGTAGCAGTGATTTGTAGTTGTATATTTTGTTTAGGTAAGTTTGTCATCCCATCAACGTACGCCAACGTTTTTGGCACCATTGTTGGGGATGATACTAGTTAAATCATTTGGAGACTTTGCTGGTGAGCTAAACCTAGAATCATTTTGTGGCCTTGAAGATTAGTCACACTTCAAGGGATTCCTCTTTGGAAGAGGTGGCGACTCTACTGTCAGAACAAAAGTTTGTTACTGTTGTACCTTGGTTGCTGTTGGTGATTTGAATGCTCCATCTCAATGTGTAGAAACTGGTGAAATAAAGGTACATGGTTTCTTTTTTTCCTACCTTTGCCATTTGATGTTCCTGTCATGTTAAAGGAGCAAATTTCTATGCCTCTCTTTTCTTCCCTAAATCGTAGTATGTTTTAGTCATGGTCAACTGGTATGCATATAGATACCCTAGGGGTGCTCCTTCATATGCATCTTCTTATGTTGCAGATCCTAGAAACTATCTAGCTTTTGACCATCCTGACAATGCATATTCCATTCATGGCTCTGCACGCTATACAAACGTGAACCTATGTGCACCCATGCAAAATCAAAATGACTTAGCAATGCAGCAATATGAAATTGAAAAGACTAAACAATTGCTAGAGTCCTTATGGCAACAACAAGAAGAAATAGAAAATCAGATTAGGCTGCTAGAGTCTAGGATACGATCCAATGCATTCCCTGTTGCCCCAAGAAGTCAGTTTGCCTAGTCCCTTGCTCCTCCCTTCTGTTGGTTTTTTCCTAGACTGGATGCTTATTCCCAGATTTCCCTACAAGGTAGCCATCAATGATCAATAGGATCTCTGGGCTAGGGGCCAACAGTGTAGGAGATAGACTCTATATTTTATCTCCTCTTCTTCTTCAGGCTCTGCAAAACCTAGGGGGGTATTCCCTACTCAACATCCATGAGGATATACATACAAAGGCTGGGATGCTGACAAAAAGCAGATAAGTCCTCCTGTAAGTAGACCAAAACTGAAAGATAAGAGCAAAGGGGCTAGCTTTGGGCCTATTTGCAGTTGTAGACTGAGGACTGAGGATCCTAAAACTAATTCTAATGTCCTAAAGATTGTTTTAGATTTTGATTTTGATTTTAAGTTTGGATGCAAAGCTGGACATGGTTGTAACACAAACACAAAGCAAGATTGGTGCCTATCCAGGGCCTGGAGTCAGTAGACATACACCTGTGAATGATATGCATGAACAACTAAAACTGGATTTCAGGGGGATACATATGATACCTGCCTTACAGATATCTCCCAATACAGAGTGTTAAGCTATCTATACTTATGGCATCCCTACTGCAGTGTACCCTTCCCAATGTTCAATCTGAGAACAATTTAATCTACCCCTTGAGCAGAAGTTAAGAGATCAGACATTCAACACAGGAATTCTATGTTCTAGAGTCTCAAACATTGCTTAAATATCCAGACTCAGAAGAAAGATACATGCAATACTGGAGACAGAATTAATAAAACACATGCTAACATAGCATTTCTCATATAAAATTAACCATGAAATCAGTGGATTCATGCAAAAACGTACAACAAGAGATACATAAACTCACAGGTTTTGCTGTACAGAGCAACCAAATCAGCTGTATTGTATTACAGAGCCAAATGTTCAACTTTCAACAACGTCAAAAATGGTAACACAGTCTGCCTATATTGGCCAGAAAGTGTACCTGCAGCAATTAATTACATGGTCAAAAATCAAAAATCCGCCAGATACAGACTCCACAAAGGAATGGCACTCATAAGTTATTGCAGCAACAGACAAGAGAAGCCTTGAGCCCTGCGCCGCCATCTGGGAGTCTTCACTCAAAAATCGGGCGACATGATCATGTGTACCATTGCCCATACCTCTGCACCGTCGCCATTAAAGGCCTCAACCACCCGCGGCCTACCTGGAAACTGTCGCTGCGTTCAAACAGAAGTTCCCGCCAAAATGCACTTTACTGAAGTTTCAAATGTGCAGGAAGAATAGTCCCACATTGGTGCCGCGGAGACTCCTTCAATACCTTGAAAACATGGTCGCAAGCATAATAGGTGTCGAGTGCCTTTTGCCGCGCTCAATGCATAAGCCTTCTCCAAAAGCCCATCGCCAAAACCCAAGCCATCGGCACACCCCAGAATTCTCCTTCCGATCTCAACGGTCTCGCCGACCGCTACCTTCGCTTCCCCATCGGCCAGAGATGCATCATCGGGCCAACCATCCAAACCTTCGCCGATCTCATTAGTTACACCGATGAAGCCACCGCAATCCCCTGTCGGCCAGACCAATACCATCGGCCAAGCAAAAGATCCCTCTGCCGATAGACCACACTCTCACCGATGCACCAACGAATTATACTCTGCTCCTTCATCAGCGAGACCTCCCACTGTCGGCCCACCACAATCCATCCTCGCCGACAACACAAGTCACCCTGAAGACCATACACAACACTTCCCTTCATCGGCCAGAGATTAGTCTATCAGCCAACCATTTCACCATTCACCCGACAATACAACCCATGCCGATAGACCCTGGCTCTTCCCCTTCCGTCGGTGTAACACACACCATCGGAGCAACCAAAAAGCTTCCTGCCGATCTCAAAGGTCACGCTAACGACATCTTCGCCAGCCACACACTGCTCCTCCATCGGCCAAACTCCTTACATCGGCGGGCCACAAATTTGCTTCGCTGACAGCCAAACACACGCCGATGGACATCCATCGGCCAAACCAAAACAATCGGAGCACTCAAGAAATCTTTCGCCGATGAGGCTGATCACTCTGATAAGACCAAAAATGTAAAGCGCTGAACTGTTGAACCGTTGAACCACGAATTGGTTCAACCCGATGGTTCAACCGAGAAGTTCAATGCCGAATGGAGCACTTCAAAAAGAACATTCGCCGAACACAAACACAAAGCCTCGAACCGTTGAACCCCGAACCAAAAGGGTTCAACACTAGGGTTCAACGCGATGGTTCAAACATCAAAAATAATACTCCATAGGCAAAAAAGCTTCGAACCATTGAACCTTGAACCAAAACAAAAAGGTTCAAGCAGGAGGTTCAACGATGCAATATTTGCGCAAGGCAAATGCATAATGTGACCCGTTAGAAGAAAAATGAACCTCGAACCGCTGAACCACTGAACTTAGAGAAAAAAGGGTTTAAGTTCAAACCGAAATGTCGAAGACACAAAAATGAACCCATGCCGATGGAGAAAAGACGAAGACTCCTCCTCAAGAAATGAGATGCATATGCTGAAAAGTACTGAAGGGGTGCCAAAACTTAGAACCTTTTGGATATTTTGGGATGGTGCCTACATGAAAATTGCTAAATTAACTGACAGTGAATTCAGGCACCAACACCTTCGATGCAGTATATAATTAGCTAGACCTTTCATGGGTTAACTACAAAACAAGAGGCATGCCAACCAAGGTCTATAGCCAGTTGCCCAAGTTTGATGGTACAATATGTGGGAAGAGGACACACATATTGATGTATTCTTAGAATTCATGGAAGAACATCAGTTTGAAGATGAAGACATATGGATGAGGTTCTTTGTTAGGTCCTTGCATGGAAAGGCAAGAGAATGGATCCAAAGTTTTCCCAGGCAGTCCTTTGCCACGTGGAATGAACTTGTGGAAGCATTTGAGAATGATTTTGCCAAAGGTCTTGACCCTACTAATCTTGTCATGGAGCTAGAAAAAATTAAAAGACAAGAGGGAGAGTCAAGAAAGAATTTTGGTCACAGTTTTGTTGTTGCCCTTTCCAACATTCTAAATAATTTTAGACCTAACATTCCCGCTTGCATTGATATGTTTTTTGAAGCATATGAAACTAGACAATATGCATCAGACATAATGAATTATGTACGAGAAGATTTCAAAATAACGGGTATGCATCAGACATAATGAGTTATGTATGAGAAGATTTCAAAATAACGGGTATGCATCAGACATACTTTTCCCTAGACTCCATGGAGAAAATAAGAAATGATTACATAGAGGGTTTGTTATCCACAAGTGCATGTGTTGCTGGTAATCAATATGCTAATTTGAATAGAAACAATGTGGATACAGACAATCAGGTGAATGCAATATTAGATGATGATGATTGTGTGGTTAGAAGGGTAGAAGTGTGTTATGTCAGAAAAATGCACCCTTGGGGGCTTTTTCCTTTAAGGTTTAGCTCCCGGGTCTTTAGATTGCATTTAGAGCATCTGGCATGATAATTCAAACTCCCGATGAGAAAACCCTTGGGTCTTGTGACAAATAGGACCTAGGGGGTGCTAATTTAGTTATCCTTGAACAAAAGTAGGGAGGTGGACAAGGGAGCTAGCACGCTAGTCTAGCCCTATCTTGGGTCTACCCTAAATTCAAATGTCGGGTTTGTGACCGTTATTTGGTTTCCAGGATGACATCACAAGTTTCAAATACAAAATTCTTGGTGGGAATCTTAGTTGTTTCATATATAAGCATGTTTAGGTTATCATTTGCAAACTAGAAGATGATTGGGAACTTTATGCATACTTGAGATTTTTATGATATCATTGTGTTGCAGAGCATAGCATTGTTATTGTGTTTGTTTTTGCAGGTCAGATTACATCTTCTCCTCATGGCATTGAAAGGCTTCTTCCTTCCATGAGAGCTTCATCATCAAGGTGATATTTATTGTGTTTTATCATCATCATCATTTGGATTTTTGCCTCTATCCCACAAGGATACACACTTTCTCTGACAACGGTGTTCGGAAGACTTGAATGTCTCTCTAAGGTTTGATTGAGGCAAGCCTCTAAACACCACAACCCCCTCCCACCACAACCCGCTCCCACACTCCTTGTGATTGCAGGTTACAAGTATTAGATCTGGAGAAAGTGGAGTTGCACAGAAGATAAGGAAACATTGAAGATTCAGAATTTGAAAAGAAGCAGACATTGTGCAGGATTTCGGGACAAGGGTGCCATCACCATTGTCCTTTATTGTTGAATCATCAGAAATAGAAGATATAGCAGAGATCAGTGTCAGAAGGAGATTGGGAATCCATAGAAAAAGTAGCACATTGGACTAGGGTGCCATCACCATTGTCCCCAACATTTTCATTTTTCAGACTGCAAAAAACAATGAGTTAAGGTTCTTTGCCCTTTGTCTAATTCTGGTAGCATTTGTCATAATTTGTAGATTTAATTACTGTTTTTCTTAAATTAGGGTTTCAAGAGCATAAAAGTATGAATTAGCAACATTGTGTGATAACTTCTGAATTTCCCAGTAGAAAACCAAGTGGCAACCCAACCTAATAGATGACTCTCCTCTCGATAGGAGAAACACTTGGTTGAAAGGCCCTTGGAATGTTTTATGGAAAGGAGGATTCAAACTAAAACCCCACATTCCATCATCCCCCTTTTCATATTAAACAAAGTGGAAGATGGTACATCTATGACAACGATGTAGATAATGAAAGCAGTATATGCACCTACCTTCGGTTGGATAGCTCATCGAGTGAAAGTGAAAATGATGAAACCAATGGTGACTTCTAGCCTAATGTTGAGGTATGTTGCCCAATGAACAATGAGGATGCTGTGTACAAGGATGAACAGTCAGTGGGATTAGCTTATGAGATTGATTATGTTGAGTGTACATAGGTATGTTGAACATAAGATGAACAAGAAACTTGTTTCTTGTTTGATACATTGCCCTTTTTTGTTCCTATTTGTGATGAAGCAGTTAGTGCTTGCTTGCATGAGGTAGATGTAGAGGTGGTTGCACATGATGATAACTGATTAGAGATAGTTATTGGTGCAACCATGGACTTTCAGTGTGAAAAGCTTGCCTTGGATTGTGAAGGTGGTGATCATGTGGATGCATATGAGAACCTATTACATCTTAAGAAGTCGAGTGATCGCCATCGTACCAAATTCAACAGTCAAGATGCTATTGATGGAGAATGAATTAGGGAAAAAATGAGCCAAGTGGATAAGCATTTTGTAGGAATATGATATGGACGTCACCCCAGTGAAATTAGTTAGAGGACAAGCTTTGATACAGATGATCATAGAAATAGATCCTAACCTGGTTAGTCAGCAGTATGCAATCAACTCAAGTGAGCACGATGATTGGTACTCAAACATCATGTATATCCTAATAACAAGCAGATGTCCATCGAATCTAAAAGCATCCCAAAGGAGACCGTTCAGGATCAAAGCTCAAAATTACATGATCAAAGGGGGAATCCTTTTCAAAAAGAATCATGAAGGCATATATCTTAGGTGCCTTAATTGACTTGACGCGACCAAAGTCTTACATGAGTTGCATGACAAATTTGGAATAGCTCATGGATCACATTTAGCTACAATGCACAAAATTCTTAGAGTTGGATATTATTGGCCTACTATCTTCAAGGATACTACTGAACATATCAAACATTGTCATACATGTCAAGAAGCCACTAACAGAGAGAGGTATGCAACCCAACCATTGCAACCAATAATGAAGGTGCACCCATTTAGCCCAAAAATGGTTACTAATTACTATACTAGGTGGACTGAGGCCATGAGTAGTAAAACATGTACATTTGATGTCATGACCAAGTTTCTGGAGGATAATATCATCACTAGGTTTGGCATCCCATATGCATTGGTATGTGATAATAGACCCACTTTCACATCATTAAAGTTTTCCAACTGGGCATTTGAGTACGATATTACCATGAAGTTTTCATATAATTATTACCACAAGGAAATGATCTTGCTCAATCCACTAATAAGAATTTGCTAGATATCATTAAGAAGCTAGTTGAGAAAAATCCTAGGGAGTGGAATACGTTATTGAAATATGCCCTATGGGTCAATAGGACTAGAGTGAAGTTAGCCTTAGGCAATTCCCCTATCAGTTAGTTTATGGAGTAGATCCTATACTCCCCATAAATCTAAAAATCCCCACCTTACAGTTCACCCATGAATATCTAGGTCTGGAAGACAAATTAGAAGTCAGGTTGTTACACTTTTGCATTTAGAAGAAAAGAGAGATCATGCCATTGATCACTTTTCTAAACACCAGGCTATTGTTAAATGCTGGTTTGACAAAAGAGCCAAAGTTAAGGCTTTCAAATAACTGACCTTGTGTTATCCTGGGACAAAGCCATGAGAGGAAAAGGAGACCATGGAAAATTCAACAAACTCTAGATAGGTCCCTTTCAAATAGCTAAAATTTTAGGTGAGAATACCTACAAGTTGAAGACCTTCACTGGGGAAGATATCTTGTTGCCGATCAATGGAGAATTCCTAAAACATTACTTTCAATCCCAACCCTTTGAAAAGTTGAACTCAAGCCATGTATATATGTAAATAGTGTTTATATAGTTGGTTTTTTGCCTCACGTTTCTTTTTGTTGTTTGTTGAGTCCTTATTTTGGTTAGGTGTCTTAGGGGGCACCTCACCACCTTAGAAATAGCAGAATTTCAAGAATTTAGGAAAGAATTTTAAACTTTCACATAGGTTGTGACTTCCATAGGTGTGCCTATTTCGGTTCATTATGTGAAATCACATTCACCAATGACAACATAGGTTATCTAAGGAATCACACAGAAGAACACACTTAAAGTTCCTTGGATAGGTTGAAAGTACTAGTGTTTGTATTAAGTGATAAATCTAAAGGTTTGCCTTTGCTACCACTTTAATTCCCAACCTAACAGCAGGTTCTATTATTTTGCAATCAATGAGCTGAAATGATATACCTTATATAGAAAGGAAAATATTGAAAATCAACAGGAAAGAGATTTATTCTCTAGGTCATCCAAATAACCCTACTGGCGCTATCGATGCCTGACTGGCATTAGGGCTCTATTTTGGGGAATTATAGCGACAACCTTATCGGGGCTATAGATGCTTGACTGATAGCAATGCTCTATCCATGATCAGCTTAAAAGGTTAAATAAAACTATGTAGCTTAATGCAAACTACTGTTGCTTTCAACCCCTTCAAAAGGAAAGGACTGGATCAATTGCACACACTTGTATTCTTTCTCACAATCTAGTTTTATTGGTGAGCTTGATTTCATCTGGCTAAGCTGGAACATCATGTATAATGGAAGTTAGAAATGCTATGTCAGAATTTATTCTACTTGCTTAAATTGGTTAGAACTTAAAAGTTTTCTTTGGTGGCAAGTTGTTGTGTAGTCTCACAATATGCCCCAGTTCGCCTTAGAAAAATAGGGACCCTTTTGTTTTTCTCTTTGTCTGTGTGTTTTTTGCTCTGGGTGGTAATGATAAAATAGTCATCCTCATTTAGGCCAAATTTAAGTCAAATTTCAAGTTGGGAATAGTCCCCTATGGAAGCCATGAGTAGATAGAGGGTAAAATTTTGATCAACTTTGCCTTTTGGATCATTTCAAAATTCATTGAAATGAACAAGTTATGCTCATTAGAAGTTCTAGTCAACCAAATATTTTGGTCAATTGAACATGACATTAGGAACACACAAATGTCATGTCTGGTCTTTATGTCAAGTCTAAAATGCATGCTAGCGATATCTGAACTCAAAAAGAGAATTTAAAATCACTAAATTGATATCCTGACCTGACGTCAAAAATATCCTAAGCTAAAATATCCGTATCCATGTCCAATCCAAAACCGTCAAATTTATCGTAGCGAGTCAAGAAGTCATCTACCGGACATGATATTTTAACAAGACATGATCAATAGAACAAATGTCTTGTCCATGTCCATATCCAATGCCAATTGTCAATTTTATCTTAACATATGAACATTCCAGTGCACATGATTTATTAGACTGGACATTTAGAACCGGATATTTTATAAATGTCCATATCTGTATCTAGTCCCATATCCTATCCTAAGCATTTCATTCTGAGCCCTAAACTTGTTGAATTTTCAAATGGATATTTCATAATGGACATTCCACATGGACATTTTGACAAATGTCCTGACCCTCACAAATTAATTGAGATCCTGTCACTTGCCTTTCGAGTCAACAAGATTTGACCACAAAATTGATGACATCACCTAACCAGGTTCCCGCCATGATGTCTACTCAACCTCGGTCAAAGTCAAATGGATATATGCACCAGACATTTTGAACTAGATGTTAAGATTTAAACAATCATCTGGTCCTATCTTAAGTACCACGTGGAGGGTTACTTTTGGCCATTGATCTTTTAAATTCAAATATGAGCTTTTTTGGCCAGCTACCAATTTCGCCTGTTTCCAAATAGTAATTACTTACCAAACTACAATGGTCATTTAATGTGCCCATACTTAGTGAATTTTAGTAGGATAAAAGCTATTCTTAATGCATTATTTAATCACAAAAGTATTAGTTTGAGATCCAAAAGGCACAAGTACAAAGAATTGCGACTGAGGATGAAATTGCAGAAGATCGATATAGTGCATTAGCTCGAGTGAACGAAATCCGTTGCACAGTAATAATCAAGGTGATATCCCCGTCATTAGGTATGAATATGACAAAACCCTTTTACTTGACTGTTACAATAATATTTTCTTACTGAGGGTAAAATCCTTGCTACAAAGGTAAAATCATAGGGTAAATTGAGCATTACATATGGATTATTAGTGATCATGGATCATTTGGTGAATTTATATTAATTTACCCCATTTTAGTTCCCCAATGCTTGAACTAACTATGGATACCTATATTATGTAGGACATAATACAGAAAAGACAAGATTACCGAAATGAGGAATTCAAACCGTCGATGCATTCTACTCCTGGGGATGTGTGGAGCAAATCTAGATATGCACTGGATACCCATTGTGGCAAAATAGATCTTGATGTCTTCAGAGCAAGAATCCAAGCTCATGAAGATGATGCCACACTAAACAACATTGCAAGAAACTGAGCTCATGAAGACAATGCCAACTTTTCTACGAAAGGCATAATAGAAATATTCAGGCTGCCCAAGGGTCAAGATGTGGTCGAGATAGACTTGAATGCATCATCCACAAAATATAATGCTAACCTTGCAGATTGCCATAAAATTATGCATACATCATGGATGGATCCAACCACTAAGAAAAAGGCATTGTCCAAAATGCCCCAAAATCTATATAAGTTTGATTTCAACCCAGAGGTGTAGTATATAATAGCCCTGCTTAGTAGAATGGCAGGAAAGGTAGATTCTGGGACACTTGAGCAATGGATGTTTGGCCTGATCCGTTTTGTAAAGGAAAAGGGAAAAATAGTAAATTGTACGAGAATCATTAGTGACACACTTCATGAAGGAATGATAGCATGGAGGAAGAGAAGATGGATGTTCTACATGACATCCTATGTAGTTTATGCATGCACATACAGATCTCAATTCAATGGATTGTATACAACCAGAAGACTAGGTCACCAACCGACAAATCAATTGGTGTGGCAGTATTACCCACAGTTGGAAAGGAGATAGTCCATTCAAAACTACAAGGTAGTGAATGGTTGCTTGATGATGCATTTGATTCGACTGATGGAAGGAGATTGAGCTAAGAGGCTCTCAAAGGAGGCTCAAGAAGTGATACAACCGCATGGGTCCTGATTCATCCAGTTCCCTACCTTTACCTACATTAGAATGGAGGGATTTGAAGGTAACCCCTTGATATTGCCATGATGCCCTACAGATAGGGTATTACTTCTGGAGATCACAAGGTAAATTATACCTTCTTATGAGGTGTATGTTGTGAAGAATAAGAGAGGAAATATGAGGTTCCCAATAGATATCAATTGGTATACATTCTTCAACATTAATAATGCCAAATTATCTAAGGCTGAGTTACAAAGGTTGAATTCACAGTCGTTCCCTCTTACAAGGAGCTTTGATCCTTCCACAGGATGGAAAAGTTTACCAATTTAAAACACATTCCTCACCTAGAAGATTTTTGGGTTGATTGCATCGATGACTAGGATGTGAGGAAAAGAGGATATCAATGATTAACTCTCAATCATATTAGGACCTTGGGATGTTTTGAGGTGCCACCACAACTAAAATTAGATGATGGTCAGGTCCTAGATCTATAATATGATGAAACATAGGTATACAAAGAGACCTTATCCCCTCTGGACTGGACTCAACCTAAAGAAATGTCCATTGATGCCATCACCAAGAAGGTCATGTTGAGAGAAAATTGAATGAGCTAAAGGCCAAGGGTGTATCTCTAACTTATGACAAGAAAAGAAAGATGAAGGACAAAGGAGATCTGGAGTATGATGATTTCCTCATTCACAAAAGGGGAATAATGGAGGCTAAGCTAGTTGAGCTAGGAGCTTCAGCGTTGGGCGAAGCCCTAACAATGAAGGAGGTCATCATTGCTACAACGTCCTTAACTCCAAGTAATCAACCTTTAAGAGTAATACCCATCTCCATCACATCTACTGAAGAGCATCATTTGATGGATATACTAGGGGGAGTGGTTATCCCTAAATAGAAAAGAGGACCTATTACGCCTATGAGGGGCACAATAGCTAAGCTAGTGGATACTCAGGCTAGAATGGAAGAGCCTATGAGGGGCACAGTAGCTAAGCTAGTGGAAACCATCGCCACACAATATAATTCAGGCACATCTAGCAAGGTAGGTGGAGGCTTATTGTGCTCAGACTAGAGGAGAGGTAAGGCAATTGCAACATGGCCAATCAGCTCAGCACATTATGCAGGTGAAACAAGAGCTAATTAAGGAAGCCAGAGCATAAGAGCAAGCAAGGAATGAGGAATTAAAGTTGTTGTTAAGTCGAGTAATTGACTTAACTGATGATGAGGTCACACGAGATGTGACCAATGATCCAGTGGGTTCGTTGCTTGAATATTCAGCACCATCTCAACAAGGACCTCATCAAGTAGAGGTAATAAGAACTATGGAGACCATAAAAGATCTTGAAGTAGAGAACATATCAGACACAAACATGTTAGGATAGCCTTAGGAACTATTGGGTCAAGGTCAACTAGATGATTTGGTCATAAGAATAATGACGTATGAGGAAGAGATGGATCCATCCCAGCTGGAGGTAATAGATAAATCTTTTGAGGATGTCCCTCATTGTGAATGTCAAGAGGAAGTTTCTTAGGACATTCCTACTAAAGAAGAAATCAAGAAAACTAAAGAACAAGTAGGAAAAGGACCAGATGAGCAAGAGCAACAATCAGTGCCACATGAGGAGAAGGTCCCACAAGATAGACTGGATGTAGAAATGCACTAGGAAGGCAAAAATCATGATATTCATCAATAGGAGGTTCCTCAAAAAGAGATTCACCAAAAGAAGGTTCCTCAGGAGGAGGTGCCACAACAAGAAGAGGCTCCTAATAAAGACATTGATTTGACAGTCAAAGATGCTTAAATTAAGCAATCATGTCAGGAAGGACCAACACAGGATATACCAGAATGGTTGGCATCAGAGGTAATGGAGCCTCCTATCAACCTAATTCTTTTTGATTTTAAAGCATTATTTTCTACAGAGAAATCCAGGCCCAAGCGCAAGGCAAGGGCAATATCTGCTGTTAAAAGGGATACAACTGGACGTAGGATAACACATTTAGCTATACCTACAGTAGATAAGTCTAAGGGAGAAATCATGACTAGTGAGTATCAAATCACTACCCTAGACTTAGGACACACAATTGTAGAGCAAGAAATTGAAGAGCTCAAAAGCAGTGTAGATGCAAGAACAACTTGGATCTGTAAGGCCAATATGAAGAACATAGAGTTGAAAGGGTGAAATGCCCAACTTGAGGCCTTTATGAAAGGGTTAGTAGCTTTAGGGACACAAATTACAGAAGTTCTAGCTAATCTAATGCTGGTAATCCAAGAAGAAATAGGTGACCTAGATGCGAAGAAGCATCATGCCCAAGTAATGTAAAATTGGTTTCAAAAATTTATAAAAGATGGGGAAGAGGTAATTTAGGTTGCTTTATCCAATTGGTCTTGTTTGGCATATATCTAGACACAAGCAGACATCCTAAAGAAAGAATGTGTGACAAGGCTTGATCAGAATGATCAAGACCTTGATAAATTGAAGAATGTCCTCAAGCTAAATGATTAGGTGCTATTGAAGCACATGATAATGACAGTTGAAACTATGCCCAAAATATCAGTACGGATAAAGGACCTAAACTTTGAAGTAGATATCCTGAAGGGATGTAGACTTAAATTCATTGACATAAACATTAAGGAACATTACCTCCTAGCAGATGAGATGGAGATCCTAGAAGAATTGCTTGGGACCTTAATGGATGAAAAGGAAACCTATGAAGAACATACATCTGTAGGAGTGTTTAAGGATAGATTTGAGCTTGTTTTGAAGAACCTGGTAGAACATTTTTCAGAGGCAACCGTAGATCAGGTGATGGACTTATTTGTTAAGATAAGAGAATATAAAGAAAATATAGATAATAGGACTAGTAAGTGGATATCCATAGGGGACCAACTTCAAATGCAAGATTATGCTAAGTACAAGGCACAACAATTTAACAAAAGAGAGATAGATAAAATAGTTAAAACATATGACTTGTATAAGAACCTGGATTCCAGTGTCCTGATAGAGTTTGATCATGGGTCTTTGGATACTGAATAGTCCAAAGTGCAAGGAAAGTAGAATATTCCAGATGATGGTATCCTGAAGATGTTGAAGAATATACCAGTTGCCAACTGGCAACCACATGCCTTGATTTTTGACTGTGAATGTTTTTAACAGAGATCCTTACCGTTGATGTATTTTAACCGATCTTGGGTCCTTATTCTATAAAAGGACCTAGATCGTCTTGTAAAAGAGAGACTGAATCGGTGAACTCTACTGAGAGCTAAGTTTGTTGATTTGACAACTTTGTGACTTATTTTCGTGGTTCTTTCTCATATTAGTGTACGTTTGCATATCTTTTGAACATATAATGAATATGAAGCTACATATTATAGTTCATCGTAAATCTTGAGTAGTATTTTGTTGATTCTAGTATGTAATCATGAATTGTTGCATTCTTTAGAAGTGCATTCAACAAATTGCTTGCTGTCATCAAATTTTCCTTGAAGATTCACACCTCTTATACATAACTGTGAATGTTTCTGGTGAAGTATGAGTAGGTTTGCTTCATTTCATGATTATGTCTAGATATACATGTGGATTGCTGGTGAAATTTAGAATTCTTATAAATTTCCCTTCTCTAACCCGATCTTTTGACTTTTATGTTACAATAATGCTATAAGATGCAAATAATTATTAATCTAAAGCAAATAATCATAAATATTGATGAATTGCATGCTTTAAAGAAGTTCTTTAGGTTAATTCATAGTTATGTGCAAAGATTAGTTCAAATAGAGATCATTTTGGAAGAATTGATCAAAGTTAGAATCATTTCAGAAGAACTAATCAAATTTAACAACAATTCTAGAAGAATTGATCAAAGTTATGTCAAATTTGTGATAATCTACTTGAAATCTATTTATTCACTTAAGAACTTGACATAAATTGAGAAGATATGTGCAGACTAAGTTAAATATGTGGGATATTAGCAAATCATGACCTGATCTTGGTGGAAATGACTTAGAAGCTGTAAGTCTGCAAAATGAAAACAACTCACAAGAAACCCTTAGCGACAACAAGTAGTCAAGACCTAACCATCAGAGACTTGAGATCTTAGATTCTTAGTGAATTTAAATTATTTCAAGAGGAATAAGGGATTTGCTTTGTGAACTTATTATTCCTGTGAGTGTGACTAAATACCACATCAATAGTGCCTAAGTATTTACTTGGAACATCCACCTTTTGGAAATTGAGAGTAGAAAGAATTCTTCTCTGTAGCCTTTTATGAGTATTGAAAAGAATATGTTGGACTTCTCCTTGTTTATTTCTTGACTTCATGCTGTCACATAACTATCCAATAATGATTTGATAGTGCGTGCTTCATCCAACTGAGACAACCCATATAGAAGGTTGTCATCAGCAAATTGTTGATGGGTAATTGCTAGGAGATTGTCTACTATATGAATTCCCTTCCATAGACCTCTCTCTGCCCTTTTCTTAATTCCATACCTGAGTGATTCTGCCATTATTATGAACGGGAAGGGAGACAAGGGATCCCCTTGTCTAAGTCCCCTTGTAGACTCAAAGAAACCATATGAACTTCTATTCACTAGAATTGAATAGCAAATACTTGAGATACATTCGAAGACCCATTGGATACAATATATTTGAAAACCAAAATTTTTCATGACACTTAGGAGAAACCACTAGTCTACTTGATCATATACTTTACTTACATCAATCTTCAAGATCATTCGATTTTGATTCAATGTTGTTATAGAATGCACAGATTCATAGGAAATTATGATACTGTCAATAATATTCCTGCCTGGAGTGAATCCACTTTGCTCCTCTGACAAAATTTTAGGTAGGATTAATTTCAGCCTATTAGCTATTGTCTTAGATACAATCTTATATATGGTATTACATAATGATATGGGCCTAAAGTCCCCAAATGTGACTAGATCAGACTTCTTCAGAATGAGAGTGATGAAAGTGTTGTTGATATCTCTCCACATTTTCTTTGATTTTCTCAATTCCTCAGCCACTTCCCAAACATCGTCTCCCAAGATGTCCCAAAATTCTTGGAAAAAATAGGTTGGGGATTCATCAGGGCCCGAAGCCTTATCCAAATGTAATTGGAACACAAACTTCTTTACCTCCTCCTTTGTGAAGGGTGCCATTAGAAATTTATTATCATCTTCCATAATCAGACATGGAATATTGTCCAAAAAGGCCCTTTGATCTTGTAAGTTTGAAGCATCTATCATTGCCAAAAGATTTTGGAAGTGTGCCACTACCTCCTTTTGAATGTCTATATTTCCTTCTACTATGGTTCCATCTACTTTTCTTATTTCAGTCACTTGATTTTTCACCCTACGCATCTTGATTGAGTTAGGGAAAAAAAATGTGTTAAGGTCTCCTTCCTTAAGCCATAACTCCTTGGATTTCGGTTTCCAAAAAATCTCCTCCTTGACGAGCAATTCTCCATGATATTTCATCAATTCCTTCTCCTTTTAAAATTCTTTTGCACTCATCCCTTGCTAAATTATTTTTCATTTTGTGCTTCCAGTTCCTGTTCCACCTTATTTTCTATTTGAATATAATATATTCTTGAATGTCGACGCATTCCATTATTTCACTTTCTCTTTTATCACAATGATATTTTTGGCAATCTTCAACATCTTAGATCCTTTCTATACCTGTGTCTCCTTCCACCAAGAATTCATCAAGTCTCTTAATGTATCACTCCTCAACCACATTTTTTTGAATTTGAAAGGGCATTGCAGTGGAGGGAATTCCTCCAATAGGATAAAGGCTACCAGAAAGTGGTATGATCCAGAGTATGGGAAAATGATGGATTCAAAGGTGACTGAAAGCGATAACCTTGGAATTGGGGGATACCAGTAACCTATCAAGTCTCTCCGCTATATTAGTGAACCCTTTCCTCTGATTTGTCCAGGTAAATTCTCCATTTTAAGAGGGATATCTATAAGACTATTATTATCTACAAAGGATTGGAAGTCCTTTTGACCTGGGCTAATGTGAAGGGATCCCCCTCTTTTTTCTTTAGTGGATAAAATAGTGTTGAAATCGTCACGCAGAATCCATAAATCATCTTTAAACTTGAAAAAGAAATTTGAAATTTCATCCCATACCTTTTTATTTTCTTCCAATTTTGTTGGTCCATAGACATTGACCATCACAAAGGGTGTATTGAGTTGAAATCCTATAAATTTCATTGCCAACCAATTGGTATTTTCTTCCAAAACCTCCAAATCTGAAGTGGCTTCCAAATAATATTGATCCTTCTTGAAGCACCTCCTACCTAAACAAACCAACTATCCCATCCAAAGAAATATTTTCCAAAAATATGATTCTCCTCTTTTGATAATTTAGTTTCCTGTATCAATACAAATTCTGCTCCAAAGTTTTGCAAATGGCGCTTGACTATGCACCGTTTGTTAGGGGAATTTAAGCCCCTAACATTCCAACTCGTGATCTTCATTGGTTCCTAAGAGGGGCTTCCTCCCTTAGTGTTTAGAAGAAACTTGTTGATGGTTGTCTAACCCTCTTTTGCCACATCCCTTTCCCTCCTTTGTCTATTGGATTTCCTACCCTTCTTCCTTGCCAATTTCAAGTTAGGTTTCAAGATTCTTGAGGCAGTTTGATCAATCAAACATTGCACAAGCAAACCAAATTCATCATCCACCCAATCCTCCTTGCTGATCCGGTCAGAATCTTCTTGCCTTTGGGAGTCAATGGTAGGCCCAATCAGGGCATTGTTCAATGGATCCAAAATTTGATCCAATGATTGATTTGATGAAGGCCCTTCATTCATATGATTTACAGAACAAGTGGGCCAATCTCTTTCTATCTTATCCACTAACTTGGTTTATAGGATGGAAAATAACCTTTTCCTCCTATCTTTTGATTTTATTGTAGTTTTGATTCTTCAAACCTATCGAGAAAGCTAAGGGATCCCCTTCCCTCATTACTAGAGGAACACCCTGATCCTAAACCCCCTTATTGGCATCTTTCAATTCACCATCTCCTGAATTAGGTTTTGGCCCTTGGTTCTTTTCTCTCCAGATCTATGTTTCTTTGGGCTGTGACACCTTACAATTGTCTGAACCATGATTTTGTATTCTGCAAATAGAATAATAAAATTTATTTTCCTCTACTTCGATCCCTTGCTTCCACAAGCTCATCTTTGAAAGAGTCTTAATCTCTTTCAAGATCTGCTTAATTGCTACCAATTTTATTCTTGCATATAGATAAGAGTTTTTTTTCCATCAAATTTGTATCAATCTCCATAGTCATTCCCAAAGAGTTCCTAATTTTTGTGAGACATTCTTCCGACCAAAATTCAATGGGAAGATTGTATAGTCTGATCCATACTGGATTGTCACATGGTTTACATTCAATAGGATTAAAGAGAGCATACCATTGTATAAAAAATACCAAACCTTCCATTATCTAAACACCATATAAAACTCTCTCCCTGTCTTCTGGATTGAGGAATATAATAGTAAAAAACCCCATGGGAAGAAATTTCACCACATGTGGATATTGCCAATTGTTATGCATCCAATTATAGATCTCTTCCCTTGATTTGTGCTTGCCCATGAGCCTTCCTGTGGTCACAACCTTTTCCAACCATTCCAGATCTGCTTCTATTTTATTCAATATATCTCTCTCCTATAAAGAAATACTGCTATTTTCCTTATTTTGCTGCCTTTGCTTTTGCGAAAACTTTTTGTGCTCCTTCCTCACCATCCCGTTCCCCTGATTTTAGTAGATAAAATTTATTTAATTAGTCTATCCTAAAATTAGCTAATTAAAATTAACTCTTGTCCCTATGTTTTAGTCATTGTCCCTATTTCTAATTTATCTTCCACTCTTGATTTTCTTTCTTTCTTTTTTTCAGGTTTCCTTTTTCCTAGTTTTATCCTTTTGTTGGTTGACTAGTTTCTTTTCTCTACCTTTTTCTCTAGATAACTAGATTTCAAAATAGTAATTGGCTAATATTTCTTCAAAATCTTTCACACACTCTCTTCTTTCTCTCACTCTCCCTAGCCTTAAGAAGGATTCACTAATCTCTTCTTCTAATACTCTTCTTGTCTTATTTGGCATGGGGGATGACTCTTGGTTTGGGGGGTTTGCCTCTTAGAGGTGTGATCTCATCTTGGAGGATGAAACTTTTGGTAATTTATTATTAGTTAATGACATTTTGTTAATTAACATGGGAATCTCCCATCCTTATTTCGTTATTTCATTTGTATCAATATCTAATTGATTACATGATTACCTTATATCCTCTTTATCTACATTCATTTCTTGAAATTTTAAGTTTTTCAAAATCTCTTCTTTTTGTAGCCATATACTTTACTTACTATGTTTTCTAGATATTGACGAGCCTTGATAAATATGTTTTATTTCCATGTAGATATTAGAGTACTTCTTTATTTCTATGGACTTGGTATACTTAATGCATTATTAAATATCTATAACTATTTTATGAATGAATGAATGGCGTGTTTTGGTGCTTATTTTTCAAAGGTTGAATCTGTTGATTATTTCTATAATTTATCTACATATGTGTGTGTGTGTGTGTGTGTGTGTGTGTGTGTGTGTGTGTGTGTGTGTGTGTGTGTGTGTGTGTGTGTGTGTGTGTGTGTGTGTGTGTGTGTGATTTTGTGACAAGAATAATCATTGAACCTGTAGACTAAACATTTCAGATATCTCTGAAGTTGACCATAAAGAGAAGACAATTATCTCCAAATAGCTTCAAAGTGCCACCACACACCATTAGCAATCATCCCTTCTCCAAGTCGATGATTGTTCGATAGGTTCTTAGCTTCAATTTTGATGTGTGCCACATAAGGAATAAGGCAACTCAATCTGCCCAACCAATCATCACAACACCCAACTTAACTTCAGTTCTTTTCGCACCCTGTTCTCACCAAGTTCAAAGCATAAGCCAACCTGATAATTGAAGATCCTCTTCAGTTATGGTTCCTCTAATTTAGGCCTTGCCTATTTTGTTGCATGCCTTCAATCAAGTATTCCCTTTTGGTTGAACAGATGACATATTTTGTTTTCAATAAGAGATTATTAGTCATAAGGTAGAAGAGAGTTCAATTTTATTTAAGTATTCAATTCAGTTTAGTCTAATTTGTGGAATAAGGCTCAAGTGTATAATAGTGAGCCAAGAGTAGAAACTAGTTCCAACTTTCTTTCTTATATTCAACATTATTTTCCAGTGATGGTTCTCTAGCTCTCTTTCATATAAGCATGTCCATATGGGTTTCCATTGCATGAAAATAAAGGAAAAATTCCCGATTCATTGTTAGCATAGGTGGATCCTTGTAGAAGGGAGTTGGTCCTACTCTACTTGAAGGAGGTGATCTACTAGTATTTAACTTTTTGTGATTATATTTGCTTGCTTTGTGTTAATAATTAGATGTTCCTTTGTGATGTGATTTTAAAGTGGTTTCTATATTGTTCTTTTGTTGCCATTTACCTGTAGGTCATTAAAAGAAAAAATCATAAAAATAATTACTTTTCCAACGTTGATCTTGTTGAGTAGTAATTCTGTTAAGCATGAATGTTTAACATAGATATTTCCATATTTGGTTTTAATTGAGTATTGCTTCAATCTATTTTAGCATTCATTTCTATATGTGTGTTTCAATTGGTAGTATTGTAAATTGGGATTGCTTTAATTCATTTAATTTAGTATGTGTGTTTCAATTAGCAGTAGTGTAGATTGTGATTCAACATGACTCTTTACATTTGCATAGAATAGAGTGGAATGTTAGATTAGAATTTTTTTTCCATTTTCAACTTAGAATAGGTTCACAATCTTGAAAACCCTAAAAAAAGGAAGAAACCTTACTGCAGATAGCTTTAGACACCACCCCAGATTGATATAAGTTAAATTATAGGAAACTTGATGACTATGATGATCCTGTCATTTTTGGCACCATTGCTGGGGATAATAACTACAAATCTTGTAAGTTAAGGTATTGGTAGGGTTGTTTTTGAACTAAAAGCATTAGAACTCCTATAGTTTATGAGTAGGCCTAGAGACTCTTTGGGCCGCTTCATAAAAAGACCCCCAATTTTCATATTATAAGAACTACATTCACCATTAGGGTTCAACCTAGAAGAAATATAAAAACATTTCTGAGTTTTGAACTATACACAGTCCACATACCTTCTATCACTATGGCAAATAACATTATGGGGGAAGATGAGCCAAACAATAGAACGTTCTCATATCCAATTTCGTTAACTCTTGAGAGAAATGAGCCACCCACGAACAATATATCCCCCTCAATATTACTGACATTTAGAGGAAAGGCTTCTGAAGATTCAAACCAATTTTTATTTGAATTCAAAGTCTTTTGTCAAACTTATGATTATGGGACTAACAATCATAAGTTGAAACTCTTCCCTTCCACCTTGAAGGAATCATCCTTACGCTAGCTCATGGGACTAACTCCATACACACATGGGATGAAATGGAAAATTTATTTCTTGAGAAGTGTTGGTTATTTTCCCAGACTGGATGCTTGTTCCAAGTTATCCCTACAAAGTAGCCATCATTGATCAATAGGATTTCTGGGCCAGGGGCCAACAGTACAGGAGATAGACTCTATAAATATCTCCTCTTCTTCTTTAGGCTCTGCAGAACCAAGGGGGGTATTCCCTATTCAACATCCATGAGATATGCTTGTGGATTGACTGGGATGTTGATACAAAGCAGATAAGAGCAAAGGGGCTAGCCTTGGGCTTATGTTTAGTTGTGAATCAGAGGATTTGAGTCCTAACTACTTCTAAAGTCCTAATGGTTTGATTTAAAGTTTAAGTTTGATTTTATGTGTGGATGCAAAACTGAGACTTTGGGTTGTAACCAAAATACAAGACCAGATCAGTGCCTATCCAAGGCTCGGAGTCAATAGACATACACATGTGAATGGCCAGCATGAACATATACCAAAGACTAGATATCAAGGGGATTTTTAGTATCTGCCTTATAGTTACTTCCCAAAACAGAGTATCCTGTTATCTCTACTTACTGATATCCCTATTGCAATGTCTTCTTCCCAACACTTGATCTGAAATGTTTAATCTACTCCTTGAGTAGAAGTAAGAAATCAAGCATTCAACACAACAAACCTATATTCTAGAATCATAAACACCCCTTAAATGCTTAGATTCATAAGAAGAACACACTCAATTTGGAGACAGATAACGGAACACATGCAATATAGCATTACTCATTTAAATCAGCATGATATTAGTAGATTTATGCAGAAAAACATACAACATGAGACTCATAAACTCATAAGATACCTAGAACAGAGCCACCAATGAGATTATATCTGATCACAACACCAAAAGTTGTCCCATTTTCAACCCCCACTGAATGACATAGTTTACCCCTTATATAGCCAAACTATACATTCAACCAAAATTCCTGCTAAAATACAATGCATGAGAAATGGTGCTTAGAAACAGTAAATGCAGCAGAGAGACAAAGAGGAATGAGCAGGTGAACTCGGGATTTGCATCGCCGCCCAGGGATTTTCTTCATCAATCAGGTGGTTGACCTGTCAACTCCATTGATCATCCTCTGCAAGTCCGCCATTAATGATTTAGCTACCCGCGAGATGCAACAACGAACACATCTGAAGTTTTTCCCGCTCAAAACAAGTCTGAGGAAGCAAGGAAGACCAACTCTGCAACTTTAAAACCTGGCCATTGATTTTGATTCCATCGCTGAGATCATCGGCGTTAAAAACTATCAAAAAGTTAGGAGCCAATGATTACGTGCCACGCAGGCACTCTATGTTCCTATCGCTGACTTTTCACCATCTTCATTTTACCATTTCGCTCCTTGTATATGCAAGAACGGATGCATATACAATCACCACTGTTCGCCTTTCAAAATCCCTTATATATGCAAAATGCATATACATGCAATAGTTCCTGGGCACGTGGCAGCTTGTGATTCGTCCTCCGTCACCGTGCATTTAATCTCCATCGGCCATCGGAATGGCCCAAGAAAGGTCGGCCGATGCATATGGTCTTGGCGATAATTTCTTTACATATCAGCTTTTGCACATGCATACAATTGCTTATCATACAAGGCAGACCCCAAATGTTCATGACGCAGATTAGAAACTTATTCAGGTCTGGTTTGTATCTCTCATCTTTGTATATTCGCGATATACAATACACACATACATACAAGCTGCAGACTTGAAACCGTTATGCATCATAACGAACCTCCTTTTGAAGTCTGGCTTGTATCCTTTTCATTGCACATCAGTTTGTATATCAACATATACAGGTGCTTTATACAATCCACGGACTTGAAATTATTATTCGCTGATATGTCTGGAATGTATATTTGCTTGTATATTTGAATATACAAGCGCAAATATACAAGTGGTGGGCCCTAGCTTCGCAGCTTGCCTTGCATGTATCCTCTTGTATATCTCCACCAATGCATCTTTCCAACATACAATTCACCTTTACATACAAACAAAGAATCTTTTCTGGAATATTCCACCTTTGTATATTTTTTATTGTATTTTTATAATGCATGTAGCTGATGTATGTTTGGACATACAATGAAACACATACAAGCAAACCCGATACACAACGACAGCATATTCTAGGAATCTATGAAAGATTCTCCTAATGTACATGCATTCTTTTGAGCTCGATATGCATTTGGAAATGCATACAACTGCAGAATATTTCTGGGAATCTGTGAAAGATTCCCCCCTGTATATGCGACCCGATATGCATAAAAAATGCATATAACTCATTTTTTCATGATTTTTCAAAGGCTGATATGTATTTTTTGGGGCTGCCAACATACAATTACACTTGCAAAAATAGGAAACCTAGCATTTTTCTTGAACGCGATGGGAAAAACTGGTGAAACATTGGATGGGGGCTAGTCAACCTTCGAACACTAAAGCATGAGGATGAGACTTAATAACCAGGGACCCACCACGGAAGGCCAACATCAGAATAGACAAAATAATGGAAGGTCCCATGACTCAAAAGTTCTAGGGTTTGAATGAGAAAACCTACAAACATTCAAGCTTAAAACCCTAAACATAAATGATTACCAACACAGGCTCTGATTGGGGACGTGCAGGCGCAAGACTGCAGTGAGGATCAGACTACTCTGGGGCAGACTAGACAAAACACAAAACTCAAAACATGACCGACTATACAAGGCATGTACAAAATACTTACACCTAATTTACAGTGTGCACATAAGGTACTCATTTATGAGAAAAAGGCTTTAAGGAATTTACTGTGCACAGGCAATTCCAGCAGTTCACCATTGAGGGCCTGGAGAAAATAATAATCATTTTCATGGATATTGCCAATTTGATACGGGCCAATCCATAGGGGCTCAAATTTACCATGCTTACCCCTATCTCTTGCATTCCACATAAGGACCAAGTCACCTATCTGAAACCTTCTCTCCGTAGCCCTTCTATCAAATAGATATTTCACTTTTTACTGTTTATTGATGTTTATTTTGTGTGCATCTCTTCTGATTTCATCTAATGCAACCAGCTGATTTATTCTTTCGGTCATTGGGTCCTCAACCTCTTCATCATTTTCTTATATGAATTTGTACACTGGCAAGAGATTGTTCATAGGCAACTTAGCTGCTGCACCATATACTAATTCAAAAGGCGACCTTCCAATTGCTCTTTTCACTGTCACCCTGTCAGCCCATAATGCCAACTTCAGCTTGGAATCCCAAGTCTTCTTGTTTTTATCTATCAGCCTTTTGATGATTTTCATGAGACTTTTGTTGCTTGACTCTACTTGACCATTTCCCTATGGATGGTATGGTGATGTATGAGACAAATCAATTCCATAGTTATTGCAAAAATCAATAAATTCGCCAGACCTAAAGCACATAGCATTGTCTGTGACCAATTTGGCTGGTACTCCAAATCTGATAATAATATTTTCTAGAATAAAATCCATCACCACTTTGCTTGTAGCATTTTTAGTTGGAATGGCTTCAATCCATTTAGTGAAGTAGTCAGTAGCCACTAAAATCCAATTGTGTCCACTTGATTTTTTTGAGATTTCCCCTATAAAATCAATCCCCCATTGCTGAAATGGAGCTTCTACAGTTACAGTCTTAAGGGGCAATGCACCTTCATATTTTAGCTTTCCTGAGAACCTTTGGCAAGACTCACACTTTCTTACCATTCTGTGTGTGTCCGAGAAGAGAGTTGGCCATCAATAGCCCGCTCTGAGAATTTTGTGGGCTGTTGTATGGGCAGCATAGTGTCCACCACATACTCCATTGTGCATGTCACTTAGAATATCCTTAGCCTAATCTTTATTCACACATCTGAGTAATACACCATCAAGCTTTTTCCAATACAACTCTCCTTGAACAATGATGTATTTAATAGCATGTAGCTTCAAGGTCCTCTTCTGATCATCACTAAGATGAGGACAATTCAGATTCTGCAAATAATGTACTATGTCCTTATACCATTCAGATTCTGACATATTTATAATTTCATTATGCACTACATTCACTTGGCATGCCTCTAGGTTTGACTGTGTCATCAGTTTTTCCAAACCTTGTCCTCTTACCAATTTTGTGATCTGTATTTCAATGTTGAATTCTTGCAATTTATTTATCCATCTGCATCTCCTTCCAGTTACCTCCTGTTGAGTAAAGATATCTTTAACTGCTGCATGAGGCACATATGCAATTATCTGAGAGCCTACCAAATATGGCCTGAAGCTCTTGACTGCTCTAAACAGTGCATATGCCTGCTTCTCCATGATGTCATACTTCAACTCAGCAGCTTGCAATGACCTGCTAAAGAAAGCTATAGGTTGTTCAAAACCTTCTGCATTTTTCTGTAGTAAACATGCAGCAATAATATGGAAAGAAGCAAATGAGAACAGCTGAAATGGCTTTGAAAAATTAGGAGATTTTAACACAGGAGCCATCTTTATGGCCTCTTTGATGTTCTGGAATGATTTAGTTGCTTCATCCTCCCATTTAATAGTTGCACCTTTCTTCAACATTTTAGAAATATCTTTTGTGGTCTCTGCAAAGTTAGGAACAAATCTTCTAACAAAATTAATTTGTCCAAAGAAGGACTGAACACTTTCACTATTCTAGGGATCTGAATTTTGTCAATTGCAGCCACCCTTTCAGGATCAATCCTGACTCCATCCTTGGAAACAATGTGACCAAGCAATTTTCCTTCCACTACCCCAAAAGCACATTTCTTTGGGTTGAGTGAGATGCCATATTCTAATGCTCTAATAAAAATTTGTTCTAAGTGCATGCAATGCTGCTCTTCCTTCTTTGAATGAGCTGTCAAATCATCCTAATACACAACCAAGATTGAGTCAATTAATCCTGCAAAAGCAACATCCACAGCCCTTTGAAATGTGGCACCTACATTTGTCAGTCCAAATGGCATCCTCACATACATAAGTTCCCCATGGAGTGGTGAAAGTAGTTTTATATTGTTCAGATTCTTTTACCTTCACCTGATTGTACCTTGAAAATCCATCCATCATGGACAAAAGTTCACAGCCAGTTACTTTCTGCAACATAGCTTCCATGTTTGGTAATGGATAATTGTCCTTCAAAGACGATACATTCAGATTTATAAAGTCCACACAAAGCCTAATGTCACCATTTTTCTTTCTGACTGGGACAAGGTTGGACACCCAAGTTGAGTGTTTGATGGGCATACTTATTCCAACCTCCCTAAGCTTCTTAAGCTCTTCTTGCATTTTTGGGGCTAAAGTTGGGTTGATAGGTCTTTGTTTTTGTCTAAACAGTTTAGCTCAAGGCTTCAACGAGATCTCATGCTAGAATAAATCTTCTCTATGAGCTTTCAGGTCCTCATATGACCATGCAAAAACATGCTTATACTTTCTCAGTAGTGCAATCAGCATAGTTCTGATATGTGGCTTGAGCCGTTTGCCAATATATACCTTCTTGGGGGCATGAGATGTCCCTAGGTTTATCTCTTCTAAATCATTCTTGTTTGTTGGAGATGCCTTTGTAACAAATTGGTCCCTATTGTCAAACGCTCTCTCTAAAGCAACCAGCCCTCTAGGGATTTTATTTGTCTTGAGTTGAATTACCTCCTTCCCTAAGAGAGTTTCTTTCCCATTCACAACTTCTACAAAGTTCTAAAAATCCACTTCTTGGTTCTCATATTCATCAATGCAATGTAGAAATCTCAGCAAATCTCTGTCATCATCAAACACTTGCCAGCTGCATACATTATCTGGTACTGCAGGTTTAAGTTTGACTTCAACACTTGTGACATTTAACAGAGTAATGTCATCTGGCCTTATGGCTACATTAGCTAGAAAATCTACCCTGACATTTTTTGATCTCTCAATCCAGCTTATTGAAAAAGCATCAAACAATTCAATTGTATCCCAAACAACATGCTTATACTATTTTAATCTCTTATTTTTTGATGCATACTTATCTCTAACTTGGGAAACAACTAACTCTGTATCACCAAATACCTTGAGCATCTTGATCCCATGCTTAAAAGCAACATTTAATCCTAATAACAGAGCTTCATACTTTGCAATATTATTTGTACAGGTAAACTTCAGCAAGAATGAGAATTTTAGAAGCTTACCAGTTGGAGACAGAAATACAATGCCAGCACTAGAGCCTTCCTTCGAACAAGCTCCATCAAAATACATAGTCCAGAGACCCTGTTGGTCAAGTTCTTGAATGCACATGTCTCTCCCTTTATCCTCTTTATCATCTGAGAAAACTCTGAAATTATCATAGTCGGTATTCACAAAACATATATGCTCCTCTGACTCTTGATCCTCAACTGTGTCTAGTGACCTTTCTTCTCTGATCAGTTTGACATCCTTACCATTCATCGGGATCATGGCATATGATAAATCTAATTGCATACTTCCACCAATCAATGCTGCCCATCTTCTTGACAACAACATACCATACTGTGGCTTGATATCAACAACTGTTATATTCATTTTGTAGGTCTTTTTAGGATATGCTGCCAGTTTGAAATCTACATCTTTCATAATTCCAATGACAGGCACTTCTCTAGCATCCATGGCATAGCATTTCCCACATGCCTTATCTATCTTTAACCCAGCTTGCTGCATAATGGCCAAAGGCATGATATTCGTTGATGCTCCTGAGTCAAGCATACAATTCTTAATCACTTTTCCATTTATGACAAGGGAGACAAAATGGTTCAACCTGTGAAGGGCATTTTGTCATGGTTACCCCCAGATATACTTCAGTAGTCTCATCCTCATCAACACACATGGCTTGTTTCTTACCATGAGTCTCAATATTTTGATTAGCTTGACATGGTACTCCTGAAATCGGGGACAATGTTTTATTTCTGAACTCCTCAACTTTCATTAGCTCCATCAATGGAATAGAGATCTTTACCTGGGACAAAACCTGAGTAATGTCAAATGAAGCATAATTTTGTATAACAGTTGTAGCCTAATCCATGGTTTTATTTTTATTTTGATATGATCCAGCTTTAATTTTTGTGGCTCCCTGACTGTCATCTTTGATCTGAAGATTTTTGTTCTGATCCTCAAGCTGGGAAATTCTATTTTCTGGTCCTTGAGAATCATGACCTATTTTTTGCTTAAAATTTTGCTTATTGTTGCTCCATTGTTTCTTTTGTTTTTCAGTCCCTTTATGATTGTGCACTGGTTGGTTCACAAAAGTATTCTCTAGTTGGTGTGAGTTACTTACCTGAGCTTTACCCCTGAGATTGTAATTGCTTTTGACTTGGGCAATTGCGGCAGCTGTGAAGGCTCTAATCTCTTCATCAGATGGTCTCCTCAAATTATTCAAAAAATTGTGTGAGTCCTAAGCATAAGCATAATTATCTTCGTCATCTTTATCACAGGGAAACTGCTGGCAAATCTGAATCTCATTATTTGTGCTTGCATCAACATCATGAGAAGGATACTCCTAGTTTGTAGATAGCATGTTGACATTATCATCCTCCATGCAATGCGGCTCATTGTATTCATCATAGGCCACAACATTGTTGTATAAGGACTGAGCAATCAGACATTGTGATTGTGAATGAGGCATTTGACATATTGTGCACCATGGGGTGTCATCAATCATATTGACAGCCTTCTTCAAAGGATCAGGTGTTTCCTTAACATTTTGAGTCCTTTGACCTGGGTTGCTATTCAGGAGAATGGGTTTACCATTATGCCAGTTGGTATTATATGGCATATCATGTAATGGTGGTCTTCTTTCTTGCCTTTGGTAAACCTGCCTGTCAGGACCAACCCCCTTTTCATTTTTAGCCATTTTATAGCTCAAGTCCTTGACAATAGTTGTCAATTTATCTAATTTATCCTTAGAAGTGGATGCATTGCCTTGGACACTTTGAGATTTAGTATTTGGATTTTGCAGAATTTTTACATCATCTCTTCTGTTTGTCTTACCAGATGCTTTTCTGTTATTTTCCATATTTGTTGCAAATTTGAAAGCATCTCTGAGGCTGTGAGGACCTTTATCCCTTAACCCATAAGCTGTTTTGGCATCAAAAGCATTTATGTACAACACTATGCACATAGGTTCATTAGGCCTTAGGTGATGTGGCAATTTGTTCAACACCTTAGTGAATCTAGAATTGAAATCAGCAACCTGTTCGTTTGATCCTTTGGTGATTCCAGTGAATACATTAATAAAGAAACTTGGATCAGTTTTATCACCATATTGTTCCTTGAATATTCTCCTGAAGTCCTCCCATGATGAAACACTTCTGTCAGGCAGACCCTCATACCATTCTCTGGCCTCATCAACTAAGGATTGCATAAATAATTTCATAAAAACATCTTCATGCTCAATCTCAAAGTTGTCCATGATGTTCTGAAAAGATTTTAAATGGTCTTCTCCTGACACAGTATTGTTTCCTGAAAACTTAGGCACTTGCAGCCTCACATGTTTGTCAATCGGATTGTAACTAGGGATGCCATAAAAAACAAGCTGTCTGAATCTGTCCAACTGCATCGGCTGTCTACCAAACTGATTAACATTGGCATTTCTATTTACATTCTAATTTCTTACATTATTTAATGGTACTCTAACGTTTGCATTCTGTCTTTGATCATTATGCTGATCCTGGACTTCATTTCTTTGTTGATTTCTCTGCATGTTTGCATTTTCAAGGGTAGGAATTAAATCATTCTGAGCAACTCTCAAAGCTTGCACTTTTTGTCTCATGTCATCTCTGATTTTCACTGCCTGCAGATATTCTAATTCTGCCCTGAAGCTCTTAATTTCTTCAGCTAATTCCTCCTCTCTGGGCATAGAAGAAGATGGTTTCATTATATTCTGATCATCATTATCATCTCTTGGGGACTCAGCCTCTTCAAATATATCAGGGGAATCATGGAAAGGGCATTCTTGAAACACCTCCAATCTCATTCTCAATCCACCACCCTGTTGTCTTTCATATACGTTCTAGATTTCAGCCTGTGTTTGAAAAATAAGGAATTGTCCACTCTGAAGATCTTGGATTGTCCTGAATATTATCATTACTTCTGGGAGAACCCTCTTGACTGGCTTGAGCAGTCCCTTTTCTTCTGTACATCATTTTTCTAGGTAATTCTTTAGACAGAGAATTACACAAGGATCTTCTCCCTAGCATATAAATTTTTATCTTACTGGTTAGGAGATTGGTTCGGAGTCGCCTCCTATAACTAGGAATTAATTTCTTTTAAAATTAGGGTTCTTTTACAAAGCTACTTAGCGGAGTCGCCAAATCTGTTGGTTATTTTCCCAGACTGGATGCTTGTTCCCAGTTAGCCCTACAAAGTAGCCATCATTGATCAATAGGATTCCCGGGCCAGGGGCCAACAGTACATGAGATAGACTCTATAAATATCTCCTCTTCTTCTTTAGGCTCTATATCCCTATTCAACATCCATGAGATATGCTTGTGGATTGACTGGGATGTTGATACAAAGCAGATAAATCCTCCTTTATGCAGACCAAAACTGTGGGATAAGAGCAAAGGGGCTAGCCTTGGGCTTATGTTTAGTTGTGAATCAGAGGATTTTAGTCCTAAACTACTTTTAAAGTCCTAATGGTTTGATTTAAAGTTTAAGTTTGATTTTGTGTGTGGATGCAAAACTAAGACTTTGGGTTGCAACCAAAATACAAGACTAGATCGGTGCCTATCCAAGGCTCGGAGTCAATAGAAATACACATGTGAATGGCCAGCATGAACATATACCAAAGACTGGATATCAAGGAGATTTTTAGTATCTGCCTTACAGATACTTCCCAAAATAGAGTATCCTGTTATCTCTACTTACTGATATCCCTATTGCAATGTCTTCTTCCCAACACTTGATCTGAAACGTTTAATCTACTCCTTGAGTAGAAGTAAGAAATCAAGCATTCAACACAACAAACCTATATTCTAGAATCATAAACACCCCTTAAATGCTTAGATTCATTAGAAGAACACACTCAATTTGGAGATAGATAATAGAACACATGCAATATAGCATTACTCATTTAAATCAGCATGATATCAGTAGATTTATGCAGAAAAACATACAACATGAGACTCATAAACTCACAAGATACCTAGAACAGAGCCACCAATGAGATTATATTTGATCACAACACCAAAAGTTGTCCCGTTTTCAACCCCCACTGAATGAGACAGTTTACCCCTTATATAGCCAAACTGTACATTCAACCAATTAATTACATGGCAACCAAAATTCCCGCCAAAATACAATGCAGGAGAAATGGCGCTCAGAAACAGTAAATGCAACAGAAAGACAAAGAGGAATGAGCAGGTGAACTTAGGATTTGCACCGCTGCCTAGGGATTTTCTTCATCAATCGGGTGGTTGACCTGTCAACTCCATCGATCATCCTCTACAAGTCTGCCATTAATGATTCAGCTACCCGCGGGATGCAACAACGAACACATCTAAAGTTTTCCCGCTCAAAACAAGTCTAAGGAAGCAAGGAAGACCAACTCTGCAACTTTAAAACCTGGCCGTTGATTTTGATTCCATCGCTGAGATCATCGACGCTAAAAACTGCTAAAAAGTCAGGAGCCAATGATTAAGTGCCATGCAAGCACTCCATGTTCCTATCGCTGACTTTTCACCATCTTCATTTTACCATTTCACCCCTTGTATATGCAAGAACATATGCATATACAATCGCCACTGTTCGTCTTTCAAAATCCCTTGTATATGCAAAATACATATACATGCAATAGTTCCTGGGCATGTGGTAGCTTGTGATTCATCCTCCTTCGCTGTGCATTTAATCTCCATCTGCCATCGGAACAGCCCAAGAAAGGTCGGCCAATGCATATGGTCTTGGCGATAATTTCTTTGCATATCAGCTTTTGCACATGCATACATTTGCTTATCATACAAGGTGGACCCAAATGTTCATGAAGCAGATTAGAAACTTATTCGGGTCCGGTTTGTATCTCACCTTTGTTTATCTGTAATATACAACACACACATACATACAAGCCGCGGACTTGAAACTGTTATGCATCAGAACGGACCTCCTTTTGAAGTCCGGCTTGTATCCTTTTCATTGCACATCGGCTTGTATATCAGCATATACATGTGCTTTATACAATCCACGAACCTGAAATTATTATTCGCTACATTTGATTTCTCCTCCACATCCGGGTTGTATGTCTGGAATGTATATTTGCTTGTATATTTGAATATACAACCACAAATATACAAGTGGTGGGCCCCAGCTTCGCAACTTGCCTTGCATGTATCCTCTTGTATATCTCTGCCAATGCATCTTTCCAACATACAATTCACCTTTACATACAAACAAAGAATCTTTTCTGGAATATTCCACCTTTGTATATTTTTCATTGTATTTTTATAATGCATGTATCTGATGTATATTCGGACATACAATGAAACACATACAAGCAAACTCGATATACAACGACGGCATATTCCAGGAATCTACGAAAGATTCTCCCAATGTATATGCATTCTTTTGAGCCCAATATGCATTTGGAAATGCATACAATTGCATAATATTTCTGGGAATCTGCGAAAGATTCCCCCTTGTATATGCGACCCGATATGCATAAAAAATGCATATAACTCATTTTTTCATGATTTTTCAAAGGCCGATATGTATTTTTTGGGGCCGCCAACATACAATTGCACTTGCACAAACAGGAAACTTAGCAATTTTCTTGAATACGATGGGAAAAACTGGTGAAACATTGGATGGGGGCTGGTCAACCTTCAAACACTAAAGCATGAGGATGAGACTTAATAACCAGGGACCCACCACAGAAGGCCAACATCAGAATAGACAAAACAATGTAAGGTCCCATGACTCAGAAGTTCCAGGGTTTGAATGAGAAAACCTGCAAACGTTCAAGCTTAAAACCCTAAACATAAATGATTACCAACAAGAAGTATAAAGACTACTATAGAGTTTGGGATAGAAAAGAAGAACTCTTCAGAATGAAGCAACTATAAATTTGGAAGTTTATGTGGATAACTTATTGTTTGTCCACATGTGATGTGGTAGTAATATGGATGAAGAAATTGGAAAGACCATTTTCCTAAGAGGGATAAATGAAGATGTTAGTAAGGACTTAAATCTCATGGGTCTAGGGGATATGAACAAGTTAAGTTTTGATGAAATCATAGAATTTAGCAAAAAATACTCCCATAGTCGACCTAGCAACAAAATACTCAGAAAAAGGAAAAGTAGTGGTAACGATGTTGCTAAGGTAATGAGAGAGTTGGCTAACCTCAAAACTAACATCCTACTTCACTTGAACACTACTCTAGATGGAATACATGCAAATAATAAAACCATTGAGCCTTTAGCTATTTATTATGCGCACTCTGTAGAGAGAAACATCCACTCCAAGAGTGCCCATTAAATTGGATTGAGTTGTGTGGAATCTATGAAAAAATCATCCCACAAATGAATGTGGTTTGCTTCTTGAAATAAAAGATTGATTGAAAAAGATACCACAGGTTGAGGAAGAACTAAACTTCATTGGGTAGAAACATCCAAATTTCATCTTTAATTGCTATTCAAGACAATTTGGAACTAGAACCCCTTCAAATTAGGGACCAAACCAATGGTTTAAACCATGGGGAGGTCCACCTCCTCAAATTCCATCTTAGTGGGGACCATCTTGTCCTCATCCTGAGTGGATGAATCAGTCCTAGACCACTCCCCAATGACATAATCATAATCAATACCAAAAACCATGGGTACCCCAAAATAATCAAGGATTGAGATGTTATGGAAATCGACCACAGGCATTGCTTCTTGAACCATCCCAACCACCACCATAAAATCTAGTGAACAAGTAAACCAACCACAACTTTTTGCTCAACCTGAATCAAATCCCAAGAACAATGGTTCTCAACAGCAAGTTTATAACACAAATCAGAACACTGCAAATTTGAATTTAGTAGAATTTAATGATATTTAGTTGTGCTCCTGAAACATTCCAATAAAACCTCCTTCCATAGAAACCCCTTGGGAAGCAACAAATTTTCTTCATGAGGAAAAATAAGGACAACCTCAAGAAGTGACATCCAAATTAGAAAGCCTCAAGAAAATTCCTAATGTAATATTGGTTTCCTTTCTTGAGCAATTGCGATAACCTACTATTGCTCCAAGAGCTCCAGAATACTCAACCTCACTCTCAATTTATTAGGGAGCTCAAAAACTAACATTGAAGTCCCTATGTTATATTCCATCAAAGATATACCTAAAATCAATCAAACAGTTAAGAATTTATGATTAAAGACCCCTGGAAGAAATAAAAATTACCAAATACTATCCATGTAGGAGGAAAACCTACAGATGTCCTATTAGGAAAATTGATCCCACAAAAATATGGAGATCTAGGCAGCCCTATCATTTTGGTGGTAATAAAAGGAAGATTGATTTCAAATGTATTGATTGACCTTGGGGCTACAATCAATGTAATGATTGTAGACACTGCATATGCATTATCACTAACTAATATGCAACCTACATCTACATTTTTGTAGTTAGCTAACCTATCCATCACAAAACCTGAGGGAGTGGTATAGGATGTTATTATCACAATAGACATTTGGAAGTATTCAGTAGATTTCCTCATCCTTCAAACAAGAAATAAAAACTTAGGATACCCAATCATATTGGGCAAACCTTGGTTGGCTACAACAACAACCGTGATTGATTGTCAGTCAAGCAACATGACCATTTCCAATGGGACTAAACTAAAAGAACTATCTATCTCCCCCCTGCCAAACCCTCTATGAAATATGAAAATAGATTGTGGTTAGATGATCTTACAGAGTCCGATGAGGAAGATGCTTTCACATTAGCTATTGTCACTATAGTGGAACATTTGGAATAATACCATGAGCAGGAAGACATGGATAAATCATCTTTATCAATTGATATACAACAAGATGTCTCTAGACAGATCCAAAGGAGCTCAAGGGACTCACTAAAAGCATTCAATTTCCCTTTTCTGATGAAGTTTCATCTTGACTAGATTACCATCAAGTAAGCATGTTGCATCAGATTATCCCTCATTTTTCCCCCTAAATACATTGATCAACCCTTATAGAGAAGTTCATTTAGTCCGTTCTAGCACAACACAAATCATTGTCTAGGCAAATAAACAAGTATCCATTAATAATTGGTTAACAGATACAGAAGAAGCATAATTGATAGAGTTGTTACAAAACCACATGCAAGATTTTACCTGAGAATATAAAGATATGAAGGGAATTCATCCAAGTATTTGTACACATCATATTTACATGGAAGATGTTTGACTTGTGAGGCAACCCCATAGAAGAATCGACCCTGCTTTAAAAGAAATAGTGAAGGAGAAATAGAGAAATTATTGCAGGTTGGGTTTATTACCCTATTTCTAATAGCCAATGGGTGTCACTATTAGTAATTGTACCTAAGAAGAATGGAAAATGACACATTTTAATCAATTACATGGATTTGAATAAAGTGAATAAAAAGGATTATTTTCCTCTCCCTTTTATCGACCAAGTATTGGATAACTTGGATGCAACCGTTATTTCTCCTTCTTAGACGGGTTTAGTGGCTACAATTAGATCCAGGTGGCTCTAGAGGACCAAAATAAAACCACATTCACTTTCCCATGGGGAACATATTCTTATAGAGTTTTACCTTTTAGATTATGCAATGCCCCAACTACCTTCCAACGGGCTATCCTTGCAATTTTTTTTGATATGACCAATACCTGCATTGAGGTACATATGGATGATTTCACAGTCCATGGAAAAACATTTGAGGAAGCCTTGAACAGTTTCAACATGGTACTTGAATGGTGTGAAGAACATCAATTGTCCCTAAATCATGAAAAATGTCTTCTTATGATGACTGAAGGAATAATTCTAGGCCATCATATTTCTCTAGAAGGGATTAAAGTAGACCCTAAGAAAATTGAGATCATCGTGCAGATCATTGTGCAGATCCTTACACCTCAAACCCAAATTGAAGTTTGAAGTTTCTTAGGGCATGCTAGCTATTATAGAAGATTCATTGAAAATTTTAGTAGAATAGAAGAACCATTCTTCACCCTCTTGAAGAAGGATTCTGAATTTAACTAGACTAATAATTGTCAAGAATCTTTTTGAGTCCATTAAGAAATCTCTAATCACAACACCTGTTATTAAGGGGCCAAATTGGAGAGAACATTTTTACACCCACATAGGTGCATCCAATCAAGCAATAGGGGTTTTCTTAGGACAAACAAGCAAATCTGAAGGTATGTATGCTATCTATTATATTAGTAAAAACTTAAATCTAGCAGAGAAAAATTACACTACTACAGAAAAAGAGTTCCTCATAGTACTCTATGCCATTAATAAATTCTGCTACTACATTATAGGATACAAAGTGTTTGTCCACACAGACCATTCTACCATTAGATACATCATGAATAAAATTGTAGTTGGAGGAAGAATCATTCACTGGTTGATTGCAGGAATTTGACATAACTATTATTGATAAACCAGGTAAAGACAATGCGGTTGCTGACTTCTTATGAAGGTTGGCTGTGCAAGGGGATAATGAACTAGTGCATGATGCATTTCCATATGAACACCTATTTGCTATCTCGATTCAATCGCCATGGTTTGCTGATTTGATCAATTATTTAGCCACAAGGAAGTGTCCTTCACATTTTAGTCTAAGAGAGATAAAACGGTTAATCAAGAACAACTCTAGATTCAAATGGTTAAATGGTATGTTATTTAAATGTTTTCCTGATCATGTTTTGCAAAGATGTGTATAGAAAATTGACATGTTTGACATTATTCATGCATGCCATGATGAGCCATATAAAGGACATTTTTTAGCTCTCTGAATTGGACATAATATCCTTGGAGCTGGGTATTATTGTCCCACCATGACTAAGGATATCCAATAAGATGTCAAGCAATGCAACCAATGCCAAAGAATGGGACATCTTACACTATGCAATGAGATGCATCTTCACCTTCAGGTGGTTCTCGAACCAGTTGAGAAATGTGGTATAGATTTTGTGGGACCATTTGATCCACCCTCTCGAAGTAATCACTACATCCCAGTTTGCACTGATTATGCTACTAAGTAGGTTGAAGCAAAAACCCTACCTGTTGCAAAGGAAGAGAAAGTGGCATATTTTTTGTATAAGCACATTTTGTAAAGGTTTAAGGATCCAAGGGTTCATGTCTCAGATTAGGGGCCACAATTCATGTCTGCTATGATTAAAGCATTTGTGACCAAATACCAAATCAACCACATAAAATATTCTCCCTACCACCCTCAGACAAATGGATAAGTTGAAGTAATGATGCAGTAGCAAGGGTTCACTTCACTCACATGGAGGCATATTTCACAACAATGGGCTCAAATAAGCAACTTTCACAAGTTTCACAAGCAATCTTCATAAAGGCAACTTGGATTTCTAACCACTCTGACCATGCAAGGTTATCATAGACCACTTCACATCTTAGGGACCCCAAAACAACCACAACTAACTCCATACCAAACTCTTCCCATTCACTTCTTGCCCATCTCATGTATAGGCTGCTCAAATGCTAGTAGGTCTCCTCAACATGTTTTTTGACCATATCTCTTGAAGACAACATCAAACCCATAGAAGAAATAGATTTTTAGATACCCTCTAAGGCCTTACACAACATATCAAAGACTCAAATAGGGTTACTTTGGAACATATCTCCAAAAAATAGACTGTTATGCTGGAAAAGAGGGGCAATTAGCCCTGTTTTACAAAGCATCACCTCTCTAAACACTCACTCAACCCCAAAACACCTTTGACAGTCCTTAACCAAGTCACAAATGACTTAAATCAACAATTTTTGGCACAAGAAAAGTCTTGGAAATCATCAAACCACTAACTCCCCTAATTAGGCTTATTAGTTTGGCTTCAACTTTAACATTTCATGCAAGGAAGACTTCCCAAGCTTTAACACCACTTTAATTGTCATGGATAACACCTAAATGAGTGATATTCAAAAGGGTTTGAACCATTCCTCATGGAATACTACAAAGTCTTACCAAACTCAGTTTGCTTTGACTATTATCTCTGTCATAATAGGACAGGGATATAGCAGGCCTTGAATATCTTTTACTTTTAACAAAAACTAGATTGAAATGGGTTCATAATGCAAGCTAACATCATTCCCAAGAAAATACACTTATGGTGGATACTGACTTGTCAACAAAACCTCATAATCTTCACTGTCTTCCCTTACAGTCTGTCACACTTGAAAATACAGTCTTAGTGTTATCAAGAACCAATAGCAAACTTCATCTTTTCTATATGCAACCTTGGGGTATGGAAAGGTATACAAGAGTGAGAATTTTCACCACCATTAGATTTCATCACTTGATCTAAAACCAGAGCAACACAATTTTATCTATTCGCTGTTACCCTAGATGAGGGTTTCAACAGTTTGGAATAGTTTTTAGAAAATTGATCATAACTAATTCATTTCTACATGAAATTGAATGCCACAAGATGCAATGGAAAGTAGATTCAACATTATTTCACTTCCAACCATTCTCAGACCCTGACATGCCCGTACAGAGCTGTACTGTTCAAGGGAACAACAGGAAAATAGTGAAAACTTAAAAAAAATAGAGTTCTTTGTATTTTTTTTCAACTCACAAATGTCTTCATTATATCTTTAGTACATCTTTCATGTCTTCAATACATCCACAATGCCTTTTCCTCAAAGGTTTAGGTGTATTTAAACATATTTTCAAAGAAACCCAAATTTCTCTAACTAACTTTTGAGTGCTTGACTGTTCATCTTCCACTCTTTGCCTTTTTTTACATTTTTTACATGACAACCTTAACTATATTTACAAAATTTGACAATATGAAGACTAAATACATGATAATGGTCTATCATGACCTTATTAGACTCACAAGACACCAAAACACCTTAAAGACCTAGCTTAAGACCTTATTTACAAAGTTTTCATGGTGCTCCTGCACCATACACCCATGGAGAAAAGAAAGTCCACTTGAATAAATATGAGGAATATGTTTGAAAATTTTGACTGATAACTTGAAATGTCTGCATTCCATCCACCTTGAAATAGTACCATATTTTCTTGATCTTCACCTTAGGTTTGCCAAACTTCTTGCTAAGGTGCCTAGGTCTGTCCAATGGAAAAATATGCTTCCTAGCTGCATCTCTGCATACCTGCACTTGAATAGTGACAACATAAAAGGCAACTTGATCAGCAATGGGTTCTTTGCTCTCTCTTGGTGACCCTTGCAACATGACCAAATCAAACTAAAACATCTTGGGCTGCAAGTCTTCATCAACAACATCAACACTCTTCTTTGCTTGTTCATCTTGCTCAAACAACTCCTCTATTGATGTTGTCATAGCATCTTCTTGTACTACTGTCTCATGGTTTGAAAAGGCTTCATCCTTCATCACATCTTGGTTGGATTGTTTATTGTCTCTTCCACGAACAAAAACTTCTTCTCATCTAATTTTGGTGCTTTCATTTGTCTTCTCTTTTGCTTCAACCTTTGAATAGGCCATACAACTCTTCTCTTCTTAATTGTCAAATGCCAACTTGTGGCTTGCCTACACAACTGCTGCAACTTCATTTGGAACTCCCTATTTGTTCTTTCCACATCTTCTTCCATTTGTTTCAAAGATTGTTTCAATTCTCTTATTTCTTTCTCAATCCCTATTTGCCTCATCTTTTCCTCTTTCCTCTTCCTCTCCTTTTCTTCTTGCCTCTTCTTTTGTGAACCCTCACCCAACAAATACCTCTTCAGCAAATCCATTTCTCCTCTAGCAAGTCTCTCCTTGCTTCTCTTTGCCTTTGCCTCACCTAGGTCTCTTCTCATCTTCTCTACCTAGTCTTTTAGCAACCATGTTCTCTCTTCAACCTGTACAAACACACAAACACAAATACCGAACTCTTTTTCCTAGACCTTATGAGCTCTGATACCAATTGATGCAGTATAAAGCACTCACAACTCACTTTCATGGAGACATATTTCACAATAATGGGCTCAAATAAGCAACTTTCACAAGTTTCACAAACAATCTTCATAAAGGCAACTTGGATTTCTAACCACTCTAACCACACAAGGTTATCATAGACCACTTCACATCTCAAGGACCCCAACACAACCACAACTAACTCCTTACTAAAGTCTACCCATTCAATTCTTGCCCATCTCATGTATAGGCTGCTCAAATGCTAGTAGGTCTCCTCAACATGTTTTTTGACCATATCTCTTGAAGACAACATCAAACCCATATAAGAAATAGATTTTTAGATACCCTCTAAGGCCTTACACAACATATAAAAGACTCAAATAGGGTTACTTTGGAACATATCTTCAAAAAATAGACTGTTATGCTAGAAAAGAGGGGCAATTAGCCCTATTTTACAAAGCATCACCTCTCTAGACACTTACTCAACCCCAAAACACCTTTGACAGTCCTTTACCAGGTCACAAATGACTTAAATCAACAATTTTTGGCACAAGAAAAGTCTTGGAAATCATCAAACCTCTAATCCCCCTAATTAGGCTTACTAGTTTGGCTTCAACTTTAACATTTCATATAAGGAAGACTTCCCAAGATTTAACACCACTTTCATTGTCATGGATAACACCTAAATGAGTGATCTTCAAAAGGGTTTGAACCATTCCTCATGGAATACTACAAAGTCTTACCAAACTCAGTTTGCTTTGACTGTTATCTCTGTCATAATAGGACAGGGGTATAGCAGGCCTTGGATATCTTTTACTTTTAACAAAAACTAGATTGAAATGGGTTCATAATGAAAGTTAACATCATTCCCAAAGAAAATAAACTTATGGTGGATACTGACTTGTCAACAAAACCTCATAATCTTCACTGTATGCCCTTACAGTTTGTCACACTTGAAAATACAGTCTTAGTGTTATCAAGAACCAATAGCAAACTTCATCTTTTCTATCTGCAACCTTGGGGTATGGAAAGGTACACAAGAGTGAGAATTTTCACCACCATTATATTTCATCACTTGATATAAAACTAGAGCATCACAATTTTATCTATTCGCTGTTACCCTAGATGAGGGTTTCAACAGTTTGGAATAGTTTTTAGAAAGTTGATCATAACTAATTCATTTCTACATGAAATTAAATGCCACAAGATGCAATGGAAAGTAGATTCAACATTATTTCACTTCCAACCATTCTCAAACCCTGACATGTCTATACAGGGCCATACTATTTAAGGGAACAACAGGAAAACAGTGAAAACTTAAAAAAATAGAGTTCTTGGTATTTTTTTTTCAACTCACAAATGTCTTCATTATATCTTCTGTACATCTTCCATATCTTCAATACATCCACAATGCCTTTTCCTCAAAGGTTTAGGTGTATTTAAACATATTTTCAAAGAAACCCAAAGGTCTCTAACTGACTTTTGAGTGCTTGACTGTTCATCTTCCACTCTTTGCCTTTTTTTACATTTTTTACATGACAACCTTAACCATATTTACAAAATTTGACAATATGAAGACTAAATACATGATAATGGTCTATAATGACCTTATTAGACTCACAAGACACCAAAACACCTTAAATTCCTAGCTTAAGACCTTATTTACAAAGTTTTCATGGTGCTCCTGCACCAAGTAAATAACAAGGAGTTGGAGAATACTTTGACAAAGACAATTTCAACCAAGAGAACCAATTGGGCTGATAGGATGACATAAGTTGTCTGGGCTTACAACACCACTTGGAGAACTACAACAAATTTTACCCCTTATGAACTGGTTTATGGGAAGAAACCAATACTCCCCCATTGAATATGAAGCAGAAACACTAAAGACAACATTGTAAATAGTAATTGATTTAATAGAATCCCAACAACAATGGATTATGCAACTCAATAGGATAGAAGAAATGAGATTATAAGTGCTCCATCACACATAATTGATTCAACAATAGAGAAAAGAGTGTGGCATGACAAGCACATTATTAGTAAGCATTTCAAGGTAGGAGGCTAGGCTCTACTGTATGACTTAAAATACCAAGATTTCAAGGGTAAATTACATACCAGGTGGTTGGGACCATATAAAATAAGTCAAGTCTTCAATAATGGATTTATACAACTATCACCAGTTAATGGGGATCATAGGACCCTTCTAATTAATGGCCACAAATTGAAAATTTATCACGAACTGACATCTAAGGAGGAGTTTTCTGCAAAGTTGCAAGCTTGGATTAAGCACTTCACCTTGGAAGATCTTTCTTTCATGGGAGTAGTGACTTAATCCTTCAATAAAACTATGACCAGGAATAAAACAAGTGGGGCTAAAAACCAAAAATGGTGGTCCTCCCTATTATATATATAAAAAATGAAGGGCAGTTGAAAACTAGAAATGGCAACCCTTCTACCAACATTCTTGTCTCAACTGAGCAAATGAACTTGCCTTGAATCATTCTATAAGGTTTTAGCTAATGGACCATTGAGCTCCATATGGCTCAAGAACTTCAAATAAATGGACTATTGAGCACCAAACAACTTTCGAACTTCAAAATAAATGGTTTTCTAAGCTCCAAACAACTCCTGAACTTCAAAATAAATAGACTGGCAAGCTTTAGATGGTGTTGGGCACCACTTTTGCAATATGCAAGCTCTATGAATAGAACCATTCATCCCACTTAATGCTTGAAACTTATCAACATTCAACACATTAATACATGTATGCAAGTGAAAGTGAACTACGATAAACAAGCTAAAATAACTTCAACCTATTCAATTCACAACCAGTTACAACCTCAAGATAAAACTAAAAAGAAATTTCAAAACAAAACAAGTGCACCCATGATTATGAAATTCCTTTGATATGTCCTAGATGATATGAGAGAGAGAGAGAGGTTGCATGTCTAAGTGCTCAAATTAACAACATTTTCTTGCATTCAAAAGTGTTGTTGAAACTGAAAGGGAGAGATTCAATTTATAGAGTTTGGAAATGATGAATGGAGGGTTGAGATCAAATGTTAGGATCAATGGATCTCATTGCTTGAGATCTCTCAAGCATGGAGAGCATGACAAATGGCAAGAGGATATTGGGTAAGGTGAAGGCTCCATGTTTCATGGAAGATCCAAGGGTGGAGGATTGAAGTTTGAATGAATGAAGGGTAGAGATTGGCTAAGTATATGACATGTATGGTGGCATTTATGAAAAGGTAAGGTTTGGAGTTTGTGAGGATTTGTAAGTTATGCATGAGAGAAAATGGTGGAATTTTAAATTACAAAAGAGAACAAATGTAATTAAAATTGAAGGAAAATGGACAAGTGGATTTTAAAAACAAGGGAAAAAGGACAAGTGGATTGGAAGAAGAACATGTGAGGAATGCTCATGCTTCCAAAGTACCACTTGTCAATCTACATGCACGCACTTTGCATGTACATGTGATGGCAAGTGGATTTTTGGGATTATGGGAAAGGGTAATCCTTGATTATCCTTAATTAATCCATGTGCACAAGTTTTGGGATAATTGATGACGATCACTAAAATTAATCACAAATGGATAAAATGTGGAATTAAATAAATAGACATATTTATTTAATTTTTTGGGATGAAGGGGAACTATAGTCCTATGTAAATGAATATTTATTTAGGACTATAGTAGAAGGAATAAGGTATTTGATGATTTTGGATAGAAGAACGGGATAGAGGAAATATTAATTAAATAATTAAATATTATTTAATTAATGTGCGTGTCAAATGGATGACAATTGATCAATTATGATAAGGATGATGGGAAATGGCGTGACCATTTTTGGGTGTCTACATTTTGCCCCTCTTTGAAATAGCATTAAAATAACATCTTTTTAAAGAAAATAAGATATAGTGGTTTCAGAAGAATAAGGGATAAGCAACATGCCCCAGTCAGTTTTTTATTTTAGAAGAATTTTGGAAAAGGTGATAGTAGGGTGATGCCCCCTCGAGAGGTTGTGCAGGTAAAAAAGGGCTTGGGGAAGCTCTCAAAAGATGAAAATGGGAGAAAAAATAGATAGATGGTGAAAAATTAGGAAGGGAGGATAAAAATGGGGAAAAACGGAGCAAATGGGAGGTAAAAATGTGAAAAAGGGATATAAATAACTCCTAGAGGGTGAAAATAAGTCATTTTTACCATTGGTCAAAGTGAATTGGAGAAGAGCAGAAAAGAGTAGAGATAAGACAGCTTAGGTTCCTGACATGGTGCATTGTGTTGATCAGGTGAGGAGGCATGGATGACGGGAGGGCACTTCAGCATAGGTATGTCACTTGAATGAAGTCCTGGGGGGTAGTTAGGGGGCATTAATGAGGGGTAGAAGAGGTTGGATGGTGCATCCACTGATCATGATTCAACGGATGCATCACAAAATGGTGAATGCATTAGAAATAGGATGAATGTAGAGTGTTTCGGGGGATCTGCCAAAAATGGGGTGCGTGCATGATGGATCAACGGATGCACTAGATAGCTTGGTGGATGCATAATGAACGAGGCGGTAGCATGTGGTGGCTAAAAAATGTATCCAATTAGCAAATGTAGAGGCAAAATAGGGGATGTGAGGGGTACATCGACAGATGCATCCAGTGAAACAATCTGTCTATGGAATGATGGATGCACACTAGGTTTTGGTGGATTCGTTGAGGGGTGAGAAAAAGAGAGAGGGGGGATGGTTAAAATATTTTTATTGGAAGCATGAACATTGATGGATGAATGGATTATGCATGTTGTCTTGGAGCTGTTGACAACCGGGAGTGGCGGTCAGAGGCATTGTGAGTGTCAGAGTTTTACGTAGGTGGACTAGGATGTCTTTAGGAGGTGTGGCCTATATTATGTAGCACACATGCTAGCGATCCAGGCACACCAGATGATGTTGATAGCACTGGTGGAGAGGTGGCGCTCAGAGACCAGTACTTCCATCTTTTGACAGGGGAGATGACCATGATCTTGGAGGATGTCTAGTGGATCCTATGGCTGCCGATCTAGACTCGACTAGTGTACACATCTATGAGGGTTGTGGATGTGCAACTGACATAGTTGTTTGGGTGGGCTGATGTGCCCCATACGAGGTGGTAGTTGCATGTGGATACCTATGAGGGGCAAGTGCTTGATAGGGCTTTATATATGCGTGGCTCTTATCAGTGGCATTGTGCTACCTAATAAGAGAGGGAGGTACTTCTCGATTGGGTTAGCAGATTGCATCGTAGAGATGTTGTAGCATGAGTGGTGGTTTGCATGGGGAGTGTTCCTATTGGCACATTTGTACATAGACATGCACTTGATTGTAGATGGGTTAGGGGCCAGCGTAGACTACGTTACACTGTTGAAGGTTTGGGCTTGGGAGCACATTATGGTGTGCTGACTATTGGGGCTGAGGGGGGTGTAGGGGGATGAGGAGACGATCACCTATTTCTGGGGTTAGAGGCTACAGTATAGGTCCCTAGGGGAAATATAGTATTGGTGGAGGATTTTTGATGAGTTGCAGGCAGGGGACATATTATGGAGACCCTATCAGACACATGGTAAATGTTAGAAGGACTTGAATATGTACCCTTAAATGCTGACACCGTGCTACCTGATCAGGTGGTATGCGTATTTGATTGAGCGCTACAGGCTAGACAAAGTTGCATGACAGTTTGGTCGAGTGCCAGGGTTGGTTGAGGGAGCACATGTGTTTGTGAGTATGCAACAAGGTGAGTACCTGGGGGCCTTAGATTGACAGGGCAACGATGTTGTAGACACAAAAAATGACCATGACTTGTGACATCACTTTCGACACCTCTTGCGACACATTTTGTCCTAGGATCCTTTCATGACCTCTTTCATCATTTCCTTAGTTAAATAAATTATATTTATTTACTAATCCCTTTTTATCCATTTATCCTCTCTAGCTAATTAATTAAATAAATTATATTTATTTAATTAATTCACACTTTCCTCCAATTAATTTAAATAAATTAAATATTTATTTAAATTAACCCTTACAAACCAAATAATTTAATTAATTTTATTATTTAAATTATTTCACCTTTGATCTTATCCTCACACATGTCTCTCATAATTTAAAATAATCTTATTATTTGAATTATTTGTCTCACATATCCTCATCCTCAACCACTTGCTACTTTTATTAAATGAGTGTCTCCAACATTAAATTAACCTTTTCATCCTAGCCATCCACATCATACCACATCTTTTAATCCTAGCCATTCACATAAGGAATCATCTAGAAACTTCCCATCCTTATCTTTATCATTTTATTTTATTTTTCCATCCTAGGCCGACATATCCTTACCTCCTATAAATCAAGCCTCAACCAAGTCATTTACATCCACCACTATATGCAAAGTTATGTTGTTGAAATTATGAGCAACCAATATTTCATACTATCAATCAATATCTATCATAGAGAACATAGCTAGTAGGGTTAGGGTGCATTCTACTCTATTCTATCAAGGAGATTGAATTTGTGCAAGGTTGAAGTGTAATTCTTGCATTGTTTTATCTTTTACATTATTGCCTTGCATTATTTTCAACTCTTCATTTTTGCAGATATATCAGATTTTCACAAAACTGGAAGTGTTGGAAAGATGGTTCACCTAGCTTCGCGTAGTATAGGTATCATCAACAAATTTGATTAGATTTATCAGGTATTATCGGTCAAACGCACCATTTTCTTGCAAATCTTAAAATCACTATAACTTTTGCAAAACTTAACGAAATTTATTGATTTTTTTTGAAACTGCTTAGAATTTAGTTTAGAATCTGATTATCATATCAAATCTACTATGTCCTTTCATCATTTTCAGAATTTTCTAGATTTATCTTTTTCAATATAACAAGTGGGTTGCAAGCAAGATTTTCTTTCTTTCTTTTTGGTGGACTTGACTAGGACTTGAGGAGTGTGCTTCATCATCAAATCTGAAGATGAATTTCCAAGTGCACTCAACATCACTTTTGCATTTTTAATTAAGAAAAGAACTTGTTTGCAATATCACATTTTGATTTGGGATTAAAAATAACTATTGTTTGCAATATCACATTTGGATTTGGGCATAAAAAGAACTCTTGTTTGCAATATCACATTTGTATTTGAGTAGAGAACTTGTTTGCAATATCACATTTGGAATTGGATATAAAATGAACTTGTGCTTTCTTTGTTTGGTGGATTTGAGTGTGATTTAGGGTGTGCATGCTCTTCCCTTGCACTTAGTGTGATCTTGGGAATCAAAAACATCCTTTACTCACATTCATCTTCACACACACATTTCAATTTCTAAGGGTAAATTAACATTGCTAGTGTGAGTCAAGTGTGTGTGTATTCTCTCTCCTCACACCGTAAGTTGATAAATTAGAGATCAAAAACACCATTTGATTCACTTTTGTCACCCTTTCTTAGAAGGCATGCTTGGAGACACACCACTCCAAGGGATGCCCTCAACTCTAGTATTCCAACGGAGTATAAAACATGGGGAGTGAATCAAAATACACACCTCTTGGAAGTTGGAATCTTGTCATTTGGGCTAAGCCTCCAAGAAATTTATACCTTGGGGAAGTGAAGGTGAAGGGTGGGTTATCCTCTTCTCCCTGTTGTTTGGCATTATTTCACTTTCATTTCAAGGATTTGGGCCTCCCGTACCTTGTGTATATTGAGGACTTCCTTAGAGAACTTGTGCATCCTAGCTTAAGACCTCTTGGTCACATCCGTTTGACTAATATTAGGCTTGTTCATGTGTCTTCAAGTGTCTTCATAAATTACAACAATTAATTTTGAAAATCAAGCTTGCCATTGTGTCTTGTGTGTGTGTTTTGCAAATCTATGAATGTACATGTGAAATATTTTATTTGCAAATTTCTTAAGTCAAGCTATCAACAAATACACTCTGCATCATCCTAATTATCCTTGTCATCACTTTCATCCTAATCTAAACAATCTTCATCCTAATCCAAACCCTCATCATCCTAATTATCCACCCTAGTTATCTTAATCATCCTTATTATCCATAGATCATTATCCATAATCATCCTAATTTCTATATTCACATCATCATCATAATCATCATCCAATCCAATCTAAGTCCTTCTAATACTCATCCAATCTAATCCACATTATCATAGTCACTTATCCAATCATCTTAATCCTATTCATCCATATATCATAGTAGTCATCCTTCTTATCCACCTAATCTCATCCCCATCACCATTCTATATTTGACCTTAACCCACATCATAATCATCCTATCATTCTAATCATCTTATCCACATTATCCCAATCCTATCAACCAATCCAATCCACAATTGTCCTAATTTTCATACACATCCACCTATCCCAATCACCCTCACATCATCCTAGCCATATCCACATCATCATAAAGTAATCATCCACTCTAATCCAAATATTTCTAATCCTCATATTATCCAATCCACATCATCCTAATCATTCAAATCCTATCCCAATCATACTCACATCATTCTAATTATTTAATCCACATCGAAGTCCAATAATCCTCATCCAATCCTATCATCCATCATTTTCTTAATTTTCCTCCATACATTTGTTATCCTTAATCCACATAATCCAATTATCACCCTTAATCCAATCCTCCATCATCATATTTTAATCTAATCCTAATTATCTTCCATACATTATTTATTTAATCCCTATCCTTAATCAACAATCATCCTTTGAACATCAAATTTTGGTTAAGGACTTAGCCTCCTCCAAACCCTTCCATTTTTCATCCAAATCCTAATAATCATCCATTCAAATCATTATCCAAATCCTTCCATTATCATCCATTTTGAATCCAATAATCAAATAAAAAATAAGACCTTAATTGATTTCATTATCATCAATCCAAACTTGCTTAAGATCATTAGTCTATCTTAAGTATAGTCATCAAATCCCATTAATTCCTACTTAAGAGTGTTAGTCTATCTTAAGTAGAAATCAAATGCATTCTTACTTAATAATGTAAGCCTATCTTAAATATAGAGAAGCATCCAATAAAATATAATCATTTTAAGGTCTCGACATTTGATCTCCAATCATCTATCATCCTTTCATCAAACTCCATCCACATCTAATAAAAATCCCCATTAAAATCTCCATCCTAATCCATACACACATTCAAACATCATGGATTGGTTTGATAGAATGGTTATGGAAGTTAAGGCATCGATGTCACAATCCATTCCTCAAACCACCCCTCCAACACAACCAACATCATTATTATATCAACCTTCATCCCCTTATGAGGCTATGTCATCCCAACCAACCTACCCATCATACCAATCCAATTTATCCATACCTCAAAATTATCCAACCTTTACCTATCCATATATCTCACCCCAACCCACTTACCAAGTCGAACCCATAACCTCATACCTTTCTACCATATATTTATTCCTGCCATCTCAACAAAATGTATCCAATCCCAACTCACCAATCCCTCCATTTATTCCCTCAAAATGTCCCTACACCCCAACAATCCCTCCAATTATTCCATCACAATATCCCTCCAACCCTTCTAATCCTATCACATCAACATCACCATCTCCAAAAAGACCAAATATCCCCACCCAAATCTCTTTGGATATTGAAGCTAGAGTTCAAGACATTATGGAAAACCCCAATAAACAAGCACTTGTGGACCATTATATTATGAAGCATGCTAAAAGATATCTTCCAAAATTATTACAAATGGGAGCTACATTGCCTAAGGATTTTTCCCCTTTGATACCTCAAGATTCTCCCCATCCTAATGCTACCTAAGACAAGGGAAACACCACTTCAAACTCAGAATCCTATACCAAACCACCTACTAATTCCACCCATACATCCATATCTATAGCCCCTTCATCACATAATACTTCTAACTTTCCAAGTCCAAATCCATTAAGCCAATCCCCAACCCATTTAAATTCTAAACCATCAAACCTTCTTCCTAATCTCAATCCTATCCATCCCCTCCTATTATCCATTCACTCGATCCTAATCCAAATCCTACACCATCCACCCTTATTATCCATCCATTATATTGTCCATCCACCCATACACTTATGAAGGATGTGATCCAATGGCTATTAGCAAGGAATCAACCATCTCCATGTACTCAAATATCTATCCTTGAACATATCAAAGATCCTTCAAACAATATTCCTATTTGTCCAAGCCCATCTTATAGCCCACAACCCATAAAGACTCTTGAAGATCCCCTTACCATAAGTGTAATTCATATCCATCATGTAGTCATGTCATTGACCATCAAGAGCCTATTACTCCCATCCAAGAAACTTCCATTTCCATCCAAATCCAAGAGATATATCAAGAGTTTAATATAAAGTATGTGGAAACATTAACCCCTCATCCAAATCAAGATCAAAGCACTTCCATTCATCCTCTCCATACCTCTCTATGATCAAGATATTATCTATGATCAAGTTCCTACCCATGAGCAAGAAATCTAAGTTCATCCTATCCAAGCCCAATATCATATTACCCATGTTAATCCTTTCTATGATCAAGATCTTATTCATGATAAGGATCCAAATTCCCAAACCCCCACCATCCATGATCAAGAAACCTCCACTACTCCTATCCATCCAGGCTACCTAGTTCTATCCATGATCCAACAACATCCACTTCCCTTGATGAGACACTTGGTCCCATTGAACACATAGATAATCCAACAAATGACTTGGATCATAGCACACTTACCTCTTAATGAGCCTAATGGTAATCATTATCCAAGCATCCCAACACCATCTTGTATTGAGCACCCATCATCCCCTTAAGACCCTATCTCATCCTTCATTGATCCTACGCCACCCACTATAGACCCTATTGCATATCCACCATCCTATTCCCTTAGTATTACTACCTTTATCCATGAATGTTCTCTCCTAGGAAAGACACAACCACTATCTACCACCTCACCTTCCCCATCTAATAATTAGCTCACGTCTTGTGTCAAAAACACCCAAAATCCCATTATACATCACATACTCCAAAACATGAATTATCAAGGTAAAGGCTTCAACCTTCATGAACAAGGTAAATTGGAGCCCATCCATGTCAAAGATCCTCCACGATCATATGGCCTTGGTTATATACTATAAAGGGTGGAATTTGGATAGTTAAGTTTTTGGTAGTTTTGTATGTGTATCCTCCTTTCACCCTTTCATTCAAGGACCTAGGGTCGAGTTGCAATGTACTATCATACCCTAGGTCACTATGAGATGTAGGGAAACTTGGATTTATATGATTTGATTATCAATTATGCTCAAATATGATCAATTACACATTAAAACCCTAATTATGCAAATACGACAAAAAACAAACAAATATAAGAAAATGCTGCTACAGAAAGATGTAAAATGACAGATAATTGTGCACCTATTTTCGGGGTTTGGAAGTAGAATAGTCGGGGACTAAAGAGTGGGCGCCCAAGTCCAAGGCCTAGGTTTTTTTTAGGATTTGGAAGCTCAGTCTACAACCTGTTCTTGTTGTCATAGAGATTTTCCCATCACAAAATCTTGAGGACTCAAGAGCAGGCACCCAAGTCCAGGGTGTTGTTTTCAACTTTGATTGGCAAATCCGACACTCTGTAATGCCCTCCTGCAACTCCACTTTTCTTGTATCTTCAACCTGTAACCTACAATCACAAAAACTTTGGGAGGGGGTTGTGGTGTTTAGAGGCTTTCCTCAATCAAGCCCCAGAGAGACATTCAAGTCTTCCTAACACCGTTGTCAGATAGAGAGTGCGTGCCCTTGGAGGTAGAGGCAAAAAACCAAATGATAAATGCTTAAAAACACAAATGATGTCACCTTGTAGTGAAGATCCCATGGGAGGAAGAAGCTCTTCATGCCATGAGGAGATGATTGCTCAAATATGCAAATACAAACACATAGATAACACAAATCTGCTCTTGCTACACAATGAAAGCCTTGAATCACCTTTAGGTTGCCAAAAGATCTCAATAATCATCTCATGTCCATCTAGTTTGCAAATGAATGCCTAAACATGCTTATATATGCAACTACAAACACTCTTGCCAAGAATTCTGAAATTCAAACTTACCGTGTCGGCATAGGAACCAAAAAATGGTCACAAGCCGACACTAAAAATTTGGGACTGACCCAAAATAGGGCAGGACTAGGGTATGGGCACCCAAGTCCTCCCCCCTATTTTGGTTAGGGTTAGATTCAAGGGATCCCCCTAGGTCCCATTTGTCATGAAACTTAGGGCTCATTTCATTGGGATGTCAAAATATGATGTAAGATATCCTAAATGCAGCTAAAAGACCCAGGAGCTAAACCTTATGAGGGAAAAGCCCCCAAGGGGATATTTTCTGATGTTATATATACCCCAAGGAAAATAATCCCAAGATGTTGGTACCACGTCCATACCTTCTAAATCCACTTCTTTCCATCCCAAACCCCATGCATCCCATCAAACCCCCAAATCATATGTTGCCATCCCTCCTCCATTATCATATGAACCCAAAAGGCATGTGACCATCGATCTCCCTCCATCCACTCTACCTCCACTCCTTCCAACTCCTAATATCCCCATCCTCACATCCCCTCATCCATTCATCCACAAGTCCACTAATCCCTCCATCCATACATTCTGCTGTTATGTCGAAAAAATGCACCCTTGGGGTCTTTTTCCTTTAAGGTTTAGCTCCCAGGTCCTTAGATTGCATTTAGAGCATCTTGCATGATAATTTAGACTCCCAATGAGAAAACCCTTGGGTCTTGTGACAAATAGGACCTAGGGGGTGCTAATTTAATGATCCTTGAACAAAGATAGGGGGTGGATAAGGGCGCTAGTGCCCTAGTCCAGCCTTATTTTGGGTCTGCCCTAAATTCAAATGTCAGGTTTGTGACCGTTATTTGGGTCCCAAGACGACATCATAAGTTTCAATTATGAAATTCTTGGCGGGAATCTTAATACTTGCATATATAAGCATGTTTAGGTTATCATTTGTAGACTAGAAGATGCTTATGATTATGAGCTATTGGCATACTTGTGATCTTTATTGTGTTGCAGAGTATAGCATTGTTATTATGTTTATTTTTGTAGGTTGGATTACATCTTCTCCTCATGGCATTGAAGAGCATGTTCCCTCCATGAGAGCTTCATCATCAAGGTGACATTTATTGTATTTTATCATCATTATCATTTGGTTTTTTTGCCTCTATCACACAAGGATACACACTCTCTCTGACAACAGTGTTTAGAAGACTTGAATGTCTCTCCGGGGCTTAACTGAGGCAAGCCTTTAAACACCACAACCCCCTCCCACACTCCTTGTGATTGCAGGTTACAGGTTGTAAAAGTGGAAGAAGTGAAGTTGTAGGGAGCATGAGGACATTGTGGAGATTTTGGATCCTGAAGGAGGAGCCTGCTTGGACTAGGGCGCCATCAACATTGTCCTCCACATCTGAGTTGCTAGAAACTAAATATACAATAGAAATCAGTGTCGGAAGGAGATCAAGAATCCACAAAAAAGTAGTACCTTGGACTAGGGCGCCATCACCATTGTCCTCGATATTTCCATTTTTTGGACTGCAAAAAATTGTGAGTTAAGGTTCTCTGCCCTTTATCTAATTCTGGTAGCATTTGTCATAATTTGTAGATTTCATTACTGTTTTGCATAAATTAGGGTTTCAAGAGCATAAAAGCATTAATTAGCAACATTGTGTGATAACTTCTAAATTTCCTAGCAAAAAACCAAGTGGCAACCCAATCTGATAGATGACTCTCCTCTTGATAGGAGAAGCACTTAGTTGAAAAGCCCTTGGAATGTTTTGTGGAAAGGAGGATTTAAACTAAAACCTCACATCCCATACAACCACATACCACACATCCCCCTTTTCATATAAAACACCTTCTCCCTTAAATTCCCCAAAATTCCTAATCATTATCAATGAATGCACACATCGACCAAACATGAAGCTATCACAACCCCCATGGGATTCAAAAATAAAAATTTGGATGCTTCCTTACATAAAGCAAAAAATCCTAAATATCCTCTTGCCATAGGGCACCAATGCAAAGAATCAAATCAAAATCTATCTAAAAGGATACCCAAGCCCACTATGCCAAAAGAAAAGTCCAAAACTAAAATGGTTTGGGTCCCCAAAAAAAAACACTTACTCCAAATGAAACATCCACAATTCAAAAATCCCAAAAATCCTGCTCCCTATCATAAAATCCTACAATTCCTAAGACCATTTGGGTCCCTAAATTCATAAGTCAATCATCCCTTAAGCAAACATCTCCATTACTCCCAACTCCCCTTCCAATCAAAAGATTAAAAATCCAAATTGGTGTGTGCAAACATTGGTCTTGGTTCCCACAACATTCCCACATACCTCCATCTCCCCATCTTCCATCTACTATCCTATATATTTACCCCATCACATCCCTATGGTCCATGCTTTTGCATAAACCTTTCATCCATCCATCCTTCCATAATCCACATCATAATCCACTATCCTCCAGCCATACTTCCATAATCTACATCATAATCCACTATCCCCCATCCATCCTTACATAATCCACATCATAATACACTACCCTTCCCTTTGTAATCCATTATCTACCTACTCCCTCTCCCTCTCATGCATTCCTCTACCAACATCCATGAGCATAATGACACTTGACATGGTCCATGTGTGACTTCCATCCATCATGAGACACTATTACCTTTCTATGGACACAAATCCTTGAGTTCCTCCTTTCCTCCATATCCACCCATCCCATCCAAATATTCCAAAAAGTAAAAATAAAAAATTAAAAAAAATCAAAATAGTAAAGAGAAATCCTTTGTCCAATGGTGAAAACCACCTTGGTGGCACCTTGGATAAGTACCATGATGAAAACCTAGCAAACAAGTGTCATGTGTAGATGGATTGTCTATGTACATCACACTTGGGAGCAAGTTGTCTCATCTATCCCATCCTATCATTTTCCTCCTATCCTACCATCCTCATCCATCATATCTTCACACCTATCCTCTTCCATCCTATCTACATACCCATCTTCCCTTCCTTCTTTTGATCTTGATAAGGACAAGGGAAAAATGTTGAAAAATGATTTAGACATGTTTTGATATAGCTAATCCTTTCTAACCGATCCTATCATCCTATTGTCATAAGATTTGTCATGTAAAATCCTAAGCCTTACACCTAGAATGGGGCATGTTATTCCTAGGCAACTTAGTATTCAGAGATCACATCCTAAACCTCTCATCTATTCCCTTCACTCTCACTCATCCTTTTATCCCTCCATTTATCATAAGTCTTCCATTCCATTTATTATCACCCATCCTTTTATCCATTCATCCAATCCCACCTCCGTCCTTGCATCTAGACTTGGTTTTCCCTTGTCATTGGTATCTAGCACCTAGGCTATCCTCATGCAATTCAATGCCAAACAATTGCTCAAAATATATCCAAAAATAAAAAAAATCAAAACATTCAAAAATTCAAAAAAATCAAATACTCAAAAAATCCAAGTAATAAACCCAAATGCAAGTCACCCTTAATCCATACCAATCTAGCTAAATTATCCAATCACATCCGTGGTCTTGATCCCAGCCTTGTTGTAAACCAAATCAATCAATCAATTAATCATCAATGGGATATATCATTCCCACATCCTTGTGTTGATCTAGGGATACATCGTTCCCCACAATGTCAACACTATACTTAACCATCAAATATCGGCATTGATTCGCATGACCAACAACACTAGTATCATCATAATCATCATCAATCCAATCAATCAATCAATCATTAGTTTATAGCTTGAGAGGGGCAATGACCTTGTTTGTTTTTGAATCATTTGTGGATGCTATCTTTCTTGTGTGTTATCATTTTATCTTGGATTTTCCTTATTACTCTTGTTGATATTCATATCTGGTCTATGGTGGAATAGATTTTTGCATACTAGTTGACCTTTACATATAAGGTCATTACATACCTTTTGTGCATTTGGACTTTAATGCTCTAAGTTTCCTTCCTCATACGTCTAGACAAGGTTGTATTACGTGGGTGCACATGACACATCATCACCTTGGTCTTTATACCTTGGTACATAATGTCTAGTTCTATATCAAACTATATGGTTGCTCACCTCATGCAACATAACGTATCATTCATCCACTTTATCCATCCTTTTTCTTGCATCCTATATCCCTTACCCAACTTGTTTCATCCATTTTGAGAGCATACCCGTGTTCTTCCAACCTACCTATCCTCTTGAGGGGGCATCATCCCATCCTTACATCATTCCTCCTTGTCACTCCTTCAAGTTGCTAGGGCATCCTTTTCCCTCCATCCATACTTCATCTTCTTTGAAATGGTGTTACTTCTCTTAGTCACAACCTCATCTCAAAGAGGGGCAAAATATAGACACCTAAAATTGACCACGTCTTGCGACATCACATTTGACACCTTGCAACACATTTTGTCCTAGGATCCTTTCATGACCTCTTTCATCATTCCCTTAGTTAAATAAATTATATTTATTTAACTAATCCCTTTTTATCCATTTATCCTCTCTAGCCAATTAATTAAATAAATTATATTTATTTAATTAATTCACACTTTCCTCCAATTAATTTAAATAAATTAAATATTTATTTAAATTAACCCTTACATACCAAATAATTTAAATAGTTTTATTATTTAAATTATTTCACCTTTGACCTTATCCTCACACATGTCTTTCATAATTTTGTTAAGCAGTAAAAAGTGTACACATGCCTTTTTACCTCCTAGTTTAGCTCCTAGGTCCGCGTGTTTACACTGTACAAGCATAAATATTCATCCTGACGAGAAATCCCCCGAAACCCATGTCAAATGGGAACTAGGAGCCCATTTAATGCTTAGGTCCTAGCCAAAAAGGCACCTTGGGACTTGGGTGCTCGTGCCCAAGTCCACCTTGATTGGTCAAGGTAAAATCAAATGTATGTCGGCATAAGACTCTTAAATGAGTCCTCCCTCGTTGGCTCTTTCAATTAATTTGTGAATGTTTAATGGGATAACATATATAAACAAGTGTTTGATTCATTTTAAGTTAAGTTGATGATAGCAAGGTTATGACAATGAGCAAAGGAGCATTCAAGGCATTCATTATGTTATTGTTGCAGATTTGGAATCATCATCAACATCCTTGTGAGTTGAAGAACCTTCGTCCTCCTAAGGACTTCACCACCAAGGTGACATCATTGTGTTTGGATCATTTAATCATCATTTGGATTATCTTTAGCCTCTGTCCTACAAGGACATGCTCTCTCTCTAACAATGGTGTTGGGAAAGCTTGAATGCTAACCTAAGATTTGACTAAAGCAAATCCCTGAAAACCACAACCCCCAAACTCCTTTTCATTTTGTGTGTAAGTTACAGGTGTGGGAATTGCAGAAGTGAAGGTACATGGAGGTTTCTTAAGGGATAAAGATTCAAGATCTAAAAATAGAGTTTAGAAATTCCTCCATAGCAGACTTGGGCGCTAGCCCCAGTGTCCAATAGCTAAAACAGACCCTGGATACATCATAAGTGCATCATTTACAACATTTTTCAAGTTTGGAGCTTTCAAAGATCAAGGCTTTCTAGACTCGGGCGGTAGCCCTAGAGCCTTCCTGTTGTATTTTGTCATTGATGTCAAAGGGCTCAGTGTGGTAAGATATGCAAATGTGGTAAGATATGCTCCTATTGATCAGGATGGATACTCATGCTCTTGGTGTTCATATTGGTGGATGTTGATTATTGGTGTAATGCTTCATGCTCTTGGTGTTCATCATGCTCATGTTGTAGTTCACATCATTCCTAATAAGGTTAGAATAGGTTGTCAAAATCAGATGTGTTGAGGTCAGATGTGATGATATTCATACTATGATTCAATGCTTGAGAATTAGGGTTTCCAGGTTATGATAGTGGGTTGTGTTTGAGTTGATGTTTTCATTGTGGAGTTCAATTGATGTTCCATTGGTCATCATTGTTATGCTTCAAGATTGATGAGTTTCTCCAATATTAGAATGCATATCTGATGTTCTCAGAGAGGGTTTTCAAAAAGTGATAGGAGGATAACAGTTTTTAGTCTTCAGTCTTCATCATCATAAGGATGTTTGGATCCGGAATTGTTGCCAAGGATTTATTCATTCTCATCTTCATATTCATGTTGTAATTCATGTGGATCATGTGTCAAGGAGAGTCAAGGAGAGTTAAATGTATGGTCATCAAAGTGAGTCATGTGTTTGATTAACATCTTGTGGAGTCTTCACTGAGCACAATGAAATCTATACAAATTCTTAAGAGTCCTAGTATCATTTTAACCTAAAGCTTTGTAATTCCCTGCATACCTTCATACTGTCTATGTCCTAGATGTTCATAGTGCTTCATTGTGTTAGGGTTTCATATGAGCATTATTTTACTAAAGTCCTAAAAGTTCTATCTCCTAAACTAAGTTTATGGTCATAAGTTGCAGAGTTTAACTATTGATTTCTTTGTCAATCTAATTCTTGTTAAAACTCTGCCCATGTATGTGTTTCAAACTTTTCCTAGAGTTGGTCAAAGATTATGAAGGCATTTTCATCTAAACCTTGTTTACTAGCTATGTTGTAAAACCCTATTCAAAGCTCCTAAAACCCTTTTTGTGCTTGTCAACAACTATATTACTTTTTGTTCTAATCTTGCATTGACCTATCATTAGAGGTTGTAACTTAAAATATTACCCGCTAAAGGGTTCTCAAATTGTGGAGTCCACTAGCCTCACTACCTAAGTGACTGAGCACACAGGTTAACACATAATGGTTTTAAGTGGCAAACGAAATCAATGATTGAGATTTAAAGTTTTTGGTGCTAGCGAAGAGGAAATCGATGCCTGAGTTTCAAATTTGATTTTGTGCCCTAACGACCTTTTGGTGACATGAAATTTAACGATTCATTTTTTTACTTGCAAGCCTAACTACCTTATTGCAGGAGTTGAAATGAACAAGAAGGCTAGGGAATTTAATATCTCATTTTGTACGACATGTCAATTGATGCGAATTGAGGATTTGAGCTCTATGGAGGCATACCTACACATCGATGTGAATAATGTCAATGTTTAAATAAGTATAAAGATGAAGTGGTTTACAGAAGGATTGAAATTTTTGCAGAGGGCTTGAGTTTATAGAGATATGATAGAAAGAGAGATTAAAGAGGGTTTGCTGACATCATTATATTGCAAATATGTGCCTAAGTGGTCTTGTCATTGATGTCAACATATCCTTGTTTCCATTGATGTCAACTTTATCCTATGTTGCTATCTATATAGAAGACTAGATTGTTGAGGATATTGAGAAAATTAATGACAATCAATGTACGCGGACCATATGGATGTGTATAGGTCTGCCTAAAGAAGCTCTAGTTATGATTTGAGAAGTTCACATTAAGATCTGAGGAAGTTATGGCCATCTGAGTAGAACTGGTTCCTGCAATACTCAGGAGAGATAGAGTGACATGGAAGTGGTCCGGATTACTCCAGTAACGTAAAATGATGATCTGCGGATCCAAAGGCATGTTGAGGAAGTCAGTGTGTATCATCAACTCCAATGGTTCGTAGTTTGGAGGTCTGTAAGCTATCTTTCTAGTTTGATAGTCATGGTAGACAGTGTTCTTGAGGTTCTGGAGGAAGATACAAATGATTTTGGTTATTTGGTTTAGAGTGGATGTTATTGGTGAATTCAATGTGCTTGTGGAGGTCTCTGGATTGTGCGGCTACTGTGTTGGAGGTCTGCATTAAAGTTTGAGCTTGTTGTTGAAGATTTCTTCTTTGAAGTTGATGTTCTTCCCAGTCTTGGCCAACCAGATGTTCCTAGCATGTTGCGGATGATCTAAAGAGCATTCTATGAAGCGTGGTGTGTTAATAGAGGAAGATTCAAGTCTCAGCTATGTTTGGCCAATAGTGTAAAGATCTGCATTAAGTTTAGCTGACCTTGTTGATCATTCCAAGGTTGATGAAGTGTATAAATACTTGTTGAAGAGTTGTTGAAAATCACCCTTGTACAAAATGAATTAAATCCAAAGAAAGGATCTAAAGCAGAGCAGAGAAGAAGAGGAGTGAAAGGAGTATAGAGTGAAGAATCAGTAAAGAAGAATTTGAAGATAGAAGCAAAAGTTTTTGTGAGCCTTCAAAGGGACTGAATCAGGCATGAATGTAGATGCTATTTCTCAGTTCATTATCTCTGTGTAAATCATAATTTCTTATAGGCAGCGAGCCTCCATTTGAGCAGTGAGCTCTAGGCAGTGCGCCCGAAGGCATGTGCCTTCTATTTTCTTTAGTACTTTTAACAGGGTACGTATTTTTGTGGGTTAACCCCCACTGTGGTTTTTTCCTTAACTGGGTTTTCCACATCAAAAATTTTGGTGTTGAGTGTTCATATTATTTCTACTCATGTGTTGATTCATGCTTAAATGTTTACATCATTAATCTGGTTATAAATTAAGAAAGAAGATTAAAAGTGTAGAAAAGGTTAAAGTTTAGAGAAAACTAATTCACCCCCCCTCTCAGTTGTCCAGATTAATTCTAATAATTGGTATCAGAGCTAAGTTCCTCTAAAAGAAGCTTGACCGCTTGAGGAGATCCAAGATGTCGTCCTAGAAGAAGGAAAGTCTAAGATTTGATGGAACAAATTACACCTTTTGGAAAGTCTGCATGCAGTGTCATCTAGAATGTATGGGAGATGCCTTTTGGTTAATAACCAAGAATGCATATAAGATTCCAAAGAATGGACCTTCAACTATAGACAAACTTAGAGATGCTGAACACAATATTCGAGCCAAAGAAGCATTGTTGAGTGCCCTGAATGATACTGAATTGGCAAATGTCCTTGATTTTAAAACCACTCATGAAATCTAGAGTAAGTTGGAAAATCTGTATGAAGGTGACAAATATGTTAAATGTGCCAAGTTTCAAAGCCTAAAGGGTAAATATAAAAGATTGGTAATGAGTGAAGAAAACATTACTTCCTATATGCAGAAAGTAAATGAACTTGTGACTGATATTAGAATGCAGGTGTAGTATTAGAAGAATTAGAAATTGTTGCCAAAGTGCTCAGATCCTTACCTACAACATACAAGCATAAAGTTGCAGCCATTGAAGAAATCAGGATAGTAGCAACCATCACAAGGGATTAGTTAGTTGGCAAGCTCTCAACATTTGAAATGAGTGAGTTTGGTGACTCTCTCCCTAAGTCTGAATCTACATTCAAGGCCAGTGTATATGGAAAGAAAAGATATGATCCGAGAGAAAGTTCTTCAAGAAGATAGATTTTTGAAGACAAGGAAGGATCTTGAAGATGATGAAATTGAGACTATAGATCTTGAAGCTCTTATTGCCAAAAGAATGCCAAGAGGATCCGGTAAGTATGAAGGAAAGTTGCCTTTAAAATGGTTTGCTTGTAATAAGATTGGTCATTTTGCTTCAAGGTGTTTGGAGAGGTTTTCAAAACCAAACCCTAACAGATATAAAAGTCAGAAGAATTACTATTATGTCCAAGAAGCTGGAGAAGAAGGAGTCACAGATGATGAATCTGATCATGGAGAAGGTGATTAGGTGTTCATTGCTATTAGAGAAGAAGATCCAATATCTACTAAATCTGCTAGCTGTACAAATGTGGAAAGTGCCTTAGCTGCTCAGGTTGTTGAAAAGGATGAATGGGTGATTGATAGTGGATGTTCTCATCATATGATTGGTGACAAGAGTAAGTTTGTGAGTTTTGAAAAATATGAAGGTGGGCTTGTGAAATTTGGAGACAACTCAGCTGGTAGAATCTGTGGCAAAGGACCCATCTCTTTTGATGGTAAGAATTACACCTATTATGTTTTGTATGTGGAAGGACTGAAACATAATCTTCCTAGTGTTGGACAGTTAGTTGACAAGGGTTATGATCTTCAATTCAAGGATGGAAAATGCAGAATCTTGGAGAGCTCCGGAACTAAAATTGCATTTGGTACTCAAACTAGAGGTAACATCTTTCATTAAGTAGTTCTCGTAAAAGTTGTTTGATTGCTTAGACATATCAAAGTTGGCTATGGCATAGAAGGATGTGTCATGTGAATTTTGATAACATTGTCAAAATAAGTTCCTCTCAGGCTGTAAGAGATCTTCCAAGACTTGTGAAACCTGATAGCATATGTAGAGAATGTCAATTGGGTAAACAAAACAAAATTTCATTCAAAAGTAAGGAACAAATTTCTAGTGGGCAATTGGAACTAGTACATACTGATCTCTGTGGTCCTGCTAGAATTAGGAGTGTGCAAGGAGATGGATAATCATGTTGCTGATTGAAGATTACTCCCGAATGATGTGGGTAACTTTCCTAAAAAAAAAATTATAAGCTTTTGATAAGTTTAAAGTGTTCAAGATGATGGTTGAAAATGAGATTGGTGGGAAATTGAAGTGTTTGAGATCTGACAGAGGTGGAGAATTTACTTCCAGTGAGTTTGATGCTTTCTGTGAAAAGCATGGGATAAAAAGATAGTTATCTGCTCCTAGGACTCAACAAAATAGAGTTGTGGAAAGACAGAACTGGACCATTCAAGAATCTGCCAGCACCATGATGATGGAAACTAATGTTCCTCAAGTTTATTGGAGAGAAACCGTGAGTACTGCTTTCTACACTCTTAACCGGGTGCAGATAAAAGGAAATTTTGGTAAGACTCCTTATGAACTATGGTTTGGTCATCCTCCTATTGTGAGATATTTCAGAGTTTTTGGTAGTAAATGCTATATCAAAAGAGATGAGGATTTAGGCAAGTTTGATGCAAGAAGTGATGAAGGATTATTTTTGGGATACTCTACTCAAAGTAAGGCTTACCGGTGCTTCAACAAGACGTTGAAAAAGATTGTTGAAAGTGCTAATGTTAAAGTTGATGAAAGAAAAGGACATTCCAGGTACTACAGATATGATTCAGATGATCAAAATGAAAGTCAAAGTCAAGGAAGGCAAGTTCAAATTCAGACTCAGATCTAGACTGATCCAATAACTCCAGTAACTCAAGAGGTTAGTACAGATGATGAGGAACAAGTTCAAGAAACAAAAGTTCAAACAATTCCCAAAACCCCCAGGTATGTAAGATTGAAACATCCTAAATATCAAATCATAGGAGATAGAAATAAAGGTGTTCAAACTAGGAGAAGAGCTGCTGAAGATCAAGAAGAGATTTTTTTGATGTTAAAGATTGAACCTAAATCAGTGAGTGAAGCCTACAAAGATGAAAACTGGGTTAAAGCAATGGAAGAAGAATTGATACAAATAGAAAAGAATCACACTTGGGATCTTGTTCCCAGACCTAAGGACAAAAATGTGATTGGAACCAAATGGGTCTTCTGGAATAAGGTAAATGAAGTTGATGAGGTTGTAAGAAACAAGGCAAGGTTGGTATGTAAAGGCTACTCTCAAGTGGAAGGAATTGATTTTGAAGAAACTTTTGCTCTAGTGGCAAGGATAGAGGTAGTTAGATTGTTTCTTGCATTTCTTGCCTTCATAGATTTTAAAGTATATTAGATGGATGCCAAATCAACATTCTTGAATGGAGATTTGGAGGAAGAATTCTACATTGAGCAACCAGAAGGATTTTAGTTATCTGATCAGGGAGATATGGTTTGTAGACTGAGAAAAGCCTTGTATGGACTCAAGCAAGCTCCAAGAGCTTGGTATGCCAGATTGGATAAGCATTTGCTTAAGCTAGGATTTAGCAAAGGCACTACTGATAGTAATTTGTACTTCAAGATTAATCATGAGGACATTTTAATTATTGAGGTCTTTGTTGATGATATCATTTTTGGTGGAAATGAACGTATGTGCAAAGCATTTGCTGATAAGATGAAAAGTGAATTTGAGATGTCAATGTTTGGTGAGATGAATTTCTTTCTAGGTTTACAAATTGTTCAGTTAGATAAAGGTATCTTCATATCTCAGTCCAAGTATGTGAAAGAATTATTGAAGAAGTTTGGAATGGAAGACTCAAAACCAGTAGCTACATCTATGGTAACTGGATGCAAGTTAAGTAAACATGATGACTCCCCCAAGGAAAATTAGAAAAGGTATAGATCAATGATTGGAGGATTACTCTATCTGACTCAAACCAGACCTGACATCATGAATGTCGTTGGACTTGTTGCCAGATTTCAAGCTGATCCAAAAGAATCCCATGTTGTGGCGGTCAATAGAATTTTTAGATATCTTAAGGGGACAATTGATTATGGACTGTGGTATCCAAAGACAATGACTTCACTCTTCAATGCATATATAGATGCTGATTGGGCAGGAGATGTGGATGACAAAAAAAGTACTAGTGGTGGTGAATTCTTCTTGGGAAGAAGATTGGTCTCTTGGATGAGAAAAAAGCAAGATGCAATATCTTTGTCTACTACAGAGGTAGAGTATAAAACAACAACAAATAATTGTACTCAAGTTCTGTGGATGAAGCAAATGTTGAAGGACATCCGAATTGTGTTTGAGGAGCCAGTCACAATTTTCTATGATAATTCAAGTGCTATAAGAATTTCAAAGAATCCAGTATTGCACTCAAAGACAAAGCATATATCTATCAAGTTTCATTTCTTGAGAGAGAAAGTAAATGAGAATGAAGTCAAGTTGGAGTTTATGGCTTCCAAAGATCAGATTACGGATATCTTCATAAGCCTCTTCCCAAGGATACTTTTGAGTATCTCAGGGAAAAGTTAGGGGTTATTACCCCTCTTGATCAGAATTAAGATACACTAAATTGCATCAGTTCGGTGGAACTCACATTCATATCTTGTGATCTGGATTGATGTTAAGGAGTTACTACTCAAGAGGGACTAGTCAGTATGCAATTTTGGGATCAGTCTGAAGCAAAAAGGAGAAAAGATAGCAAATATGTGCCCTTTTCCATTGATGTCAAAGGGGGAGAGAAGTTATGTGAAAAACTTGGAAGTGAATAGTTGCTGGTGAAAGGGGGAGCAGTGAAAAAAGTGGTTGCAGGTGTGATAAGAGAAAGGGGGAGAAGTTCTTGTCTTGATGGTTGAATTTAGTTTTTCACATCATATGTTGCCATCAATGACAAAGGGGGAGATTGTTGCAAATATGTGCCTAAGTGGTGTTGTCATTGATGTCAACATATCCTTGTTGCCATTGATGTCAACTGTATCCTATGTTGCTGTCTGTAAAGAGGACCAGATTGTTGAGGATATTGAGAAAATTAATGACAATCAATGTACGCAAACCATATGGATGTGTATAGGTCTGCTTGAGGAAGCTCCAGTTATGATTTGAGAAGTTTGCATTAAGATCTGAGGAAGTTATGGCCATCTGAGTACAACTAGTTCCTGCAATACTCAAGAGAGACAGAGTGATAGGGAAGTGGTCTGGATTGCTCTGGTAACGTAAAATGATGATTTGAGGATCTAAAGGCATGTTCGGGAAGTCAGTGTGTATCATCAACTCTAGTGGTTCATATTTTGGAGGTCTGCAAGCTATCTTTCTAGTTTGACAGTCATGACAGACAGTGTTCTTGAGGTTCTAGAGGAAGATACAAGTGATTCTGGTAATTTGGTTTAGAGTGGATGTTATTGGTGAATTTAATGTGCTTGTGGAGGTCTCTGGATCGTATGGCTACTATGTTGGAAGTCCGCATTAAAGTTTGAGCTTGTTGTTGAAGATTTCTTCTTTGAAGTTGATGTTCTTCCCATTCTTGGCCAACCGGATGTTCCTAGCGAGTTGCAGATGATCTAAAGAGCATTCTATGAAGCATGGCATGTTAATAGAGGAAGATTCAAGTCTCAGCTATGTTTGGCTGACAGTGTAAAGATCTACGTTAAGTTTAGCTAACCTCGTTGATCATTCCAAGGTTGATGAAGTGTATAAATACTTGTTGAAGAGTTGTTGAAAATCATCCTTGTACAAAATGAATTAAATCTGAAGAAAGGATCTAAAGCAGAGTAGAGAAGAAGAGGAGTGAAAGGAGTATAGAGTGAAGAATTAGTAAAGAAGAATTTGAAGATAGAAGTAGAAGTTTTTGTGAGCCTTCAAAGGGACTGAATCAGGCATGGATGTAGATGTTATTTCTCACTTCATTATCTCTATGTAAATCATAATTTCTTATAGGCAGCGAGCCTCCTTTTGAGCAGTGAGCTCTGGGCAGTGCGCCTGAAGGCACATGCCTTCTATTTTCTTAATTAATTTTAACAGGGTACACATTTTTGTGGGTTAATCCCCACCGTGGTTTTTCCCTTAACCGAGTTTTCCACGTCAAAATTTTTGGTGTTGAGTATTCATGTTGTTTCTGCTCATGTGTTGATTCATGCTTAAATGTTTACATCATTAATCTGCTTATAAATTAAGAAAAAAGATTAAAAGTGCAAAAAAGGTTAAAGTTTAGAGACAACTGATTCACCACCTCTCTCAGTTGTTTAGATTAATTCCAACACATTATTGTAGAATCACAACAATACAGTGATGACTGATTGAGTTGACAATAAAAAAGTATGATGAATGCAAAATTTGGAGATGTTATGTCTAAGGCAAAGTATAAGATAGTTGTAGAGAATATATATATATATATATATATGTATTTGTATAGAAAAATACTTGATTGATGTTGCAGATTGAGACTATCAGCAGTACTTGTTCATGACAAAGATAGATTATGCTGAGAAAAATAAGTCTTTGGTATTGATGAAAGTAATGTTGAAGATATATTGAGCTACAATGAATTAGAGTGTCCCTCTAAATTTGTTTTAACCCTTGATGTAATCAGGTTCATGATAGTGAGACATTATTTTGCCAGTGAGGCTTGCTTGGTTAGTGAGACTTGTTTGTAGCCAGTGAGGCATTGTAGTCAGTGAGACTTTGTAGCCAGTGAGGCATTTTTAGAGTGGTTTTTTATCCCTATGAGGGTTTTCCACTCATGAAAAACATGTGTTATGGTTCATGTTGCTTATCTTTACGTGTGTGCCCTAATGTTTTGTCTTTGAAGTCTTGATCATAATGTTTATAATCATATTTGTGCATATGTATTTGGTAAACCTTTGAAGTCTCCCTCATTCTCTATCATTTGAGTCAAAAGGTGCAAAAGGTTTTAAAAATTTATAGACCATTGATTCAGCCCCCTCTCAGTGGTCCTGTACTCCAACAAGTGGTATTAGAGCACAGGTTCCCTATAGAAGTCTAACCAGCTTGGGTAGGTCCTTATAGTGGAGTACCATGGGAAAGTGTAAAAGAAATAGAGAAAAGAAAGAAGCCAAGCAAAAGGTTGTACAACAAACCCCGGTCAAGTCATGTGATGAGTTGTTGCATGAGTCTCCCCTGAATGATGATATAAAGTGTGATGAAAGAAAATATGATTTTGCTGTTGAAATTGATGACATAGAAGGAGACTTCTTTATGGATGAAGATGGATAGGAGTTTGATGAAAATGATTGTGAAGTTGATTTAGAAGGTGAACTCTTGTGTGCCTTAGATCAGATCAAGCAACTTAGAAAGGAGAATCAAAGATTAGAAGACTAGCTTCAACAAGAAAAATACTCTAAAGACAAGGTATGTTCAGATTTTGCAAAAGTTTCTTTAGAGTTTGAAGAGGCAAGTAATCATATTGTAGACTTAAAGAGTCAAGTTGATGAATATGATAAACTGATTATTTGTCTAAAGACTAAAATTAAGGAAGCCAAAAGAATAATAGATTTAACAAAATCTGACCTTGAGGTGAAAAGAATTGAATGTCTGAAATTAGAAGCAGAAATTGTCAATCTAAGAATAGATTATGAAGGTCTCAAGGTTCTATCCAAGAAATATTAGGATTTTGAAGAAAGCACAAACAAGTTGAATGACATTTTGAACAAACAAAAGCATTACAAGGACACTATTGGTCTAGGTTATGAAGAAGGAGAGTGTTCCAAAGCAAGAAATGCACCTAGGAAGAAGATAGACTTAAGTTATCATGCTGCTGCTCCTAAAGATGAAGGAAGGAGGACAATCAGGTTCACAAAATCTCTACCTACTAGGCAATCAATGAAGTACAACTATTCTCAATTTCATGGTTATTGCTATTGTTGTCGTGTTTATGGCCATAGAGCAAGAGATTGTGCAAGAAATTGTAGGATGTATGAGAGACATGATCATGCCAAGAAGGTTGCTAAGAGTTCTTACAACATGCCTAGAAGAAATCATTCTTTCTTTGGTCTAGACAACAACATTATATGTTATAGGTGTAATGAATTTGGACACAAAGCACGGAGTAAGAAAAGTGTGATGAAACCATCCAAGAACTACATGTTCAAGCAAAAACAAGAAAATATCTTAAACAAAGGAGAAGAAAAAGTCTATCCCTGTTTGGAAAAGAAAAGAAAATCTAGGAGATGATAACCCTAAACTAGTGCATGTTATACAAAATGCTTTGCAAGTTGGATAAGTAGGAGCTTGGAGACAGGGGGAGATTCTTAGTGCCTTATCTTTCATCCCCAAGAAGTAAGACAAGAGAGTGTTACTAGAACTATGGTTTGATCTCTATAATCTCAATTATCAGGACAACAACAGTTGATATCATTCATTGCATAACAATAATAGCTTGGTTGTTGTAAATTGTGATTTGTTATTCAGTTTGATCTTTGATAGAATGGTATACTCTATTTGAGACTTCGTTTACATAGACAAGGCGCATACACTTCTTCAAAAAATGCTTCAAGGAAAGTTCATATTAGACTTTTTGAGTAGTAGGAGCAGATAATAAGCAAACTGTTAATAGAGGTTTCAGCTATTCTCATGTTATTGTTATGATAGAGTAACCTTCTTGAATGTTAGATGGATCTTGTCTAGAATTGTTTTGACTTCAATATCCTAGTGATACACTGAGCACATTGGGTTTATTTTTTTTCATGCTTCTTAGAGTTTCAAGTGCTTCGTTATGCTAATGGTGACTGTGATTCTTTCAATGTGAATACGGTCCAAGGAGTTTCTTATAGGATATAGACCACGATGACAAGAGAAGTATTGTCATGTTGTTTTTGTCAACAAAATGTTCTCAGATGTGGTATACCTTGTATGCTTTCTTGATGATTTTAGTGTGGCTCATTATATAAAGTTATTGGATCATCTTGTTTCAGAATCAATTGATAGGGATTCACTTGTCTTCATGCTCATTTATTCATACAAGTCTATGCTTATAGTCAGATGCATCTATCTCCTATCAATGGTCAGGAAAAAGAGTTGAAAGATTGCTATCAGGAGAAGATGTTCAGTATATATTTCTATATGTTTCTAATGCCTTAATTTTTTTAAGACCTTGTATCCTTGTCTCAGACTTGACAGTATGTAATTGAGGTCTCATAGTGTTGGAGGTAACAGACTTTGCTTGGATTTATCTCTTTGGGCAGTGTGAGCAGTGTAGGTCAAAAGTGAAGATATTTTATTTGTCATGCTTAAAGTTGTTCTTCATGTGGACAGTTGCATCATGATCCTCCATCAAAAGTCATTATTCTCATGATGCAATGAATGCATACATAGATAAGGAGTAATGGATAGGTGTTTAATTTGTTGCAATGTCTGATTATGAACTAATGTGTGTTATTAATGCATTAATGTTATGGAGAGATGACAGTTTCATGCATTATTTCTACATGTATAGCTGAGGTAGAAAAAGAGACAAGGCACATGATAGACTTATATCAGACATACCTTGGGTAGTATTCTTATTTGATTAGCAGACCACCTTGTTGTTTGATGGCAGACCTTGTTGTATCTTAGTAGTAGACTTAGGTATATGCTATTGCAGTCTTCATAATTGCAGAACTTTAATGGTGTTTGTGCATCAAACAAATTTTTGATGCTCAGAGACTTGGGCAGACCTTTTATAGAATAGTGCTGAACTTGTTTCTCATTTCATGTCAAGAAGAAGGCATTATATAACTCTATCAGTATTGTATGACAAAGGTACAGGTGCAGATATGTGTGGTTCTACTTGTGTTGTTAGCAGCTTCTTATAGACAAGACTTTTTGGTATCAGACAATTTGATAGCAGACTTGATGACACACTACTTCTTGCAGAAGGTTAGTAGGACAGTTGTCATGGTATTTCAAGACTTCATGATTCTTCACGAGGTAATAATTGTCTACCTATGAAAATGAGACCTAAAATGGATGCAAATCCAACCTAGAATGCACCCAATCTCAAGTCCAAGGGACCTCAAGATTGGACTAAATCACTACTATGCTTTTGTACCTAATTATGCACCCTATCTAAGCACACTAGTGATGATATGTCCTAATAGATGATATACTAAACTAAACTAGTTTGAATTACACTAAAGCTATGTATGTGAGTACTCAAATTGGCAGAATAACTTTGCATAAAATGACTTTTTCCAAATGGGAGGTGGAGGCCTCAATTTATAGATTTTTGGAGATGGGGTTGGAGGGCTAGGATCAATGGTTGAGATTGCTTGAGGATCCTCAAGCAAGGAGAATTGGACAAATGACGTGTTTGGATTGGATGAGAATGTTGCCCCAAGATTCAAGGGATGATCAATGGATGAGAATGCAAGTTTGAATGGATGGATGGCTAGGATTGAGTAGGTGTATGACATGTAAGCACTCATTTATGAAAAGGCAAGGCTTAGACTTTGTGAGGAATTTTAAATTCCATGGAGAGGACAAGTGGAATTTAAATTTAGAAGAATAGTGTTCAAATAGTGCCACATGGAATTTTAAATTGGAAGGAATAGTGACACATGGAGTGGGGTGGAAGAAATAGGACAAATGTACTCAATTTGGAAGATTTGCCCACGCTTCCAAAGTACCACCTGTCATGTACACGTGTGTACATTGGATGACAAGTGGACTTCTAGAAACATAGGGGTTTGTAATGATGAATTAATTAAAATTAATTCATGTGCACATTGATTAGAAGAAAATAATTATAATTACAAAAAGTAATCAAAAGTGCACAAAATAGGGAATTAAATAAGCATGGTAATTTATTTAATTTTTGGAACGAACTATAGTAAAAAATATTTAATTTTCAAACTATAGTAGAGGAATTTGATTTTTATGATAGGATAAAGGCGAAGAACAAATTACTTAAATAATTAAAAAATATTTAATTAATAATTAGATCGGATGAAGTGATGCGGGTGGATTAGGGTTGAATGCATGGGTGAATGAAATTGGTTGTGACCATTTTCAGGTATCTACATTTTGCCCCTCTTTGATATGGCGTCACGACTATTGTGGTTAGCAGGTTGATAGGATATCAAAGAATATAATTTTTTTTTATAAATATGCCCTGGTGAGTGAGTGGAAGGGGAATAGGTGATGAGGTGATGCCCCCTCGAGAGATCGGTGGAAAAATTAAATTTTCCAGTGGTTTCTCGAAAGAGGAGGAAAAAACGATGGACAAGACTAGAAAAGGGGGGTCCCGAGACTAAAGGACCGGGAAGAAATGAAAGAAATGGTGAAGAAAATAGAAAAAATGAGGTGGTAGATGGAAAAAGTTTGAAAAAGAAGTTGGTGGAGGAAAAAGAGGGAAAAAATGATTAAAAGTGGGCTTAAAAAGATAAAAAAAGACGAAAAAAAGAAAAGTGGAGGGGGTTAAAAAGTGAAAAAGGAGCTAAAAAAGCTCATTTTACTTTTTGTGGGTTTGGCTGTGAGAGTGAAAAGAGGAAGAGGAATGTGGAGTGATGGCAGGAATTCCGTGAGAGGAACATTGAGCAGAGCGAGTGAGAGAGTATCTGCGACCCATAGCGGCAGGCGAGCCGGTGAGTGGTTTTTGTTTACCCAATCTTGGTATTTTTTGATTTTACGTGATTTACTAATAGTTACATTAGGTTAAATTGAGGGGTTGGGAAAAAATGGGGATTTTGGGGGAATGGCGTGGTTTTAGGTGTAGGGAGGGATGGGTTGTAGGGGGAAGAGTTGAGGTTAGGGGGCAGGGGGACGTATTGACGCTTGGTCCAGTGCCTTAGCACCGGGTCGGGAGGGGGGTTGGGGGGTGGTAGGTTGGGAGGGGGGGCAGTTTAGGAGTATGGGGGGAGGAGTTGGTAGGTAGTGGTAGGGGTGGGTTGTAGATTAGGGGACGGGGGGACGTAGCGGCGCTCGTCCCGACGGTTTAGCACTGGGGCGGGGGTGGTGTTTGGCACCGGTCACGGTGCTGTAGGGCCTGGTTGGCGCTAAAGGGTTTTTTCGTTTTTGAGTTAAGTTGTGATTTTTAAAAATTATTTTTGATTTTTTATTTAATATTTTATTTTTTAATTTATGTTTGGATTTTTTGATTTCTTATTTAATGTTTTGATTTTTTTGATTTTATTTAATTTTTTAATTTTTTAAATTGTTTTTGATTTTTGATTTAATATTTGATTTTTTTGATTTGTTTGAATTATTTTTTATTTTTGATTTATTTGATTTATTTATTTAATTTTTGATTTTTTTATTTACGTTTGGATTTTTTGATTTCTTATTTAATGTTTTGATTTTTTTGTTTAATTTTTGATTTTTGATTCTAAATGGGCTGGGTGATGGGGTGAAGGGGATGTGTGGGGGATGTTCGTCTGGGATGGGATGTAATAGGCAAGGTTGGTCAAATAAGGGAGAGGGCGGGGGGTGCTTGGCTCGGGCCGCGGGGTCAAAGAAGGGGGGGTTGGAAAACGTGCCAAGGGGGAGAGTAGGTGGGTAATGATGAGATAGGCTAACATGATGATGTGTTTGGGAGAGTGCTGGAGGACAGGGGGTTCTTCAGTCTCAGGAGAGGCGACTTCCCATATTCAGGCTCTGGGAGAAGCTAGACCGAGCTGATAGGTTCATCCTAGGGGTGCTTGGACTTGATCATATTGTGAATATGCCGCGGATTCGCGCAGATAGAGCGATGATGACAGTGGTGGTGGAGTGATATCAGCCGGAGCACTGCACCTTCCTGTTTCCTATAGGAGAGATGATGATCACATTAGAGGATGTGTGGAGGATACAGGTCCCCCATACATGGGGAGAGGGTGGTTTATCAACATGGACATAGAGCAGAGCACCTGGACCAGGTGTTTGCCCTGAGGTAGGTGCTATATACAGTAGACAAGACTGAGATGGTGTATCAACTAGCAATGGAGAGGGGATTAGATTCGTTGGCTCTGTTCTTGGCAGGGTTGATAGCAGGGACATTGGTCCCTGATAGAAGATCACATGGATTCCCAGTGGGCTGGGGGGAGGTATTACATTGGATGCTGACCAATGGAGTGGTTTACGCATAGGGCCCATGTAAATTAGCACATTTGTACCATGATATGGATGCAATGGTGTACATACGATTAGGGAGCCTGGGTTGTGGGGTGACATTGTTACACATCTGGGCATGGGAGTATATCCCAGTGACTCAGCCACTGATAGTGAGAGATAGGCCATGACATCGGCCATTTGTTTATGCATATAGGGGGCATCAGAGGTGGCATCAGTTGGGGAACATGGAATACTAGAGGCACGTGATAGAGGAGATGGTGGAGTTTTTGTGGTAACCCTGGAGGGACGTGGAGAGGTGGTCAGACGACAATGACCAGCTGGGTTATGCGATGCAGTCACGATACCTGATGAGATAGACATAGTTGATCATAGATAGATACCTGCCAGAGCGAGTTCAGTGACAGTTTGGGTTGGTTCAGGATGTACCACAGGTAGAGGCGAGGTTTGCACGGATATGGGACGATTAACAGTGGTGGGAACTAGTGCCTAATGCATAGATGGTCATAGTGGAGTTTGAGGGGCTTCAGTCATAGGCATGGGATGATAGACGGGATATAGTGGATGCAGGGACTACGACAACATATGAGGAGTGGTGGGCTCGGTCGAGGCCAGTGAGACTCACAGTGACCATGGGGTTTGTAGCACCAGTGGAGGCAGTAGGAGAGAAGGATGATGACGACGATGAGGATGAGGATGAGGATGATGATGATAAGGATGAGGTGCAGACAGAGGGGATGGATGATGATGAGGATGATGAGGAGGATACATAGGCAGCGAGGATGGATATAGATATTGGAGGTGGTGGCAGATGTGATGCAGTTGGTGGTGATGATGTAGATGGATCAGAGTTAGCTAGGGCACGAGAGTAGATAGCTCAGCTACAGGTGCAGATAGCCCAACGGGAGGGACAAGTAGTTTAGTTGAGGGACTGGTGGCTTAGTTATAGGGACATGTAGCCTAGTTATAAGGGGAGTTGGCATGAATGGGTGCCACACATGTGCATGTTACAGAGCTGCAGGCACAAATAGCCCAATTATAGGGGGAGTTGGCATAGACAGATGCCACATAGGCATAGGTTACAGAGCTACAGGCACAAGTGGCACAGGCTCAGGGGTTAGCACGACGGTATGCACATGAGAGAGATCAGTTACATCAGGCTTTGGGACTGAGGATGATGGAGATGATGTGGATGTTACAACAATAGGTAGGAGAGGCTACCAAAGAGGCCCAACCCTATAGGTCACTGTATTGGGCTATAGTGCCAGTAGAGCAAAGAGTCAGTTATCATAGCCGGTCTGGAGCTTCTAGTTCTAGAAGGATAGGGTAGTCAGAGAGGTCTGTTTAATAGCCCTCACCATTACATGTGTTAGTAGCAGCACAGATGTTGCCTCCACCAGCACTAGGACAGGTAGGTCAATAGGATATGGGGGGCCCACATTAGAGGGATTAAGGACCAGCTGAGTTAGGTAGGGACAACTTCGCCTAGGGGCATGATGTATACATGTACTATTTTTTGATAGGTCTAAGGACCACATTTTGTATCATGATCAGATTTTTATATATATATGAGATGAACTATTCGATCGATGGACTATGTGTTATGGATGATTATATCAATTCATGCTATGTTACATGTGATGGATGCATTTATGGATATGCATATATGATGGATTAGATGTTATGATGTATATATGATTGATGCATGGATGTATGATGATCGATTATATGCTTGTGATGTTATTTGATATGTATATGTTTATGATGATAGAGATGTGAGATATTATAACTTGACATGTGCTTGGATGCAGGATGGAGCGTATACATATACATGTTATGGATTTAGGTGTCATGTGCTTTTGAGGTTAGGATAGATGGATTTATGTATGATGCAGATATATGCGATTATGTGGTGATATATGGATATATGCTAACATATTTGTGATTTAGGATGGGCTACTAACATGTTTGTGACAAGTGATCATTATACGTCAATAGGACCCTAAAAATGGTCACAAAGCGATAGGGAAATAGCAGATAGTAGAAAGTAGGGGGAATGGAAATGTAGGTGTGTAGTGAATCTTGAAGCAACAAAAGAGAGACGAGGTGATGAGGGTAGATACAAATGCAAGGAACTTCGTTATATTGAGATATTCTGCCAATAATAATAATAATTGAGTGCTACTATTGATATAGCATGGGATGTTATGCACTAGGATATGTGGAACCAAGGTGACAAGGCATCCATGCATAGGACTTGACTCTATAAAGAATAGGATGAACCCATATATGCCCATAATAGTACAACCTTGTCTAGATGAGGGAAGGGGACTCATAGCATAAGCTCTTACTGCACTAGATGTATGAAGAACCTTAGATAAATAAGGGGATCAATATGCTAGAATCGACCCAACGATTCACAAGATATGAATACTAATATGGAGTAATGACAACCTACCACAAGCATGGCATACAAAAGCAATGACCATGCCCCATTCTGGATTATTCTCTACATGCCATGATATAATGAGATCAAGATAGATTTGATATAATCCAAGAATGATGCATAAGATAAAAATCAAAGACCAAAAGACTTACTGACCCAAAACACACTGCCATTGTATCTCTTGCCAACAGATGGATGAAGGATTGATGATTTTTCCCATTGTAGGAAGGATGCATCTTAGGACAAGAATCGATAGTGGATTAGGCTAAACTAAGGATAGGTGAAGGGATACGAGCTGTGAGTTATGAAAAAGCCAATATGTGGGTGAAAGATTTTTCATGAGAGTGTTATGCTTTGATAAGATGCCCAACAAGTATATTGATCATAAGTCAAGTGCAATCAAGAAGCTCAGGAAAAGTGGGACCATTCAAATGGGTTGGATGGGTGCATCGTATGTACCTGCGTATTGGATACTTCCTTCGTATTCCAGGCTGCCTACATACCCTGTATCCATGGGATCAAGGCACATTACAATGCAGGTGGTGATGATATGTAGTTCTGGGAGACTTGATGATGTAAGGATAGGGATTGGTTCATGTGGAATGATGAGATATGGTCTAGCAGATGTGGATGCCAATTTTTTGATGGGTATCATGGTATAAAAACTACGATAGGTAGGGGATGATGTTGGTGTAGTAAAGGATGCGATGTTAAAGGGACCAAGGTTATATAGGAGGGTCAAGTGAGTGACGTAATGGTGATGTGGAAAGATGGAAATTAAGTATTGGGAGATGAGAGATATTTTGGGAATGATGGACAATGGAAGCTCAGATGTGGGTTTATTTTGAAGCTCAGACAAGGGGATAATTAGATTGGATAGTGCGAGTGAAAATGGGAAGGTGATTTGAACAATGGATCTGGGTTGAATCTACACATTACGCCTGCAAGCAGGTTTTCATCATGGTACTTATCCAAGGCACCATAAGGAGTGGTTTTCACCATAGGACGGATTACTTCTGTTTACTATTTTTTTTTGTAATTTTTTAAATTAATTTTTTTGATTTATTTGTATTTTTTCCCTAGGGTATTAAGCAGACTAACTATGAAACTGCTTCAAGTGAATGATCTTCATGGGCTCCTCCAGTTCCTCTCCTTCAAGGGTGGAGAGGCAATATGCTCCAGAGCAATACTTTGTAGTGACAATGTAGGGTCCTAGCCAATTAGGCTCAAATTTTCTTTTCTTTTCTCGCTCAGATAGATTCCTTTGATTTTCTTTTAGGACCAGATCTCCTACTATAAACTCTCTAGAGTGGATCTTCTTGTTATAGGATCTGTGAAGCCAGTTTTGGTATGCTTGGAGGTGATTAAGGGAGTTGAGGTGTCATTCATCCAATAGCTCAAGCTCTTGGAGGCGTGCAACATGGTATTCTTCATCAGTGATGACATTACGCAAGGAGATGCATAATGAGGGCAATTCGATCTCAATTGGCAGGATGGCTTCCGTTCTAAAGATAAGGGAATATGGTGTAGCTCCCTGTGGGTGTGTGGATACTAGTGTGATAGGCCTAAAGGGCGGGATGAATATGGAGGTGCCGGTCACGACCAGTTTCATTGACAACTTTCTTGAGGATTTTGAGTAGGGTTTTATTAGTTGCCTTAGCCTATCCATTACCTTGTGGGTAATATGGAGTGGACCAATGATGTTGAATGTGGAATTGTTCACAAAGGTCTCAAACATTGTGGTTCTTCAAAGGTTTACCATTGTTAGTAACAATGGCAGATGGGATACCATAACGGCAGATGATATGGTAAAGGATGAATTTGGCCATTTGGTTTCCTATGGTGAAAGTGAGAGGGATGGCTTCAACCCACTTAGTGAAATATTCATTAGTGATGATGATGAATTTGTGTCTGTTAGAGGAGGATGGGTGAATTTTTCCAATGAGATCTAGGCCCCATTAAGAAAAAGGCCATGGTGTAGTAATAGGTTGCAATGCCTAAGAGGGAGTGTGAATGAGATCTCCATGCTGCTGACATGGCCTACACTTCTTCACGTACTCACATGCATCATGTTTCATAGTAGGCCAAGAATATCCATTATGCAAGAGCTTCTTGTCTAGGACAATTCCACTCGTGTGCGCTCCGCAGATACCTATGTGGACTTTGTGTAAGGCAAGAGAAGCTTCTTTTGTGTTTAAGCATCGAAGAAGAGTGCCATCATAGCTTCGGTGATATAGGGTGTCGGCAAGGATAGTATAGCGAGCGGCTTGGCAAATGAGGGATCTTTGTTGTTTGCAGGTGGATTCAGGAGGGAAAGTGTGATGTTGGAGGTAGGTGTAAATGTCATGATACCAGGGATTTTCTGGACCAACAATTTCACACACGAATTTTGACTCAGCGACACGATATGCTAGCATTAAGAGTTGTTCCACAAGAAACTCACATTGGTGGCTGCCATGAGGCATATCCAGAAGGGAAGCGATAGTAGCCATGGCATCAACTGCTTTGTTGTGAAGGTGAGGTACCTGCTCAAACTGTATGTAGGTGAAGAACAATTTATATTCATCAACCATTTGCTTATGGGGCACTAGCTTATCATCCTTTGTGAGAAACTCATCATTCACTTGTTTGATGATCAATTGAGAGTCTCCATAGACCTATAGTTGTAAGATATTCCATTACACTTCTATTTTGAGATCAATGATCAAAGATTCATATTCGGCTACATTGTTCATATAGGGGAAAGCAAGTCTGTAGGCTTTAGGGATTTAATCACCTTGCGGGGTCACCAATAATATCCCTGCTCCTGAACCATGATTGGTGAAGGATCCATCAAAGTATAGTTTCCAATGTGTTGATTTTGTCACGGTTAGAATGGACTCATATGGAAAGTCAATGGATAGCAGTTGATAATCTGTGAGGGGTGCTTCAGCCAGCTGATCTACTACAACTTGTCCTTTGATTACTTTTCTATCAACATACTCAATATCAAATTTTCTCAACAACATGACCCATTTTTCCATTCGTCCTGTGAGTGCGGTCTTGGAAAGGAGGTACTTAAGGGGGCTAACTTTAGATATGAGCTTGATAGAGTGACTTAGCATGTAGTGTCGTAACTTTTGAGAGCAGAAAATGACATCCATACATGCACGTTCCATGAGGGTGTAGTTAAGCTCATATTCGACTAGAGTCTTGCTGATATAATATATAGCTCTCTCACGACCAAAATCATCTTGTTGTGCTAAGAGTGCCCCCAGTGCTACTGAAGTTGCTGATATATATAATAAAAGGGGTTTTCCAGGGATAGGTGCCATTAGGACCAGTGGTGAAGCTACATACTCCTTGATGTGAGCAAATGCCTACTGACAATTCTAATCCCACTTAAAGTGTATGTCTTTGCGAAGTAGATGGGAAAAAGGATGGCATTTGTCTGCAAGTTGAGCGATGAACCTTCATATAGAATGTAGTTTGCCTTGGAGACTTCGGAGCCATTTGAGCATCTTTGAAGGAGGCATTTCTGTTATGGATGTGACCTTAGCAGGATCTACCTCGATGCCTCTCCGAGAGACAATGAACCCCAAGAGTTTACCTGATGTTATGCCGAAGATGCATTTCTTGGGGTTGAGGTGAAGCTTGTATTCTTTGAGCCGTGCAAAGATTTGTCGCAAGATCTCATGATGTTCTTCCTTGGTTCTAGATTTCCCTAGGAGATTGTCTACATAGTCTTCCATTATCTTATGTATCATTTCATGAAAGATGGTAGTCATTGCCCGTTGATAAGTTGCCCCCGCATTTTTTAGACCAAAGGGCATGACTTTCTAGCTGTATGTGCTCTAAGGACAAGTAAAAGTGGTTTTGTGTTGATCTTCAGGGGCAATTCTAATTTGATTATATCTAGAGAAGTCATCCATAAGAGAAAGCATCTCATGTCCTGTGGTGAGATTTACAATCATGTCAATGTTGGGAAGAGGAAAATCATCTTTCGAACATGCCTTGTTAAGCTCTCAGAAGTCTGTACAACAACGAATGCCCCTAGGTTTCTTAGCAACTAGAACAATATTAGAGACCTATTCAGGATAGTCAATCAAGCAAATAAAGCCAACATCTAACAATTTCTGCAGCTCTTTTTTGACAAGCAAGGAAACTTGTGGGTACATCTTACAGAGCTTTTGCTTAATAGGTTTTGCGTCAGGATGTACCACAAGATGGTGAACAACCAAAGATGGGTCCAATCCTAGCATGTCGGCATAGGACCAAGTGAACACATCAGGTGTTTCATGAAGCACTGTGGAGATGTTGGATTTTTCTTCTGTACCGAGACTTTCTGCTAGATGTGTGAGCTTAGGTGATTCTTGCATGCTGAGGTTGATTTCTTGTGTGCCTTCAATCAAAACGCCGGAATGCTCTTGCCAGTGAGATGGTATGGGGGGAAGATTGAGATCCTCATCTTCTAGTGCCTTAGAGAGGTTTTCACTAGAAGATACCTCTTTATTTTTCTCTTTTGTGTTCGAAAGTGCCTCAAAGAGGTTTTCACTAGGGGACAATTTTCTATTTTTTGATTTTTGCTTTTTTTGGACTAAGGATCTCCTCTTCCCCAAAATAGGCATCAGGGTGGAAGCATATGTCATATTGTGAGGTGTTGCAGAGTTCTAGAAATGTGAAGAGAGCCTCATCATTTGGAAATACGTTGAGAGGCGGGGGTCCTTGACAATCCCAAGCAATGAGTTTGGGGTGAACAAGGGGGAGATCAATAACAAAGATGACATTGTCGAAAAAGATACAAGAAAGGTCCAAGTCTTCGCATGAAGCTATGATGACACTCAGAGTGATGTTTTCAACACTAGAAGAGGATTCCGTTACTTGTACTGAGGTTTTAGCAGGTCCATGGATTGTCATAGTTGGTGGAGCATACCCTAAACCAAAGTATTGAGCATATTTCTTGGGAGAGGTAGGATCAACCGGAAGGGGTTCTGTAACACCTTGTTCATCAACACCAAGTCTTGTTCCATGGTAAGGCATTTTGGTACAAATTTGAAATGGTACAAGATATTTTTCTTTAAAGTATTCCATATTCATAGGTCCTGGGGTGGTTTCATCACGACAGAGCCAATCACTTAAAGTTGCTTGTTCGACTTCTTCTTCTTTAGAGACCTGTGCTGGTACAAAGGGAATTTTATCATTGATCCTGTGCTGCTGTGTTGTTATATGGAGCCTAATCAGACTCGAGGTTAAATTTACCCCACTTTTATTGGCACGGTTTCCCCCCAAATTATTTAGCGGGGTCAAGGGGCAGCGCCCCTTGCGGGGGTTTGGGGGCAGCGCCCCTGGCATGCTCCCTATCGCGATACAGAGTGGGGTTGAGGGGCAGCAACCCCACGGGGGCAGCACCCCTGAAACCTCAAACAAATTTTATTATTTTATAAAGGCGTAAGGAGTTATTTTTCTATTGCCCAACATAAAAAAACCCTATTTTTGTAACTGACATAAGGCTTGATAAAAGCGGCTAAGGGTTAGGTTTTTTATTGATGTATTGTAGCATTTTGCAACAGTATTGAGTTGCAAGGATTGCTATTTGTAATCAGTTTGATTTACTGGATAATAATATTGGACTCTCTGTTGGTGGATGTAGCTCGAGTTTGGGTGAACCAGATTAAAACTTGTCTCTCGCTGTTATTATTTCTATGTATTTTCATTCATCTGTTTAATCTTTATTTGCATTTAATTGATATCTTCTACATGCAATTCCTAACATGCTGTTCTTTTTCCTTCTTCTAGAGATGACGGCCATGGGAACGGGGGGAAAATGGTAATTATCCCACATGGAAGGCATTGTGAAGCTCATACTTGCCACACCCTTTGTCTACGATCTTGACCTTCTAAGGTGTATGGGTGGAAGATGCAATGGAAGCTTGTGATTGTTTGATGATGACTTGTGGTGTGAATGATGATGTGGATGGAGTGGATGAGGGATCTTTGACATGATCCTTGTAGGTACTCAGAAAATGAAATTGTTGATCATAAACAACCTCTAAGGCCTTGCAATAGTCAAAGGGATGTTGATTAGCAAGAATGGTGACTTCCACACCGTTATGGGGGAACTTGAGGCATTGATGGTAGGTGGATAGAATGGCTTGCATGGCATGTAACCATGGTCGGCCTAAGAGGAGATTATATGGAGGTCAAGATCAATTACGTGACATAGAGTGGGGATGGTGAGTGGGCCTACCTTGATAGGGAGGCATATAGTTCCTTCGGATTCTCTCTCCGTGTTGTCGTATGCCTTGATGGAGATAACCAAAGATTCCAAGTCAGCCACTGAATACCTTAGGAGATTTATGAATTTTAATGTACATATGTTCAAGCTAGATCCATTATCCAAGAGAACCCTCTTGACTCTATGGTTGGCGATTTGGACTTCGATATGGAGGGATTTATTATGTGCGGGGTCAATAGGTGGCATGTCAGCATGACTAAAGGTGAGATGGTAGAATGATGATAATTAAGCGACAAGGTTTTGGAATTGGGCGGGAGGTATGTCAGTATGAACATGAGACTCTTGGAGAGCCTTGTCAAGTATTTCCCGGTGGATGATGGATGTCCTAAGGAGTTCCAAGATGGAGATTTGAGCGAGGGTCTTTCCAAGATGGTCGAGGAGGTTGTATTGGGAAATGGTGGTAGCGGAGGATGGGGATGGTCCCTTCACAGTTATATGCCCACGACGGGTGGTAACAACACATTTAGGGGTGGTATTTTTGAGTTTGATGGTGGTGACATGAGTAGAATCAAAATCAATTCTACCCACTATATTGTCATAGGGAGGCAAAAGTGTAGTTGATGTTGTTGGCTTGGTTGTTAGGATTAACGTTGGAGGAGGATGGTTTGATTATTGTTGTGGTGTGGAAGAGGGTCTTGGTAGATGCCTAGGCCATCATTGGGTGATGTATTGTTGTGGTCTTCCAATTGGATTCCACCGCGTTTAATGAGGTCTTGGACATAGTTTTTCAATTTCATGCATTTGCTTGTGGTGTGACCCTTGATGCGATGGTAGTCACAATATTCATTTTCTTTATACCACGCGGGCTTAGGTTGGTTTTCATCAAATGGTTTCATTATGGGGAACTCAACCATGCCAGTGTGGAGTAGCTTTTGGAATACAACCTCGAGTGGTTCACCCAAGGGAGTATATTTACATTTTGGATTGTTAGGGGGATTCCTCTTTGGAGGAATGGATGGGACCGATGCATTGTTTGAAACATTTTGGACTACTTTTGTCTCTTTTGGTTTAGGAGTGGTGATTTGGATGTACTTGGAATCAGTAGCACCATTTCCTACAGTGTTCTTGTTCTTAGTCCAAAATTTAGGTTTGTCATTGGAGGTTTTGTCATTGTCGTTCTTGTTGTAGATTTTGACTAGACCCTTCGCAATAAGGGCTTTTTCAATAGTGACCCCTTTTTCTATGATTTCATCATAGGTTGACGCACAATGTACTTGCAAATGGAAGGCCATTTCTTGGTTGAGGTTTTGGATGAAAATATGGACGAGTTGGTTTTTGGGGGTTGTCCAAGGTAGCCTACTAGCAAGGGCTCTCCATCTTTGTAGATAAGTGGCAAAACTATCACCACTTCATTGTTTGGTGTTGCAAAGGTCAAGCATGGTGATCTCATGTTCTACGTTGTATGAGAAGTGGGTGACAAATTTCTCTGAAAGATAGGCGAAAGTGGATATGGAGTCATAAGGCAAGTGCATGAACCATTCTAGCACTTGTCCTCCTAGGCTTTGTGGAAAAAGATGAAGGAGGAATTAGTCATCATAGGAGACTTCTTGGCATGCCATGAAGAACTCCTTTATGTCGTCACGAGGGTCTCCTTTTCCTTTGTATTTATCAAATTTTGGCATTTCAAAGTGTTGAGGAAAAGGTGTGATGGAAATGTTTCTATCAAACGGGCAGGGACATAAGTCTTTGAACCTATAATTTTTCTTTTGGGTCCCTAGTTGGATGTTTTTAAGTGCATTTTTCATCTCTTGCCACTCTTGATCAAAAGGGTTAGCAAGAGGTGGTTGCAATATGTGTTGGAGTAGAGGTTGTTGTGACGATGATTGTTGATATTGAGGATGGACGTATTGTTGTTGTTGGGGATGGATGTATTGTTGTTGTGATGATGATTGTTGGTGTTGAGGATGGATGTATTGTTGTTGTTGGGGATGGATGTATTGTTGTTGTTGTTGTTGCGCATGTGGCAGAAGGCCTATAGTTTGAGTGTAAACATGGGACCCATGGGTTTGTTGTTGTGGAATGACTTGTTGATTTTGGGGTGGTGGTTGTTGTTGGGTGCCGTAAGGAGGTTGCATCAATGATCCATGGTGACGTTGTTGATGCATGGAAGATTGATATGTGTGTGGGAATGGCATAGCATGTCAATGGGTTTTGTGGTTGGTTGAGTGGATTCACAATGGGTGTTTGAGTTGTGGGTGGTACCACCATTTGTGTGATGATTAACCTTGGTGGAATATTTAGTGGAGGGAGAGGTAGTGGTACAATCGTGGGGACTTCTTGTTGATTGTTTGGTGGGGGTGGTATGGCGGTGATGGTGACATTAGAAGGTACCCCAAAAATGGGCACATCAGAGGGTAGCATGTCATAAGGTAACCCAATGGGAGGGTTAGATACTTGTGGTTGTGAAACATTTCTAGCCCTCATATTTTGTCCCAAGGCATGAATGACGGTGGTGTTGGAAGCAAAACTAGCTCATAGGTTGTCGTAAATGGGTTCATTAGGGTTAGGGACATGTCCCCATGGTTGATCATGGATGGGTGTTGGTGGTTTGTCATGAAATATGGTTTTGAGCTTGTCATGGTCATATGAATATGGGAGGCATGCACCATGTTCGATGAGATGAAGAAATTCACCCTTATGGTTGTCAATGAATTGGTCAAACTTGTTGTGTAACCCCTTTTCATTAAGGAACTCGACAAAGGTGGGGGAATAAGTTTGATGAGGATGAGTGGATGCTTCACCCATTTCAAGTTGGTTGACATATTCCTCCATGTTGCTCGTGGTAGAGCCACTAGGAGAGAGGGGTTGGTAATGGGCGTCCATTTTCTTAGCTTGTGATCGTGTGATGGGAGGCATAAAAGGTGAATTTGGGTCAGATTTGGATGATGAGGTACCAATGATGAGAGATGAAGATAGGTTCAAAGTCTAGATCAAGATGATTAAAGGCCGATGGTTGTCCTATATACTTAGGGTAGACAAAGAGCCTAAGCAGAAGGAAAATAGGATTATTTTACTTGTTGTAGACAAGACGCACCAAGCAAAATGGGATTTCTTGGAATCCACTAACTTAGGAGTCATCTAAATTCCTAAGCTAATTTATCCAAGGGGGTCAATGATTCTTAGTTTATACTAAACTTAAGATGAGCAAAGTCTCAAGCTTAATACAAACAAAAGGATAATTTTGATCTAGAGTTTAACCTTAGGATTTTGGATATGGTTTGGATTGATTTGTTGATTAGAATGGATTTGGATGATGATATGGTTGGTCTTAATTGATTCAAGGGTAATGATCAATTATGGATTGATTAAGGATGATGGGATTGTTTTAGGATGGTAGGATTGAATAAGTCTAGTGATGTAAACAAAGTTTTGGCTAGTGATATCTTAGGACCAATGGGGAATTTGGATGCTAGTAAGGATAATGGCGAGGATAATGATCAATGATTAGAATGGATCACAAGATAAGAGTGATAAATGAACAAGGACATAGATTGAGGTGGCATGTAATGTCGAAGGGTGACATGGAACGGGGATTGTCGACAACCACAAGGACAAAAAATTGATTTTATGATGAGTTTTGGGCTAGGCACTGATTCAGGGGACTGGGTGCTGATATAGAAGCTTGGGCACTGATGTAGAGATTTAGGCGCTGATATAGAGCCTTAGGCGCTGATTGAGATGACCAAGCACTGATGAAAGAGCCTAGGTGCTGATATGGAGATCTAGGCGCTAATATGGGATAGTGGTGGTTTGGTGTGATTTTCGAGATGGTGAATTGAATTTTTGGCAAATTTTGGGCTTGGGATGTGATGTTTTTAGACTTTGGAGGTTAAATGATGTATTTGAGGAGTTTGAATGCTTCAATGGTTTTCTTTTTCAAATGTTTGGGTTATGTCAATGATAGTTTTATTTGGCAAGTGATACAAACATTCCAAACAAGAGCATTTAATGTCCAAAGGTTTTGTTGTGAAATTAAACAATCATGCACAACGTATGGCAAGGCAAGGACAATAATTGTTGAGTTCTCACTTGGATTTCTCCAGTCACACTTGTTCAAAGTGGATAGCTCCAGAAACTTGGTGGTATAGGCTCCCCCTTATAGTGCACTCACTTCTCAGGCACACCAAGTTGCAAGTCCTTGAGATGCACAGATCTTAAGGTACTTTGCTAACTCTTCTAAGAATTGCGATAATGTGGGATGGCTTCAAAGGTTCAACCTCCCATGCCAACAAGTAGAAGGATTTTGGGTTCTAAAACAAAGGTTCATAGTAAGTGCATTCGTCCAAGTGGCCATACGTGCGGTGATTCGCTTCAATTAGGAAGCCTCCTAGACTGCAGAAGGTTACACTCTATAGGTTTTCATGCACCACAAAGGGTACAAAGGGAGACATTCATCAGTATGACAGAACAACACTTGTTGCTTGTGACTTTCATCACAAACACATTATTTTATATAGCGGCTCAAAAGAGCTTGGCTTTAGCTTGTTTCTGCTTGGGTCTTTACCACCTTTCAAAGGGGGGTAGCAGGCCCTCTAAGGGTTCAACAAAAGCAACACAAGTGCAAAAATACTTTTGATACCCAAGTTCATATGGAGATGCGAGGGGAGAGCATACATATTTTTGGCTTGAGTCAAACTAGACAATGTTCATTTTTAGTTCTTGGATTAAGATGGGGGTGATTTATGCAAGTGTTGTGAGAAGTTTTTGTTGAAATTAAAGAACACTGAGAAGGGGGGTGAATCAGTGTTCTGCAAAACTTATTATTATGTTCCTTTATTAATTTACAACATACATTCAAAATAAAGAAGCATGAACTTAAGAACAACAATAACAAGATCATCACACATGAACACTAGGATTTTTACGTGGAAACCCGGTTAAGGGAAAAACCACGGTGGGGGTTAACCCACAATATTTTATACTCTGTTAAAAGTATTACAAAATGGGAAGGCACATGCCTTCAGACGCACTGCCCAGAGCTCACTGCTCAAAGGAGGCTCAATGCCTACAAGATCTATTACAAGAGCTCACTGAAATACTTGAACTAAAGAATAGCATCTAACAATGCAAGATTACAGTTTTGGTTAGGCTCAATATACACACTTCACACACTTCATCTTTCACTCCCCTGTTTCACTATTCTGCCATGATCCAAACCCTAGATCTCTTTGCTTCACACTTGCTACTGCTACACTTCACACCTCTCACTTCATATTCACACATTCGTACATCAAAATGATTGAACTCATCAATTATATATATCTGCAACATGAGATTTCATCAACTACAGTCAGCCTCAAGAAAACTTAGAAACTTTTTCAAGATCACTATTCTGTTGGCTGAATCCATACACAAACATCAATGCGGACCAAAACCTATGTATTCAAGTCATCACACATGTTGGCCAATACCACTGGATCTCACAAATTACTCAACAAACAACTCCTCCTAATCCGTACAAGGATCAAACACCAAGTCGGCCTATTCTTCACTGGATTGAACTATCTAACCAAAACCCAATACTCAGATGCTTGTAACTTTCAATCCCTTCATCACCGGAGGCTAAAATTTGGATTTAGGTAGCCATGACATCCCTTAACATATCCTTAGATCCGCAACACAATATGATTACCTGTGGAGAAATGCAGACCAAAATGTTGGACCTTGTCATATGCTATGTTCCTATCTATCTGGACTTAGACAAATCTGCAATTTGACTTTCGGTATGATCAAATGATGCAATGCAGATGTGTAAGATAGATTTAGTTGCCATCAATAACAACACCTAACATTCCTAGCAGTGTCTCTTGCCAATAGTTTTTGGTTCCCAAGATCACCAATGGTGCGAGTGAAGAACATACACTTCCTCAACACTAACAAAACCATAAGACACTTCACACAAATTGGTTTGTTTTCTTGTTTAGATGAGTGTAAAATTCAAGTTGTTCTTTTTAGCCCAATGAATGAAGATGAAAGTTGTGTTCTTTTTATCCAAATGAGTGTGAATGCAATTTGTGGTTCTTTTTAACCCAATGAGTATGCTTAAGATTAACAAAGCAATTTCTTACAAAATAACAATGCCAAATGCTTCTAGGCTAATAAAAAACCCTGCAAAGAAGAAGTTAGTAGTTGTGCATAAGTCTTCGATGGTCGAATAAAGTTGCAAACAAGATGTTAGTCAAAAAGACTTAATTTAGGATTAGGTGCCAATCTGTGGGACTGGGTGATGATGCAGAGGGCCAGGTGCTGATTTGCATTTGATGGAGTTTTCCCCTTGCAAAGTGCACTTTCCCTGCAAATCAGAGGGTTAAACTTGCACAAAATGATAGAAGCTCAAAAACCACCGTGAAACACTAAATTTGTCAGAAAGGCATATGAAAGGTTAGTTATATCCTAAGTCTAGACGGGTGCTAATTCAGGAGGCTGGGTGCTAATCTACAATGACAGGTGCTAATCTGAGATAGTCAGCACCTCCCCCTTGTAAAATTGATTTTTCTTGCAAAACAAAGAGCTAAGGTGGCTAGAAAGTTAGTAAAACATCACCTAAAATATCATGCAAAAATAAAATGCTGACTTTGACCTAAAACCTATGAGAAATTAGTGAGTTTACCTTGTTTCTGGATGGGCACTGATTTGCTGGGCTAGGCGTTGATGTGCCAGATAGGCTCTACTCTGCAAAAGTTTAGGCGCTGATCTGACCTGTCACAAAAAAAATATAAAACATGCAAATTTTGTTAGGGTTAAGGTGGTGGGGTCCCATCGAGCATGCCAAAATGTCTGCCTATGAAAATGAGACCTAAAATGGATGCAAATCCAACCTAGAATGCACCCAATCTCAAGTCCAAGGGACCTCAAGATTGGACTAAATCACTACTATGCTTTTATACCTAACTATGCACCCTATCTAAGCACACTAGTGATGATATGTCCTAATAGATGATATACTGAACTAAACTAGTTTGAATTGCACTAAAGCTATGTATGTGAGTACTCAAATTGGCAGAATAACTTTGTATAAAATGACTTGTTCCAAATTGGAGGTGGAGGCCTCAATTTATAGATTTTTGGAGATGGGATTAGAGGGCTAGGATCAATGGTTGAGATTGATTGAGGATCCTCAAGCAAGGAGAATTAGACAAATGGCATGTTTGGATTGGATGAGAATGTTACTCCAAGATTCAAGGGATGATCAATGGATGAGAATACAAGTTTGAATGGATGGATGGCTAGGATTGAGTAGGTGTATGACATGTAAGGACTCATTTACGAAAAGGTAAGGCTTGGACTTTGTGAGGAATTTTAAATTCCATGGAGAGGACAAGTGGAATATAAAATCAGAAGAATAGTGTTCAATAAGTTGCACATAGAATTTTAAATTGGAAGGAATAGTGACACATGGAGTGGGGTGGAAGAAATAGGACAAATGTACTCAATTTGGAAGATTTGCCCATGCTTCCAAAGTACCACTTGTCATGTACATGTGTGTACATTGGATGACAAGTGGACTTCTAGAAACATGGGGGTTTGTAATGATGAATTAATTAAAATTAATTCATGTGCACATGGATTAGAAGAAAATAATTATAATTACAAAAAGTAATCAAAAGTGCACAAAACAGGGAATTAAATAAGTATGGTAATTTATTTAATTTTTGGAATGAACTATAGTAAAAATTATTTAATTTTCAAACTATAGTAGAGAGATTTGATTTTATGATAGGATAAAGGTGCATATCAAATTAATTAAATAATTAAAAATTATTTAATTAATAATTAGATCTGATGAAGTGATGCAGGTGGATTAGGGTTGAAAGTGTGGGTAAATGAAATTGGTTGTGACCATTTTCAGGTGTCTACAATAATAAATGTCATGATCAAGCTTAACATCCATCACTGAAAGTTGTAAAGAATAGTGACTGTATAGACTATGAAGGATCTTTGTTTGAATTTATAATGAGGCAAGTTATGTTTTTGATTCTTGAATCTCAGATCAGGCAGTGTATAGTTGCAACAGGGGGAGAAATTTGACAATGAATATATAGGTTTCATAGAGATCTTGATCTTTCTTTTGCTTAACAACGTTGAACTATGGAATATGGATGCATTCAAGCTAGGGGGAGCTATTGGTACTTTGTCATTTATGTCAAAGGGGTAGAAAGCAATTTGGTTTTGCCATCAATGACAAAGGGGGAGATTGTTGTGTTTTGTCATTGATGTCAAAGGGCTCAGTGTGGTAAGATATGCAAATGTGGTGAGATATGCTCCTATTGAACATGATGGATACTCATGCTCTTGGTGTTCATATTGGTGGATGTTGATCATTGGTGTAATGGTTCATGCTCTTGGTATTCATCATGCTCATGTTGTAGTTCACATCATGCCTAATAAGGTTAGAATAGGTTGTCAAGATCAGATGTGTTGAGGTCAGATGTGATGATATTCATACTATGATTCAATGCTCGACGATCAGGATTTCCAAGTTATGATAGTGGGTTGTGTTTGAGTTGATGTCTTCATTGTGGAGTTCATTTGATGTTCCATTGGTCATCATTGTTATGCTTCAAGATTGTTGAGTTGCTTCAAGATTAGAATGCATGTCTGATGTTCTCAGAGGGTTGTCAAAAAGTGATCAGAGGATCTCAATGTTCAGTCTTCAATCTTCATCATCACAAGGATGTTTGGATCAGGAGTTGTTGCCAAGGATTTATTCATTCTCATCTTCATATTCATGTTGTAATTCATGTGGATCATGTGGTTTAGGGAGTTAGGTTGCTATTGAAATGTCAAGTAGAGTTAAATGTATGGTCATCAAAGTGAGTCATGTGTTTTATTAGCATCTTATGGAGTCTTCACTGAACACAATGAAATCTATATAAACTCCTAAGAGTCCTAGTATCATTTTGACCTAAAGCTTTGTAATTCCCTACATACCTTCATACTGTCTATGTCCTAGATGTTCATAGTGCTTCATTGTGTTAGGGTTTCATATGAGCATTCTTTTACTAAAGTCCTAAAAGTTTTATCACTTAAACTAAGTGTATGGTCATAAGTTGTAGAGTTAAATTATTGATTTCTTTGTCAATCTAATTCTTGTTAAAACTCTGCCCATGTATGTGTTTCAAATTTTTCCTAGAGTTGGTCAAAGATTACGAAGGCATTTTCATCTAAACCTTGTTTACTAGCTATGTTGTAAAACCCTATTCAAAGATCCTAAAACCCTTGTTGTGCTCGTCAGCAACTATATTACTTTTTGTTCTAATCTTGCATTGACCTATCATTGGAGGTTGTAACTTAAAATATTACCCGCTAAAGGGGTCTTGCATTGTGGAGTCCACCGACCCCGCTACCTAAGTGACTGAGCACACAGGTTAACACAAAATCGTTTTAAGCGGCAAATGAAATCAATGATTGAGATTTAAAGTTTTTGGTGCCAGCGAAGAGGAAATTAACATCCAAGTTTCAAATTTGGCTTTGTTCTCTAATAGCCTTTTGGTGACATGGAATTTGATGATTTAATTTCTTACTTGCAGCCCTAACGACCTTATTGCAGGAGTTGAAATGAACAAAAAGGCTAGAGAATTTAATATCTCATTTTGTATGACATGTCAGTTGATGTGAATTGAGGATTTGAGCTCTGTGGAGGCATACCTACACGCTGATGTAAAGAGTGTCAATGTTTTAATGAGTATAAAGATGAAGTGGTTTGCAAAAGGATTGAAACTTTTGCAGAGGGCTTGAGTTTACAGAGATATGACAGAAAGAGAGATAAAAGAGGGTTTGCCGACATCATTATTGCAGAATCACAACAATACAGTGATGACTGATTGAGTTGACAATAACAAAGTATGATGAATGCAAAATTTGGAGATGTTATGTCTAAGGCAAAGTATAAGATAGTTGCAGAGAATATATATATGTATGTGTCTAGAAAAAGACTTGATTGATGTTGTAGATTTAGACTATTCGCAGATTTTGAAAGTGCAGGGGTTTCTATGAATACAGGGGTAGTACTTGTTCATGATAAAGATAGATTATGCTGAGAAGAAGTCGTCTTTGGTATTGATGAAAGTAATGTTGAAGGTGAAAGGAAGCTAGGTGTACAAAAATCGCTTCCTACACTAATCTAATGAGGAAAGTGGAGTGCAAATTCTTTTTATCCTTTATAGTTATAGTGTTATTAACCCAACAATAGAGATATTGCAGAAATACACATACACACAGAAATAAGATAGAAGAGAGAGAGACAAGATATATGTGGGGAAAACCCTTACGGGTGAAAAACCCCACACTCCAAAACACAACTCAAATGTATTCTAGTAAATAATGAAGGTTAGAATACAGTTTTAGAGCCAATGCTCTTACAGGAGTCTTTGACACTCGTATCTGGAGATAATCTAGCAGCATAACAGTACCTGTCAATCACATAATACATCTCCTCTCTGACACACCTATTTATATAGAAGATACAAGGCAAAAATGGCTCTATCTTGAGATGGGCGTCCAACATGGCCTCATGGCCGAAACCCACACCTAAGGACACTTGTCCAACACTGTAGGGTGTTCATGACACTTGTCATATCACCCCATCCCAAAGAGGTCACTTGTTCCCAAGTTGGGCAATGACAGATACTCTTACGGCACTTACGACTGTCATAGAATTCGTCATAGCTGTCATATCTTACAATTGTAAGAGAATCTATCATACACAAGCTAAAAATAGCATATTCTCTTACAACATGTCATAACCCTCCTTAGAGCACCCAAAGATTCCTTCTTCCAAGATGCCCTGTGACACATGTCTTCACTTGTCATAGAATCTTCCATTTATGACTCTTACGCGTCATAGATTTGTCATAGGAATTTGTCATAACTATTTCGGTCAATATTCCCTTACACACTATCCAAGATGCCAACACATGGAAAAATATTCCTACCACTATGTGGGACGCCTATCTCCTCATGTGAGGACAAATTTACATGTTGTCAGCTTCCACGTAGGATGACACATCACCGTTCCAACTCCCACAAGATGACAATAAGGATTTGCATCCTAATTACAATAATAGGCAATAAATAAATAAATACAATGAAATAATACAAGGAATTACCAAGGTTGAGACACCTTAATTCCCAACATTCTCCCACTTGTCGAACACCTTGTAAGAGCCAATGGAAATAATAGGATTTAACTGCTATAGGCCGAGAGGCCCATAGACTCCGAACACCATCTAAACTTCTCTGTGCCCACTGGTTTCATCAATGCATCCGCAACATTCTTCAAAGTGTCTACCTTCTCCAAATTCACCTTCCCATCCTCTACCATGTGATGCAGAGGTAGGAGGACCAAAACTATCCTCAATAACATTAACAAATCAAATAACTAATCCAATTGCTTTGATAAGGTTGAAGAGAACATTAATACATATTTTTCCTCCAATTTTCATGAAGATCCAATGGTAGGGGAGAAGGTTATATTTTTTCCCCAAAACTGCAAATCCTAGGCAGCGTTCAGACCTACCCTCACCAAAATTGCAATATCTCTCACAAAACTTAATGAAATTATACCAAACAAAAATAATTGTAGACTAGAAACACATATCTTTCCATCCATCTATTATATACATCAATGTGAGGCTGTACCAGGCCGTACCATGCATATTTTCAGACTACATTTTCAAAAAATTAAACTCTGCAGACCTACCCTCAATAAAAATGCCATAACTTATTCAAATCTTAATGAAATTTGATGCAACAAAAAGAAATGGAAAGTAGACTCAATAATCTTTCCATTCATACCACATTCTAGTCATATAAAATCTGTACAAATCTGTACCAATCTATGAAACAACAGTTTAACATTCAGAAATGTAGAAACAAGGGTATCTTTTATTGATATCACATCAAAATGTAACAACCCACATTCTCCAAACTTCTCCCCTCCACCTTCACAAATGGATACAAGGCATTTTAAAGGCATTACATCATGACTCCTCACATTCCAACTGATTTCTAACTGCCTATCAATGCCTAGAACCAAAATGACCTTTCATATTCCAAGTTTGCATCATTTACACAAATTTGAACTTAGACCTCTCTTAATGACTTTAATAAAAGGAAAAATGACTTAATTTATCTCATTACATTGTTGAATCATCAAAGTTCAATCAAATTCCTATGAAAGCATCAATTTGTCAAGGTGCTCCTGCACCATACAACCAACCAACAAAGATTTCCAAGTCCCTTGGAAATGTATCTGCAAAACAAAATTATCTTTTCCTGCATCTCTGTCTATCTCTTCATCTTTAGCTTCAGATTTCAAATCTTCACATCAATGGCTAGTGACCAACCAACCAACAAAATCAAACTACCATCAATTTTAGAGCTTCTTCAGGCTCCTACTCCCATCAGTGGAGTACTCTTCAGGCTGCAACATCAAGTGCTTCTTCAGTCAGGTATCCATCTCTCTACTGCTTCACAACACCAACTCACCAAACCATTCATCTCACCCAACAACAGATTCTGGTGATGCACCTACCACTCTCTCCTCAGTGGTTTCTCTCTGCACCCTTATCCAGTCTAATCTTCATTGGAGAATGGTCATGACAGACCTTCTCTTGTCTGCCCTCACACACAACCTCATAAACTTCTTTCTCGCAGCTAGATGGACCAAGCACTTGCAACCAAACAACTTAGCAAACAAATAACAGTCACCAACACAATATTTCCTTCAGTTCTTCACCTGCCTTCTCAGTGACAGGAACAAATACAACACCCAAGTCTTTTGCCAGCTCTGATACCAATTTGATGCAGAGGTAGGAGGACCAAAACTATCCTCAATAACATTAACAAATCAAAGAACTAATCCAATTGCTTTGGTCAGGTTGAAGAGAACATTAATACATATTTTTCCTCTAATTTTCATGAAGATCCAATGGTAGGGGAGAAGGTTATGATTTTTTCCCCAAAACTACAAATCCTAGGCAGCGTTCAGACCTGCCCTCACCAAAATTGCAATATCTCTCACAAAACTTAATGAAATTATACAAAACCAAAATAATTGTAAACTAGAAACAGATATCTTTCCATCCATCTATTATATACATCAATGTGAGGCTGTACCAGGCTGTACCATGCATATTTTTAGACTGTATTTTCAGAAAATTAAACTCTGCAGACCTACCCTTAATAAAAATGCCATAACTTATTCAAATCATAATGAGATTTGATGTAACAAAAAGAAATGGAAAGTAGACTCAATACTCTTTCCAGCCATACCACATTTGGGTCATATAAAATCCGTACAAATCCATACCAATCTTTGAAACAACAGTTTAACATTCAGAAATACAGAAACAAGGGTATCTTTTATTGATATCACATCAAAATGTAACAATACACATTCTCCAACCTTCTCCCCTCCGCCTTCACAAATGGATACAAGGCCTTTTAAAGGCATTACATCATGACTCCTCACATTCCAACTGATTTCTAACTGCCTATCAATGCCTAGAACCAAAATGACCTTTCATATTCCAAGTTTGCATCATTTACACAAATTTGAACTTAGACCTCTCTTAATGACTTTAATAAAAGGAAAAATGACTTAATTTATCTCATTACATTGTTGAATCATCAAAGTTCAATCAAATTCCTATGAAAGCATCAATTTGTCAAGGTGCTCCTGCACCACCATGTCTCGCACGAAGTGAAACTGTACATCAATATGCTTTGTTTTGGCATGGAAAGTTTGATTCTATGCTAGGTAAATCACACTCTGACTGTCACAACAAATCATAATATGTCCTACATCAGTACCAATATCTGAATACAATATCTTAAGCCAAATGGCTTCCTTACAAGCATGAGTTGCTGCCATATACTCAGCTTCTGTCATGGACAAAGCAACCATAGGTTGTTGCGTACTCATCCAACTAATTGCACCACTGAACATAGTGAACACATAAGCACTAGTGGATCTCCTGCTGTCAATGTCACTCACCCAATCAGAATCCATGAATCCATGAATACAAACATAATGCAGAGGTCCTATAACATTACCATGATAGCATATGGAATACTCAGAAGTACCCCTCAAATATCTGAACACTCTCTTAATTGCATCCCAATTTACCCATCCAGGATTAGCCATAAATCGACTGACTCCCATTGCTTAAGCAATGTCTGGTCTTGTGCAGACCATATCATACATCAAACTACCAATAGCACTAGAATAAGGTACTCTACTCATGTCCTCTACCTGACTAGGAGATTTTGGACAATCATTAACAGACAACTTTGTCCCCAAAGAAAAAGGAACACACAATGGTCTACAATCTTCCATGCTGAACCTATCCAACACGGTCTTCACATACTTACTCTTGCTTAACCAAAGTTTTCTATTAGCTCTGTCTCTTCTGATTTCCATTCCCAAAATGTACCTGGCTGCCCCTAAATTTTTCATCTCAAACTGTGCTAACAACTAAGACTTCAAATCAGAAATCATATTCTTACCATTCCCAATTAATAACATATCATCAACATACAATGAAATAATGAGAATGTGATCATTGTCAAATTTGTAATACACACAATGATCTGATTTTGATCTCAGAAATCCAACCAAGAACACAAAGCCATCAAACTTCAAGTACTACATCCTAGGAGACTGCTTCAAACCATACAAAGATTTTTTCAACTTGCAAACCAAATTTTCTTTACCTTTCTCTATGTAATGCTTTGGCTGTGACATGTAAATCTCTTCCTCCAAATCACCATGAAGGAATGTTGTCTTCACATCCATCTGCTCCACCTCTAAGTCATAAGCTACTGCAAGAGATAACAGGAACCGAATAGATGTCAGCTTTACAACAGGAGAGAAAATTTCACCATAGTCAATTCCCTCCACTTGTGAATACCCCTTTGCAACCAATCTGGCCTTGTACTTTTCAACACTGCCATCTGCACCAAATTTATTCTTGAACACCCATTTGCATCTAACAAGTTTCCATCCTTCAGGCAAATGCACCAAGTCCCATGTTTTATTCTTTTCCAAAGAAGCCATCTCATCTTCCATGGCCTCCTTCCAGGAACCTACATCTTTCATGCCCATAGCCTCTGTCACAGTTCTAGGCTCATAAGTGTTAGTAAGCAAGGCAAAAGCACAACTAGAATCAAGCAATGAATAACCAAACCTATCAGGTTGCTTCCTTGTTCGTGTAGACCTCCTCAATGGGTGAGGTTGAGGTTCTGCTTCTTCTTCTAAACTTTCAAAGCTGTTAGAGCTCTCCTCATCATCAGGTCTCACAAGGTCTATCAGTTCAGTCTTCTCAGGGGTAGAAGGAAATTGAACCACATCCTCTTTCTTTTCTGTTTCTTCTAGCTGTAGAACAACAGGAGAAGGTGTTAGCTCTCTGAAGATAACACTTCTGCTATACAACACTTTTTCAGCCACAAGATCCCAAAGCTTGTATCCTTTCACACTGACTCCATAACAAATGAAAATACACTTAAGAGCCTTGTTCTCCAATTTAGACCATTTCTCCCTAGGCACATGTGCATATGCCTCACAACCAAAAACATGAAGATGTTTAACTAAAGTCTTGTTACCAGACCACACCTCCATAGGTGTCTTACCAACAAGAGCTGATGTAGGAGACCTATTTACCAAGTAGCAAGTAGTGTCTACAACTTTAGCCCAAAACTTTTTTTCGAGGCTTGCTCCACTAAGCATACTCCTAGCCCTCTCCATCAATGTCCTGTTCATCCTCTCTGCAACTCCATTTTGCTACGGGGTGTATGGAGTTGTCTTATGTCTTTCAATCCCTTGCTCTTTACAGAACTTATCAAACTCTACCGAACAAAACTCACCACCATTATCAGTTCTTAAACACTTAATCTTTTTACTAGTCTGATTCTCAACAAAAGATTTAAACTCTTTGAACCGACTAAAGGCTTTAGTCTTGCTTCTGAGAAAATAAATCCATGTCCTTCTACTGTAATCATCTATGAAAGATACAAAATATATAGATTTGGAAATCGAAGGAACACTAATAGGACCAAACACATCAGAATGAATAAGATCCAATACACCAGAAGACTTTTGATAACTAAAGTAAAACTGAACAAGATTTTTCTTTCCATGTATGCAATGTTCACAAATTTTAAACTCATGATTACAATCATTTAACCCCTCAATGAGGTTTTTATTTTTCAGGGTTCTAAGACCCTTCTCACCAATGTGGCCAAATCTCATATGCCATAACATAGTCTTTTCAGCAGGAAGCTTAACTTCCAAGGCATGGGCACCCTTGGGTACACAAGATGCACTACCATCAGGATTTGTTACAACAAATTTCTTCACTGCTTGTTCAGATGGTGGGGATGAAGTGACTGCAACTCTTTTCTTTGAGTCAAAAGAGCTATTGCACTGTGAAGTGCATGCATCTAGCTAAAATAGAGTACCTCTCTGAGTACCCTTTGCAAGCACCATAGATCATCTAGTCATCTTGCATCCATCCTTCAAAAGACAACTTGCACACCTGCATCATTCAACATACTTACATAAAGCAAGTTCTGTGCCAAGCCTGGGATGTGCATAACCCCATTGATCCCCTTTACTCATCCATTAGAGAATCGGATTGAGACTCTTCCACGACCAACAATCTTTAGATGAGAATTGTCACACAAGTACACTCTTCCACCATCGAACTCTTCATACTTCATGAACTAGTTTTTATGTGAGGTCATGTGGAATGATGCACTAGAATCTATCAACCATACATCATCATATGCATGGGTGGCTAGGGCTGTGATGAAGGCATCACCATCATCTTGTGACTTGTCAGAATCTGAATTTGAGGCATTCTTCTTCTTCTTTTTCTTTTCCTCTTTGCATTCCTTTCAGAAATGCCTAGTTTTTCTACAGTTCCAACATAGAGCCTTGGACTTTCCAAGAGATTTGGATCTCCCATGGGATTTGGATCTACCCTTCTCAGCTTTCTTGTCCTTCTTTTTCCCTTTCTCCTTGGGTCTTCCACGAACTGCAAGAGCCTCTTTGGCTGCCTTAGAAGACTTTCTCCACATCTCTTAAGATAATAGCAAAGATACCACTTCATCCATTTTTGAAAGTGGATGTGGTGCTCCCAATAGGCATAACAAGATGATCCCATGAGTCCAGCATGGAACAAAGGAAGGTCATACAATGATCCTCTTCCTCTATCTTCACACCAATGGATGTCAATTATGCAACTAACATGTTGAAAGCATTTAGGTGATCTGCAACAGATCCTCCATCCTCCATCCTCAGAGAATACAACTTCTTTCTCAGAAAAAGCTTGTTCACTAGGGATTTGGCCTGATAAACATCACCCGGCTTCTTCCAAAGGTCTTTCGTGGTCTTTTCCTCATGGACATTTAATAGGACAAAATCAGCTAGACTGAGTCTTATGAGACCCTTAGCCTTCCGATCTTTGAGATCCCAATCAGCTTGTGCCATTGTGGTTGGTTTTACACTAGATATGGTTTCCCATAGGTCATGATCAACAAGCATGTCTTCCATCTTAAGTTTCCATAACTTAAAATTTTTGCCATTGAATTTCTCCACCTCTAATCTTCTAGATATGCCTGTCATCTCTTTTCCTGCAACAAGATTATAGAATACTCTGCACAGATTCCCACTCAATCTAAGATCAGCTCAAAAAATCCCTACCCAACAACTAGGACCAAAGGTGATCAAGCTCTAATACCAACTGAAAGGAAGCTAGGTGTGCAGAAATCACTTCCTACGCTAATCTAATGAGGAAAGTGGAGTGTAAATTATTTTTATCCTTTAAAGTTACAGTGTTATTAACCCAACAACATAGATATTGCAGCAATACACATACACACATAAAGAAGATAGAAAAGAGAGAGACAAGATATACATGGGGAAAACCCTTATGGGTGAAAAACCCCACTCCAAAACATAGCTCAAATGTATTCCAGTAAACAATGAAGGTTACAATACAGTTTCAGAGCCAATGCTCTTGCAAGAGTCTTCGACACTCATATCTGGAGACAATCCGAGAACATAACAGTACCTGTCAATCACATAATACATCTCCTCTCCAAAGCACCTGTTTATATAGAAGATACAAGGCAAAAATGACTCTATCTTGAGATGGGCGTCCAACATGGCCTCATGGCCCAAAACCCACGCCTAAGGACACTTGTCCAACACTGTAGGGTGTTCATGACAATTGTCATATCACCCCATCCCAAAGAGGTCACCTATTCCCAAGTTGGGCAATGACAGATACTCTTATGACACTTACGACTATTATAGAATCCGTCATAGCTGTCATATCTTACAGTTGTAAGAGAATCTATCATACATAAGCTAAAAATAGCATATTCTCTTACAACATGTCATAACCCTCCTTGGGGCACCCAAAGATGCCTTCTTCCAAGATGCCCTGTGACACATGTCTTCACTTGTCATAGAATCTTCCATTTACGACTCTTACACATCATAGATTTGTCATAGGAATCTGTCATAACTGTTTCGGTCAATATTCCCTTACACACTATCCAAGATGCCGACACATGGCAAAATATTCCTACCACTAAGTGGGATGCCTATCTCCTCATGTGAGAACAAGTTTACATGTTGTCACCTTCCACGTAGGATGACACATCACCATGCCAACTCCCACAAGATGACAATAAGGATTTGCATCCTAATTACAATAATAAGCAATAAATAAATAAATACAATGAAATAATACAAGGAATTACCAAGGTTGAGATACCTTAATTCCCAACATAAGGTATATTGAGCTACAGTGAATTAGAGTGTCCCTCTGAATGTGTTTTAACCCTTGATGCAATCAGGTTCATGTCAGTGAGACACTATTTTGCCAGTGAGGCTTGCTTGGTTAGTGAGACCTGTTTGTAGCCAGTGAGGCTTGCTTGGTTAGTGAGGCCTATTTGTAGCCAGTGAGGCATTATAGTCAGTGAGACTTTTTAGCCAGTGAGGCATGTTTTTGATTAAGCCAGTGAGACATTTTTAGAGTGGTTTTTTATCCCTATGAGGGTTTTCCACTCATGAAAAACATGTGTTATGGTTTATGTTGTTTATTTTTATGTGTGTACCCTAATGTTTTGCCTTTGAAGTCTTGATCATAATGTTTATAATCATATTTGTGCATATGTATTTGGTAAACCTTTGAAGTCTCTCTCATTCTCTATCCTGTGAGTCAAAAGGTACAAAAGGTTTTAAAAGTTTATAGACCACTGATTCACCCCCCTCTCAGTGGTCCTATACTCCAACACTTTCAACATTTCATCTTATTAGGAATAGGTTACAACATCTCACTAATCACCCTGGTACTTTTAGATCCTGGGTTTCCATTACTTTTTGTCTATTATAAGATGATTATCTCAAGTCTAGGGTTTAGTGCATTGATTAACCTAGGGTTTGATAAAAGGCTTGGTTGAATCACATCTTTCGTTAGCAAATAAGAGAACAAAATCACTAGCTAAGTCCTCTTGCATTTTGAAGTGACTTAGCTCAGTTTTGCCCTTGAATGTTATAGTGAAAGGAGGGTTTGATCTAGTCTACTCACATACATTCACTCATCTCCCTTTGAATACTTAACATTTTGGTTGTGAGAGTTGATGATTAACTCGAAACACCAGAATCTTCTACAAGCCAAAGATTAACCTTCTACAGAGAAAAAAAGCACAAGAGAGGAATTTGCACAATAAATGGATGTAATTAATGAAAAAAGATTAATGAATTACATGTGAGAACTTGCTTGTATCTTTATAAGTTAGAGAAAACCCTAATATGACATAAGAATAACCCAAGACTAAAATTAGCCCTAAGTAAACTTAATTAAATGTAATTAAATATATAATTACACCAACACCCCCCCTTAAGTGCAACTTAGGGAGAAATGAAAAACATGAAACTAATGCAAGAATGGGTCCCAACTACAAGGCCATGTTAGGTACCCATGAACAACAAGAATCTCTCATAAGGTGGAGAAAAGGAGAAAAACCCAGTGGGAAAAAACCCCTCTCCAAAAGTGAGAAAAAACATGCAAAAAACATGTAGAAGTGATGGAAGAAGGGCTCCAACTAATACCCCCTAGAACTAAATCCATCACAAGAATACAATCATGAGCCCCCATAAGAGGGAAAGATAGAGGCAATGAAATCCTACAACATTGTAGAATCTCTAGAAGTAGAAGAGGATGCTTGAACATGAATGCAAAAGCCAATCCACTTATGGCAAATCACATTTCTTCCCTTAGAAAGAAATATGACAACCCGTGAATACTGAAGAACCTGTGAAGTAGGTGGCCTCAAGATGAATGGCTCTGAAGACTGGATGAATGTCCACATGCCAAAATCTGAAGACGCCACAACAAAGTCAGGAACAACCTGCTGAATCCATGAAGGTGACAACTAAAGACAAAATGGAAGGTCTGAATCAAGTGTCTCCAAAGATAGATTATGACTGACAACAACAGTGCCATGACTGTTAACAAAGAGGGTCTGCAAGCCCTCAATAGTATCATCATCCTGCTCAAGGAAGCATCAATCTCAACAGAAACAAGATGTGGAGGAGAAGAATGAAGGGCACCATGATGTAAAAATAAATCAGTAGCAAGAATACCAAGATTCAAATACCCAAACTTCTTCTCAGAAGTAATATTCACACAAGAAGGGTGATCTATAGTGAAACGATTAGAACCATCATTAGGAGAAAAATTAGCAAAAGTGTATAACCGAGATGCATGGTCAACCACCCCAGTAGCAATAATCTATGTGGTCTCCAAATCTCTAATGATAACTAGATTAGGTGTGAATTCTACTATTTTCCCTGCACCACTATGAGTAATCTGATAGATGGAAAGTAGATTATGTGATAAGGAAGGCACACACAATACATCATGAAAAGTACCCTCTCCAATATCAATAGATCCCTTTCCTATCACCTTCATGTAATTATTATTACCCATCAAGATTGGTGGCATATCACAAGGCTCAAAAGTAGAAAACATAGACAAAGAGGAAGCCATGTGATGAGAGGCTCATGAATCAATAAGCCATTTACCTGATCCATGAGATGTAGTTGCACAAAGTGCCTTACCTTTGTATTTGTCAGCTCCATTAGCAATACCTGCATGTCCTGTCTCAGTAGATCCTAACTATTGTGATGAAGGAGTAGGAGATGATGAACTAGAAATCAAAGCTGAAGGAGAACTAACACTGATTTTCTAAACACGATTCTTTAGCTCATCTATCTGTTTGCGGTAGCAAACAGTATCATCATGCCCATGTTTCTTCCAATGGATACATGTGGGTATCTCCTTGGATCTCTCCTTTTTGCTAGATGAAGATGAACCAGGAGGTGCATGTGAACTTGACTCCTTGGCTTGCTCTTGATGTTTAGGTTTTTGTTTATTTTCCTTACTACTTGAAGCCTTTTCATCTTTGGTGCCTTGACTTACAAGAAGTGCCTTAGGCTTTGTAGACTTCAATGTGCCCATCTAAACTAATTTTGCCTACTCCTTGGTGAGTGATGTAGCAAAATCATCAAGTGAAGGAATTTTGAATTTAGTTCCAAGAGCATCCATGGTAGCATAGAATGTGGAGACAAAAACAAAATAATTTGAACCAAGCTTAGCAAGTATGGAGAGAATCAACTGGGTGTCCTCTTTCTGAATACTGCACTGTTTGAGCTGCAATCTAAGGGGTTTGAGTTTGGTGAAGAAGTCCTAGATGCTATCAAAATCTATAGGATTCAGACCAATAAGCTCATTCTCCAACTGAAAACTCCTTAAAGTATCAAACAAAAGCTCTAATTGGGCCCATACTTCATTTGGTGTTGTGCAAGAATCAACATGGAAGAGTAGATTAGGTGAAATCAATTGACATAAAGTACCAAAGGCCTCATCACACCTGTTAAACCATTTCCTCTTTTCAATAGCCCCTGTAGGTTTAGTTTCTAAGCCCATAGTCACTCTGTATAACCCCAATTTCTTCAGATGGATCTCTATTTCTTTCTTCCATCCATGATAATTGTATGGGGTAAGTGGATAAATTTTGGGTTGATCCATGATGTGTGAATAGAAAAAAGATGGAAAAAAACAATATACTCCTCACAATGCAAGAATATTCCCCCTTTGTTAAAAAAAATTGGCCACTTGCATGCACTTTTTCTAAAAAACTTAGAAAAAAGATATGACTTCAAGAAAAAAATCAGGTAACTGATGAATTTTTCTAGGAAAACTAAGTGAACCACAACGTAGATCACAGAAATAGCTTTCCGATGCCTATTCATTTGCAAAATTTGGACACTGTATGCCCAAGTTATGGTTATTTTTCAAAAACTGCTCCTTTAAGGCAAAATAACCCCCTTAGAGCATTGTAGTGGTGGCTGATGGGCGGTGGTGACAATGTTGGGTTGTTGGGGTGGCAGACTTGGGCGGCTCCGCTATTGGGTAGAGGAACTTGGTGGAGTGGCGAGTGCTGGTGGCTGGGCCGTGTGGGCGGTGGATTAGGGTGGTGCCACTGGAGATGGCCATGGACTTGTCTGTGGACAAAACAAAGGGTCCACGGGTAGATCCGGCTTGTGGGCCCAAAACTTTATTTTTTAATTTTTTTTTTAAATTTTTGTACAGTGGCCGTACGACCTTGTAACAATTTTTTTTTGCCTTTTGTTGCTCCTGAGGTGAAATTGGACAAATTGACAGGTGTTCCTAGGGTTTTTGACCCTTCTAAACATGTTGGTGACGATAATTTTGGTAAAAATGCTCTGAAATTGCTGCTCCCCTCTGGATCTGACAAAAAGCACTCTTGAAACCTTCATAAATCTGGCCTCATGAGACCAAATTCAACCAAACAAGAGACAAATCTGCCTTTTTCAGCTACTTTAGAGATGATGAGAATGATGATTTTACTCAAAAAAGCACCCAACAAAAGACTCTATACAAATTTTTCCTAGATTTGAGAAGGAGGTTGTAGATCTGCTTTGATACCATGTGAGGTTGATCATCAACTCTCACATGGTATCAGAGCTATTTGTGCCTTACATGGATCCTAGTGATGCTTGGTACTTTAAAACCTATATGGATGTAGGGGAATATGGATTTGGATTGAATACTATTTGTCTTGACCCTCTTAATGATTATCCAAGGAATGCCTAATACATTGATGCAGAGCACACAGTGGAAGCACTTCAAAATAGGGTGAATACCCATCTAACCCACAATACAGAGGGTATAATGCTCAAACTCCTTTAAATCCCCTTCTCAAGGTCCAAACAACACTGAACCACCCACGTTCTTCACTATTGGCAAGACCATATACTATCGGCCAACCCAAATACTTTTCCTCCGACGCACCGATCATACCGATGGAACCTTCAAACCGCCTTCGTCAGCGTGACCTTTACCATCGGCGGACACCTCTAACCTCCTACCAATACATCGATGGACACCTTCAAACTCAATTGTCGGTGTGACTTGGATCATCAGCGAGCACTTTGTTTGTCCTACTAATATACCGATACACATTGACTTCGGTGTGACCCTGGCCATTGGTGAACACTTGCGATCCTTGGCTGATGCACCGATGGACTTCAACTCAATACGTCGATACGTTATGTTGCCTTTGGCAAGACTAACCACTATCGGTGAAGCCCTGACCAGATCTTTCGATACACCGTTTCCTCCTGACACTTCGGTGAGACTAAAGCAACTCTTCACCGATGCACCTACTGTCGGTATAACACCATTGATCGATGTGACTTCTACAAGTTTCCCTGAGGGGCTGTCTTACATCGATGACACTTCAACTGAACAAATTACTACAGAAACAACCAAAATTCAACAGAATAGAAAACACTCTACTCCTAAGGAAGTCATTCCACTGATTTTGAAGAAATCTCAACCAGTGGAATGCTTCCTAACTACATTCCGTGCAACAGAACCTTACTCAAAACAAAATTTCTTATTCCTCAGAAAATACACATACAAATCAATTTTCTCTGTTTGTGCCTCACTTTCTCTCCCTGTCTGTGTCTCGTTAACTAACACAGACTGACTATATAGACTCTCATATCGACAGTTACACAAGATGGAAGGCGAACCACCCTATAACCACCTTTGCCATTTGATTACAATCTTTTTAGTTCGGTTACAATCTTGTATGACACGTATACAGACTTAGTTTTATACCGCTACTTGGCTAAGCATGATTTAATATAGCGCTAAGGCCTTACAACATGACACTTTGGATAGAATAGAATATGCATGGAATCCTCTAGATTCTCAAGTCTCGAGGTGCTCCTAGACCATACATGAATGGAGTGTTTTCTAGTGCAGATGGCAAACCTTATGTAAGGCCTAACATGGTTTGCATATTTGAAAGATATGCTGGGGATATTTCTTGGCATCACACGGAATGCCCAATCTTAGGCATGGAGATTAAAGAATCAAGACCAAAGGTGACATTGGTAGTTCGCATATCAGTATCTGTTGCAAATTATGATTATATTGTGGATTCAGAATTTTAGACTGATGGTCTTATTCGAATCAAGGTTGGACTAAGTGGAATTCTGATGGTCAAGGGAACAAAATATGAGAATGTGAACCAGATTGACTGTAATACTGAACTCCATGGAACTTTACTTACATAAAATGTGATTGGTGTCATCCATGACCATTATGTTACATTCCACTTAGACATGGATATTGATGGCATAGACAACTCCTTTGTTGAGGTCAAGATGGCCAGGAAAACAATGGAGAATGGACCAACTCCATGAAAAAGTTTCTAGACAATAGAGAGACACATTGCCCAAACAGAGAAGGATGCCCAAATTTAGTTGAGCCTCTACAATGAATCTAAGTTTCATATGATTAATCCATCAAGGAAGACAAAGGTTGGCAATCCAAGAGGATACAAACTTTTCCTTGGGGGCATAGCTGCAAGCTTGCTTGATCATAATGATCCTCCACAACTTCGAGGGGCCTTCACCAACAGCCAGATATGGGTCACTCCATACAATCGAAGTGAACAGTGGGTCGATGGGTTGTATACATATCAAAGCAAAGGAGATGACACATTGGTTGTATGGTCTAACAAGGACCACCCAGTTGAGAAAAAAGACATTGTGCTTTGGTACACATTGGGCTTCAATCATTTTCCTTACCAAGAGGACTACCCAATCATGCCAACAATATCATCTAGCTTTGATCTCAAACCAGTAAATTTCTTTGAAAGCAATCTTATCCCAAGGACTGCACCAATGACTAAGAAAGATCTCCCAATGTGTGCCACTTCAGCTTAATGAACATCTGCACCATTCCAACATGTTCTCAAAATTACTTACCAGTTGAAATTAGCCCTAAGTAAACTTAATAAAGTGTAATTAAATATTTAATTACACCAACATTAGTGAACCTATGTTTTAAAGAATTTGCATCTTGCTAAGTGTTGAAATTAGTTCTTGCATTAATTCATATCATACTTATCATTCTTCATTGAAAAATCTTGCATACATTTGAAAAAATTGAAAAAAATAAGCATTCTAGGCTTGCATAAAGGCATAGTTTTGCATTATTTTCATTGCATACCATTGGAAACATTTGACAATCTGATTTATACTTCAGATCTGAGAGAAATTATAGCAATTAATCATTCCATGATATCACACCTTGCATTTGCATATCTCATTTGCTAGGGTTTGTAGTCAAAATCTTATTTCAGATTTTGCTACTCTCTTTAAACACTCATTAAAATCTGATTCTGAGTTGTAGTGTTGCTTCATGGTGTGTTCATGCATTTAAAATTCAAAATTTGCAATTACATAGTGTGTATTTCAACATTAAGGGTTTTACACACTTTCATCACACTTCTTTAACCAAATTTTTAAATCAGTCATCTTGCCTTGTTGTGTAGCACTATTTACATCATACTTACTTTGTTTGTAGTGAAATTAGTGTGTTTTTTATTTTCAAAAACCTGATTCCTCAAACTAGTGCTTTGGTGTAAAACAGTCTCACATACATGGCCTCTCATCAAAACAAGGGTGGTATGGTCCCTCCTCGAGTTTATAGGAAGAGGAAGACTATTGAACCTGAAATAACATTTACACCACATGATAAAACAATTGGAGACATTGAGGGACCTCTTTACATTACCACACGTATAAAGGGAAACCCTACAAGAGGAGTCCTTATTAATCCAAATTGTATAATGAATGTGATTACTGAAGAGTTCCTCTACATGCATGATTTGATACAAGAATCTTATGAACCCACACATATGATGGTCAAGACACATAATAGAGATTTCCTCCCAGCTATTGGGAAGGTTACATTATTGATTAAAGTAGTTGAGAAAGCTTTGGAACAATCATTTGATATCATTCCTACCTTCGACCTGTTTCGTGTGAAACTAGGCCATCCATGGCTCAAATCCATGAAAGCGCTCCCCTCTACAATTCATAAATGTTTAAAATTTCCTCACCAAGGGAGAGTGCATGTTGTCCACCACAATAGATGGAATCCTATGGTTACTCGTGGAAATTTCATCCTAGACTACTTTTGGCCATAGCCTATCGAGTCTGCTCAACCAAGAGAAGATCAATTCTTCCTGGCATACCAAAGATACAAGGAAAATTTAATAACAAAATTGGCTGGACCTCCTATTGACCAAGTAGAAAGTGAAGAGCAGCCCAAATTGAAAGAACTCCCTTGACCATCAGATAAAAGAGTCTTTGCCGAGGTTCCTCCTCTGCCATCCTTACAAGGATTGGGAGATACCCATAAAGAACAAAATAGTTTATCCAAGAAGATCAATTTTGTACCAATTTCCTCCTTTGAGATGTCAAAGACTGTGGAAAACCATGAGAATCATTTTGCAAACATCACTAATAAAACATGAAGGAATAGGCAAGCAAGAGAAAGAAAGAGGAAGAGACAAACCTTAGCTCGATAAGCAACACCTCAACAAGAAAACATTCCACCAACTACTATTGAATCAAACAAGGAAGATCTAAAGGTTGAAGAGTTAAAGGACAATGATTCAAGTTGGGCAATAGTCCCTTATATACCTATTTCCTCTCACATTCGAGATTGGGAGGAAGATTATTTGCTTGATGACAACCGCTAGTTCGGTTATGTAACAGGTAAGTATTTCTAAACCCATTTTAGCTACCTTTGATGTAGCACCTCTTTGAGTTACTTGCTTATGTGGCCTTCTCCTCTGTGTTGTGTTCCCCTGTGTTGTGTTAAATATTGTTTAGGTCTCTTTGGATGACCCTTGATACTTTTGTAAGGTAAAGGATATAAGGATACCGCCTCTGTTGTGACCATTCTTCTATTTGTTTTTCTATTCCTCTACTTTCCTCTCCTCTATTTTATTGTTGTGTGTTGTGCCTTGGGGACATAACATTGTGGAGGATGTCTTGGGGGAATCTTCCCAAGTTGTAAACCCAAGTCACTCTTGTCTCTCTCATTTTATTGTTTAACTTCTTCAGTGACTCTACTAGTCGGTGGATGATGAAAATAAACAAATACTGACAAAGACCATGTGTCCCTTCAACAAGAAATTAAAAATGGACCTAGTCCATATATGAAGATGGGGTTGATATATATTACTGACGCTTGACTAGTAGAATCACTCCATGTTGTGATATTTGTTGTAACAAACTTTTGCAATACTCTAAATCTACTTCTATGCACTTTGGATTGTTTTGTATCTCACCTTGTTGCTACACTTGGTCCTGAGATACCTGCAGTATAACTTCACGGCTATACTTGGTTCCAAAACCGCAAGTGTATCCTTGGTCTATTATGTGCTATGATTTCTGCATAGCTTTCATGAATTGATTTGGTTAGTATCTTAGAGTAAGATTTTCTAACCAAAGCTTATATCTTGTTGATTATGTTAGAAAATTATATCGATGTGTTTGTGGGAACATTTGACGATCGTGGAACATGTCACTTTGGAGCATGGTCTTTGTGAATGCTCTTGTTCCCTTGCTTGTTTTCACTTTACCTTAATGTGCTTGATACCGACAAGCGGGATCAACCACCTTAAGGTGGGGGCATATATAATGGTATCTGATTGATTACTTTTACACCAACAAAGCGTGTTTGTAAGCCATCATTGCGAGGCAGGATGGTGTATCTCTTGAGCTAGTGCACATCCTTTTAAGCAAAATCCCTCATCATGAGGTGGGATGGCGTATCTCTTGAGCTAGTGCACATCCTTTTAAACAAAGCCCTTCTGCAAAAGGTGGGATGGTGTATCTCTTGAGATAGTGTACATCCTTTTAAACAAAGTTCTCATTACAAGGCGGGGTTGGATCTTGAGTCATTCACCCTTAGGCATGTCTTTGGTAGTTGTGGTAGCATATCTCAATCGTCAGGTGTGTTTGGCATGTTTTAGATAGTGGAGTGTAGAGATGAGCTCCTTCCTATTGCCTGTGTTTGCCGTGTATAAGACGTATAGAGTGTCGATGACATACTATGCAACACTCATGTATTATGTATGTCCTCCATGTGTTTTATGTGTCTTCCTTGCATGTCTTGCATGTTTGTGGCATGGTCTAAAGATGTGTGGCGATGAGCCCCTCCATGCTGTATGTATTTTTTTTTACTTTAGTTAGCATTATATATAGATAAGCAATTGCTTAATCATGTCTTCTCTTCATGTATTGCATGACTGTGCTCATGTCTTCTCTGTGTATTGCATGCTTTCACTATCTTCTCCATGTATTGTGTGCTTCCTTACTGTATTCACTGTGTCTTATGTGAATATTCAGTGTTTTCTTATGTTTGCCTAAGTTTGGGAGCTAGAAATAGTCCTTCAAGCTTCAGGTGTGCCTTCATTCTAGTGTTTGATGTGTTTTGATATGCTTCAACCATACTTTAATGCATGTACTAAATCATAGGATCACACACATTAAAGTGGGGGCTAAATGTTATGGAGTAAAAAGTGGACACATGCCTTTTTACCTCCTAGTTTAGCTCATAGGTCCCCGTGTTTACACTCTACAAGAAAAAATATTCATCCTGATGAGAAATCCCTTGAAACCCATGTCAAATGGGAACTAGGGGCCCATTTAATGCTTAGGTCGAGACCAAAAAGGCACCTTGGGACTTAAACACCCATGGCCAAGTCCACCCTGATTGGTCAGGGTAATATCAAATATATGTTGGCATAGGACTCTTAAATGGGTCCTCCCTTGTCAACTCTTTCAATTAATTTATGAATGTTTAATGGGATAGCATATATAAACAAGTGTTTGACTTCATTTTGAGTTAAGTTTATGATAGCAAGGTTATGACATTGAGCAAAAGAGCATTCAAGGCATTCATCGTGTTATTGTTGCAGATTCAGAATCATCATCAACATCCTTGTGAGTTGAATAACCTTCATCCTCCTAAGGACTTCACCACCAAGGTGACATCATTATGTTTGGATCATTTCATCATCATTTGGATTATCTTTAGCCTCTATCCTACAAGGACATGCTCTCTCTTAAACAACGGTGTTGGGAAAGCTTGAATACTAACTTGGGATTTGACTGAGGCAAATCCCTAAACACCACAACCCCTAAACCCCTTTTTTTCTTGTGTGTAGGTTACAAGTGCAGGAATTGCTGAAGTGAAGGTATAGGGAGGTTGCTAAGGGATAAAGAATCAAGATCTAAAAATAGAGTTCAGAAATTCATCCATAGTAGACTTGGGCACTAGCCCTAGTGTCCAATAGCTAAAACAGACCCTATATACAACATCAGGGCATCATTTACGACATTTTTCAAGTTTGGAGCATTCATAGATCAAGATTTTCTAGACACAGGCGCTAGGCTCAGAGTCTTCTAACATTTCAACTTCTGAGGAATAGGTTATGACATCTCATTGATCACCCTGATACTTTCAGATCCTAGTTTTCCATTGTTGTTTGTTTGTTATAAGCTGATTAACTCAAGTCTAGGGTTTAGTGCATTGATTGGCCTAGGGTTTGATAAAAGGCTTGGTTGAATCACATCTTTCCCTAGCAAACAAGAGAACAAAATCAATAGCTAAGTCCTCTTGCATGTTGAAGTGACTTAGCTCAGTTTTGTCCTTGAATGTTATAATGAAAGGAGGGTTTGATCTAGTGTACTCACATACATTCACTCATCTCCCTTTTAATACTTAACGAATTTAAAATAATTTTATTATTTAAATTATTTGTCTCACATATCCTCATCCTCAACCACTTGCCACTTTCATTAAATGAGTGTCTCCAACATTAAATTAACCTTTTCATCCTAGTCATTCACATCATACGACATCTTTTAATCCTAGCCATCCACATAAGGAATCATCTAGAAACTTCCCATCCTTATCTTTATCATTAAATTATTTTATTTTTCCATCCTAGGCTGACATATCCTTACCTCCTATAAATCAAGCCTCAACCAAGTCATTTACATCCATCACCATATGCAAAGTTATGCTGCCAAAATTATGAGCAACCAACATATCATACTATCAATCAATATCTATCATAGAGAACATAGTTAGTAAGGTTAGGGTGCACTCTACTCCATTCTATCAAGGAGATTGAATTTGTGCAAGGTTGAAGGGTATTTCTTGCAATTTTTTAATCTTTTACATTATTTCCTTGCATTATTTTCAAGTCTTCAATAGCTGGTGATGGTAGATTGGGATCCTCATGCGGCGCCAGAGGATGTTGGGACCACTACAGGGTATAGGGTTTATTAGCGGAAACATATGCCATAGAGGTTTTTGACACCTAGGTGACGTGATATGGTCGAGAGGATGAGGGCAACATTGGAGGAGGTTCGACAGAGGAGATAGGGGAGAGGAGCAGTGAAAACCATAGGAGGAGGGAGAGGAGGAGATGAGGGAGGTGGGGATGGGGGTGGTGGTAGTGAATATGGAGGGGGAGGTGGTGGAAAAGAGGGAGGAGGAGGAGGAAGAGGTGGATGCAGGGGCGAAGGACCCAGAGGCCAAGGTGGATAGAGGAGAGGTCATGGGAGGAGAGAGGGAGAGGAAAAGGTAGAGGAGGTCCTCATGGAGGAGATAGTGGAGAGGGGGAGGTCAAGGGGGAGGGGGAGGAGGATATGGATGTTAATGTAGGGGGAAATTCTCTAGTATAGGGTTCTCCTCAAGGATAGTAGGAGGGGATAGATGATAGGATTAGTGCCTTGGATCTACAACTAGACACAACTTGGAGTGAGTGTGATGCAGTGATAGAGCAAGATCACCTCTAGGAGGAGAGGGATAATATGCAGGGGAGCGGGATTCGTTGAGGGTGGATAGAGACAGATTGATCATAGATCTAGATGCCTTGAGGGTGGAGAGGGATAAATACCATGATGATGTAGTATGACTGAGGCAGGAGAGGGATACTTCTAGAGAGCTATTGTGGCCAGGGGGATGGTGAGGGTGTTTGATCAGATGGCAGCTACATAGAGAGAGGCCACATCAGTAGTGAGGGATGCGACCTACTAGCGAAAAACTATTATGGGGCCATGCTAGAAACACAAAGGGTACCAAACTATGTAGCACCTGTTGGCAAGAGACACTATATGGATTCATGGTTGTTGTCATTGATGGCAACAAAGGTTATCCCACATATCCGCAAGTCATGGTGTGTCCCTACCGGAAGTCAGAATAAAGATTGTTGTGGTCCGGTGAACAAGAACAGAGCATGTGGCAAGGTCCGATAGATTGGTCCGGATCTCTCAGAGGAAGTATCTTGGTGCAGTGCGGATTTGGGGAAGTCAAGAGGACTACCTTGAGTGGTATATTCCAAGGATTTAGCCTCCAGTGATGGACAAGGAAAAAGATATGAATAGTTGAGTACCGGATTCCTGAGAGACAGTGAAAACAGAGGAAGAACTGACTGACATAGTATCAGACTACTTTCCGGATGTGTTACTGTTGATGATAAAGGTTGTGAAGGCATGAATCATGTTTGGCCGACATGATTAATGATATCTACAAGTATATGCTTGATCCGCATTGCATGGTGAGCAAGGATTCAGCCGACAGAATAGAGTTTGTAAGAAACTAGACTGTTCCGGATGCCGACTAGAAAGGTGATGAAATTACTTGTGCGGATATATATAAGGGATGGATTTAGTTGTGAAGGGTGTGAATGTATCAAGATATATGCGAATAAGTGCAGAACAGAGCAGAAGTAGCAAGAAAGATCCGGTATGTGAAAGGATAGCAGAATAAAGAACAGAGGAAAGATGAAGTGCAGCAGATCAGTGTACTGAGCCTAACCGGAACTGAACTCCAGCATATGCAGATGCTTCCAATCAGTTCAAGACTGTGATTTTTATCACTTTGTAGACAGTGTGTCTCCTTGTAGGCAGTGGGCCTCTTTGTGAGCAGTGTGCTCGGGCAGTGAGCCCTAATTGGCAAGTGCCATTTTGTAATTTCCTATTCTTCTAACAGAGAATAATTTTTGGGTTAATCACCCCGTGGTTTTCTCCCTTAACAGGGTTTCCACGTCAAAAATACTGTGTCATGTGTTTCTTATTTCATGGTAATGTTTTGTGTTTGATTCAATGCTGCATTAATTAATAAGAAAGTTCAAAAAGGGAAATAATTAGGATAACTGATTCACCCCCCCCTCTCAGTTATCAACAATTGGTATCAGAGCTAAGTTCCTCCTAATAGAGCCTAACAGCTTGAGGAAGATCCGGGAGTTCAAATGGATGCATATGGTTTAAGGGAGCAACTCAAGACTGCCCTTGAGGATCTTGAACAGTCAAATTCTGAAGTCAATGAATTAAAGGAAAGACTTAAATAGGCTGATGAATTCATGAGAGAATTAAAAGACAAATTAAGTCTCTCTATGAAAAAGAGAAAGGAGCTGCTCCAACAATTGGCAAGACAAAGTGATGAAAGCAATACAAATGAAGAATTAACTGAGCAAACCAAGTTATGTGAAAAGTTATCAAAAGAAGTCATTATGTTAAGACATGAAATGGAATCAGGAACTATAAAGTTTACTCAAGAGATTGAAGAAAAAAGAAAGGCTGAAGACAATCTAAGACAATCTCTTAAAGAAAAATCAGAAGAATGCCACCAGATGGACAGGATTATCATACATCTTGAATCTGATCTTGAAGATGCCAAAGATAATGAAGAAAAACTTGAGGATCAAATTGCCTCTCTCAAAAGAGACCTTCAAACAACAAATGAATATAAAGAGAAATTCAAGATAAGTTCTGCTCAACTTGAAGTTCTTCTTGGAAGTCAAAAGAGGACAGATGACAAGTATGGTTTGGGATATGAGAAAGGAGAAAGCTCCAGATCTGGTCAAAAGAATTTTGGATCAGAAAATCCAAGGAGTAGGCCTAGAAGACCTCCGGTAAGACAGCCCAATGCTCAAAGATATCCATCTTTCAATGGATATTGCCACAGCTGCAACCACTTTGGTCACAAAGCTAATCAGTGCAGAAAGAGAATGAATCAGATTAATTCATCCTTCTCCAGACAGTGCTTCAACTGCAAAAGGTATGGACACAAATCCCATGAATGCAGAAAGATGCAAGTAAACAAATCATTCAAAGGTAGATGCTTTACATGCAATAGAGTAGGTCATATGGCTAATCAATGCAGATCAAGAGGATATCAGTGAAATATGCAAAGAAATGTTATTTGCCAAATCTGTAATAGGTCCGGTCATAGTGCTAAAGTCTGCAGAAGCAAGAATCAGGACAAAAGAGGTCCGGTGTATAATCAGAATCAGGACAAGGGTAAACAAAAGATGAATGCGGATGAAGTTAGGAATCAGATGAGCAAGATTTGGGTGAAGAAAAGTTCAGAGAATGTAGAGGTTGGATCCGCACCAGACTCTGGTGCTGATATTTCTTCCAGAAATTAAAAAGTGAGCTCTGGCTCAGGGGGAGACTCAAAGAAAATCCTGTTCCCCCAGCCAATCAAGTGGTGCCGGATGTGGCACAAGATGCGGAGTAAAGGGTTTAAAGATATAAGTCTTGAGATGATCCAGATAAGATTTCAGAGGTCCGCATGGAGTTATGAAGAAGATGTGATCGATCAAGTAAGACCTGTTCCGGGAGATGCTCCGGTATGACAGAGGATTACAAAAAGGTCAGGAGAGATCCGGAAGTGCACTATCTTATTCTGCGGATTGGACAGAGTGTTTGGGATGTTCTTGTAATGTGTCATCTCAATTTATTCATGATTGAAAGATCCGCATGATGTTCATAGATCAGGACTGATCCAGGATACTCCAAGCTATCCGGACAAGACAAACCGGAATAATATAGGTGAAGCATTTATTGCAAATAGATATTAGGGTTTGCGGAGAAATATAAGGGATTTCTCAAAAATCATTTGCTCATTCTGCACTCAAGAAGAAGTGAAAAGTGGAGCTCTGCAACAAGATTCTTCAAGCACACCAAAGATCTCCTGCCGAAGTCATTGCATAAAGAAATCAATCCAACCACTCTGTGCTAACCGAAGGCGCATAAGGTATTCTCCGTTTTCATTATCTCACTGCAAATCTTTGAAGAATGGCTACTCCAAATATAGTTAAGATCTCTGATAGACCTCGCCCCACATTCAAGAAACATCCTTACAAATCATTGGAGGTAGATCCACTAGGAGCCTTCTCTAGTGTTCCTCATGGTGTATTGCATACGGAAGATATTAGGGTTTACATCCATGCGAATCTTGAAGACTTTGGAGAATCAAAATTGATGGATATCTATCACAAACAATTGATAGATGACTCCTTTGAGATCAAACCTCAGTACAAAGCCATCCGGGACAAACACTTTGCACAGTGCATTCATTTCCCCTGTTTTGAAGAAGATGAATGGGTCCGGTATGTACTAAGCAGAGTACATGACAACTTCCTATGGTTGAACAAGCCCTTCAAGATCACCAAGGATGCAATTAGGGCTGTAACTGGTCTGCACTCATCCGGTGGATTACCTGTTCTCAAGTCTGTCAAAAATTAGACAGTTAGTGATGCAACCGGATCCATGTTTGACAAGAGAGCTATGACAGTTGATGACATCACTGAACTGGATGTCAAATTTGCAGCTATGATAATTGGTTACAAAATCTATCACTCCATTAGGGAAAATTCAGTACTGGGAACTGCAATCTACACAGCTTATCAAATGTTAAAGGAGAATGCAGACTATGACTTGTGTGAGCTTCTGGTGAACCAACTCTTTGAAAATCTGCAAAAGATCAAGAAGGACAAGAAAAACTCCTTCAAGTATGGCAATCTGATCCTTTGTCTCTTCTTTTACTACATGAATGAGCTTCCCGGATCCAGTGGATGCATATGGTAGAATGACAGACCGGTTGCCATCCAAATCAGAGACTATTTGCATGGACTTGGGGATGCTAAAGCAAGAAATACAGCTCTATGGGGATACTTCAAGAACTTCCAAAGCATGATGCATGCAAGAGAAAGAATACCCCAATCCCTTGTTGAAAAGTACAAAGACACAGTATGCTTCATGGTAGAAACAGATCAGTGTCTAATGGAGGCAGTAGAACCAAGAACTGTATGGATCATGCCCATGGGGTATGAAGTGGATGAACAAATAGTGGAGCTGCATGTTCAACACATGCTAAGTCAGCCCAAAGATCCAAAGGCAGAAAGGTTTGGAACCTTTGAGGAACTGAGTGTAAAGATACATGTAGAACTCAGGGAACCGGAGATAAAGAGGAAGGTAAGAAAAGAAGTTGAGCATATTGCTCAAGGCCTAGGCATCTCAAAAGAGGCACTTGATGCCAACCGGGAAAAGAGGAGGAAGACTGAGGAAGAAGAGAAAAGTAAAGAAAGTGTTCCGGTTGAAACTCCCACCCAGACCAGATCATCAAAAAGATCTGCACCTCCCACAACCAAAAGTTCAAAACCAAAAGTCCAGGCATCCGGTAAAAGATCCAAGACAAAAGCCACAAGGGCTTATGAAAGCCAAAAGGATGAAGAGGAAACAGAGTCAGATGAGGGAGTAAAAGAAATTAAGAAGCAGAAGAAGAAAGGATCCGGTAAACCCTCCACAGGCCAAGACAAGGATGAAATGGCAGAGGTATCTGTTGAAAAGCCCACTTTGTCTCTAGAGAGTGTAATCAAGTCGGTCACGGTGGATGGAAACCTTCAACCAATGACTGAATTTTATGATGACTACAATGAGGCTAACCAAAAGATTCTGCAGGAAGCCACAATCAAATATCTGAACATATACAATAAGGCTTTCATTGAGATCATATCTCTTATTCCTAAAAGCCTAGAAAAGGAATTAGAAATAAGAAAGAATAATACTCATGCAAAAGATCTTGAGATCCGGGAGCAGATAGCTATTCAGCTATATCCTCAAATTGATCCCAAGACAATGAACATAATCTTCAAAGACTGCAAAGATGAGTTCAGAAGTAAAGCCAGGATGAATCAAGTCATGCTTGGTGAGACTGACAAAGTGGCCCAAGAGACAGAAGAGATCCTCCGGAAGGCCTTCAAAAGGTTCAATCTTCCTGTTGTAGAGGACTTAGGTGCAGAAACAGCTGCGGATTTGGAATCATCTGTTCCGGAAGAAGTGGGCCCTGAACAGACAAACATCTCTCCTCCGGTTTCCCCTACAGTCTCCGGATCCCAAGAAGAAGAGAAACTACAGGAGAAAGAAGCAGCAGCTAAAGAAAAAGAGGTTGACAGCACCCCAACAGAGAAAACCACGACTGAAAGTGGTAAGAGTAAGGAAGGAGAAAAGATTCAAAAGGACAAAACTGCAGAAGAGAAGAAACATCTGTCTCCGGCAAGAGACACTGCACAAACTGTTCAAGAATTCCTGACAAAAGCCACTATAGAAATTGATGAACTGGACCTGCTAAAAGGACCATTAGATTTTGACTCTTTGTCACCGGTGCAAACAATGAAAATAGCCTCATTTGCAAATGAGAAAGTCAAAGAGAAGCTGCTGAAATCTCACATGGAAGACTGTGAGCTTATGGAGGTAGCATCTGGAGTGCTAGAAAAGATCATGCCATCCTTTCAAAAGAATCCCACAGCCTCCTCTTCCGGTAATCTCAAAACCTTAGTCAGCAGTGTTAGTACACATTTTGAATCTCTAGAAAAATCTGCTGAAGAAAAGGTCCGGAAGGAATTTTTGGATAAAAGACTTTCAGAAGTATTAGAATTAATCTCTAAAGATAGGAGAAATGTGAGTATTGGAATAAAGAGCTTAGAAAATGCTCTTAAGGATGGCGGTGACATTTACAAATTTTGTATATCCTGGTCAAAGGCAACAGCAGCAATTGATAAGAAAATAAAAGAGGAACAGGACAAGCTACAAAGTTTATCTCAAAGTTTTGATCCTCTCTCTTCCTCCATAATAAATCAAGAATGTCAGACTATTGCAGTTTTGAATGAAATAAAGAATCTTGAGAAGGAAAGGAAGAATATCACTAACCGGATGGGAGAACTTAGAAGGATTATAATCCCTAAGTTGGAAACTATGCATGAGGCCATCAGTGATGCTCAGACCACCGCCCAAACAAATGATCCGACAGATCTCAAGCGGGCAGAAGCTTTTACATTTTTGTTGAGTGGTCACATTTCAATTTTGGATAGAATGAAGCAAAGTTGGGCTACAGAAATGATCCAATTGCAGACATCCTTTGCAGACATTCTTCAGTATATGTGAGTATGTAAATATGCGGCTATGTATAGAAAATTTTTGAAAATTTTGGTGTGCGGACCCTACCCTTTGCCATTGATGTCAAAGGGGGAGTGAGGAGCAGTGAAAAATGAGGAATCCAACTAAGGGGGAGTTCCGGAAATTGTATATAAAGATAGAGCATCAGCCAAGGGGGAGCATAGTGTAAACACTTAGTCTTTTTTCACTAAGTGTTGCCATCAATGCCAAAGGGGGAGATTGTTGGCAAGAGACACTATATGGATTCATGGTTGTTGTCATTGATGGCAACAAAGGTTATCCCACATATCCGCAAGTCATGGTGTGTCCCTACCGGAAGTCAGAATAAAGATTGTTGTGGTCCGGTGAACAAGAACAGAGCATGTGGCAAGGTTCGACAGATTGGTCTGGATCTCTCAGAGGAAGTATCTTGGTGCAGTACGGATTTAGGGAAGTCAAGAGGACTACCTTGAGTGGTATATTCCAAGGATTTAGCCTCCGGTGATGGACAAGGAAAAAGATATGAATAGTTGAGTACCGGATTCCTGAGAGACAGTGAAAACAGAGGAAGAACTGACTGACATAGTATCAGACTACTTTCCGGATGTGTTACTGTTGATGATAAAGGTTGTGAAGGCATGAATCATGTTTGGCTGACATGATTAATGATATCTACAAGTATATGCTTGATCCGCATTGCTTGGTGAGAAAGGATTCAGCCGACAGAACAGAGTTTGTAAGAAACTAGACTGTTCCGGATGCCGACTAGAAAGGTGATGAAATTACTTGTGCGGATATATATAAGGGATGGATTTAGTTGTGAAGGGTGTGAATGTATCAAGATATATGCGAATAAGTGCAGAACAGAGCAGAAGTAGCAAGAAAGATCCGGTATGTGAAAGGATAGCAGAATAAAGAACAGAGGAAAGATGAAGTGCAGCAGATCAGTGTACTGAGCCTAACCGGAACTGAACTCCAGCATATGCAGATGCTTCCAATCAGTTCAAGACTATGATTTTTATCACTTTGTAGACAGTGTGTCTCCTTGTAGGCAGTGGGCCTCTTTGTGAGCAGTGTGCTCGGGCAGTGAGCCCTAATTGGCAAGTGCCATTTTGTAATTTCCTATTCTTCTAACAGAGAATAATTTTTGGGTTAATCACCCCATGGTTTTCTCCCTTAACAGGGTTTCCACGTCAAAAATACTGTGTCATGTGTTTCTTATTTCATGGTAATGTTTTGTGTTTGATTCAATGCTGCATTAATTAATAAGAAAGTTCAAAAAGGGAAATAATTAGGATAACTGATTCACCCCCCCCTCTCAGTTATCAACAGCACCATCCCAGTCAGAGTGATCATGCACAACAAGGATAGGGGCTTCAGTGGAGATAAGGCTACCACATCAGAGACCACCTCCAAGGCCACCAACAATAAATCAACTAGTGGAATCAGAGAGGTTAGAGGGGGCTAGCCATAGCTAGTTGAGATGGATTGTGGATGGATTTTTGACTAGATGCCCTAAAGGTATGATGTATTATGATGTATACACTAATATTTTTTGTGCCATGAGATGATGAGATATATGTATATATATACATATAGGAGTTTGATGGTATATGATGTGTTATCACCTGGAATTGCACACTACTTGAAGCTTGTTCAAGCATTCTAATGACACAATGGGACTGATCTCAAGGTGTGGGACCTTGCAGATGAGATTAGACCTCTAGAGAAGGCTGGTTCCTCTTTCTAGATTTAAGGTCTAAAGAAAATAACTAAATCTAATGCTAACAGTCACCAAGGGAAAGGGAGAAGGAGAACTCAAAAGGAAAGGGGATGATGTACCAAGATTTAGGGTGTTCATCTAGGATTGACATAACATAGTAATGATCTCAAATGCTGAAAGGGACTCATATAGACTCATGTAGGTTCAAACAGAGGTTAAGGTATAAAGATAAAACTATGAAAGGGACCATTTTATCCAAAATACACAACTTGCATCTATTAAATAAACACAGTGTAAAAACAATGAGAGAGGTAAAACATTAGTTTATATTGATCATAGAGGCTAAATAGCCATTACAAAGAGAAGACAAACTTGTTACAGGTAAGAAATAGACACAAAATGATAGACTCTCCTTCATTGATGAATTGGTATAGAGACATAGAAGGCCTATAAGACAACATAATTCATCAAATCCATCCAGGTCTAGAAAATACCACAAGGTCTAAACTTGCAATGAATCTCTTTGTTTGAATAATGACCCAGAAAAACTAACCAACAAACAAAAATATAGCTTCAATACACGCATATATAGCTTTCAAAATCATACTGTAGCATCCATGGACATGGGGAAGAGTGGTTAACAAGGAAAACCAATTGCCCATGCTATAATAAATTCATCTCCATGTCCTTGTAGTGCACTCACATGGCCCTGCCCTAGAAATCTGCTGAAGAAGAGTATCTGCCCATGCCTTGGGTACAAGAATTCAACGCAAAAGGAGCTACAATGGCATAGGTGGGTGAGAAATCTATTTCCACAAGAAATCATGCTTTGAAGAAGCATTAATGGTGGCCAAGAAGGTCACTGAGCAGTCCCATCATATTCTGAATAGTGGAAAGAGCAAGGAGGGCAAAACAATTAGGCCCCAACCAATCAGGCTTCCACTGATTAGGCCTCCACCAATAAATCAACATCTAAAAGGGTGAAGAAGGAAACTCCAATCTCCAAAGTCTGAAAGGAACAAAGCAAAACTGTCGAGCTTCTTAGATTGGGCCTTCGCCATGCATCATGTATTTTAAAGAGAAGAAAAGGAATCACCTGAAAACTTGGCACCTTAGAGAAATGATTATGGATCAGGCCTTAGACCTTCTCCCTTTCACCTTCAAATAAAAAGGGGGAAGAGAAAACCCTCGATCATCGACATGTGAATGACTTAGAACTTTGGAGCTCAGTGAACTTTGGCCATCAGACCCTTACCCTTCCACCTTCTTGGAAGAAGGAAGAAGACCATCTCCCCGACCTCTGACATTTGAAACACTTAGAAAATTTATGAAGCTTCATCGGACCTCAGCCATTAAACCTTCACCCTTCCACTTTCTCGGAAGAAGAAGGAAGACCGTAACCCCAACCTCTAACGCCCGAAAGACTTAGGCAATTTTTGGATTATCAAGGTGGAGTTTTCAAAGCCGATAGGAATGGCATGATGAAAGAGAGAACCCTAATCTTTGAAGATCCGAAAAAGGAAAACCATATGAAAACACTTAAATTTTTTTAGGATTTTTGGGGATCTTATTAAGGCAACACATTTAGGGTTTTGGTGATATTTTCTACAAATTTTGGGATCCTTGGGCTATTTGACCTAAAGGCAAAATAAGACAACATTTTGGCGACTATGCAGGGGTGTTTGCCTGCTAAACACTTGGATCCAGTGGCCTTATCAATCCATTGGGTACAGAGTCAAAGGGGACTGCAACAACACCTAAAGCTAAGATGGGCTAGACCAACACAACTGAACATGCCTCCAAACAACAAGACAAAACAAAACAAACAAGGGAAACAAGCTCCTAATGAGGATGCTGCCTATGCAAGAGCACTTATTGAAAGGAAAACTAAAAATAGGAGCAAGGCCTATTCTACTTATTCACAAGGGTCCTAAAACCAAACTCAAAAGTAAGGTTTGAGATGAATCCCATTAACTGGGATTGGAAATGATTCACTAGTTAGCTTGGAGAGTTGAAATGCATTGACCTGTTTGCAGCTAGTAATAATGTAGGGGCCACTCCACATGGCATCAAATTTTGAATGTCTCCCAGATTTAGCTCTATCTTCATCCCACTTCAATACCAAATCTCCCTCATTGAACACGTTGTCAGTTGATTTTATATGAAATGTTCTCTTGACCTGATCTTGGTGGGCCTCAAGAGTCTTCATGGAAGCATCCCTCTTCTCCTCTAGCTCCATTAGTTTGGTAAATCTCACTGTCATGCCATCATTTTGCAACAATTCCAGCTATTGTACAAGCTCAAGTGAAGGAAACTATAGTGATAATTAGAGTTTTGCTTCCCTCCCGTAAATAAGCATGAAGGGTGAATTGATAATGACCCTCTTCAGAGTGATTCTATCAACCCGGAGAGTTGCTTTCAACTTGGAGTACCAAGTCCTGTGGTTATCTTCAAATTTTCTTTTGATGATCTTGATTAGGTTTTTGTTGGTGGACCTAGCTAGGCCATTCCCTTGAGGATAATAGTTTAAAGATGTCTTCAAGTAAATTCCATATTTAAGTGCCCATTCACTGATTTTTGTGCCTACAAAGGCCTTAGCATTATCAGAAATGATAGTGAATGGGACACTAAATCGTGTAACTATACCTTCAAGGAAATCTAGAATGGAAGCCTCTATGGCATCCTTCAAAGCAACTATTGTAGACACCCAAAATTGTCCACCTTGTCACAATGTCACATCATCTAGGCATCTGATAGCATTTTTGGCCCTAAGCACCTATATCATTACCTAATCTACCATTTTCCTCTATTAAATTAAATAAATATAACATTTATTTAATTTAATCCCATTTCTTTTACCATTATTAAATAAATAAATTTAATTTATTTATTTAATCCCTTTCCTCTTAAATAAAATAAAATAAATCTTTTATTTTATTTTTATTTATCATTTTATCCTTATATTCCTCATAATTTAAATAATATTAAATTATTTAAATTATTTACCTACCTTCCATATCTATCTTTTGAGATGACTCAACTCATCTTTTCCACTTACCATTTTCATCTCCCAAATCCTCTCTAGTTAATTCACTTACCTTCCAATTTCTTCTCCACTCATGTTTATCACCTTCTATTTCCCTCTTGAGTGAACTCTTCCACTTTCCATTTCCTTTTCCAAGTTGCACAAAGCAACTTTCCATTTCACCATCACTTGCAAATTGGAAGGTTTATCCTTCTATTTTCTCAAAAAATCTATAAATTGACCAATTTCCAAATCATTTGGCATGGATGAATCTTCTAAGCACTGTTACTCTGCCAAATTTTCTTCTCAATCCCTGATCCATCACCTACCTATCTTCTTCTCAGCAATCTATCTATCTTCTCATCAAATCTCTATCATCATTGTGTTGTGAAACGTGAGCAATCAATAATCCACAATGAAAACCAAGGAATTAAAGTATCTGAGTGGTTTGTGTTTAATTTGCATGTTGTTTTAATCACTTTGATCAAATTTATTGAAGGTATTTGGGTTTTTATCTTGATTTGTTAAATGATGAAATTTTCCCTGGTATACATTCTGGCACACCCGGTGGGACCACTTGCCTGATTTAATTTTATGTTTTTGCAAGTTTTTATGGTAAAAAATTTGTGTTTTCATCTGACCTTTGTGAGATTTTACAAGAATCTTCTGCAGGTGATCTCCGGGGAAAAAATGGACATTGCCATTATGTTCAGGAGGCCGCTTCCAAGTTCCTAGACTATAAATTTGCATATCTTTTGTCACAGAAAAATTCTTGTAAAAATTCAAAAGTTTTTAAATCTGGCAGCTGTACTGTACGGATCCATACAGATCCGTACAACACAGATCTGCCATAAGGTCTCTATGAAGTCTTGGAGTCCTTGGGATAACATATTGAGTGAATTTTATAAGCCTCTTTTAGGGTTGTGTTCGCTGTTTGCAGTTCTACATCTCAGTCAACCTCTGTGTAAATTAGTAGCAAACTCTATCTGCCTTTCCTAATCCCTAGAAATCTATACAGGTCCTCAAAATCTTTGCTCTAAGATCGCATACAATCCTTGCTAACAGCGTTACATGATCCTTGGTCACAGATTTAAAACCACAGCCCTTAGATTCTTGTCATCATCATCAAAACATTCACCAATGTTCAAACTTCGACCAAATCTTGTCGACCTGGTCGCCGCTTTGGAGGCTTAAGTTGCTGTTGCTCAAACATTCAATCAGTCATCATACTTGAGACCCGTTCACACTTTAGACCTATTCATCCATAAGTCTTCAATCATCCATACTCACGGTCCTGTCAATTCCCCTCGTTCGGCATCCAGACTCCTATCGCCTCCCTCCCGTGTGGTCACCACCATTCACCTGTCGAAGCTTTGAAACTGCCCTTGTCGTAGTCTATAGAATCGCCTATGTCAATCTTCGAATAGCCTTGTCACCATCTTTCTTTAGAATCTCATTGCCGGTCGACTTGGAGCCTCGACCCTTTCCATTTGACCACCGACCTTGACCAATCACCTTCAATCATAGTCGTTCCGTATCCTTGACCTCCCTTCTCTCCCGACGCCTCCATAATCAAAAACCCTTCAAAAACTCTTAAGTCGGCCTTCAATAAACTATTCAGTCGACATTAAAAAAATAATCAAAAGTCAGCATAAAAATAAAGCATTAACGGTCTGTATTTAAAAGTCTAAAGGTTGGTATCCTAAACCTCATAGTTGGCATGGAAAGCTCGCAAGTCAAAAATCAGTGTGGTTAGGTTTTAACCTTTGACTTCAACCTTAGATATTTAGGGTTTTAGCATTTAACATCATGACTTAAACTTTGGGTCTAGGGATTGAGTCTTAACTTTTTACCAAAGGGGATAGGGTTTTTCATTCAAACTACCAAAATTGTGATCAAAGAAACATAAACACAGCATTGAATAGAAATTTTACAAACTATCAACAACAAAACATCAAAGTCAACGAGCAAGCAATTAAGTCAAACCAGGTCAAACCTATCTTTATCAACTTTCTAAGGGGGGTATCTTTTTCTTTTTGTCATAACTTCTTCATACGACATCATATTTTCACAAACAAATACTCATCCAAAAGCTAATAGGGCAAATTTCGTAGTTGTGAAGATTTCAATAGGTAATTTCATCATTCCAATGGGTAATTTCACTGCCAAAGTTTAGTCTTCTTTCAAACTTAAATTACACATAACTTGAGCAAAACACATCAAAATGTAATGATTTGTTTTTAAAATTGCATGGAATTGTCTAAATTTTCTGTTGATGCACTCTGATTTTCTGTATCAGATCATTTATTCCACCTTTTTAACAGATTACTTTTTCTAGAAACTAATGATTTATTTGTGCAACTTGTTAGACCACGTGTGTCAAATAACAGAGAAAACAAACTACTGAGATATTTTCTATAGGTCCGAGTGGTCAAAGAACAATCTTTTTATCACTAAAGTAGGCACACTCCAGTTTGGTGCTTAAAATTAACAATCTGTCTTCTTTGCGTCTGCTTTTCTTTTCTTTGATTGCTTGTTGAGTCTAATTTTCACCCAAGGTAGTAATACAAGTATCCTCTCCCCCTGCCTAACTAATGGATTTGGGGTGTAAGAGAATGTGTTGCTAACTTTTAGGTGGGCCTACCTTCCCATTGTGAGAAGGGGATGACCTGGGCAGAAATAGGTCAAAGCCAGACCATTCCAATCTGCTTGATAAATAATGCATTTGTGATGAAAGTCACAAACGACAGGTGTTGTTCTGCTATACTGATAGCCAACCTCCCCCAAAACCCCATAGAGCGTAACCTCTTTGGGCTGGGAGATTCCATAACAGAGAGTAGCGCTGCCACACGTATAGCCACCCAAACGGAAACCCTTACTAAAAACCATGTCTTAGTGGCTAAAAAACCCATATTTGTTGGTGCAAAAGGTGGGACCTTTGAAGCCCCCCCACCTCATGTGCTTCTTAGCTGAGGTAGCGGGGACAATCCTAAGGTTTTGTGGGGGGACGAGCCTTGGGAAACTTGGATCCTAGTATGCGTGAGAAGTGAGTGCTGTGGAGGGGAGCTGGTGCTACCAAGATCCTGGAGCTACCCTCTTTAAATAAGCACAACTATGGGATCCAACAAATATAGCCTTTGCCTAGCCTTAGGATGTAATGATTGAACATGGCTTGTGTATGAGTGCCTTCCATCTTGTTTTCTTGTCATAAAATAGCCAAAAAAAGATGTCAAAACCAAAATCCTTGTCACAAAACAATCTCATACAATTTCATCCTAACACATATCCTAAGCCAAATCATCCACATCTTCTAATCCTAATCATCCTATTATGTCATCATTCTATTTTCACCCTAATCACTTCCCAATCAACTTCATCCATTTCTTATCCAAATCACATCTTATTCATCCCACATCCTCATACCGTAATCTACCACTTCTAAACATGGACATGACATTCCCAAACAAGACCTATGACAATGATCCTTATGGCACCTTAAGAATGCTTGATACCCTTGAGTGGCTATATAGAAAGGAACCAATCCCTACACCACACAACACCAACAATTCCCACAACATCAAGCCATAATCCAATACCAACAATCCCAAATCCAATCATCACATCAACCCTATCCATCCACCTATCATGTTACCCCCGCACCTACCTATCCCATTTCTTCTAATATCAACCCTTATCCATATCACTCCACCCCTCAACAACCATTATCCTATGTGATCCCTCCACCACAACACCATCACAACTTCCAACACATTCAACCTACACATCCTACCATGTCATCTCTTCATCAAACACATTCACAAGCCTATCAGTGGCCCCCACAACATGAACATGCAAATATGAGTGTCTCTTTCTACATAAATCAAGTGAATCCAAGTCCACTCTTGCCACAAGACCTAATAGACTTAAATCCACCTATTCAACAAGGCACAATAACCTTTAACTCAAGTCTAAATGAATCTTTGTACATAAATCCAGTAGCCTCAAGTCCACCTATGCTACAAGACTTAATAGCCTTTGACAAGGGAGAGACCAACCTAGAGAAAGCATCTTATGAGCATCCTCCATCATTGTCCGAGCACAAGCCAACACATGAGTCAACTAGTCCTATCCCAATACCTTTATGTCAACCTTCTAATCCATCAAGCCTTCCACTAAAGGATCCCTTAGAGATGACCCTACAACAATTGGTGCAAGAAAATTTGATTGAGCTTCCACCAATAGCATCCTTTGAAGAAATCTACTTTAAACCCAATTGGTATAAAGATGATGAATATTGTACATACCATAGGTGTAAGGGCCATCTCATATCCACTTGTAAACAATTCAAAAGATTGATCAAGAACCTAAAAGATTGTGGTAAGATTTGGTTCGATAAAACTAATCTGTCTAATCCCCTTATCCTTCAATCTAGCCCAAGTCCTAGCCCAGATAATCCCATTATCCATCCCACAAGTCCTAATCCGAAGCCTTCAACTTCCGCCATCATCATTCATTCCTTATATTATCCATCTACACATACACTTGCAAAGGATGTGATCCATTGGCTATTAGCAAGGAATAAATCATTTCCATGTCATCAAAGTCCCATTCATGAGCATATCACAGATTCTCCCAATGCATTGCTTATTCCTCCAATTCCACCATGTGGTCCAAAAACCATTAAGATTATTGAAAAGACTTCTCCCACTTGTCTACATCAAGACCTATCATACCCTCATGTTGTTGACCAAAAGCCTGTCCAAGAGTCATCTCCTTCCATTCAAACAACCCAAGAGGTATGTCAAGGGCATTATCCTAAGCATGTGGAAACATCGAGCCTTCATTCAAATCAAGATCAAATCCTTTCTAGTCACCCCATCCATAACATTTACCTCTTCCATGATCAAGATGATACTACCAATGAAGAAGTTATCCATGAGCACCTTGATCTTATCTGTGATCCCATATCTATCCCTGAGCAAGATATCCAAATTGCTTCTATCCATCCTCCACCTAACCCTAATGAGACAACTTCCACTTCTCATAATGAGACGCATGCCTCCCAAGAATACATACACATAGAAGATCAAATCAATACCTTGGATCATAATGAGCATAATAAAGATCCTAATGATCCTCCTTCCACATCCACCATCAACCCTATCTCAACATCACCATCATGTCCTATTAGTTTATCCACCTTTATCCATGAGTGTTTCTCCTTAGAACACCACCAACCAATATCCTCTATTTCATGTTCTCCATCTAATAAGGAACTCATGTCTAGTGTTCCACATACACCTAGTCCCATTGTTGACTGTATCCTCCTAAACATGAACTATCAAGGTAAGGGTTTAGGCCCTCTTGAACAAGGTATTTTGGTGCCCATCCATGTCAATGTCCCTCCGCGCTCATTTGGCCTTGGATACACACCCCAAGGACAACAATCTAAAGATATTGGTACTTCCTCCGTCTATCCTAAGTCCACTTTCCATCGCACATCTTATCATATACTGAAAACATATGTCACCATCCCACCTCCCTCATCGTATAAATGTCAAAAGCATGTGACCGTACACCTTCCACCATCCACTTTGCCTCTGCTTCTTCCAACTCCTAACATTCCTCCATCTAACCTTCCTCCATTACTTCCAACACCTTATCCATCCATCCATAAGCCCTCTAAAAATTCCAATCATGGCCAACAAATGCACAATTGTATAAACAAGGAGCTTGCACCAACCTCACTTCCATCCACTCCATGGGATCCCAAAGAAAAAATTTGGATGCCTCCACACATAAAGCCAAAAATCCTACAAATCCTCATGCCTTAGGACACAAAAGCAAAGAATCAAAGAAAAATCCATCTCAAAAGACGCATACACCCATACACCTCAAAGAAAAAATAAAAAACGTTTGGGTCCCCAAGCATCAAGCAATTACCTCAAAAGATGCACAAAAGCCGCATATATCCCAATCCATACATCCACAAGAAAAGTCAAAAACTAAATGGTATGGGTCCCTAAGCAACAAGCCATCAAGTCAAATGAGGCATCCACCTCTCGTGAATCCCAATCATTCCATCCAAAAGTAGCAAAATCCTCCATCCCACAAGCAAAGTGAAAATAAAAAAAACACAAAGTCTATGTGGGTCCCTAAATGTCTAAATCGACCATCTCCTAATCAAACAACACCATTGCTTCCTACCCCATCATCCCATTAAAAGCTTCAGCGTTTATCACGGTGCGTGTAGTCGTTGGTCATGATTCCCTTCCATTGTGTAATTCCACATGCCTCCATGTCCCAATCATTTGTCCACTATCCTACATATCTTCCTCATTACTTCCCTATGGTGCATGCTTTTGCATAAAACTTCCATCCATAAGCCCTCCATAATCCATATTATAATACACTATTGTTCCTATCAAAATCCACTATCGTACCTTTCATAATCCGCTATCACACCTTCCATAATCTGCTATCCACCATCTACCTAATCCATCTCACTTTCATGAAATCTCCTACCAACATCTCTGAGCATACTTTGACATGGGCCATTGTGATGACATCCATCTAGCAGGACTACCATGGAACCAGACACTTGAGTCCCTTTCATCCATAATCCACCTTCTCCTATCCTATAAAAAAGTCAAAAGAAAAAAAAAACAAAAAAAAAAGAAAAAAAAGTCAAAAAAAGAAAAAAAAAGAAGTAAAGATAAATCCCTTCATCCAACGGTGAAAACCTAGTAAACAGGCGCCCTGGATAAGTACCATGATGAAAACCTGGCACACAGACGTCATGTGTGAATTGATCTTCTATGTCACCTACACTTGGGGGCACATTGTCTCATCCTACGTATCACTTCCCATCCTACCGTATCTTATCATACCACCATCCTATTATCATTATCCATTACATTCATACACCTATCACATTACGTCCATCCATCCTCACTCCTCATCTTGATCTTGATAAAGATTGGGGGTAAAATTTTGAAACATGCTTGGAAAAATCTCTTGATGTACATTTCCAAACCAATCAATCCTATCATCCTATCATCAACCCATTTTCATAAGCCTAATCCTATCACTATCCTATCCTCTTGAGCTTTGTCATGAAAAATCCTAAGTATTGCACCTAGAATGGGGCATGTTATTTCCTTTGCGACATAGTCTTTGAGATCACATCCTAGCTCTCTTGTGCATACATCCGATGTTGCCTATCCTCTTATCCAATTATTTATCATGAGTCTTTCTTCCCATCCCTTATCACCCATCCTTTTATCCATTCATCCTCATCCAATCCTACCTACCTACCTCCTCGCACCTAGACTTGGTCCTCCCTTGTCATTGGTATCTAGAATTGACATCTCAAACCATATCATAAATCCAAAAAATCATAAAACATCCTGAAAAAAATCTAAAACAATCATAAATTGTCTTGAAAAAATCCCAAAAAATCACAAAATGTCTTGAAAAAATCCCTAAAAATTATAAAAAGTATTGAAAAAGTACAAAAAAATGATAAATTGTCCTGAAAAAATACAAAAAAATCATAAAATCTAACAAAAATCAAAATCAATCCATCAAAATCAATGCCAACTCATTCCAATCAACCAAATCATCAAGGTCAAATCAAATCACTTCAAATTAGCCGTCTAATCATACCGAATCAATTCATCAAATCAATGCAAAATCGTCAACATCACATCATTCCAAATCATCAAAATCAATCTAAATCAAAATCCAATCATCAATCACATTAATCAAGCCAATCTCTCAAACAATCAAAATCACATCATCAAAAACAAATCCAATCAATACCAATCAATCTATCTCCCATCATCAATAAAACATAAATTAGAACTACATCCAATCTCTATCGTTACGTGCCTTGATCCCATGGATACAGGGTATGTAGGTAGTCTGGAGTACGAAGGAAGAGCCCAGATTCAGGCACAGGTGATATCCCTCTTTCTTCCATCTGTCCTCTTCTTCTATCATTTATCTCCATCAATTCATCAATCTTTCAAAACATTTCTTCCAATCTCATCAATCTACCACTTCTTCCAATCTTCATCCAAGCAATAAATCTAAATGCACATCATCTTTAAAACCATACCAATCAAGTTAATCGAGCTTGTAAAATTATCCAATCGCATCCTTGGTCTTGATCCTAGTCTTGTTGTAAACCCAATCAACCGTCAATCAATTAGTCAATCGTCCTTGTGTTGATCTAGGGATACATCATTCCCCGCCATGATCACACTATCATTATCATCAATCATCGATCAATCGTTAGTTTATTGCTTGATAGGGGCAATACCTTGTTTGTTTTTGAATCATTTGTGCATGCTTGCTTGCTTTCTTATGTGTGTTATCATTTTTATCTTGCCTTTGTATCATTATCACTCCCACCTAATATTCATATCTTGTATCTAGACAAGGTTGTATTATGCTGGGGCATGGGACATGTCATCACCTTGGTCCTTATACCCTGGTGCATAACATCTCGTGCTATAGCAAACATATGATTGCTCACTTCAATTGCAGCATAATGAATCCTTCATTTCTTCTATCCATTTCCTTATCTTTCTTTTTCAACCAATCCAGTTTATTTCGAGAGCCTACCCATGTTTGTCCAACCTGCTTATCCTCTCGAGGTGGTATCATCATCTTATCATTCCATCACTATCCTGTCTTCCTTTCCATCAGCATCTTTTTTTCTTCTACCCGTACATTAGCTTCTTTGCAATGATGTTGCTTAACATAAATCACATTTCGAACATCATCTCAAAGAGGGGCAAAATGTAGACACCCAAAATTGTCTAGCTTGTCGCAATGTCACATCATCTAGGCATCTGATAGCATTTTTGGCCCTAAGCACCTATATAATTACCTAATCTACCATTTTCCTCAATTGAATTAAATAAATATAACATTTATTTAATTTAATCCCATCTCTTTTACCATTATTAAATAAATAAATTTAATTTATTTATTTAATCCCTTTCCTCTTAAATAAAATAAAATGAATCTTTTATTTTATTATTATTTATCATTTTATCCTTATATTCCTCATAATTTAAATAATATTAAATTATTTAAATTATTTACCTACCTTCCATATCTATCTTTTGAGATGACTCAACTCATCTCTTCCACTTACCATTTTCATCTCCCAAATCCTCTCTAGTTAATTCACTTACCTTCCAATTTCTTCTCCACTCATCTTTATCACCTTCTATTTCCCTCTTTAGTGAACTCTTCCACTTTCTATTTCCTTTTCCAAGTTGTACAAAGTAACTTTCCATTTCACCATCACTTGCAAATTGGAAGGTTTATCCTTCTATTTTCTCAAAAAATCTATAAATTGACCAATTTCCAAATCATTTGGCATGGATGAATCTTCTAAGGACTGTTACTCTACCAAATTTTCTTCTCAATCCCTGATCCATCACCTACCTATCTTCTTCTCATCAATCTATCTATCTTCTCATCAAATCTCTATCATCATTGTGTTGTGAAACGTGAGCAATCAACAATCCACAATGAAAACCAAGGAATTAAAGTATCTGAGTGGTTTGTGTTTAATTTGCATGTTGTTTTAATCACTTTGATCTAATTTATTGAAGGTATCTGGGTTTTTATATTGATTTGTTAAATGATGAAATTTTCCCTGGTATACATTCTGGCACGCCCGGTGGGACCACTTGTCTGATTTAATTTTATGTTTTTGCAAGTTTTTATGGTAAAAAAATTGTGTTTTCATCTGACCTTTATTTGTGAGATTTTGCAAGAATCTGCTTCAGGTGATCTTTGGGGCAAAAACAAACAGCGCCATTGTGTCCGGGAGGCCGCTTCCAAGTTCTTGGACTATAAATTTGCATATCTTTTGTCACAGAAAAATTCTTGTAAAAATTGAATTTTTTTAATTTGGCAGCCATACTGTACAGATCCGTACAACACAGATTTGCCATAAGGTCTCTGTGAAGTCTTGGAGTCCTTGAGATAACATATTGAGTAAATTTTATAATCCTCTTTTGGGGTTGTATTCATTGTTTGCAGTTCTATATCTTAGTCAACCTTTGTGTAAATTAGTAGCAAACCCTATCTGCCTTTCCTAATCCCTGGAAATCTATATAGGTCATCCAAATGTTTGCTCTAAGATCACATACAATACTTGCTATCAGTGTTACATGATCCTTGGTGACAAATTGAAAACCACAACCCTTTGATTCTTGTCACCATTGTCGAAACATTCAACAATGTTCAAACTTCGACCAAATCTTGCTGACCTGGTCGCCGCTCTAGAGGCTTAAGTCACTGTTGCTCAAACATTCAATCGGTCGTCACACTTGAGACTTGTTCACAATTTAGACCTATTCGTCCATAAGTCTTCAATCTTCCATACTTGCGGTCCTGTCGATTCCCCTCATTCGCCATCCAGACTCCTATCACCTCCCTCCCATGTGGTCACCACCCTTCACCTGTCGAAGCTTTGAAACTGCCCTTGTCACAGTCTATAGAATCGCCTTTGTCAATCTTTGAATAGCCTTGTCACCATCTTTCTTTAGAATCTCGTTGCCAGTCGACTTGGAGCCTCGACCCTTTCCCTTTGACCACCAACCTTGACCAATCACCTTCGATCATAGTCGTTCCGTATCCTCAACCTCCCTTCTCTCTCGACACCTCTATAATCAAAAACCCGTCAAAAACTCTTAAGTCGGCCTTCAATAAATTATTCACTTGGCATTTAAAAAAAATCAAAAGTTGGCATAAAAATAAGGCATTAACGGTCTGCATTTAAAAGTCTAAAGGTCGGTATCCTAAACCTCGTAGTTGGCATGGAAAGCTCGCAAGTCGAAAATCAATGTGGTTAGGTTTTAAGATTTGACTTCGACCTTAGATATTTAGGGTTTTAGCATTTAACATCATGACTTAAACTTTGGGTCTGGGGATTAAGTCTTAACTTTTTACCAAAGGGGATAGGGTTTTTCATTCAAACTACCAAGATTGTGATCAAAGAAACATAAACACAACACTGAATAGAAATTTTACAAACTATCAATAGCAAAACATCAAAGTTAATGAGCAAACAATTAAGTCAAACCAGGTCAAACCTATCTTTATCCACTTGCTAAGGGGGGTATCTTTTTCTTTTTGTCATAACTTCTTCATACGATATCATATTTTTGCAAATAAACACTAATCAGAAAGCTAACAAGGCAAATTTCGCAGTTGTGAAGGTTTCAATGGGTAATTTCATCATTCCAGCAAGTAATTTCGCTGCCAAAGTTTAGTCTTCTTTCAAACTTAAATTGCACATAACTTGAGCTAAACACATCGAAACGTAACGGAATTTTATTTAAAATTGCGTGGAATTGTCTAAAGTTTCTTTTTATGCACTTTGATTTTCTTTATCAGATCGTTTATTCCATCTTTTTAACAGATTGCTTTTTCTAGAAACTAATGATTTATCTATGCAACTTGTCAAACCACGCGTGTCAAAGAATGGAGAAAACAAACTACTAACATATTTTTTGTATGTTTGAGTGGTCAAAGAACAATCTTTTTATCACAAAAGTAGGCACACTTTAGTTTGGTGCTTAAAATTAAGAATATATCTTCTTTGCATCTGCTTTTCTTTTCTTTGATTGCTTGTTGAGTCTGATTATCACCTAAGGTAGCAATACAAGTATCCTCTCCCCTTCATTAACCAACAGATCTGGGGTGTAACAGAACATGTTGCTAACTTTTAGGCAGGCCTGCCTTCTCGTTATGAGAAGGGGATGACCTGGGTGGAAACAAGTCAAAGCTAGACCATTCCAATTCGCTTGATAAATAATGCGTTTGTGACGAAAGTCACAAACGACAGGTGTTATTCTACTATACCGATAACCAACCTCCCCCAAAACCCCATAGAGCGTAACCTCTTTGGGCTGGGAGATTCCATAACGGAGAGTAGCGCTACCGCACGTATATCCACCCAAACGTAAACCCTTACTAAAAACCATGTCTTAGTGGCTAAAAAACCCTATTTGTTGGTGCAGAAGGTGGGACCTTTGAAGTCGCCCCAACTCATGTGGTTCTTAGCCGAGGTAGCGGGGACAATCCTAAGGTTCGGTGGGGGGACGAGCCTTGGGAAACCCAAATCTTGGTATGCGTGAGAAGTGAGTGCCATGGAGGGGAGCTAGTGCTACCAAGATCCTGGAGCTACCTACTTTGGATAAGCATAGCTAGGGGATCCAACAAATATAACCTTTGCCTAGCCTTAGCATGTAATGATTGAGCATGGCTTGTGTATGAGTGTCTTTCATCTTGTTTACTTGCCATAAAAAAGCCAAAAAAAGCTGTCAAAACTAAAATCCTTGTCACAAAACGATCTCATACAATTTCATACTACCACATATCCTAAGCCACATCATCCACATCTTCTAATCCTAATCATCCTATTCTGTCATCATTCTATTTTCACCCTAATCACTTCCCAATCAACTTCATCCATTTCTTATCCAAATCACATCGTATTCATCCCACATCCTCCTACAGTAATCTGCCACTTCTAAACATGGACATGACATTCCCAAATAAGACCTATGACAATGATCCTTATGGCACCTTAAGAATGCTTGATACCCTTGAGTGGCTATATAGAAAGGAACCAATCCCTACGCCACCACAACACCAACAATTCCCACAACATCAAGCCATAATCCAATACCAACAATCACAAATCCAATCATCACGTCAACCCTATCCATCCACCTATCATGTTACCCCCGCACCAATCTATCCCATTTCTTCTAATATCAACCCTTATCCATATCACTCCACCCCTCAACAAACATTATCCTATGTGATCCCTCCACCACAACACCATCACAACTTCCAACACATTCAACCTACACATCCTACCATGTCATCTCTTCATCAAACACATTCAAAAGCGTATCAGTGACCCCCACAACATCAACATGCAAATTTGAGTGGCTCTTTCTACATAAATCAAGTGAATCCAAGTCCACTCTTGCCACAAGACCTAATAGACTTAAGTCCACCTATTCAACAAGGCCCAATAACCTTTGACTCAAGTCTAAATGACTCTTTGTACATAAATCCAATATCCTTAAGTCCAGCTATGCTACAAGACTTAATAGCCTTTGACAAGGGAGACACCAACCTAGAGCAAGCATCTTTTGAACATCCTCCATCACTATCTGAGCACATACCAACACATGAGTCAACTAGTCCTATCCCAACACCTTCATGTCAACCTTCTAATCCATTAAGCCCTCCACTGAAGGATCCCTTAGAGATGACCCTACAACAATTGGTCCAAGAAAATTTGATTGAGCTTCCACTGATAACATCCTTTGAAGAAATCTACTTTAAACCCCATTGGTATAAAGATGATGAATATTGTGCATACCATAGGTGTAAGGGCCATCTCATATCCACTTGTAAACAATTCAAAAGATTGATCAAGAACCTAAAAGATTGTGGTAAGATTGGGTTTGATAAAACCAATACGTCTAATCCCCTTATCCTTCCATCTAGCCCAAGTCCTAGCCCAGCTAATCCCATTATCCATCCCACAAGTCCTAAACCGAAGCCTTAAACTTCCACCATCATCATTCATCCCTTATATTATCCATCTACCCATACACTTGCAATGGATGTGATCCATTGGCTATTAGCAAGGAATAAATCATTGCCATGTCATCAAAGTCCCGTTCATGAGCCTATCATAGATTCTCCCAATGCCTTGCTTATTCCTCCAACTCCACCATGTGGTCCACAAACCATTGAGATTATTGAAAAGACTTCTCCCATGAGTCTACATCAAGACCTATCATACCCTCATGTTGTCGACCAAAAGCCTTTCCAAGAGTCATCTTCTTCCATTCAAACAAACCAAGAGGTATGTCGAGGGCATTATCATAAGCATGTGGAAACATTGAGCCTTCATTCAAATCAAGATCAAATCCTTCCTAGTCACCCCATCCATAACATTTACCTCTTCCATGATCAAGATGATACTACAAATGAAGAAGTTATCCATGAGCACCTTGATCTTATCTGTGATCCAATATCCATCCCTGAGCAAGATATCCAAATTGCTCCTATGTATCCTCCACCTAACCCTAATGAGACAACTTCCACTTCTCATAATGAGACGCATGCCTCCCAAGAACACATACACATAGAATATCAAATCAATACCTTAGATCATAATAGGCATAATAAAGATCCTAATGATCCTCCTTCCACATCCACCATTGACCCTATCTCAACTCCACCATCATGTCCTATTAGTTTATCCACCTTTATCCAAGAGTGTTCCTCCTTAGAACACCACCAACCATTATCCTCTATTTCACCTTCTCCATCCAATAAGGAACTCGTGTCTAGTGTTCCACCTACACCTAGTCCCATTGTCGACCGCATCCTCCAAAACATGAACTATCAAGGTAAGGGTTTAGGCCCTCTTGAACAAGGTATTTTGGAGCCCATCCATGTAGATGTCCCTTCGCACTCATTTGGCCTTGGATACACACCCCAAGGACAACAATCTAATGATATTGGTACTTCCTCCATCCATCCTAAGTCCACTTTCCATCGCACATCTTATCATATACCCAAAACATATGTTGCCATCCCGCCTCCCTCATTGTATAAATGTCAAAAGCATGTGACTGTACACCTTCCACCATCCACTTTGCCTTCGCTTCTTCCGACTCCTAACATTCCTCCATCTAACCTTCCTCCATTACTTCCAACACCTTATCCATCCATCAATAAGCCCTCTAAAAATCCCAATCATGGCCAACAAATGCACACATTATATAAACAAGGAGCTTCCACCAACCTCACTTCCATCCACTCCATGGGATCCCAAAGTAAAAATTTGGATGCCTCCACACATAAAGCCAAAAATCCTACAAATGCTCATGCCTTAGGTGACAAAAGCAAAGAATTAAAGAAAAATCCATCTCAAAAGATGCATACACCCATACACCTCAAAGCAAAAATGAAAAAGGTGTGGGTCCCCAAGCATTAAGCAATTACCTCAAAAGCTGCACAAAAGCCGCATATATCCCAATCCATACCTCCACAAGAAAAGCCAAAAACTAAAATGGTATGTGTCCCTAAGCAACAAGCCATCAAGTCAAATGAGGCATCCTCCTCTCACAAATCCCAACCATCCGCTTCTGTCCATTCCATCGAAAAGCAGCAAAATCCTCCATCCCACAAGCAAAGCAAAAATCATAAAAACACTAAGTCTATGTGGGTCCCTAAATACCTAAATCAACCATCTCCTAAGCAAACAACACCATTGCTTCCTACCCCACCATCCCATCAAAAGCTTCAGCATTTATCACGGTGTGTGTAGTCGTTGGTCATGATTCCCTTCCATTGTGTAATTCCACATACCTCCATCTCCCCATCATTTGTCCACTATCCTACATATCTTCCTCATCACTTCCCTATGTTCCATGCTTTTGCATAAAACTTCCATCCATAAGTCCTACATAATCAATATTATAATACACTATCGTTCCTATCAAAATTCACTATCACACCTTTCATAATCCACTATCGCACCTTCCATAATCCGCTATCCACCATCTACCTAATCCATCTCGCTTTCATGAAATCCCCTACCAACATCTCTGAGCATTCTTTGACATGGTCCGTTGTGACGACATCCATCTAGTAGGACTACCATGGAACCAAACACTTGAGTCCCTTTCATCCATAATCCACCTTCTCCTATCCTATCAAAAAGTAAAAAAAAAAGAAAATAATTTAAAAAAAAAGCAAAATGAAAAACAAAAAAGAAAAAAAAGTAAAAAAAAAGAAAAAAGAAGAAGTAAAGATAAATCCCTTCGTCCAACGGTGAAAACCTGGTAAATAGGCGCCCTGGATAAGTACCATGATGAAAACCTGGCAAACAGGCATCATGTGTAAATTGATCTTCTATGTCACCTACACTTGGGGGAATGTTATCTCAACCTACCTATCACTTCCCCTCCTATCATATCTTATCATACCACCATCCTATTATCCTTATCCATTACATTCATACACCTATCCCATTGCATCCATCCATCCTCGCTCCTCATCTTGATCTTGATAAAGATTGGGGGCAAACTGTTGAAACATGCTTGGAAAAAACTTTTTATGTACCTTTCCGAACCAATCAATCCTATCGTCCTATAATCAACCCATTGTCATAAGCCTAATCCTATCACTATCCTATCGTCCTGAGCCTTGTCATGAAAATCCCTAAGTATTGCACCTAGAATGGGGCATGTTATTTCCTATGCAACATCATCTTTGAGATCACATCCTAGCTCTCTTATGCATACATCCGATGTCGCCTATCCTCTTATCCAATTATTTATCACGAGTCTTCCTTCCCATCCCTTATCGCCCATCCTTTCATCCTTTCCTCCTCATCCAATCCTACCTACCTACCTCCTCGCACCTAGACTTGGTCCTCCCTTGTCACTAGTATCAAGCATAAAGGTTGCACAAATTGTAAATCCATTGACATCCCAAACCATATCAAAAATCCAAAAAATCATAAAACGTCCTAAAAAAATCTAAAAAAAATCATAAATTGTCTTGAAAAAATCCCTAAAAATCGCAAAATGTCTTGAAAAAATCCCTAAAAATTATAAAAAGTCCTGAAAAAATACAAAAAAATTATAAATTGTCCTAAAAAAATACAAAAAAATCATAAAATCCAACAAAAATCAAAATCAATCCATCAAAATCAATGCCAAATCATTCCAATCAACCAAATCATCAATGTCAAATCAAATCACTTCAAATCAACCATCTAATCATACCAAATCAATTCATCAAATCAATGAAAAATCATCAACATCACATCATTCCAAATCATTAAAATCAAAATCCAATCATCAATCACATTAATCAAGCCAATCTCTCAAACAATCAAAATCACATCATCAAAAACAAATCGAATCAATAACAATCAATCTATCTCTCATCATCAATAAAACATAAATCAGAACTACATCAAATCTCTATCGTTAAGTGCCTTGATCTCATGGATACAGGGTATGTAGGCAGTCTGGAGTATGAATGAAGTGCCCAGATTCAGGCATAGGTGATATCCCTCTTTCTTCCATCTCTCCTCTTCTTCTATCATCTATCTCCATCAATTCATCAATCTACCACTTCTTCCAATCTTCATCCAAGCAATAAATCTAAATGCACATCATCTTTAAAACCATACCAATCAGGTTAATCGAGCTTGTCAAATTATCCAATCACATCCTTGGTCTTGATCCTAGTCTTGTTGTAAGCCCAATCAATTGTCAATCAATTAGTCAATCATCCTTGTGTTGATCTAGGGATACATTGTTCCCCGCCATGATCACACTATCGTTATCATCAATCATCGGTTTACGGCTTGACAAGGGCAATACCTTGTTTGTTTTTGAATCATTTGTGCATGCTTGCTTGTGTGTGTTATCATTTTTATCTTGCATTTGTATGAGTATCACTCCCAACTAATATTCATATCTTGTATCTAGACAAGGTTGTATTACGCTGGGGCATGAGACACGTCGTCACCTTGGTCCTTATACCCTGGTGCATAACGTCTCATACTATAGCAAACATATGATTGCCCACTTTCATTGTAGCATAATGAATCCTTCGTTTCTTCTATCCATTTCCTTATCTTTCTTTTTTGACCATTCCAGTTCATTTCGAGAGCTTACCCGTGTTTGTCCAACCTGCTTATCCTCTCAAGGGGGCATCATCATCCTATCATTCCATCACCATCCTGTCTTCCTTTCCATCATCATCTTTTTTTCTTCTACCCGTACCTTAGCTTCTTTAAAATGATGTTGCTCGACATAAATCTCATCTCGAACATCATCTCAAAGAGGGGCAAAATGTAGACACCCAAAATTGTCCACCTTGTCACAATGTCACATCATCTAGGCATCTGATAGCATTTTTGGCCCTAAGCACCTATATCATTACCTAATCTACCATTTTCCTCTATTAAATTAAATAAATATAACATTTATTTAATTTAATCCCATCTCTTTTACCATTATTAAAAAAATAAATTTAATTTATTTATTTAATCCCTTTCCTCTTAAATAAAATAAAATAAATCTTTTATTTTATTTTTATTTATCATTTTATCCTTATATTCCTCACAATTTAAATAATATTATATTATTTAAATTATTTACCTACCTTCCATATCTATCTTTTGAGATGACTCAACTCATCTCTTCCACTTACCATTTTCATCTCCCAAATCCTCTCTAGTTAATTCACTTACCTTCCAATTTCTTCTCCACTCATCTTTATCACCTTCTATTTCCCTCTTGAGTGAACTCTTCCACTTTCCATTTCACCATCACTTGCAAATTGGAAGGTTTAGCCTTCTATTTTCTCAAAAAATCTATAAATTGACCAATTTCCAAGCCATTTGGCATGGATGAATCTTCTAAGCACTGTTACTCTGCCAAATTTTCTTCTCAATCCCTCATCCATCACCTACCTATCTTCTTCTCATCAGTCTGTCTATCTTCTCATCAAATCTCTATCATCGTTGTGTTGCAAAACATGATTAATCAACAATCCACAATGAAAACCAAGGAATTAAAGTATCTGAGTGGTTTGTGTTTAATTTGCATGTTGTTCTAATCACTTTGATCAAATTTATTATAGGTATCTGGGTTTTTATCTTGATTTGTTAAATGATGAAATTTTCCCTGGTATACAGCTACCTCAGTCCACCTTGTGAAGCAATCAGTGGTAGTTAAAATCCACTTGTGGCCAACTCTGGATGGTGGGTTAATCATTCCAATGAAGTCTAAACCCCATTGGACAAAGGGCTGATCAGTATGGATTGGGTGGAGAGGAAGAGATGCCAACCTCTATTTTGCTACAAATAAGGAACATTCCTTGCAACTCCTTACCCATATATGGGCATCTCTGAACAAGCTGGGCCAATAATAACTAGGCCCCATGATTTTAACAACAATTATTTTTGGTGAAAATGGCCACCTACTGAGCCATTGTGGAATTCTTCCAACACCCTACTGGTTTGATTTTCCTCTATGTATCTTAAAAGAACTCCATTGATGTCTTTCCTAAGCAGGACACCATTAACAAGAACATATGGGATGAATTGAAGCCTAAAATACCTCCTTTTGGCTTGATCCAGGCCATCTAGGCATTTACTTGATTGTAGAAAGGTAGCTATGTCATGATACCAATCAGTTGGAGTGTGAGATTTAGTTGGTTGGACTTGTTCAAGGGCATACACTGTGTCACTTCCAGCTCCAATGTCTACTGCCATATGCTCACACAGTCCCTTACCCCTTACCAGATTTGTGATGTTGATGTCAACATCATATTCCATGACTTTTATGATCCACCCAACTCTCTTCTCATTGACATCTTTGCTCAAAAGAAATTCTTTCACATTGGTATGGTTCACCATCAATTGTATCTTGCTATTTGAAAGCATGTGCCTGAACTTTTAAAGTGTTTTCACCACAACAAATATTTTCTTTTCAACAAAATCATAATTAGGCTCATGATATTTCATAGGTTGACTGAAAAAGCAATTGGCTGCTCCAATCTTCCTCATTTTGTTGTGTCAGGACTATTGATATACCCTCCTTTCTTCCAAAAGCATAAAGGATAAAATCCTTCTCATAGTTAGGGTTTACCAGCGTAGGACCCTCTACAATGGCCTATTTGATAGCTTCAAAACTATCCCTGCCTTCTTTTGACCATGTGAAAGCAATATTTTCCTTTAGCATGGAGGTGAGGGACTTTTCTATTGAAGCAAAATTAGGTATGAACCTCCTCACAAAATTGATCTTTCCCAGGAAGCTTTGCAAGCCCTTTTGGTGACTGGGAAGGGGAAGGGACATAATTGCACTTGTTCTTTCTAGGTCAATGGTGAGCCCTTGTTTTGAAACTACATGTCCCAACAGTTTACCTTATAGGACAACAAATACACACTTCTTTGGATTCAATGATATGCCATATTCTTTGCATCTTTCAAAGACTTTTCTTAAATTACCTACATGGTCAGCTGCATGCTTAGAATACATAGTCAAATAATCAAGATATACTAAAATAATATCATTGATTAGACCTTTGAAGGCCAAATACATTTCTCTTTGGAAGGTTTCCCCAACATTAGTCAATCCAAAAGGCATCTTTTAGTAAGCCAAGGTACTTGGTAAAGGCCATTTTATACTGATCTGATTCTTTTACAAGAATCTGATTATACCCTGAGTAGTCATCTAGGAGTGAAAACCTTTCAGCTCTTGCCACTATCTGTAAGATCTGTTCCATTGAAAGAAGAAGATAGTGGTCTTTAATGGAGGCCTTGTTTAGGTCTTTGAAGTCCATGCACAGTCTAATTTCCCCATTCTTTTTCCTAACTAGAACTAGGTTAGCCACCCAGGAGGAGTGTTTGATTAGATAGACAATTTTGGCCTCTATGAGTTTGGACAACTCTTTCCTCATCAATGGCTCAATTTTGGGATTGATTGGCCTTTGCTTTTGGCGGATAGGTTTTTCATTGGGATCTAAATCAATAGTATGTTGAATTAGATCAAGATCAAAACATTTTAGATCCCTATAATCCCAAGCAATTAAATCATCAAACTCATTAGAAAGCTCAATGAACCTTGTCTTTCATCTTGATCACATACCTTGCCATGCTTTAGAAATCTGCCCTATACAATCTTCGCCTCTTCATAGTCTTCTTTTTTGACCATCATGTTCATTTTTCCCTTTTAGGTTGATCATCAACACCAAATATGTTTTCTAAGGTGATCAATCCCTTGGGCAACTTGTTTGTCTTTAGCTGGATCACTTGATGACCATACCGCTCTTGCAATTTTGACTGATTACTAGTAGCAAACTGTGCCTCCTCTTGCAAGAAATTAACAATTTGTTGATCATTTTCAAATACCTATCATCTTGTGACATTATTTGGGATAACAGGCCTTACAATGATTTTTACATGTTGATCTGAGTTTTGTTTGACATTATGGGGAATGCCAAACTAGGCACCAACTATAGCCAGCCTATCGGCATCTTTGTTTCTTTCCCTAGGTAATGCCTGAATATTGAATGCATCAAAGTCTTCAATTAGATCACAGACTCTGTGTTTATATGAATTTAACAAGTCATTTTTTTAAGCACTTTGTGATCTGATTTGTTTGACAACTAGTTCACTGTCACCAAATACCTGCAAGACCTTTATTCCTCTCTTATGTGCCAACTGCATGCCTTGAATTAGGGCCTCGTACTCGACCACATTGTTGGTACAACTAAAATAAAATATGAAAGTAGAGAAATAACTCTCTTTGGGGTGAAACCAACACTACACCAGCATCTGCTCCATTTTTGCTTCTAGAACCATCAAAATACATCTTCCATACCCCACTTGAATCTTCTTTTGACTTCATAAGGTTAGGGATGATGGCACCTTCATCATGGATACAATATGTACCCAACCCTGTCTCCTCCACATGATCTAGGGTATCAAATTGAAAATAGTTTGCCCATTCATCAAGCAGTATATCTGGAATTTCTTCTATAGGTGTGGCAACCTCATGCATGTTGTTGTCATCTTTCTCTAAATCATGGATTGTGCAGTTCATGTTGATAGGAGTAGGAGAATAGGGCTCTATATGATCTTTGACAATAGGCTCATCCTTGATAGTTAACTTAGTACCATACCTTGTTCTAAACAACATATGGGACCAATCAGAGGATATGTATCCACCTATTTTAGCAGTGAAATCTCTGGACAAACATATGCCAAAGTATGCGAGGAGATCAATGACTAAAGTGTCTTGTAAAATAGAGCAACCAGGGCATGCATGTAGGGTAAGCTTCAAATCCTTAACAAATCTTACTGTCTTAACAACAATACCATCTAGTTGCACTACCCCTTTAATCATAGGTCATATTCAATGCCTAATTGATCAACTATATTTTTAGGCATAATAGAACTACCTGCCCTAGAATCAATCATGCAATTATGCGACAATTTGTCACCAATGATTAGGGAAACATAGAGAGGAGGAGGCTTACTAATTATTCTTGTGCTTCCCTCCTCTTTTGGTTGGCATAGGTTTATTGGAGCGGCCACTTTTTCTTTTATTGTCTCTTTGGCAGGCTAATTGAAGCTTGTTAAGGCTTCATGTAGCAAATCCCTCTGAGAAGGAATAAATAGGGCCTCCCACATAGTGACGTTCAGGTTAGTTCTTTTCATCTGATCAACTATGCTGAAAGGGATATGACTAACCTTCTTGGATACCTTTGTAATAATAGTGTCAACTTTTGATTATTGACTGGCCTGGGGCTGTCATTCTAAACTGGATTTACTCTACCAACAACTTGATTTGCTTGTGTTGAAGGAGTCTTGACTGCTGCACTTTCATTTGTATCCATTTGGGATACATGAGAGGTAGATGCTTGACCAATTGTAGTAACTGATGCATCTTTAGTTGCTCTTCTTTTTTCTCTTGTGTTGTATGCTATTGGACTTGTACCTTGATTAGCACTATAGAAGTCATCCTGGATCCAATTTGGTAGGAATTTGAAAATTTTTCCTTGGTTTCCTATTTTAGCCTTGCTACAAGCTTCAATTTGGTCATTCTGTGCTAGGGTTTACTTAAAATTTGCTTTTAAACCTTGCTTTTGGATCTAAAACCCTAAGCCCTAAGGTTTATGCAAGCGTCAAAGTTACTTTTTGTTCTAATCTTACATTGACCACTTGCTACCTATTGCCAGTCCTTTAAGTTGTAGCATTATGTCTAGGGTGTCATGCGTTTACTGACCCCTTAATTCTATAGTTACTACTTAAACCCACACGCTGAATTGATTTGTCATATTCTTAAGTGTTTTGCACATGTTCTTTATAAAAAATTGCCCCTCTTTCCTAATTGTGCAAAGTTGTCTTAAGTGCACGTGCCTAAGTCTAGCCTTTAAGTTGTTTACGCCTGGCCCCACAAGGATTAAAATATTCAAGTTTAAGTCTATGAGAGAAAATTAGAGGTTGATGCATGGCTTTATCATGATTGGTTTCCGCCATTCTACAAAGCATTTTTATATAGGCAAAGAGTTGCCTGCAAAAGTGCAGGAGAGGTGAGAGATGGCAAGTCTTTGGCTGAGCAATGTAGCGGGGCTCATTGGTAGGTCCCACTAAGATATTTGGTAGAGTTCCAGTGATGCATCATCAAAATGGTCTAATGGGTTCCATGTGGCATCATCTAGTGGCTTTTCTACCATTCTGTGGAGCATTTTTGTGAAGCCTTGATTGAAACTGCAGAAGCCATGTGGATTAGGCTAACTTTTCCTCTCAACAGAGAGCCTTTTGCTGAGTTGTAAAGTCAGTCTGAGTGGATGAATTTAATTGGTCCAAGATCTTTTCCGTGCGTATCAAAATATTTTCAAATAGATTGGACCAATCAACACCGTCATATCAAACCATTTGCCAAGGGATAAACGACCCACATTCAAACTAAGGAGTTCGTAGTTACTATGGTCTAGCTCGTGCGAACTAGTAGTAATGATGGAAATGATGGCTTTCTGACAAGCCGTAAATGGAAATTTTTCCATAAAAGCCACAATCTGAGCATTGAAATAGTTCAACTAAATATTAAGAACATCTGGAGCAAAGAATTTCTAGCATTCAAAGATTCTCTTTGTCAATTAGGGTTTTTAGAGCACAAAACCAATAAGTTCTGTGACCTCAATGTTTTCTCAATTATCTATCAAATAGCTTGCTATTGTCTTGGAATTGTGTTCTAGAATTTTATTTTAAGCTAGGACATCCTTGTGTGTCATCAGTTATCCTGGATTTCCCTAGTTGTCGTCTAAATTTTCAAAAAACCCTAGAACCCTAGAATGAAACCCTCGTCTCTCGAATTACATTGCAAAATGAGTCTGCCTAGAGTCCAAGCTACTTCCTCTTCCCAAGGCCAAGCTCTAAATGAGAACCTTGTTGCACAGCTCCCTGGTTCATCTATTTAGAGAATTAAGGTTCATGGCCCTAGTGCTATTAAGAGTTTAGTGGATGAATTCCATGAGTGCATGGATGCAAAAATTCCCATGGGGGGATGGCCATTATTTTTTCACTAGTATGGAAAAAGGAATTCACTTGCCCCACTTTCAAATGTATGGGGATATGACCTAGACAAATTGGTAGTACCAAATATTTTCATGGATGTTGACCTACTAAAAGCCATAATTGCCAACTATGATGAGACTGTTAAGGCAGTGAGGACTGCATGTGGTAAAATTATGGTGCAAATTGATAAGGCATCAATCTCTGAGATCTTTAGGCTCAACTTAGTTGCTACTAAGCCCATTGAATTTGATTACTTCAAGCAGAAGTATCAACAAGACAAAAGTAGCTATAGGATAGTATGGTTAATAAGGCATAGGGTGAAGAATTTCAGGGGCAAAAGTATCAGAATCCCACCCAATGAAATAGAGCCTCTTAAGATTGACAGTTTTGAGAGATATTTTTCCAAGACTTACTATGCATTGTGCTAAGTCATAGGGGTAGATAAATTGGAGAAATTTTCTATCCCTCTTATGTATATGGCTACAAATGTTTAACATGTAATGTTGAATGATGAACTTGATTATGCCACCTACATTGCCAATGCCATACACAAGGGACTGATTGAGATTAAAATGGGAAAACCTATGGTAAAATTTTGGTGGTATTCCCTATTATGCCACATGTTCTTATACAGAGGGAGAGCAGAGTGGAGTTCTGTCTTGCAAATTTATGACAATGATGGAAAAGGGCATCAACTTCCAGTCCAATGTTGGACTCATGTCTAAGACAGACATTGTAAAGAAGCTAATTATGTTACATTTACGAATCATTTTGCTAGCAGAGTATTATCATTCTTATAGGGGCCAATAGCCAGGATTCCCAAAGAGATATTGGATTTCTTGAGGCCTATGGAGAGAAAGCTAGATTTAGGCATCCAACACAACTGGGGAGACTTCATTCTCCATTCTGACTATACAGTCCTAAGAGTCTATGGATGCCCAGTAGGACCACATGTCCTACCTAAATTTGTGCCCATGAGGATTGGTCTCCTGGAGGTTATCTGGTAGCTTATTGAGTCAGATAAGGCACATTTGACATATTAGAAGAAGGGCTCCTTTTTTCCTTTTTTGACAGTTTTCTATGATTTCAGGATGAACAAAGAGGGTTTTGAGAGGTTGTATGACAAATTCAAAACATTTAGGATGGTTTAGGAATGAGAAAGAAAGTTTGATCCTGAGGGTTTCATTAATAACCTCAGGAGAAGTATTAGAAGATCTCAGTACAACCATTGCCCTTATTTATCGAAGGATGTGATAAGGAACTGCTCAAATGAAAAGGAAATAAATGAAAGAAAGGTGAAATGGACAACCTTTCAAAAGATAGAAGTTGCTAAGAAGAAGAAGGATGCCTCCTACAAAGAAGCATATGCAAAAATTCTAGACCCAATTCTAAGAATTCAAACAATTTTGGAGAACATTGACAAAATAATTGGGAAAGCTCCTCCAATTGAGGGGAGGGAAAAAGGTAAGGATTTTATCACAAAAGAGAGGCCCTCTTATCAACCTCCAAGTGTTGATCCATGTAGATATTCTTTTAGAAAAAAACCCAAGGGTGTAGTAATAAGAGAGCATGCTCAACAATCTCCCCCGCATGCACAACTACCCTCATCTCCTCCACCGGTGCAACAAACACCCTCTTCTCCAACAAATGTTGTAGATCTTGATTCTCCCCCTAGGGAACCATCTCCAAAAAAGAGGGAAGATAAATCTCCTCTTGTGGACTATCCAATTGCCCCTAAAGAAGATGATGATTATGAAATAACAGAGGATGATGTGATCATAACAATGCCTTCCCCACAGAGGGATGAGAATGAACGACCACCCCTAAATAGAATGACTGAAAGCATATTGAGGGATGGGATAACACATATGATATAAGGGTGTTGTCCTGTAATAATTTTATGAATGATGAACAATTTGTCAAAACCTAGGAGTTTACTGATTTTATTTGGAGATGTAAGAGGGATGAGTTTGCCAAGAGACTTGAGGAAGAAATGACCGAGTCTCCACAAGAGACACGTGAACAAGTCTCACAGAGAATACTATCACAAATGAAATCTGAGACCAAAGATATCACTCCTGAAGATGGCAGGTGTTGGTTTTTGCTTCTGAATCAGCATTAGGGTTTGCCAGTTCTAATGCACAGGCAGATTCAGCCAACTGAATACAGGAGGTTGCATGAGCTCCTCCCCTTCACTTCTGGTTCTGCCACACCAAGGGGGGTGTCCCTATTTGATAAAAGTATAACCTTGACTAGCTCAATAACAGAAGGATTTAACTTGATGGAAACAGGCAAAAAACTCTCATGTATGGACCAAGATTTGTGTAACAAATCACAAGGTTGGCAACATTCTTGGACATAATGTCTGGTTAGGTATGAGAGCATGCAGAGGTTCCTAATCCTAATCCTACAACTAACAGGTGGAAGTGATGAGATGGGTTGAAATGGTGTTTGGAGTGATGGGACTTTCCTAGACCCATTGAACAGAGAAATTCCCAAACCAGTGCCTTATTTGGGCAGCAGAGTCATATCTAAGACTGTAAATGTCTCCCCATGACAACATAAATTCATATCCAAAGGACCTGAGAATAATGCTACTGCCTGACAGTAACATGTCCAAGAAAGAGTATCATTAATGATCATGCTTAACAGATCCTATGATGCAATCTATTTCCCTTTGTATTTGATCGAAAGCCTATTTAACCACTCCTTGAGCAGACACAATAAATCAGACACACAGTATGCATACACTGAAAAACTTGGAAGTCCTTGACAACCTTGTTTGAAAGGAAAACAAATGACATACAGGAGACAATCAGAAACAATACACACACAGGTGTTTTTCATTTAAAATCAATCTGCATAGAAGGTCATCACAGAGAAAATCATCATTTACAATCCAAGATAGATTAGTACACCAGACTAAGGACCGAGTCTGTAGCAAAAAATGCCTTTCAAAATGTGAACACCTTATGTTCAGAGTCAAAGCTGAAAGCCCAAAAAACCTCCAACCTCTCAAAAGTAACACAGCCAAAACCATTTATACAGAACTGTGTCCATTCAGCAATTAATTACATGGCCAGAAGTAAAAAATCTGCCAGATACATCCATCAGAGGGAATGGCGCTCAGAAGCCATCAATGCAGCAGACAAGGGAGGCCTCGAGCCTTGCACCGCCATCTGGGAGTCTTCACTCAAAAATCGGGCAACTTGATCATGTGTACCATCGCCCATACCCCGGCTACAGTTGCCATTGATGGCCCAACAACCCACAACCATCGAGAAAACTATCGCTGCGTTCAAATGGAAGTTTCCCACCAAAACGCCCTCTTCATAGGCTCAAACTACACAGGGGAATAATCCCACATGCACGGTGCCGAGACCACACTAGCACTTTATAAACATAGCTGCATGCATAATAGGTGTCGAGCGTTTTGTCGCGCTCGACACACGACCCTTCGCCAAAAGCCCATCGGCCAAATCTACACCATCGGCTTGCCCCAAAAACCTCTCGCCGATCTCAATAGTCTGGCCAATATAACTTGCTTCGCATTCCCCTTCATCGGCCAGAGATAGACCATCGGGCCGACCTTCCAAACCTTTGCCGATCTACCAAGTTACGCCGACAACACCCTCGCTTCCTATCTTTGTCGGTGAAACCAACTCTATCGGCACAACAAGAATTGCCCTCGCCGACACAGCCGATCACCCCGATACACGATCCTTTGGCGAGACACACGCTGATGACACCCCATCGGCCACACCTCCCATTGTCGGCACAACCCAAAACACTTTGGCTGATAATACAACTCTCGCCGATGACCACTCTAAATCCTCATCGGCCAGAGAAACGCCATCGGGCCAACACATTCCATCCCTGCCAACACAGCCAGTCACATCGAGCACCAACGAGCCACACTCTGCTCCACTATCGGCCAAACACTCATCATCGGAGCAACTAAAAAAACACTGGCTGACACCCTTAGTCACACCGACGAACACCTCCCTAAAGCCTCCAACTTCCACATCGGCTAGAGAAGACCCATCGGCGGACCCTCCAACTGCTAGCCCGATATGCAATCTTACTCCGATGGCATTCCCCATCGGGCAAACTCCTTACATCGGTAGCCCAAAAATTTGCTTCGCCGATAGCCAAACACACGCCGATGGACATCCATCGGCCAGACCAAAACAATTGGAGCACTCAAGAAATCTTTCGCCGATGAAGCCAATCACTCTGATAAGACCAAAAACATAAAGCCTTGAACCGTTGAGCCCTGAACCAAAAGGGTTCAACACGATGGTTCAAACATCAAAAATAATACTCCATAGGCAATAAAGCTTCGAACCATTGAACCTTGAACCAAAACAAAAAGGTTCAAGCGGGAGGTTCAACGATGCAATATTTGCGCAAGGCAAATGCATAATGCGACCCGTTAGAAGAAAATTGAACCCTGAACCACTGAACCACTGAACTTAGAGAAAAAAGGGTTCAAGTTCAAACCAAAATGTCGAAGACACAAAAACGAACCCATGCCGATGGAGAAAAGATGAAGACCCCTCCTCAAGAAATGAGATGCAGATGCTGAAAAGTACTGAAGGGGTGCCAAAACTTAGAACCTTTTGGATATTTTGGGATGGTGCCTACATGAAAATTGCTAAATTAACTGACAGTGAATTCAGGCACCAACAGTGGCTCTAACTGGGGACGTGCAAGTGCAAGACTGCAGCGAGAACCCCAGATCTCTGGGATGCAAACCAGTGCCTTATCCATTGGGCATAGATTTATGAAGTTACCATGATCTGCATCACCAATCAAACTTGATGGCCTAAGGCCACCAAGAAAAGGAAAACCAATATTTCCCCTTGTCAAACACCTTGTTCTCATCTGCATACACTGGGTCAAGCCTGAGAGTACTGCCATGATCTGACCACAAACAAACCTGGTCATCTGCACATTCAACCTTCTAATTTATTTTGTCACTGTCAACCTTATGCAAACAACCCTCAGCATCAGGCAACAAATGGATGCAGAATGTATCAAGCAATGCATACTCAAATGGAATATAACACATGTTATCATTTGTATCAGCATTATGCATTGCAAAATGATCTCCTAGCTAGACTAAAAATTGAAAGCACTCGAAGTCCACCACACAACTAGGAAAAACAGAGCTCTCTTTATATGCTAGCCTCTCAAAAGAAAAGCTTTCAAATTCACAATTGTGCACATCATGCACACAACCAATAGCAGCACCAAACTGGAAAAGATCAGGCTCTGGCATCTCTTTCAAATCAGGCACATTTTTACAGTCACTTACCTGATGTATGTTGTTTCCTCTTTCATCAGGATGAGAAACAGAATCCAAGTCAAAAACAATGTCTAGATCCTCACCATACTCAGACAGATCCTCATCATCACATGTGTCATAAATGGGTGATCCAGGTGCATCAGTTTCATCATAGTATGCCATTGGTTCATGGGTAGTAGAGCACGCATTTTCATCACCAATGGATTCACTCTGTGGAGGAGTATCAGCCTGTGTGTCATAAGCAAAACAACCATCGAATGAAAAACAATCATGCTCTGCACTAGCACTTATTTCAATTTCTGACTGCTCTTCATGATCTCCATGTGTTTGAAAGGTAGGCAATGGGTCACACATGGGACTATTTTTCTGTTTGCTTATACCTTCTTTGTCTTGAGTACAATACTCACAATTGTCTCCACAGGTCCATTCCAAAAGTTGCTCATTACTGTCCACAACCTCGTTGTTGTTTTCATGGCCAACTGCCTCATCATTGCAATGGGAGTCTTCATTAGTTCCTTCATTGGCATTCTCAATTGGTGAACAATCCAGTTGAGCTGTATTGTTAGCATTATGTTTAGATACAACAGTCTCAACCTCTATGCTTTCATTTTCATTTTTATCTACACATGATGCTTTAATTATTTGGTCATTTGCAGCTTCACAACTATTTTTCACACCAAAGCCTGTGGACAGGGGTTTCAACAAGTGCTCATTTCTGATTTTTTCTATATTTTCTACGAACTTGTATGCCATCTGCATACTTGTCACCTTGAAATCCCTCAGTAATGCACTAGAGCCCTCCTCAAAAGCCTCAAAGAATATGCCTACACAGGCTGAAATATCAGGTCTGAAGACTTCTAGGATCTGTGAAAAGGCTACTACAAACCTATGACTGAAATCAACACATGGCTCTTCATCTTGTTTTTTTATTCTCATCAATTCTGCAACAAGATCAGCCGGTTCTTTTGCAAATTCTTCCTTGAAACAGTCAGCAAGCTCATCCCAACAGGTAAAGGATCCTTTTGAAAAGCTCAAATACCAATCTTTTGCTTTTGCATCAAAGGACCTAACAAAAAACCTCATCCACATATCCTCATCTCTGAATGAATGCTTTCCCATGAACTATGAAAATTTTGGATATGTGCATTCCCATCACATACACTGTGACCACTAAATCTGGGCATCTGACAGTATATCCTAGCAGACATAGTTTCTACTTTATAGTCAACCCATGACAAATCTAATTGGTCATACAAAGGATCAAAAGGGCTAATAGGAGGTTTAGCTTTCTGACTGGCAGACACAACAGGGTTATTGTTTTTTAACTGGGCCTGCTCAGCCTCTAAGAATATCAACCTATTTCTTATCTCTTCTATTCTTTTATCCAACATTTCATCACTGAGTATGGGATAATTCATACTTGGATTCATGAAATTTCTATTTTCAGACATCTTTTCCATTCTTAAGACCTATAGCCTCCCCTGGCATCTAACCTATGCAATAAACAACAAATATAAAGGGGAAGGAACAAGGTACCTTTTCTCATATAGATGCTGAAGTATGAATAGCTCACAACACACACATCAACTTTCATGTGCATTCAAATCTTTTGCAGAGTCGCCACCTCTCCAGAGAGGACAAAATTTACAGCAGCTGAAAGTTATTTTTTCCAGGTTCATTCCACCAGCAGAGCATCATCATTCACATGAAAGACTCCCCAGTGGAGTCACCATTTTGTTGGTGACTCGGATGGGCACACAGATATTTCACCAGGGAAGACAAAAATAACAATTTTCAAATCACCATCCCCAGTAGAGTCACCATTTTTGTTGGTTTTTGCTTCTGAATCAGCATTAGGGTTTGCCAGTTCTAATGCACAAGCAGATTCAGCCAACTGAATACAGGAGGTTGCGTGAGCTCCTCCCCTTCACTTCTAGTTCTGCCGCACCAAGGGGGGTGTCCCTATTTGATAAGAGTATAACCTTGACTAGCTCAATGACAGAAGGATTTAACTTGACGGCAACAGGCAGAATACTCTCATGTATGGACCAAGATTTGTGTAACAAATCACAAGGTTGGCAACATTCTTGGACATAATGTCTGGTTAGGTATGAGAGCATGCAGAGGTTCCTAATCCTAATCCTACAACTAACAGGTGGAAGTGATGAGATGGGTTGAAATGGTGTTTGGAGTGATGGGACTTTCCTAGACCCATTGAACAGAGAAATTCCCAAACCAGTGCCTTATCTGGGCAGCAGAGTCATATCTAAGACTGTAAATGTCTCCCCATGACAACATAAATTCATATCCAGAGGACCTGAGAATAATGCTACTGCCTGACAGCAACATGTCCAAGAAAGAGTATCATTAATGATCATGCTTAACAGATCCTATGATGCAATCTATTTCCCTTTGTATTTGATCAAAAGCCTATTTAACCACTCCTTGAGCAGATGCAATAAATCAGACACACAGTATGCATACACTGAAAAACTTGGAAGTCCTTGACAACCTTGTTTGAAAGGAAAACAAATGACATACAGGAGACAATCAGAAACAATACACACACAGGTGTTTTTCATTTAAAATCAATCTGCATAGAAGGTCATCACAGAGAAAATCATCATTTACAATCCAAGATAGATTAGTACACCAGACTAAGGACCGAGTCTGTAGCAAAAAATGCCTTTCAAAATGTGAACACCTTATGTTCAGAGTCAAAGCTGAAAGCCCAAAAAACCTCCAACCTCTCAAAAGTAACACAACCAAAACCATTTATACAGAACCGTGTACATTCAGCAATTAATTACATGGCTAGAAGTCAAAAATCTGCCAGATACATCCATCAGAAGGGAATGGCGCTCAGAAGCCATCAATGCAGCAGACAAGGGAGGCCTCGAGCCTTGCACCGCCATCTGGGAGTCTTCACTCAAAAATCAGGCAACCTGATCATGTGTACCATCGCCCATACCCCTGCTACAGTCGCCATTGATGGCCCAACAACCCGCAACCATCGAGAAAACTATCGCTGCGTTCAAATGGAAGTTTCCCACCGAAATGCCCTCTTCACAGGCTCAAACTACACAGGGGAATAATCCCACATGCACGGTGCTGAGACCACACTAGCACTTTATAAACATAGCTGCATGCATAATAGGTGTCGAGCGTTTTGCCGTGCTCGACACACGACCCTTCGCCAAAAGCCCATCGGCCAAATCTACACCATCGGCTTGCCCCAAAAACCTCTCGCCGATCTCAATAGTCTGGCCGATATAACTTGCTTCACATTCCCCTTCATCGACCAGAGATAGACCATCGGGCCGACCTTCCAAACCTTCGCCGATCTACCAAGTTACGCCGACAACACCCTCACTTCCTATCTCTATTGGTGAAACCAACTCTATCGGCACAACAAGAATTGCCCTCGCCGACACAGCCGATCACCCCGATACACAATCCTTCGGCGAGACACACGTCGATGACACCCCATCGGCCACACCTCCCATTGTCGGCACAACCCAAAACACTTCGGCCGACAATACAACTCTCGCCGATGACCACTCCAAATCCTCATCGGCCAGAGAAACGCCATCGGGCCAACACATTCCATCCCTGCCGACATAGCTAGTCACACCGACCACCAATGAGCCACACTCTGCTCCACTATTGGCCAAACACTCATCATCAGAGCAACTAAAAAAACACTGGCCGACACCCTTAGTCACACCGATGAACACCTCCCTAAAGCCTCCAACTTCCACATTGGCTAGAGAAGACCCATTGGCGGACCCTCCAACTGCTAGCCCAATATGCAATCTTACTCCGATGGCATTCCCCATCGGGCAAACTCCTTACATCGGTGGCCCAAAAATTTGCTTCGCCGATAGCCAAACACACGCCGATGGACATCCATCGGCCAAACCAAAACAATCGGAGCACTCAAGAAATCTTTCGCCGATGAAGCCAATCATTTCGATAAGACCAAAAACATAAAGCCTTGAACCGTTGAACCCTGAACCAAAAGGGTTCAACACGAGGGTTCAACGCGATGGTTCAAACATCAAAAATAATACTCCATAGGCAACAAAGCTTCGAACCATTGAACCTTGAACCAAAACAAAAAGGTTCAAGCGGGAGGTTCAACGATGCAATATTTGCGCAAGGCAAATGCATAATGCGACCTGTTAGAAGAAAATTGAACCCTGAATCGCTGAACCACTGAACTTAGAGAAAAAAGGGTTCAAGTTCAAACCGAAATGTTGAAGACACAAAAACGAACCCATGCCGATGGAGAAAAGACGAAGACCCCTCCTCAAGATATGAGATGCAGATGCTGAAAAGTACTGAAGGGGTGCCAAAACTTAGAACCTTTTGGATATTTTGGGATGGTGCCTACATGAAAATTGCTAAATTAACTGACAGTGAATTTAGGCACCAACAGCAGGCACATGGTTAGAGAGAGTGGAATTCTATTGCTCCCCAAGTGGGATATTTCTTCTGCCATCATCTTGGATACTATCAGAAGACAAGACCAAGAGGTCTTCTCTTCCGAAGATGAAGCTGCAACAACACTGTCTGGTGTAGGTTTTAATCCCAGGTGGGAGACTCTAGCAATTTGGGCTTTGGCCCCTAATACCAACAAACCACTATTTGTTGAGCTTGATCAAGATTTGAGGGGAAGCTTGATTGTCAAAAGAGTATCTGACACGCTTGCAGTTGAGGCAACAACAATTGTAGTAGATGTTGCCAGATTTAGTAGGGCAACAATAGAGGCATTACAAAGTAAATATGATAAATTGTTGCAAGAATATATGGAGGTATTGAATGAATATAACAGGCTGAAGGTATTGGAAACTTAGTGGCAATAACAACAAGCATTAACTTCTCCTCCCCCTTCAACAACACTGGTAGTAAGAAGTGCAACAACTATGGTTTCTAGTTCTTCATCAGCTCCACCACCAAAGTCTGGACTTGAGAAGGAGAATGAAGAAATAAAAGAGCAAATAAATGCCTTTGAATAAATTGTCATGAATTTTAGGGAAATTTAGTAGGAAAGAAACTGACATTGTTTCAAAGTGTTAGGAAATTTGATGAACAAGGTTTTGAAAAAGTTGGAAAATATCCACAAGGACTACTACAAATTGGTGATGGCGTTTAAGAGGATTGTAGAAGATAGGGAGAAAGCTACACCCCTACTTAATAAATGGATCCGAAGAACCAATTCACTACTGGGGATGTGAAAGGGATCAACTCATGAACCAAATGCACCAAAAGAAATCAAACCCACATATAAGATAGTCAAGGCAACAGGGGAGTTACAAGGATTTGTGGATCAGCTTGAGGAAAGAGAAAAAGAAAAAATTGAGGAATTTGATAATAATGATATAGGAATGATGCCTGAGATTAAGAAGGATAATGGAGAGGTTAAACATTACAAGATATGGTTGTCTTAGTTTGAAGCCATCATTCCAACTATTGCCTTTCTCGTATGCAAAGAAGATAGGATTGATTTTGATCTCTTCAAGAGTAACATAGATAAGATATAGGATACAAATCAGCTCATGGAGGATTTTATGAAAGAAGCTAAGTCTATTATTGTGTATGAGGAAAAATGATTAAATCTAAACTAATAAAACCAAAAACCAATCACATAAAGCGAACCAATCTAAGTAAAAGCCATTATCATAAAATCAAAGACAAAATAAAATCTCTTACCAAAATCTGTATTGTTCCCTTTTGGAGAAGTGTGGATTGCTCAATGAAGTTGCGAAACCATAGTTGCAACAAGCAAGTAGTGTGCTCAATGTGCTTAAAGATCAATGTTAAGAGATCGTAAAGTTGCTCAATCGACGCATTTTGTATGCTCAAAGCTCTGTTAAGTATGCCTGAGAATACGATCGAAGAGAGAGAGGCTCAATGAAGGAGATGAGGGGGGTTTATATAGGTTTCAAGGAAGATCGATCAATGGTCCAGATAATTCAGAAGAATCAACGGAGGAGAACAGTTGAGGAATGTGCAACGAATAAGAAGACAAGTGTCTTGCTTTCTTTTGCATAAGAGGAGTTATCAAGAATAGAAGAATGAGTTAAAGCAATTAACAGAATGTAATGATCAGTTAAGTGATTTAAAACAAGAAGAAGGGATTTGCATGAGAAAAAGAAGATATTTTGCTTTATTAAATATAGAAAGCTTGAGTTATATTAGAGATAACTCAAATTTAGAAGAAAAAACAATTTAAATAAATAATTGATTTATTTAAATTTAGAGAAGATATTTTGGAAGAAAAAATTAAATAATTAGAATTATTTAATTTAGAAGATTTGAAAGAAAATTAAATAAATAAATTTATTTAATTGTTGTGCATGATTTTGGAAGAATAATTTTGATTTAATTAAATAATTAAGAATTATTTAATTGTAGATAAGATAGAATTTGTGATGAATTAATTAAATAATTGGCTTTATTTAATTAATGTGGATGTGATTTTGGAAAGAGAATAATGATCAACTTAAATAATTAAAATTATTTAATTGTGGAAGAATATAGAGGAATTTAATTTAATTAATTAAATAAAGAGAATTTATTCAATTAATGTTGAATTTTGGAATTTCGAAGAATTTGGTGATTTTAATTAAATAATTAGATTATTTAATTAATTTGTGAAATGCAGGTGATTAGATAGATTATGAAATGCAAGTGATTTGACGACACGGTCATTTTAGGGTGTCTACATTTTGCCCCTCTTTGATGCAATGCAGCTTGTAGCGTTGCGTCAAAGAAAATAATTGTTGAAGACATGATACAATTTTGATGCCCCAGTGTAGGTAGTTGCCTCAGCATATGCCCCCTCGAGCGGGAAGACGGGGAAGCGATAGAAGAACTGTGTTGACGCTCGACTAGAAAAGTGTGCGACCAGGGAGGAGGAAAAGCAGAAAGGGGTGGGAAGAAAAACAGAGGGTGGGACATTATAAATAGGTCCCATGGGGACCACAATCCTCATTTGCACCCTAGGAGATTCTAAAATTTAGAGAGGAGAGCTTCCAAACAAGGTGGAGTGAGTTGAGCAGCCAGCGAGGAGAGATGTCGATTCCAGTGCACAGACATCGGGCGGAGCTGGTGCGGACCTACAAAAGACTAGCAGGAGCTCCGGCAGTGGTAAGTGGTCGAAAACCCCCTTGGAATTTATCGTTTGAGGGTAGATTAGGGCTAGGTTTTGGTAGAATTTACATGTCAGCCAAAAGCGCTGTAGTGTTTCACGGCGCGTATGGTAGTCGGTTGTGGCGCCTTTGGCACACCGCAGCGCGCTTGGTAGGGGGTTGCAGCACGGTTGGTAAAATCGCAGCGCTAATGGGTTACGTGTCAGCATCGCAGCGCCTTTGGCAGTATGCCGCAATGCGGATGGTTAGGTAGGGCAGCGCATTTGGTATGGTAGATTAGTGCAGGTGGTTGGGGATCAAAAAAATTGAAGCACCTCTAGTGGGACAGAGCAGCGCGATTGGTAGCCTAGCGTGGCGCTAGGGGAAAAAAAAGTGCACGTGGTAGAGAAATCACAGCGCGTCTGTTTAGACAGTGTAGCGCGGATGGCATGGAAGGACAACGCTGTTGTATAAAACAAAGCGCTTTTGGTTAAGTAGCAGAAAAGTTAGGTTTGTAAGTAGAAAGGGGGGGTTTAGAATAAGGATGCCTATCCTAGCTGACAAGAGGGAAAAGGGATGGTTGGGGGTTGCATAGCATAGCCCATGGGTAGATAGGAATGGCAAGATTTGGTAATGAAAAACTGACAAGTGAGTTGTTATGGATGCAGAGGATTTTGCCACCGCTGATGTCGCGAGAGCGAAACCACGCGATTGCACACGAGGTGGTACAGTTGACATGGGAGGAGGACGCATTCCTGGAGCATGTGGGACTATGGCACGTGGCACATTTGACACACATTAGGGTGAATCTCACCCTGGTGACAGCAGTTGTGGAGAGGTATCATAGCGAGACCTCGTCATTCCACTTCCCAACGGGGGAGGCGACAATGACACTGGAGGACGTATACCGGATCCTGCGGATTCGGATAGATGGAGAGATAGTAGACTTTGACCCAGCATGAGGTGAGGCAGGTATGGTAGAGGTCTTCTGCATAGATGACCTGTGGATAGATGACGGGGAGATCCGATGGGTAGACGTCCCGAGACTCTGCGACAGGATCAGATGGATAGTTGCGTCACTGATTAGTGGCTTCCTGTGTCCAGATAGGAGATCCAGAGGTTTATCAGTTGGCTGGGGGACAGTGCTATCAGGGATGTTCACACACGGTAGACAGTATGCGTGGGTCCCTGTGTTTTGGGACAGTTATATCATGACTTGCACCACTGTGTGTACAGGAGAGGCAGGAGCCTCTCAGCAGGGGTGACCTTGTTACAGGTATGGGCGTGGGAGCACATTCTAGTGATCTGACCCATGGCACAGTGCCATCGAGACAGAGGTGAGCCCTATGCATTTCTATATGATGGGGTGATCACACACAGGAGGATGGGGTCAGTGAGCCATTGGTGGCGACAGATTGATGAGATGGACCTATTCATATGGAGGCCTTGGCTACTATGTGAGGAGTGGGATGACGAGCATGAGCAGCTCATGTATTGCAGGCAGGCCCGCTATCTATTCGGTAGACGGACAGATATGATAGAGCGGTATCTTCTAGAGCGAGTTCTCAGGCAGTTTGGATTGCCGCAGGGTCTACCCGTGGGGGAGGCCACCCATGCTAGGACGCGGAGGGAGGTGGGAGACTGGGACGCCGAGATCCCAGTGGCTACAGCTCTAGCGGAGGTGCGGGGACTTGTCCCCGTGAGATGGGATTGGGACTCAGGGCTGGCAGACCTAGGGACGCTGCTAGAGTATGATTAGTATTGGCAGACACACAGGCCGATCAGATTGACTACACCAGGTGTAGCAGGGGCAGTGGGAGAGGTACTAGTCCTTGGAGGAGAGGCCAGAATGAGGTGGCAGGCCTGAGTAGCCAGGCAGCAGGTAGTGGGAGAGGGTAGCGGCCAGCAGGCCAATGTGGAGATGGCGGAGGCAGTGGGCCCGGTCGTAGAGACTGATTTGTAGAGAGCCGAGTGACTGCTGCAGGAGGAGATAGCCCGGAGGACTCGTTTAGAGCTCTGGATGGTACGATTGAGGAGAGATAGAGATGCAATGCGGGCAGAGGCGAGGCAGGCCGAGGCCACAACCCAGACACAGACACAGGCAGCCTCGGTAGCACAGACAGCCCTGGCATAGCTACAAGCCAGTATGCAGGCACAGGTACAGGCTCAGGTGCAAGCACAGGTGCAGGCACAGGTACAGGCAGTAGTGCAGATAGCACTACAGGCACAGGCACAAGTAGCACCTGCACCGGCAGGGGATGATGGGCAGCTAGCACAGGCCAGAAGAGAGAGAGACACAGAGGTGCAGCTGCGGTTGACAGCAGAGGCCACACTCTTTAGAGTGAGGCAGGAGAGAGAGGAGGTACGCCGTGCATTGGGTGCAAATCAGAGGACCTTATACAGCGAGCTCGTTTGGGTGCAGGGAGAGCTAGTATCAGCTGACAGGGAGGCCGAGTACTACAGGGGTTTGTATGTGGGTGCGGTGCCAGCAGCTCAGCGAGAGCCGAGCTACAGAGATAGGAGCAGATTTGGGGCATCTGGATCCCGTAGGATAGGGCAGTCAGTGTCCTCAGTTAGAGGACCATTTTTACCACCAGGGGGAGGAGGAGGAGCAGCAGGGGGACCTCCACCGAGCACCGGGGGAGGATAGGGGCCACAGCAGGAGGGCAGCTCTACCCACTAGGGCGCATACATTTGTATATTGTATCATATGTATCACTTTGGACAGATGCCTACGTGCATTCTGATGTATATTTTGTGGGCTCTTGATAGCCTTGATGTACTATTTCGATGTATATTTGGATGTATACACCTTTTGTATTATTGATGTAGACACAGACATTTTGTATTATGATGACCATTACATGATATATATGATGATCTATTCGGCTCACTGTTGTTCATGCTTTTGTGTATGCATTCCTTGATGTCATGGATGTGATGATATGTATGTATGATTATGGATTCACGTGATGACATATGTTGCTTATAGATGTATGATGATAGAGATAGATGATGATATAGATGTGATGACTAGTGATATCTGACATGTGGGTTTTGCAGACATGCACCAAAGAGAAGAACAGGAGGAGATGGAGACAGAGACTGTTGATCGATTACTGCAATGAAAGTGATATAAAGGTTGTGGGAATGGATGAATGAGCTTGTTGCATTGGTTTCGCATTTGTATATAAAGAGCAATCCTTATTTTGATATAGCACGTGGATAATTTGCCACCAAGGTATAAAAGACCAAGGTGCAGTAATATCCGAGTGCGTGGACATTGACTCTACAAGCAAGCGGTTTGAACTTAGATCCCTTTAGACATGATATAACCTTGTTGGAACATGTGAATGAGCCATAGTCTTGAACATAAAATAAACTTCAATACATGTAAATGCAAGAAGAATTATTAATATGTAAGATGCTAGGTCATAACACACACAAGATAAATATAATGCTAAGAAAGATGCTAAAGATCATTCCTCAAACACGGCACACAAAAAAGCAATGACTATGCCCCCAATCCGTACTGCATCGCAACATACCAAGATTATAGATAAATCAAGGTAGCTTTGAATAGGTAATGGAAAAGGAACAAAAGATAAACCATAAAACAAATTGACTGACTTACAAAGTAAACATACAGCCAAATATATTCTCTTGCCAAAAGAGGTTGCTCATGATAGATTTGGATAGGAAAGATAACAGCCTTATCGTAGGAACTCTGTGTCTGTTAAAGGGGGCCATCTACCTAAAAAGACAATGTCTCACGTGCAAGAAATGCCACGTGTCGCAAAAGACGCGTGTGTTGGTCTCGACAATGGAACACTATGCAGAAGACAAGCTTGTTGATCTAGGGCTTTGGTTAAGCGGTACTTAGCTAATCTTGGCAATCGGTATGCAGGATAGTAGAAGACTCTGGAAGGAAGCTGCTTTGCTTAAGGTTTGTTAAGGACTTTTTGCTTTTGACAGGGTGCACTAGCTTGCTGCTTGAGTTAGTCAAGTCGAGGCGAATGGATTTTGACAAACGGAAGACTAGAGGGATGACAGTGCTAATGGATTGGGACGGGTGGAGAATGATGGATCGTGTGTGCCTGAGTACTGGATCCATCCTTTGTATTCCAAACTACCTACATACCCTGTATCCACGAGATCAAGGCACACGACGATGAAAGATAAAAGTGATAAATATGTAGTTCTGGACAGAGTGATGAGATGGGTCAAGATGAAGAGGAGGGGATCTTATGTACCTGAGTACTGGAAACTTCCTTCGTATTCCAGACTGCCTACATACCCATATCCATGGGATCAAGGTACCTTAAGACTTGAGAAGAGATAATATGTAGTTCTGGTTGGTGTGATGATATGGGAAAAGTGTTGAGAAGATAACATCCTTATCGTAGGAGCGATGTGTCCATTAAAGGGTGTTACCTGTGAACAATGAGAAAGAGATTGAAGCATGCATTGCGAACCACGAACAAGGAACCTCCCCTAGACCTAATTTAAGGAAAGAGTTGCCCCCAGTCTGGTAGAGGAAACTATACTAGTGACTGCCGAAGAAGACACCGAAAGCTTTGACCTAGGACAAGACAGTGTTAACTGTTGACACAGATCAAGATGTGGGATGACGACGAGGGACATTGACAAATTTCCAAGCTATACTAGATAGGGAGATGGAAATGCAAACAAGGTCAATGGTTTTTATTATGGATGGATGGATGGTGCGCTGCGAATTGGACGAGGAGTGGATAGGACTTGATAGATGATGGATGTTGACTCTACACATAGCACCTGTTTGCCAGGTTTTCACTATGGCACTTATCCAAGGCGCCTATTTGCCAGGTTTTCGCCAGAGGACAGATTTTTTTGGATTTTTTTTTTTGGAATACTCTGAGGATCAGGCATAGAACTTCTTAAGATGGACACTGTTAAATGGCTCATCTAGAGGAATGCCATCAGGTGTAGCTAAAGTATAAGCTCCTGATCCATATGCTGCTGTGACAATGAAGGGACCTAACCAATTAGGCTCAAACTTGCCCTTCTTCTCTCGATCTGCTTGATTTCTCTGATTCTCCCTAAGTACAAGATCACCAATTTGAAACCGTCTTTCTTTGATCTTTTTGTTGTAATTACGCCAGAGGTAGTTTTGATAGACATGGAGATGATTAAGTGCGGCAAGGCGCCTCTCATCCAGTAGTTCAAGCTCAGCTAATCTGGAAGTGCGATACTCCTCTCCATCGATCAGGTCTTGCATGGAAACTCTGAGGGATGGGATCTCAACCTCTATAGGTAGGATGGCTTCAGAGCCAAAGACCAAGGCATAGGGTGTGGCACCCGTTGGTGTTCTGATACTAGTGCGGTAGGCCCATAGGGCGGGATTGAGTTGCAAGTGCCAATCATGACCAGCTTCATTGACTGTTTTCTTGAGGATTTTGAGAATGGTTTTATTGGAAGCCTCAGCTTGGCTATTACTCTGCGGATAGTAGGGAGTTGAAAAGCGATGTTGGATATTGTATTGTGTGCACAAGGCACAGACATCTTGGTTCTTGAATGGTCTCCCATTATCAGTGACAATGGCTTGGGGAATACCATACCAGCATATGAGGTAGTTTAGGATAAACTTGGCTATTTGCTTACCGGTGATATAGGTCATAGGAATGGCTTCCACCCACTTCGTGAAATACTCAGTGGCAGTAATGATAAACTTGTGGCCATTGGAGGAGGAAGGGTGGATTTGTCCTACAAGGTCGAGACCCCCTTGAGAAAAAGGCCATGGAGTTGTCACCAGTTGTAATTCATGAGCTGGTGTGTGAATCAAATCTCCATGCTGCTGGCATTGTAGACACTTCTTAGCAAACTGTGCAGCATCTTGCTCTATTGTAGGCCAATAATAACCTATTCTGAGTATCTTCTTAGCAAGATTAGGACCGGTAGAATGCATGCCACAGACACCTTCGTGTATGTCTCGTAAGGTAGCTTCGGCTTCTTCTGCGTTAAGACATCGTAAGAGGATACCATCGAGACTCTGGTGATATAGTGTATTACCCAGAATGATGTAACGAGAGGATCGACAGATAAAGGTTTTGCGTTGGGTGGATGATAGGTCAGGGGGAAAGGTATTGTGTTTGAGGTATTCATAGATATCTTCATACCATGGGGAATTGGGACCAACAAGTTCGCAGATGATTTCAGTAATAGGAACGTCGACGGCTGGTATCAATAATTGCTCAATCAAAAATTCACACTTCTGTGTATTTGCAGGCATGTCAATCAGTGACCCTACAGAAGCCATAGAATCCGTAGCTTTGTTATGCTCTCTTGGAATTTGCTCAAATGTGATGCTAGAAAAGTGTGGTTTGTAGGCATCCACTAGTTGCTTGTAGGGGACTAACTTTTCATCCTTTGTTTGGTATTCATCTGTGACTTGGCGAATGACTAGCTTTGAATCTCCATATACTTGTAATTCTGTGATGTCCCATTGAACTGCTGGATTGAGACCTATGAGGAGTGCTTCATACTTGGCTATGTTGTTGGTGCAAGGGAATGCAAGCCAATATGACTTTGGAATGTAGTCATTCTGAGGTGTAACAAATACGATGCCGGCTCCTGATCCATGCTGTGTGTAGGAACCATCAAAGTATAACTTCCACATTATGGAGTTAGCAAGAGTGACGAGATTTTCATTAGGAAAGTCAACTACCATAGGATGTGTATCTTTCATAGGTGCTTCTGCTAGTTGATCTGCGAGGGCTTGTCCTTTGATTGCTTTACAATCCATGTACTCAATGTCGAACTCACTAAGGATCATGACCCATTTAGCTAGTCTGCCTGTGAGAGCTGCTTTTGCTAGTAGATATTTCAAGGGATCAATCTTTGCTATCAGTTTTGTGTGTTGGTTCAGCATGTAATGCCGCAACTTTTGGGAGGTGAACACTACTGCTAAACAAGCCCCTTCCATTGGTGAATAATTGAGCTCATATCCCACCAAGGTTCTACTAATGTAATAAATTGCATGCTCCTTTCTTGTTTCATCATTTTGTGCTAGAAGGGCCCCTAGGGCCGAATTTGTAGTGGAGATGTATAATATCAAAGGTTTGTCTACAACTGGTGGAACCAATACAGGAGGTGTAGCCAAATACTCTTTAAGTTGATCAAAAGCTACCTGACACTTGTCCCATCGAAATGAGACATCCTTTCAGAGCAAGTGTTGAAAGGGTTTACATTTATCTGCTAGCTGTGATATGAAACGCCGAATGGACTGCAACCTTCCTTGAAGGCTCCTTAGTGCTTTAAGGTTCTTGGGTGGAGGCATCTCCACTATAGCTTTTACTTTCGCTGGATTGACTTCAATGCCTCTACGAGATACAATGTATCCCAACAGCTTCCCTGATGTTACACCGAATACACACTTCTTTGGATTGAGTCTTACTTGGTATTTTTTGAGCCTATCGAAGATCTATCCTAGAACCTGTATGTGATCCGCCCTAGAAGATTTAGCCAGTATATCATCAACATAGTCTTCCATGATGTGATGAAAGAGATCGTGGAAGATCACCGTCATTGCTCTCTGATAGGTTGCTCCTGCATTCTTCAGACCAAATGGCATGACACACCAACAATAATTACCCCAAGGACAAGTAAAGGTTGTTTTATGTTGGTCTTCTTCTGCTATCCTTATCTGATTGTAGCTAGAAAATCCATCCATGAGAGAAAGCATCTCATGACCTGCTGTCAAGTCCACTATAATGTCAATGTTTGGTAGTGGAAAGTCATCTTTTGGACATGCCTTGTTGAGATCTCTGAAATCATTACACATGCGAATGCGCCCATTGGGTTTAGATACAGGTACAATGTTTGAGACCCAATCTGAATAGTCAATGGGTCGTATGAACTTTGCATCTAATAATTTTTGTATTTCCACTTTCACCAAGAGAGCGATCTATGGGTGCATCTTTCTCAACTTCTATTTGACTAGTTTCACTTTGGGATCAACTGTGAGATAATGAACTACCAGCTTAGGGTCTAGTCCTGGCATATCCGCATAGGTCCATGCAAAGTTGATGGTTCATTGCAAGAAGAAGTTGTTAAGATTTCTGTGCTCTGTTTCAGATAATGATGCTGCTAGGAATGTGGTCTTTGGATTTTGTTCTGTGCCAAGATTTATTTTTGTAGAATCTTCCACTAGGAGAGCTGATTTCTCTTGATACTTAGATGGTAGGGGAAGGTCAAATCCTCCATCCTCAGGTGCCACAGTTGGGTTTTCACCTTTGGATATGTCCTTTGTTTTTACTATTTTGTGATCAGGAGGTGCCACAGTGTGGTTTTCACCTAGAGATCTTTCTTTATTTGTACTTTTGCGACTGGAGGATTTGGCATTCTCACCAAAATAAGCCATTGGCTCTAGTTCCATTACAAAACTTACTTTATGATCACCCAGAGGGATACCTTCCCGAAGTCCCATGAACTCAGCTAGAGCTTCGTCATTCTGAAATACATCTATTACGGGGGACCCTTGTTGGTCCCAATCGATAAGTTCAGGGTAGACAAGTGTGACATTCTGGGTGTTTGTGGTGGAGGTTAAGGATACGGAGGATAGCGTAAAAATGGAGGATTCTACGAATAGGTTGGTCATATGGAGGGAAGGGTCATTGATGACATCCTCTGTAGATGTTGAATCGGCGGGAAAAGTTTCGACCACCTCGTCGAGGATATACTTGATGTCCAAGGCGTGCGGTACCTTCTTACCAAATCCTAATCCCTTCTTGTCTAGCTTCTTTTTTACAACAATGGGTTCCATAGTTCCTTGATTCTATTTCCCAAGGCCACCTTTGCCTTTATAGCCCATGTTTTTTACTATCCTTAAACCATTGTCGTATTGCTTGACTGGTATTGTGACTGGTTCTTTCTCCTTATAGAGCCAAGAAGAAATGTCCTCAATAGTTTCCTCTTCCAATAATCATCCATGTTGGAATTGGGTTAGGAATGTTGGGGGAGGAATAGATGCTTTTTTAGTTACTTTGGCAATGGGTGGTTAGCTGTAAGATTTTGAAGATAAAGGCATCTGCCCTACACAACAAGATTCTGAGATATCATAAGTGCCAAAGCCTATATCCTGGATGCGAGCTGTGATTTTGGGGAGGGGTTTAGGTTCACTTGTAGAGGCTTGTGTCAGAGTTTCAGGATCAACATATAGTGGGGATTCAAGGGCTTTGTCATTTTTAGGCACTTGGTTGTAATTTTTATAGCTTCCTTGTAAGACACGACAGAACTCAAAAGGATTAGGGTCTCCAGGGATAGTTATCTCCGTACCATTGTATGGGAACTTTAGAGACTGATGGTACGTGGAGGGAACAGCTTTCATTGCATGGATCCATGGGCGGCCTGGGATAATGTTGTAAGGCAGCTCAATATCAAGGACTTGACACCTAGTTTCAAGCATGACAGGGCCCAGTTGTATAGGCAAGTGAATAACACCTTCTAAACGGCGTTCTGCATCATCATATCCCTTGATTGTAATACTATGATCAGTGTTGACATGATCCTTAGAGTATCCCAATTGCTTAAGTAACTTTAAAGAACAGATGTTGAGACTAACACCACCATCTATGAGGATGCGTTTGATTTTGCGCTTATGGATGAGAACTTCAATATGAAGGGCATCATTGTGACAAGGATCATGGGATGGGAGGTCCTTCTCAGAGAAGACCACATTGTAGGGTGAAGCAATGTTACCTAGTATAGCTTGGAAATCTGCGACCGCTATGTTGTTAGGAACGGAAGACTCTTGGAGGGCTTTTTCTAGCACCACTCTATGTGCAGGTGATGACCGTAGAAGGTCCAAAATAGAGATCTGTGCTGGTGTTCTCCCTAGATGTTCGACAAGATTATAATCAGATTAAACTGGAAGCCTAGGTGTAGGACCACGAATGGTGACATGACCACGATGAGTAGTAACAGCACAATCCATAGATTTGCCTTTGATTGTGAGGGTAGACACTCGACTCTCTTCAAAACGATCTACAATGGAATCAAAGGACGTGGAAGCATGATTGATACTTTTACCTCTATCCTGAGGAGGAGGTGGACCATGATGAGGGAATGGTTCCTTGTACATGTCAAGATCTTTGTTCATGTGTTGAACTGGTGATTCATTCTCAAAAGTGATTTAGTTGCCTTCAATGAGATTTTGAATGAGGTGCTTAAGTTTCATGCAAGACGCGGTTCGATGCCCTTTGCTCCTATGGAACTCACAATATTCGTTGTCTCTGTAATGTGCAGTTTTGAAAACAAGCTCGCCATATGGGGGAGCATTAGGTAAAGTGATGAGCCCTTTCTGCAAAGCTTGCTGTAAGACTGATTCGATGGGCACTCCCAAGGGAGTGAATTGACGTCACGGAGGGTAATCTTGTTGGGGCCGCTCTTGTTGTCGTTGCTGTTGGTTTTGATAAGGCTGCCTTTGTAGCTGCTGTTGTTGAGGTGGAGCTTGACTTGGTTTGGAGAGCTGCAACGGTGTTTGCAACATTTGGACATGTTTAGTATCGACCACCCCATCGTTGACCACATTTTTGTTTTTGTTCCAATATTTGGGTTATCGTTCGATTGTTGATGAGGAGCGCTATCTTTCGTTTCTTTAAAGATTTTGACCACACCCTTAGCAATGAGGGCCTTCTCAATATTGATTCCCTTGTATGTGATTTCGTCGAAGGTTGTAGCACTAAGAATTTGCAAATGGAAACCTAACTCTTGGTTGAGGTTCTGCACAAATATGCTAACAAGCTGTTTCTCTAGAATCTTGAAAGGGAATTTGCTAGCCATTTGTCTCCATCGTTGAAGGAAAGAAATGAAAGTTTCACCATTTTTCTATTTATTGTTGCATAGATCAGTCATGGAAATCTCATGCTCTGCGTTGTAAGAAAAGTGGGTGGCAAACTTCTTTGCTAGCTCGTTGAAAGACTTGATACCCATGGGTAAGTGTGAGAACCATTCTATTGCTTGACCTCCAAGACTGCGAGGAAAGAGACGCATAAGATATGTGTCATTATGTGAGACCTCGAAGCAAGCAAGATAGAATTCCCTAAGATGGTCTTTTGGGTCACCTTTTCCTTTGTATTTATCGAACTTGGGAATAGTGAAATTTTGAGGAAAAGGGATCATTGGTAGTGACCGATCTAAGGACACACTTCCTCTAAAAAGAAGGTCTTCTTGGTGTGGCCAAATGTAAGATCAGATAGCTGTTGTTGCACTTCTATGATCTTTAGCTCCATAGTCATGGGAGGGGTTGGTAACATCTCCTGTTGTCCAAAAAGTGGTTGGTGTTGCCCATACGGAAGATTATAATGTAAGCCATGCACACTGGTGTTATAAGGGTCGTAGGATTGATTGGGATCATATGGGTTGTACGATTGGTTCAGATTGGGTTGGAATTGGAGGTTTTGATTTGGCAGAGGTGGAGGTGGCGCTAGGTAAGAATGTTGGGTTTGTGATGGTTGAAGAAAAGAATTGGGTGGAGGAAAGCTAAAGTGCGTTTGATTAGGTTGCGATGGCGGCACATAGCTTTGGGAAACTTGATGTTGGGAATGTTGAAGGTGGATAGGTAAGGTGTTGAAGAAATTTAGCGTGGATGAACGTTGTGGAGGAGGGACATAGGTAGATGTGATTTGCAATGGTTGGGGTTGATTGAGGATGAGAGTAGAAGAATGTTGTGGTTGGGGTTGCTTAAGGACGAGAGTAGAAGAATGTTGTGGTTGGGGTTGCATGACTCTAATTGGTTGAGAGACATGAAGGTGTGATGATATAGGAGGTGGCATTTGTTGAGACCCTTGTTGCATGGCTACATAATTGTTCCCCAGATTGTAATTTGGTGGGAAACCTTCGCATGATGGGGTAACCAAGACTCCACTTGCAACTGGTGTGGACACTTTAGGAGGTGGTTGCATATTCAATCGAGCTAAGGTGGTTTGCTTAGCTAACTCTGCTTGACGTTGGAGATTTTCTTGTTGGTTTTTATAGATCTCCATAGGAGTCAAAAGCGGTGATATGGGCCTCTCCCCTGTTGGGTTTTGAAAAAGAGGATTCCTATACTGCGAGCCTTGTGTAGGTAAGGGCGTAGTCACCGTGGACATGGTTTGCACTGCTTGTATGGCATCTTGGGCATTGTTGTTCTCTTTGAGAGTGAATAAATCAAAATCTTGAGGTAACTTGGTGCCTTGCTCTGCAAGCAAGCGAAAGAAATGATCTTGGTTCTCACTAAGGATTTTGTCAAAGGCTACCATGACTCTAGGCTCTTGTATGATTTCATCAAGATCTTGCCCATCTACTTGAGAGGATTGACCTATTTCAAAGTGTCGCTCTTCTTGAGATGGGACTAAATCTATAGTATAACCTTGAGGGACAAAATCCTGAGGCAAGCCAGTGGTGTATTGCGGTGTACTTATCAAAGGGATCCTATCCTCTTGAGGATTGCTTGGTTGGTCGACGTGTGGCATGCCGGGAGAATTGGTAGATCTTTTCGCGGGTGTTCTAGGAGTGACCTTGGGAGTATTGTTGAGACGACTCGATTGCGGTGTGTGAGGAGGCGACTTGCGCTTCTTAGGGACAACTTGCTTGGACTTCATAGTTTGCTGGAGCCTAGTGATTACCATGGAATACACTAGGACAAGAAAGGTAATGCTGGGTTTCTGTGAGATGCTTTGAGAAACGGACAAACTCAGATGCACAAAGTACTAGACCAAAAGCGCTATACTGTTTGACCAGAGGCGCAGGACTGTGCAACCAAAAGCATGCTACTATGATGCCAAAGGCAACGGACTGAGCTACTAGAAGTGAGTTACTGCTATGCCAAAGGCGAGCTACAGTGACCAAAAGTGAACTACTGTTATACCAAGGGCGCTGAAGTAGAGTTTTGCCAGAGGCGAGGTACTACTATACCAAAGGTGATCTACTGTACTACCAAAGGCGAGCTGCTATAATACCAGGGGCGCTGAAGTAGTGTCTGATGTTTCTAAAAGGCAAAATTTTGATGGATTGTTTCTGTTTCTGATTGGATTTGTTTTGGCAAGAGAAAACACAACAAACAAGTGGTCAAAAAGCACAAGGACTGACACAACAGATAGTGTATGTTCGAGGCTCCAAACAAGCCCAATGTTTCCACAGGTCTAAGACAATTGCAATCAATAACAAGCACTTTTTATCCCTAGAGACAAGGTTTCATTGCAGTAGATCAGCTCACAGCTTAATACTCCGTCGATAAAAATATCATTCCATAAAGGTGTCAGATATTTAGTATCTTTGCGAGAGACGATAGGTAGGGATATCTCACCCTCCCCTTGGAAAGCTCAAGTAGGTCACAAGAGCTTTATGTCCAAGGGAATACTATCTCTTCTCAAGGGAGCCAATGGTGAGTATCTTAAGGGCTTAAATCGATTTCCCTTGCACTGATGATTACCGCAATGTTCGGAGGTAGGTCGGGTAGTCTCTATCTAAAATGGTTCTTAGTGACTTTGAGGGACCAACGCCTTACGAGCAATGCGACAAGCTACTAAAAGCTTTAACCAATCCTACTAAGAGTATCAAACACTTCGCTCAATGTGAAAATTGTTTCCACAAAGAGCTAGTACACCTCTTTTCAGTTTGGCACCACAAGGTAAGGCTGATGTTGGTTAGGACTTGGCTTTCGCCTTATCCCTCTTATATAGCGGTTCAAAGGAAAACTCCGCTTAGGGTCGTCCCTTTTGGATGAAGTGCAATCCAAAGCAGGCCCTTCTAAAGGAAGTACAGAAAAGTAAGAGCAAGCACGTCAAACAAAGGTTCAATTGTCCTGTTATAAGGAAAATAAGGTGCAACTAAATTAGGCACACACACGTTTGTAGTTGTCAATTGTCCCTTATAAAATTGAAGTGTTTGGCATTCATGTCCATTGTCCCTTAGAAAATTGAGGTATTTGTGCATACATGTCCATTGTCCCTTAAGAAAAGCAGTATGTTCCTAAGACTTAGATTTGCAAAAAAAGATTTGTTCAATTATCCCTTTAAGAATGCAATGTGTTTCTAAGACTTAGTGAGATAGATCAAGATTTCTTCAATGCTCGTCCTACATGAACATGTTAGAAAAAACCTATTTGCTCTGTGTGAGTAATAAGAAGCTGCAACAAGTGAGTTAGTTCCACCAAAAATTCACAAGTTAGCAAAAAAAAAAACAAATCAACTTTGACCAAAAGCGCTCCATAATCTTACTAGAAGCGACTTACTGTATTCCAAAAGCACTGTAACATCGACTAGAAACATCAGAGAATATTACTAGAAGCGTGGCCAAATAACCAGAAGCGCTGTATTGTTTATCCCGAAGTGCGATACTGTTATGCCAAAAGCAATGTCGTGTATACCGAAAGCGCTGCAAGATACTACCAGAAGCGCTGAAAAATAACCAGAAGCACTGTACTTTGTATTCGGAAGTGCGATACTATTATGCCGAATGTGCCGCACAGTCTCAGATCATAAAAAGATTAGCTTTTGTCAAAAGAATCAGATCAAAATGGGATTTCATGGTTGATCTACTGTTCTGGGCAATAATATTTGATAGATCTGAATCGTGAAATCCAAAAAAACTCAGAAAGTGTAACAACACAATAGATTAATGCAACTACCAAAGATACCCCTAAATAAATCATCTTAGGAAGTATCAAAAAGTGGGTTTGAAAGACAAATACAATAGATATGTAATGAGAAAACCCTGCACAAACACAAGACGAAGTCAAAAACCTAATTTAGCCAAAAGCGCTTAACGATGTTACCAAGAGCGCCGTTCTGGTATACCGGAAGCGTCACTCTGTGCTGCCAGAAGCACCGCAGTGGCCCCAAGGGTGCTGAACTGTACCTCCAATAGTGCTTAACAATGCTGCCAGAAGCGCTTTGCGATGTCGTTTGCGCTGTATTGTACTGTAACTTCAAAAAAAACAATTTCTCAAAGAAACAAAGGGATTAGTGGGTCCCACCAGGCATGCCAGAATGTGTATGAGGAAAAATCGATTAAATCTAAACTAATAAAACCAAAAACCAATCACATAAAGCGAACCAATCTAAGTAAAAGCCATTATCATAAAATTAAAGACAAAATGAAATCTCTTACCAAAATCTGTATTGTTCCCTTTTGGAGAAGTGTGGATTGCTCAATGAAGTTGTGAAACCATAGTTGCAACAAGCAAGTAGTGTGCTCAATGTGCTCAAAGATCAATGTTAAGAGATCGTAAAGTTGCTCAATCGACACATTTTGTATGTTCAAATCTCTGTTAAGTATGCTTGAGAATATGATCGAAGAGAGAGAGGCTCAATGAAGGAGATGAGGGGGGTTTATATAGGTTTCAAGGAAGATCGATCAACGGTCCAGATAATTCAGAAGAATCAACGGAGGAGAACAGTTGAGGAATGTGCAACGAATAAGAAGAAGACAAGTGTCTTACTTTCTTTTGCATGAGAGGAGTTATCAAGAATAGAAGAATGAGTTAAAGCAATTAACAGAATGTAATGATCAGTTAAGTGATTTAAAACAAGAAGAAGGGATTTGCATGAGAAAAAGAAGATATTTTGCTTTATTAAATATAGAAAGCTTGAGTTATATTAGAGATAACTCAAATTTAGAAGAAAAAACAATTTAAATAAATAATTGATTTATTTAAATTTAGAGAAGATATTTTGGAAGAAATAATTAAATAATTAGAATTATTTAATTTAGAAGATTTGAAAGAAAATTAAATAAATAAATTTATTTAATTGTTGTGCATGATTTTGGAAGAATAATTTTGATTTAATTAAATAATTAAGAATTATTTAATTGTAGATAAGATAGAATTTGTGATGAATTAATTAAATAATTGGCTTTATTTAATTAATGTGGATGTGATTTTGGAAAGAGAATAATGATCAAATTAAATAATTAAAATTATTTAATTGTGGAAGAATATAGAGGAATTTAATTTAATTAATTAAATAAAGAGAATTTATTCAATTAATGTTGAATTTTGGAATCTAAAAGAATTTGGTGATTTTAATTAAATAATTAGATTATTTAATTAATGTGTGAAATGCAGGTGATTAGACAGATTATGAAATGCAAGTGATTCGACGACACGGTCATTTTAGGGTGTCTACAATTATGATAAAATACAATAATAAACATACACCAAGTGTGGATGAGCTCCTTGGATTCCAGTGGCCTTTAGAAAAGAAATATAATGCCTGGGATGATAAGTATAATAATTTATCAGAATAGTAATTTTTCTACTGACTTGGTACTCCTTATTCTTCATTCTTTATTCAAAATGGGTATTCTTTTGGCTTTTCTACCTATTCAGCATCAACATGGATCTTCTTCAACTCCAACTAGGTATTTTGTCTTCTAGTGGACCTATCCTTTTGTCCTCATCTGCATAGTCAACATTTCCTAGGCTTTTGGAACTTAAAGAAGGTGGATAAAGAAGCGGTTAAGTATGTTGCAACAACTTTCCAGGAGCACCTTTTGGAGGTAACAAAATTTTACAACTGCACATGTAACAAGTTTTGTCTTTTGTGGATTATTCTCTCCATGAGCAACTGCACTCATATTTTGTTATGTAAGGGTTGTCAAATGAAAATATGACACTTGTCACATGGCCTGACGCTTATTTTGCTCCCTTGTTTCTATAAAAGGGAATTCAGGGACTTTGGCAAAGGATCTTGGAGAAATTTTGTATTGCAGAGCATATAGTAATAGAGTCAACTCTTCTAGTTTAGGTTACTGTCTGAGAATAGAGTGTGATGAACATGTGAATTTTTGTATGACAGTACCAGTTCAAGTCTGAATATATTGCCAAGTTCAAGGCTTTATTATCTCCTATGTTGTAATCTTCATCTCATTTATGAATAAAGTCTGATAAAGGATTATTTTATTCATCTTCACAATTTTTCCTATGTATGAATGTTCTTCTTATGGATTTTTCTCAAGGAGTAAATTAAAATGCTTTAAGGAAAATGTTGAATTTTATGAAAGTTTGTAGGGATTTGTAAGTAGAATTGGTTTTGAATTGCTGAAGTGTGACAATGTAATGCATCATTGCAGTGCTTCGTAAACCGGGGAAAGTACTATTATGTGGGGTTTCATTTACATCTATCTTGACTCTATAGCCTAGGTTAAGGCATCGATCTCTCTGAATTTGTGTCTGATACAACTCCTTGGTCGTATAATTTGAAAATCACAATGAATTTCCCATTTCTACAATAAGTTATTTACTTAATGTTATTTTCATGTTCTCTTGCAAATGAATATATAGAAGCCTAAGGATATAGCCAATTGCTTTAGCATATCTATAATTCTTTGGCACATTAGAGAGAACATATCTTCTTGTAATAATATTTGAGATAAATGGCAAGAAGATCTTAAATAATATTGTAAAGGATCACCCTCCTAGGTTTTGAAGAGCCTAAAGTATAGAAGAAAAGTGTAACCTAGATTTTCCTATTTGTTGGCAAATCCCTCAAGGTAGTTGATCATTATAATTGGCTATTATTTAGATTGTCTTTGAGATCTATTTGGTAATTAAAAACAAGCAACAAATTGGCGACTCTATTGGGGACTTATTATATAATTGTCAAAAATTAGTCCAATAGTCTGTCATGGGTGTTTTGAGTTTGCATATGCGCAATGCATTATCATTCCCTTTAGAGGGTGGTGACTCTAATATTCTCCTTGTTGGTTGATCAAGGAGGAAAGTAATTGTGTAAGAAAAAGAAAGATCTCTATATATTTCTGGAATTGTTACATCTAGACATCTCAACACTCAAGTTGAGAAAGCTTCCATTTGTTATCTATATAACAAGAACCATTTGGTGTGTTCACCTTTTGTTTCCCATTCTTGGGTTGTGACTTTGCAATATCTCCAAGATGGTGAAAACCAAAGAAAATACCAAAGCAGAAGGATGCACAGGAGAAGATCACTGCAACATGGGCATCCCAACAAGCCCGTGGGTTCAAAGCCTGCAAATAAAAAATGGAGGGCTAAGGAATTTGCTGAGTACACTCCTCCCCCTGTCACTGATCTTATTACAATGACTACACCCCTTTTGTGTGGTAGTAGAGACCATTCTAAATTAGAAGAAATAAGAAATCGGCGTCCTAACTTTTATATTCCTTGAAATGTTCTTGAGGGTGAGGTTGATTCTGATGGTGATGAAATAGTTTATGCTGGCCCCCTCTTGTTTCTCAGAGTGTGAGGGGCCCTTTGCATAATGAATCTCAACTTATACCCTTGCCTTCTATTTAGTCTTCTCATGAATCCCTAGGTCTAACCCCTTATGTAAGATTAAAATCCCCTTCATCTGGGAAGGCTAAATCCACTGATGCAAATGAGTGTTCTATACCCAATGTAGCTTCTAGTTCTAACCAAATCATGAAGAATTAGAAAGGGAGGTAGTTGATTTGGGTCTCAAGTTAGCTAGGATGGAGAGTTTAAAAAGAAAAGAAGATTTGCTATTGAGAATACAAGCCTTAAATAATTCCAATGTTACTAGTGGTTACTCCAATCCTAGTTCATCTGTTGCTACCATACAACACAGCACATCATGTATCTAGTGCCCCACTAGAGCCTCTAATACAACTTACATCATATGTGTCACAACAGGTCCTCCAAACAAATGTAGCAGTTGTGTCTCCTCCCATGAATAATCCTGTTGTGTCAGCACCTACATGTCGACCCTAGAGGCAAAAATACTTATACAATGCGAATGCAAGGATGGGTGACCAACAAGTAGGTTACAACCCTTATGTAGGTCAAGGTGGGGTGCAATACCCAGGTCCTCAAGTAACCCAAAACTTCACTGCACAACATATAACTAGAACCAAAATGCACCACACCAACAACATTTGCAAAACCCACAAAATCCCTCAGTGGATCATAATAATCAAGGTGGGCAACCGGGAGTGAATCCTTTTTCCAGAAGACCAATGCAATTGGAAAGATACTGGCAGCTAGATTTCACTGGTATATCTGGCTATCCAAATCCTATTGGAAATGAAGTCAGGAATGTAGTTCCAAAATTTGTTGGAAACAATGCTATATCAAGGGAAGGACATCTGAAAGCTTTCATAAATTTCATTGATGATTTTGAAATATAAGCATAAGATGTTGTAATGAAGTTATTCATGCAATCCCTTATTGAGGATGCTAGAGACTGGTATAGGACTCTCCCTGATGGAAGTATTGATAGTTTGCAAGAGTTCAGGAGAGTATTTAGAGAACAATATGGTGATCACATAGACCCCAAGTTTGTTGTGAATGAGATCACAAGTATGTAGAAAGGATACAATGAAGTAGTAGCTGATTTTAATGCTAGATTCATGAAGATTTTGAACAAAATTCTAAACCATCTGAAACCTAATCATTCTATGTGCCTGATCTTTTATTTGAATGCATTTGATTAAAAAATGGGTTATGAATTGAGGACAAAAGATCCTCTAACACTAAGAGATGCTTTCAAAGTTGCAATGAGTACTGAAAGTAATAGAAAGGCAACTGGAAAGGCAAGAAAAAGAGATGATGTCAAAATATTGCAGAATCCCAAAGGACATCAACCAATACATCCAAAAGAAGAGGATAAATTAGACAAGGTCATGAGTGCATTGAAGGATCTTAGTTATAAATTTGCTAAGAATGAGAAGGGATTAGCTCATGAAAAGCCTAATTTCCAGAGACCAAGGCTGCAAGACATGCCTTATAATACTGCATGGAAAGATGGAAAGCCAATGCCCCCTAACAATAGAGGGAGTTTATCTAAGGAAACCCCTGATCCTCTAAGGAAGGGGATGCATGCTATGGATGAAAATCTCTGGTGTCTGGTGTGCCAAGCTCCTCATTCTTCTTCCTCATGTGTTGTGGTAATGTCTTTGACTGATAATGCTGATCCATGTGATGAGTGCAATGATGGGGAAGATTATGAAGGCCATAATATAAATATGGTTTTTGACCATGATTGTATTGTGGAGAATTATGCTACATCTGATGAAGAAGATTCTGTGGATGAGATTATAACAGATAAAGGAAAATTGGAAAATTCCTGTAAGCGACAGTCTCTGCTTAGCAGAAATGAGGATAGTAAACGTGTTTTCCAATTGAATAATGAGGATTCTAATATCCAATTGAGAAGACCCTCTAATGAGGAGATAAGATCCTTAACTATTGCCAAGATCACTTAGGTTAAGAGTGATCACAACCTGAGAAGCAAGAAGAATTAGGGAGAGAGCAACACTATGGGAAATGCAGGCAACATTTTCATTAAAGAAAAATAGAATGCTCCTGTAGACACCCAAAATTGACCTAATTATCATTAGTATCAAATATCGCATTAGCTATCATCTGCATTTGTCTAACACACTTGAGAAATTTCCCTATCACTTATTTCTTCTATTAATTAAATAAATTTATATTTATTTAATTAATTCATTAGCTATTTCTTCTATTCTCTCTAATCTATAATTAAATAATCTTTAATTATTTAATTATCTCTTATTTCTATCTATTTTAATTAAATAAATTTTATTTATTTAATTAATTTCTCTTATCATTTATCTCAATGAGCCAACATGTGTGCCTCTTTCATTTAAAAAGATAAGTGGTACTACATCTTTTATTTAATATCTTTCACATGTAGTACTTTTTATGTACACGATCACACATAAGCCTTATCTTCCTTCAACTTGTCATCTACACATTCACCTATTATCATCATTTCATCTCAACCATTCACATAGCCACCAAATCTCTACCATTGATTGATTTTGGTTGAGTTCTATATAAACACCCTCTCATTCCATACTACATCTATCCATCATTTTCATATAGCGTCTACATTATCATCTTGAGCATATTGAGCACTTTAGCATCCATCTAGCATATTTATCATTATCATCCATCCATCATGGCAACTTTTATCTTCATAATTGTTCATTGTTGAGAAGCAATCCACATCATAAACAAGGAATCATACAATCTAGGTGATATTGTTCTTGAATTGCATGCTTTTGATTTCACTTGGATTCGATTCTTTGATGGTGGTAGGATTAGGTTTTCAATTATATGCTTGATCTTATTAACCTAATTTTTACCTATCACATTTTGGCATGCCCCGTGGGACTCACGTCCTTGATTAACTTTGCTGTTTGAAGTTATTTTTTTTGGTGAAGATCAAATTTTCTGAGCACTTACAGAAAGTTTTAGTCACTTCTGAGAAAAAACCAGTCGTTGTTTGATTATACACATCACTTTTAAGCCAAAACCTACCGCTTCTGGCATTTTTGGGATTGCTTCTGAGTGAACAGTAGTCGCTTACAGTCTTTTTTGCATCACTTTTAATCTAACAGTGATCGCTTTTAGCTGTCTGGATCGCCTCCTACAAATTAGGGTTTTCTATTTACATCTTATTTTTTGCAGATCTAAATCACTTATGAGCCATAATTAGTCGCATTTTGATTTTTCACATCACTTTTGAGTCTTAGCAGGTTGCATCTGGGTCGATCGACCTCGTCTCTGATCAGTAATCTTTCACTTATGACAGAATCTAGATCACTTCGGATCAACAGTTGATCGCCTCTGGTAATTGTGTTGATTTTAGTTTTTATCATTTGTAGTTCAATTTTCTTATCTACTAATTGGGTATTTGTGTAGCATCTTATCGATTGTCCAAGAAAAGGAGGTTGTGAAACTACTAACATATCTGTTGCAGCTTCGATTGGTCCAAGACATTACATTTTATCACTAATTTAGGAACATTTAGGCTTGGTGCTTAAAAAGAATCATTGTTTGCTCCATGCTTGATTTATCTTTTTTTTGGATTGATTGTTGTGCATGTTTGTAACCCAAATTTAGTAGCAAAAGTATCCTCTCCCCTTGCCTATCAAATGGATCTTGGGTACATGAGAACTTGTTATTATCTTTAGAGGGCCTGCCTTCCCGGTGTGAGAATGGGTACAACCCAAGCGGTAATAGGCTAAAGTCAAGTCCTTCCGAACCACTATATAAGAAAAGTGTTTGTGTCAAAAGCCACAAACAACAGGTGTTGTTGTGTTATATCGACAACCAACCTCCCCCAAAACCCTCTAAGGCGTAACCCTTGAAGGCTAGGAGACTCCACAATGGAGAGTAGTGTTGCCACACGTATAGCCACCTAAACGGATGCCCTTACTAGCAACCTTGTGTAGTAGCCAAAAAACTTCTATTTGTTGATGCAAAAGGTGGGACCTTTGAAGCCGCCCCGATTCTCATGGTTCTTACCAGAGATAGAAGGGACAATCCTAAGGTTTGGTGGGGGTACAAGCCTTGGGAAACTTGGATCTTGGTATGCGTGAGAAGTGAGTACCATGGAGAGGAGCCGGTGCTACCAAGATCCTGAAGCTATCTTCTTTGAATAAGAATGGCAAGGGGACTCAACAAATACAGTCCTTTCCTAGCCTAGGTTGTACAAGTTTATGATTATTGTGGATGTGAGTGACTGAAATCACTGTTTTCTTGTCAAAAAAATAATTCAAACATATTTCCTGACAGACACATATCACTTTTGAACCTTAATTGCTCACCTATAGAAACCTAAATCACTTTTAAATAGCAGTTATTCACTTCTTGCAAAATCTAGATCGCTTTTAACCTACAGCTGATAGCTTTTGGCAAAACCTGGTCGCTTTTAAACCACAGTAAATCACTTTTGACCTGTAACTGATCGCCTCTGGAAAACCTGCTCGCCTCTGGTCAACATTGCAGTCTATCATCTGAAACATAACTAGGTCACTTTTGAGCTATTCTCTATCACCTTTGGCCTTATCTGATTCACTTCTGAGCTATCATCAGTCGCTTCTGGCCAATATTAGCAATCAGTATCCATGCAACCTAATCAGCAGTACTTTCAGCCATCCTTAGCTTTGTTATCAACTTTTTGACAGTCTTTTGAACATTTACAATCATCTGAGCACTACCTCCTACCTTGAACATATCAAAACCTTGGACTTTTAAGCTTTTCATCCTTTTGAGACCCCAAAACAACAACCAACTAGCAAAACTAGCAACCAAACATCAACCCCTCGGCTTTACTTAGCCCTACCAAAACCAACAAACAACATCAGCAATTAGCTTTTCCCTTGAGTGTGTGAGCTATTCTCTAGGGAAGTCAACCAACAACATCAACCAAGCAACCCAACAACAACAAAAAAGCAAACAACAAACTACCAAAACAAACCAACACCAAACAATCAGCAAACCATCACCTTTTGGGTCTTAATTCTTACAAGCTAAAGTCCAATTTTCAACATCAACCATCATGCCTCAAACTAGGAGCCAATATAGAGCTGAAATGGAAGCAAAACTGTGAGCTGAGATGGAAGCCAAGATGCAACAATCATGATCAATTCCCCTTAGAGATGCAACTCAATTTACAATTGGCATGCCTTCTCACATGTTTGTGCCCGACGGGTACATCGTTGGAGAGTCATCCTCACAACAAGTGCAACCTCAAACATTTTTGGAGACTTATGAAGAGCAATCCCTAGAAGACTTATCAGAATTTAGAGACACACATGTATGGGATCAATTTGAGAGGTTTTTTTCATTTGATCCTAATCGCTACTTCTTGCAATTAGCACGTATGGGAGCCAAATTACCAAGAGACTTTGATATATCTGCTATTCAAGAACACGATCCAAGCACTCCCACTGTTGTTGCAAAGGGATCATCCATTATAACCACACCATCTCATACCATGTCCATGCTACAAAATCCAACTTCCAACCCATCTCTTTCATTGCCTATTGTTACTTCATTCAACCCACCATGCTCAGAGTACACTGTAGAACCTTTGCTAACTCCAACCAATGTACTTCCTTTGCTTTCACAAAATCTGAGCATTCCACCTTTCCATGTTCCACAACATATACCTTCCCTTACCGTGACCGTATCTCGATCTCAAGTAACACAAGTTGTCCATGTTGCCCAAGTGCACACTCCTTAAATGTCACAAGCTATCCCCATATCCCATACTCTGCAAGCTTCCCAAGCTATCCAAACACCATAAATTGTCCAAGCTTCACAACCATTGCAATTTGCTACTCCCATTACATCACATGTGGAAACCACATCCCATATTCCTATCACTGCTAATATTGTCTCCACGATTTCTGTGGATCCATCCCACACACCATACAACCCCAATGTTAGTCTCATTGACACGAGTGACCGGCCTATTGTTTCACAAGCTAATCCTAGCGCAGTAGTCTCTTATGTTGATCAACTTACATCACTTCAGCCAGCCTCCTATAATCCTTCACAAACCATCAATCCATCTTATACTAGTCAAGGATTACCCATCGTCACCCAACATATGACACATACCAATCCTCATGTTGTCCAAAACACAAAGCCAAATGTCCATCCTTTTTCTGCATCTACTAATCCTTCCATCACTTACCATATCACCAATCCAACTCTGAACTCACAACCATTGACTAATGTTAATTCATCTTCTACTTCCCATGTGATGCAAACCCTTGGCACTAATTCATCACAATATACCCAACCACCACTTGTGTCTCACGGACAACAATCCTCAAACACATATGTGTCACATACTAATCCTTTGACATATACTGTGAGCACACAACCTCAACAAACTGTCATGGCTTCCTATATCCCGCAACAACAACCACAATATACATCATATTACACTTCACCTCCCAACCAACAACCTCCTTTGCAACAACACCTTTCTCAAGCGGATGTTCAACAAATGATTAACAAAACGGTAGGACAAAGCTAGAAGACATATGTGCTTATCCGTTTGACAAGTCGCTTCATATGACACCTTTTTCGTCACACTTTGAAATTCCACAATTTGACAAGTACAAAGGAAAAGGAAATCTGGAAGACCATCTTAGAGCATTCTTTGTTGCATGTCTCGATGTTGCTCAAGATGATACATATCTTCTGACACTATTTCCCCGAGGCTTAGCGAGACAAGCTCTTGAATGGTTCTCTCATTTACCTCTAGGCATTAAGTCTTTTGTGAAACTAGCAAATAAATTTTGATCACACTTCAGTTTTAACATTAAACATGAAGTGAACATGAATGACCTTGTCAACAATAAACAATGCAATGGTGAAGCTCTCTCCTCATTTAATCAACGATGGTGTAATATGGCTAGCAAACTATCATGGGAAATACCTGAGAAATAGTAGCTCGATATTTTTGTCCAAAATCTTCATCTTGAGCTTTCATTCCAACTACAATTGCAAAGTGCTAGCACCTTTGATGAACTTGTTTCCAAAGGAACCATCATTGAATGCGCTTTAATTGCTAAAGGCACTATCAAGATTTTCAGAGATAACAAAGACAATCCTCAAAACTCCAACAATAAATCTCACTTTTGGAATAAGAACAAGAATGTTGTTAACAATGGTGTTGTAGATGCAAAGAACATACAAACAATGAAAGCTCCTATTAACATTCAAGCCGCCTCTATAGCAACTCAACCTTTTCAATGAACCTGACAATGACAAACTTCAAATCTTTGATGACTATTCACACCATTAGCGAAACCTATGGAGGTTGTCTTTCAAAAGCTTCTCCAAGCAGGAGATATCATATTACCAGATGAACCACCTAATGGTGAACCACTCTTCAAAGTTCCTTGGTACAAAGAGAATGAGTATTGCGACTACCATAGAGTCAAGGGACATAAAACAAGTGGTTGTATGTGCTTAAAGAATGTTATTCAAGATTGCATCGATCAAGGTTTAATTAAAATCACACCTCCAACATCGCAACCTATACAACAATCGACATCAAATTATGATCTAGATGCTTTCAAGAATCCACTTCCATCTCATGACAAACCAAGTAACCCTCATGCTGGGAATGCCATTCAGTACAATTATGAGTCATCCACGATTGGATGCATTGACCAAGCCTACATTTCTACCATTACTATCCAAGGCAAAGCACCTGATTGCACTATAACTACTAGAAGAGGCTGTGTTACCATTCAAGGAGCACTTGTCAATCCTCCTTATCCATCCTCTAACTATAATATCATTGACCACCTTGGAAAAACACCTGCACATATCTCCATCCTTGAGTTGCTTCACATATCACCCGCCTACAAGGCTATCCTTGAGAAAGCATTGCAAGAATCCTCGATGCCTAATAATATCGATACTACACAATTCCAATCTATGGTAGCTAGCAGTGTAGCCCCTTGCCATTTAACTTTCTCTGACAAAGATCTTTGACCAACTATCAACCCATCACATAATGAAGCCCTCCACATAGAAGTGTTTGTCAACCAATGTCGTATCAAATGAATCTTAGTGGATGGTGGAGCCAATCTTAATATATGTTCTTTAAAACTAATAAAACAATTGGGATATTCTGAGAAAGATGTTGACACTTCCAAGGTCATTACTATCAAAGCATATGATGATGCCGAGAGAGATACTGAAGGGATTATTCACTTGCTTATTCAAGTTGGGCTGGTCACTACTAACACCCATTGTCAAGTTCTTGATATTGAGCTTCCTTATAACAACATCCTTGGTCATCCATGGATCCATGCCCTCAAAGCAGTTCCTTCTACATACCATCAATGTCTCAAATTTCCACATAACGGTGTTGAAATTACTATCCATGCCGATCCTAATCCATTTGAGTTTTACCATGCTTTTCAAGCTAAATATCAAAGCTCTAACCACATTCCTATCAACACCGAAGCATATCTATCTTCATCTTATGTAGATCCATCTGCCCTACTCAAGCCATCATCTAGCAAAGCCACTTCCAATCTTCGTATCAAGTACACTGAACATGGCCCGGGTGAGTACACATTGCAAGAATCTTGTTGTGTTGGAACTCTTCCCTTGTCTCCCAAATCTCATGGACAACCTTCTACATCCAAAGCATCTTCATTCACAGCTATTATAAAAGCTCCCCCTATAGTATTCATTAAAGGTGGAGTCCTTAATAATGAAGACATTGATGACATTAATTCTTGGATATTCTATAATGAGAACGACCAAGTCCAACTTGAAGTGGAGAGATATAACAATGGGTTCCACATCATTAAGAACATGGGCTACAAAGGACATGGTGGATTGGGATCATAGGAACAAGGACCTGTTGAACCCATTGTTGTGTCTAAGAAGCTTAATAAGCAAGGCCTTGGCTATCAACCGAAGGTACCTCCTTCCAAAGACATTAAGTGTATGTCTGATATGGAAGCTAGACCTTCCTCGGTAGGAGAGACTTCTAATTCGGATACCATCGATGACTCTTCCTTTCATATTATCGACCTTTTTCAAGAAACCTCCATTTTCATGATTTCCACAACTTCCTCTAGCCAACACCCTTCATCCATTACCCTTTCACTCGTATATCTTGACCTCATCGATTGGGAACAACAGGGGCACCTATATTGGACACATTTAAAAATGATGAAGCTATTGCTAAATTGATGGGATTATGACAAGGCATTCCATTGGGTGATCATAAAGCAGGTTTCATGATGGATCTCCCTAAACTAGCATATTTTGGTGGAAGTATCAAATCCTTCAGTCGCAAAAGTGAAATAAATAGAATAAAAAAAGATAGGTCACTAGGTGAAAACTGAAAGGTGCCTCTTGACCATGAAAAAGTAAAAATAAAGGACGTATCCAAGGGTGAAAACCTCCTTGAGGCACCTGAGGATGGGGGATTTGATCTACTTGTCACTATTGATTATCATGAAAAATCAACAGTGCTAGTTGAAAAATATCAAGACATGAACTTGGGCACAGAGCAGAATCCAAAGATCACATACTTGGCAGCATCACTATCAGAGTAGGAAAGAAGAAATTTCATAGAATTTTTCATAAAAAGAGATATTAATTTTACATGGACTTATGCTGACATGCTGGGTCTAGATCCATCACTTGTGGTACACCATTTAGTAGTATCTTCTAATGCAAAACCTATCAAACAGAAACTACACAAAATGCGTCCACAAATAGCTCTTTTGGTCAAAGCAGAGATTTAGAAGCTATTAGAAGCAAAGTTTATAAGGCCTATTGATTATCTAGAATGGGTTTCAAACTTGGTACCTGTAGCAAAACTTGATGGACGAGTTCATTGTTGCACAGATTTTAGAGATCTCAACAAAGCATGCCCTAAAGATGACTTTCCATTACCAAGCATAGATAACATTGTAGATCTCATAGCTGGACATGAAATGCTATCCTTGATGAATGGATTCTTAGGATATAACCAAATCAGAATAGAAGAGGAAGATCAAGAAAAAACATCATTCATTTGTCCATGGGGTACATATTGTTGGGTTGTAATGCCTTTTTGGTCTAAAGAATGCTAGAGCTACTTATCAATGAGCCATGACAGTTATTTTCCATGACTTTTTTCACACTATCATGGAAGATTACATTGATGATATTTTAGGAAAATCCAAGACAAGACAAGGGCATCTACAGGTACTAGCATAGATCTTTGATCGACTAGAGAAGTATCAAGTCAGACTAAACCCAAAGAAATGTGTATTTGGTGTAACATCTGGTAAATTGTTGGGATATATTGTATCTCGATGAGGAATAGAAGTGGACCCTGACAACATAAAAGCTATCATGGAAATGCATCCACCATCAAATCTGAAACAACTTCATAGTCTACAAGGAAGATTACAATCCATTCGCAGGTTTATCTCACAATTGGCAAATAAGTATCATCCTTTTCAACATCTCCTTCACAAGGGTGAATCTTTTAAGTGGGATGAGAAATGTCAACATGCCTTTGACAAAATAAAAGAATATCTGGCAACACCTCTTGTGTTAGTACCTCCTATACTGGATCGACCACTATTGCTCTACATATCTTCAACAACAATAGCATTGGGTGCCCTCTTAGATCAGCATGATGATTTAGGAAAAGAACAAGGCATTTACTACATCAGCTGAACTCTTGTGGGATATGAACTCAACTATTCACCTATGGAAAGAGCATGCTTAGCATTGGTGTTCGCTTTCCAAAAGTTATGACATTATATGTTAAACCAAACAACAAAGCTCATATCTAATGTTGATCCACTCAAATATCTTCTCTCCAAAGTAATCCTTATGGGAAGAATGGGAAAATGGGTTATGATCTTAAGTGAATTTTACATACAATATGTAGATCGCAAGGCCATAAAAGGACAAGTTATCACTGATCAGTTAGCCGCAACACTTGTCACAGATATTCATCCAATACATCCAGAGTTCCCTAATGAAGAATTGTTCAATCTAACTTCACCAACATTGTGGCAACTATATTTTGATGGATCTTACACACAACATGGATCAGGAGCAAGGATATTGTTTGTTACCCCACAAGGAGATTGTATCCCGAAATCATACAGAATCGCATTTCCATGTACTAACAACATAGCAGAATATGAAACTTTAATCACAGGATTACGCATGGCAGTACAATGGGCTATCAAATAGCTACAGGTTTTTGGTGACTCTCAACTAGTTATCAGACATGTCTTAGATGAGTATCAAACAAAAGATGAGAAGCTTCTTCCATATAAGCTAATGGTTGATGATTTCAAGAAGTATTTTGACACTATCACCTTTGAACAGATTCCAAGGATACAAAACAAAGCAGAAGATGCCATGACTATGATTGGATCTCTTCTAGATATGCTCTCCAATACACATAAGTGTGAGTTTCTGGTTGAACAGCTACTAATTCTAGCATTTGAAGTACCGCAGTCTGAGCTTATATGTGAGATTGTTGGTCCCAATTTGCCTTGGTACGAGGACATATACAAGTATCTCCGCAATCACACCTTTCCATTCCAACTATCTAACACCCAATGAAAAACGTTTATCCATCGAGCCTCTCGCTACACTATCCTAGGAGACACCCTATATCGTCAGAGTCTTAATGGTATCCTTCTTAGATGTCTTGATTCTGAGGAAGCAAAAGTTGCCCTACATGAAATACATGAAGGTGTCTGCAGATCACATTCTGCTAGCCCTGGTCTTGTTAAGAAACTTCTACGAGCTGGATACTATTGGCCAAATATGGAGAAAGATGCACATCAATTTGCAAAGAGATGTCTACAATGTCAGAAACATGGAGATTTAATACATGCACCAGCACATGAACTTCAGCCTATTACTACTCCTTGGTCCTTCTCGCAGTGGGGACTTGATCTCATAGGTAAAATCCATCCTACCTTGTCAAATGGTCATAAGTTTATCATAACCACCACTGAGTACTTCACAAAGTGGGTGGAAGCAATACCAATGACTTACATTACTGGAAAGCAAATATCTGAGTTCATCTTACACTATATCATTTGCCGATATGGAGTTCCTCAAGCCATTGTCACTGATAATGGTCATCCTTTCAAGAACCAAGAGGTTAGAAATCTTTGCAACAAGTTTCATATCCAACATAGATTCTCTACACCTTACTATCCTCAAAGTAATGGCCAAGCTGAGGCTTCTAACAAAACAATCATCAAGATCCTTAAAAAGATAGTCAATGAAGCTGGTCATGATTGGCACCTACAACTTAACCCTACATATTGGATTGTATAACAAGTATCCAAACTCCCATTGGTGCTACACCTTATGCTCTTGTGTATGGCACTGAAGCTATTTTACCTATTGAGGTTGAGATCCCCTCACTGTGAGTATCTATACAGCATACTATTTCAGATGAAGAATATCTAGTATCCAGACTCCATGATTTTGAGCTATTAGATGACTGGAATCTTACAACACTCAACCATCTCCAAGTCTATCAAAATCACCTACGCCGCAGCTACAACAAGAAGATAAGAGAGCGCCGATTTCAAGTTGGTGACCTTGTCCTTAAAGTAAATCAAAGGAATCAACAACATCGAGAGAAACAAGGAGAGTTTGAACCAAATTGGCTTGTGTTACAAGTATGGGCCTAACTTGTGTTGTCATTGATGTCAACATACTCCTGTTTCATTAATGATAAGGATTGGATGAGCTGTGTGCTGAGGATATTGAGAAAATTAGTCTCAATCAGGAATAGTGAAGATCAATGATGACAATAAGGAAAAAGTCCAAGATAGGAAGAGGATCAAAGGGTTTGTAGATATGTGTCTTGGGGTGATCCAGTAGAGATTTTAGAGATCTACATGAAGATATGAAGAAGTTGTGGCTGCTCAAGTAAAACCGGTTCTAGTAGGTGTTCAGAGGTAACAGAGTGACACAGACAGGTCCGGTGAGATCCAGAAGTATAGTTTCCTGCTCTGCAGATATGAGACAGTGTTGAGGAAGTCCTTGTGATGTGTCAACTTGATTGGTGCAGGAATTGAAGGTTCAAAAGTATCCATTCTTTGGTGACAGTGGTGACAGACTGTGTTCTTGAGGCTCCAGATGAAAGAGAGAAGGATTTTAGTATGCAGATGAAGTGTGGATGTTCTTGGTGATTCAAGAAACCTTGTGAAGGACTTTGGATTGTGTCCAGTGTGTGTTAGTGGTCTGCATTGAAGTTGGAGCTCGCTATTGAAGAAAAACCTCTGGATGATGGTGTTCTTCTTGAGACTGGCCGACCGGATAAGTTACACATCTTGTGGATGTTCTGGTAGATGTTTGCCAACTTAGATGATTATTCCTAAGTTGATGTCTTGTATAAATAAGGGGTTGTGAAGTCATTTCAAAGTTGTCCTGGTGGAGATGAGTGTGTGGTAGCAAGGAGGAGAGCGAAAGGTAGAGCAAAAGTATTGGGCTTAAATGGAACTGATTCAAGCATGGTGAAGATGCTATTTTCCAGTTCAAGTAGGTGATACTTATTTCTTTGTAGACAGTGTGTCTCTTGTAGGTAATGAGCCTCTTGTGAGCAGTGTGCTCGGGCAATGAGCCCTAATTGGCATGTGCCATTTTTTTCTTTCTATTCTTCTAACAGAGAATACAATCTTGGGTTAATCACCCCGTGGTTTTTCCCTTAACCGGGTTTTCCACGTCAAAATCTTGGTGTCTTATGTGTTGATGTGTTTCTGCTTTTGATTTAAGTGCATTATGTTTCATGATTAATATACTGCTAATCACTAAGAGGATTTAAGTGTGTAATTGTGAGAAGTTTTGGACAACTGATTCACCCCCCCTCTCAGTTGTGTGCTCTAAGTCTAACAATTGGTATCAGAGCTAAGTTCCTCTAAAAGAGCTTAACCGCTTGAGGAGATCCAAGATGTCGTCTTACAAGAAGGAGAGTCTGAAGTTTGATGGAACCAATTTTAATCTCTGGAAAGGTCGCATGAAATGTCACTTGAGATGTATGGGAATAGCATACTGGACCATGGTTACAACATAGTATGTACCTCCACAGGGTGGTCCGAAAACCCAAAATGAAATCACAGACGCTGAAAACAATCTGTGGACTATAGAGGCTCTTCTAAGCACATTATATGATTCAGAGCTCTCAAATGTTATTGACCTACCAACTGCTTTTGAGATTTGGAAAAAATTGGAACTTCTGCATGAAGGAGACAAGTATGTCAAAAGTGCAAGGTTACAAAGTCTAAAAGGAAAATTCAAAAATCTGAAGATGAGAGAAGATGAAAACATCACTACTTTTATGCCAAGAGTAAATGAGCTTGTTTGTGGAATTAGAAATGCTAGTGGAGTCTTGGATGAAGATGAGATTGTTGGCAAAATTCTCAGATCCCTTCCTGCTTCTTACAAAATCAAGGCTGCTGCCATTGAAGAATTTAGAGCCCATACAACTGTCACAAGAGATCAATTGGCTGGAAAATTGGCTGCATTTGAAATGACAGAGTTTGGAGATGACCCCCCCAAGACTGAATCTGCATTCAAAGCCAGTACCTATGTCAAAGGTAAACATAGGTTTGATCCAGGAGAGAATTCTTCAAGGAAGCTGTCATGGTATGAAAGAGCAAGAAAAGATCTGGAAGAAGAAGAAGCAGAAACTACTCAACTTGAAGCCCTTATTGCAAAGAGGCTGCCAAGAGGATCCGTTAAGTATGAAGGAAAATTACTTTTTAAGTGTTTTAACTGCAATAAGATTGGTCATTTTGCCGCAAGGTGTCTGGAAAGGTTTTCAAGGAAAAATCCTAACAAGCCAAGGTTCCAAAAGAACTGTTATTATGTACATGAAGATGATGATAATGAAGGGGTAACAAATGATGAATCAGAGATAGGAAACAAATCTGGAAATGAATGGGTGTTCATTGCCATCAAGGAAGAAGATCCAATGTCCTCTGTATCTATCAATCATAAGACTGTGGAAAGAGCTCTGGCTGCCCAAGTTGAAGAGAAGGATGATTGGGTCATTGACAGTGGATGCTCTCACCATATGACAGGTGACAAAAATAAGTTCATAGATCTGGAGAGGTATGAAGGAGGAGTGGTAAAGTTTGATGATAATTCTGCTGGTAGAATCAGAGGTAGAGGAACTATTTCTCTTGATGGAAGGAACAAAATTGGTAATGTACTGTATGTTGAAGGTTTGAAGCACAATCTTCTCATTGTTGGATAGTTGGTGGACAAAGGCTATGATCTCCGGTTCAAGAATAGAAAATGCAAGATCTTTGAAAGCTCCGGAATAGAGATTGCATCTAGTACTCAAACTAAAGGTAATATATTTCACTTGGTTGGTACTGGTAAAAGTTGCTTGTTTGTTCAAATTGATCAAAGTTGGTTGTGGCATAAGAGGATGTGTCATGTGAATTTTGATAATATCATCAAGATAAGAAATACTCAGGTTGTAAGAGATCTTCCAAAATTGGTGAAACCTTCTAACAACTTGTGCAAAGAATGTCAGTTGGGTAAGCTGAGCAGAGTCACATTCAAAAGTGAGGAACTATCTTCTACCAAATTATTGGACTTAGTTCATACTGATCTTTGTGGTCCGGCAAGAATCAGGGGTATTCAAGGTGATAGATACTTCATGCTACTAATTGAGGACTATTCTCAGATGATGTGGGTGACCTTTCTAAAAGAGAAATCAGAAGCTCTTGAGAAATTCAAAATATTCAAGGCTATGGTAGAGAATGAAACCGGATTAAAATTGAAGTGTCTGAGGTCTGATAGAGGTGGAGAATTCACATCTGATGAGTTCATAGAGTTCTGTGAGAAACATGGAATCAAGAGACAGTTGTCTGCTCCTAGGACCCCACAATAGAATGGAGTAGTTGAGAGAAAGAACCAGACCATCCAGGAAGCATCTAGGACAATGATGATGGAAGCAAATGTTCCTCAGATCTATTAGAGAGAAGCCGTCAGCACTGCAGTCTATACTCTCAATCGAGTTCAAATTAGAAACAATACTGGTAAGACTCCTTATGAACTTTGGTTTGGTATCACTCGTACTGTGAGGTATTTCAAAATCTTTGGTAGCAAATGTTACATTAAAAGAGATGAAGATCTAGGAAAGTTTGATGCTAGAATTGATGAAGGAATATTCTTGGGTTACTCTACTCAAAGCAAAGCATACCGGTGTTATAACAAGAGACTGAGAAAGATGATAGAAAGTACAAATGTGAAGGTTGATGAAGGAATTGAAAAACCCTCAAGATTCTATGAGTATGATGAAGATGATCAGAATGGTGTTCTGACTCAAGGACCCTAAGCCTCTTCTAAGATTTAGATCCAGATTGATCTGGTCAATCAGGAAGAAGAGATAAGTTTGAATGAGCCTGATCAAGAAGCAGAAATGCAAGTAACTCCCAAAGTGCCTAGGTACGTAAGATTGAATCACTCTGAAGATCAGATCATAGGTGATAAAAGCAAAGGTGTACAAATAAGAAGGAAAATTGCTCAAAACTCAGATGAGTATTGTCTAATTTCAAAAATTGAACCTAAGACAGTGAATGAAGATTGCAATGATGAAAACTAGACTAAAGCAATGGAGGAAGAGTTGATGCAAATTGAGAAAAATCACAATTGGGATCTTGTTCCCAGACCTAGAAACAAAAATGTGATTGGAACCAAATGGGTCTTCCGGAACAAACTAAATGAAGTTGGTGAAGTAATCAGAAATAAAGCCAGATTGGTCTGCAAGGGCTACTCTCAAATAGAAGGAGTTGATTTTGAAGAAACTTTTGCTCCGGTGGCAAGAATTGAAGCAGTCAGATTATTTCTTGCTTTTGTTGCTTTCAAGGATTTCAAAGTGTATCAAATGGATGTCAAGTCTGCTTTCCTGAATGGTGACTTGGAAGAAGAAGTATACATTGAACAACCGGATGGATTTCAATTGTATGATCATGATGATATGGTCTGCAAGTTAAAGAAAGCACTGTATGGACTGAAGCAAGCCCCAAGAGCCTGGTATGAAAGATTGGATAAGCACCTCTTGAAGATTGGTTTCAACAAAAGTACTGCTGACAGTAATTTGTATTTCGAAATTGATCATGAAGACATCCTAATTGTTGAAGTGTTTGTTGATGATATCATTTTTGGAGGAAGAGATAGTATGTGTAAAACTTTTGCAAATCAAATGAAAAGTGAATTTGAGATGTCCATGCTTGATGAAATGAATTTCTTCTTGGGTCTGCAAATCACTCAAACAAAGAAAGGAATCTTCATTTATCAAACCAAATATGTGAAAGAATTGTTGAAGAAATTTGGGATGGAAGACTCAAAACCAATGAATACTCCCATGGCAACCAGATGTAAATTAAGCAAAGATGATGATTCTCCTAAGGCTAATCAGACAAAGTATAGGTCAATGATTGGAGGACTGTTGTATCTTACTCAAACTAGACCAGAAATTATGTAGGCTGTTGGTCTTGTTGCTAGATTTCAGGCTGATCCTAGAGAATCTCATGTCATGGAAATCAATAGGATTTTTAGATATCTAAAAGGGACAGTTGAGTATGGTCTATGGTATCCTAGAGATCATGATTTCTCTCTTCATACATAAACTTATGCAGATTGGGCAGGAGATGTGGATGACCGGAAGAGTACCAGTGGTGGAGCATTCTTTTTGGGGAAGAGATTGGTTTCTTGGCTAAGAAAGAAACAAGAGGCAATATCTCTATCTACAACTGAAGTAGAATATATAGTAGCAGCAGGTAGTTGCACTCAAGTTTTATGGATGAAGCAGATGCTAAGAGATATCAAAGTGGAGTATGAAGAACCTATCACAATCTTCTGTGATAATTCAAGTGCTATAAATATATCTAAGAATCTGGTGTTGCATTCAAAGACTAAACACATATCCATCAAGTTTCACTTTTTGAGAGAGCAAGTGAACAAGAATGAAGTCAGATTGGAGTTTGTGCCTTCCAAGGATCAGATTGCAGACATCTTTACTAAACCTCTACCTAAGGACTCTTTTGAGTATCTCAGGGAGAAGTTAGGGGTTATTGCCCCTCCGGTGATGAACTAAGGTGCACTGAGGTGCATCAGTCTAGTAGATATCACAGTCATATCTTGTGATCTGGATTGATGGGGAGCTGCTACTCAGGGGGAGTAGCAGGTATGATTATGAAGTGTTAGAATTGCAAGTATGTGCCCTTTGCCATTGATGTCAAAGGGGGAGAGAAGACATGTGAAAAACAAGTGGTTGCTGATCAAAGGGGGAGCAATAAAGGGAGAGAAGACATGTGAATGGTTGTTACTGATAGGGGGAGTTGTGACAGTGAGGAGAAGTTCTTGTCTTGATGGTCAAAATAGTTTTTCACATCATATGTTGCCATCAATGACAAAGGGGAAGATTGTCATTGATGTCAACATAATCTTGTTTCATTAATGATAAGGATTGGATGAGTTGTGTGCTGAGGATATTGAGAAAATTAGTCTCAATCAGGAACATTGAAGATCAGTGATGACAATAAGGTAAAAGTCCAAGATAGGAAGAGGATAAGAGGATACGGATTAAAGGGTTTGTAGATATGTCTCTTGAGGTGATCTAGTAGATATTTCAGAGGTCCACATGAAGATATGAAGAAGTTGTGGCTGCTCAAGTAAAACTGGTTCCGGTAGGTGCTCACAGGTAACAGAGTGACACAGACAAGTCTGGTGAGATCTAGAAGTATAGTTTCCTGCTTTGCAGATTTGAGACAGTGTTGAGGAAGTCCTTGTGATGTGTCAACTTGATTGGTTCAGGAATTGAAGGTTCAGAAGTATCCATTCTTTGGTGACAGTGGTGACAGACTATGTTCTTGAGGCTCTAGATGAAAGAGAGAAGGATTTCAGTATGTAGATGAAGTGCAGATGTTCTTGGCGATTCAAGAAACCTTGTGAAGGACTTTGGATTGTGTCCAATGTGTGTTAGTGGTCCACATTAGAGTTGGAGCTCACTATTGAAGAAAAACCTCTGGATGATGGTGTTCTTCCTAAGACTGGCCGACCGGATAAGTTACACATCTTGTGGATGTTCTGGTAGATATTTGTTGACTTAGATGATTATTCCTAAGTTGATGTCTTGTATAAATAAGGGGTTGCGAAGTCATTTCAAAGTTGTCCTGGTGGAGATGAGTGTGTGGTAGCAAGGAGGAGAGTGACAGGTAAAGCAAAAGTATTGGGTTTAAATGGAATTGATTCAAGCATGGTGAAGATGCTATTTTCCAGTTCAAGTAGGTGATACTTATTTCTTTGTAGACAGTGTGTCTCTTGTAGGCAGTGAGCCTCTTGTGAGCAGTGTACTCAGGCAGTGAGCCCTAATTGGCATGTGCCATTTTGTCCTGTCTATTCTTCTAACAGAGAATACAATCTTGGGTTAATCACCCCGTGGTTTTTCCCTTAACCAGGTTTTCCATGTCAAAATCTTGGTGTCTTATGTGTTGATGTGTTTTTTCTTTTGATTTAAGTGCATTATGTTTCATGATTAATATACTGCTAATCACTAAGAGGATTTAAGTGTAATTGTGAGAAGTTTTGGACAACTGATTCACCCCCCTCTCAGTTGTGTTGCCTAAGTCTAATAGCTTGGTCCTTTTCTCATCACAACAGTCTATGGATCAGGTGCATGCACTCTCTCCACACCTGAAGGCATTCCCTTGGATGAACTAGTCAACAACATTCATTTCAAGAAGTTCTATCCATGAATCTTAGCTATCCCACCAAAAAAAAGTCAAAAAAATTAAAAAAAAAACATCCAATAGTGAAAACCACTTTGTGGTGCTTTGGATAACAAAAAAATATATAGTACAAGATAAATAATTCATCCTCTGGTGAAAACCTAGTAAACAGGTGCCTTGGACAAGTACCATAGTGAAAACCTAGCAAACAAGCGCTATGTGTAGCAACCAGCTCCTATCATCCACTTAGTTTGTTTGATCACAACTTTCCATGACATTCATTATCCATTATCTATCCTACATAATCCATATCATAATCCACTATCTATCCTATCCTATATAAACCATTATCCCTTATCCATCCATAATAAAAGCCTTTCCATCCTTGTCTCTGCCATGCTAGCTTTTGTAGTTAGGACTTTGGTGGGCTTAAGATATAATTTGGCACCTTCGCATACTATCCACATGACCATATCCATCGCAGCGTCTTCTTAGCAATCTTCATCCCACACTGGGGGCACTTGGTAAAATCTTATTTGGAAGTGGATATCTACAACTCTAGCTCATAACATTTTAGCTAAAACACAACAAACATCTGAAACCAAAGCCAAAGCATAACAATCATCAACTACCATCAAAACGACAAAACATTCCAAAAACACAAAAAAATCAAAACATCAAGAAAAAAAATCTAAGTAATAAAGTTGGTCTTTTGACATCAACTACCAACATCAATAAGCAAGAACTACATCAAAGCTCTATCGTTCAAAGCCTTGATCCCGTGGATACAAGGTATGTAGCCAATCTGAGATGTGAAGGAAGCACTCTGATTTAGGCATAGATGATAGACCCTCTTTCATCATCCATCTTTCATCTTTCTTCTAATCATCCTTTGATCTTTCATCTCACTTTCTTCTATCTTTCATCACTTACATCATCAATAAACCTAGAACTACATATTCATCATGTCTCATCATCATCGTAAATGTGCTTTGATCCCGTGGATACAAGGTATGTAGGTAGTCTGGAATACGAAGGAAGTATCCAGTATGAAAGCACAGACGATCCACCCCATTTCATCTTCTTTTATCTTCCATCTTCTTCTCTTTGACCAGTTCAAGAAAGAAGCAGACTATGTGCATCAATGAGAGCTCAAGCACTTTAACAAATCAGGGATAAGCCAGAAGCTATTTGTCTGCATGCCTTAAGCCAACATTTGCTATAGCATTTTATCAACATCTTTAGCCTTTAACAAGATGCATCTTTCCTCTCAACAAGGCACTAGCGTAATCCATCTAAGAGAACTTAAATTTGGCAAGAGAACATGATGACAATATCTTTTGTTTTATATTTTGATTTGTCTTTTGTCCCTTTCTATCCCTAATCAAGACTGCCTTGATCTATCATATCTTGGTATGTTGCAATGAAGTATGGAATGGGGTTGTTGGCAAGAGACACTATGTGGCTTCATGACAATTGTCATTGATGGCAACAAAGTCTATCCCACACATCCGCAGTACATAGTATGCCTATACCGGAAGTCAGATTGAAGATTGTTTTGGTCCGGTGAATAAGAACAGAGTATGCACAAGGTCTGACAATCAGGTCCAGATCTCTTAGATGGTGTAACTCAGCAAGTTGCAGACTTGGATAAGTCAAGAGGAGTATCATGACTACTATATTCCAGAGATTTAGCCTCCAGTGATAAATCATGAAAAAGATATGAGCATCTGAGTGTTAGGTTCCAGACAGGCAGAGAAGACAGAGAAAGAACTGACTGGCAGAGTATCAGACTTCAATCTGGATGAGTAAATGATGTTGATCAAGCAATTTGTGGGATCATACATTATTGGCTGACATGATTAATGACTTCTATGTCTATGTTTCTGATACGCATCACAAATCAAGCATGGATTCAGCTGACAGATCAGTAACTTGTAAATATCTTAAGTATTCTTGCTGCTAACTAGGAAGTTGATGAAATCCTTGATGCGGATATAAATACCAGATGTATTCCAGTATGTAGGTGTGTGATGTGAAGGAAGGATGAAATAAAGTGTGAAGAAAAGCAAGGATAAGTGTGGAAGCAGCAATACAATTTTGGTATGTGACAGAGCAACAACACTAAAGCAGAGGAAGAATGAAGTGCATTAGATCAGTATACTGTGCCTAACCGGAACTGAACTCTAGCATTTGTAGATGCCTCTCATCAGTTCAAACATTTGATTACCTTCTGTAAGTTCTTGTAGGCAGTGTGCCTCTTGTGAGTAGTGTGCTCAGGCAGTGAGCCCTAATTGGCAAGTGCCATTTTGTACTTCTTATTCTTTTAATAGAGAATACAATCTTGGGTTAGTCACCTTGTGGATTTTCCCTTATCAGGGTTTTCCACATAAAAATCCTTGTGTTGTGTGTGTTGATTTCATTTATGTTCTTATATGCTTATATGATTTGATGCTGCACTATTTATTAAGATAACAAAAGAAAAAGTTAAAGAAATTTTGAGATAACTGATTCACCCCTCCTCTCAGTTATCCGCCTTGTTTCCAACAATTGGTATCAGAGCTAAGTTCCTCTAAATAGAGCCTAATAGCTTGAGGAAGATCTAGGAATCTCAATGGATATATATGGTATGAAGGAACAACTTCAGTCTACCCTAGATGATCTTGAACAATCCCACTCTGAAGTCAATAACTTGAGAGAAAGACTCAAACAAACTGATGATTTCATAAATGAGCTAAAAGAAAAACTGAGCATCTTTGTAAAAAAGAGAAAGGAACTACTTCAAAAATTAGCAAATCAGAGTGAAGCCAATGATACTAATGAAAATCTAAACGAGAAAAATAAGCTATGTGAGAAGCAGTCAAAAGAAATCATTATGGTAAGGCATGAAATGGAATCAGGGGTTATTAGATTCACCCAAGAAATTGAAGAAAAAAGGAAAATTGAAGATAATCTAAAACAATCCCTCAAGGAGAAAATAGAGGACTACCACAAAATGGACAGAATAATCAGGCATCTTGAATCAGATCTTGTAGAAGCTAGAGACAATGAAGAACAACTTGAGAATCAGATAGACACTCATAAACAAGATCTTCAAACAACAAATGAATACAAAGAGAAATTCAAGATAAGCTCAGCCCAACTTGAAGTTCTTCTTAAAAGCCAAAAGAGGGTAGATGATAAGCGTGACTTGGGATATGAGAAAGGTAAAAGCTCTGAATCCGGTCAGAAGAACTTTGGATTAGGAAATCAAAGAAACGGGCCTAGAAGAGCTCCAGTCAGGCAACCAAATGCTCAAAGATATCAATCCTTCAATGGATATTGCTTCAATTGCAACAAATTTGGTCATAAAGCAACTCAGTGCAAAAGGAGAATGAATCAGGCTAATCCATCCTTCTCCGGACAATGTTTCAACTGCAAAAGGTATGGTCACAAATCTCTTGAATGTAGAAATATGTAAATAAACAATTCATTCAATGGTAGATGCTTTGCATGCAATAGAATGGGACATATGGCTAATCAATGCAGATCAAGAGGATATCAATCAAATATGAAAAGAAATGTTGTTTGTTACAATTACAATAGATCTGGTCATATTGCCAAATTCTGTAGAAGTAAATATTAGAATAAAAAGGGTCCGGTGCATCATAATCAAAAACAAGATAAGGGTAAAGGCAAAGTGAATGCAGATGAAGTTCAAAGGGAGATGAGCAAGATTTGGGTGAAGAAGAGTACATAAAATATTGGGGATGGATCCACACCAGAATCTGGTGCTGATATTCCTTCTGAAAACTAAACAGATGAGCTCTGGCTCAGGGGGAGTCATAGAGAAAAATAAATTCCCCCAGCCAGTCAATTAGTGCCGAAATTGGCACATGGAATGCTGCAAATTAAAGGGTTCTCAGAAAAATATCTAACCCTCGGTAAAAATATGAAAGATCCGCATGGAGTTTTGCAAGAGTTTAATCATTCAAGATTGATCCTGTTTGAAAACCATCTAGTAAAACATGATTTTCACAGACAAATCCGGTATGATTCAAAATTGAAATACTTTGATCTATAGATCCATGGCATGATTGAAGAAAAGAAGATACATTCTCAATCCTCAATGACAATGATTCTAAGTTCAACACAATGGCTCGAGAAGATCTCTCTCAAAACAAGGCAACCAGATAACTTTTGTTGTACATTTATTACAAAAGGAAATTAGGGTTTGCACAAGGTTAAAAGGGCTCATTCACTCATTATTTGCACACTTACATTCAAGAAGAAGAAAAGAAGAGGTTTGCATCAAAGTTTCTACAACTCACTCAAAGATCAACTGCAAAATTGAACTCAACCAACGATTTGTTCCGGCTCCTATTTTGAACCCTAAAGCGTAAAAAGGTACTTCTATTTTGAAAATCTCTCTCTGAATCTTTTGCAAGATGGCTACTCCAATGGTTGTTAAGATCACTGATAGGCCGCGCCCTAAATTCAAGAAACATCCCTATAAATCTCTACAAGTTGATCCTTTAGGTGCATTTTCTAGCATTCCGCATGAGGTATTGCATATAGAAGATGTTAGGGTCTATATTCATGCCAACATTGAGGAATTTGGAGACTCTAAATTGATGGACATCTATTACAAACAACTAATAGATGAGAGTTTTGAACTCAAACCGCAATACAAGGCCCTCCGAGATAAACACTTCGGACATTGCATACACTTCCCCTATTTTGCAGAAGATGATTGGGTCTGATATGTCCTAAGCAGGATGCATGATAACTTCATGTGGTTAATGAGGCCCTTCAAGATAACAAAAGATGCCATTAGGGCAGTAAGTGGGTTGCACTCATCTGGTGGGTTACCTGCACTTAAATCTATCAAAAACTAGATAGTAACTGAAGCCACTGGATCTAAGTTTGACAAGAGAGCAATGACCATAGATGACATCATAGATCTGGATGTCAAATTTGCCTCAATGATAATTGGGTATAAGATCTATCATTCTAGCAGGGAGAATTCTGTGTCTGGGACTGCAATATATGTAGCATATTAGATGTTGAGGGAAAATGCAGATTATGACCTATGTGATCTTCTCTTAAATCAACTGTTAGAAAACCTACAGAAGATCAAGAAGGATAAGAAGAACTCCTTTAAGTATGGTTGTTTAATACTATGTCTATTCTTCTATTACATGAATGAGCTACTCGGATCAAGTGGTTGGGTTTGGCAAAATGACAAACCAGTTGCAATCCAGATTAGAGACTATATGTATGGACTTGGTGATGCTAAATCTCAAAGCACAGCTATTTGGGGTTACTTTAAGAACTTCCAAAGCATGATACAAGCCAGAGAGAGGATACCTCAATCCATAGTTGAGAAATACAAGGATACAGTGTGCTTCATGGTTGACACTGATCAATGCCTAATGGAGGCAGTTGAGCCCAAAATAGTGTGGATAATGCCAATGGGATACGAGGTCGATGAGAAAATCTTGGAGCTACATATTCAACACCTATTGAGCTAGCCCAAGGACCCTGAGGCAGAAAGGTTTGGAACTTTTCAAGAACTAAGTGTAAAAATACATGTTGAGTTAAGACAACCTGAGATAAAGAGGAAAGTTAGAAGGGAAGTTGAGGAAATTGCCAAAAGATTTGGCATATCAAAAGAGGCAGTAGACACAAACAGAGAAAAAATGGAGAAGGCTGAGAAAGAGAAACAAGAAGAAAAGAAAGGAAGTGTTCTGGTACAAGCCTCCTCCCAGACTAGATCCTCCAAGAGCTCTGCACCTACCACTCCTAAAATCTCAAGGGCCACCAAACCGGAAGTCAAGACATCTGGAAAAGGAGAAAAGAGGACAAAGACCAAAGCCACAAGGTCATATACAAGCCTCAAAGATGATGAAGAAACAAAATCTAATGAGGAAATCAAGAAAATGAAGAAGAAGAAAACATCCAGAGAATACTCTGCCAGTAAAAATAAGGAAGAAAAGGTAGAAGAATTTGTTGAAAAGCCTACTCTTTCCATTGATGACATCATCAAGGTAGTTACTGTGGATGGGAACCTGCAACCAATAACAGAGTTCTATGATGAATACAGTGATACTGACAAGAGGATTCTGGAAGAAGCTACAGTCAGGTACCTAAACATCTACAATAAAGCATTCATTGAAATTATATCATTAATTCCCAAAAGTCTAGAGAAGGTACTTGAACTAAGAAAAGAGAATGCAAAGACAAAAGACTTAGAGATCCGAGAACATATTGGAATTCATCTCTATCCTTCTATTACTCCAAAACAAATGGACATGATTTTTAAGGACTGTAAGGATGAATTCTGGAGTAAAGCAAGAATGAATAAACTTATGCTTGGAGAAACTGACCAAGTGGCAAGAGAAACAAAAGACATCCTCCGGAATGCCTTCAAAAGATTCAATCTTCCTGTTATGGAGGAATTAGTTAAAGAACCTTCTACCATGGATGTTGAAGGATTAAATGTAACCAATGAAGAATCTTTTGACAAAAATGTAGAAGGATCAAAAGAGTTAGATGAGGAGAAGTCTAAGGACTTGGATTCCTCTATTCCAGAAGAGGAAGTTCATGAAGTAGTAAACACAGGTAACATCTCTCCTCCCGATCCCACTGCAGACATTCTAGATTTAGGAGCTGAAGGAGAAGGAAGAAAAGAGGAGAAAGTGAGTCAAGAAGAGCAAGTAAAGGGAAAAGAAAAAGAACAGGTAGAGAAGACCTATGATGACAGTTCTGAGATCCCAAAAGAAAAGAAGACTTAGTCACCGGCAAGAGACACTGCAAAGGCAGTGAAGAACTTCTTAAGCAAAGAAATGATGGAGATAGATGAACCTGAGCTATTTCAAGGGCCACTAAATTTTGACTCTCTCTCTCTGGTCCAGACAATGAAAATAACATCTTTTGCTCAAGCCAAAGAAAAAGAAAAACTCTTGAAATCTCACATGGAAGATTGTGAACTATTGGAGATTGCATCCGAGATGCTGGAGAAGATCATGCCATCATTTCAAAAGGATCCTTCGGCCTCTCCATCTGGTAACTTGAAATCACTGGTAAATTCTATTAGCACTCATTTTGAATCCTTAGAGAAATCAATAGAAGCAAAGGTCCGGAAGGAGTTTTTGGGAAAAAGATTCACTGAAGTATAGGGACTCATTGATAATGATAGGAGGACCCTAGACATTGGAATAAAGAGACTTGAAAATGCTCTTAAAGATGGTGGGGACATATACAAATTTTGTCTATCTTGGCCCAAAGTGACAGAGGATATTGAAAAGAAGGTGAAAGAACAAGAAGGTAAACTGTCAAGTTTATCTTAGAATTTTGATCCCCTCACTACATCTTTAATGAATCAAGAATGTCATGCCATTGTCATTATAAATGAAATAAAGAAGTTGGACAAAGAAAAGAAGAATACAATAAACAGGATGAGTGAACTCAGAGGGATAATTATCCCTAAGTTAGAGGCAATGCATGAGGCCTTGACAGAAGTTTAGACCACAGCTCGGACTAGTGATCCAACAGATCTAAGAAGGGTAGAAGCATATGAATGTTTTGTTGAGTGGTCACATCTCCATTTTGGATAGGATGAAGCAGAGCTGGGCCACAAAATTTGTACAGTTGAAGGCCACTTTTGCAGATATACTTAAGTATATGTAAGTATAACATATATATATACTTATGCGGCTATGTATAGGTTAATTGTTACAAATTTTGGTGTACGGATTCCGCCCTTTGCCATTGATGTCAAAGGTGGAGTGAGGAGTAGTGAAAAATGTAGAATCCAGCTTGGGGGGAGCTTCGGTAAAACAGTGCAAAAGACAGAGCATCAGCTAAAGGGGAGTTTACTGCAACACTTAGCCATTTTTCACTAAGTGTTGCCATCAATGCCAAAGGGGGAGATTGTTGGCAAGAGACACTATGTGGCTTCATGACTGTTGTCATTAATGGCAACAAAGTCTATCCCACACATCCGCAGTACATAGTATGCCTATACCGCAAGTTAGATTGAAGATTGTTTTGGTCCGGTGAACAAGAACAGAGTATGCACAAGGTTTGACAATCAGGTCCAGATCTCTCAGATGGTGTAACTCAACAAGTTGTAGACTTGGATAAGTCAAGAGGAGTATCATGACTACTATATTCCAGAGATTTATCCTCTGGTGATAAATCATGAAAAAGATATGAGCATCTGAGTGTTAGGTTCCAGATAGGTAGAGTAGACAGAGAAAGAACTGACTGATAGAGTATCAGACTTCAATCTGGATGAGTAAATGATGTTGATCAAGCAATTTGTGGGATCATACATTATTGGCCAACATGATTAATGACTTCTATGTCTATGTTTCTGATATGCATCACAAATCAAGCATGGATTCAGCTGACAGATTAGTAACTTGTAAATATCTTAAGTATTCTTGCTGCCGACTAGGAAGTTGATGAAATTGTTGATGCGGATATAAATACTAGATGGATTCTAGTATGTAGGTGTGTGATGTAAAGGAAGGATGAAATAAAGTACAAAGAAAAGCAGGGATAAGTGTGTTGCAAGGTGTGACCCTTGGTCTCCTTGTTTAGCGCTGCGCTGCGGTGGTTTGCGACAAGGGCTTAATTGCCTCCCGTGCTTGTTAAGTCAAGTGGTTGTATTAAGCATTAATAGGCCGATCTTTTGGTGCAATGGTAGCTAACAATTGGTATTAGAGCCGAGGTCACAGGTTCAAACCCTGTGCTTGCACTGGGGGGATTGTTGCAAGGTGTGACCCTTGGTCTCCTTGTTCAGCGCTGTGCTGCGGTGGTTTTCGACAAGGGCTTAACTACCTCCCGTGCTTGTTAAGTCAAGTGGTTGTATTGGGCATTAATAGGTCGATCTTTTGGTACAACAACAGCTAACAAAGTATGGAAGCAGCAATACAAGTCTGATATGTGACAGAGCAATAGTACTAAAGAAGAGGAAGAATGAAGTGCATCAGATCAGTATATTGTGCCTAATCAGAACTAAACTCTAGCATTTCTAGATGCCTTTCATCAGTTCAAACATCTGATTATCTTCTGTAAGTTCTTGTAGGCAGTGTGCCTCTTGTGAGCAGTGTGCTTGGGTAGTGAGCCCTAATTGGCAAGTGCCATTTTTTACTTCTTATTCTTTTAATAGAGAATACAATCTTGAGTTAGTCACCCCGTGGTTTTTCCCTTAACAGGGTTTTCCACATAAAAATCTTTGTGTTATGTGTGTTGATTTCATTTTTGTTCTTATATGCTTATATGATTTGATGCTGCACTGTATATTAAGATAACAAAAGAAAAAATTAAAGAAATTTTGAGATAACTGATTCACCCCCCCTCTCAGTTATCTGCCTTGTTTCCAACATGGGGCATGGTCATATTGCTTTTGTATGCCGTGTCTGTGGGATGATCTTATTCTCTTCCTATGCATATTGGTATCTTGTACATGTTGGGATTAGCATCTTACATATCAATATCTCCTGCATCTGAGAAGCTAAACAATCTCTTATGTATTTGAGACTATGCTATGTTAAGAACTAGGTCCATACATATAACCAGCAAGGTGTCAGTATGTGTAGTGGAGATAAGCTCAAACCTTTGCTTGTAGCGTCAAAGTCCATCTTGGAACACTAGATGCTATTCATATCTTGTGTATGTTGGTTCAACAACTTGACCTCATGCATTTCGACAAGATTGTAGTACGTTAGTTATGCATTGGATACCTCGACACCTTGGTCTTCTATACCTTGGTGCATAACATCCATATGCTATATCAAACATAAGGATTGTATTTCTTTATTTCTGAGCAATTACTTTAAAAGCTATCATATCATTTATCCATTTCATCATCATCTTATGTATTCCTCAACTAAGATCAGTCATCTTCCCTTCGCACCCTTGATGAGTGCCAAGTTGCACCCATGAAATACATCTTTTTACCTCTCTTTTTCTCCTTCCTGAGTCCATCTTTCCTAATGTCTACACCCAAATAAGCTAGCAAGATCGTTCTAGTTAATGATTAATTGAGATAGATTACTTAAGATTATAATTTCTGATTGAGTGACTAATGTGCATTGAATTGATGGAAAAATGCAGAAACTTCTCTCTTTTTTAATCAATAGGTGTAGATGTCAGGAACAACAATTTTGTGAATCTCTAGAGATAGTCTTCAATGATCTCTGGAGATAATACTAAAGTACCATGACACCTGAAGTTTTGAAGAAATGAGTAAAGCCTCTCTGGAGCTCTGCGGGAGTCTAAAGCATCTCTGAAGTTGAACAAAGAAATCTATAGATATCTCCAGAGCTACAGACATATCTTCAGAGCTACAGACATATCTCCAGAGCTATAGATAGGAACAGAAATCTTTGGCGCCTCCTAAGAGTAGGGCATATTTTTAGCATAAACTACCGATCAGGTACTCTTCACAGTGATCTTAATACCCCTCATTTCACTCAAATCATCACCTGAGTGGTGAAGGGTCATCTTTAGTTAAACTGCTAGAGTTTTTATCTTTATAAAGTTTTTGCATGAGATATGGATAGAACTGATTCAATACCCATATTTTTAGGGCCCCGCTGCCCAAATGCATTAAGACTTAAACTTAGAATTCTGAGTGGACTTCTGTTCCACTCAGTCTTCTTTTATTGCATGATCATTTTCTATAGTTTAAATAGCTAGTGTAATATAGAGATGGATGCCATCTCATAGAAGAATTGATAGATAAGATAAGTGATATGTCATCACTCTTTTTGATATATACTTGTAGAAACAGCAGAAGAAATATACAATTATTAAATTATTCTAATTCTCGGTAATCTCAGTTCTATGATAACAATATTTTTCATGAATGCAAAGCATATGGAATTAGATTGGATCTAGTTGTGATCTTCTTTTGTGCTGATTCCCTACTGTAGCCTTCAGCCCCAAGGGTGTGGAGCAAGGGCCCACTCTCACCACTAAGGTAGGAGGCTAGTACCACTATTTTATTACTTCAACTTTTTGTTATGAAAAGTATTTACTGATTTTGCTAGGTAGATGCATGCTACTATTTTAAGTTTGCTTTGAATGAATTTCCTATTTTATTCTATTTCAGCATTACCTAAATTCATTTAGGAAGTAGATAGATTAATCTTTTCAAATTAGTAGAAGCTATTAAGATTAGTTAGGAAAACTGGTAACTGTAGAATCCCTAGTTGCAAATAGCCGAGGACACAACCCCTAGATTATTGACATCTAAAAATAGATTAAATGATGAGGTACAATGACACTTTGTCATTTTTGGCACCATTGTTGGGGAATGTATTGTGTTAATTAGGGAAACTGAGTTAAAACAGTTTTTAGGATAGATCTGTATGGTTAGAGCTAGAGATTTGAAAGGAAGATATATAAAGTAGACACCCCAACAACAAGCCATAGGGGAAAGCAGTGGGGTAGCACAAGATCTTGTTGAAGAGAGGAACCTAGAGCCTACTTTGGAAGCTGTACCTCAGAACAATAATCCCTTAGATCCTCCAAATCTTCCACTTGCTGATTATATCTAGGAATTACAACAAAAGTTTCAGGCAAATCCTTTGATAGAACCCAATTTTCTAGAACCTCAGGGAGAAGAACCAGTACTAAACATGGAAAATGATAATCACGAAGATGAAAATTAGGCTCCAAGAACCTTCTCATATCCTATTGTTTTAGCTACTGGAGAGAATGCTCTATGAAGAATATCCCACCAACACACTTGCCAAATTTTAGAGGACTTTCTTCTGAGGATCCAGATTAGTTTTTGTTTGAATTCAAAGTAGTCTGCCAAACTTATGATTATGGATCAGATAACCAGAAACTCAAGCTGTTCCCTTCAACTCTGAAAGATTCTACGATGAGATGGTTTATGGGTCTACCCCAGAATTCTATCCATTCTTGGGATCAGATGGAAACAGAGTTTTTGAAAAAATATCAAGATTACTGTAGATCCAGTAATAAAAATAAAGAATTGTTTAAAATTAGGCAGGGGGAGGAAGAAACCTTAGAGGACTATGTGGATAGGTCTAATTTCACCTTGAGAAGGTATGGCAACCCAGTAGATCACTCCTTGGCCAAAACCTTGTTTGTAAAAGGATTGGATAAAGAATCAAAACAGGCACTAGATCTAATGGGAAAAGGGAATATCAACAAAATGAAAATACCTGCTATAGAATAACTCTGCAGGAACTATTCTAGAACCTAAGATGGAGTGAGGTCATCCAAAACTTTTAAAGGGAGGAATGAAATAGGACAGTTAATGGAAGAGATTGCAAATCTAAAAATAGACATTTTGGTCCAATTAAATACCACACTGGATGGGATTCAAGAAAAAACTAGAACAACTAATCAAAACAGAGCAACTGAACCACTCTCCATCTATTGTCCTAGGTGTAGAAACAAACATCTTTTGAGAGAATGCCCTTCGGACAAATCAGAGATTTGTCAGATCTGTGATAAGGAACATCCTAATAGTCAATGTAGTCAACTTCTAGCCTTGAAAAGATTGAGTAAGAAGAATGTTGTAATAGAAGAGGAATTGAACTATGTGGGACAAAAACAACCTGGGAATTTCCCTTATAATTAGTATCCAAACCAGCCGTCTTATAGGGGTCCTTCTAATTGGGGAAATAATCAGTGGAATCCAACTTGGCATGGGCCTCAAAATAATCCTCCTTAGGGACAGCAGGATTGGCCAAATCAACATTGGCAAAACCAAAATTGGTAAAACCAAAATTGACAAAATCAACCTTGAGGAAATCATCAGTGGCCACCACAGTTTGGATCACAAAACATGCAACCTTAATGGGGTTCTCAACAGGGATATAATCAACAATACCAGGGACAACCTAGATGTTTCCAACCTTAGCAACAAGCTTTACTAACTGGACCCTCCAACACACAAGGTTAAGCACAAAATGAACCAGTTAGCCAACCACCTTTACCAACTCAACCTATACCAAACCCACAGAATAAACAGGGAGTAGCTGTTTACATGACAAAGCAAGAAAATCTGGCTGGAATTAATGCTATATATCCAAATAATCTCTAGCTGTGTTTTGGGAAAGCATTCCCAAGACCATCTCCTCCAACTATAGTTGAAGTAACCAATGATGAGGAACCTAAAAATTTGTCCACTCAACCCCTGAAGGAGATTACTAATGAAAAAGTGCTAAAAGAATCATCCTTGGACAACTCCAGAGTTGCTCCTAAAAGACCAACTCTGGAGAACATTCTTGAACACAATTCTGACAAGAGCTCCGGAGATGCTCCGGAGATGGAAAAAATAGCACCATACCCAGAACAGCTTAAACAGAATGTTCCCCAAAAAAAGATCTTACAAAAACAAGTCCAAACCAACTTGGAATCAGAACTTTTACAAGAAATCAAGCAACTAAGCTTTGAAATTCCTCTTCTCTAGGCAATCAGAGATGTACCAAAACTAAATCAGTTCATTAAACAATATTATATCAAAATGCAAGGTAGGAAGAAAAACTTTCCCTCCACAATACAGGTGGAAGGAAATGTAGTAGATCTATTGATGAGAGAAATTCTCCTTCCAAAATATGGAGACCCTGGAAACCCTGTCATAACTGTTTTCATCTCAAGAGTAGAAATTTTTAATGTTCTGGTTGATTTGGGAGCAGCAATTAATGTGATGACAGTCCACACAATGGACAAATTAGCTCTATTAGGTATCCAATCCACAACTACAATTCTCCAACTTGCTGACCAGTCAGCAGCTGTTCCAAAAGGAGTAATCACTGATGTACCAGTTGTGATAGATTCATGGGAATTTCTAGTGGACTTCCTGATATTAGAACCTAGAAACTAGAGAAATGCTTATCCACTGATCTTAGGAAGACCATGGTTGGTTACAACATTAGCATCTATTGATTGTCAAACTGGGGATATGGTCATTTCTAATGGGATAGATTTGAAGAAAATATCTTTGTATCCTCCAGCTAAACCATCAATGCATTCTACAGGAAGAGTATGGGTGGATGAGCCAGAGAATAATGACAAAAGTGCCTCAGTATCCATGGTAACCATCAAGGAACATCTGGGAGAGTTAGAAGAAGAAATATACTATGATACAACAGAAGACATTACTCACATCCTAATCAATGAGGATGTGATGGAACTCGCCCAAGACTCTAGGAGAGAACTTCTTACTTCTTCTCATTGTACCCTCGCCAACATCATTGCTTGTGGGGAAACCTTTTATAGAGACTTAGCCACTTTCCACATGTTGCTTCCACATTCTTGTCCTCTCAATACTATGACTCCAATGTGCAGATTAACTACATCTATGGAACAAATCACAAAATAGGTCATGATTCTACCAGGGAAAACACTTAATATCAATACTCAGTTAACAACTAATCAGGAAGAAAAACTCATCCAACTTCTGATTTCCCATTCAACATCTTTTGCTTGGGAATACCAAGATATGAAAGGCATACGTCCTAAGATCTGTACCCATATATACACTGAGGATATTAAACCTGTCAGACAGCCCCAGAGAAGATTGAATCCTGCTTTAAAGGACATTAAAAAAATTGAAATAGAAAAAATACTTCAAGCAGGGTTCGTATATCCAATCTCAGATAGTCAATGGGTCTCACCCCTTGTCATAGTGCCTAAGAAAAATGGGAAATGGAGGGTGTGTATTGATTATAGAGAACTCAACAAGGCCACAAAAAAAGACTACTTCCCCTTACCATTCATTGACCAAGTTCTGGACAACCTTGCTGGGAGAAAGTATTTCTCTTTTCTAGATGGATTCAGTGGGTCTAATCAAATTCAAGTAGCACCTGAAGATTAGGACAAAACCACCTTCATCTGCTCTTGGGGAACTTTTGCTTACAAAGTTCTTCCCTTTGGACTATGCAATGCCCCAGCTACATTTTAGAGACTTGTTTTAGATATTTTTGTTGAACTAGATAATGAATGCATGGAGGTATATATGGATGACTTTACTATGTATGGGGATAATTTTGAAGAAACTCTCACAAACCTTGAGAAAGTATTGAAATGCTGTCAGAAAAATTAATTATCCCTTAGCCATGAAAAGTGCTTTATGATGGTAGAGGAAGGAATTGTTTTAGGACACCACATTTCAGCAAAAGGGATCAAAGTGGATCAAAACAAGATAGAAGTGATTACACAGTTGCCTTCACCAAAAAATCAGACATATGTTAGAAGTTTTCTGGGTCATGCAGGCTACTATAGGAGATTCATAGAAAATTTCAGCAGAATAGCAGCCCCCCTGTTTACCCTGCTTAACAAAGACACATAATTTCTATGGACAGAAGAATGTTAATCAGCATTTGAAACCTTGAAAGAGAAGCTTACTGTCACACCAATTTTAAGAGGACCAAATTGGACTTTGCTATTTCACATATAGACTAATGCTTCAAATGAGTCCATTGGGGCAGTTTTAGGACAGAAGGAGGAAGGAGAAAATATGCATGCCATTTATTACATCAGCAAAAACCTTACCCCTGCAGAAAGAAATTACACAACTGAAAAAGAATTCTTGGTAGTCATCTATGCTATAAACAAATTCAGGCATTACATCACTGGATATGAGATATTTGTACACACTGATCATGCAGCCATCAAGTACCTAATGAATAAACTAGTAGTGGGTGCAAGGATCATTAGGTGGTTATTGTTATTGCAGGAATTTGATATTACCATAGTTGATAATCCAGGAAAGTTTAGTTTGGTTGCTGATTTTTTGTCAAGATTGCATACAGGAGGAGAAAACCAACCAGTGGAGGACAAGTTCCCAGATGAACATCTTTTTGCTATATCCTCTACTGTACCTTGGTCTGCTGACATAGCTAAACTTTTAGTTACAGGCTTATATCCATTCCATTTTACCTCAAAACAAAGAAAACGTTTGGTTAAAGAAAGTTTATCTTACAAATGGTTGAATGGTTTACTATTTAAATGTGGTCCTGATTTCATTCTACGTAGGTGTTTAAAAGATGATGAGATTTTTGATGTGTTGAGAGCATGTCATGATGAACCATCTGGTGGCCATTACTCTTTCCATAGGATAGTCCACAAGATCCTCGAAGCTAGTTACTATTGGCCCTCTCTTCATAAAGATACAAAGAAGTATGTGCAGCACTGTGACCAGTGCCAAAGGATGGGACATCCAACCTTTACCCAGGAGATGCTACTGCATCCTCAAGTCATGATGGAACCATTTGAGTAGTGGGGTTTAGACTTTGTGGGACCAATTTCCCCACCATCATCAGGCAAGGAGTACATTCTAGTATGCACAGACTATGTTACTAAGTGGGCTGAAGTTCAAGCATTACAATTTGCAAGGGAAGAAAAAGTTGTTGATTTCCTTTATAATAAGATTTTCTTAAGGTTTGGAGCCCCAAGATCAATAGTTTTAGACAAAGGACCTTAGTTTACTTCATAGGTAATCAAAGCATTCACAGATTTATAACAAGTCAAACACAGAAAATATTCACCTTACCATCCTTAAGCGAATGGGTAGGTAGAAGTAACCAATAGGGAACTTGAAAATATTCTAACAAGGACAGTAGCAATGCACATAAAAGATTGGGCTAGCAGATTACCTGAAGTAGTTTGGGCTTACAACACCACTTGGAAGTCCACAACGAAGTTCTCACCATATGAATTAGTTTATGGGAAAAAGCCTATTTTGTCTATAGAATTTGAACTCCAGACACTTAAAACTGCATTGGATATTGGTCTACCATTGTCTATAGCTCAACAAAATAGAATTCTTTAGCTCAATGAGTTGGATGGAATTCAGATAGAGGCCATTCAACAAACATAACTGGTTCAATATCAGAGGAAGCAATGGCATGACCAACACATCAAAAGGAGGACATTTCAACAAGGTGATTGGGTTCTTCTTTATGATTCTAAATTCAAGGAGTTCAAAGGGAAATTACAAACTCATTGGATGGGTCCTTATCAAATCAAGGAAGTTTTTGAAAATGGAACAATATCATTGCAACCTATTGATGGAAGGACATACACATTCATAGTAAATGGTCACCGAATCATACTCTATAAAAGGCCATCTACTAAAGAGGAGTTTCTTAATGATTTGTGTTTTGATACAGGGGATACTTCCTCTATCACAGTATTGGATTGAAAAAAAAAAGGAAGGTTGAAAACCAGCAAATGGCTGCCTTCTAAAAGAAAAAAAAAGAAAAAAAAAAGGGAAGGTTGAAAACCAGCAAATGGCTGCCTTCTAAAATAAATAATAAAAATAAAAAATAAAAAAAATAAAAAAAGATGGAAAACTAGTAAATGGCTATCTTTCTCGACCAAGGGAGTTGAAAACCAGTAAATGGCGGTTCCCTTCTTCAGGACAGTTGAAAACAATTGAGCTCCGAAGATGATCAGGTTCCAGGAGTTAGTCAAATGCACCTCCCACACTTCTCAAACCAGGAGCACTTCCGGTGCTTCTCAAACCAGGAGCACCTCCGGTGCTTCTCAAACTAGGAGCACCTCTAGCACTCTGTCAATAAAGAAGTCAATTTCAATAATAGGGGAGGGGACCCACCTCTCCAGGCAGTAAAGTAGACACAACACATGATGAGGTCATCATGACTCATCCTCTATTTATCACAAAAATAAATTCAATTTGCACGCATACCATTTAAAGGGGTATTCACAAAGCTAGCGCTAACATCACCCAAGGAACGTGGATTCTTGAACCACTCAATGAAATGATTCCAGGTCGCATACCAACAGAGTAGTGGATGTCATCTCCAGCCACCAAAAGCTACTCATGTGCCATGACACGTGTAGTCTCCAACAATGACGCAACATCTCTACCATGTACATCGCCCTCAACATTAAAAATGATCCAGGTAATTCTATCTTTATTTAATCATTAATAGCAACTATCTTGTCTTTTTGTTTTTGGGTGCTGCCACTATGACACGTCCTCCTGCCATCATTTCCTTTCTAAAATTCACACATGCTGCCAACTGTGTTGTATCGCCACCTTGCCTCTAGAGTGTCTTGTCATTTTGTCGCATTTATGACTGCCTAGGTACTCTAACTAATCTGCATAAGCCTAAGCTGAGAAACATAACATTCCTCATTCAAACCTCCGAAGTACTCTGAAGAATAGAGTAAATTGAATAGTCCTCCAGAGCCTATAGAGCAAATTGAATAATCCTTCGGAGCCTATAGAGCAAATTGAATAGTCCTTCGGAGCCTACAGAGATAAGAGGAAAGGATAAACTGCAGATTGAGGAGGTGAGGAATTAAGCACAGAAGGTGGAAATAATTTAGCAATGGGGGTAAAGAAGAAGTCTGAGCCAGAAAGTGTTGCGGGTCTTCTGCAGGATGAAGCTGCAACAAACATTCTAAGAGCTGCAGGATGGTTAGACTTCCTAGAGAAATTTGAAGGGTTTTAGGAAGATGTTGTGGATGAATTCCTAAGAAATTTAAGGGACAATTAGATAGCTATTAGAGGAGTCTAAATCAATTTCTCTTTAGCCACTATCAGCCACATTTCTGGACTTCCTGAACAAGGTGAGAGGTTTTATCACTTGAAAACCTTATACACTGATTTGATTAAAAATTTCTCTTTTCGTGGTGAACCTGCTATACAAATGCATTCAAATAAAAATGAAGTAAAAGGAATTCTGAAGTCCACACTCCCAAACCCTTGGGCATCTGTTACCACCTGGTTGATGAAATATTTTACTTGTGATGGTCAATTCTATCTAGTTTTAGGGCCAATCATGAAAATGCTGATTTTTTTAAGACATGGAAATAGACACCCTGGGTATAGCATAAATATTCCCAATTTCCTGTATTCTGCCATTAGAGCAACTATAGAGAAATATTAGCAGAATAAGGGTCCCATGAAACATCATGGTCTCATCTTTCTAGTACTTAAACACCACTTCCTGTCTCAGGCCAATGGGGAGGAATTATGGCAAAACTTTCTTGAACAGACTTCCCAAAACAGAGGACTAGAAATGGCACAGCCAGGAGGTGAGATCCTCCTACCCACCAAGAAGAAGAAACTGAGCCTTTAGCCTCCTCCATAGCTATTTAAAGAGGAAAGAAACCCTCACAGGAGGCATCTTCATCTGCAGCCCCTATTCCTGATAAAAGGAGGAAAGGCAAAGAAATTACAGAGTCTACTCCTAGACAAACCCCATACATGACTCGATCAGTTAGGAGAAAAATGACTCTAATTGAGGAATCTTGCCCTAAGGAATTAACAGAGGGAAGGTCAGGATAGAGAATAGAGGGAACTTGGTGGGCTGAAGAACCATCTCATGATTCAGATGAGATCCCTCTAGTCAGAAAGAGAAAGCAAAGAGAAGTTTCCCCAATACCATCATGTGCTCCGGAGAGGCCAATTTTAGAACCATCATGTGCTCCAGAGACAAAACACATACAAACTTTTACTATTTCCTCAGATTTTGAGGAAGAGAGACCTACTCCAGAGGCACCTGCCCCACCTCTGCTACGAAGAAGCAAAAGGTAGAGACAACTCTCACAGGCTGAGGAGGATACTACCCTCCTAGCTGAGGTACTCTTGGGTTCTAGAACATATGAAGATAAAGCTGGGTCTTCATCGGTACCAGTAGAAGTAGAGGAACCCCAAGAAGACCCTTAGGACATGCAGCCCGAAGAAAAGGATGAAGCGGGGCAAATGGGTACAATTGACAGTGTAGGGGAGATGGCCATGGAAAACCCAGATGATTAGCCAACAACCACAGAAGCAGCAACAGAGGCAGAAACAGAAACCTTCTCTCATCCCTCTGATCAAGAGGATGTGGAAATTTCAAAAGAACAACAAATGATGGAAGAAATTGAAAACTTAAAGAGATTACTCTAGGGGAAGAATCTGATTATTACTGACCTCAAGAAGGTTAGAGTAGAGGTAGAAATGGGGCAAAAATAAATCATTGAAAGTCTACAAACAGAACTCTAAAGCAAAGACAAGATCCTCTAGGAGAAAGAAGCAGAATTAGAGGCCCAGAGAATTAAGAAAGAGGCAGAGTTAGAGGCACAGAAAATTGAGGTAGCCAAATAGTTGGAAGAAAAAGAGAAAGAGGTAGCACAGAGTGTTTCTGAGCTCACCATGGCTAGAGACAATAAACTCACAATAATGGCAGCATTGATTGAGAAAGTACAAGGCCAGGATAGACAGTTAACTTGGGCCAACAACAGACTAGATGACCAGGAGGAATATATTCAAGAGTTGGCTAGCCTAAGGGCAACCAATGAATAGGAAATCCAAACAGATGCATATGTGGGTCCAATCCCCATTGACATTCCTAAAGCCCTGTTCCATTGGGAGAAGAAGTGTAGAGAATATGAGGCTTCCAAGCCTATGTTGCAATTACAAAGGGCAGTCACTACCAAAACAGAAAGAATAGCAACTTTGGAAGGCAAGATCCTTGAAATGGCCTCCCTTTCTTTAGAAATTCTATCCTACAGACCTCCAAGTGCCAACTATTCTATGTTCTTACAAGAAAGAGTCCTGCAGAGGAAATTCTCTTTAGTTCTATTTGACTTGGTTGAGGATACTGAGACATCAGAAGGATTCATGACAACATATACAAGGAGTAATGATGAGGACAAGAACTTCCTATGTGAATTATACCTACATGGGTTCTGTGTTAATGATATAACTTTCATTCTTAATCATTTTGTGGGGGAATGCCAGCTTAAGGCATTTATGTCCCTAATGAGGAATCATCAGATCTAGAATGAAAGGATGGATGATCATCTCAAGAAAGATTTAAAAACAAATCTCTTCATCAGGAAGGAATGTCCCAATCCCAATGCTTTCAAGATTTAATTCAGGTCCCTTATCTATCATCCTGATAATAAAAATAAAATTTTGCCATTATACCTAAAAAGTTTGCAAGAATGCTCCATCAATTTTGGTCTTTTCATGATCAATTCAGGAAACTAAGTACTTGCCATAGCAAAGAAGAGATGGAATATTTTGACCCCAGAGCAGAAAATGAGAGAGGTGGTCACCCCTGCAAACTTAAGATTATTTATGAGAAAAGAAAAGTTGATATCCAAAATGATGGATAACCATAAGCAGGAATGGATAGGTGGACGGTTCAGGCCCCCTCTAATAATTGAACCACTCCCTATCTGGAAGGAATAGATGGAAGATGAGAAATTGTAGGACTGGATGAAGCAGGTTGATGAATACAGAGGCAATGGTAATATCAACCGCACAACTTGGACCACCTATGCACAGGATTATAGATTGACTGACAAGCTACTTCGCCAGAATAAATCTAGAATGTGAGAAGCAGGAGGACCTGCCAAACCTTAGGTATGGGGGGATGATGAGTGCCAAGTTGCACCCATGAAATACATCTTTTTACCTCTCTTTTTCTCCTTCCCGAGTCCATCTTTCCTAATGTTTGCACCCAAATAAGCTAGCAAGATCATTCTAGTCAATGATTAAGTGAGATAGATTACTTAAGATTATAATTTCTGATTGAGTGACTAATGTGCATGGAATTGATGGAAAAATACAGAAACTTCTCTCTTTTTGAATCAACAGGTGTAGATGCTAGGAACAACAATTTTGTTCATCTCTGGGATAGTCTTCAATGATCTTCAGAGACAATACCAAAGTACCATGACACCTAAAGTTTTGAAGAAATGAGGAAAGCCTCTCCAGAGCTCTGCAGGAGTTTGGAGCATCTCTGGAGCTGAACAGAGAAAGCTACAGATATCTCCGAAGCTACAGACATATCTTCGGAGCTACAGACATATCTCCGGAGCTATAGATAGGAACAAATATCTCTGGCACCTCCTAAGAGTAGGGCATATTTCTAACATAAGCTGCTGATCAGGCACTCTCAGTAGTGATCTTAATACCCCTCATTTCACTCAAATCATCACCTGAGTGGTGAAGGGTCATATTTAGTTAAACTGCTGGAGTTTTTATCTTTATAAAGTTTTTGCATGAGTTACGGATAGAATTGATTCAATACCCATATTTTTAGGGCCCCGCTACCCAAATGTATTAAGACTCAAACTTAGAATTCTGAGTGGACTTCTGTTCCACTCAGTCTTCTTTTATTGCACGATCATTTTCTATAGTTAAAACAACTAGTGTAATAAAGAGATGGATGTCATCTCATAGAAGAATTGATAGATAAGATAAGTGATATGTCATCACTCTTTTTGATATATACTTGTAGAAATAGTAGAAGAAATATACAATGATTGAATTATTCTAATTCTCAGTAATCTCAGTTCTGTGATAACAATATTTTTCATGAATGCAAAGCATATGGAATTGGATTGGATCTAGTTGTGATCGTCTTTTGTGCTGATTCCCTACTGTAGCCTTCATCCCCAAGGGTGTGGAGCAAGGGCCCACTCTCACCATTAAGGTAGGAGGCTAGTACCATTGTTTTATTACTTCAACTTTTTGTTATGAAAAGTATTTACTGATTTTGATAGGTAGATGCATGTTACTGTTTTAAGTTTGCTTTGAATGAATTTCCCGTTTTATTCTATTTCAGCATTACTTAAATTCATTTAGCAAGTAGACAGATTAATCTTTTCAAATTAGTAGAAGCTATTAAGATTAGTTAGGAAAACTGGTAACTGTAGAATCCCTAGTTGCAAATAGCCGAGGACACAACCCCTAGATTATTGACATCTAAAAATAGATTAAATGATGAGGTACAATGACACCTTGTCAACCCTTTTCCATTTTCTGCATCCCTTATCTTCTATCCTGCAAAACAAGTGTGTTAGGCATACATAGGTCCATCTCATATCATTATCACTATCATCTATATATTGCATTATCATAACCTCATTATTATCTATTACCATTATATACATTGTCATTACCATACATTACCATTAGCATAATACATTTCCATTATTACCATGTGAATATCCATATCATTTGCATAAACGTCCATATACATCATGAAAAAAAAATACATAACATCATGATAACACAAATGCATCCATAATCATTACAACATCATAGAACCAATGCTATCATACATATATATATATATATATCACATCTATCAATATACAAGTGTCTACAAATACAACATGGGCTATCCATGAGCCATCAAAGAATGTATGTACAATTGGCCCATAGGCCTCATCATGATACAATAATATACAACACCAGCAAGGTAGCCCTAGTGACTATTGGTAGCTCCCTCTCCTTGTCCACCGCTAGGTCCTATACCTGGTCGGCCATCTCTAGGAGGTCGCATAACTGAAGCCACATATTGTGATCCACCTATCCTATGAGAAGATGAAGCCCCCGACCTGCTCCTATAGCTAGGCTGTCTTTGCTCCACCGGCACTACTCCATGATACAAGCTTCTGTAGTACTCGGCCTCACCCTGTGCTCTCCTCAGCTCACCTTGTGACTAAGTCAACTATGTAGCTAGGTACATCGTAGCCCCATATGTCCCCAAAGTAGCTACTTCTCTATCCCTCTCTATTGTCATAGCCTGTATCTGCTGTAACACTGCATCTCTCTCAACTATAACTAGATGCACCTACTGCACAGCTACATCCCTCTCTCTCATCACCCTACCAAGGCTACCATCATCCTACCCATCACCTCCATGTGCTCTATCCTGCAGCTGCACCTGGTATGACCGAGCCTATGCTCTCGCATGCCGCAAGCCTATCACCACCTGATGGTAGTCTATCTCCACTCTCCTTAGCCTTATCTAAGTATGCTACCTCCATCTCCTCTCCTCCCTAATCCTCCACCTCAGCTGCTGAATACCCACATCATCATCTCCTAATATTTGAATTGCTAGCTATGCTAATACCTTTGGTTGCACATGACCCTGTCCCTGCACCTAAATCCCAGGAACTGCTGGCACAACTGCCTGTGCTGGTGGAGCTTTTCATCACCTCCTCCTAACTAGCCTCTCCATACCAATCTCTCCTATCTCTCCCACCCTCATTAGCCGAGTCGGTTTAGTTGTCACCCAATATGCATCATAATCTAGTAAAGTCCCAGGATCTGCAGGACCCTGTCTCCACTGCCACATAATTGGCTGTAGCCCATCCCTCTCTACCAAAGCTATGTCCACTACAATCTCTGGCCCCCAATCAAAAACCTCCTGCCATGTCCTCCCAAACATAGCATCTCCCATTGGTGCTCCCTGTGGTAATCCAAACTACCTCAATATTCTCTCTGGAAAATGATGCTCTATGATGTATATACCGCGACCAAAAATGTATCTAGCCTGCCTAACATAGACAAGCTCCATATCCTCCTCATCCCATCTCACATCTGAGCCATGGTCTCCAGACAAATCTATCTACCTCATCTAAAGTCTGCCTCTAGTATACTACTCCTCACCGCTGCTGATAGGTAAGAGCTCCCCTATACATCCTCACATACGGCTCACCTATTGCTCTCACCACCCATCCATCTGGCCTAGTCACTGGGATGTGCTCATATGCCCACACATGCAAAACTGTAACTCCAGCTGACATGCTTGCTCCAAACATGTATATGTAATCATGCAGATAATGATACATCTGTCCAAGCACACACTCAGCCCATGCATATCTAGTCCCGTAAGTGAACATCCCCTCCATCACTGTCCCCCATCCAACCAGAAAACCTCTAGCTTGCCTGTCTCCAACTAGCTATTTGATAATAGCTACCACCACTCGCTATAATCTATCACATAGCTCCTTCATCCTAGCCATATGAATCTCTGAGCCCTCTACTCCAATGTCTGGTGTCCCGAACAATTTCCTTAATGCAGCTAGCCCCATATCAGGATCATAATCTACTTAGTCCCCATCAATAGGAACTCGTAGAATCTGGAACACATCCTCCAAAGTAATAGTTGCCTCTCCTGTTAGCAACAAGAATGAACTGTGCTCACTCCTCCATCGCTCAATCATCACTGTTATCAATCCTCGATATGCCTGCACTAGTTCTAGCCTCGACACATGCTCTAATCTGAGGATCTCTAGCACTAGCCTCTCCTCTACATCCAACAATTTGGCCAACCATAAATCTCTAGGATGTGGCTCTCATGATAACAATGGTGGTAGTATATCCTGCATCATTCTGCTCACCGTATCAGTCTTTGTGCTAACCAAAAAGTGTCTTTTGCATGCTATACCTAAATATTTTTACTGCAAGCAACCCACTTTTCTATATGTGCTAGCCTTTTGATCATAAGCAATGCCTTTTGCCATACGTGCATGCTTTTAGCCTAAAAGTGACCTCTTTATGCGACTATTGATTCAAAGTGAGCTCAAATCCCATATGCGCACACTTTCTGACTACAAGTGACTCATCTACCATAAGCGACCGCCTAGCCATCAAGCAAGCTATATCTCTATAAGCATTCACTCTTCACCTATAAGCGAGCTGCTCTAGCCATATGCACATTTTGCCTATCTATCTGACCTAGCCAACCATAAGCAATTCATTTTTTCCATAAGCACCTAGTCTGCACCTATATGCGACCTAAACTACCATATGCGACTACTTTTCCTACATAAGTGACCTGAACTGCCTATCCTATAACCTAGTCGCTTCTGGTGACGTGTGTGCATTTATGACGCTTCTAGCCTACAAAAATCATGCTTTTAGTAAAAATTTTGATACATACTGGTACACCTGCTCCTGCTGGTTGGCCATGTGTCCTCACTCACTTGGCACGATGATCTCTGCGTGGAATCACCATTCTGATAGCTCTCGAACTCTTGTCACACCTCAACTCTAAGGAGCTCTAGATTTCTGAACACCAATGAACACAAATGAGCCTATTTTCCCTTGAGGGACCTATTTATAGCCCCTTTTCAAACCCTAATTCTTCTGTACCATCCCCATTTCTCCGGCCTAACCCCCATTTCTCTGTGTCAACCTTGTTTTTAGCCTTTCCTCTTATCGCGAGCCAACCCAGCTCTTCCCAGTTAGCCTAGCTTACCTCTCAAGGGGGCATCACCTACCAATTACATTGGGGCATCACCTTTGTTTATCAAGCAAATGTCATATCTTCTTTGACACAACACTCCAACAAACATTGTATTAAAGAGGGGCAAAATGTAGACACCCAAAATTGACCTAAATCATTAGTATCAAATATGGCATTAGCTATCATCTACATTTGTCTAACACACTTGACCAATTTCCCTATCACTTATTTCTTCTATTAATTAAATAAATTTATATTTATTTAATTAATTCATTAGCTATTTCTTCTATTCTCTCTAATATATATTAAGTAATCTTTAATTATTTAATTATCTCTTATTTCTATCTATTTTAATTAAATAAATCTTATTTATTTAATTAAAATCCCTTCGTAAGCCCACTTTCCAATTAATTAAATAAGTTTTATTTATTTAATTAATTTCTCTTATCATTTATCTCAATGAGCCGACATGTGTGCCTCTTTCATTTAAAAAGATAAGTGGTACTACATCTTTTATTTAATATCTTTCACATGTAGTACTTTTTATGTACATGGTCACACATAAGCCTTATCTTCCTTCCACTTGTCATCTACACATTCACCTATGATCATCATTTCATCTCAGTCATTCACATAGCCACCAAATCTCTACCGTTGATTAATTTTGGTTGAGTTCTATATAAACACCCTCTCATTCCATACTACATCTATCCATCATTTTCATATAGCCTCTACATTATCATCTTGAGCATATTGAGCACTTTAGCATCCATCTAGCATATTTATCATTATCATCCATCCATCATGGCAGCTTTTATCTTCATAATTGTTCATTGTTGAGAAGCAATCCACATCATAAACAAGGAATCATACAATCTAGGTGATATTGTTCTTGAATTGCATGCTTTTGATATCACTTGGATTCGATTCTTTGATGGTGGTAGGATTAGGTTTTCAATTATATGCTTGATCTTATTAACCTAATTTAAACCTATCATAGCTCCAAGCCCCAAGAAAGATGTGGGTATCCTGGGTAAGTCCAAGGAAATAGTGGGGAAACATAATCCACATCCTAGGGATAAGGTACCAGCTAAAAAGGATAATGCCAAGAAGATCCCTATGGAAGATAATTATGGCAAGGGCAAGGCCAGTGCATCTTAGACTCCTGTTATAAGCACTGATGCAACTCATACTAATACTTTGCCTAAGTATGTCCCATTGGACATGGCCCATGTGTTTATCTAGATCAGAGTAATAGTCCTTTTATTGGAAATGATGAGAATACCAGAACATAAGGACATGGCTTTGGCTACAATTAAGGAAGCAGTCCCAAATGTGCTAGGAGGGACTAATGATAATGACAAATAGTTTGAGGAGAAGAAGATGACATCTCAGGATGTTAAAAAATGAAGTTCCAAGGTACTAGAGGTATATTTGGGAACTACCTTGCATAAATGCCCATCTCAGGTGGATCCTTTCTTTGTCACCTTGATGATAAAGGGTAGGTTTATAAAAAAATGTATGATTGACTCATGGGCTTCTACTAATATAATGCTACTCAAGGAGTTATGGAAACATTGGGTTTACAAGTTACTAAGGCCTATGGGAAGTGCTTTGATATGGACTCCAGGGAAGTTCCTATTATTGGAGTCATCAAAGATGTAAGCTTCAGACTTGTAGCTTATCCCAATAAAGAGTATAAGATGAATATTATGATAGTAGACATCCCACCCATGTATGGAATGCTGCTATCTAGAAAATGGGCCTCCACTATTGGAGGCAACATCCAAATAGATTCTTCTTATGCCATGATTCCCGTGGATGGAAAAGAAGTGATACTTGATAGAGAGAAGAAATCTCCTTAAATAATAGATAACATTGATGAGGATGACGATCAGATATATTTCTTAGATGTTGCCATGGATAACTTTAGAGTTGAGACAATTGAAATTGATCAGGATGAGCATATAGATGATAGTCCCCAAATATCCCCTGATGATGATAGCTTGTGGTCTATGCAATTTGATGGAGCCTATTCTAAAGAAGGTTCTGAAGCTAGAGTTGTGCTCAATTCCCCTTCTGAAAAGACATTCAGATAATCCTTTAAGTTGGGTTTTGAATGCACAAACAATGTTGTTGAATATGAAGCTTTGCTTCTAGGTTTGAAGGTGGCTCTTAAACATGGAATCAAGAAGCTCAAGGTTCTAGGGGATTATGAGTTGGTGGTCTCATAGATTAGATCTAAATATGCTTCTAAAAATAAGAGGCTCAGGAAATATAAAAATGTTTGTTGATAATTGAGAGGGGGGGTGAATCAGTTATCCTAATATTTCAACTTTCTGTGCTTTCTTAATAGTTAATGCAACATCAGATCAAATAAACAAGCATAATCATGAAATGAAAATAATACCAATACACATGACACAATGATTTTGACATGGAAACCCTGTTAAGGGAAAAACCACGGGGTGATTAACCCAAGATATTATTCTCTGTTAGAAGAATAGAAGATACAAAATGGCACTTGCCAATTAGGGCTCACTACCCGAGCACACTGCTCACAAGAGGCTCACTGCCTACAAAAGACTTACTATCTACAAGAAGAAAACTTGAACTAATGAGAAGCATCCACACATGCTGAAGTTCAGTTCCGGTTAAGCTCAATAGACTGATCTGTTGCACTTCATTCTTGCTCTCCTTAAGTGCTGCTGTCCTCTTACATTCCGAACCTATTTTTCTGCCTTTTATACTATTCTTCTACTTTTATTCGTACTTCAATACATACACCACAAAACTTCACATCTAAATCCATCTTGTATATATATCCGCAAAAGTGATTTCAACACTTTTCTAGTCGGTATCCAGAATAGTCAATATTATCTCAAACTCTGGTCTGTCAGCTGAATCCTTGAATACCAAGTAATGTGGATCAAGAATATGCTTGTAGAAGTCTTCAATCATGTCAGCCAATCATGAATGATACCTCAAGAAACTTAGTCATCAGCAATATCTCTTCCGGATTTGGGTCTAACACTCTGTCGGTACAGCTCTTCCTCTGTCTACTCTGTTAAATGAGAACCCAACACTCAAGTGCTCATATCTCTTCACCCTTCCATCACCAGAGGCTAAATCCTTGGAATCTATTAGTCAAGGTACTCCTCTTGACTTCCCCAAATTTGCACTTTACTGAAATACTTCCTCTGAGAGATCTGGACCTGACTGTCAAACCTTGCTGACTGCTCTGTTCTTTCTTACCGGATCATAACACTTCTTCAATCTAACTTCCGGTAGAGACTCATCATGTTTTTTGGATGTGTGAGATAACCTTTGTTGCCATCAATGACAACATTTATGAATCCATATAGTGTCTCTTACCAACAATCTCCCCTTTTGGCATTGATGGCAACACTTAGTGAAAAATGACTAAGTGTCACACTATACTCCCCCTTGGCTGATGCTCTGTCTCTATGTGCACTTTCTGGAGCTCCCCCTTAGCTGGATTCCTCATTTTTCACTGCTCATCACTCCCCCTTTGACATCAATGGAAAAGGGTGGGGTCTGCACACCAAAATTTTCAAAAATTAATCTATACTTAGTCGCATAAGTATATCATTTGGTTGTACTCTACATATACTTTAGTATTTCTGCAAAAGTGTTTTTCAATTGTACAACTTCGGTTGCCCAACTCAACTTCATCCTATCCAAAATTGATATGTGACCACTCAACAGGAATGTAAAAGCTTCTGCCTTCTTCAGATCTGTCAGATCATTTGTCTTGGCTGTGGTTTGAGCATCACTTAGGGCCTCATGCATGGCCTCCAACTTAGGAATGATTATTCTTCTAAGTTCATTTAACCTGCTGATTTAGTTTTTCTTTTCTTTCTCTAGCTTCTTAATTTCATCCAAGACTACAATAGTTTGACATTCTTGATTTACTATGGATGAGGTAAGTGGATCAAAATTTTGAGAAAGTTTTGTTAGTTTGATCTCCTGTTCTTTCATTTTCTTCTCAATCTCTATTGTTGCTTTGGACCATGATAGACAAAATTTATATATTTCCCCGCCATCTTTAAGAGCATTTTCTAAGCTCTTTATCCCTATATCCATATTTCTTCTATCATTTGATATTAGACTTAGTACTTCAGAGAATCTTTTATCCAAAAACTCTTTCCGGACCTTTTCCTTAGCTAATTTCTCTAAGGACTCAAAATGAGTGCTGACTGAACTAAAAAAAGACTTAAGATTACCTAATGAGGAAGCCGATGAATCCTTCAGAAAGGATGGCACGATCTTTTCAAGCACACCGGATGCAGCTTCTATTAGCTTACAGTCTTCCATGTGAGACTTCAGGAGTTTTTCTTTTGCCTTTGTATTAGCAAATGAAGCTATCTTCATTGTTTGTACCGGGGAAAGAGAATCAAAATCAAATGGTCCTAGTAGAAGTTTTGATTCATCAATTTCCATTGTCTCTTTGTTTAAGAATTCTTTGACAATTTCTACAGTGTCTCTTGCCGAAGACAGAGTTTTCTTTTCTTCTACAGTCTTAGAGTTGTCATCTTCTTTTCCCCTTACTTCTTTTTCTTTCTCCTTTATCCTTTCTTCTCCCTTGGATCTAGAGTCAGCAGGGGAAACCAAAGGAGTAATGTTTGTTTGTTCATGGGCCACCTCTTCTGGAGCAGAGGATTCCAAGCCCTTAGCTTTACCGGTGTCCATTACTTCTTCTGTCATTGCCTCAATAGATCCTTCTTCAACACTTGTGGCCAAGGGATCAACATCCAAGTCCTCTATAATAGGAATGTTGAATCTTGAGTATGCATTCCGGAGGATCTCTTCTGTCTCTTTTGCTACTTTGTTAGTTTCTCCGAGCATAAGTTGATTCATTCTTGCTTTGCTCCGGAACTCATCCTTGCAGTCTTTGAAGATCATATTCATTTGCTTTGAATCAATTGAAGGATATAGCTGAATGGCTATCTATTCTCAGATCTCAAGATCTTTTGCCATAGCATTATTCTTTCTTATTTCTAACTCTTTCTGTAGGCTTTTGGGAATAAGAGATATAATTTCAATAAAAGACTTATTGTAGATGTTCAGATACTTGACTGCTGCATCCTGCAAGATCTTTTCGTCAGCCTCATTATAATAATCATAGAATTCAGTCATTGGTTTAAGATTTCCATCCACAGTAACTGATTTGACGACATCATCTAATGATAGAGTGGGCTTTTCAACAAACTCTTCTACCATCTCTTCCTTGTCTTCACCGGTAGAGGGTTCACCAGAAACTTTCTTCTTCTTCTTCATCTTCTTGATTTCTTCATCAAATTCTGTCTCTTCTTCATCTTTCTTACTGAAATAAGACCTTGTGGCCTTTGTCTTAGTTCTTTTCTCTTCTTTACTGGATGATTTTGCTTCCAGTTTTGATGCCTTTGAGGTCTTAGTAGGTGCAGACCTCTTAGAGGATCTGGTCCGGGAGGAGGCTTTTACCAGATCACTTTCCTTTTCTGCTTCTTCCTTCTCTTTTTCTGCCCTTTCCATCTTTTCTCTATGTGCATCAAGTGCTTCTTTTGAGATTCCATGCCTCTTGGCAAAATCTTCTACCTCTTTTCTCACTTTTCTCTTCATCTCCGATTGTCTGAGTTCCACATGGATTTTTATACTTAATTCTTCAAAGGTTCCAAACCTTTCTGCCTTAGGATCCTTTGGTTGACTCAACATGTGCTGAACATGCAGCTCTACGATTTTCTCATCCACCTCATACCCCATTGGCATGATCCATACTATTCTTGGTTCTACTGCCTCCATTAGGCACTGATTAGTCTCTACCATAAAGCATACTGTGTCTTTGTATTTCTCAACTAGAGACTGGGGAATTCTCTCTCTAGCTTGCATCATGTTCTAGAAGTTTTTGAAGAAACCCTAGAGAGCTGTGTTTTGTGCTTTGTCATCACCAAGTCCATGCAAATAGTCCCTGATTTGTATGGCAACCGATCTATCACTCTGCCATACCCATCCACTGGATCTGGGTAGCTCATTCATAAAGTAGAAGAATAAGCACAATATTAACCCACCATACTTAAATAAATTCTTTTTATCTTTCTTTATTTTCTGCAGATTCTCCAAGAGTTGATTTAGAAGGAGCTAACAAAGGTCATAATCTAAATTCTTTCTTAACATTTCATAAGCAGTGTAGATAGCAGTTCTAGGTACTGAATTCTCCCTGCTAGAATGATATATCTTGTATCCGATGATCATGGAGGCAAACTTGATATCTGGATCAGTGATATCTTCTATTGTCATTGCTCTTTTGTCAAACCTAGATCCGGTAGCCTCACTTACAGTCTGATTCTTGACCGATTTGAGAATAGGTATCCCACCGGATGAGTGCAAACCGATAATACCCTAATGGCATCTTTTGTGATCTTGAATGGTCCATTCAACCACATGAAGTTGTCATGTATTCTACTCAAGACATACCGGACCCATTCATCCTCAGCAAAGCAGGGGAAATGTATACACTGTGCAAAGTGCTTCTCCCGGAGGGCCTTGTATTGGGGTTTGAGCTCAAATGAATCATCTATTAGTTTTTTGTGGTAGATATCCCTCAATTTGAACTCTTTGAATTCTTCAATGTTTGCGTGAATGTAAACCCTAATATCTTCTGTATGCAAGACACCATGCGGAACACTGGAAAATGCTCCTAGGGGATCTACTTCCAAGGATTTGTAGGGATGTTTCTTGAATTTGGGGTGAGGCCTATCGGTGATCTTCACAATATTCAGAGTACACATCTTTAAAAAGATTTGCAGAGAGATATTTAAGAACAGAAAATACCTTTTGCACCTTTAGGTTTCACGGAGTGAGCCGGATTGATTTCTGGATGAATCGACATCTGCAAATGAACTTTGATGAGCTTGAGGAAATTTGTTACAGAGCTCCTCTTTTCTTCTTCTTAAATGTAGAATGAGCAAATGTTTAATAAGAAGAACCCTTATATTACTCCGCAAACCCTAATACCAAGTTGTAATAAATGCTCAACCTAAGTCATTCTGGTTTGCCTTATTCAGATGACTTGAAGAATCGGATCAATCTTGATCTAAACATCTTGCGGATCTTCCAAATCTTAACCATAGTTTATTTAGATGTTTCCCTTATGAACCCTTTAATCCACAACTCTCCTTGTGCCAGTTCCGGCACCAATTGACTGGCTAGGGGGAAAAAGGTTTTCTTTGTGTCTCCCCCTGATCCAGAGCTCACTTTTTAATTTCTGGAAAGAATATCAGCACCAGAGTCTGGTGCGGATCCATCCCCTACATTCTCTGTACTTTTCTTCACCCAAATCTTGTTCATATCACTTTGAACTTCATCCGCATTCACTTTTTGTTTTCCCTTATCTTGATTCTGATTATGATGTACCGGACCTCTTTTGTCCTGATTCTTGCTTCTACAGAATTTTGCAATATGACCGGATCTATTGCAAATTTGGCAAACAACATTTCTTTGCATATTTGATTGATATCCTCTTGATCTGCATTGATTAGCCATATGACCCATTCTATTGTATGCAAAGCATCTACCATTGAATGAATTGATCATTTGCATATTTCTACATTCATGAGATTTGTGACCATACCTTTTGCAGTTGAAACACTGTCTGGAGAAGGATGTATTAGTCTGATTCATTCTCTTTCTGCACTGATTAGCTTTATGACCAAAGTTATTGTAGTTGTGGCAGTATCCATTGAAGGATGGATATCTTTGAGCATTAGGCTGCCTTACCAGAGGTCTTCTAGGCCTGTTCCTTGGATTTTCTGATCCAAAATTCTTCTGACCAGATCCGGAGCTTTCACCTTTTTCATACCCCAGGCCACACTTGTCATCTACCCTCTTTTGGCTTTCAAGAAGAACTTCAAGTTGAGCAGAGCTTATCTTGAATTTCTCTTTGTATTCATTTGCTGTTTGAAGATCCCTTTTAAGAGAGACAATTTGATCCTCAAGTTTTTCTTCATTATCTTTAACATCTTCAAGATCAGATTCAAGATGTCTAATTATTCTATCCATCTTGTGGCAGTCTTCTGATTTTTCCTTGAGAGATTGTCTTAGATCATCTTCAGATTTTCTTCTTTCTTCAATTTCTTGGGTGAACTTCATAACTCCTGATTCCATTTCATGTCTTACCATGATGATTTCTTTTGATAACTTTTCACATAACTTGGTTTTCTCTTTCAGATCTCCATTTGTATCATTGACTTCACCTTGACTTGCTAATTGCTAAAGTAGCTCCTTTCTCTTTTTCATAGAGAGACTCAATTTCTCTTTTAGTTCTTTTATGAAATCATCAGCCTGTTTGAGTCTTTCCTTCAATTCATTGACTTCAGAGTTTAACTACTCAAGATCATCAAGGGCAGACTTAAGTTGCTCCCTTATACCATACACATCCATTTGAATTCCCAGATCTTCCTCAAGCTGTTAGGCTCTGTTGGGAGGAACTTGGCTCTGATACCAATTGTTGATAACTGAGAGGGGGGGTGAATCAGTTATCCTAATATTTCAACTTGCTGTGCTTTCTTAACAGTTAATGCAACATCAGATCAAATAAGCAAGCATAATCATGAAATGGAAATAACACCAATACACATGACACAATGATTTTGACGTGGAAACCCTGTTAAGGGAAAAACCACGGGGTGATTAACCCAAGATATTATTCTCTGTTAGAAGAATAGAAGATACAAAATGGCACTTGCCAATTAGGGCTCACTGCCCGAGCACACTACTCACAAGAGGCTCACTGCCTACAAAAGACTTACTGTCTACAAGAAGAAAACTTGAACTGATGAGAAGCATCCACACATGCTGAAGTTCAGTTCCGGTTAAGCTCAATAGACTGATCTGCTGCACTTCATTCTTACTCTCCTTAAGTGTTGTTGTCCTCTTACATTCTTAACCTATTTTTCTGCCTTTTATACTATTCTTCTACTTTTATTCGTACTTCAATACATACACCACACACCTTCACATCTAAATCCATCTTGTATATATATCCATACAAGTGATTTCAACACTTTTCTAGTTAGCATCCAGAATAGTCAATATTATCTCAAACTCTGGTCTGTCGGCTAAATCCTTGCATACCAAGTAATGCGGATCAAGAATATGCTTGTAGAAGTCTTCAATCATGTCGGCCAATCATGAATGATACCTCAAGAAATTTAGTCATTAGCAATATCTCTTTTGGATTTGGGTTTGACACTCTGTCGGTACAGTTCTTCCTCTGTCTACTGTATCAAACAGGAACCCAACACTCAAGTGCTCATATCCCTTCACCCTTCCATCACCAGAGGCTAAATCATTGGAATCTATTAATCAAGGTACTCCTCTTGACTTCCCCAAATCTGCACTTTACTGAAATACTTCCTCTGAGAGATCCGGACCTGACTGTCAGACCTTGTTGACTGCTCTGTTCTTGCTTACCAGATCATAACACTTCTTCAATCTGATTTCCGGTAGAGACTCATCATGTCTTGTGGATGTGTGAGATAACCTTTGTTGCCATCAATGACAACATTCATGAATCCATATAGTGTCTCTTGCCAACAATGTTGTTTAGGACACAATATAGCAGTTTGATGCTTTCTCTATTGACTAGGTAGAAAGGAGTAAAAATGTAATGGTTGACTTCCTAGCCAACATTGCAATCAGATTAGAAGATCTAACCCTGGTAGGAATCTCAAAGGTTGAGATATTGACTAGGCCTTCCATCCTAGATAATATCTGCCATTGGCAAGTTTTAAAGGATGATCAAGACTTGTATAAATTCATGAACCGTGTTGATGAATACCATGCATAGGAGATCGACTTCCAAGAGTTTGTGGAGATAGTAGATGCAAAGGAAACTATATTTGGAAATGAAATAATCTAGCTGAAAATGAACAAAATTCCAAGAGGGTTGGTTTCCCTAGAAAAAGTATTTGATGGAAATGATAGACAAATTGCCAAATCAACACCAGTGCATCAAAGTGATCTTGAGGAGGTAAATCTTGGGACTGAAGCCAAACCAAATTTTGTCTACATAGGTAAGTCCCTAAATCCTAAGATCAAGACAATGTTGATTGCTTTACTTAGAAAATATAAGAAAGTTTTTGCATGGTCTTATGATGACCTTAAAGCATATAGGGAGGACCTATTCCAACATGAAATCCCATTAAATCCAGATGCAAAACCTTTTAGGAAGAAGAAAAGGCCTATAAACACCACCCTAAAACCAAAAATGCAGCAAGAATTGGCTAAGTTAAGTGAGAGGAGAATTATTAAGCCCATCAGGCATTCAACCTGGGTGTCTAACTTGGTCCCTATCAGGAAAAAGAACAGAGATATCAAACTCTATGTTTACTTCAGAAACCTGAATATGACATCATTAAGGATAATTATCCTTTGCCAAATATGGAGGCCATGTTATAGAGGGTAACTAGATGTGATCTCTTGTCAATGATGGATGTTTTTTTGGATACAACCAAGTAATGGTCAAGGAGTCTGAATAGCATAAGACTGCATTTACTACTCCATGGGGTACTTATGTGTATATTAGAATGCCTTTTGGATTAACAAATGTAGGATCCACATTCCAAAGGGATATGGATGTAGCCTTCTCTGATCTCATCATTGTTATAATTGTAGTTTATCATGATGATTTAACTACCTATTCAAAGAATAAACATGATCATTGTTCCCATTTAGAGTAAATGTTTCAGAGAAGTATGGAGTTTGGCATCTCCTTGAATCCCAAGAAATGTGTATTTGGGGTGATAGAAGGGAAATTACTAGGCCATATTGTGTCCAAAGAAGGGATCAGGATTGACCCTGAAAGGGTTGCAACTATTGATAAAATCCCAGTACCCAAGAATGTCAAAGGAATTCAGTCATTTTCTGGGTAGGTGAACTTCTTGAGGAGGTTTGTTACAAATTTTGTAGAAATGACCAGACTAATCTCTAGGATGCTAAAGAAAGGAGAAAGTATCACATGGAATGAAGAGCTAGTCTAAGATTTTAAGAGCATCAAAGTGGCAATAAAGGAAGCCCCTATGCTAAAATCCCTAGATTTTTCTAAGCCTTTCCAGTTGTTTTCTTTTGCCTCATTTCACAATGTAGCTGCTATTTTGTTACAGAAAAATGATGATGGTTATGAGCAACCTATTTCCTTCTTCAACAAAACTCTCCAAGTTCCAGAATTGAAGTATGACATAACATAGAAACAAGCCTATGCACTAGTGAAGACTATCAAGAACTTCAGACCATACTTAGTAGGTGCTACCATTATTGCATATGTTCCTATAGTTGTTGTCAAGGACATCTTCACTCAACAAGAAGTGACTAGGAGGAGATGTAGATGGATCAATAGGATCCAGGAGTTCAACATCAACATTCATATCACTAAGCTAGTAAGAGGACATGGATTAGCTAAACTAATGGCTGAGGTAAATCTAGAAGCTAATCAAATAAACAATGTTGAAGTTGACCAAGTTGTTCCTGAATGTGACATGAAGTTGTCTGAATGGTATAAGAATGTTGTGTATTACTTGTAGAAAATGTCTTCTCCTAAAGATATGATTGACAATCAAAAGAGGACATTAAAGCTACATGCCATAAAATATGTGATCATTGACAATGAGCTTTGGTGGAGGAATTTAGAAGGCATTTTGCTTAAGTGTATAAATGAGGAGTAAGCATCAGAGATCTTGGAAGAGATGTACCATGGTGTATGTGGAGGCCATTACATGGCTAAGAAAACAACCCATAAGGTTTTAAGGGCTAGATATTGGTGGCCCACAACCTTCAAAGATGCTCACAAATTGGTCAGGAGTTGTGATGTCTGCCAAAGATTTTTAGATAAATTGAATTTTTTTGGAAATCTACCTCTCAGACCAATGACAGTTGAGGCTCCTTTTCAATAGTGGGGAATTGATTTCATAGGAGAAATCAGTGAAAAGTCAAGTGGAGGACATAGTTGGATCTTAGAACTGCCACTGATTACTTTACTAAGTAGATTGAGGCTATTCCAACCAGAAAAGCAACAAGCAAAGTTGTGATTGATTTTCTAATGAATAATATTTTGAAAAGGTTCAGAGTGCCTATAAGGATAATATCAGACAATGCGATGTGTTTCAGGTCAGATGAATTCATAAAATTTTACAACAAATATGGGATAGCAATTTCTTACTCTTCCCCATATCATCCTCAAGGAAATGTATAGGCTGAATCAAGCAACAAGAGCTTGATGAAGATTATTAAGAGGATGATTGAAAAGAACAAAAAAGCTTGGGATTCTAAGCTAAAGCTTGCTTTATGGGCAAATAGGGTGACATTAAAAAAGGCTATTGGGCAGTCACTATTTGATTTAGTATATGACTTGGAAGCAAGGATGCCAATCAACAACTTGTTTCCAGCATACAAATTCATCCAGGAGTATGATGAAGATATATCAAATGTAATGCAAAATAGAATAAATCAAGTGACACAACTGGATGAGACAAGAAGATTAGCACAATAGAAGAATATCAAAATGCAACAACAAGTAAAGCATTTGTATGACAAAAGGGCTTCTAAAAGGAAGTTTCAAATAGGAGATATGGTTCTGCTATGGAATTCAAGGGCTCAGTAGAAGGGAAAGCATGGTAAGTTTGATGTCCTCTGGTTAGGACCATACTTGATCATCAAAACACATGGAGAGGACTCCTATTTCTTGCTAAATCTAATTGGAGAACTTCTCGAACTGCCAGTGCATGGACAGTTCCTGAAGCCATACTTTTCATAAGGTATGTTCTTTTCCATGCATATTGTATTTTATGTAAATTTTTGTATAGACATTTCCTACTTTGGTCTAGTTTTGGTCTTGTTTTATTTTGCTCTGTGGTCTACTTCTCCAGAGTTTTCTGTGATCTCACTTTGTTCTAGTCGAACAAACATCTCCAACTGGAGCCACTGGTAGGACTTTGAAAATTTTTCCTTGGTTTCCTATTTTGTCCTTGCTACAAGCTTCAATTTGGTCATTCTGTGCTAGGGTTTACTTAAAATTTTCTTTTAAACCTTGCTTTTGGATCTAAAAACCTAAGCCCTAAGGTTTATGCAAGCGTCGAAGTTACTTTTTGTTCTAATCTTACATTGACTACTTGTTGCTTGTTGCTAGTCCTTTAAGTTGTAGCATTATGTCTAGGGTGTCATGCATTTATTGACCCCTTAATCCTACAGTTACCGCTTGAACTTGTGTGCTGAATTAATTTGTCATATGATTAAGTGTTTTTCCTGGGCTCTTTATAAAAAATTGGCCCATTTCCTAGTCGCACAAAGTTGTCTTAAGTGCACATGCCTAAGTCTATCCTTTGAGCTATCTGTGCCCAGCCCCACAAGGGTTAAAATATTCAAGTTTAAGTCTGCAGAAGAAAATCAGAGGTTGACACGTGGCTTCATCTTGATTAGTTTCCACCATTCCATAAATCATTTTTATATAGGCAAAGGGTTTCCTGTGAAATTGCAAGAGAGGTGATAGATGGCAAGTCTTTGGAAGAGCAATGTAGTGGGGCCTATTGGTAGGTCCCACTAAGTCTACGTGGCAAACTTTAAAGTATTCTGTCATTCTGCTGAGCCCATTAGGGTGGACCCACAAATGGCTTGCAGACGAGCACGAGGAAGACATTTGGTAGAGTTCCAATGGTGCATCATCAAAATGGTCTAATGGGTGCCATGTGGCATCATCTTGTGGCTTTTCTGCTCTTCCATGGAGCATTTCTATGAAGCCTTGATTGAAACTGTGAAAGCATAGGAGACCATTGTGTGGATTAGGCTGACTTTTCCTCTCAATGGTGAGCCTTTTGTTGAGTTGTAAAGTCAGTCCGAGTGGATGAATTTCATTGTTCCAAGATCTTTTCTGTGCATATCAAAATATTTTCAAACTGATTGGACCAATCAACGTCATTAGATAAAACCATTTTCCAAAGGATAAATGACCCACATTTAAACTGAGGAGTTAGTAGTTGCAATGCTCTAGCTTGTGCAAACTAGCAGTAATAATGGAAAAGATGGCTTTAAGACAAGACATAAATACAAACTTTTCCATAAAAGTTGCAATCTGAGCATTGGAACAATTTACCTAAATATTTAGAACATTTGGAGCGAAGAATTCCTAGCATTCAAAAGCTTCTATGCATCAATTAGGGTCTCCAGAGCACAAAACTAGTAAGTTCTTCTACGACCTTGAAATTTTATCAATTATCTGTCAAATAGCTTACTGTTATCTTGTAATTGTGTTCTAGAGTTTTATTTTAAGCTAGGGCATCCCTGTGTGTCTTCAATTATCTTGGATTTTCCCTAGTTGTTGTCTGAATTCTCAAAAAACCCTAGAACCCTAGAAAGAAACCCTCCTCTCTTAAATTACATTGCAAAATGAGTCCACCTAGAGTCCAAGCTGCTTCCTCTTCCCAAGTCCGAGCTCTACATGGGGACCTTGTTGCACAACTCCCTAGTTCATCTATTTAGAGAATTAAGGTTCATGGCCTCAATGCTATTGAGGGTTTAGTGGATGAATTTCATGAGTGCAAGGATGTAGAAATTCCCATGGGGGGATGGCCATTGTTTTTTCATTGGTATGGAAAAAGGAATTCACTTGCCCCACTTTCAAATGTATGGGGATATGACCTAGGAAAATTGGTGATTCCAAATATTTTCATGGGCGTTGACCTACTAAAAGCCATAGCTACCAACTATGATGAGACTGTTAAGGCAGTGAGGACTGCATGTGGTAAATTATGGTGTAAATTGATAAGGCATCAATCTCTGAGATCTTCAGACTCAACTTAGCTACTCCCAAGCCCATTGACTCTGATTACTTCAAGCAAAAGTATCAACAAGACAAAGTAGCTATAGGATAGTATGGTTAGCAAGGCATAGGGTGAAGAATTTCATGGGCAAAAGTATTAGAATCCCACCCAATGAAATAAAGCCTCTTAAGCTTGATAGTTTTGAAATCTATTTTGCCAAGACTTACTATGCATTGTGCCAAGTCATAGGGATAGATAAATTGGAGAGAATTCCTATCCTCTTATGTATATGGTTGCAGATGTTCAACATGTAATGTCAAATGAAGAATTCAATTATGCCACCTACCTTGCCAATGCAATACACAAGGGATTGATTGAGATTAAAAGGGGAAAACCTATGGTAAAATTTTGGTGGTATTCCCTATTATGCCACATGTTCTTATACAGAGGGAGAGAAGAGTGGAGTTTTGCCTTGCAAAATAGTGACAATGATGGAAAAGGGCATCAACTTCCAGTCCAATGTTGGACTCATGTCTGGGACAGGCATTGTAAAGAAGCTAATTATGTTACATTTATGAATCATTTTGCTGGAAAAGTATTGTCATTATTATAAGGGCCAATAGCTAGGGTGCCCAAAGAGATATTAGATTTCTGGGGAGAAGGCCAGATTTAGGCATCCAACACAACTAGGGAGACTTCATTCTTCATTCTAACTATACAGTCCTAAGAGTCTATGGATGCCCAGTAGGACCACATGTCTTACCTAAATTGGTGCCCATGAGGATTGGTCTCCTGGAGGTTATCTGGTAGCTTGCTGAGTCAGATAAGGCACATTTGGAAAATCAAAAGAAGGGCTCCTTCTTTCCTTTTTTGACAATTTTCTCTGATTTTAGGATGAACAGAGAGAGTTTTGAGAGGTTGTATGAAAAATTCAAAACATTCAGGATGGTTTAGGAATGAGAACAAAATTTTGATCCTGAGGGTTTCATTAATAACCTTAGGAGAAGTATTAGAAGATCTCAGTACAACGATTGCCCTTATTTCTCTGAGGATGTGATAAGGAACTGCTCAAATGAAAAGGAAATAAATTAAAGAAAGGTGAAATGGACAACCTTTCAAATGATAGAAGATGCTAAGAATAAGGATGCCTCCTAGAAAGGAGCATATGCAAAAATTCCAAACCCAACTAAGAATTCAAACAATTTTAGAGAACATTGACAAAATAATTGGGAAAGCTCCTCCAATTGAGGGGAGGGAAAAAGGTAAGGCTTGTTGCAAGTATGGGCCTAACCGGTGTTGTCATTGATGTCAAGGATTAGATGAGCTGTGTGCTGAGGATATTGAGAAAATTAGTCTCAGAGAAGAACAGTGAAGATAGTGAAGTTCTCTGAAGTGAAGATCCCAGATAGATGAAGATCATAGAATGTGTATCGAAAGGTTTGTAGATATGTGTCTAAAGATGATCCAATCAAGATTTGAGAGGTTTGCATGAAGATTTGAAGAAGTTATGGCCATATGAGTTAAACTAGTTCTGGCAGATGTTCAGAGGTGATAGAGTGACACAAATAGGTCCGGTGAGATCCAGAAATGCAATATCTTGTTCTGTAGATTTGTTGGAGTGTTTAGGAAACCAATGTGAATTGACAACTCAATTGGTTTGTGGTTTGGAGGTTCGTAAGCATTTGTTCCAATGTGATAGTGATGACAGACTGTGTTCTTGAGGTTTCAGATGAAGATGAGAATGATTTCAGTAACTAGAAGTGGTGTGGATGTTCATGGTGATTCAAGCAAGCTTGTGAAGGTCTCTGGATTGTGTCTAGTTCATGTTGATGGTCCACATTGAAGATTGAGCTCATAATTAAAGATTTACTTCTAGGTGATGATGTTCTTCCTAAACATGGCCGACCGGATGTTTACACATCTTGCGGATGATCTTGAAGATATTCTGCAAAGCATGGAGTGTTCCTCAAAGAAGCTTGAAGTCCCAGATATGTGTGGCCGACAGTGTGGTGATACACATGAAGTTATTGTAACAAATCAAGTTATATTTGTGTATTTGCTCTGTAATGAAATAAAGTATGTATTGTGCCGACTTTGATGATTATCCCAAAGTTGATGTCTTGTATAAATAAGATTTGTGAAGTCATTTCAAAGTATCCCTAGGAAGATGAGAATGTTGTAGAGAGGAGAAGAGTGAAAGGTAGAGCATAAGTATTGAGATTAAATGGAACTGACTCAAGCATGGTGAAGATGCTAATCTCTAGTTCAAGTATATAATATTTATTATTCTATAGATAGTGTGTCTCCTATAGGCAGTGGGCCTCTTGTGAGCAGTGTGCTCAAGCAGTGAGCCCTAATTGGAAAGTGCCATTTTGTTTCTCATATTCTTTTAATAGAGAATACCATCTTGGGTTAGCCACCCTGTGGTTTTTCCCTTAACTAGGTTTTCCACGTTAAAATCTTGGTGTCATATGTGTTAATGTGTTTCTGCTCTTGATTTATTGCATTGTGCTTCCATGATTGAATTATTATTATGTTGTTGAAATACAAGAAGGATTTAAGTGTTTAGAGAAGAAGAAAGTTTTGAGACAACTGATTCATCCCCCCCTCTCAGTTGTCTATCCTAAAACTAACAATTGGAAATAGAGCTAAGTTCCTCTAAAAAGAGCTTAACCGCTTGAGGAGATCCAGGATGTCTTCCTACAAGAAGGATAGTCCGAGGTTTGATGGAACTAATTACACTCTTTGGAAAAGCCGCATGGAATGTCACTTGCAATGTATGGGAATGCAATATTGGACCATAACTTCAAAGAAGTATGTTCCTCCAAAGAATGGTCCGACAACTGTAGATGAAATCAAAGATGCTGAAGACAATCTTCAGGCTGAAGAAGCTTTACTAAGTGCCTTATCTGATTAAGAGTTGACAAATGTTATCGATTTAAAAAATGCATATGAGATTTGGGAAAAACTGGAACTTTTGCATGAAGGAGACAAATATGTTAAGTGTGCCAAGCTACAGAGTCTGAAAGGAAAATTTGAAAACCTGAAGATGAATGAAGATGAGAATATCACTACATTTATGCCAAAAGTTAATGAACTCATTTGTGGCATTAGGTGTGTTGGTGGAAACTTGGATGAAGATGTGATTGTTGCCAAAGTTCTCAAATCCCTACCTTCTGCTTACAAACACAAGGTTGTGTTGATGATTATTTTTACACATTCACAACAAAAATTAAAATTCACAAAATGAACCTAACTGTCTTGAAAGATATGAAGAAATCAGTTAAGATTACTTAATCCCAAGTTTCTGTATGGTCAGGTCTTGACCTTGTGGATAGTTCAGTAGGTTAATATGAAGCTGTAATATGCAAGGGGCCTTACTTGATTTAAAGTGATTTATGACTCACTGGACTCGAATTATACAAATTATCACAAATATCAACATATTATCTATCTCTTTGCATAAAATTTGTTACTGTATCACAAAATCTTTATATGATTTATATTAACACAAGCTTTTCTTTTCAAATACTATGAAAATTGTCAAATATTAACTCAATTGTTCATGTTTCCCTCAAATATCAGACACTCTCCTTTAGATTTTACGTTTAAGCTAAATATTTCAAATTGTTTGGGAAAAGTTAGAGAAATTTAAATTGAACTTCATTCTGCTACATGATCTAAATGTTCTATTATGCACGTTATACGAAATATAGCAAATTTGATCAAATCAACAGACTAAATCATTAAATGTGAATGCCCTAAGTATTTTCACGAACATGCATTCAAGATTGTGAGCTTTAAGAGATATTATTTCAAATACAAAGAAGAGCTAGAAGACACTCTGAATATAGATGCAGAATTCCAAATTCATTTGTATTCAAAACACACAGTCAAATATGATTTACAATGTATGAATGACTCTTAGCTTCATTAATCAACTTCACAGAAAACTTACAACGCTTTACAGATACAATAAGGAAGCCAGATTCTCCACGCATTCCTTAATGCAGACACAGGTGACCTCCTCTAAACTAAATACTCCTACTCAAAGTGCTCAAACCAATTACAATTGCTAGCTATCTTCTAAAAATCCATGTGTAAGTAATGTACAAGTAGCTCAGCTCCTTATATAGATTTTGAACTTCTCATTGCTACGGCTACAAACTTCATCTACGGTTGAGATCCTTCCATTATTAATCAAGGGTGCATATTCATCCCCAATCCTCTGCCAAAATATCTAAATGGCATCTTTTCCCTCTCAAAGGATGCTGTTGGAATCTTTCAAAAATAAGATTCCCCTTTTCTTTGACTTCCTCTCACTGATACTCTTTATTTGACTTTTCTCAAAACCATTTCTGACCTTTGTCTTCTCATTCTTTCAAATATGTTTTGAAATTATTTGTCACACCTTCAACAAAAGTCTGGTCCCCTCCTGGACTCCTTGTCCATATAAATTCTTGCATTGTAATTTCATCCTTTAATTTCTTTGTTTCCTTATCTGAATCTACAATTTTCTTCTTGTATTTTCTCATCCTTGAATTCTCCTCAATTAATGAATGAATCATCTGTGTGCTCAAATATGCCTTTGGATTTTCCATGCATGTGTTGATAACTGAGAGGGGGGGGTGAATCAATTATCCTTAATTCGCTTTCAATTCAAACACTTAAATCCACTTTGTTAATCAATAGCATAGCAATTAATCATTCATGAAAGCATAAGACATAAACACCAGAGCAGATACACATCAACACATGAAACACCAAGATTTTGACATGGAAAACCTGGTTAAGGGAAAAACCACGGGGTGACTAACCCAAGGATTATTCTCTGTTAGAAGAATAAGAAAAATGGATGGCACATGCCAATTAGGGCTCACTGCCTGAGCACACTACTCACAAGGAGGCACACTACCTACAAGAGACACACTGTCTACAAGATAACAAGTATTACAAACTTGAACTGGAGATTGACATCTTTACCATGTCGGGATCAGTTCCATTTAAGCCCAAAAACTCCTACTCTGCCTTTTGCACTTCCCTTCACAATATCACACTCACCACCGCAAGACACACTTCAAAATGAATTCACAAACCCTTATTTATACAAGGCATCAACTTAGGAACAATCATCTAAGTCGGAAAACACCTACAAGATCATTCACAAGATGTGTAATACATCCGGTCAGCCTGTCTCAGGAAGAACACCAACAACCGGTGGTCTTTGCATCAAATCCAAACTCTAACTTCAATGCGGACCACCAATAAGAATTGTACATGATCCAAGGATCACCAAGAACCTTTCTTGAGTCATCAAGAACATCCGCACTTTATCAGCTTACTGGAATTCTTCTCTTCTTCATCCAGAACTTCAAGAACACAGTCTTGTCGCCACTGTCATAATGCAAAAGGTTCTTCTGGACCTCCAAACAATGCACAAATCAAGTTTTCACTTCACACTGACATCGTCAACACTCCTTCCAATCCGTAGAGTGAGATAATTTAATTCCGAAACTCACCGGACCAATCTGTGACACTTTGTCACCACTAAACACCTACCGGAACCGGTTCTACACCGACAGCCATAACTTCTTCAGATCTCTATGCGGACCTCTGAAATCTTAACTTGAACATCTCAAGACTCATATCTACAAACCCTTTAATCCACATCCTCTTATCCTCAACCTATTGAGTACTTTTTCCTTCTTCTCATCACTGTTCTTCACTGTTCCTGATGGAGACTAATTTTCTCAATATCCTCAGCACACAGCTCATCCAATCCTTCTTATCAATGCAATATGAGTATGTTGACATCAATGACAACACTGGTTAACCTCATACTTGCAACAACATGGTGTAAAAATGGCATTAAATTCTATTAAAGCCCTATCTATGTCATACATTGGTGCATCCATGCATTCATGATCTAGTAGTTTTTCTATGATCCTTCTATGCTTTCTAATCATGTCATCCGCATTTTCTTCTAATTCTTGAGCAATTGCTATGCATTTTCTAAGATTTTCTTCTTCAAGCCTCAGTTCCAACCTCACCTGTTGCACTTGATTTGCCATTGAAGGTGTAATTAATCCTTTATTTATCAATTCTTCTGTTCTTTCATCAATTTCTATTATCTATTTCAATTCAAATCTGCACTCTTCTTTTCTAAATTGGCAATTATGTATAAGTACATTGCATCTACTCTTTTCCTTTGTAGTTACTTCCCACCTTTCCACTGCCTAATTTATTACTTGCTCACCCTCCTTCATGAAATTATTAAACCATTCCTCAAATGCACTGGCCTTAAGCTTTTTATTTTCCATGTCCCTTATTTCTTCTTTGGATATAATTGCTATGTCACTGGGCAGTTATGGGACTGTGGTATTGGGATCAAATATCCCTTTAATAAATTGTTGTAGTTGGACAATATGTCCCTTCAAATACTCTTGGTTATCCTTGTCTTTTCTCAGCATCTCTGCTGTCACTTGGTGCGTATCCTCCCATTCAGAGATGAGCTGCTCTCGTGTAGTATGCCCAAGGTCAAAATTTAGTATTTTATACTCTTCTAAGGTTATTTCACCTTTTGCTTTCTCCTTTTGAGGTATGGCTAGATTCAGCACCCTAGATCCATCTGGACCTCTTTGTATAGATGACATTGTCCTAGCCTTTCTTTTTTCTTTCCTTGGTGTCTTCTCACCTAACAAACTCTTGATGTCAATTGGTACCAACTGTACCTCTTTCTTTTCCTTTCTTATATCTTCTCCCAACCATGCAGGAAGTTCCTTGGTGCCTTCTGCAGTTTTAACTTCATCAATTACCTCCTCATGAGGTTTCTCTATTTCCCCTTCTCCTTGTTGCTGTTGTTCTTATTGCTGAGGTGGTTCCTGTTGTTGCTCTTGTTGTTGTGGAATTTTCTGTTGATGTGAAGGCTCTTGTTCCATGGGGTCATCTTTCTATTTGGACCCCCCCTCATTTTCTTCCTCCTCAATTTCTATGTCTCCTCCAGCCTCATCCTCTTCTTCAGGACCCTCTTCTTCTGATGGTTCTTTTTCTTGGTCTTCTTTTGCATGTATTTGCTCTATGTTTGGCATACTTACATCCTCTACTGGTTCCTCAGTTTTATTTTCATCAATCTTTTCTAGCTTTTCTTCATCTTTAGGCTTCTTGATTGTGTCTTCTGTATTGTCTATATCCTCTATCTGTACCTGTTCTATATGCACATGGGAATTTACCTTTGTATCATCTTCTTTTACTTCCTTTTCTTGTCCACCTTCTATATTTTTCTCTTCTTCACTTTTCTCATCATACATATTCAGTATATTTAAGGCATTCACACCTGATGTGTCATCTTTTGTTTCTTCATCTGCTGAAGCATGCCTTTCTGTGATTATCTCTTTAGGTGTCCCTTCTTTCTCAGCTTCTTCAATCTTATGTGCCTCCTCTTGCACAACTTTAATGATTTCAGGAGGTACCAGGGTACCAAATGGATCTAATGCTCCTGTTTCTTCCTGTACCCTTTCTTCTTGATGCTCTGGGCTTTGTTCAATTTCCATATCAGCCTGAATGCTTGGTTCTTCCTCTTCACTTAGGAAATCACTAGATCCCTCCTCTATTTCTATTTCCTTCTCAGCATACGTTCCTCTTTCAATATTTTGTTTGGCTTTATGTATTTCTGACTCTTGCAGCATTTCTCTAGCTAACTTTGTCTTTACTAGCACAAATGTTTGTCTTTTTTTTTATGAAGTGGAGGCACTAGGTATACTACTCAATTTTGCACCTACTCCTTGTGCTCCAATCGCATCACCTATTTTAGAAGCCTCCCCTTTTGATAAACTTATTGGGATTGCCCTTCTAACCTGCTGCCCTGTAACTCCTTTGGCAGTCTGTACTTCCTCTGCACTAACCTCATGACTTAGTGACTTTGCATCCACAAAAGTATCTGATGCCACTTCTACTGTTATTCCCAATGCATAGGGATCCATTAAAGTAGCATTCTTATCCTTTTCAACAATCTTAGCTTCTACAACTTTTCTTTTCTTCTCATAAAAGCATTGGAGGTCCTCACTAGGCTCTCCCTTTCTTTTCCTCCCTTTCTTTGGATAGGTGATTTCTTTTCCTTCAGCTTTGAGTTCCTCAATTCTGTCTTCCAACCATGTTTTTGAAAACAATATAATTGGTTTGGACAATATGTCCAAAGATGTGTTCCAAGGTTGTGACCAATCAGGCTCTATAATAAGAGCCAGCCTTGCCTCTGCATAACTATGATGCAACAATTTATCATCCTCCTGAACTTCTGGGGGAACATATATGTCACCTATGGAACTCATTTGCTCAATGGTTAATCTCTTATGGGCTCTTTTCCGTACTGCCCTATCATTTTTGCAATCAGCCCAAAAATCTTCAATATGTATCTGATGCTTATACTTTTTATCAACAAAATTCTGGATCCTATGGAAAGGATCAAATCTCTTGACTAAATCAAATTCCTGAAAACCATAATACCTTAATTCTTTCTCAGAATATCTTGCAACCTCTTCATTGTAATAGGAGTATCTGCCAATAGGCCAAGGCATCTTCAGATTTCCACTATTGAACTTTCTTTTATACATGTTAAATACATTCAAGTTCTGCCTTGAAAATTCCAACACAATTAATTTATCAGGAGGATACCGAGGCAGCATAAAAGGCTTTCCTTCAAATCCCTCAGTCCTAATATAAGTAAAATGTTCAAATTGAATGAACCAGGAACTATGCAATCCAATTGCATCCTCTGCATTTGTAGACAATCTTTTATCAGGTTCCTATCTCAGAATTCTTACCATGTAAGTATAAAACACATCATTAACTAAAGCAAACTTCTTCAATGCATTTTCTTCTTGTAGGTCAGGATAATGCTCATACACTAATTTCTAACCAGGACCACTCCCTAGGGTACCAACCCTTTCTATTCCATGTATATAGGGTCTAATTTCTACTGCATATGAATATAACACGTATGAAGATAGATAGAAGGGCATCATCTTATGTTTTCTCAGCATGGCCTGCTTCCAAATAGCTGTGCTTATTGCTTTGGACCAATGGATCTGTCCTTGCTCTTTTTCTCCCACTCTTATGAACTCAATAATAGTGAACATCCATGGTTCACATTTGGTGCCATCTCTCAGTCCTACCAACCTACTCAACATTGTGATCATCAAATAAATTTCTTCTTTGAAATATATCCTCATCAAATTCTTATGCACCCTGGCTATAGCCTTGGGCTTATTTTCCATGCTGTACCAAATGTGAAATATTTTACCTTTGCACTCCCTCTCATTTGTATGAAAGTCTTCATTATATTGATCCATATCAATATCTCTCATTTTCTCATTGATTTCTAATCCAAATGTCCTCGCAATCCCCTCTGTAGTTAAATCAACATTAAGTATGTCATACAACATGATCTTCCTGGTAGCTGGATCGTATAGAGTTACACAATCTAAACACAAATCTTTGGCTTCCATAGCCAATGGGAAACCTACAGCCCTGTATAGTCCACTCTCCCATATACATTTCATATCCGGAGAAGCATCTGCAGCAGTGATTTTTTATAGAACATCCTCTACATCATAATTTCCAATGTTCGTATCAGTTCCTACTCTACTCATACTGATTAAGGATGGATAACCTCTGTGCAAGGACAATTCCTCTTTTTCTATCTCCTTTCATGGTTTCCTCTCCTTTTTCACTTTGCCCCCTGTGTCTATCTTTTTCTACCTCGGGGCCATCCTGTGAAACCATGCATCTTTTAAATTCTTCATTTTACCTTTTACCTAGGGTTTTACTGTGAATGTCCATTTTTTACTATTTTACCCTAACTTAGTTTGTCCTTTTTGTTTTGACTTTTAAATTTGTTAAGCTCTACCTAGCTAATTAACAATTAAAACAGTAATTTGACAAATGCCTACGTTGTATAACAAAATTACTAAAATTAACATGTAATTTACCATTTGAAATGTAACGACATTTTTGGGATAAATACCTATATTTCCTGACCGTTTAACCATTGTCATTGACTTACTTTTACCTTTTCATTTCATCCAGCTACTGTAACTCCATCGGCTAGGTGAATTCCGTTCAAATCACTGTAACAATTCTTTCTTTTGCAACTTTAGCCTCTTAACAATGTACATCTGAAAGTGAAATAACATTGAAATTACCCTAACTCTCGTTAAATTTTACTCTTTTTTGAGTGTTAGATTGGCATTAATTACATAAATTAATGTGCCAAAAGTTTGGCCTTCTATTTCAGTGTTTGCATTTTTTGAACTTTTTTACCGTTATTTCAATTCTGCGTACATACCTTTTCCTTTGTATATTTCATTGTATGTTATCTTTGTATGTTTTCTTTGTATCTTTTAACATACAAGCATTTTATGCAAGAAATCAAACTAAATCTCTTTCCCTTTTCTCTTTTGTCCGTACTTGTATCTTTCGCTTTGTATATTGCTCTTTACATGTCTTGTTATATACAAGCACATATACAACAACCTATATAAACCCTCTCTTTACCTTTTATCTCATTGCAATGCTTTTTATTCCTGTGTATCTTGAATATGTATATCATAAACATACAAGCGTTTAAACATACAAAGACTTTTCTATATTGAACTTCTTTTTGACATCCAGCATGTATCTTCTCTTTGCATCTTTTGCTTTGCATATCGGCTTGTATATCAAAGATATACATTGTTATCATGCAAATCCGATATGCAAGCGGTGGGATCCACCCTACTTTTCATTTGTATCTTTGCGATACAACAACACTTGTATCAAAACTGTTAGATACAAGTCTAAGATACATACAAACATATTAGTATCTCCCTTTCGGACTTTTTATTTCATAGACCACAGTTTACTCACTTTTCAGCTCTGCAACATGTATAAAGTGCAATGCATATTCCGATATACTTTAAGCCATGATGCATCACTTTAACCAAATTTTAACCCCTTTTGAATTCCGCATTGTATGTATATTGAAATGTATAACCTGAAACATACATACAAAGCGTGAAACATACAACTTAACCTTATTTCATAGTCCTTTCAGTTCCGCACTATGTATATAGCATTGTATATTACCTTGTATGTTCTCCCTTTTACTCAAACATACAAACCTTGATATACATCTAGCAGACTTAACCGATTGCCCATTTCACCTCCGAATTTCGTCGGGTCCAACTTGTATGTAAGTATAAAGCGTTAGCAAAATGCATACAAGTATAACGATGAAATAAACCTGACAACTCTTTTATACAACTCATCCAACAACTTGACATACAAATGACTTTGTATATGCAACATACAAACTCTCTCATTGTGCATTTTACCAAAAACACACATATCTTGCAAAATATTGGGAATTTTAAAATGGTTCAAAAAGCAACCCTTACTCATTTTTGACAAGGAATTCACCTATATTCTGCTTTGGTACTTAATGCTATTTTCTTTATTTTCAAAAGGGTTTTTACCTTTCACTCCCTTTTCCCTTTTACCACCAAGCAGACCCACACACAGAAGTAAAAAACACAGCCACAACAGGGGTCCTCATTTTGCTAAGAAGTAAAATGGGGCGTGTTGCGAGCATCACAACAACTAGCAACCGAATAAAACAATTAAATTAAAACCATTAAAGAAAATTAAATGAAATAAATTCATAATTTTCAACTATCTTTTTTGTAAATCATTATCTAACTTGAGACTTAATGTATTCAATAAGGTGCATGAATTTCCCTTTTCAGTTTAAGTGGGCGCACGTGATTAATAATCCTCATCTTGAAAATTAGTTGAACAAACCAGTGGTTGATATTAGACTAACTAGTTGATGTCATTCCCTCATAGCCAACCAGATAGAGCCTTGCTGCCAGCAGGTGTCTATAGCCCCGACAAGGTTATCGTTACAATTCTCCTAAGTAGAGCCCCACTGCCAGCAAGCATCTATAGCCCTAGTAGAGTTACTTAGATGGCTTAATCTAGATTTTCAGTAAAATCTATTTTATTTAATTATTTATTTTATATTTTGTATTTGATAGAGATTTCATAAGATATTACAGTTGTAACTTCATGATGCAAGGAATGATCACTTGCTAAAATTAAGCTGAAAATTGTAATGGTAGCAAGGGTGACCTCTGATTTTTCACCTAATAGCTACACTAGTAGGTTTAATAAACCCAAGGATTTTAGGTGTGTCATTGTGAGAAACTTCCCTTAAATACTCAACCCACAGTTATTGAATACAAAATTTCATAAGTCAACTAACTTTCTACATTCATGACAGTCACAACAAGTTATGCATAAATTTCAAATAATTAACCTGAATGTTTTGAATTTTCTATTGTTTTCAGTGGTTGTTAGTCTGCTCCTGCATATTTCAAAACAAAACGAACATCCCTACTAAGGAAACACAACACACAAACCAACAAACACAACAAAACCAAAACAAACATAACAAAACAAAACAACACCACACAAACTGTACATTATTTACATTATGATACAACATAGACCAACAACCGTCACCTCAAGCCTGAAAGTAATGTTTCAAATGTTGGCCATTAACTGGTAATGGCACATCTTCCCCAGTCAAGGTCTTGAGCCTGAATGTATTATCTCCTATTATCTCTGAGACCTGTAATGGACCTAACCATAATTTGTCAAATTTTCCATGATTTTCTTTCTTTTCATGTACTTTATCCCAGCACAGCACTAAGTCTGATATTCTAAACATTTTGACTCTTGCTCTTTTGTCAAACCATCTCTTGACCACTGCTTGATGTTTGGCAAATTTCTCAATAGCTTGATCTCGTTTCTCATCTAATTGTAACAGTTGGATTATTTTGGCTTCCCTATGATCATCAAAGCCTAAATATTCATTAGCAAACTTCCAAATAGGTATTCTTAAATTCACTGGAAGTATGGGATCAGTCCCATAAACTAGGTGATAAGGTGCATTGCCTAATGTTGACTTAACCTTAGTCCTATCTACCCACAGCGCATATTTCAACAATGTGTTCCACTCTCTAGGATTCTTTTCAATTAGCTTCTTAATTATGTCCAATAAAATCTTATTTGTGGACTCAGCTAACCCATTCCCCTAAGGATAATAATTTGAAGAAAACTTTAAAACTATTCCATATTCAAATGCCCATTTAGAAAATTTCAAGGAAGAAAATACAGGGCCATTATCAAATTCCAGCGAATATGGAGCTCCAAACCTTGTTATGATGTTTTCTTTAAGGAATTTGGTAACTACCTCAGTAGTAGAGAACTTGCAACATGTGGCTTTAGTCCACCTTGTACAGTAGTTAGTTACTGTCAGTATAAACTTGTGTTCTATAGATGATGGAGGATTTATGACTCTAATGAAATCTAAGCCCCATTGTGCAAATGGCCTAGATTCAATGACTGGCTATAATGGATTAGCCTAGTTTCTTCCCTTGTTTGCTGTAACTTGACATATGTGGCAACTTCAAATGTGACTCTTTGTATCTTTAAACATTGTAGGCCAATAGTATCCTGCTCTCAATATATTATGCATTGTAGCTAAATAGGAGCCATGAGCAGTCCCAAACTTGTCATGCAATTCTGACAATACCTTATCCGCTTCATCTCTATTTAAACATCTTAAATATATTCCTTCATGGTTCTTCTTGAATAGAAGACCTCCTTGTACCATGTACCTCTATGCTTTAATCTTTAAAGCTCTCCTTTGAGAAGATTTCATCTTGTTTGGGTATTTCGCTGATATCAGAAAAGTATTCAAATCATCATACCACCCTGATGCATCACTAGTATTCAACGTATATTGCTGTTTCACCAAGTTTGGATCTGTATTTGCTATGGTCTGCACTAATGCTTGTCCTTTGACCAACTTAATTGGGATAATTTCCATATCAAAGTCTTGCAATGCTATAATCCGTTTAGCTCTTTTCTCTCCAAGTTCATTCTGCATCAGCAGCATCCTCACTGCTACATCTGGTACTATGGCCTTAACTTGACTGTGTAACATATAATATCTGAACTTTTTCACTGCTCTTACCAGTACAAATGCATGTCTTTCTGTATCAAGATATTTCAGCTGTGCATCTTTCAGAGGTGCACTCATAAAAGCTATGGGCTTCTCTTCATTATCTTCTCCTTTTTGTGTCAAAGCAGCTGCAACTGAATGTGAAGATGCAAAAGAATAAATGTAAAATGGATTTGTATAATCTGGACTTGTCAACATAGGAACATCAGAAATAGCTTCCTTGATATCTTCAAATGCAGCTTTAGCTACTAGTGTCCATTCTATCTTTGCATCCTTCTTTAACATGGCGTTCAATGGTTGCACAATTTCTGCAAACCCTGTAATAAACTTCCTGACAAAGTTAATCTTACCAAAAAATGATTTTAGTTCTTTCTTACTATTTGGTAATTGTAACTTTTTTATTCCTTCTATTCTATCAGGATCAATAGATATCCCATTCTCAGAAATGACATGTCCTAATAATTTCCCTTCAGTTACACCAAATGAACATTTCTTTGGGTTTAGAGAAATCCCATACCTTTCACATCTCTTAAGGACTCTTCTCAGATCTTTAGCATGAGTGGATACATCTTTAGAATAAATAGTTAAATCATCCATATAAATTACAATGCATTTACGTGACAATCCATAGAATGCAATGTCCATGGCTTGCTGAAAAGTGGCACCTGCATTGATTAGACCAAAAGGCATTCTTCTGTATGCATAATTACCCCATTTACAAGTAAAAGTGATTTTCAACCTATCTTCTTTATCAACTAAGACTTGGTTATATCCTAAAAATCCATCTAGAAAAGACATCATCTTAGCTCCATTTACTGCTTACAGCACTTCATCTATGGGAGGCAAGGGATAATTATCTTTTTCAGATGCCTTGTTCAAATTTCTAAAATCTACACATAACCTAATGTCTCCACTTTTCTTTCTCACAGGTACTAGATTAGCTACCTAGGTTGAATGTCTAACTGGAAAGATTATCCTGGCAGACAGCAATTTTTTTACTTCCTCAAAGATTAAAGGCTCTAGAATGGCATTCACAGGCCTTTGTTTTTGCCTAAATGGTTTAACATCTGGTTTCAATGGTATCACATGAGTTATGATGGACGTATCATATGTCTTTAAATCTTCATATGTCCATGCTATGACATGTTTGAATTCCTTCAGAACATCTATAATTTCTTTTCTTAACTATTCAAAGAAAGCCTTTCCAATCAGTACATTCTATGGACTCTGCTCTGTTCCAAGGTTATATGGATCACACTTACCTCCCTCAGTTTTGGGTAAATCTTTCTATTTTACTACCCCATCAAAGTCAAAGATCTGTTCTAACTCAATTACCCCTTTAGGTAAGAAATTGCTTTTTAAGTTGATTATGTCTTCTTCATCCCAAGACACATCATGCCTCTCTTGTTCATCAATAATTTGAGCTTCAAATACCTCATTACAAGGTAGAAAATCCACAATTTACTGATCTCCCTCAAATACCTGAAAATGAGTAACATTATCTGGTATGCTAGGAACATTTAGCAATTCAACAACAAATTACTTCAACCCTGACAGTGTTAAGGGTTCCAAAGTGCTAGTAGCAACTGCTAATGCATCTGGTCTATGATTCAATTCTCTAGGGATATGTTCTATGTTGAAAGCATCAAATGAATCTATCAAATCCCACACCCTATGCCTGTAACATACCATCTTTTTATAATTGCATGCATACAATTTTCTTACCTATTTGACTACTAACTCAGAATCTGAAAACACTCTAATCATTTTAACCTTTTTCTTGATAGCCATCACAAGTCCATAAATCAAAGCTTCATATTCTGCAACATTGTTAGTATAAGGAAATTGTAGCCTATATGCTGCTAAATATGACTTACCATGAGGATCTATAAGTTCTACGCCTGCACCTGCACCTTATTTAGATTTGGATCCATCACACTTGAGTGTCCACATGCCCTCTTTATTCTTTTGACCTTTTACTTTGGCATGTTTTACTTCTCCTATCACATGTGAGATACTATCTTGTTTTTTCATTGGTGACTCATTTTGACTTATTTGCATATTTACACTTTCAGTTTGTAAATCAGAATGACAAACACTCTTGTCTTTTATTTCTTCTTCTAAATCTAGAATCAACACATCCAGGTTGTTCTGAAAGTATCTTTCTGGTTGATTAGGATTAACCTTTCGTTCTTGTAGTTCCATTCCTTTTGTGCATTTTATGTATTAATATTCAATAATATCTCTGCACATTCCACAATTCTCTTCAGAATGAGGCTTATTATGGACTCTGCACATGTTCTTGTATAATTTGCATTGAACTGGAATCTTTTGTTCAATACACCTTTCCATTTCTTGTCTAATGATCTAACCAAACCTACTTATTGCATTATCTTCCTCATCAGAAGAATTTCCATTAGATTCAATGAATAATACTGTTTCCTTACTGACAAACTTTCCTGTAAAATTCAGCATTAGAATTTCCTCAATTTGTACCCCTTTGTTAGTGACTCTATAAACACCAGGTTCAACAGAAGCATACAATATTTCATTAGTCCTATTGTATTCTGTAATCATGTGTTTCATCTTGGGTTCAACTTCTATCCTTATCTGATTTGGAACACCTCTCCACGGTAACCACATGTGTGAAAAATTAGTGGCCATATATCCATTCAAAGTTTTGGACCAGTCTCTACTCAACAACATCCCATAATTATCAGGTATATCTACTATTTGAATGTCAATAAATTGACTCACCCTAGGATCTAAAGCTAACTGCATTTGAATATGCATCAGTTCTCCTATCACATTAGCTTCAGTTTTATCCAATTGTGTAACAACCTTGGCAGATTTGGTAGGGGTTAGCCCTAAAGTTTTGCATATTCCCAAAGGCATTACATTAGCTGATGCACCAGAATCTACCATGCAATTATGTATATTCTTTCCACACATCCTAATAGTTAACAAGAAAGGAGGTGCCTCCCTTTTATCTGCATACATTACCACATTAGTATTGGAAGGCTGTTCAATTTTCCTACTCTTTTCTTTGGGCTGTGAATCCCTATTAGGAACATTCACATCAGCAGAAACCTCACTTGTCACAAATGTATCCAAGGATTTTATGAAAGAACTTCTAACCCCTGGACTTTTCAACAATTCGCACAAAGGTATACTAACCTTGATTTTGTTTATCTCTTCTGACAAGTAACTCATCAACCTCATTGTTTCTATTGTCTCTCTTTTACTTGTTTGGACCTTTAGTGCTACTGTTCCATTATTTGCATGATGATTGACCTTCAGTATAGCAGGATTATTACTAGTGTTTTGATCTGGGGGAGTATTTAAATTGTTAGGAGGAGTGGAAGTAGTGAAAGGACCTCCTGGCCTAGTGTTATTTCTCAGATTGTAGGTATGATTTTTGTTTGACTATTGCAAATCCTGTACCTCTTCTGTCTCATATAACACTTCAGTTTTAGTTTCAAAAGGAAATTGAAATGCATTTAGTACTAAGGTTGATTTAGGATATAGGTTCTCACAAAAATATGGTTCATCTTCTAACAATTGGTCTTCTTCCTCTTTAGTTGCAAAGGTAAAAGTCTCTAAGACTAAAGCAGTCTCATATCCTGAGGGCACTATTTCATTACCTTTGGGAATGAGAAACTCAAAAGTAGGAGCCTGTACATCTACATTGAAAATACTTGCTGCCAAATGAAACTGAGGACAATCTAATTCAACATGGGCACTGGTAATAGGAATTCTACACCAATTCTTTAATGCTACATTGGCCATTTGAATCCTAGTTGTTTGTTTTGTATCCTAGTTATCCAAATTTTCAAATGGAGAAGTGCCATTATTTGGCCCTGTGTTCCATGTCTTAGGTGGCTTGGGCTAATTCTGATTCCTATTATTATGACCCCAGGCTTTGTTATCTATAGCAGGCCCTCTATTTTGCATTGCTTGACCCTGATTATGATTTTGATTCTGACTGTAATTCTGACCCTGATTAGAACCCTGACCTTGGTTATAATTCTAATTCTGATTTTGGTTGTGTCTCTGATTATAGTTCTGGTTATGGTTTTGACTGTATCTTGGGTTGCTTCTACCATAGAAATTTTCATTTCTTAGTTGTGTCATTTCAATAGTTAATCTTCTCAAGTGTGCAGTAATCTCTTTGATTTCTTCCCTTTCCCCTTGTGCCTTTGCCACAAATGTATCCTGAGGAGGCTGTAAGAAAGACTGACCATTACTCTGATTATTATTGACAGTGTTACTAGTATAAGGGACTATAGCCTGGATTGGGGTAGGATTATACACAGGTGTGTATGTAGGAACTGGATTCAACAATGGAGTATTATGTGTAGGAACTCCATTCCATGATTGTGTTTGACTTTGTATCCTAGGGTTTCCTCCATTAAGGAATGGATTATAAGTTGTTTGTCTCATCTCCTGGTTTACTGAGGCTGCCTCCTTATAAGATTTGGATATTGTATCTATGTCAGCTTTTCTTTTGACAAACATAGAAGTTAATGGATCTAAGGAAACATAATACATGGCTAATAATGTATTTGCATTTACTGTGTAAGGAGCTACTAACTTAGAATAAGCCTTTTGAAATCTATCATTAAAATTGTCAATCAGTTCTCCCTCACCTCTTTTAATTGCAGCCAATTTATGATATAAGGTGGAATGACCTATTGGTCCTCTAAAGCTAGACAAAAATGCTTCCTCCATAAGTGCCCAAGAAGAAATGTATCCATTAGGCAAGTTAACATACCAGTTTGAAGCCTGCTCATTAAAGGTGTAAGGAAACAACCTACACACAACATCTTCATACTCTAACCTAGCTCTAAAGTATGCTTCCTTGAATATCCTACTATGATCTTCTGGATCCTGATGTAATTGATATTTAGGACATATCTTTTCAGGATTTTTTGGCATCTCATGATAATCAATGAATTGTATGGGAGAGTTGACATTAAAGTAAGCCATTGCAGGTACTTGTGCTTGACCTGGACCTGTAGGAATACCTAAATTTCTTGGAGGACTAGGACCTCTAGGAGGACCTGAAACAAGATTTAAAGATCTAAATGAAGAACTGTCAGGACTCACAATATTATGGATGTTAAAAGGTGATCCAGGAGGCGTTCCAGATGAACCTCCTATGTGTGATATTCTAGGATTCCAAATCAAAGGACCTTTACTTTTCCTTTTATTAGGTAATTGTACAAATATATCCTTTGAACTGGATCTAGACCTAGTCACTCTACCACTGTTATGAGCCAGCTTTACTCAAATTCAACTTTAACTCCAATTGGCCCTCCTTCTAGCACCAAAAACTATTGATGATTGTTTTTACATGTTCACAACAAAAAATAAAATTCACAAAATGAACCTAACTATCTTGAAAGATATGAAGAAATCAGTTAAGATTACTTAATCCCAAGTTTCCATATGGTCAGGTCTTGACCTTGTGGACAGTTCAGTAGGTTAATATGAAGTTGTAATATGCAAGGGGCCTTACTTGATTTAAAGTGATTTATGACTCACTGGACTCGAATTATGCAAATTATCACAAATATCAACATATTATCTATCTCTTTGCATAAAATTTGCTACTGTATCACAAAAGCTTTATATGATTTATATTAACACAAGCTTTTCTTTTCAAATACTATGAAAATTGTCAAATATTAACTCAATTGTTCATGTTTCCCTCAAATATCAGACAATCTCCTTTAGATTTTATGTTTAAGCTAAATATTTTAAATTGTTTGGGAAAAGTTAGAGAAATTTAAATTAAATTTCATTCTGCTACAAGATCTAAATGTCCTGCTATGCACGTTATAAGAAATACAACAAATTTGATCAAATCAACAAACTAAATCATTAAATGAGAATGCCCTGAGTATTTTCACGAACATGCACTCAAGATTATGAGCTTTAAGAGATATTATTTCAAATACAAAGAAGAGCCATAAGACACTCTGAATATAGATGCAGAATTCCAGATTCATTTGTATTCAAAACACACAGTCATATATGATTTACAATGTATGAATGACTCTTAGCTTCATTAATCAACTTCACAGAAAACTTACAACGCTTTACAGATACAATAAGGAAGCCAGATTCTCCATGCATTCCTTAATGCAGACACATGCAACCTCCTCTAAACTAAATACTCTTTCTACTCAAAGTGCTCAAACGAATTACAATTGCTAGCTATCTTCTAAAAATCCATGTGTAAGTAATGTACAAGTAGCTCAGTTCCTTATATAGATTTTGAACTTCTCATTGCTACGGCTACAAACTTCATCTAGGGTTGAGATCCTTCCATTATTAATCAAGGGTGCATATTCATCCCCAACCCTCTGCCAAAATATCTAAATGGCATCTTTTCCCTCTCAAAGGATGCTGTTGGAATCTTTCAAAAATAAGATTCCCCTTTTCTTTGACTTCCTCTCGCTGATACTCTTTATTTGACTTTTCTCAAAACCATTGCTTGCCTTTGTCTTCTCATTCTTTCAAATATGTTTTGAAATTATTTATCACACCTTCAACAAAAGTCTGGTCCCCTCCTGGACTCCTTGTCCATATAAATTCCTGCATTGTAATTTCATCCTTTAATTTCTTTGTTTCCTTATCTAAATCTACATTTTTCTTCTTGTATTTTCTCATCCTTGAATTCTCCTCCATTAATGAATCAATCATCTGTGTGCTCAAATATGCCTCTGGATTTTCCATGCATGGTGTAAAAATGGCATTAAATTCTGTTAAAGCCCTATCTATGTCATACACTAGTACATTCATGCATTAATGATCTAGTAGTTTTTCTATGATCCTTCTATGCTTTCTAATCATGTCATCCACTTTTTCTTCTAACTCTTGAGCAATTGCTATGCATTTTCTAAGATTTTCTTCTTCAAACCTCAGTTCCAACCTCACCTATGGCACTTGATTTGCCATTGAAGGTGTAATTACTCCTTCATTTATCAATTCTTCTGTTCTTTCATCAATTTCTATTATCTGTTTCAATTCAAATCTGCACTCTTCTTTTCTGAATTGGTAATTATGTATAAGTACATTGCATATACTCTTTTCCTTTGCAGTTACTTCCCACCTTTCTATTGCTTGATTTATTAATTGTTCACCCTCCTTCATGAAATTATTAAAGCATTCCTCAAATGCACAGGCCTTAAGCTTTTTATTTTCCATGTCCCTTATTTCTTCTTTGGATATAATTGCTATGTCACTGGGCAGTTCTGGGACTATGGTATTGGGATCAAATATCCCTTTAATAAAATGTTTTAGGTGGACAATATGTCCCTTCAAATACTCTTGGTTATCCTTGTCTTTTCTCAGCATCTCTGCTGTCACTTGGTGCATATCCTCCCATTCAGAGATGTGCTACTCTCGTGTAGTATGCCCAAGGTCAAAATTTAGTATTTTATACTCTTCCAAGGTTATTTCACCTTTTCCTTTCTCCTTTTGAGGTATGGCTAGATTCAACACCCTAGATCCATTTAGACCTCTCTGTATAGATGACATTGTCCTAGCCTTTCTTCTTTCTTTCCTTGGTGTCTTCTCACCTAACAAACTCTTGATGTCAATTGGTACCAACTGTACCTCTTTCTTTTCCTTTCTTATCTCTTCTCCCAACCATGCAGGAATTTCCTTGGTATCTTCTGTAGTTTTAACTTCATCAATTACCTCCTCATGAGGTTTCTCTGTTTCCCCTTCTCCTTGTTGTTGTTGTTCTTGTTGTTGATCCTGCTAAGGTGGTTCCTGTTGTTGCTCTTGTTGTTGTTGTTGTTGTGGAATTTGCTGTTGATGTGAAGGCTCTTGTTCCATGGGGTCATTTTTTTGTTTGGACTCCCCCTCATTTTCTTCCTCCTCGATTTCTATGTCTCCTCTAGCCTCATCCTCTTCTTCAGGACCCTCTTCTTCTGATGGTTCTTTTTCTTGGTCTTCTTCTGCATGTATTTGCTCTATGTTTGGCATGTTTACATCCTCTGCTAGTTCCTCAGTTTTATTTTCATCAATCTTTTCTGGCTTTTCTTCATCTTCAGGCTTCTTGATTATGTCTTCTGTATTGTTTGTATCCTCTGTCTGTACCTGTTCTGTATGCATAGGGGAATTTACCTTTGTATCATCTTCTTTTACTTGCTTTTCTTGTCCACCTTCTGTGTTTTTCTCTTCTTCACTTTGCTCATCATACATATTCATCATATTTAAGGCATCCACACCTGAAGTGTCATCTTTTGTTTCTTCTTTTGTTGAAGCATGCCTTTCTATGATTACCTCTTCAGGTGTCCCTTGTTTCTCAGCTTCTTCAATCTTATGTGCCTTCTCTTGCACATCTTTAATGATTTCAGGAGGTACCAGGGTACCAAATGGATCTACTGCTCCTGTTTCTTCCTGTACCCTTTCTTCTTGATGCTCTGGGCTTTGTTCAATTTCCATATCAGCATGAATGCTTGGTTCTTCCTCTTCACTTAGGAAATCACTAGATGCCTCCTCTATTTCTATTTCCTTCTCAGCATACGTTCCTCTTTCCTCACTGTCACTAGTATCACTTCCAATATGAATAGTTTCAATATTTTTTTGGCTTTATGTATTTCTAACTCTTGTAGCATTTCTCTAGCCAACTCTATCTTTACTTGTACAAATGTTTGTCTTTTTTCTGATTAAGTGGAGGCACTAGGTATACTACTCAATTTTGCACCTACTCCTTGTGCTCCAATCGCATCACCTGTTTTAGAAGCCTCCCCTTTTGATAAACTTATTGGGATTGCCCTTCTAACTTGCTGCCCTGTAACTCCTTTGCCAGTCTGTACTTCCTCTACACTAACCTCATGACTTAGTGACTTTGCATCCACAAAAGTATCTAATGCCACTACTACTATTATTCCCAATTCATAGGGATCCGTTAAAGTAGCATTCTTATCCTTTTCAACAATCTTAGCTTCTACAACTTTTCTTTTCTTCTCATAAAAGCATTGGAGGTCCTCACTAGGCTCTCCCTTTCTTTTCCTCCCTTTCTTTGGATAGGTGATTTCTTTTCCTTCAGCTTTGATTTCCTCAATTCTTTCTTCCAACCATGTTTTTGAAAACAATATAATTGGTTTGGACAATATGTCCAAAGATGTGTTCCAAGGTTGTGACCAATTAGGTTTTTATAATAGGAGCCAGCCTTGCCTCTGCATAACTATGATGCAATAGGTTATCATTCTCCTGAACTTCTGGGGGAACATATATGTCACCTATGGACCTCATTTTCTCAATGGTTAATCTCTTATGGGCTTTTTTCCTCGCTGCCCTATCATTTTTGCAATCAGCCCAAAATCTTCAATATGTATCTGATGCTTATACTTTTTATCAACAAAATTCTGGATCCTATGGAAAGGATCAAATCTCCTAACTAAATCAAATTCTTGAAAACCATAATACCTTAATTCTTGCTCAGACTATCCTACGACCTCTTCACTGTAACAGGAGTATCTGCCAATAGCCCAAGGCAACTTCAGATTTCCACTATTGAACTTCCTTTTATACATTTTAAATACATTCAAGTTTTGCCTTGAAAATTCCAACACAATCAATTTATCAGGAGGATATCGAGGTAGCATAAAAGGATTTCCTTAAAATCCCTCAGTCCTAATATAAGTAAAATGTTCAAATTGAGTGAACCAGGAACTATGCAATCCAATTCATCCTCTGCACTTGTAGACAATCTTTTATCAGGTTCCTATCTCAGAATTCTTACCATGTAAGTATAAAAGACATCATTAACTAAAGCAAAATTCTTCAATGCATTTTCCTCTTGTAGGTCAGGATAATGCTTATACACTAATTTCTGATCAGGACCACTCCCTAGGGTACCAACCCTTTCTATTCCATGTATATAGGGTCTAATTTCTGTTGCACATGATTATAACATGTATGAAGATAGATAGAAGAGCATCATCTTTTGTTTTCTTAGCATGGCCTGCTTCCAAATAGCTGTGCTTATTGCTTTGGCCCAATGGATTTGTCCTTGCTCTTTTTTTCCTGCTCTTATGAACTCAATAACAGTGAACATCCATGGTTCACATTTGGTGCCATCTCTCAGTCCTACCAAGCTACTCAACATTGTGATCATCAAATAAACTTCTTCTTTGAAATATATCCTCATCAAATTCTTATGCACCCTGGCTACAGCCTTGGGCTTATTTTCCATGCTATACCAAATGTGAAATATTTTACCTTTGCACTCTGTCTCATTTGTATGAAAGTCTTCATTATATCGATCCATATCAATATCTCTCATTTTCTCATTGATTTCTAATCCAAATGTCCTCGCAATCCCCTCTATAGTTAAATCAGCAATAAGTTTGTCATACAACATGACCTTCATAGTGCCGATAAAGGCATGGATTAGTGGTTAAGTCAATCGGTTGTAGTGGCTGCCACCAGAGTTCAAACCCCTGCTGGGCCAAATGAGCTCACAGGCTTTACGCCTTCGCTGGGCTAACGAGCTCGCGGGTTTGAAGTGTTCTCTCTTGGGGATGAGGTCCCTTGTGTTGTGGCCTCATCAGTTCATAGCTTTGGGCAAAAGCATCATGGAACTGGAGGGCGTGTCGCACCAGCATCACTGGTCACGTTAAAAAAGTTTACCAGGCACCTTTAAAAAAAACATGATCTTCCTGGTAGCCAGATCATATAGAGTTACAGAATCTAAACACAAATCTCTGGCTTCCATAGCCAATGGGAAACCTACAGCCCTGTATAGTCCACTCTCCCATATACATTTCATATCCAGAGAAGCATCTGCAACAGTGATTTTCTGTAGAACATCCACTGCATCATAATTTCCAACGTTCGTATCAGTTCCTACTCCACTCGTACTGATTAAGGATGGATAACCTCTGCGCAAGGGCAATTCCTCTTTTTCTGTCTCCTTTCGTGGTTTCCTCTCCTTTTTCACTTCACCCCCTGTGTCTATCTTTTTCTACCTCAAGGCCATCCTATGAAACCATGCATCTTTTCAATTCTTCATTTTACCTTTTACCTAGGGTTTTACTGTGAATTTCCATTTTTTACTATTTTACCCTAACACAGTTTGTCCTTTCTATTTTGACTTTTAAATTTGTTAAGCTCTACCCAGCTAATTAACAATTAAAACAATAATTTAACAAATGCCTACGTTTTAAAATGAAATTACTGAAATTAACATGTAATTTACCATTTGAAATGTCACGATGTTTTTGGGATAAATACCTATATTTCCTGACCGTTTAACCATTGTCGTTGACTTACTTTTACCTTTTCCTTTTGTCCAGCTACTATAACTCCATCGACTAGTTGAATTTCGTTCAAATCACTGTAACAATTCTTTCTTCTGCAACTTTTAGCTCTTAACAATGTACATCTGAAAGCGAAATAACATTGAAATTACCCTAACTCGTTAAATTTTACTCTTTTTTGAGTGCTAGATTAGCATTAATTACATCAATTAATGTGCCAAAAGTTTGGCCTTCTATTTCAGTGTTTGTGTTTTTTAAACTTTTTTACCGTTATTTCAATTCCGTGTACATACCTTACCTTTGTATATTTCATTGTATGTTTTCTTTGTATCTTTTAACATACAAGAATTTTATGCAAGAAATCAAACTAAATCTCTTTCCCTTTTCTCTTTTGTCTGTACTTGTATCTTTTGCTTTGTATATTGCTCTTTACATGTCTCATTATATACAAGCGCATATACAACAACCTATACAAACCCTCTCTTTACCTTTTATCTCATCACGATGCTTTTTATTCCTTTGTATCTCAAATATGTATATCATAAACATACAAAGACTTTTCTATATTGAACTTCTTTTTGACATCCGACATGTATCTTTTCTTTGCATCTTGTGCTTTGCATATAGGCTTGTATATCGAAGATATACATTGTTATCATGCAAATCCGATATGCAAGCGGTGGGATCCACCCTACTTTTCATTTGTATCTCTGCGATACAACAACACTTGTATCAAAACCGTTAGATACAAGTCTAAGATACATACAAACATATTAGTATCTCCCTTTCAGACTTTTTATTTTATAGACCACAGTTTACTGACTTTTCAGCTCCGCGACATGTATAAAGTGCAATGCATATCGCGATATACTTTAAGCCATGATGCATCACTTTAACCAAATTCTAACCCTTTTTGAATTCCGCATTGTATGTATATTGAAATGTATAACCCGAAACATACATACAAAGCGCGAAACATACAACTTAACCTTATTTCATAGTCCTTTTAGTTCCGCGCTATGTATATAGTGTTGTATATTACCTTGTATGTTCTCCCTTTTAATCAAACATACAAACCTCGATATACATCTGGCGGACTTAACCGATTGCCCATTTCACCTCCGAATTCCGTCGGGTCTGACTTGTATGTAAGTATAAAGTGTTAGCAAAATGCATACAAGTATAACGATGAAATAAACCTGACAACTATTTTATACAACTCATCCAACAACTTGACATACAAACGACTTTGTATATGTAATATACAAACTCTCTCATAGTGTATTTTACCAAAAACACACATATCTTGCAAAATATTGGGAATTTTAAAATGGTTCAAAAAGCAACCCTTACTCATTTTTGACAAGGAATTCATCTATATTCTACTCTAGTACTTAATGCTATTTTATTTATTTTCAATAGGGTTTGTACCTTTCACTCCCTTTTCCCTTTTACCACCAAGCAGACCCACACATAGAAGCAAAAAACATAGCCACAACAGGGGTCCTCATTTTTCTAAGAAGTAAACTGGGGCGTGTTGCGAGCATCACAACAGGGTGCTACCATTGAAGAGTTTAGATCTTTATCAAATATCACAAGAGATCAATTGGTTGGAAAATTAGCTGCATTTGAATTAGTCGAGTTTGGAGATTCACCCCCCAAGACTGAATCTATATTCAAAGCTAGTGCCTCTGTAAAAGGAAAACAAAGGTATGATCTAGGAGAGAACTCCTCAAAGAAACTATCATGGTATGAAAAAGCAAGAAAAGATCTAGAAGAAGATGAAGAAGAAGCTGCTCAACTTGAAGCCCTTATTGTAAAAAGACTGCCAAGAGGATCTGGTAAGTATAAAGGAAAGTTACCCTTCAAATGTTTCAACTACAAGAAGATTGGTCATTTTGCCTCAAGATGTCTAGAAAGATTTTCAAGGACAAATCCAAACAGATCCAAATTCCAAAAGAAATGTTACTATGTTCATGAAGCTGATGATGAAGGAGTAACAGATGATGAATCAGAAATAGGAAACAAATCCAGAAGTGACTGGGTGTTTATTGCCATCAAGGAAGAAGATCCAATGCCCTTTGAATCTGTCAATCATAAAATGATAGAAAGAGCTCTGGCTGCCCAAGTTGAAGAAAAGGATGATTGGGTCACTGACAGTGGATGCTCCCACCATATGACTAGTGACAAAAATAAATTCATAGATTTGGAAAGATATGAAGGAGGAGTTGTAAATTTTGGTGATAATTTTGTTGGTAGAATTAGAGGCAGAGGAACTATTTCTTTTGATGGAAAGAAAAAAACTAGTGATGTACTATATGTTGAAGGTCTGAAGCACAATCTTCTCAGTGTTGGGCAGTTGGTGGACAAAGGCTATGATCTCTGATTCAAAAATAGAAAATGTAAGATCTTTGAAAGTTCTGGGACAGAGATTGCATTGGGTACTCAAACAAAAGGTAACATCTTCCACTTGGTTGGTACTGGCAAAAGTTGTTTATTTGTTCAAATTGATCAGAGTTGGTTGTGGCATAGGAGAATGTGTCGTGAATTTTGATAATATCATCAAGATAAGCAACACTCAGGCTGTAAGAGATCTTCCAAGACTGGTGAAACCTACTAACAGTTTGTGCAAAGAATATCAGTTGGGTAAGCTGAGCAAAGTCACATTCAAAAGTAAGGAACAATCTTCTACCAGATTGTTGGACTTAGTACATACTGACCTATGTGGACCGGCAAGAATTAGGAGTCTACAAGGTGATAGATATTTCATGTTACTAATTGATGATCATTCCCGGATGATGTGGGTGACTTTTCTAAAAGAGAAATATGAAGCTCTTGAGAAATTCAAAATATTCAAGGCTATGGTGGAAAATGAAACTAGGTTAAACATAAAGTGGCTTAGGTCTGATAGAGGTGGAGAATTCACATCCGGAGAGTTCATAAAATTTTGTGAGAAACATGGGATAAAAAGATAGTTATTTTCTCTAAGGACTCCACAGTAGAATGGAGTAGTGGAGAGAAAGAACCGAACCATCTAGGAAGCATCTAGAACCATGATGATGGAAGCAAATGTTCCTCAGATCTATTGGAGAGAAGCTATAAGCACTATTGTCTATACTCTTAATCAAGTACAAATCAAAAGCAATACTGGTAAGACCCCTTGTGAACTCTAGTTTGGCATCACTCCCACTATAAAGTATTTCAGAGTCTTTGGTAGTAAATGTTACATTAAAAGAGATGAAGACCTTGTCAAATTTGATGCTAGAAGTGATGAAGGAATATTCTTGGGTTATTCTACTCAAAGCAAAGCATACCGATGTTATGACAGGAGATTGTGAAAGATTATAGAAAGTACAAATGTGAAGGTTGATGAAGGCATTGAAAAACCCTCAATGTTTTATGAATATGAAGAAGATGATCAGAATGATGTTTTGGTTCAAGCCCCTTCTGAAATTCAGATCCAAACTGATCCAGAGAATCTTGAAATACAGGAAGAAGATATAAGTTTGAATGAACCTATCTAAAAAATAGAAGTGCAAGAAATTCCCAAAACTCCTAGATATGTAAGACTGAGTCATTCTAAAGACTAAATCATAGGTGATAAAAGCAAAGGTGTTCAAACAAGAAGAAAGATTGCTCAAGACTCAAAAAAGTATTGTCTGATTTCAAAGATTGAACCAAAGATAGTAAGTGAAGCATGCAATGATGAAAGATGGACTAAAGCAATGAAGGAAGAGTTGATGCAGATTGAGAAAAATCACACTTGGGATCTTGTTCCTAGACCTAGAAACAAAAATGTGATTGGAACCAAATGGGTCTTCTGGAATAAACTGAATGAAGATGGTGAAGTAGTCAGAAACAAAGCTAGATTGATCTAAAAGGGTTATTCTCAAGTAGGAGTTGGTTTTGAAGAAACTTTTGCTCCGATGGCAAGAATTGAAGTAGTCAGATTATTTCTTGCTTTTGCTGCCTTCAAGGATTTCAAAGTATATCAAATGGATATCAAGTTTGCCTTCCTGAATGGTGACTTGGAAGAAGAAGTATACATTGAGCAACCAGATGGATTTCAATTGTTTGATCATGGTGATATGGTCTGTAAGTTGAAGAAAGCACTGTATGGACTCAAACAAGCCCCAAGGGCCTAGTATGAAAGATTGGATAAACATCTTTTGAAGATTGGTTTCAACAAAGGTACTGCTGACAGTAACTTGTACTTCAAGATTGATAATGAAAATATTTTGATTGTTGAAGTATTTGTTGATGATATCATTTTTGGAGGAAGATATAGTATGTGCAAAACCTTTGCAAATCAAATAAAAAGTGAATTTGAGATGTCTATGTTTGGGGAAATGATTTTCTTCTTGGGTTTGCAAATCACTCAAACAAAGAAAGGAAACTTCATATCACAGACCAAATATGAGAAAGAATTGTTGAAGAAATTTGGGATGGAAGATTCAAAATCAATGAATACTCCCATGGCAACCAGATGTAAACTGAGAAAAGATGATGAATCTCCTAAGGCTGATCAGAAAAAGTATAGGTCAATGATTGGAGGACTACTATATCTTACTCAAACTAGACCTGACATTATGAATGTTGTTGGTCTTGTTGCCAGATTCCAAGCTGATCCTAGAGAATCTCATGTCATGGCAATCAAGAGGATTCTCAAATATCTAAAAGGAACAATTGAGTATGGTTTATGGTATCCTAGAGATCATGATTTCTCTCTTCCTGCATATACAGATGTGGATTGGGTAGGAGATGTGGATGACTGGAAGAGTACTACTGGTGGTGCATTCTTTTTAGGGAAAAGATTGGTTTCTTGGCTGAGCAAGAAATAAGAGGCAATATCTTTGTCCATTGCAGAAGCCGAATATATTGCAGCAGCAGGTAGTTGCACTCAAGTATTGTGGATGAAGCAAATGCTAAGAGACATTACAGTGGAGTATGAGGAACCTATCACAATCTTCTGTGATAATTCAAGTGTAATAAATATATAAAAAATCTAGTGTTGCATTCAAAGACAAAACATATATCCATCAAGTTTCACTTTTTGAGAGAGCAGGTGAACATGAGTGAAGTCAGATTGGAGTTTGTGCCCTCCAAGGATCAGATTGTAGACATTTTTACTAAACCTCTACCTAAGGACTCTTTTGAGTATCTCAGGGAGAAGTTAGGGGTTATTACCCCTTCGGTTCTGAATTAAGGTGCACTGATGTGCATTAGTCCAGTGGATCTCACAGTCATATCTTATGGTCTGGATTGATGATAGGAAGCTGCTACTCAGGGGAGCAGTCTATATGATTCAGAAGATTGATGCAAGTATATGCCCTTTGCCGTTGATGTCAAAGGGGGAGAGAAGACATGTGAAAAACAAAAAGTGGTTGTTGATCAAAGGGGGAGCAGTAAAGGAAGAGAAGACATGTGAATGGTTGTTGTTGATAGGGGGAGCTTTTTCAATCAGTGAGGAGAAGTACTTGTCTTGATGGTTAAAATAGTTTTTCACATCATATGTTGCCATCAATGACAAAGGGGGAGATTGTTGCAAGTATGGGCCTAACCGGTGTTATCATTGATGTCAACATACTCCTATTTCATTGATGTCAAGGATTGGATGAGCTGTGTACTGAGGATATTAAGAAAATTAGTCTCAGAGAAGAACAATGAAGACAGTGAAGTTCTCTGAAGTGAAGATCCCAGATAAATGAAGATCAGAGAATGCGCATCAAAGGGTTTGTAGATATGTGTCTAAAGATGATCCAGTCAAGATTTGAGAGGTCCGCATGAAGATTTGAAGAAGTTATGGCCATATGAGTTAAACTAGTTTTGGTAAATGTTTAGAGGTGACAGAGTGACACAAATAGGTCCGGTGAGATTTAAAAATGCAATATCTTGTTCTGCAGATTTTTTGGAGTGTTTAGGAAGCCAATGTGAATTGACAACTCAACTGGTTCATGGTCTAGAGGTCCGTAAGCATTTGTTCCAATGTGACAGTGATGACAGACTATGTTCTTGAGGTTCCAGATGAAGATGAGAATGATTTCAGTAAACAGAAGTGGTGTGGATGTTCATGGTGATTCAGGAAAGCTTGTGAAGGTCTCTGGATTGTGTCCAGTTTGTGTTGATGGTCTGCATTGAAGATTGAGCTTGTAATTGAAGATTTACTTCTGGGTGATGATGTTCTTCCTAAACAATGGCCGACCGAATGTTTACACATCTTGCAGATGATCTTGAAGATATTCTGCGAAGCATGGCATGTTCCTCAAAGAAGTTTAAAGTCCCAAATATGTGTGGCTGATAGTGTGGTGATACACATGAAGTTATTGTAACAAATCAAGTTATATTTGTGTATTTGATCTATAATGAAATAAAGTATGTATTGTGCTAACTTTGATGATTATCCCAAAGTTGATGTCTTGCATAAATAAGATTTGTGAAGTCATTTCAAAGTATCCCTGGGAAGATGAGAATGTTGTAGAGAGGAGAAGAACGAAAGGCAAAGCAAAAGTATTGAGCTTAAATGGAACTAACTCAACCATGGTGAAGATGTTAATCTCCAATTCAAGTATGTAATATTTATTATTCTGTAGACAGTGTGTCTCCTATAGGCAGTGGGCCTCTTGTGAGCAGTGTGCTCAGCCAGTGAGCCCTAATTGGCAAGTGCCATTTTGTTCCTCATATTCTTTTAACAGAGAATACCATCCTGGGTTAGTCACCTCGTGGTTTTTCCCTTAACCAAGTTTTCCACGTTAAAAACTTGGTGTCATATGTGTTAATGTGTTTCTGCTCTTGATTTATTGCATTGTGCTTCCATGATTGAATTATTATTATGCTGTTGAAATACAAGAAGGATTTAAGTGTTTAGAGAAGAAGAAAGTTTTGAGACAACTGATTCACACCCCCCTCTCAGTTGTCTGTCCTAAAACTAACAAGGCTTCTATAACAGAAGAGAGGCCCTCTTATCAGCCTCTAAGTGTTGATCCATGCAGATATTCTTTTAGAAGAAAACCCAAGGGTGTGGTAATAAGAGAGCAAGCTCAGCAATCTCCCCCACATGCACAACTACCCCCATCTCCTCCACCAATGCAACAAACAACCTCTTCTCCAATAAATGTTGTAGATCTTGATTCTACCTGTAGGGAGCCATGTCCAAAAGGAAGGAGGGCAGATAAATCTCCTCTTATGCACTATCCAATTTCTCTTGAAGAAGATGATGATTATGAAATAATAGGAGATGATGTGATCAGAACAATGCTTTCCCCATAGAGGGATGAGATTGTACAACCACCCCTAAATAGAATGACTGAAAGCAGTATTGAGGGAAGGGATAATACATATGATATAAGGGAGTTAGCCTGCAACAATTTTAGGAATGATGAATAATTTGTCAAAACCCAGGGGTTTGTTGATTTCATTTGAAGATGTAAGAGGGATGAGGTTACCAAGAGACTTGAGGAAGAAATGGCCAGGTCTCCACAAGAGACACATGAACAAGTCTCATAGAGAATTCTATCACATGAAATGTGAGGCCAAATATATCACTCCTAAAGATGACAGGCGCATGGTTAGAGAGAGTGGAATTCTATTGCTCCCTGAGTGGGATATTGCTTCTGCCATTGTCCTGGATACTATCAAAAGACAAGACCAAGAGGTCTTCTCTTTAGAAGATGAAGCTACAACAACACTATTTCGTGTAAGTTTTAATCCCAAGTGGGAGACTCTAGCAATTAGGGCTTTGGCCCCTAATACCAACAAAACACTAGTTGCTAAGCCTGATAAGGATTTGAGGGGAAGCTTGATTGTCAAAAGAGTATCTAACAGCTCTATAATTGAGGCAACACAATGGAAGTAGATGTTGCTAGATTTAGTAAGGCAATAACAGAGGCATTGCAAAGTAAATATGATAAACTACGGCAAGAACATATGGAGGTACTAAATGAATATAAAAGGCTAAAGGTATCTGAAGCTGAGTGGAAACAACAACAAGCAACAACTTCTCCTCCCCCTTCAACAACATTGGTAGTAAGAAGTGCATGAACTATGGTTGCTATTTCTTCATCAGCTCCACCACCAAAGTCTGGACTTGAGGAGAATGAAGAACTAAAAGAGAAAATAAATGCCTTTGAAGAAATTGTAATGAATTTTAAGGAAAGTCAGTAGGAAAGCAACCAACATATTGTTTCAAATGTGTTAGGACATTTGATGAACAAGGTTTTGAAAAATTTGGAAAATTTCATAAGGACTACTACAAATTGGTGATGGCAGTTAAGAGGATTGCAAAAGACAGGGAGAAAGCTACACCCCTACTCAATAAATGAATCCCAAGAACCAATTCACTGCTAGGGATGTGCAAGGGATCATCTCATGAACCAAATGCATTGAAAGAAATCATACCCACATATAAGATAATCAAGGCAGCAAGGGAGTTACAAGGGTTTTTGGATCAGCTCGAGGATTTAGAGCAAAGGAAAAAATTGAGGAATTTGATAATAATGATATAGGAATGGTGCATGAGATTAAGAAGGATAATGGAGAGGTTAAACCTTACAAGATATGGTTGTCTCAGTTTGAAGTCATCATTCCAACTATTGCCTTTCTCATATGCAAAGATGATAGGATTGATTTGGATCTCCTCAAGAGCAACATAGATAAGATATGGGATACAAATCAGCTCATGGAGGATTTTCTGAAAGAAGCTGAGTCTACTCTAACAAAATACAATAATAAATATACACCAAGTGTGGATGAGATCCTTGCATTCCAGTGGCCTTCAGAAAAGCAATATAATGCCTGTGATGATAAGTATAATAATTTGTCAAAATAGTAATTCTTCTGCTAACTTGGTACTCAATATTCTTTCATTCTTTATTCAAAATGGGTGGTCTTTTGGTTGTTTCTACCTATTCAACATCAATTTGGATCTTCTTCAGCTCCAACCAGGTATTTTGTCTTCTAGTGGACCTGTCCTTTGTCCTCTTCTGCATAGTCAACATTTCCCAGGATTTTGGAACTTAAAGAAGGTGGATAAAGAAGCAGTTAAGTATGTTGCAATAGCTTTCTAGGAGCACCTTTTAGAGGTAACAAAGTTTTACAATTGCACATGTAATAACTTTTGTCCTTTGTGGAATATTGTCTCCACAAGAAGTTGTACTCATATTTGTTTATGTAAGGGTTGTCAAATGAAAATATGACACTTGTCACATGGCCTGAAGCTTATTTTTCTCCCTTTTTTCTATAAAAGGGAATTCAGGGCCTTTGGCAAAGAATCTTGGAGAAATTTGTATTGAATAGAATATAGTATGATGTAGGAGCATCCCTGGTTCAAGAGTAATCTTACATCAACCAAATACATTTGCATTTCAGTTTGTTTGCATTTTAGTTCTTTCATTTCCCAGTTTAGTCAGGCAGTTTAGTTAGAAGCAGCTCAACTTATGGTCTGGTTTCAGCATTTCACACCTTGCGGATCTAGACTTAGTATCTCAATTCATTTATCTACATCATACCAAGAATTTAGAGCATGTGGATCAGTTATCAAAAAGTTATCGCTATCAAAAGATCCTTTGTTTTCTTAGTGTAGAGTTTTTTGACAGTCATGAGTAATCAGCTAAAGGAGAAGGATTGGGAGCATTGGCTGACTTATGGATCGTTGTGATTCATTCTACAATGTTCCTTAGTTCATGGCCAACCTTCCTCATAGATCTACACTTCATTTTATCCGTTGGAGAAGGATTTTCAAGCTGATAGGTTTGACCTATCCAAGAACACATGTTACACCTCTTCATCAGGATTCTGGATCTCTTGTGGCCAACGTGGAGGAATCTATTGGTTTGGAAATTATATATAATGATGTAATAGATCCTTAGGAAAGTAGTTCAGAGAGATAGCTATTCACATTGGAAAGATCTATAGTTTAGTTTTGTGCGAAGGAAATTCAAAGCTTTATCTTGCACATACATGTAATCAGGCCTGTGAGCCCTAATTGTAAGCCCGCATGTTGCTGGTGGATCTCTATTTTGAATTATTTGATATACTAGATGATTGAATCTACATCTTTTCCATATTCTTGTGTTGTTTCTGTTGTGTTTACTCTTGCTGCATAGTCTAGACAGTTCATTTTGTGAACCCTCCTACCATGACTGCACCAAGTGGTATCAAAGTGAAAGTTTGATTCTTTGGAGTGAATTGATGAAGGGGATTCCATAAGATCTTGTTGTAAGCAAATCGCCGATCTAAGGTAGGTTACTGGTGCACAACCGATTGTTGATTGAGAGGCAGTTGTCACTTGTAACTTGATCGCTGAACCTGAGGTAGTTTGCACTTGATCCTAGGAAGATGTCACCGTGAAGAGTTCCTCCTATTGGTACAATGGATAATAGAATGGATGAGATGATGGAATTAATGAGAACAATGTGAATTCGTTTGGATGTTGTTGAAGAAGATAGGCGAAGAGGATTGACACCTAGACCCAATGTTGAAAGTGATGATGAAGAAGAATTTCAATCTGTTGAACAAAGTGGCGAAACCCTAGAAGGTCATGAAGAAGAAGAATCGGATCAAGTAAAGATGTTGTGAGCTATTTTAAAGATTGGGAAAAGACCTAGAGTGGATGTGCTGAACTATACTAGTAATTTGAATCTAGAAGAGTTGATTGATTGGATAAATGACATGGAAGAATACTTTGAATATGAGGAAATTGAAGATCAGGAGAAGGTGAAATTAGCAAAGACAAAGTTGAAAGGACATACTACTATATGGTGGAAAGAAGTTCAGTTGGAAAGAAATAGGAGAGGAAAGGAAAAGATTACAAAGTGGGACTAGATGGTGACAAAGTTGAAGAATCAATTCATACCTGCTGACTATGAGTTGGAGTTATTGAAGAGATTGCAAAACTTGAGACAAAAGGAGAAATCTATGAAGGAATACACTAAAAATTTTCATAAAATGATCATAAGAACATACACAGTGAAGAAAGCAAGGAGAAAGTGGCTAGATACATCAATGGACTAAGATTGAACATTTAGGAAGAGCTAAGCCTGATAAGGATGACCTCTTTGGAAGAAGCATATTAGTTTGCACTGAAAATTGAAGAGAAGTTGAGTAAGAGACATGATTAGAGACAGAGAGGCAGAGGAGGTAAATTTCTAAGAGGTAGGACATTTTTTTGAGGAGACAGATCTTATCCGGAGCAAAACAAGTTTGACAGCCTGTTGAGGAAGGATGACAAAGATAATAATGCTTATCGGAGAGATGACATAAATTTTCACTGGAGAGGAAACCCTAGTGCATACCAGAATGAAGGATACAAAAGAGAAGGAAGAGGATTTGATAAGAGGACATTCAAAGGTACTTGTTTTAAGTGTGGTGGTGAAGGACATAGAGCATTTGAATGCAATAAGGGTAGTACAAGTAAGAAAATAGAAAGCAGTGGAAGAGCAGCCTATGTTGAAGAAGAACCTGTTGAATCACCTTGTTCAGTTGGCAATCTAGAGAATGGAGAATCATTGGTGATGAGGAGAGCACTATTTAAAATAGAGACAATGAAGAACCATCATAGAGGAAAAGTCTGTTCAGAACTAGATGCAAATCCAGAGGTAAGTATTGTAAAGTTGTGATTGGTAGTGGTAGTTCAGATAATCTAGTTTCTGAGGAGGTGGTGACTAAGCTGAAGTTGGAAAGATTGAAACACCCCAAGCCCTACCAGATAGCATGGATTCAGGATAATCATAAGGTACTGGTGAGTGAACAATGTTTGGTGAAATTTCATATTGGATCTTATCATGATGTAGTCTTGTGTGATATTATGCCTATTGATGTTTGTCATATCTTGTTGGGTAGACCTTGGTAGTATGGTAGAAAAGCTATGCATGATGGGAGAAAGAATACATATTCTATAACAACAAATGGGAATAGAATTACTTTGATTCCTTTAGAAGATGATCCTAAAGATGTAGTATGTGGGAATGCTAGAATCTGTTTGGTAGATGGAAGGAAATTTTTGGATGGTTTGAAACATGAGAATATGTGTTATGCCTTGATTCCTAAGAAACCTAAAGCATTGAAGAAAGAGACTAAAGAAGAACAGTCAGATGAGATAAGAGAGTTGTTGATAGAGTATGAAGACATCATATCAGATAATGTACCCAAAGGATTACCACCTATAAGAAGTATCAGTCATCACATGGATCTTATTCTAGGAGCAAGTTTGCCTAACAAAGCAGCACATCGGAGGACACTGGAAGAGAATGAAGAAATGAATAGACAGTTACAAGAATTGTTAAACAAAGGTTTGATCAGAGAAAGTTTGAGTCCCTGTGCAGTACCTATAGTGTTAGCACCAAAGAAAGATGGAGAATGAAGAATGTGTACTGATTCCAGAGCAATAAACAAGATCACAGTTAAGTATAGATTTCCTTTACCTAGGATGGATGATATTATGGATTGTTTTAGTGGAGCAAGATATTTCACAAAGATAGACTTGAAGAGTGGATACCATTAGATCAGAATCAGAGAAGGTGATGAATGGAAGACTACTTTCAAAACAAATGAAGGATTGTATGAGTGGTTAGTGATGCCTTTTGGATTGACAAATGCACTGAGTACTTTCATGAGGTTGATGAATGAAGTTCTGAAGAAATTCTTGGGTAAATTTGTGATTGTGTATTTAAATGATATTTTGATTTTCAGTAAGACAAAAGAAGAACATTTGTGGCATATTAGACAAGTTTTTCAGAGGTTGAGAGAAGAGAAATTGCTGATAAACATCAAGAAATGTAGTTTCATGAAAGAAGAGTTGGTATATTTGGGATTTGTAATTTCTATGGAAGGATTGAAGATGGATCCTGAGAAAGTGAAAGCAATTGTTGAATGGCCTACACTGGAGAGCATTGGAGAGGTTAGATCATTTCATGGTTTTGCTAGCTTCTACTGGAAGTTCATTAGAAATTTCAGTTCAGTTTGTAACCCTATGACAAAGACAATGAGAGGTGACAGAAAAGATTTCAAGTGGACATTTGGAGCAGATAAAACTTTTGAGTTGTTGAAGTAGAAGGCGATAGAGCAACCTGTTTTGGCATTACCAGATTTCAATAAGGTATTTCAAGTTGATTGTGATGCTAGTGGAAATGCAATTGGAGCAGTGTTAAGTCAAGAGGGTAGACTAGTAGCATATTTTAGTGAAAAGTTGAATGATGCAAGGAGAAGATATTCAGTTTATGATCAAGAGTTCTATGCCATAATTCAAGCCTTGAAGAAGTGGAGACATTATTTGTTGCCTAAGGAGTTTGTGTTGTATATAGATCATCAAGCTTTTTAATATTTGAATAGTCAAGCTAAGTTGAATCAAAGACATATGAGATGGGTAGAGTTCATGCAGAGTTATACTTTTGTGTTGAAGCATAGGAGTGTAAAATCAAATAAAGTTGCGGATGCCTTGAGTAGAAGAAGAACTTTGTTAACAGAGATGAGAGTTGAAGTGTTGGATTTTGATGAATTGAAGAACATGTATGAGGGAGACACTGATTTTGTAGAACCTTGGAAAGCATGTAAGGAATCTGTTGTAGCAGACAAAAGTAAATGGTTGGATTACTTCATTCAAGAAGATATGTTGTTCAAAGGACATTAGTTGTGCATACCTAGCAGTTCGATGAGAGATAACCTGATCAAGAAGCATAGTGACAGATTGGCAGGACACTTTGGCATTGATAAGACAATGGCTTTGGTAAGTGAAAACTACTTTTGGCCTCAGATTCATAAGGATGTTTAGAGATTTGTGCAAAGTTGTAGAGTTTGTCAAGTTGCAAAAGGGAATAGTCAGAACACTAGATTGTATAAACCTTTGACAATACCGGAGAGACCTTGGGAAGACATAAGCATGGATTTTGTAATGGGATTACCTAAGACACAAAGAGGACATGATTCAATATTTGTAGTGGTTGACAAATTTTCAAAGATGGTTCATTTCATACCTTGCAAGAAGACAACTGATGCAGTGTATGTGGTTGATCTATTTTTCAAGGAGATTATGAGATTGCATGGATTACCTAGGAGTATAGTTTCAGACAGAGACACAAAGTTTGTTGGATACTTTTGGAGAACACTTTGGAAGAAGATGAAGACAGATTTGAAGTTTAGTTTAGCATTTCATCCACAGACAGATGGAAGTGAATAGGAGTTTGGGAAACTTGTTGAGATGTTTGGTTGGAGACAAAGCCAGAAGTTGGGATTTGATTCTTTCACAAGCAGAATTAGCATACAATAATTCAATCTACAGAAGTACTAGAAGAACACTTTTTGAGATTGTTATCAGAGTAAATCCTAGAGGAGTTACAGAATTGAGAGACATCAGTATAGAAGAAAAGAGAAGTGCAGAAGTAGAAGAATTTGCAGATCATATGAAAATAGTGCATAATCAGGTGAAGAAGCATTTGGAGAACATGAACAGTAAGTACAAAGAGAAGGAAGATGAGAAGAGAAGACACAAATAATTTGAAGAAGGAGATGAAGTAATGGTGTATTTGAGGAAAGAAAGATTTCCAGTTGGAACATATAACAAGTTGAAGATGAAGAAGTTTGGACCTTGTAAGATACTCAGGAAATTTGATTCAGGAAATGCATATGAAGTGGAATTACTAGAGACATTGGGTATTTCACCTATTTCCAACATTGTAGACCTTTACCAGTATCATGAAGTAGAGTTCAGTGATAGCATGGAAGAATACTTGAAGAAATAGTTACCACAGCAAGCACTAGAACAAATTGAAGGCATTTTGGATAGTAGAGTTGGACGCAGCACCAGAGGAAGACAATACAAAGAATATCTTGTGAAGTGGAAAGGAAGATCAGAAGAAGATTCATCATGGATTTCTCAGGCTGAGGTGGACTATCTTGGTTCTCCCCTAGCCCCAGCAAAGTGAGGGACTCACTTTTTCAATAACCCTGAATGTCTAATGCAGGAGCATCCCTGGTTCAAGAGTAATCTTGCATCAACCGAAAACATTTGCATTTGCATTTCAATTCTTTCATTTCCTAGTTCAGTCAAGCAGTTCAGTTAGAAGCAGCTCAACTTGTGGTCTAGTTTTAGCATTTCACACCTTGTGGATCTAGACTTAGCATCTCAATTCATTCATCTACATCATGCCAAGAATTTAGAGCATTTGGATCAGTTACCAGAAAGTTATCACTATCAGAAGATCCTCTATTTTCTCAATGCAGAGTTCTCTGACAATCATGAGTAATTAGCTGAAGGAGAAGGATTGGAAGCATTGGCTGACTTGCGGATCCTTGCGATTCATTCTACAATGTTCCTTGGTTTGTGGCCGACCTTCCTCATAGGTCTGTACTTCGTTGTATCTATTGGAGAAGGATTTTTAAGCCGATAGGTCTGACCTATCCAAGAACACACGTTACACCTCTTCATCAAGATTCCAGATCTCTTGTGGCCGATGTGGAGGAATCTATTGGTCCAAAAATGATATATAATGATGTAATAGATCCTTAGGAAAGTAGTTCAGAGAGATAGCTATTCACATTGGAAAGATCTGTAGTTTAGTTTTGTGCGAAGAAGCTTCAAAGCTTTATCTTGCGCATACATGTAATCAGGCATGTGAGCCCTAATTGTAAGCCCGCATGTTGCTAATGGATCTCTATTTTGAATTCTTTGATATACTAGATGACTGAATCTGCATCTTTTCCATATTCTTGTGTTGTTTCTGTTGTGTTTACTCTTGCTGCACGGTCTGGACAGTTCATTATGTGAACCCTCCTACCATGACTGCACCATAGTAATAGAGTTGACTCTTCTAGTTTAGGTTACTGTCTGAGAATAGAGTGTGATGTACATGTGAAATTTCATATGACAGTACCAGTTCAAGTCTAAATATATTGCCAAGTTCAAAGCTATATTGTCTCCTATGTTGTAATCTTCACCTCATTTATGAATAAAGTCTAATCAAGGATCATTTTATTCATCTTCACAATTTTTCTTGTGTATGAATGTTCTTATGGCTTTTGCTCAAGGAGTGAATTAAAATGCTTTAATGAAAATGTTGAATGTTATGAAAATTTATAGGGATTTGTAAGTAGAATTGGTTTTGAATTGCTGAAGTGTGACAGTGTAATGGATTGTTGCAGTGCTTCATGAACTGGGGAAAATACTGTTATGTGGGGTTTCATTTACATCTAGCTTGACTCTGTAGCCCATGTTAAGGCACTAATCTCTCTGAATTTGTGTCTGATACAACTCCTTGGTTGTATAATTTGAAAATCACAATGAATTTCCCATTTCTACAATAAGTTATTTACTTAATGTTATTTTCATGTTCTCCTACAAATGAATATATAGAAGCCTAAGGATCTAGCGAAATGCTTTAGCATATTTGTAATTCTTTAGCACATTAGAGAGAACATATCTGCTTGTAACAGTATTTGAGATAAATGGCAAGAAGATCTTAAATAATACTATAAAGGATCACCCTCTTAGGTTTTATAGACCCTAAAGTGTAGAGGAAAAGTGTAACCTAGCTTTTCCTGTTCGATGGCCAATCCCTCAAGGCAATTGATCGCTAGAATTGGCTATTCTTTAGATTGTCTTTGAGATCTAGTTGGGAATTAAAAACAACTAAGACAATTCACCAAGGTAAAATTGTCTTGTATTTGCTCTTGTCCTCCCCCAATCTCTTGACTGGAACTAGGTTGCTGTCCTAGAAGGACTGATGGGTTTTACACTGTCAAAGCCTGTCTGAATTATCTGCTTTGGCATAAATTTTGGTTGTGGCGCTGATTGCATGGATAACACCAATCACTGTTTTGAGCTAGATTGTTTTGTATAGGCACAAGAGGTCTGGATGTGCTTGCAACATTAGGATTGATGACATTTAGAGGCCTAGCATAGCTAGGTTGATTTGGTCTTTGCACATTTCCCTGATAAGGCTACCTACTAGATTGTTGGGCCTAATTGAAGGGCTAATGTGGCCTACTAGATTGTGCTTGCTGCCTTTTTAGATCCACTAACTCATTTCTAAATTTTTGTAGCAGGGTCTTAACCTATAGCAACTTATTTGGGGATGTAATCAAAGAGGTTTTAGGGGTGACCATCGTAGGAATTGGAGCCACACTTGGATGGATGATAGAAGCCTCTGGAAATAGGAACATTGGTGGTCTTGGAGAAATATTTCCACCCTGAATTAGACCATTTTTTCCCCTTATTTCTATATTACATGCATCTAGAAGCATAGTCCCTCCCATAGATTGAATCATGACAACAATATCACTATTTAAAGACCTCAAATAATATAAGAATGTTGTATTGGGGGAGGGCTTCACCCTGTTCCAAGTCTTTTGAAATCTATAGTTGAAGTCAACATAAATTCATGGGGAGCTCTTTTAATTGTTGTTAGTTGTTCCATCAAAGACAAGTGGTCACTCCTATCCTCAAAATGTTGACAAAGCCTATCCCCTAAATCATCCCAATTATGAATGGAGTTAGCTGGCAGGCCTCTGTACCATTGGAGTGCTTTTCCTTTGAAGGAAGGAGCCATAAGTCTCACAGTAACATTATCTTTAATGAAATTATGGACTGAGCATACATTCACAATATCTTGGATATGTTCTGTGAGTGTAATTAAGTTTTCACCAGTGAAGAAAGGAATGGCTTTCAATGCTGAGGTTGGGATGTCATCATATTGGGCTAGGTCAAGTGGGCTTCCCCCATTGAAGGCAACAAAAGATTTATTTCTTGGTTAGGCCATGCTTCTGCGCCCCTGAACCCCTGCTTCTCGAGGGATGCCGCCCCTGAACCCCCGCTCGGGGCCCGACCTGGCCCCGAACCCCGGCGAGGATACATGGCTAGTGTACAGTACTTTCCTGATCAGTCGCCACCTACCAATAATCTCCCACTTGGAGACTGATCAGGCTCCACACCAAACAATCTCCCACTTGGAGATTGATCCTGGACGACACCGCTGCATGTGCAGCTCCCACTAGAAATAAGCACCCTAGACTCTGTTGTTCTGTTTTTGTTGTTTTCAGTCTAGAAGACCAACCGAAGCTGAAGAGGAGCTCAGCTTCTCCCTTGTCATTGCCTTTGTAAACATATCCATTGGATTTTCATCTATATGTATCTTTTCCAGCCTTAACTGTCCATTATCCAACACCGACTGAATAAAGTGATACCTCAACTGTATGTGTTTGGTCTTTGAATGCAAGGCAGAATTCTTTGCAAGATGTATGGCACTCTGATTGTCTATATACAAAGAACTGTTAGCCTATTGTTTGCCCAATTCTTCCATAAAAGATTGCAACCATATCATCTCCTTGCTTGCCTCTGTTGTAGCTACATACTCTACATCTGTGGTGGATAAAGCAACCACCTTTTGCAACCGTGAGATCCAACTCACTGCTATCCCACCTACAGTAAAGACATAACCTATTGTACTCCACCTGGTATCAATATCCCCTGCCAAATCTGAGTCTACATAACCTGCTAAATCAATATTAGAGCCCCCAAAACATAAGTGTTTATTGGATGTACCTCTCAAATATCTGAGAATCTATTTTACCGCATTCCAATGCTCTAATCCAGGATGACTCATATACCTACTAACAACTCCTACAACATGTGCAATATCCAGTCTCGTGCATACCATGGCATACATTAAACTTCCTACAGCTGAAGCATATGGTACCTTGGACATTTTTTCTTCCTCCTCTGGTGTCTTTGCACACATCTCCTTAGTCAATTTCAAATGACTAGGCAAAGGTGTACTGACATCTTTTGCATTCTCCATATGGAATCTCTGCAACACCTTTTCAACATAAGCAGCCTAAGATAGAGTCAATTTTTTGTTCTTCCTATCTCTACAAATTTTCATACCAAGGATTTGTTTTGCTGCCCCCAAATCCTTCATATCAAATGACTATGCTAACTGCTGTTTTAACTCTCTTATGTGATCCATGTTAGACCCATCTACAAGCATGTCATCAACATATAAACATAAAATAATGTAGCTGTCATTATCCAACCTCTTAAAATAAACACAATGGTTAGAATCACACCTGTTGTAGCCTTGCTCAGCCATAAAACTATTAAATTTCAAATACCATTGCCGAGGTGATTGTTTGAGGCCATACAAACTCTTCTTCAATTTGCACACCAGTTTCTCCTTACCTTTGACCTCAAATCCTTGGGGTTGTTCCATGTATATCTCCTCCTCCAAATCACCATGGAGAAAGGAAGTTTTCACATCTTATTGTTCCAAGTGCAAATCTTCAACAGCCACAATACTTAAAATAGTACGAATAGAAGTCATCTTAACAACCGGAGAAAAAATCTCATCAAAATCAATGTCCTTTTTCTGTGCAAATACTTTTACATCTAACCTAGCCTTAAATCTTTTCTTACCTCCATCTTCCTCTTTCAGCCAATAAACCATTTGTTTGGTAAAGCCTTTTTACCTGCAGACAACTTACATAATTCCCAAGTCTAATTTTTTAGCAAGGAGTCCATTTCTTCTTTCATTGCAAGCTCCCACTGAACCTGTGTATCCACCTGCATAGCTTCATCATACCCTTCTGGTTCACCAGCATCTATTAACAAAATAGAATACAAAGAGGGAGAAAACCTTTTAGGAGGTCTACTTATCTTGTTGACCATCTAACATTCACTGGAGTTTGTGGTATTTCTAGTTGTTGTTGCGGAGCATGAGGAACCATTGGAACATCACTATTTGGAGTATCATCTAGCACCACATAATCTTTTTCTTTCTTCTCATGCTGCTACAACTGATCTTTGTAGAACATCTTCTCATTGAGTATAATATCCCTACTTCTCACAATTTTTTGATTTTCAAAATCTCAAAGCCTATAACCAAACTCATCAATGCCATATCCAACAAAGGTACACTTTTTTGATTTTGCATCCAGCTTGGTTCTATTTTCAGAATCTATATGCGCAAATGCTTCACAGCTGAAGGTTTTGAGAAAAGAATAACTCACCTTCTTACCTATCCATGCTTCCTCTGGAATACCACAACCCAAAGGAACTGAAGGACCTCTATTAATTAAATATACAATAGTGTTGATAGCCTCTGCCCACATATTTAAAGACAACCCAGCATGCAATCTCATGGTCCTTGCACGCTCCATTATTGTCCTATTCATGCGTTCAACCACTCCATTTTCCTGTGGAGTCCCTGGAACCATTTTATGCCTATGAATTCTATTAAAGGAACAATAATCTTCAAATTCTTTGCTGCAATACTCACCGCCATTATCAGATATGAGACATTTTAATCTTTTACCTGTCTCATTCTAAACCAAGCTTCTCCATTTTTTAAATGTTTCAAATACATCAGATTTCTGTCTAAAGAAATAAATCCATACCTTCCTAGTTGCATCATCTATGAATGTAACATAATACCGAGATCCACTGAGAGAAGATACCTGAGTTGGTCCCCATACATCTGTATGTACAAGCTCCAACTTTTCATTTTTCTTTTGTTTCCCATCCTTGAGAAAACTGACTCTCTTTTGTTTTCCATACACACAACTTTCACAGAATTCCATATTAATACATTTCAGACCTGGTAAAACTTTCTTAGAATGAAGTACCTTCATACCTTTTTCACTCATATGCCCAAGTCAGTTATGCCACAGTGTTGTCTCAGAACCTGCAACAACTTTTCTAGTCTCTTTCTGCAAACCTGCAGCAACTGTTCCTGAACCTGTTTGTTTTTTCTCTGTAACAGCTAAAGTAGAAGGAACAGTATGACCTGTACAAAGATATAAGGTGCCTACTTTCACACCTTTTTCTATTACTAAGGCACCTTTTGAAACCTTCCAATTTTTATCAGTAAATGTAATAATGCAACCTTGTTCAGCTAGCTGCCCTGCTGAAATTAAATTCCTACTGAGCCTTGGAACATGCCTTACCTCTTGTAGTAGCCAATGATTCCCATTCTGTAACTTAATCTTAATTCTTCCCTTTCCAACAATCTGATAGGGTTCGTTATCTCCCAAATAAACCAGCCAAAAATCCCCTTGGACATAATCAAGAAAATAACTTCTATGGGGCATAGCATGAAATGAGGCCCCTGAATCTAAAACCCATGAATCATTGGCATTATCTAGGGAAAGAATCAAAGCATCATCTTCAGACTTATTACTTACCACATTTGCCTCCTTATTGCCTTCTTGTTTGTTTCCTTTATTTTTCTGAGACCAGCAATCTTTCTTCAGATGACCTGGTTTCCCACAGTACCAGCAATCCTTTTGTCCTCTAGTTTGGGATCTTTTATCCTTTGATTTTCCTTGTGACTTCCCATGACCTCCAGAACCTTTTCCTCTCTCCTTTGATCTTCCCCTACTTTCTGCATTCAAAACACTACCTGATGTGTATCCACATGAGCTTTTCCTATGAATTTCCTCACTCAGAATAACACCAACAACAGCATCAAATTTCAGGGTATTTGAACTAGAAATAGAGTTACTAACCGCCATTATCAAACTATCCCAGCTTTCAGGCAATGAACATAATATCAAGAGAGCTCTAACTTCTTCATCAAATTTTACATTTACAGAAGTCAATTGACTGGCAATCATCTTAAATTCATTTAAATGATCTGTCACAGATCCACCTTCAACCATTTTCAGATTAAAAAAATGCTTCATGAGAAATACCTTATTTGAGGCTGAGGGTTTTTCATACAATTTAGCCAAAGCTTTCATCAGACCATCTCTTGTCTTCACTTCCATTATATTGAATGCCACTGATGGTGCCAGGCACAACTGAATGGTTCCCAGTGCCTTTCTGTCAAGAATATTCTAATCCTCATCAGACATTGTTGCCAATTTCTTGGCTACTCCTTCCAACGACATCCATAAATCCTTTTGATAGAGGTAATCCTCCATCTGCATCTTCCATAACTGATAGTTCTGCCCATTGAATTTATCGACCTTCAATTTACCCTCATCCACCATTGCTCCCACTCAACCGTGAGACCTTCCTGCAGATGATAATCGAACACAACCTCGCTCTGATACCACTTGTTAGGGTTAGTTGACAGAAGATATCAATTAAATGTAAATAAAGATTAAACAGATGAATAGAAATACACAGAATTAATAACAGCGAGAGACAAGTTTTAACATGGTTCACCCAAACTCGGGCTACATCCACCAAACAGAGAGTCCAATATTATTATCCAGTAAATCAAACCGATTACAACTAGCAATCCCTGCAACTCAATACTGTTGCAAATGCTACAATACAATATCCATCAAAACCCTAACCCTTAGCCACTTTTTATCAAGCCTTTTTGTCGGTTACAAAAAAATAGGTTTTTTTATGTCAGTTACAAAAATAGGTTTTTTATGTCAGTGAGGATACATGGCTAGTGTACAGTACTTTCTTGATCAGTCGCCACCTACCAACACTTAAAATGTTCAAATTTATTCTAGGAATATGTAGACTTCTCCTAGAGTACTTAAATCTAACTAGAGGAGGGGTGGATTGTGTCGAACTCCATTATTAACCAATATATTGATGTAGAGAGGGCATGCAAACAACTCAACAGACCAACAGATCCTATATCAACCAACCTAATGGTTATAATGTGTTACATTTAAATTCTCAAACTAGGGAATCACATTCTTCTTGGATGGTGCCCGTACTATGTGTACAGTCAAGGATTCCTGAATTGTAATCTAGAAGTTGTGCATAGAAATAAACTATGGGAAAGGAAAAAATGCTACTTTGCAAGGAATAAAAATTACTACAAGTAGGTAATGTTGTTAAGAAATGATCAGTGCTTTGTTTAGTTGGCAAAATAGTCTGTAACTCAAAATAGAGAAATAATTTATACACTAAGTCAGTGATCACCTTAAACCAACAATGTAGATCAACAATATGAACTAATCCACATAAACATAAACTAACAACATGAACTAATCATATAAACATAAACTAACACAACATGAACTAATCACATAAACATATAAGAGGGATACAATTACCTCAAGTGGCCCTTGCTTGAGTGACTATAATTTCCACATAATATAAACTAGATCACTACTGTATCACCAAATCATTGACTGAATCCAAATCTGTGTGCTTTATTGAATGCTGAAAAAATACAACAATAGCTTGACAACACAATCTCTTTCTAATCTCTTCCCTATCATATACAAAATCTAACATATATATATATATATATATATATATATATATATATATATATATATATATATATATATATATAGACAGGATCTAAGTTTCCTAATTGAATAAAACTTCTAAGCAACTTATCCTATACTCGTCCATTCTCCCACAAACATAAGGAGAAGACATTATTATTAATTAGACTAGAAATAGGAAACTAACTACCACAAAGATAACTAGACATCACAGTCCCACTATGACTCTTCTAAGTCATCATGAAGACAATCATAAATGAAAACAGAACATAAACCATGATCTGAGCTTCCTTCATTATTCATGACTGCGTCAACTATTCAAGGCAAAACTATTGAGGAGTGGGGGTTATGGTTACATGCCCACTCAATTTAGAATCCTTTTCTTTTGGCTGTGGGTAACTGCATTGTTTGCTATAGATGAAAATACCTCATTTGTTGTGGGTTGATAGGTGGTCTCCATCATATGTAACCACGTGTTTGGTGCATAGGGGTTAGTTCAACATATAATATTGATACATCACAAACTACTAAAATTAACAGAAATTACTATCACATCTTATGAACAATCATTAATTCACACATAGTCATTCACCAACATATCATGTACTATTCTTAATGCTTTCAGTATCTTAAATGTAATTATAAACATAGACAATGTATGGAAAGTATGGGAATGTCTTTAAAAAGAATGAACTAAAGCAAGAGAAACAAAAAAAAGTACTTTGAATGCTGCTTGTTTTAAAGGGTTCTGGGGTCCCTTCAAAACCTTTTTTACCCAGTAATAAAAAATAGAAGAAAGTATAGCCTCATCACACCCCCCAACTAAACATGTTGATGGTCCTTAAGCAACCAAGGCCTCTGATTATATTGGAGAGCAATTTCTCTATAATCTATGGGTTCCATGACCCCCCTATCCTGTTTGAGATAGAAACCCTTCTGCTTTGCCAACCGGTTCCACCTGGTCTGCTCTGCTGCTTAGGATGTCTTTTGTTCCTGTTAGTGTAGTATTGGATAAAGGAGTAGGAGAGGATGAAACACCAAAGGTAGCCAAGTAATCCCATGCTCATTGGCTGATTTGATATACGTCTATACCCTAGTGATTGCTGTTATGAAATGGAACATTGAGTGGGACTCTTTCCTTTTCAATGCTGGTGTCAAATCATTCCAGCTACCTCTTGAGAAGCTTAATGCCTCCTTACCAATACCCTCATCTAATTCCAGGAGTTTTGTTTCCACCTCAGGATGTTCAATAAGGTTAATCCATTCTACCAGTATCTTGTTGGGATCTAGGGCTTCTACCTTGATTTTGAGAGGAATAGATTTCTCCCTCTCCTATGCTCATTCTGTATGAATGCTGCTAGGGATTTTAATCACACATACCCAATAACAATTAGGGGATTCCATTTGGTATCATAAGGAATAGCCAATTCATATAGATAAAATTCACATAACTGGTTCTTACATTTTAGGGGTAGCTTTCTGGTAGTTTGTCAAAAATAAATCAGGTGTGAAAAGAGAAATAGGGGCATCACTATAAAGCTAACTAAACTAAAAACTCAAATATTGTTCTTGTAAATAAAGGGCATAAACCCTTGCAAGTGGTCGGCATCTCATAAGATGAACTGTCATATCTGTCATCCTATCCATTTTGAACTTCAGTCTTCTTATTTATGTATTTTTGTCCTCAATCTCCTTGATATGTTTTTCCTTCATTTCATGTTGTTCCTTTACCATTTCATCTATCTTACCCCATAGTTACAAAGTAATAGTTAACAAAGTTGATGGTGCAAGTTCCTCCTATTGTTCCTCCTGCTACATAGGCTCTAGACTTTTTTGATTGATTTATATGATGGCCAATTGAGCCAAGTGATCTAGTCTTGTTCCTTGTTGTTGGTAAACATGCAACTGATATTCTAATCTCTACTCTCTCATTTAACCCAGTTTCCTTTTGTTGATATTCTTTCAACTATTTCTCCAATGTGGCTATCTTCTGTAGAGCTACCTGAAACTCATCCATATTTTCCTCTATTTTCTCCTTAGAATCCAACAACAACTCTTTTGTTTGAATTTCATCTAGAGAAGATGACAAGTCTCAGTTTTCTATAGTAGGGGGGTTGATTGCATTTCCTTGCTATGTATAAGTTCTCTTCCTCTGACTCTGTATCATTCTCCATGATAAGTGATTAGGCAACATTCAATTGTTCCCTATTAACAAACAAGTGTTCCCTTTTTGAGTTTGTGTCAGTTTGTGCATCAACCACTTTCTTTTGTTTAGGAGACATTTTTCTTCCTATAACTCCTTTCTCCTTTAGGTGGTTTGAGTGCTTGAGTGGTCACTTTTTGTTTCTTTTTGGCCTTAGAGGTGAAAGAGGATGATTTTCTCTTTTTAGTGGGCTTTGAAGTAAAAGGAAGATTTTGGGAAGTCTTAGGTGTTGTGGGTGATGAGATGGTAGTTTCAGGCTGCAATTTTCATTTTTCACTTTGCTTTGTGTGGCTATAGGTTTGTGAGGGTGAATGCTCTGGAAAAGGGGTTGATACAGGTGAAGCTACAAGTGTGGGAGACTTAACAGGTTCGCTCATGGGGTTACCAGTACTTGGAGCTGAGTGCTCCAAAATAGTGGCATGGAAGCAGGTAGGTAAAGCCATTGGTTGGGAAGAGGCTATAGGTGCTTTCTCCCCTTCTCCTGACTATACATTTTATGCATGTGCCTCTTTTTCCACAACTGGTTCAACCCTTAAGGGTCCCTCAAAAATATGGTTGATCTTAAGAAAACGTTCCTAAGAAATGTCAGGAAATTGAATAGACAGACTCCTTTTTATAGATAATACAACCAAACCATCATGAGGCAGTGATGACTGGTTACTTTTTCTCCTATACTCGGTAGACATTCATTTCAATAGACTAAATAAGAAATTTGGGATGTTCACAACCCTCCCATGACAGAGATGACTTAAAAGCTTAAAATGTAAGTATACAACAATGATGTTCTCCCATCACATGTAAGATACTTAATAATGTAAGTAGCAATAGAAGCCCATAACCAGGGTAAAGAAACATGTTTTGTACCTTATAATGAGGATTCTATTCTTTCTCCTAGTTGAATGAATTCATCAATTGCTACAATGGCGTTAGCTTTCACAGGGAACTCTTCTCTAGCTATAGGTAACCCTGTTACCTCTGTAATGATAGCTTCAGATGTGTCAACCTGCAATCCCCTGACTGTAGCTTCATTATTTTGAAATGTCCTTGCAAACTGCTGAGTCATGGCTTCATTATATTCAGTTAGCTTAAGAAAATAGTCTAACCATATAGCTTATTGGAAGATAGGCCTACAATCTGGGCTAGTCAATAATTTTGTATGATCTGTAGGCTCTTTTCTGATTGGTTCTCCACCCATCATGTGATACTCTATGGTTTCCTTCCAGTTCTGATTCACTTGTGTGCCCAGTTGCTATAGAAATCTCTCTTGGTGAACCCAATTTTCACTCTGCAAATTCAATTCCCTATTTTTCAGCCAATACATTTACTAGTTACTATCTTGCTTGATTGTGTATGGTATGCGGTAGATAGTCATTAATTATGAAAGGAGAGGTTTCCACTTGGGTGATGTATGTGAAATCATTTCAAATCATTTCTACGAATGAAATCCCCCCAACTAAGGTGACATTTGTCCACAAATGCGATGATAGGGTGAATGTACGGGAGACAAGGTTGAAAGCATTTTGAATTGTGCACAATAGTCAAATTAATGAACATGTGAAATAAGACTGCTCTAAAAGAAATAGTATTAAATGTTAATTAATAGTAGTTGTGAGATAAATACCTTTTGAATGTTGATGAAGATGGAAATGATTCATGCAAAGCTGATGACATGGTAGCTAGAGTGGATGTGTTCGAAGAATGTGCCGAAGTGAATCAAATGGATATGACGTTGAAGAAGTGTGTGGGAAGGAGTGATAGCTTTGTGACACGTAGCAGAAAGGTACATTGTGAAGAGAAAATGGTGGCATGCAGATGCTGGAAATAAAAGTGTTGCAAGCCAGAGTGGCTGCATACATGTAATTTGAAAAATGATGTGAACAGTGCCCATGTGACTTGGATGCAGGTGCAACAGCTACAGGTACCTCAAAAATGATGACAATTGTAGTGGTTGTAGGTGGAAAGGTACATGTCCCATAAAATAGTAGAAAATGTTTTGGCTACAGGTCCCTTGAGTAGAGTGGATGTAGGTCCTATTAATGATCTTTAACTAGATATAAGGAAACTTATTCGGTGGAGCCTGGTGATGATGGTGTTTGGTGTTTGTTTTTATTTTTTTATTTGGTTTTTTTAAATTTTATTTTATATATATTTGATTTTTATTTATTTACAAGGATTATAGAAAATCATACCTGAGGAGTGAATGTAGACAAGCTACTAGCTTCATCTGTTATTTTACTGCTAGGAGCAGCTGTGACTCATATGCATGTTGCATCTAGTGGGGGTTGCTGTGAATCTTGTGTATTCATATGCCCTCTCAACAGCTAGAGAAAGTTGTCTTTATCCAATGGCTTCTTATACAATTTTAAATGGTGTCCATTAACCATGAGTGAAAATATGATTGGATTAATTGTTGTAAGTTGAACTGCACCATTGGAGAAAACTTCCCTAATTTCATAAGGACCAAGCCCTCTAGTCTGCAATTTGTCTTTATGGTCCTTATATTTGGAGTCATAGAGAAGGGTTGGCCAGTAGTATCCAGTAGTTAAGACCTTGACTGTTGTTATCTTAGCTGCAAAGTGTCCCCCACAAGGTTCATCATGACATTCCTTGAGAATGTCATATACTTCATCTTCTCCAATACATCTATGCATGACATGATTAGGTCCTATGTAAAATAGGTAGCCAACTACCCAGGAATAGGGAAAGTTGTGTTCAACCAGGTGGCACCTCTCTCTTGGTGAAAGATGTGGAGGTGTTTTTCCTACAACTAGATAATTGGCTATATATGCATACCAAGGAGTTTGTACAGTTAATGCAAACAATTTTTCATCAGGAAATGAGTCATCGATAACTAGATCTTCATTACAAGTAGGTAGCCTAGATAGGAAATCAACAACATTGGCCTTCCTAGGCTTGTCCACAATAGTGATATCAAATTCCTAAAGTCGCAACAACCATCTAACCAATCTGCCACTTACCACCGGTTTGTTCATCATATACCTTATTGCTGCATGGTCAGTATGAACAAAAATAGAATACCTAGTGATATAGTATTTGAACTTATTGATTGCATAGATAACAACTAATATTTCCTTCTCTATAATAGTATAGTTGAGTTCAACACCTTGTATATTCTTGCTGATGTAGTAAATGGCATATTCCAAATTTCCTTCTTTTTTTCCTAACACAACCCTTACAACAAAATCAAAGGCATCTGTATGAATATGAAAAAGGGATTTTCCAATTAGGTCCTTTGAGTATAGGTGTCTTGGTCGATGAGTTTTTAATATTCTCAAATGCTGCCTAACATTCAATTGTCCAATTAAATTCCACATCTTTAGAGAGTAAGACAAATAGGGCGGAAACTATCTTACTGAAATCTTTTATAAATCTCCTATAATATCCTGTATGGCCAAGAAAGATTTTGACATCCTTCTGCTTTTGAGGAATAGGCAATGTTGAGATGACTTCAATTTTATTTGGGTTTACTTGAATGCCTTTCTTGGACATAACGTGGCTAAGTACTATTCCTTCTTCCATCATCATGAAACATTTTTCATGACTAAGACACAGGTTATGATCTTGACATCTCTGAAGGACTTTTTCCAGGTTTGTCAGTGCTTCTTCATAAGAATATCTATAAGTGGTGAAATCATCCATATACACTTCCATAGAAATAAAAAAAAGATGATTAAAACAACCCTTTAAAATGTTACAGGTGCATTACAAAGTCCAAATGGAAGGACTGAATAGGCATAGATCCCCCCATGGGCATGTGAATGTAGTCTTATCCTAATCCTCTGGGGCTATTTTGATCTGATTATAGCCACTAAATCCATCTAGGAAAGAAAAATACTTCTTCCCTGCCAAGGAGTTTGATACTTGGTCAATGAAAGGAAGAGGAAAGTGATCTTTCCTAGTGGTTGTATTCAATTCTTTGTAGTCTACACAAACCCACCACTTAACTCATTTTTTGGGTACTATGACTAGTGGGGATACCCATTGACTAGTTGATATGGGATATATGAATCCTACGTCCAGTAGTTTTTGTAATTCATTCTTTACTATGTCTCTTACAACAAAGTTCATTCTCTGCTGAGGCTACCTAACTAGCCTACATCCCTCATTGATGTATAAAGTATGCATGCAGATGCTAGGATCTATGCCCTTCATATCATGATAGTCCTAGGAAAATGCTATTTTGTGAGTTTGCAGCATTTTTATCAGCTCAGACTGCTGTACAACTATCAACTGATTGTTGGTATTAAGTGTCCTACCTGGTGTAATGTCAATTGGTGTTGCAGATGTCATAACAGAAGCAATATCTAGTCCTAATAAATTGAGGCTACAACTATGGGGCAACAAATGATGAAACATGCAGGTAGTAAAAGCATAGGCTTGTGTGTTGATTGAAGGCATAATATTATGTAGTGGGCAAGTCAGGCATACTAGACATGGGTCTTGTTGCAGGTCCTGTCTATAGGTGTTTTGTATCACATTGGAAATCACTTCATCCTCATCTTGGATATTTAACAATGGGCTTCATTCAATTGTCATTAATGTCTTAAGAGAATATTGGTCAATATCCTCTACGTCTGGCCAAATAGGTTGCTCCATATATACAAAAGGCTGTGTTGGGGGATAAAGGACCAATTTCTTAGTTATATTCCCATTGGAAATTATCATATATCTAGACCTACATCCTATGAAGGTATCTCTTGTTGCCAACCAAGGTCTCCCTAGGATGAATGGATATCCTCCTAATCTAGCCTTGGACTGTAGGACCATAAAGTCTGCAGGGTATTCCTATGAATCTAATATGATCACTAGATCTTCAATAACCCCTTCAAGTTTGATAGTTGACATGTCTGCTAACTGTATGACTATTGGAGTGGGTCTTAAGTTAATCAACTGAAGATTATTCATTGTTTCCTTTGTCATCACATTTATGGCTACATCCAAGTCAATCAAAGTTTTTTTGATAAGGTTACCATTAATGTTCACATCAACTATAGGGCTTCCAAGATCTACATATTTTGGGACAACCAAGTTGCCTAACATGATATCAACAAGTTGTCCTATAACATGCACCGTCTGAGGATCATTTCTCTTTCTTCCTAGTTTCTTAAGGCATAGTTCCCTTATAGCTTTGGTATATATAGGCACATCCTTGATAGCTTGGATTAGGGGAATTTTTGCACAGACATTTTTTAATTGCCCAATGAAATCAAAGTTAGGTTTAGATGGAGGTGGTGTTGTCTATATGTTTAATCTTTCTAGAAATGGATGGTTCCTGCTAATGTTTTCTTCCTATGGTGAGGTTTTCTCAAGAGGGCTATGTTGGCTATTCGAATGATTGTTAGTGTCAGAGGTTGGTTCTTCATCAACAAGTTCTATGATAAGTGGATATGAAGGTCCAACAAGCATTTTTCCTGAGTGTAGGTGAACATTCTCTAACCTCAATTGTATAAGTTGGGTATTGGATGGTCTCATTAGTATAAGCTTATTAAACAAGCTTGTTGTTAGGATTTGGTACAAGTTGGGCTATAAATTGAGTGGCTCTAGGCAGAACAGGGGTAGGCAAAGCTACATTTGGCATAATGGTAGGTTGTTGAGGTAGGGTTTGCTGTGGCTATGAGTAGTACATATTTTAGTTTTTTCAAGGTTGATTTCCATGCCACTGTTGTGACCTGTTGATCATGATGTTAGTCATAAACAAACATATAATAAAAGTTACACAACAACCTTTACTCATCTTGAAAGATACTATGAATTCAAAGAATTCATGATCCCAAGTCTCCGTAGATTATTTCTTAATCAACTGACGTTACTCAGGGGTTGATGTGTGTTGCTATTTTCCATTCAGGGGGCCTTACGTTTGCTTATCAGTAAGATTTTGTTTCTATAAAGATGCTACACGAAGAGGTTATTCTACATAGGATATTTCTACAAATATTGTGTCTATACTTAGATCTTTGTATGATATTTATCAATTGTACATGCTTTAACTTCAAATATGCTATGAATCTTCAATTATCTACGAGATGTCTGCATATTTCATGTTTATTTTCTTCTGATTATCTATTATTTGCAATTGTGATGGTGAATTTATGAAATTAAAAGAAATTGAAAAAGAATACTTCAAATTATGATGAATCTTTAGCTATTGAGCCACATACACACTTGTTACTATCATTAAGAGAAGAAATCAAACCATATTTTCACCAGGATGTTCCACAGCTAGATACAGATGATGCTAACTTCAAAGGATGATGAATGAAGATAATACATGCAGACTGATGAGCACTCTAAGGGATGCAACAAATCAAAGCATGTATCAGGAATTCAAACATAGACTACTCAGGATTTACGATGATTTGTAATCAAAATGGTCTTCTCTTTCATTAAGTATGCAAAAACATGTAGGTTTATAATAACTTTGAAATAGGCCCTGATATTTCAACAAACAAATTTCAATTAAGCTTTGAGTGTTTAAAACAAGGCATTCCTGCACCTTTTATAGAACAAGGTGAGGGAGAGGTTACAAATGATCTATGATCAAGATTTATCAATTAGAATCAATGGTGCATATTCCTTTTGACTTGGTCAACTATCTCTCGTGGCATAGGTTACCCGCTGGCAACCATCGAGGTAACTCATTTTCTTTTAAGCACCTAATGTAGATGTTTCCCTTGTGGCGCATCGTCATTTACTCCTTAGGATCCTCTTCTTCATCATCATGATCATCATGATCATCGCTTTCTATGTCTTCATCATCCTGATGGATATCGTCTTGTATATGGACCTGCATTATTGTCCTGATATTTTCATATGCTTCTACTGTTGTTTCAACTTCCCTGCCATCTTGAGTTTTGGCTTTACTGATGGCATGCTTGTGGGCTTGAAACTTATCTCAGAGGGTCTCCAATTTACCCTTCCTGCTGCTCAATGTTTCATTGTAGTTCTTCACTCTGACTTTGATCCTCATGATCTTTTTCATTGCTTCTTCCGTCAGGTGGGTGAGAGGATCATCAGCCATCGGCTAGAAATTATCATTCAAAGCTTTTATGGCAAAGGCCACGTCTTGATTTTCAATTTTCCCCTCTACTTTCCCCTCAAGGGCTTCCAGGACCTCTACTTCATAGGACATCATGTTGTGCAGTTTCACACTGATATCTCTCAATTTACTGTTGCACTTCTTAAGTACATCACATTCAAACCTAATGTCCTTCTACCAAATATCTACTAGCATGGTAATGTTATTATCCAGCACCTGATGATTTATCAGGATCTGAGGATTAATCCTCTTTATTTCACTCAAAGCACCCAAGGCTTTCTCCAACTGGAATGATCTCCTTCCGGTCTTAGTTTGTAATTTATCAACTTTCTTCCTGGAGATGCTCAAAGAATTCCACCTCTGCAAAGAGGCTCTCACTACTTCCTCAACTCCTATTAGTGCTGATTATATCCATTTCCTCATTATCACTGACTCATGCCTCATAAGGTCTAATTTATTAACTTCCTCTTGAGAAATTATAGTCAATGGGACTGCCTGATCTGATGATGTATTGTCAGGGTTAATCAACCCTTTTATGTATGAGTGCAGCTGAGCAATGTGCTCTTTATGCTGCTTATTCTTCTCCTTTTCTTTCTTCACCCTTTGGGTCAAAGAATCTATTATATCCTTCCCTTCCTGACCTTCTTGGTCTTCATTGGCAAACCCCAAGTCAATTGTGCTAATCTAGAATTCTTCCAGGGTGATCTTGCCTTTCTCTTTCTCAACAATGGGACGTGCTACCTAAGAGGTCCTTCTGCCCGTAGTAGGATCTCTCCTAATTGCAGATGTTAATCTAGCTTTCCTCTTAGGCTTGATGATCATTTCTGAAAACAATGTTGAAACATCAAATTCCTGAATCTCGAAACCTGATTCCATACCTATTTCTTTCTCAAGCCATTGAGGTAATTGATCTCTGGATCCTTGGTATCCATCATCATCATCATGTCCACCCTGATCTCTAGCATTTGTCTCAGTTCTCAGTGGAGAGGGTGATTTCCTTATTTCTTCCTCATGATACTCTTCATGAGGGGGATCCTGTTGTATTTCTTCCTCTTGTGGAACTTCTTCTTGAGGGGGAGGATCATGCTGTGTATTTACATGCTAGTCCTGAACCTAATCTTTCACTCCCTCCTTTTGTGTCTCATCCACTTTGGGGATTTCCTCATCCTGAGGCACATTTGTATCCGTGGATATCATTGTATTTGAACTAGGTGCATCTACCTGATCCTGGATCACATTCTAATTCGCACCTGATGTATCTACCTCATGGGTCTTAAGGTCTTCATGACCTGATGTTTCTTCATCACCTGAGGTTTCTTGAGTCCAGGGGGCATCATCACCTGATGTATCTTTATCATTCCTACCCTTTTCTTGGACTTCTACTATCTTGAGTTTAGCTGGTATTTCTTGTTGTTGCTGGCCCATATCTGGAGTGTGGCTCTCCACTTTTTTCTGTTTAACTTCTTCAACATTTTCTATTTTATCAGGTGCACCTGTTTGATGTTCAGGATGTGTCACATCCTCATTGTACATTAAGTCTATCACCTCAGGGCTAGTTACCTGATCAACTAACTTATCAAGCCCGATTTGTTGGGCTGCCCTCTCTGGGCTATTTTCCTTTTCTTGCTCTATTTGCTTCAACTCTTCTAATATCACCCTATGTGAGGATGGAGTTCCATGAGGTGTCATGCGCATGTTAGAAGAAAGGGTCTCCATCTACTAAGAAGTCACATTCTGTACCACTTCATCATCTGATAGGTCCATAGTTTCCTCTAATGAGAAAGGACCACCTTGAGCTACTCTAGTGGTTGCTTTTGCTTGCTCTTCAGCCTTCTCAGTCTTAAACTAAATTATGGTAGGAAGTGGCACATCATGTTGCAATTCTTTCCTAAAAACTTCACTACCAGCTCCCCTTAATATTACTGGGTCATGTCTTATTTCACCCCTCATAGATGTTCTCTGTCTTTTAGGTGGTGATGCCACCAGGGGTGCCTTCCTCTTCCTTATGACCATCACGGGGTCATCTTCTGCAGTCTCCTTATCCACTAGTTCCTTCTCAAGAATGATATCTTCTTCCACATTCTGCTGTGAGGTTTGGCCCTTATCTTTTATTGCTGTAGTGTCCACAGCTGGCCTTAGGATTCTTTTTGTTCTTGGTTCATCTACCAAAGGCTGTGCAGATGAGGCTGACACCTGTCCTGATGCAGATGCACCTTCAGCTGATGTATCAACTCTTTCAACTATTACCCCTTTAGGACTATCATCAGTTTTCTTCTTTCCTCTGGGGGGTCCTTTGCTTTGTTTCTGAGGTGGCAGCCTTTCTCCATTTGATTTTCTCTTTTCAACAAGAAAGTCATCATATTCTTCATCTGGAATCTCCTACCTTTTCCTCTTGTTATCTACTATGAGGGCTACACCCTTCTTCTTCATTGTATTGATTTGTTCATTTACCCATGCTTGGGTCAACTACAACACCCCACCTGTAAACTAATTTAATGAAATGTCTTCAGGTTGCATCAGGTCAGGGGCTAAAATGGTGTCATTATACACCTTTTTCTCTTCATACTCATTGGACATGGTCTTGCCATCATCCCTCTTCAATTGTGCAGGCACTGGAATGCAATCAAATGTCCTAACCTGATTGAGGGTGAGCCTTTGATATTTTCTTCTTCTGACTTCAGCTTCATCCTCACAATCAGCCTAGAAATCCTCTAAGTTCTTATGTATAGGCTAGCCTATAATCTTTTGCATTCTTCCATAGGGGTCATATGATCTGGCCAATGGGAATGGCTATAATTTCATCAAATTCAGACCCGCTATGGCCTTCTTTATGTTTTCAGAATCAGGGCATATATACCACCCTATAGTTATTGGAAACAAAACTGGAGGAATCTTATTATTTTCCTTATATGCATCTAGTATAGTTGATACCTGCCTCAGAAATTCCATCAGGACTACCCCATCAGTAGGGTACCTGGGTAGCATCAATGGCTGTCCTTCAAAGCCCTCTATTCTGATGTAAGAAAATGTGGCAAACTGGATAAACTAGGCACCGTGCTTGTATACAACTTCCTGAGCTTCCATGCTCAGTCTTTTGGTTCTATCCTCCTCCATTGTTCTGACTAGATGCATAGAAAATGCATCATTCACTAATTTGTAATCAGGGAGATAGTTTGTTCTCTGCAACTGAGGGTAATGGTCCCATATATGGGCATCATTTAAACTTCCACCAATCCTTCCAACTGTGGTGAGTGCATCAAAAGTACCCTTGTACGCACATGAATATACAACATATGAAGTCATGTAAAATGCACACTCCAGGCCTCCTAGGTTCATCATCTATTCATCTAGGGCATCACTGATGATTTTAGCCCATAATGGCTTACTGTCTATGTAAATGTACATCATGATGACCCCATACATCCAATCCTTGAAACTTCCAGCAGTAGGTTGGCCTGTCACTCTGCTGAGCATGGCAATCATATACTGATATTCATCATCAAAGTCAAATTTGTACAAGTGCACTGGTAATTTGGCAGAGGCAATGTAAGTGGTGTTGTTTGATCTCCACTAGTACATCCTCTTTCTTGCAGTCTTTTTGTTATTTATATACTCAGTCTCTAGTTTTTTAGATCCATACTAATTACCTTCTTTCCAAGTGGGAGGCTGAAAGTAGTTGCAATCCCCTTGATGGACAAATTTGCATAAACCCTACCTGTTTTTCCACTCTCCTCGTCTGAGGGTTATAATTTCTGGCACATTCTATTATCAACTCTGGAGTTTCCATGGAATAAGGAAATCCAGCTGCATGCCACATTCCTGATGCAAATATGGAGTCCAGTAGGGTACTTTCTTTATCATTATGCATCTTCGACGACCATGCCACTAAATCTGTATTTCCCTGATGAGTGTCTCTGTTGACACCATACTTGAACTGCACTCCCTCAGGTTGAGCAAACATCGGCTTAAGAAATTCAGACTCTGACTTGCTCCTCCTGACGTCTGCCATGGATTCCTACAATGAACATGACTGGTCTTACCATAACATTTATATCCATTCATACACAATATTGTACATTTACGACATCATGCATATTATACTTATCAATATCTATTTCATCATGATATGCATACTTACAGTCTCAAACTAGTGGAAAGGCATCCTACCTGGACATGCAGAAAAAGACAACAGGAGGGTTTTTAATTACTCACCTGACAACACTTATCCCCTGGATTAGGCTGATGATTATGAACAAGGGGCTTAGATACCAGTGATAATCACGTGTTTTGTTCTGCTGTAAGCTGTATGCGTCCGCAAGTAGGTCGTATGAGGGTTTGAGTATGCGCTCTGTAAATTCTCATTTCTTCACAAGGTAAATGCAAAATGACCTTGGAAATTACTTTTAACCTTATTAGTAGGGCAAATTAGGGCAAAACTGAGTTAAATTGATCAAAACCATTGATCTTCTGCCATGAATCTATGGATGTTGCTAGGTGTTCACATCGCATTCGCAATCGGTGGGAATCCACCTACTGCATTTATGTGCATTTAATGTCATGGTGCAAGATGAGGGGGGTGATCTTCAAAAGATCAGGTGATATTTAGAATATCAGGTGATATTGGGAATATGACCCCCTCCATGTAATAAGACCCTCCGCCTTTGGGCGGTAACATTGATGTCGAAGAGATCGAGTGATGTTTTAAAGATCATCGGGTCATGTTTTAAAGATCATTGGGTCATGTTTTAAAGATCGGGTGATGTTTGTAAGATGACCCCTCAAAACTAAAGTGACCCCCTTTCGAAAGATCGGGATGACGTCACCGACATGTTATTTAAAAGGGTGATCATTGGAAATATACCTCTGCGAGGTAAAAAGGATGATGATGTCACCGTCAGGGTGATTTTCTTTGTTCATCAGGATTGGATGATGTCATCATCATATTGGCTCTAGGGTGATATTTTGTGACAGGGTGATATTTGAAAGATCGGGTGATATTCGCAACATCGGGTGATATTCAAAACATCGGGTGATATTTGAAATATGACCCCCGCAAAATATATGAAGCTGTTTGACGGGTAAATACCACTATCACGTAAAATTGACATCCGAAGTTCCAGACCGAATGATTATCGGGTGGTAAAATTGGATCAGGGTGATCTTCCGTAAGATGACTGATATTAAGAAATATGACCCCCCTAGAATATCAGGTTTGACCAGGATTTTGACTTGTCATAACTTTCATTCCCTAAGGAATATCAGGGTGATCCAAAAGGCAAACTTGCATGAAATTTTGTACTCTTTCCAACCATGAGATTATTGACATGAAATATTAACTTTGACTAACTGACCTAATCATGATGACTTACCCAGCTCCCTTATGTAGGGTCACCTGCATGACTTACTTTTACCAGACTGCTGAAAAGCAGGAAAAACACAAGCCAAGCCAAGCAAAAAGTTGGGTCCTTGTTTTGTCAAGTCAAAATGGGGCGTGTTGTGTAACCACACAACATGACCATGGGTTTTGATTGGCCTACCACTGTGGATTATAATTTGAAGTTTGGAATGGCTGTTGTGGCCATACCCCCTGCTATTGGTTCTAGCTAGGTGGCATAGTTGCCTAAGGCTGTTGTGGCATGTTATACCAAGGTGCATTGTGCAGATGATTAAAATGGAATATTATTGGTCAAGGGGCCCTGAGGCATACCTTGTCATTATTTCCAAGGCCTACATTGTGCAATATAAAACATTTGACCTTCTTCATCCTCTATAGTTCAAAAATCTACCTTCTCACTCTTTTCCTCAAAATTCCTGGCAATACGTTTGCACTTACAGTTGGTCTTCTTTTGTCAACAATGTCGACAATATTCAACCAAAGTCACTTCTGTTTCCTCTTGCTTCTTCTTTATGTGTAGGGTGTCCAGTTGAGTTGCCAAATGGCTTATGATGTCCTCTTTCATATTTGATAGGAGATTGCTGAGTTCTACCTTAGAGACTTTAGTAGATGTTTTAGTGGAAGACAGAGCTCTCAAGCCTCTATTCTTCTTCAAGGTGGAACATGAATAGTTTCTACAGATTTGGAAAATTTCATCAAACCCATGTTGAGAGATGTCCCCTTCTCCAATTAAATTTAGTGCATCCATACATTCTTCACTCACACCTCTTAAGAAGACCAACTTGAGTGACTTTGGAGAGACCCAATTCTGTCTTAAATTTTTTAGGCAAAACTAAAATCTTTCAACGTAGTATTCAAGAGGTTTATCTTCCTTTTGTGACATCCTGAAGATGTCATCTCCTTTCATATCCTTGCCACAAAATAGTCCTAGTACTTTTGCAAGAATTTCTCCTTCACAGTACCCCAGTTTGTTACTGAATTCTAGCCCAGCCCCATGAACCATCATATGGTTGCATCCTTAAGGGTGGCCGAAAAGAGTTTGAGTCTGTATGCATTTGTAGTATAGTCATATATTCTACAGAGTACATCAAATTTAAAAAGGAATGTATCTAGGTCCTCAATTATTAACCCATGAAAGTGTTGGACTGCATCGGACAACTAAGAGAGGGGTGAATCAGTTGTCCTAAAAATTTTAACCAATTATGATCATCAACTTATCAATTACTTATATTCTGATATAACCATGAAAGCATAAAATGAGAAGCTCAACACAAAAGCATAATCAACATAGGAGACAACATATTTTTATGTGGAAAACCCTAAAAGAGAAAAAACATGGTGGGTGTTAGCCCACAAAATTATATAAGTTATATCAATACCGAAAAATAGAGGCTCACTGCCCAAATTTCTCACTGCAAAGAAAGGCTCACTGCCTATAGGTGGCTTACTTACAAAGGGAGGCTCACTGCCAAAAGGAGGCTCACTACCAAAAGGTGGAACTGAAATAACATCATCTACTCCATGCCAATGTTCAGTTCCATTGAAGCACAAACACCTCTACTCTACTCTGCTACCTTACTTTACTTTTATCTTCACATCTTCAGACTTGGATACATTTTTATGACTCATTTACAAATATTTATACACTACATCAACTTTGGAATGATCATCAAGGTCGGCATTACAATCATCAACCGTTGGAACAATCTCCAAGGTTGACAAACATACGTTACATCATAATAGGTCTGGACCTAAGAAAATTTACAAAGAAAAGAAATGAATGCAGATCATTCCATGCCTTAGCAGGGACTCAAACACAATCTTCCACACTACAACACACTATCACAATCTTCGATGCATCTCTGTAGATGATGAATTCAACTAGGTCAGCCAAGACTGATGTCAACACAAGTATTCTTAGGAACACGCTTCATGCACGATCTGAATTACACCTTTTGGACCAAACCAAGTGTAGGATCATGATCAAGAGACATCCACAAGTACACTGTAATCACCAGGAACAACTACACGATCGCTAATCACTCTATTAATGAGATTCTTCAAACTGGACTATAGGACCAACACTGTCAGGCACTAACATGAGTAAAAGATAGCTTGTGGACCACCAAATCATGAACCATTGCATTTGAAGGCACTTAACATTATCACTGGCTTAATTCTAGAACTACAAACTAAAATACTTCAATGCAGAGGAATGTGGAGTAGAACACTTTCTCCCTATCACCACCAAACATACAGAAAAAGCTATTTTCACTCTGGTGAACATAACTCACTCAATTCTTCATACCGGAGGCTCAAACTTAGAATATAACATCTTCAAATAGGCTTCTAAATAAATTCCAATCTACAGGCAAAGATATTTATTCTACAGGAAATGCGGAGCATTCTTCTAGACTGTTCTTCTGCATGTAATGTATTGTTTCTACTGCAACACATTGTTATCACTGGAGGGGTTAATTTTCTCAATATTATCAACAAAGTAAGAGTACAATTGACACCAATGACAACATAGATATGTTGACATCAATGACAACACTGATTAGGCACATACTTGCAATAGAAATTTTGGCAGAGTTGAAGGAGGTATGTTCTTCAGGGTATCGACTCTTGCCTAGTCTATGATGGGAAATGCAAAGGTAACTGGCTCAACTGGATTTTCTATTTCTTCTTTTTCCATTGTATCTTGATGCCAAGTGGCAATATCTTCTAAGTGTTGCAACGTCCTTTGGTCCAAGGGGTGGTTCAAAATGGTCTTCTCCTTCTTCTATTGAACTGGATGGAAGAAATCTCCCTAACTGATCTCTTAGCTATTGCATACAATGATGCTTGAGCTAATAACTCTATTCCTGCACCATGTTAGTGGATAGTTTGGAAATGAATTGAATATCCAAGTAATCCTAATTGTTGAAAAGGAAGTCCTATACCCTATGAAAGCAAATACAAACACGAATCAAAAGAACTCATAAACTCTAAACCTTAGCACCTGTTGGCAAGAGACACTGCTTCACATTGATAGATGTTGTCATTGATGGCAACTAAGATCATTCCAATCATCCACATAACACAATTTGTTCACATCGGAAGTCAAAATCAGAATTTGTCTAAGTGCAGGCAGTCAGGAACAGAGCAGGTGATAGGATCTGGTATCTTGGTCTAGATCTCTCCAGTGGAAAGGCATGGTTTGATGTGGATCTAACGTAGTTGTAAGCATTGTCAAGACACTCTAAATCTAGAGTTTTGTTCTCCAGTGATGAAGGACTCAAAATATATTAGCTTCTAAGTATCGGGTTTCAGTTTGATAGAACAGACAGAAGAAGAATAGGCTGACCTTGTGAATGATCTTAATTTTGGATGTATAGAAGTTGTTTATTGGGAAATTGGTGATGATCAGTGATGGTAGCTGACATGATTGATGATTTGCAAGTGCAATTTTTGGTCTGCATCTCATATTATGTATGGATCTAGCCGATAGAGCAGAGTACTCAACAAAGTTCTAAATGTTCTTGAAGCCGACTGGTAAAATGATTGTAGATCATGTTGCAGATATATATAGCCAATAGAATTGAATGATTTTGGATGCATGGTGTGTGAAGAAGGTGTAAATGTGAGAAGAGTAGAAATCTAAGGTGTGAATGAAGGCGAAGCAGTAAGAAGAGTAGAGCAAAGATGAAATGTGTAAGATTAGTTTTTGCACTTAACCAGAACTGAAACTCTTGCATGGGTAGATGTTATTTAACAGTTCAAATCTATGCTATTCCCTTGTAATCTTACTGTAGATAGTGAGCCCGAATGCATGTGCATTCCCATTTGTAAAAATACTTTTAACAGGGTATTAATCTTTGTGGGTTAACCCCCACCGTGGTTTTTCCCTTTACTGGGTTTCCACATCAAAAATCTAGGTGTCAAGTGTGTTATTTATGTTTCTGCTCATGTTATTGATTGATGCTGAAATGTTTACATCACTAATTTGATTATAAGTTATAAAGGAAGATTAAAGGTCGAAATGTTTAAATTCAGGGACAACTTATTCACCCCCCTCTTAGTTGTCCAAACCTAATCCAACAATTGGTATCAGAACAAGGTTCCTTAGAAAAATTTTAACAGCTTAAGGAAGATCTGGGAAGATAGTAAAATGGACGAATATAATCTTCAAGGGCAACTTAATCTCGCCCTAGACGATCTTGGGCAGTCTAGGGCAGAAGTCCAAGAGCTGCAAGAGAACCTCAAAAAGGTTGAAGATTTCATTGATATTTTAAAAGGAAAATTGAGCAAATCCAATGCAAAAGGAGAGGAGCAACCTCTTCAACTAGGAAATCATTATGAAGACAAGACCCTAAAAGAGAAGACAAAGGAATGTGAAAAGTTAGCTAAAGAAGTTGTTGTCCTAAGACATGAGATGGAATTTGGGGTGATGAGACTAACCAAGGAAATTGAAGATAGGAAGAAAACTAAAGAAGAGATGAATCAAAATCTGAAAGAGAGAACTAAAGAATGCTACAGATTGGATGGAATAGCTGGTCTCCTAGAATCTAATCTACAAGAAAGCAGAAATAATGAGAGAGAACTTGAGAGACAAATTATCACTCTCAGACATGATCTAGAAATTGCAAATGAGTATAAGAATAAGTTCAAGATAAGCTCAGCTAAACTTGAAGCACTAATTGAAGGACAAAAAAAGGATGATGACAAGCATGATCTTGGATATGATAAAGGTGAAAGCTCTGGATTCAGACAAAGAAATCATCAACCAAGGAATGGGAGAAATAGAACTAGAAAACCTCTGGTAAGACAGCCTAATACTCAAAGATATTCATCATTCAATGGAAATTGTTTCAATTGCAATAAATTTGGTCATAAAGCTACTCAATGCAGAAGCAGAGTAAATCAAAATGGTCCATCCTTCTTAGGTCAATGCTTCAAGTGTAAGAGGTATGGTCATAGATCAAATGAATGTAGAAGTATGATAATGAATAATAATAGAGGAATTAGCAATTCTTTCAATGGTTACTGTTTTGTTTGCAATGGGTTTGGACACATGGCTAATCAGTACAGATCAAGAGGAAATCAAGTTTATAAGAAAAGAAATGTTGTGTGCTTTAATTGCAATAAATTTGGTCATATTGCAAGATTCTGTAGAAGTAGGAACAATGGAAGAAGAGGTCTAGTAAATAGAAAACCAAATGAGTAGAAACAAGACAAAGGCAAAAGAAAAATTGATGTGAATGAGATATGGAGTGAAATGAAAAAAACTTGGGTAAAGAAAGATACAATAAACAATGGTGATGGATCCGCATTGGAATCAGGTGCTGACAATTTCTCTGGGAATTAAGTCAAGAGCTCTGGCTCAGGGGGAGCTGCATTGAACATCAAATTCCCCTAGTCAGTAAGTGGGTGCCTGAATCTGGCACAATAAAAGATAATATTTTGAATTGGTTTAGAACCTTTGGAAGGATTTCTGGAAGAAAAGATGTTGATATGAAAACTTGCGAAGTGATTCATGAAGAATTGTAAAAAATAGAGTAACCAGATATAGTTAGGGCAACTCATTTATTACAATGCCAAATTAGGTTTTGCAAAAGATAAAAGGTCACTTAGTCACTCATTTGAATCACTTTGCATTTAGAGGAAACAAGAAGAAGAGCATTTGAGCTACAAATCTAGAGACTAAGGCACAAAGAGTGAATTCAACGGTAATTGATCAACCGTAACCCTACAAAAGAAAAAGGTACCTCTCTATAAATCTTTGAATCTGAGATTTGTTGAGATGGCTACTCCTCATGTTTTTGATGTTACTAAAAGGTCTCAACCCAAATTTAAGAAGCATCCTCACAAATCGATAGAAGTCGACCCGTTAGGTGCTTTTTCAAGTGTTTTGTATGGTGTGCTGCATGTTGAAGACATTAGGGTTTATATTCATGCAAACATAGATGAATTTGGAGATTCAAGGTATGTAGACTTGTTTGAGAAACAACTCAGGGATGAAAATCATGAACTTAAACCTGATTATAAGGCACTACAGGATAAACACTTTATTCAGATTATGGGGTTTCCAACATTTGATGAGGATGAATGGGTCTGATATGTTTTGAGTCGGATGCATGATGAATTCATTTGGTTGTTAAAACCATTCAAGATTACCAAGGATTCTATCAGAATTGTAACTGGGTTAAACTCAACTGAAGGATTGCCCATGCTGAAAGCCATGAAAAACTAGATAGTGACTAATGCTATCGGTGCTAAGTTTGACAGAAGGGTAATGACCATAAATGATATTATAGAACCGGATGTCAAATTTTCCTCCATGGTGATTGGGTACAAGATTTACCACTCAAGCATAGAAAATTCTATTTCCAGAATAGCCATATAAACTACATACAAGATGCTAAAGGAAAATACTGATTATGACTTGTGTGAATTACTACAGAATCAACTGATTGAAAATTTAAACAAAATCAAGAAAGATAAGAAAAACACCTTCAAGTATGGTACATTGGTTCTATGTCTGTTATTTTACTTTATGAATGAGGTACTTGGGGTAAAAGGTGTACACTGGACTAAGGATGAGCCAGTTGCCATTCAGATCAGAGATCATCTTCGCAGCATTGGTGATTTCAAAGCTCAGAAAATTGCAATATGGGGTTACTTCAAGAATTTTTAGAGTATGATGCACTTAAGGGAAAGAATCCCTAAATCAATTGTTGAGAAGTACAAAAATGAAATATGCTTCATGGTTGATACTGATCAGTGTCTAATGGAAGCAGTAGAACCCAGAACTGCTTGGATCATGCCCATGGGGTATGAAGTAGATGAAAAAAATCTTGAATATGTATGCTCAACATCTTCTAAGCAAACCTAAAGACACAATGGTTGAGAGATTTAGAACTTATGAGGAGCTAAATTTAAAACTGCATACTGATCTCAGAGAACCTGAAACCAATAGGAAAGTATGAAAAGAAGTTGATTAGTTAGCTAAAAATCTGGGCCTAACTAAGGAGGCTATGAGGAAATTTAGAGAAAGAACTGAAAAGGTTGAGAAAGAGAAACAAGATAAGAAACAAATAGGTGCTCCAGTGGAACTCTCTTCCACTTCAAGAACTACTAGGAGCTCTGTTGCTACCCCTGTTCCTTCCAAGACTACAAAACCGGAAGCAAAATCATCTGGAAAATGGGAGAGAAGGAAGAAAACAAAAGTTTCTCGGACCTATGAAAGCATAAGAGAAGAAGAATAAGATACAGATTTTGACATTGAAATCAAGGAACTAAAGGCCACCAGAACAATAGCTGCAAAAGTAACCAAAGAAAAGTCCTCCGGAAGTAAAAGGGCTAGTAGAAAGCAAAAGACAAAAGCATATGAGGAATATGTTGAGAAGCCCACACTTTCCCTGGAAAATGTGATAAAGTCAATCACTGTAGATGGTAATCTAAAACCCATGATTGAATTCTATGATGAATATAGTGATGTGGATAAAAGGGTGTTGGAGGAAGCAACTATCATATATCTCAACATCTACAACAAGGCACTAATTGAGATAACTTCTAAGTTGCCACAAAGTCTAGAAAATATTTTGGAATTGAGAAAAGAAAATGCCAAGAGCAAGGACATGGAGATCAGGGAACATGAGCTAATAAATTTGTGTCCTCAGATTTCACCTGATCAAATAGATATGATATTCAAGGAAGTCAAAGATGACTTTAGAAGCAAAAAGAGAATGAACAAACTCATGCTTGGAGAAACAAGTGAAATTGTTAAAGAAACTCAAGAAATTCTTTTGAAAGCATTAAAAAAGCACAATTTTCCCATAATCACAGAAGAAGTTTTGAATGGTGAAGAAGAGAACATCATCGAGCAACAATCTGAGTTGGGTGAAGCCTCTATTCTAGAAGTGGAACAAGTAAATCAGGAGGATACAAAAATGATGGATAAAGTAGTTGATGCAGGAGATACTCCTAATCCACCTAATCCGTCAGGAAAAGAAGATAATATTACTGCTTCACAGAGCCCTCCAGATCAGGTAGCAAGTGGTGAACAAATAGGAAAGAGTCCCTCTACAGAGAACACAGAGAAAAGTAAAGCAGAGAAAGAGGATGAAAAAGGAAAGAAAGATAAAGTAGAAGAAGATGGTGCAAATGTTGAAGCACCTAAAGCAGATACTGAGAAATCTGATGAACAAAAGGATGGTTCAGAAAATGTTGCAAGAGACACTGCAGATGCAATGAAAAGTCTTCTTGAAAAAGAGATGATTGAGCTTGATGAGCCTGAACTACTCCAAGGTCTAGCCAATCTAGATGCTCTCGCTCCAATTCAATTGATGAAAATAACATCATTCACCCAAGTAAAGGCTAGAGAAAAGATGTTAAAATTCCACATGGAGGACAATGAACTACTGGGGCTTACAACTGAGATTTTGGAAAACTTAATGCCTTCCTACCAGAAGAGTTCATCTAATTCCCCCTCTGGACATCTGAAAAATCTTGTAAGTTCTGTAAATACTCATTTTGAGTCCTTTGAGAAGTCTGCAGAGGCAAAAGTCAAAAATGAGTTTTTGGATAAGAGATTTAGTGAAATTAAAAGTCTGATAGGGTATGATAGGACTATACTTGCTATCAGTATAAAGAGTATTCAAAATGCTCTAAGTGATGGAAATGATGTATATAAATTTTGTCTATCCTGGCCCAAAGTAAGTGAGAATATGGAGAAGAAGATAAAGGAACAAGAACTGAAATTGTCAAATCTATCCAATAATTTTGATCCTCTAACTATTTCACCCATAAGTTAGGAATGCCAAGTAATTAGATTGACTAAGGAGATAAAGAAACTTGTCAAAGATAAAGGCAACATTATGAAGAGAATGTGTGAGCTCTGGGGATTGATTGCCCCTAAGTTAGAGACAATGTATAATGCCCTATCTGAAGCTCAGACTGTAATTCAGACTAGTGATCCATCAGATCTATCAAAGGCAGAAGCATATTCATTTTTGTTGAGTGGGAACATCTCAATTTTGGATGGAATGAAGAGTACTTGGGCCTCTGAACTTGTGTAAATAAAAACCATCTTTGTAGACATTCTCAAGTTTATGTAAATAGAACTTAATGATTAGTTGTACATATGCGACAGTATATACAGAATTTTTGGAGAATTTTGGCTTGAGACCCCACCCTTTGCCATTGATGCCAAAGGGGGAGTGAAGAGCAGTGAAAATGAATAATCCAGGAAAGGGGGAGCTTTAGAACTAATAGAGAAGCACAAGTGTACAGAGTAAGGGGGAGCTACAATAGACACTTAGTCATTTTTCACTAAGTGTTGCCATCAATGCCAAAGGGGGAGATTGTTGGCAAGAGACACTGCTTCGCATTGATAGGTGTTGTCATTGATGACAACTAAGATCATCCCAATCATCCGCATAATGCAATTTGTTCACACTGGAAGTTAGAATCAGAATTTGTCTAAGTCTGGGTAGTTAGGAACAGAGCAAGTGACAGGATCCGATATCTTGGTCTGGATCTCTCTGGTGGAAAGGCATGGTTTACTGTGGATCTAAGGTAGTTGTAAACATTGTCAAGACACTCTAAATCCATAGTTTTGTTCTCTGGTGATGAAGGACTCAAAAGATATTAGCTTCTGAGTATCGGGTTTCAGTTTGACAGAACAGACAGAAGAAGAACAGGCTGACCTTGTGAATGATCTTAATTCTGGATGTATAGAAGTTATTTATTGGGAAATTGGTGATGATCAGTGATGGTAGCTGACATGATTGATGATTTGCGAGTGCAAGTTTTGGTCCGCATCTCATATTATGTATGGATCTAGCTAATAGAGTAGAGTACTCAATCAAGTTCTAAATATTCTTGAAGCCGACTAGTAAAATGATTGTAGATCATGTTGTAGATATATATAGCTGATGGAATTGGATGATTTTGGATGCATGGTGTGTGAATAAGGTGTAAATGTGAGAAGAGTAGAAATCTAAGGTGCAAATGAAGGTGGAGCAGTAAGAAGAGTAGAGCAAAGATGAAATGTGTAAGATCAGTTTTTGCACTTAACTGGAACTAAAACTCTTGCATGGGTAGATGCTATTTATCAGTTCAAAATCTGTGCTATTCTCTTGTAATCTTTCTGTAGGTAGTGAGCCTCCATTTGAGCAGTGAGCTCTGGGCAGTGAACCCAAATGCATGTGCATTCCCATTTGTAAAAATACTTTTCACAGGGTATTAATCTTTGTGGGTTAACCCCCACTGTGGTTTTTCCCTTAACTAGGTTTCCACATCAAAAATCTTGGTGTCAATTGTGTTATTTATGTTTCTGCTCATGTGTTATTGATTGATGCTGAAATGTTTACATCACTAATTTGATTATAAGTTATAAAGGAAGATTAAAGGTAGAAAAGTTTAAATTGAGGGACAACTGAATCACCCCCCTCTCAGTTGTCCAGACCTAATTCAATAGCACCATCCCTGACAACGATGCCAAAAATGTCAAACTCCATTATTAACCAATACATTGATGCAGAGAGGGCATGCACACAACTCAACATACAAAAAGATCCTATATAAAGTAACCTAATGGCTATAATTTGTTACATTTAAATTTTCAAACTAGGGAATTGTATTCTTCTTGGATGATGCCAGTATTATGTGTACAATCAAGGATTCCTAAATTGCAATCTAGAATTTGTGCATAGAAACAAACTATGGTAAAGGAAACAAATTCTACTTTGCATGGAATAATAATTATTACAAGTAGGTAATGATGTTAATAAATAATCAATGTTTCTTCAGTTGGCAAAATAGTCTATGTAACTCAAAACAGAGAAACAATTTATACACTAAGTCAGTGATCACCTTAAACCAACAATGCAGATCAACAATATGAACTAATCTACATAAACATAAACTAACAACATGAACTAATCATATAAACATAAACTGACACAACATGAACTAATCACATAAATATATAAGAGGGATATAGTTACCTCAAGTGGCCCTTGCTTGAGTGACTATAATCTCCACATAATCTAAACTAGATCACTATTGTATCACCAAATCATTGACTGAATCCAAATCTGTGTTCTTTATTGAATGCTGAAAAAATACAACAATAGCTTGATAACACAATCTCTTTCTAACCTCTTCCCTGTTGTATAATATCTAACACACACACACACACACACACACACACATATATATATATATATAGACAATATCTAAGTTTCCTAATTGAATAAAACTTCTAAGCAACTTATCCTATACTCATCCATTTTCCCACAAACATAAGGAGAAGATATTATTATTAATCAGACTAGAAATAGGAAACTAATGACCACAAGTATAACTAGACATCACAGTCCCACTATGACTCTTCTTATTCATCATGAAGACAGTCATAAATGAAAACATAACATAAACCACGATTTGAGCTTCCTTCATTATTCATGATGCATCAATTATTGAAGGCAAAGTTGTCGAGGAGTGGGGGTTATGGTTACATGCCCACTCAATTCAAAATCATTTTCCTTTGGCTGCAGGTAACTTCATTATCTACTATAGATGAAAACACCTCCTTTGTTGTGGGCTGACAAGTGGTCTCCATCATATGTAACCACGTGCTTGCTACATAGGGGTTAGTTCACCATATGATATTTATACATCACAAACTACAAAAATTAATAGAAATTACTATCACATCTTATGAACAATCATTAATTCACACATAGTCATTCACCAACATATCATGTACTATTCTTAATGCTTTTAGTGTCTTAAAGGTAATTATAAACATAGACAATGTATGGAAAAGTCTGGGAATGTCTTTAAAAAGCATGAACTAAAGCAAGAGAAATTAAAAAAAGTATAGCCTCATCGTATTGGGCTCTTGGAGGAGATGAAACAACACTCCTATTCTCTCTCACAGGGGACCTAGATAATCTATTTATTCTTCTAGAAGTAGACAAGGTAGCTCAACAACTTGAAAATTACCTCTCAAAGAAGATCTTGTTTGCACTCCAGGCATGATATATTGAACTGGTTCAAACCTTGGACCAACAGAGTCACTAGGTGCTTGTTGAATGCTTCCACACCAACAAATGAACTAAGAACAACACCAAATCTTCTTAGTTCAGCTCTTACTCAGAGTAGAGAGTCCCACTAGGTGTGCCAAAAATTGTTATTGTTGACCTATTTTTCCTCTAGCAGGAGTCAAAATAATTCAAGCAGGATCAGTCAGTATGCATATCCCCATGAAAGCCATATTTGTGATCCTGAGGTCTTAACCCAAATTTCAAAATCTGAAGCTTGCCTGAAGAGGCTTACCATGTGAAAGAGCTTGAAAAGATAGGCAGGTTTGCTTAAAACATCACCCTGAAATTCGCCAAAGTGAGGAAGTTATGCATGGTCATAAGCCTGGTCAAACCTGATATTTGCAAAAAGGAGGATATTTCATATCGGGTCATATTTCAAACATCAAAAGATAATTGGAACATCACCTGATCTTCCCAATATCACCCGATGTTACAAATATCACCCTATCTTCCAACTATCTCCCCCCATCCAATAACATGACGATGACATCATGGTAACTACAGTGATAAACCAAGTAACATGATGCTAACATCATCTAGATCCATTTCGGGGGAAGATCATCTTTCTTACGAAGGTCATCATATTTATGCCAACCTGATCTTTCGCATCAGGATGATATTTTAACATCGGGTGATCTTAGTCGAAGATCATCCTGATCTTGGTGCTACTAAGTTTTCTAAGTATGACCCGATCTTATGAGGGGTCATCACATTTGAATATCAGGTGATCTTTGAAGATCATCCTGATGTTATTTTTCACTTCATGTTCGCTGGATCGCCCAACATGCTGCTGATGTCATTCCTATGTCAGGGTGATATCCGCTTGTTTCACAGCTTCATGCATATTCCTGTCGGGGGTGATATTTCCAAATATCAGTCATATTCCAAGATCACCCCGATCTTACGATGAAGCTATAGTGCAACCTGATATTTTGCGGGGATGATATTTTCGAATATCATCCTACCCCAATATCATGATGATGTCATCAGGGTCTGAAGGAGATCATATTTTCTTAACATCAGTTAGCATTCGAGGATCATCCTGATTTTCCAACATGCTGCTGACATCATCAGGATGTTGGCAGATATTTCACATCAGGCTGATTTTTGAATATCAGGGTGATATTTCTGAATATCAGGTACCTTACAAATATCGTTCTTGCTTCTGAATATCACCCTACTCTAACATGCTGATGACATCACCTGGATATGAAGAGGTATGTTGTATGAACATGATCAGGAGGATCTTTCCTCCCCGACATCCTGCTGACGTCATCTTGATTTTCAAACATCAGGGTGATATTTTATATCATGTTATTTTGCATCAAGAGGATATTTCGCGTCGAGGTGACATTCTCTATCGGGCTAACATGCAGATGGCTCGCCGATGTAAGGAGTCTTGCCAACGGAACATGATGAGAAGGAGGATGATGATGGGGCTCATGATGATGTCGTCAGGAGCAAAAGCACCGACATTATGTATGCTCACGGCCTAGCTTATAAAGTGATGGGGGCATCTTCTCCGGGCGCATTGGGATAATCTTTTCCTACAGAAATTTGAAAATATCAGGATGGTGACCTTTTGGCGGGAATTCTTCAGGAGGGTTCCCACTTCCATTTTTGATCTGGATCTTCATGTTGGTCAGGTGGACTTTTTCGGCAGTGACTTTCTTGAGTTGGTGAAGATATTTTTTGCATTTATTGTTGCATAGGAGGGCACAACTCGCATTGATGGCCCAAAATATCCTGCCACCGCTTCATGTCCAATCTTTCCTCCGCCGCCTGATTGTCAAGAACTGTCAGAGGCAGCTGCTTGTATTCAATGCTAGGTTATCCTCCACCGCTTCCGAGGATCAGATTGATAACGCAGCTGCTTGCATTGAAGATTTAGAAATATCTTCCATCTGCCCCAGTTCCAGATTTCAACGCCATTACTCCTGTCAGCTGGATGTCCTTTCAAGGATTTTGTAACCGACCTCAGCTCCCTGAGCAGATTTTGTAACTGACCTAGGTTAGTTTTGAAATGCTATATAAGCTGAGGCTTATGATGTAAGAAGGGTTGGAAAACGTTTTGGAGCATCTTGTTCTCCCTGTTTCCAAACAGAACTTTTCACATGTTGTAACCTTGCCTTTCATTAGATATATGCAAGCTATCATGCCTTTTGCTGATTTTTCTATCTCTGTGTGAATCTGCATATGGTTGTCTATGAATATCTCTTGTTCTTCTCAATCATCTTGCTTCTTACCTCTGTTAGAATCATCTATTCTGTGTATATTTGCTTATTGTATCTAGTTGTGCTGTGCATGCTTCAGTTTCGCAAAGGTTCTTTAAATTTGTCTGGTGCATCACCCTTTCATGTTTTAAGTGTTGTTGCTTTATTTTTCATTTCACCACATTTCTTCCCCTTTTCACCCCAAAAATTTAGTAGTTTAGGTGATATCCAGTCAAGGAAGCCGGCCTTCTCCAGAGGTTTGATCTCATTTAGCAAAGTCCCACACTTAGAGATCATTCCCATTGTGTCATTGGAATGCTTGGAGTCCCATTCAAGCAGGGTGCAATTTCATGTGACAACAGTTTCTGGCACACCCGGTGGGACAATACAAACTCTTATTACTAGTTTTGATGTGCAATCGGTGATTTTCTAACCTATAGGAGGTTAAAAATTACATTTCTGGTGACTCATACTAAGGAAGATCAGGCAAACTAGTTCTGCTGATATACTTTTATGAAAAGGATACAAACTAGGAGTTCAAGTTCAAGCTCATTTGATTATCTACAGCTTTCTCCACCTAGGAGGCAAAGTAGAACTGTAGTAAGAACTCCCTATTCTAAGAGGACATTGTCAACTCCACCAAATTTTAGACCAGTTGCCTCCATAGTCCTTGTAGCAACTCAAGCAAACCCACCTCCAGCTGCTCAGATGGCAAGAAATCAGCCATTTATGGCTTTTGATGGGGGAAGCCCTTTGAACTTAGCAGTACATGATGCCATACCTATGGCAGCCTTGAAGAGCCTGCCCTATTTCACAGGGGAAACCCAAACTACACCTATTGAACACATAAGAGATGTGGCTTCTCTATGTGGAGTACATCATCTAACACAAGAGAATGTAGCCATCAGATTACTAGCTGCCTCATTCAAAGGAAAGACATTACAATGGTTCAGAAGTCTACCAGTATAGACTATAGGAACCTGGGATGACTTAGGAGACAAGCTGAATAAGCAGTTCCAGGATAAATCAGATAATCTGTCATTAGTGGAATAGATGACCACCATAAAGAGAGCTCCTCAGGAACCAATGATGGACTTTAACTTCAGATTTCAGAAGACATGGGACAGAATCCCTGCCACAGTAAGACCTCCAGCTGAGTATGCATTCTTATATTTCTTGAAAGCTTTAAATAGTGATATTTCAGTGATGATACAATCACTAGGAGGTGCAAGCCTACCTGATGCCTATGAAGAAGCCATCAGAGCAGAGAACAGTCTAATTCAGGCTAGAAAAATAGCACCTAGGCCCCCTATGCCCATCTTCCCTGAGATCCAGGCTTCTATGCCTTTGCCCATCCCATATTTTGTCCCTACACCTGTTGTTGCAGCATTACCAAGTACCTCCACTTCTAAACCTGCTGCCTCTAGTTCATCTCAAGAGCTAAAGGAGATAAAAAGTAGCCAGCAGAAAATAGAAAATCTTCTGCAGACTTTTGGGAATGATCTAGTAAACATTAAGAAGCAACAGTCTCAAGGTAGGCAGCCTTATCAACAACAACATCAGGGGCAGAACCAAGCATATCAAGGGCAGGGTCAACCTTACCAGGCCAATAGGCCATCTTATCAGAACAACTACCAAGGTGTCAGACAAAATATGAACCAAAGGTCTTTTCAGCCTTACAATCCAGCACCTATTAATGTAGCAAGGGACCTTGTCCTTGTTCAAAATAACATTGCAGTTGATTATGATTAGTGTGTCCCATGCCATATGCCACACAATCAGGCAGCCTGTTCAAGTGGAGTCCTAAATCAAGCTCTGATGGCACAAAATGTGACAGCCACACAATCATACACACCAAATGATGGAGCTGCACAACAACAAGAGCAACCTCAAAATGATTTTGCTTTCATGAATTGGCAAGAAGGAGAATTCTGTGGAGTAAATAGTGATAGTAATCCAGTTGCTGCCAATACAAGGGCTAAGAAGAGGGGTTATGAAGTTGACCCAGCAGCAAACAAAGGTAGAGGACATACTGATGCTTCCACATCCCATATCCCTCACATCTTGCAAAGAAATACTCTAGCAACAGCAGGGGAGATGCCTCATTTGCAGGCTGATACTGCTGCTACAAAGTCAAGGCAGAAGGTAGGTGCCTCTCCATCTTTCAATATTATTGAAAACATGAAAAAGATGAATGTAACCATGTCTATGTGGGATTCCTTAGCAATCCCTGGCCAAAAGAAGATGTTACAGTCTGCCTTGTCTGATTTGAAGGTATCCAATGATACCACTGTTGACCCAAATAGGACTATCCTTGCTAATTCATCCCAAGATGACATCAAGTAGCCTAAACAAGGTGCCAAACCTCTTCCCTTTTATGTATCACTGATAATCAGGGACAAACTAGTGCACAATTGCTTGGTGGATAGTGGAGCAAGCAGTTCTGTCATGCCTAAGCAGATTGCAGATTAGTTAGGGCTTAGATACCAGCTACTTGAGAAAGGTGTGCTCCAGTTGGATGGTACATTTGTTAATACTGTGGGTATCATAAGAGACCTAGGTCTCACCCTACACACCTGCCCCAATGTTTCTATTTCACAGCAGGTGTTCATAATAGATTTGCCTCCTCATTTTGCCATGTGCTTATTAAGGGAATTTACAGCCAAAATAGGAGGATATCTATCTTCTGACTGGTCCCACATGTTTTTTAGGACCAGATATGGCACCAAAGTAACTTTGAAATCTGAGTTACTTTTAGACTATCACATAGAGCCTTACACACCCAGTGTTGTTAATACAAATTGCATTATCTCTGATGACCCTGAACTAGTTGTTGCTCAGGAACTACAAGCTGAGAGGATACCAGAGGTACTCTTGAGGGAGTGGGCCTTTGAAAATTTTGTGGATGATCCTGAGGGACATATCCAAGAAACTGGCATGGGAGTGTACATGTTGCATGAGCATGAAACAACAATACCAAATCTTCTGAAGAAAGCAGAGCAGCAAGTAGAGCAACATGATGAGGTATGGAAAATGTATTTTGATGGCTCTAGGGGTAGAAATGGATCTGGTGGTGGTGCAATGCTTGTGTCACCACAAGGTGAAAATTATTATGCTGCTTTTCATTTTGCCTTTTCTTGTACTAACAACACTGCTGAGTATGAAGGGTTGATCCAAGGTCTACAGTGGGCAAGGAGGAAGATTGGCTGTCTATAGGTGTTTGGAGATAGCGAGCTCATTGTGAATCAGGTGAGGGGACTACACCTTACAAAAAGTGATGCCCTGAAGTGTTACAAACACAGGGTATGGAATTTGATTGAAGAGTTTGATGCTTTCAATCTGATCTCCATTCCAAGGGGTCAGAACCATCATGCTGACAGATTAGCTTCAATTGGGGCTCAATTTGACATCCCTAGTGATATTCAAAGGGAGAAGGTTCAGCCTCATGTAAAAATAATTTCTAGGCCTTCTATCCCTGATAATAATATTCATTGGCAAGTTCTTGATAGTGATGAACAGATCCTAAGGTTCTTATTAGAGGAAGATGAGTTTTCCATGATGAATCAGGATAAACTCAAACAACAGTATGACAATGATCAAATCATTCAACTGAGAACAAATAAGCTGCCCAAGGGATTAGTCACCTTGGAATCTATCTTTGGCACTGATGACCAAAAGAAGAAGACAAAAACTAGTATGCAGGTAAAGGAGGAGCATTATGAAGAGCTAGAAGTTTTCAAGGGTAGACTCCTTAAAATTGGTAAAATTTTCTCAGCTGAAGACAGAAGAGCTTTCATTGCTCTTTGTAAGGAATTTGAAGAGGTGTTTGCTTGGGATTATGTAGACTTAAAGGGATTTGATCCTCATATTGTCCAACACACCATAGAGTTAGAGCCAGGTATAAAACCTATGAGGCAAAAACAGAGACCTCTAAATCCAAAGCTAGAACCCCTAATGATCAAAGAACTAACCAAGCTGATTGAGGGGAAGATCATCTTTCCAATCAAGCACACTTCTTGGGTTTCTAACCTTGTGCCTGTGAGGAAGAAAAATAGGGAGGTCAGGCTATGTGTTGACTTCAGAGACCTCAACAGAGCCTCCCTAAAAGACCACTACCCATTGCTTTCAATGGAGCAAATTCTGCAGGTGGTGGTTGGTTCAGAAAGGTTTTCTTTGCTTGATGGATTTTCTGGTTATAACCAGGTGCTAGTCAAGGAAGAAGACCAATTCAAGACTGCTTTCACAACCAAGTGGGGTACTATGGCCTACAAGAGGATGCCTTTTGGCCTCTCAAATGCTGGCTCTACTTTTCAAAGAGCCGTGGACATGGCCTTTAAGGGCCTGATGTATAAGCTAGTGCTGGTATACTTGGATGACATAACAGTCTTCTCTAAGAATGCATCTGAGCATTTATCCCACCTAAGGCTAGTCTTTGAAAGATGCCAAGAGTTTGGGATATCCCTCAATCCAAAGAAATGCATTTTTTCTATACATGAGGGCAAGTTATTGGGGCATGTTGTGTCAAAGGAGGGTATTACCATTGCTAAGGAGATAATAAAGGCCATTTTGGAGTTGCCCTTACCCAGTCATAAGAAGGGACTGTAGCGCTTCATTGGCAGAATTAACTTTCTGAGAAGGTTCATACTTGATATTGCAAATCTCTTAAAACCCTTGATGTCTATGTTGAAAAAGAACATAACTTTCAGTTGGACGTCAGAGGGCAGACTTAGCTTCTAGTCCATAAAGGAGGCATTAGCAACTGCACCAACCTTGATCAATCCTAATTTCTCTAAGGACTTTATCCTGTATGCTTATGGCGGCCTGGATACCATCTCCATGATTCTGGTGCAGCAGCAGAGCGAGGGTTTTGAACAACCAATCGCCTTTTTCAGCCAAGGGTTGGAGGAGTATGAGCAGAAGTATAGCTTCGTTGAAAAGCATGTCCTGGCAGTAGTCAGGAGCCTAAAAAAATTTAGGCATCTTGTTTCAAATAACAAGATACACCTGATGGTGGCTCATCCTAGTGTGAAGGAGTTCTTGCTGAGTAAAGATGTTAATGAGAAAAGGGTTGGTTGGATCACCAAGGTCATGGAATATGATGCGGAGATCAAGATAACCAAGCTGGTCAAAGGCAGAGGACTCAGTGAGCAGCTTGTCACTAGTTCTAAGGATGAGGTAGAGGAAGAAGAAGAGGTGCTCCTAATCATAGAAGAGGAGCATCAAGATGATACAACAGCAGTAGGTACTAGTTGGGTTAATGATATGACCCAATTTTTGCAAACTGGTAGATGTCCTGCAGGCTTAGATAAAGCTAAAAGAAGATACTTTAGGCTGCAATCCATTCCATATGTTTTAATAGAAGGCATCCTTTTCAGAAAGGACTTTAATGGTGTATTGCTTAGATGCATTGATACTGATCAGACTGATAAGGTGCTACATGAATTCCATGATGGAACAGCAGGGGGTCATTTTGCCCCAAGGACTACTGCTTGGAAAGTAATGAGAGCTGGCTATTATTGGCCTAGCTTATTTAAGGATGCCCATGCATGGGCTAGAAAGTGTGTTAAGTGTGCCCTTTTTGTAGGAAAAGAGAGGCTGCCAGCTTTGCCTCTACACCCAATCCAGGTAGAGCAACCCTTTATGAGATGGGGCATTGATTTTATTGGACCCATCAACCCACCATCAAGTGCAGGCCACAGGTGGATACTCATAGCCACAGACTACTTCACAAGATGGACTGAAGCAGTGGCTCTGAAAGAATCTAATGAGAATGCTATTTTGAATTTTTATTGTGATTTGGTCTCTAGATTTGGAGTGCCTGAATCAATCATCTCTGATAATGCTCTAGCTTTTGTTGGCCTAAGAATAACTGACTGGGCTATCAAGAATGGGATTTATTTGAATACTTCATCAAATTATTATCCACAAGGTAATGGTTTGGCTGAATCCACAAACAAAAATCTCATTAGGATTATTAAGAGGGCAATGGAGAATAATCAGAGGACCTGGCACACTGATTTGAAGTTTGCTCTATGGGCTGATAGGATAACTCCTAAGAGGTCTATTGGGAACTCCCCTTATCTGCTAGTGTATGGAAAGGAGGCAAGGTTGCCTATGTCTATGGAACTGCCAGCACTAGACATCATGCATCATCTAGAAATGCTTGAAGCAGAAAGCCCCATGGCTATAAGATATGCTCAGCTTATGGAGCTGGAGGAAAGCAGAGATAAAGCTATGACAGCCATGGAACATCATCAGCCACGAACAAAAATAAATTTTGACAAGAAGGCCACCCCCAGACATTTTAGAGTGGGTGATATGGTGCTCAAATGGGATGAGCTGAGGAGTAGACCAGGGAAGCATTCCAAATTTGACAGCATGTGGAGTGGCCCCTTTCTCATTACTGAATGTAAGGAGCACAATGCATTTCAGTTGTCAAATATGAATGGAGAAAATCTGCATATCCCAGTCAATGGGATACACTTGAAAAGGTGTTTTGAGGTATGAGCACCTTGTAAATTAGTAGGTTAGACTTCTTGTTTTCAATAAGTGTTATTACACAGTAGTTTAGATCCTTTTACTTCCCTAAGTGCTTCTGCACAGGCTGCTTTTTCATTAGGAGAAAGCAGGCCTTCTCCCCTTTTTATGTTTTGAGAGGCAGGTCCTAGTTTCCCAGCATATTTTAAACTTGACTCCATGCCCAATGGATGCTTAAGGCCATTGATCTCATGTTTAGTAAGCAAACATCTAATAGAGGTCACCAAATTGTTGACCTATTTTTCCTCTAACAGGAGTCAAAATAATTCAAGCAGGATCAGTCAGTATGCATATCCCCATGAAAGCCATATTTGTGATCTTGAGGTCTTAAACTAAATTTCAAAATCTGAAGCTTGCCTGAAGAGGCTTACCATGTGAAAGAGCTTGAAAAGATAGGCAGGTTTCCTTAAAACATCACCTTGAAATTCGCCAAAGTGAGGAAGTTATGCAGGGTCATAAGCCTGGTCAAACCTGATATTTGCAAAAAGGAGGATATTTCATATCGGGTCATATTTTGAACATTGGGTGATAATTAGAACATCACCTGATCTTCCCAATATCACCTGATGTTACAAATATCACCCTATCTTCCAACTATCTCCCCCCATCCGATAACATGATGATGACATCATGGTAACTACAGTGATAAACCAAGTAACATGTTGCTGACGTCATCCAGATCCATTCTGGGGAAGATCATCTTTCTTGCGAAGGTCATCATATTTATGCCAACCTGATCTTTCACATCAGGATGATATTTTAACATCAGGTGATCTTAGTTGAAGATCATCCTAATGTTGGTGCTACTAAGTTTTCTAAGTATGACCCAATCTTCTGAGGGGTCATCACATTTGAATATCGGGTGATCTTTAAAGATCATCCTGATGTTATTTTTCACTTCATGTTCGCTGGATCGCCCAACATGCTGCTGACGTCATTCCTATGTCAAGGCGATATCTGCTTGTTTCATAGCTTCATGCATATTCCTGCCGGGGGTGATATTTACAAATATCAGTCATATTCCAAGATCACCCTGATCTTACGATGAAGCTACAGTGCAACCTGATATTTTGCGGGGATGATATTTCTTAATATCGTCCTGCCCCAATATCATGATGATGTCATCAGGGTCCGAAGGAGCTCATATTTTCTTAACATCAGTTAGCATTTGAGGATCATCCTGATTTTCCAACATGCTGCTGACATCATCAGGATGTTGGCAGATATTCCACATCAGGCTGATTTTCGAATATCAGGGTGATATTTCTGAATATTAGGTACCTTACAAATATTGCTCTTGCTTCCAAATATCACCCTACTCTAACATGCTGATGATGTCACCTGGATATGAAGAGGTATGTTGTATGAACATGATCAGGAGGATCTTTCCTCCCCGACATCTTGCTGACGTCATCCTAATTTTCAAACATCGGGGTGATATTTTATATCATGTTATTTCGCATCAGGAGGATATTTCATGTTGGGGTGACATTCTCTATTGGGCTAACATGCAGATGACTTGCCGATGTAAGGAGTCTTGTCGACGGAACATGATGAGAAGGAGGATGATGATGGGGCTCATGATGATGCCATCAAGAGCAAAAGCACCGACATTATGTATGCTCACGGCCTAGCTTATAAAGTGATGGGGGCATCTTCTCCAGGTGCATGTGGGATAATCTTTTCCTGTAGAAATTTGAAAATATTAGGATGGTGATCTTTTGGTAGGAATTCTTCAGGAGGGTTCCCACTTCCATTTTTGATCCGGATCTTCATGTCGGTCGGGTGGACTTTTTTGGCAGCGACTTTCTTGAGTTGGTGAAGATATTTTTTGCATTTATTGCTACATAGGAGGGCACAACTCGCATTGATGGCCCAAAATATTCCGCCACCGCTTCATGTCCAATCTTTCCTCTGCTGCCTGATTGTCAAGAACTGTCAGAGGTAGCTGCCCACATTCAATGCTAGGTTATCCTCCACTGCTTCTGAGGATCAGATCGATGATGCAGCTGCTTGCATTGAAGACTCAGAAATATCTTCCATCTTCCCTAGTTCCAGATTTTGACGCCATTACTCCTGTCAGCTGGATGTCCTTTCAATGATTTTGTAACTGACCTCAGCTCCCTGAATAGATTTTGTAACCGACCTAGGTTAGTTTTGAAATGCTATATAAGCTGAGGCTTATGATGTAAGAAGGGTTGGAAAACTTTTTGGAGCATCTTGTTCTCCCCATTTCCAAACAGAACTTTTCACATGCTGTAACCTTGCCTTTCATTAGATATATGCAAGATATCATGCCTTTTGCTGATTTTTCTATCTCTCTGTGAATCTGCATATGGTTGTTTATGAATATCTCTTCTTCTTCTCAATCATCTTGCTTCTTACCTCTATTAGAATCATCTATTCTATGTATGTTTGCTTGATGTATCTGGTTGTGCTGTGCATGCTTCAGTTTCACAAAGGTTCTTTAAATCTGTTTGGTGCATCACCCTTTCATGTTTTAAGTGTTGTTGCTTTATTTTTCATTTCAGCACATTTCTTCCCCTTTTCACCCCAAAAATTCAGTAGTTTAGGTGATATCCAGCCAAGGAAGCCGGCCTTCTCTGGAGGTTTGATCTCATTTAGCAAAGTCCCACACTTAGAGATCATTCCCATTGTGTCATTGGAATGCTTGGAGTCCCATTCAAGCAGGGTGCAATTTCATGTGACAACAGTTATCACTTGGAATTGCACCCTTCTTGAATCCTATTCAAGCATTCCAATGACACAATGGGACTAATCTCAAGGTGTGGGACCTTGTAGATGAGATTAAACCTCCAGAGAAGGATGGTTCCTCTTTTTGAAATGAAGGTCTAGAGAAAATAACTAAATCTAATGCTAAGAGTCACCAAGGGAAATGGAGAAGGAGAACTGAAAAGGAAAGGTGGTGATGCACCAAGATTTAGGGTGTTCATCTAGGATTGACATAGCACAATAATTATCTCAAATGCTAAAAGAGACTCACACAAACTCATGCAAGTTCAAGAAGAGGTTAAGGTAGAAAGATAAAACTATGAAAGGGACCATTTTATCTACAATACACAGCTTGCATCTATCAAATAAACATGGTGTAAGAAAAATGAGAGAGGTAAAACATCAGTTTATATTGACCATAGAGGCTAAATAGCCATTACAAAGAGAAGGCAAACTCGTTATAGGTAAGAAGTAGACACAAAATTATATACTCTCCTTCATTGATGAACTGGTATAGAGACATAGAAAGCCTGGAAGACAACAAAAATCATCAAATCCACCCAGTTCTAGAAAATACGACAAGGTCTAAACCTACAATGAATCTCTCTATCTGAATAATGACCCAGAACAACTAACCAACCAATAGAAATGCATCTTCAATACATGCATAGAGCTTTTCAAATCATACTGTAGCATCCATGGACGTAGGGAAGAGTGGTCAACAAGGAAAACCAATCACCCATGCTACAATAAATTCATCTATGTGTCCTTGGAGCACGCCCACATGGCTCTGCCCTGGAAATCCACTAAAGAAGAAATATGCCCTTTCCTTAGGTACAATAATTCAATGCAAAAGGAGCTACAATGGCATAGCGGGGCAAGAAATCCATTTCCACAAGAAATTAGGCTTTGAAGAAGCATTGACAACGACAAGGAAGGTCACTGAGTAGTCCCATCTCATTCTAAATAGTGGAAAGAGCAGGGAGGGAAAAATAGTTAGGCCCTGACCAATCAGGCTTCCACCAAGAAATCAGTATCTAAAAGGGTGAAGAAGGAAACCCCAATCTCCAAAGCCCAAAAGGAACAAAGGGAAACTGTTGGGATTTGGAGATCAGGCCTTCACCATGCATTATGTATTTTGAAGAGAAGAAAAGGAACCACCCGAACACTTGGTACCTTAGAGAAATGATCAGGGATCGAGCCTCATACCTTCTCCCTTTTTCCTTCAAATAAGAAGGGGGAAGAGAAAACCCCCGATCACCAACATCCAATTGACTTAGAGCATTGGAGCTCAGTGGACTTCGGCCATTAGACCCTTACCCTTCTGCCTTCTTGGAAGAAGGAAGAAGACCATCTCCCTGACCTTTGAAATCTAAAACACTTAGAAATTTTTTGAAGCTTCGTTAGACCTCAGCCATTGGACCTTAACCCTTCTGCCTTCTTGGAAGAAGAAGGAAGACCACAACCCTGACCTCTTACACCCAAAAGACTTAAGCAATTTTTGGATTATTGAGGCAAAGTTTTCAAAGCCGATAGGAATGGCATGATGAAAGAGAGAACCCTGATCTCTGAATCTTCAAAAAAGGAAAACCATCAAGGGTGAAAACACTTAGAAAATTTTAGGATTTTGGGGGGATCTTCTCAAGGCAACACATTTAGAATTTTGGTGAGATTTTCTGCAAGTTTGGGGATCCTTGGGCTATTTGGCCTGAAGGAAAAATAGGAAAACATGATTCTTTTATATGGATATGATGGATTAGGATGCATTATGTTATGTTGATGGATTATGATGTGATGTTATGGATGCATTTCATGTTATGTTTATGTGATTATGTTATGGATGTATGGTGTGGATTATATATGATGTTATGTTTGTAGATTATGATGTGGATTATATATTCAATGTTATGATTATGATATGGATGTATGAATTTATGTTATGGTTATGGATGTGATGTATGATTAGATGACTATGATGGATACTTATATGTTGTTATGGATGATTTCTGATGGAATACAAGATTGAATCCTTTAATTTGGTGCTTTGTACACTAAATCAAGATCTAATCTATTTTAATTTCACATTTTTAATTTCACATTAATATCAAACATAAGTGTGAGGTATGTCTATTTTCTGTTGGACATGTATAATTACCATTAATATATTTTTTAGGAATATCTTGTAAATGACTATGTGATGTTGATGTATGGATGATTATTATAGAGAATCATCCATAGATATGTATGGATGTTTTTTATGATTTATAGATGAGTTGTAAGTTTAGACTTTAGATTCAATATTGTATTGTATCATGTTGTGATTATGATATGATTATGGTTATGATAGGATGTGATGTGATGTGATGTATGGATGCATTGGGTGAATATGATGTTTGTATGCTATAGGTGATGTTAGGGTTTATGGGTATGATTTGAGATGGATAGTATGTATATGTATGATTGATGGATGTATGAGGTATGGATAGTTTTTAATTATAAAGATTCATGCGAGATGATGGTTATGGTATGTGTGTGATTGTGGATAGATGATGATATGGATAATGTGATGGTTGTGGCATGAGGATATGGATAATTGTTAGGATATATGGATGGATGTTATGTACGACAGATTATGATGGGGATTGTGAAAATATGCTTAGATTTATTAATATATATATATATATATATATATATATATATATATATATATATATATTATGGATGGATTATATAATGATGTGGAAAATGCTAACATGTGGATAATGGATGCATATATCATGGTACAATCATATCAGGGAATACATCAAGCTCAGGGATGGCCATGGATGAAGATATAAGAGGACATGGATAAAGGGTGTGTGCACATGGAGTAATTTAAAAGTAATTAGGAAAGGGAGAGGGTTTTGTCAAACCATCAATGAGAGGGGATGTAGGGTTTCAACCCAAACCCTTACGATGGTTGGTGGGAAGTGTAGTGGTGAGAGGATTGCTTCATGAATCATGGAGTCAAAAGGGGATAAATGGGTAGGATGATGTATAGGAATATGTGGTGGAGGTACCCATAACAAGGGATGTGGGTTATCAATCCAAGCCCTGTGGGAGATACCAAATACTGAGATTCTTAGGAGGAGGGATGAATTTAAATGCATTAAAATACTACATATGTACTGAGCACTTATTTTGATATAGCATGAGATGTTATGCACCAAGGTAGAAGGAACTAAAGTGACAATGTATCCCATGCATGGGATTGACATGAAAAGAAATGACCACCTATTTTTGTAAAGGGTAAAATTTGGATAGTTGAGTTTTTGGTAGTTTTGTGTGTGTATCCTCCTTTCACCCTTTCATTCAAGGACCTAGGGTCGAGTGGCAATGTACTATCATACCCTAGGTCACTATGAGATGTAGGTAAACTTGGATTTGTATGATTTGATTGCCAATTGTGTCCAATTATGCTCAAATATACCTTGAAAACCCTAATTATCAAAATACGGAAGCAAATGAATGAATATCAGAAAACGCTACTACAAAAAGATGTAAAATGACAGATAATTGTGCACCTATTTTCAGGGTTCAAAAGCGGAACATTTAGGGACTAATGAGCGGACACCCAAGTCCAATGGCTAGGTTTTTGTTGGGATCTGGAAGCTTAGTCTACAACTTGTTCCTGTTGTCATAGAGATTTTCCCGTCACAGAATTTGGAGGACTAAAGAGCAGGTGCCCAAGTCTAGGGTGCTATTTTTAACTCTGGTCTGCAAATCTGACACTCTATAATGCCCTCCTGCAACTCCACTTTTCCTATATCTTCAACCTATAACCTACAATCACAAAAACTTTGGGAGGGGGTTGTGGTGTTTAGAGGCTTGCCTCAGTCAAGCCCCGAAGAGACATTCAAGTCTTCCGAACACCGTTGTCAAATAGAGAGCATGCCCTTCAAAGGTAGACACAAAAACCAAATGATAAATGCTCAAAAACACAAATGATCTTACCTTGTAGTGAAGGTCTCATGGGAGGAAAAAGCTCTTCATGCCATGAGGAGATGATTGCTCAAATCTGCAAATACAAACACATAGACAACACAAATCTACTCATGCTACACAATGAATTCCTTGAATCACCTTCACATAAACTTGAGAATCCAAATTGCTAGCTAGTAATCATCTAGTTCACAAATGAATGCCTAAACATACTTATATATGCAACTACAAACACTCCCATGAAGAATTTCATAATTCAAACTTACCATGTCGGCATAGGACCCAAATAATGGTCACAAGCTGACACTAAAAATTTGGGACTGACCCAAAATAGGGCAGGACTAGGGCATGGGTGCCCAAGTCCTCCCCTATTTTGGTCAGGGTTAAATTCAAGGGATCCCCCTAGGTCCCAATTACCATGAAACTTAGGGTTCATTTCATCAGGATGTCAAAGTATGATGCAAGATGTCCTAAATGCAGATAAAAGACTCGAGAGCTAAACCTTATGGGGGAAAAGCCCCCAAGGGGACATTTTCTGATGTTACAATTTTGATATAGCATGAGATGTTATGTACCAGGGTATAAGGAACCAAGGTGATAATGTATCCCATGAATGGGACTGACATGAAAAGAAATAAACAAGAGGTCGCCTTTGCACGACACATGACACATGATGGACACTATGTGGATTATGCAAGAACAACCAACAAACAAAAGGAGATCTTAGTGTTAGTCAAGGATTAAAGATGCCTTGGGAATCTTGAAACTAAAATAACGATATAGACAAAGCATCTAGCAAACAAAAGATCATGCCCTTGTGATTGATGTCTCATAAGCATATCATGATATGAAGGATTGTGGCAACCTTGAGGATAGCACAGGGGAGTTGAAAATAGTATAATCAAGACAAAAGAAAACAATTGTCAATTAACCATACACAATCAATCCCTTTTCCAAAGGGTTGGATGGATGATAATGATGCCTGATGTGGAGAATGATATATCCTGCGAAGGTTGATGTGGTGTCTATCAAAGGGGGATCAAAAGGACAAGTCATGTGTATGTATTCGAGGTTGTTGAAGAGTGTCTTGATTTAGTTATAGAACAAACAATATGTATAATAATGTTAGATGGGTAAGCTCATGGGTTTTTGGGCAATCGAGAAGGTTGGAAGTACCAAGAACCAGGGATACAAAGGAGGAGGGGTGATAGGTGATCAGGTTAATGGGTATAGGATGGCTATGGAGAGATGGTAGGAATAGCCATACTAATGGTAGACATGGTGTTCTAAGTCATGGGAGAAATCCTTCTACCCAATTGTCACTCATTTATTTTCATGTGGTAGTCCGGTATGTGGACTAATCATGTCTCCTCTTACCCCATACCATCACCACGAGACATGAATAGGTAGGGTGTAGATGCAACACATTGAGTCAAGTTTTAGGAAATGGGTAAATGAGGTGTGAGGAGCAAGTTTGGTTGTGGTTAATTGTTGGTCATGATGTTAGTCATAAACAAACATAGAATAAAAGTTACGCATCAACCTTTACTCATCTTGAAAGATACGATGAGTTCAAAGAATTCATGATCCCAAGTCTCCGTGGATTAGTTCTTAATCAACTGACATTACTCAGTGGTTGATGTGAGTTGTTGTTTCCATTCAGGGGCCTTACGTTAATTCATTAGCAGGATTTTGTCTCTGTAAAGATGCTACACAGAAGGTTATTTGCACAAGATATTTACACAAATAGTGTATCTGTACTCAAATCTTTGCATGATATTTATCAATTGTACATGCTTTAACTTCAAATATGCTATAAATCTTCAATTATCTACGAGTTTTCTGCATATTTTATGTAATTTGCTTCTAATTATCTACAATTTGCAATTGTGATAGTGAATTGTTCTAAAATTAAAAGAAATGTAAACAAATACTTCAAATTATGATAAATCTTTAGCTATTGAGCCACATACACACTTGATACATTCATGAAAAAGAAGAAATCAAACCATATGTTCACGAGGATGTTCCACAGCTAGATATAGTTGATGCTAACATCAAAGGATGATGAATGAAGACAATATATGCAGACTGATGAGCACTCCAAGGGACGCAGCAAATCAAAGCATATATCAAGACTTCAGACACAGATTACTCAAAATTTATGATGATTTGTAATTAAAACAGTCCTCTCTTTCATTAAGTATGCAAAAACATGTACATATACAATAACTTTGAAATAAGCCCTGATACTTCAGCAAATAAATTTCAATTAAGCTTTGAATGTTCAAAACAAAGCATCCCTGCACCTTATATAGAACAAGGTGAGGGAGTGGTTACACATGATCTACGACCAAGATTTATCTATTAAGATCTATGGTGGATATTCATCTTTGACTTAGGTATTTCACATGGCACAGGTTGCCAGCTGGCAACCATCTGAATTACTTATTTTCTCCAAATGTTGGATGCTTGTGCTTTCTTTGGTATTGCATCTTCATCTACTCTTCATTCTTCAGGCTCTTCATCTTCATCATCAGGAGCATCAAGATCATCACTTCCCGTATCTTCATCATCCAGATGAACGTTGCTTTGCATATGGGCCTGCATGATTATCTTGACATTTTCATATGCTCCCACCACTCGTTCAACTTCTCCACCATCCTGAGTTTTTGCCTTGGTAATGGCGTGCTTGTGGGCCTGATATTTATCTCGAAGAGCCTCCAATTTTCTCCTCCTGGTGCTTGATGTTTCATTGTAATTCTCCACCCTAACCTTGATCCTCATGATCTTGTCCATGGCTTCTTCCATTAGGTGGTTAAGAGGGTCATCAGCTATCAGCTGGAAGTTATTATGCAGAGCCTTTATAGCAAAATCTGCATCTTGATTCTCAATCTTTCCTTCTACTTTCCCCTCTAGGGCCTCCAGGATCTCTACTTCAAATGACATCATGTCATGCAGCTTCATGTTGATGTCTCTTAATTTTCTATTGCATCTCTTTAGTACATCACATTCAAATTTGATATCTTTATACCAGATATCTATCAGCATGGCGGTATTATTATCCAACACCTGTTTGTTTATTAGAACTTGATGATTAATCCTCTTTATTTCAACCAAAGCACTCAAGACTTTCTCTAATTGGAATGACATTCTCTTAGCCTCCATTTGCAATTTATTAACCTTCCTTCTGGAGATACTTAGAGAATTCCACCTCTGCAAAGAGGCCTTCACTACTTCTTCAGCTCCACTGAGTGCGGATGCCATCCACTTTCTCATTATTACTGATTCGTGCTTCATAAGGTCCAACTTATTGACCTCTTCCTGAGAAATTGCAGTCAATGGGACTGCCTCTGAATTTGAAGTATCATCAAGGTTAATTAACCCTTTTATGTAGGTATGCAGTTGAGCAATGTGCTCTTTATGCTGCTTATTTTTCTCTTTTTCTCTCTTCACCCTTTGGGTTAAAGAATCTATTATGTCTTTCCCCTCTTGACCTTCCTGGTCTTCATTGGCAAATCCTAAATCTACTATGGTAATCTAGAATTCTTCCAGAGTGATCTTGCCTTTTTCTTTCTCAATGGTGGGGAGTGCTACCTGGGCGGTCCTTCTACCCGTAGCAAGATCTCTTCTGATGGTTGAGGTTAGTCTGGCCTTCCTCTTCGGCTTCATGATGGTCTCTAAAAATAGCGTTGACACATCGAACTCTTGGATTTCAAAACTTGATTCCATACCTATTTCTTTCTGAAGCCATGGAGGAACTTGGTCTCCGGATCCTTGTCGTCCATCATCGTCATCATCATGATCACCCTGTTCTCCATTAACTGCATCTGTTTTTGATGGAGATGGTGACTTCCTTATTTCTTCCTCATGATGCTCTTCATGAGGGTGATCCTGGGGTACTTCCTCCTATTGAGAAACTTCTTCTTGTGGTGGAGGATCTTGCGATGCATCCTCATGATGATCCTATACTTGGTCCTGTACTTCATCCTTTTTTGTTTCATCCCCCTTGGTAATTTCCTCATCATGAGGCACATTTGCATATGTGGATGTCATGGTATCTGTCTTAGGTGCATCTACCTGATCTTGCATCAGATTATGCTCTGCACCAGTAGTATCTACCTCTTGAGTTTTTAGGTCATCCTGACCTGATGTGTCCTTTTCACCAGAGGCTTCTTGAGTCTGGGGTACTTCTTCACTTAATATGGCCTTGTCATTCTCACCCTTTTCTTGGACTTCAACTATTTTGGGCTCATTAGATATATCTTGTTGTTGTTGACCCATATCTATAGTGTGGCCTTCCATTTCTGTTAGCTTCACTTTCTCAATATTTTTTGCTTTATCAGGTGCACTTGCTTGATGTTCAGGACTTACATCCTCTCTGTATGTTAGATCGATCAATGCAGGGCTAGTTACCTGATCAACTAATTCATCGAGCCCTATTTGTTGTGCAATCCTTTCTGGGCTCCTTTCCTTTTCCTATTCCACTTGCTTCAGTTCTTCTAACACAGCCACCTGTACTGATGGAGTTCCTTGTGGAGTTATGCGGGTGTTAACAGCAAGGGTTTCCATTTATTGATAGGTTACATATTTTACTACCTCATCATCAGATAAGTCAACTGTCTCTTCTAGTGAGACAAGACCACTTTGAATTGGCCTAGAGGCTTCTTTCATTTGTTCTTCAGCTTGTTTAGTCTTGAACTGAAAAATGGTGGGAAGTGGCATGTTATGTTGCAATTCTTTTCAGAATACTTCACCACCAGCTCCCCTCAATACTATGGGGTCATGCTTTATTTCACCTCTCATGGATGTTCTCAGTTTCTTAGGTGTGGATGCCATCACTTGAGGTGCTTTTCTTTTTCTAATGAGGGGCATAGGGTCTTCCTCTTCAGGTTCTTCATCAAGAGGAACATCCTTTTCCATTTGCTTTTGTGATTCTTGACCCTCCTCATATGTTTCAGTAACTTCCATAGCTGGCCTTTGGATCTTTTTAGCCTTCTGTTTATCCATGGGAGGTGGTGCTGATGAGGCTGCTGCTTGTCCTGATGCAGATGCATCCTCTGCTGATATAACTATTCTTTCAACTATTACCCCTTTAGGTTCGTTATCAGTTTTCTTACCTCTGGGGGGTCTCTTGCTTTGTTCTAGAGGTGGCATTCTTTCTCCTTTAGATTTCCTCTTTTCAATCAGAAAGTCATCATATTCATTGTCAGGAATCTCCTGCCTCTTCTTCTTATTGTCAACTATAAGGGTTACACCCTTCCTCTTCAATGCATTTATTTGTTCATTTACCCAAGACTAGGTTAGCTGCAACATCCTACCTATAAATTGGTCTAATGAGATATCCTCAAGCTGTGTAAGATCAGGCGTTGAGATTGTGTCATTATATATCTTCTTTTCTTCATATTCATCTGCTATTATTTTGCCATCATCCCTTTTTAATTACACGGGCATTGGAATACAATCAAATGTTCTGATCTGGTTGAGAGTTAGCCTCTGATATTTTCTTCTTCTAGCCTCAGCCTCATCCTCACAATCTGTCCAGAAATCCTCTAAGTGCTTCTGATGGATGGGCTTCCCCATGATTTTCTGCATCCTCCCATATGGGTCATATGATCTTGCCAATGGGAATGGCTGCAATTTCATCATGTCCAGACCAGTTATGGCCTTCTTGATGTTTTCAGAATCTTGGCATATGTACCAACCAATTGTTACTAGAAACAATACTGGTGGAATCTTATTATTTGCTTTGTAAGCATCCAGTATTGTGGATATCTGTCTCATGAACTCCATCAAAACAACTGCATCAGTGGGATATCTTGGGAGCATGAGGGGCTGTCCTACAAAGCCCTCTATTATGATGTAAGAGAAGGTGGTATATTGTATAAACTAGGCACCATGTCTGTATATGACTTCTTGAGCTTCCATGCTCAGTCTTTTAGTCCTATCTTCTTCCATTGTCCTTACTAGATGCATAGAAAATGCATCATTCACTAATTTGTAATCTTGAAGATAATTTTGTCTTTGTAGTTGGGGATAATGATCCCATATGTGGGCATCATTTGTACTACCACCGATCCTTCCTACTATTGTAAGTGCATTGAATGTACCTTTATAAGCACACGAGTATACCACATATAAAGTCATATAAAATGAACACTCAAGGCCTCCTAGGTTCATGAGCTGCTCATTTAGGGCATCACTTATCATTTTAGCCCATAATGGCTTGTTCTCTGTATAAAGACACATCAGGATAACCCCATCCAATCTTTGAAACTTCCAGCATTAGGCTGGCCTATCACTCTACTGAGTAGGGCTATCATATATTGGTATTCATCATCAAAATCAAACTTATACAGGTGCACTGGTAATTCAGCGGAGGCAGTGTAAGGACTATTCTTTGCCCTCCATTGATACATCCTCTTCCTAGCGGCTTTCTTGTTATTTTCATATTCAACTTGCAATTTCTTCAAATCCATGCTGACAAATTTCTTTCCCAATGGCAAATTAAAAGTGGTTGCAACCCCCTTGATGGACAGATCTGCATAAACCTGACCATGTTTTTCTATTCTCCTTGTCTGTGGGTTGTAGTTTATGGCACATTCAATAATCAAATCTGGAGCCTCCATAGAATAAGGAAATCCAGCTGCAGTCCACATTCCCGACACAAAAATGGTGTTCAACAGGGTATTATTCTTGTCATCATGCATTCTAGATGACCATGCGACCAGATCTGTGTTTCCCTGGTGTGTATCTATAATGACGCCATATTTGAACCGTACACCCTCAGGTTGAGCAAACATAGGTTTAAGAAATTCAGCTTCAGACTTGTTCAACCTCTTGTCTGCCATGGTTTCCTGCAATAAACAGGACCAGTCTTACCATACGATACTTCACATACATGCATACAACATTATATCTTCACAGAATGATGCACATTATATTCATTAATCATCACTTCATCATAATATGCATAACATATAACTTCAAACTAGTGGAAAAGCACACTACCTGGACACGTAGAAAATGACAGCAGGAGGGTTTTAATTACTTACTTGATAACGCTTATCTCCTTGATTATGTTGATGATTATATGAAAGAGATTCAGAGACCAATGATAATCACGTGTCCTATTCTGTTGCAAGCCGTGCGTGTCCGCAGGTAGGTCATATGAGGATTTGAAAGCTCTGCGCTCTATAAAAACTCATTTTATTGCAAGGTAAATGTAAAATGACTGTGAATTCACTTTTAATCTCATTCCTAGGGTAAATTAGGGCAACATAAGGCAAATTCAATTATAACCATTGATCTTCTGTCATAAATCTACGGGCATTGCTAGGTGTTTAGATCGTGTTCGCAATTGGCAAGAACCACCTACTGCATTTATGGCATTTAATGTTGCGTGGCAAGATGAGGGGGGTGATCTCTGGAAGATTGGGTGATATTAAGAATATCGGGTGATATTTGAAATATGACCCCCTCAGTGTAATATGATCATCCGCCTTTGGCGGGAAAACTTATGCGAAAACATCGGGTGATGTTTGAGAATATTAGGTGATATTCAAACATCGGGTCATGTTTAAAATGTTGAGTGATGTTTGAGACATGACCCCCTGAAACTAAAATGACCTTTTCTCAAAATATTAGGATGACGTCATTAGGATAATGACTTGATTCATCGTTGTAGCACTATGATGTCATCATCATGTTATGTAGAAAGGGTCAACGTTGGAAATATACCTCCGCGAGGTAAAAAGGATGATGACATCATCATCAGGGTGATTTTCTTGTCTATCGGGATCATATGATGTCATCAGCATATTGGATCTAGGGTGATATTTCGCGATAGGGTGATATTTGGAAGATAGGGTGATATTCAAAATATTAGGTGATGTTGAAAATATGACCCCCACAAAATATATGAAGCTGACCGACGGGTAAATACCTCTAACACTTAAAATTGACATTCAGATCTCTGGATAAATGATTATCAGGTGATAAAATTGGATCGGGGTGATCCTTCTTAAGATGACTGATGTTAAGGAATATGACCCCCCCTCAAAATATCAAGTTTGACCAGAACTTTGACTCACCATAACTCTCGTTCCCTAAGGAATATCAGGGTGATCCAAAAGGCAAACCTGCATGAAATTTTGTACTCTTTCCAACCATGAAGTTATTTATATGAAATATGAACTTTGAAAAATTTACCTCATGATGATGACTTAGCCCAGCTTCCCTATGTAGGATCACCTACATGACTTACTTTTACCAGACTGCCAGAAAACAGAAAACACCAGCCAAGCCAAGCCAAGCAAAAAGGTTGGGTCCCTGTTTTGTCAAGTCAAAATGGGGCGTGTTGTGTAACCACACAACATTAATGTGGTAATAAAATGAGGGGGTGGATGGGTGTCATTGAGGAGGATGAGAGTGGGGTAATTGGGGATACAAAGCATCAATTCAACATGAACCTCAAATTACCAAGTTGTACCCAACAGGGACAAAGTTGTGGACAATCGATAAGGTTAAAAGAATGTATGTGCTTATGTCATGGGGGGATGTGGGGAGATAAGGGACAACCTTGGTCTTATGTGGTAGTGGAATGGATGGGGGGATGGTTGGTGTTTCATGGAAGACATTCTAGAGGATAATGGAGCTAGTTTCTACACGTGACACCTACGAAAAGGTTTTCATGATGGTACTTATCCTAGGCACCACAAGATGTAGTTTTCACCATAGGATGAATTATTTATCTTTACTTTTTCTTTGTTTTTGTTTTTTTTTATATTTGTGATAATTTTTTTGATTTTTTATATTTTTTGATGGGGTATTAAGTGACCTAGGTATAAAACTTCTTGAGATGTATGATATTCATGGGTTCCTCAAGTTCTTTTCCATCAAAAGTTGCCAAATGGTATGGCCCATAACCATACTTAGAGACAACCACTTAGGGGCCCAACCAATTGGGTTCAAACTTTCCTTTCTTTTCTCGTTCTTTTCTCATTCTTGAAGATTCTTCTGATTTTTTCTTAGGACCAAGTCACCTACGACAAATTCTCTAGTGTGGATCTTCTTATTGTAGGATCTATGAAGTTGATTCTGGTATGCCTGGAGATGATTCAAGGTGTTGAGGCATTGCTCATCTAATAGCTCTAACTCTTGCAGGCATGCAACATGATATTCCTCCCTAGTGATGAGATTATGCAAGGAAATGCACAAGGAGGGGAGTTTGATCTCAATTGGAAAGATTGTTTCAGAACCAAATATGAGTAAATATGGAGTGGATCTGGTAGGTGTTCAGATGCTTGTGCAGTATGCCCAAAGGGATGGATGAATATGGAGGTTCTAGTCATGACCAATTTTATTTACAACCTTCTTGAGGATTTTTAGCAAGGTTTTGTTAGTTGTCTTGGCTTGGCCATTTCCTTGGGGATAGTATGGAGTGGACCAATGATGTTGAATATGGAATTGTTCAAAAATAGTGGGAACATCATTATTTTTAAAGGGTTTGCCGTTATCTGTGATGATAGAAGATGGGATACCATATCGGCAGATGAGATGATATAGGATGAATTTGGCGAGTTGGGAACCGGTGGTAAAGGTGAGGGGGATGGGCTTAACCCACTTTGTAAAGTATTCAGTGGTGGTGATGATGATCAGATGAAGGGGATGAATCTTGCCAACAAGATCTAGGCCCCATTGAGAGAAGGGCCATGGTTTTTTGATCAGTTGTAACGCCTGAGAAGGATCATGAATAAGGTCTCCATGCTGTTGGCAAGGTTTACAATTCTTCACATATTCACAGTCATTGTGCTCCATAGTTGCCCAGTAATATCCTATACGCAAGAGCTTTTTGGTGAGGACGATACCACTTGTGTGAGTACCATAGATACCAACATGAACTTTGTGTAGTGCAATGTAAGCCTATTTTGTATTTAAACATCACAATAGAGTGCCATCATAGCTTCGGCAGTAAAGGGTGTCGGTGAGGATGGTATAGCGTGAGGCTTGGTGAAAGAGGTATAATTTTTTTGTAGGAGAAGTCAGATCGAATGGTGTGATTTTGGAGATAGGTGTAAATATGATCTGATACCAAGGGATCTCAGGACCAACAATTTCACATATAAATTTGGATTCCGCAACTTTGTATATTGGCATTAGGAGTTGTTCCACAAGCCATTTTCATTGATGGATATCATGTGGCATGTCCAGGAGGGACCTATTGTGTGGTTACACAACACGCCCCATTTTGCCTTGACAAAACAGGGACCCAACTTTTCTTTCTGTTTCAACTTGTTTGTTTTTTTTGCTTTGGGAAGTTTGGTAAAATCAGTCATGCATGTAACCTTATAAGAGGGTGGATTTGTCACTATGATAAAGTTAGTTGCCAAATTTGGTAGTTCCCATTATTAACTTCATGGTTGGGAAGTACACAAAATTCCAAGCAGGTTTGCCTTTTAGATCACCCTAAAATTGCCTAAGGGAAGAGAGTTATGTTGAGTCAAAGTTTGGTCAAACCTGATATCCCGCGTAGCGGGGGGGCATATTTTAAACATCAGTCATATTTGATAAGATCACCTTGATATAGGATTATCACCTGATAATCACCCGGTGTACGATGTGTGGACATCAAATTTAAGTAAGAGCCGATATCTACTTGTCAAAAGACTTCAGTTGTCTCGCAGGGGGTCATATTTTTAACATCATTCATCTTACGAATATCACCATCTTCGCAAATATCACCTTATGTCAATATGATGATGATGTCATCTGAGTGCAATGAATGAAGGAAATCACGCTGATGATGATGTCATCATTCCATTTATCCGTGGGGGGGTATGTATCCAATGTCCGTCATATTCTTTAATATGACGATGACATCATTAAAGCATAATAATTAAATGATGTTGCCAACATAATGATGTCACCCCGATCTTTTTTGAGGGGGTCATTTTATTCGGGGGGTCATATTTTTGAATAGCCCCTGATCTTAGTTCGTGACCCGATGTACACATGGTCAAACGTTGACCAGATCACCTGACCCTTTTCATTTAGTTATTTCGCTCAAAAGCGGGGGGTCATTTTATCCAGGGGGTCATATTTTGAATATCCCCTGATCTTTTGAAGATCACCCCCCCTTTTTGACATTAAATGCAATTAAATGCGGTAGATGAATTCCTACCGATTACAAATGCAAATTGAACACTTGGCAGCATCTATGGATTCCATGCAGATGATCAACATATTTGAATAGGACAACACATTTTTACCCTAATCTGTCCTATTGAGTTGCTTTAAAGGTAAAATTCGAAGGTCATTTCATTTACCTTACGATAAATCAAGAAATTACAGAGCTCCGAAGTCAAACCCTCAAATAGCTACCTGTTAACGGATTGGATCCTTCAATGTAACAGAACGGGTGATCTTAAGCATTCATAGTCCTTCTACATAATCAATCATCTAATCCAAAAGAAAGCATTGTCAGGTAAGTAACTGTAAACCCTCCTATTGTCATTTTCTGTATTTTCAGGTAGAGTATTGGTTTCTACTATGGTTTGGCTTTGTGGTAGTACGTATAATGGTTAAATGAAGAATAATATACAGAGTATACATGATAGAAGTACATGATGTGGTAGAAATGCATGTGGACACTGTAGGGTAAAACATATCCTTTTTATTTAAGGAATCCATGGCAGATCTTAAAAGGAATAGGTTTGAGATAGAGTTCCTTAAGCCCATGTTTTTCCAGCCTGAGGGGGTGCAGTTCAAATACAGAGTTATTGGTGATACACACCAAGGAGATATGGACCTGGCAGTATGGTCGACCAGATTAGATAATGATAAGGACAATCCCATTCTAGATGGGGTGTAGTCTCAGGTATGTGGCATGCAGCTAGTTTTTTGTATGATATGGATGCTCCTGAGATGGTAGTAGAGTACACAAGGAATTACAACCCTGAAACTAGATGGGTAGAGAAACATGGGAGGATATATGCAGACTTCTTAGTCAGGGGCATTATCGCCACTTTCAATTTGCTAGTTGGGAAGAAGGTAGTGAGTGTGGACCTACGTAAATTGGAAACAGAGTATAACAATAACAAGAAAAATACAACGAAGAGGATATACCAATGGAGATCAAAGAGTAGTACATATACCACCTCAGCCAAACTACCTGTGCATCTATACAAGTTTGATTTTGATGATGAATACCAATTTATGATTGCTCTATTGAGAAGGATGACTGGCAGGCCTCATGCTAGAAATTTCAAGAACTAGATGTTTGGGATCATCCAGATGGTCTTGTATGCAGATAGCTGGCCCCTATGGGCTAAGATCATTAGTGACGCATTGGATGAGGGAATGAGGAGCCTGGGAGGACAAGCATGTTTATTTTACATGACTTCATATGTGGTGTACTCATGTGCATATAAAGGAACTTTTGATGCTTTGAAGATAGTGGGTAAGGCTGGTGGTGATGCTGATGATGTACACATATGGGATCATTATCCCCAATTGCAAAGGAAGGCATACCTCCTAGACTACAAACTAGTAAATGATGCATTCTCCATGCATCTGGTCAGAACTATGGAGGAGGATAGGACTAAAAGGCTGAGCATGGAAGCTCAAGAAATTATTTATCAACATGGAGCTTGGTTTATCCAGTTTGCCACTTTCTCATACATCAGGATAGAGGGATTTGAGGGACAACCTCTTATATTGCCAAGATACTCCACTGATGGGGTCATCTTGATGGAATTTGTCAGGCAGGTATCCACAATAGTTGAAGCTTACAAGGCACAGAATAAGATACCTCCAGTTTTATTTCTAGTATCCATGGGCTGGTACATGTGCCCAGATTCAGAGAGTATAAACCTTGTCATTGGGGGGTTAAAATTGATGTATTTACAGCCACTTCCCCTAGCCAGATCATATGATCCTTACAGTAGGATGCAGAAGATACTAGGAAAACCAATACATCAAAAGCATCTAGAAGACTTTTGGACCAATTGTGATGATGAGGTTGAGGTGAGAAGAAAGAAATATCAACGACTCACCTTGAATCAAATCAAAACCTTTGACTGCATCCTGGTGCCAGCACAACTACATAAGGATGATGGGAAAATCATGTCCAATGAATATGAGGACAAAAAGGTGTATAATGACACCATATTAGCCCCAGATCTTACACAACAGGAAGATATATCCTTAGATCAGCTGACAAATGGGGTGATCCAACTAATCCAGGCTTGGGTAGATGAAGAGATATCTAGATTAAAGAAAAGGAGTATTGCCCTTACAGTTGATACCAAGAAGAAAAGACAGGAGGTGCCTAACGAAGAATATGATGATTTCCTCATTGAAAAGAGAAAATCCAATGGGGAAAGATTGCCTACTGGAAAACAAAGGAGAATCCCCCCTAAGGGTAAAAAAGGTGAAGATGAACCAAAGGGGGTGATAATTGAGAGGATTGCCACTATAGCTGCAGGTACATCTACATCAACTTAGGCATCTACATCATCTACGTAGCCTCTAATGGAAAAACTGAAGACTAAAAGAATTTTGAAGCCTACTGTTGAAGTTATAGAGATGCAGGTGGAAGGCCAGACCTTGCAGTAGGCGGTGGAAGAGGGAGTCCCTTTGGAAGAAGAACAATTAAATAAGGAGCATGAAGATGATGACTTGCTGGTAGCTAGCAAGAAGAGGAGGGGGATTCTACTGATGTCACCACCTAAGAAACAAAGAATGACCATGAGGGAGGATATCCGTGCTGACCCTATCATTCTAAGAGGAGCTGGTGGTGACATTTTCAGGAGGGAACTGCAACATGATGTTCCTCTTCCCACCATAATTAAATTCAAAACTGAGAAAGCGGAAGAGCAGACAAGAGAAATGTTTAAAACAAGACAGGGTGTTCCTTTCTCTCTAGATGATATAGTAGATTTGTCAGATGATGAGGTGGTTCAGAATGTGGCAGCTTAACAAATGGAAACTCTAGTTTCCAACACCTAAATGACCCCTCATGGAACCCCATTAGCTTAGATGGGGTTGGTGGAAGAAGTAAAGCAAATAAAAGAAATGAAACAAGGTAGCCTAGCAGATAGGGCTTGACAATTTGGTTGAGCAGGTGACTAGCCCTGCAGCCATTGACCTAACATATAGGGGTGATATAAGCCCAAGCAGGGAAAAAGGTGCACCCAGGGAACCAAAGAAGATTGGAGTGGTAGAACATGCAGAAAAGGATAGCATTGCTCCTGATCAAATTCAACAACAACATGGGGCACTCACAGAATAAAAAATATCAGAAGACCCAAGAACAGAAGACAAATCAGGTCAGGAGGACCCTAAGCCATAAGATATCAGTGCACCGACTGGAAAATAGAAAATGACCCATGATCAGGGTGATCCTCAAGGGCAAACTATATAGGCCTCCAAAGAGGTCAATATGCCACAAGATGAGAAAAATAATAAAGAAGATGAAAATCCAAAGGAAGGAGTACAGAATGAAGCACATGACCAGAATGTGGAAATTCCACAAGATCCTTCTTTGCAGAAGGCAACCCCTCAACAAGAAGAACTTCAACAAGATCCCCCTCATGAGGAAATACATGAGGAAGAAATCAAGAAGGTGCCTTCTCCACCGAGGATAGAAGCAGACACTAGAGAATAGGACACACATGATATTAACAAAGGCCACCAAGAATCTAGAGGTGATGTACTTCATTGTCTAGAAAAGGAAATAGGTATGGAACAAGTGTCAGAAATTCAAGAGTTTGATGTTTCTACCTTGTTCGCCGAGAAAATGATGAAACCCAAGAGAAAGGCCAGATTAACATCTGCCATAAAAAGAGATCCTACCATAGGCAGAAGAATTGCACAAATAGCACTTCCCACAGTTGAAAAGGAAAAGGGCAAAATTAGCCTAGAGGAATTCCAAATCACAAGTGTTGATTTGGGTTTTTCCAATGAAGACCAGGAAGGTCAAGAAGGGAAGGATATTATTGATTCTTTAACCCAAAGGGTGAAGAAGGAAAAAGAGAAGAATAAATTACATAAGGAGCACATTGCTCAATTGCATTCTTTCATAAAAGGGTTAATTAACCCTGATTATGCACTAGTTGATCCTGCAGTCCCATTGACTTTCATATCACAAGAAGAGGTCACCAAATTGGACCTGATGAAACATGAGGTAATGGTGATGGAAAAATGGATGTTTTCAGCTCCCACTGGGGCTAAAGATGTATTGAAAACCTCTCTGTAGGGGTGGTATTCTTTGAGTAGTCTAAAGAGGAAGGTAGATAAAATGCAGAATGATACAGGAAGACGGTCATTCCAATTGGAAAAGGACCTAAGTGCTCTAAGTGAAATGAAGAGAATTGATTCACAAATTTTGATAAGCAATAAAGTATTGGATAATAATACTGCCATGTTGACAAGTATATGGTATGAAGATATCAGGTTTGAGTGTGATATCTTGAAGAAGTGTAGTGGCAAACTTAGGGATATTAGTGTTAAATTACACAGCATGATGGCATATGAAGTAGAAATCTTGGAGGCCTTGGAAGGGAAACTAGAGGGCAAAATTGAGAATCAGGATGCAGACTTTGCTATTAAGGCTCTGCATGATAATTTTAAGTCAGTAGCAGATGACCCTCTCACCCACTTGATAGAAGAGGTAATGAATAGAATTATGAGAATGAAGGTTAAAGTAGATACATATAATGAGACATTAAATAGCAGGAAAGGTAAGCTGGAAGCTCTCAAGGCTAAGTTCCAATCTCATAAACATGCAATAGCAAAAGCTAGAAACCAGGATGGGGGAGAGGTTGATAGAATAGTACAAGCATATGAACATATTAGGACAACAATAAAGGTCTACATACAAGAGGATGTCTATCAAAGTGATAGTGATGGTGAAAGTGATGAAGATGAAGAGAATGAGGAGCAAGAAGAAAATGAAGAAGAAGAACCTGAGGAGTGAATGAAGATGCATCACTAAGTGAACATATACATGAGGTGCTCATAAATAGTGAATCATACAGATGGTTGCCAGCTGGCAACCTGTGCCACGAGGAAAAGTTGACTAAGTCATAGGAGAGTTGTCAACCATTGATATGAATTGATAAATTTTTATCGTTGGTCAATTGTAACCGCCTCCTCACCTTATTCTATAAAAGGTGCAGGGGTGCAATCTTTTAGTCATTCGAAACTTAATTGAAATCTGATTGCTGAAAAATTTAGGACTTATTTCAAAGTTATTGTGAATATACATGTTTTTGCATACTTAATGAAAGAGAAGCTAGTTTGATTACAAATCATTGTAAATCTTGAGTAATCTGTGATTGAAATCTGGATATATGCATTGATTAGTTGCATCCCTTGGAGTGCTTTTCATTCTTAGTTCCTTTGAAGTTAGCATCAACCATATCTAGCTATGGAACGACCTGGTGACCTATGGTTTGATTTCTTCTCTCCATGAATGTATCTTGTGTGTATGTGATTCAATAACTAAAGGTTCACTCAAAGTAGAAGTATTCTTTTAAATTTCTTTGAATTTCATTATAGATCATCTCCATAATTGCAAATAATGCACAATCAAAAGCAAATAAAACATGAAATATGCAGATATCTCGTAGGTAATTAAAAATACAGAGCATATTTTGAGTGAAAGCATGTCAAATTGATAAATATCATGCAAATTTAGATAAATATCCATGAAATACATATAAATATCCACTTATAGACACATCATTTAAATAGATATGTAGTGTAGAAGGAGTAAGTTCATAATGATCAATGATTAGAAGAATTGATCAAATTTACAAATATCTCAACAATCTTTGAAAATAGAGTAGGATTGACCTCTCTGTGGAGTGAATTTGCAGAATACAGTGTAATACTGATCACCTAGACAAATGTAAGACCCCTTAAAATGGAAAACAACATGTCACATCAACCTCTAAGTAATGTCAGACGATCATGACCTAATCAACAGAGACTTGGAGTCATCAACTTATCTTAAGTTGATCGTACTTTACAAGATAATAAAGGTTTGTTGTGCAAATTTTTATGCATGTTGTTATGACTAACAATCATCATCAACATAAATTGGCACTAGAAGGAGGGCCGCCTCTCCATCTAAAGGTGATTCAATGACATAGAAGAAAAGGTAATACTCACACAATTTTGTACTTCAAGTCGTGTGCAAATATTTGTTGTTTTAAGTCCATTTATCCTTATACGTCGCAAAGTTTTCAAAATTGAGCGTAAATATTTCAAGCTTTGTGGCCGATCACTGTGATATTCAAAAGATAAGTTTTCTTTCAAGTCTTTTTGTGAAACCTTTGAAGTAATTCACTTAAGAGACCTGATATCCTATTGCTTGTGTCCAAAAGTCTCACATCACCTCATATTTGCATCATTTATGCAAATATTGCATAAATATCTAGTCAGTTTCAGGTTCTGATCATAAATACACCCTTTGCTTGAGTGTTTTAGCTGACCTTTATAGTAAACAAGCCAAATTTTCATAAATTCAAGAAATCCTGGCTCTTAGGCCTAATACCAGGTCCAGATCTAGTGGACTCTTTGAATAATTGCCTATCTGGGGACTCAGACTTAGAACAATAGATATTCATCATTCTCCTAGTTCTAGTGCATCAGGAGCTTCACTAGAACACACTCCGACAACTCCTATTGAGTTGCAAATACCTACAAGACCACCTGTCATGTCCCTAATCCAACCTCCACCAGTCACAATGTCATTCTTACTATAGGGTCACCTCTGACTTTCACTACATATCATCCTTTACCTAAAAATCTTGACAAGATTTGTCCTAAATATCATCCATATCAGGATGCTGACGATCACATTAGAACATTCAAGGAAGCCTATTGTAGAGCAAGAATTGAACATCAGGATGTGGTATGTAGGTTATCTCCATTTTCCTTAGGGGAAGAGGCATATAATTGGTATATCAGTCTTGGTCAAGGTTTAGTTGGCTCATGGGCTGCCTTGGAGAAAGCCTTTAAGGATAGATTCAAAATACCTATAGATCCTTCAATGAATTATCATCTCTTTTCCACAATTAAGAGATTTGAGGGAGAACCTATTGCCAATTTCAATGCAAGATTCCAAAAGATGCTCTCAAAGCTAGTTGCTCCCTATACTGTAGCAGATGAAGCTACTAGGAGTATATACGACTCAGCATTAGATCCCCTGACTTCTATGTTTATCAGGAGAACACATCCTTTTGTCACAACCTTTTCAGGAGCTTTTGAAGAAGTCATCAAAGTCAACCAACAGTTGATTCGTGCTCTAACACCTAATATTGCATTTCCTACACTCCCTGTTTATCCTACATATCCTGCTCAACAACAGACCAATGGAACCATGATACCTCCAACTATAATGCCAAGCCCTTTATAGATACCTCCACTTAATATCATTCCACCTCCAAATGGAAATGGTCAAGTGCTACAATATCCAGGGCCTAATAACAATAGTAATGGCTCTTCTTTCTTTAAACCCCAAACATAGAACGTAGTGGCCAAAGTTCAAGAAGAAAAGGAAGAAATTAAAGAGATATCAACACAACTAAGGAAACTTACTATTGAGATCACTCATTTGAGGAGTCAAAATTTCTATTCTCAACCAAATCAGAATAGAGGATATGCCAATGATAGATCTAGTTATCCTGATAGGGGATACAATAACAACTATAATAACAACAGTGGTAACAATAATCCCCCTAGACAACCTAGAGTGTGGAACACTAGGCCAAACAATGGTTCTCTGCCATCACCCCTAGATAATCAGCCTCCTAGTGAACCTAAGCAAACCACTAGAGTGAACCTGGCAGAGGCAGCTCTTACAAACTAGTGTAGGATACATAATACCAATGCTCATGCAGAGCTGGATTGTCCACAATTTAGGATAGCTGCTAGTATATTCCAAACTGAAGTATCTAATACTACAGGTAATCCACCTTGTGTTGAAGGAAATGAAATTGTCCCTTGTGGATATGATTTTTCTCTTGTATTAGAAAGTTTCATCAATCATCCTCATCAACAGATAATTTCACCTCATGAGAATTACACCTTAGCATGTGAAGAGTCAGCTATGGCTTTTGAAACCAGTTATGTTTTTCCATTTGAAGATGAAAATGAGCCCTTAGTTGAAAATGAAGAGGTGCATGCTTATCAGCAGTAGTATTAGGGTAGACATAATTACAACTTAAGGAATAACTCCAATCGACCTACTTGTCCTTTGACTACATCCTTGCCTCCAAATAATTTCAACACTTCTCCTAATCCTAAGGCAAACAAAAACCCTGGACTTCCTAAAGTTAATGCTCAGTACTTATCACCACAAAATACAGTGCCAAAAGCTGGTAATCTGGCCCCTGAGTCTGATAAATTAGTCACTTACTTAGCAGATGAAATGAAAAAGATCAAGATCAGTCTGTCATTGTCAGAACTACTCAAAACCCCAGCTATTAAAAAAGATTTCATGAAATCCTTAGATGATCCTACTCCAAAAGAAGACAATCATACCTCAAGTCAGACTTTGAATAAAGATCATGCCATTAAGGATATTAATGTTAAACACAAAACTCCAGCTACTGTTCAGGCTGCAGAAACTTCACACATGACTCTTTACAGAGATAAAACTGAATCACCTCTTTTTCTCCTTACCATAAGGATGTTTAGCAAGAATTTGCATAATTGCTTAGTAGATTCAAGTGCATCTACTAATGTAATGCCTTAGGATTGCATCCTGCCAAGTCATTAAAGAAAGTAACATAGTTAGATAAAATAGAGGTGAGTGTGGTAGGAGAATTGACTCACATCCATATGCAATTAGCATCAGATCCAAGAATCCAATACTACATCGATATCCAGGTGGTAGATATACCAGATACCTATGGGATGTTGCTCAGCAGGGATTGGTCAAAAACACTCAATGGATACATGTCCACTGATTTTAGTCACATGTGGATACCTTAGAAAGGAATAGCTAACCAAATAAGGATAGATGTTGAACCTCGCATGAAACATATGATCACTGAGTACAATAAACCAATGAGATCATGTATGTGGATGTTGAACCTAGAGTGTATTCCATCAGACCCTAGACCATCAAGATAGAGGAGATCCTCATGTATGATGTTCATGTTCATAATGACAATCTTCAGGATGATAGAATAATTTTAGAGTCTGATTGTAGTTCTGAAAATGAGCTAGAAGTAGATCACTTCAAGAATTTTGAAATGCACTTGTCCAAAGAAGTACAACATTGCCAATTGTTAAAAATGTTTGTTGAAGATGTTCTAATTGAAGGATGGTGCAGGTTACATGATGAAGCACATTCTAAAAAGACCTATGATGCTTGTTTAGATATGATGGAATTGGAATAAGTATATAGTGAGAAGGCATCATCATCATCCGGGGTAAGTTTTACAGATAGTGACAGTGATACTAATTTTTGTCTGTCATTTGCAGGAATAGAAGAAAGTGCATATCCTGATGAAAGCCCTATGCAGATGATAGGAGAGATATTGGTTTGTAATGAGAGTAATTCTAAGAGCAATAAGAATATTACCCTAGGAACTGATTGCTTGGTTGAGTCAGATTATGAAATATCTGATGAAGATGAAGACAGTAATTTGTCCAAGTTTGAGAAATTTTTATCAAAACAAATTCAGAAAATGATATAGCAGCACACTTCCCCACATGATGTTCTAATTGAGGGATGGTATAGGTTACATGAAGCACCACATTCAGAAACTACTTGCTCATTATGTTTGCATATTCTGGAAAAGCAGATGTTGCCTTGTTCAAAAGATCTTCCTTCTAATGACAAAGAAGAAAAAGGAATATCAGCTTCACATCAGTCAGATGAGGTGAAGTTCGAGGAGATTGAAACATCAAAATTAAGATGGATATCAAGTCGTGTAGCTGCTAGAGCTAAAAAGAAAAGACAAGGCCCAGACAAACCTTTAACTGAAGATAAGCCATGGATCCTCAGGTTTGATGGATCTAAATCAAAACAAGGGGCTGGAGTAGGAATAGATCTTATTGATCTAGCTTGTAAATCCTACTTGGCAGCATATAGATTGCAATTCCCATGTACAAATAATGTGACTGAGTATGAAGCCCTGATCAATGGGCTATTGTTTGCACTTAGAAAGAAAGTAAAGATTTTGCATGTCTATGGAGACTCAGAATTGGTAGTAAGACAAGTAAGAGGCATATATTCTTGTAATTAAAAGAAGTTGTCTAATTATAGACATAGGGTATGGGATTTGATAGAAGATTTTGATGCATTTACATCACCCATGTGCCTAGAGAACAAAATCATAGGGCAAATGTCTTGGCCCAAGCCGCAAGTACTTTGGAACCATTATCCATATCTGGTTTGAAGAGATTTTCAGTTGAATTAGTGTTGGTACCTTTTGTACCAGACAATGTCATTAACCTTCAAGTATTTGATGATGACCAGCATATTTTAGACCTCATATCCAATAGAGATGTATTTGATACACAGATCATAGATGAAAGAAATGTGGAAGATCATACCTGGGAAGAACAAGAAATCATAGAGCTGCCTAGTAACAAGATTCCCAAAGGAATGATAGAATTAGAAAGAGCATTTGATTTAGATAACATGTTGAAACAGAAAGATCTCCCTAAAGCAAATGGAGGAGAATATTCACTAGTCAATATAGGACATGATGTAGAGAAAAGGAATGTCCTAATTGGAAAAGTGTGTATAGAGGAAGAAATGGTAGGGATAACCCAAGCACTTAAATATTATATTCATGTTATTGCCTGGACATATGATGTGTTGAAAACTTATGATACTTCAATCATCACTCATACTATACCGTTAAAGCCAGATGTTAAGACCTTTAAACAAAAATAGAGACCTGTTAATGCTTTGTTGGAGCCCATCATTTTTGAAGAAGTGAAGAAGCTTCTTAATACCAGAATCATATTTCCTGTGAGACATTCTATATGGGTGGCTAACTTGGTCTGGTGACATTAGATTGTGTGTAGACTTCAGAAATTTAAATAGAGCTTCTGAAAAGGATAATTATCCTTTGCCTTCACTGGATGAAGGATTGCAAATAGTAAATGGTGCAAAGATGATGTCATTTTTGGATGGTTTTTTAGATCACAACCAAGTGATGGTAGACAAGGTAGATAGATTAAAGACTGCATTCACCACTAAGTGGGGAATATTCGCCTACAGGCGCATGCCCTTTAGATTGATAAATGTTGGAGCCACCTTTCAGCGAGCAATGGATATAACCTTCAGGGGGCTAATTGGTAAATGTATCATCATATACATGGATGACTTAACCATTTTCTCTAAAGAGAGAGGGAATCATGTAGAAGACCTCAGGAAAGTACTAAATAAATGTGAACATTATGGAATATCCCTAAACCCTAAGAAATGCATATTTGGGGTAACCATAGGGAAGTTGTTACGTCACCTGATAACAGAGAATGGGATCATCATTGACCCTGCAAGAGTAGATTCAATCATGAAGATACAGCTTCCTAGGAGTATTAAGGAGCTCAAATCTTATTTTGGTACACCTAAAGCTAGAGTAGCTTTTGAAGATATCAAGAAAGCTACATCTAATGCTCCTATTCTGATTAGTCTAGATTATACCAAATATTTTTACATATACTCATTTGCTTCAGAGCATACGTCTGTAGCAGTACTAACACAAAGAAATGAGGCTAAAGAAGAAAATCCTATAGCTTTCATGAGTTATCCTTTCAGGGATGCAAAACTTAGATATATGGATGTTGAAAGACAAGCACTTGCTCTGGTCCAAGCAGTCAAGAAGTTTAGACATTACATCTTGAGAAGTAAAGTGATTGTTGTAGTACTAGATGTAATAGTAAAGATGCTTTTAATGCAAAGTGAACCAGGTGAAAAGAGAGCCAAATGGATAACTGTCCTCCAAGAGTATGATATGGACATAACACCCATGAAATTAGTAAGAGGACAAGCCTTGAGTCAGATGATATCTAAAATTGATCCTAACATCATGAGCTAGCAATATGTCATAAATACTAAGGAAACTGGAGAATGGTATTCAGACATCAAGCATATCTTGATTACTGGAAGATGTCCTTCAAGGTTGCAGGCCTCAAAAAGGAGAGCCTTGAAGATAAGATCACAAAAGTACATGATAAAAGGAGTTCTTTTCAAGAAGAACCATGAGGGAATATAACTTAGATGCCTAGAAAGGCAAGAAGCAGACCAAGTGTCAACAAAATTACATGACAAGTTTGGAACTACACATGGATCATACTTGGCTACCACTCATGCTATCCTCAGAGCAGGGTATTACTGGCCCACTATTTTTAAAGATACTGCTGAACACATTAAATATTGTCATATGTGTCAGGTTGCTACAAATAGAGAAAAGTATGCTACTCAGCCCTTGCAACCAGTGATGGAGATGCACCCATTTGCTCAATGGGGGATGGATTTCATAGGACCTATCAACCCTACATCATCTTCAGGCCACAGGTATGTGTTGACTATTACTGATTATTGCACCAAGTGGACTGAAGCTATTAGTAGTAAGACATGTAATGCTGAGGATGTGATCAAGTGCTTGGAAAACAAAATAGTAACCGGGTATGGAGTTCCTTATGCTTTAGTATGTGATAATGGATCCGCCTTTGCATCGATAAGATTATCAAGTTGGGCTTTTGACCATGGAATCATTTTAAAGTTTTCTTCAAATTACTATCCTCAAGGGAATGGATTAGCAGAGTCTACAAACAAGAATTTATTAAACATCATAAAGAAATTGATAGAGAAAAACCCAAGGGAGTGGAACACTCTATTAAAATACGCATTGTGGGTAGATAGAACCAAGATGAAGGCTGCATTAGGGAATTTTCTTTTTCACCTAGTATATGGAGTGGATCCCATCCTCCCTATTAACCTAAAGATTCCCACACTGCAGTTTACACAAGAGTATCTAGGTATAGATAACAAACAAGAAGTCAGGTTGCTTTAGTTAATGCATCTAGAAGAAAAAAGGAATAGAGCAATTGATCAATTTGCTAAACATCAAGTTGTTGTCAAGCGTTGGTTTGACAAAAGAGCCAGAGTTAAGGCTTTTAGGATTTTGGATTTAGTCCTTATGTGGGATAAAGCACATGAACAGAAAGGGGATCATGGTAAATTTGATAAACTTTGGGTAGGTCCTTTCCAAGTTTTAGAAATCTTAGGAGACAGTACTTACAGGCTCAAGACTTTAACCGGTGAGGATGTCCCATTACCAGTTAATGGATAGTTCCTCAAGCATTACTTTCAATCCTGAAACAGTGTTATGTAGGTCAAATATATCATAATGTGCATATTGTATAGTTGTTTGTACATTTTTGCTTGTTTGTTTGTTTGCCTGTTGAGTTTTGTTTTGGTTAGTCAAGATGATGCAACTTATCACCCTAAGAAAATAACCAAATTGTTAAGATTCAAGTGATGAGAACAAATTCATATATAGGTTATGATTCATTTTGAGGAGTATCTGTGATCATGTCTATGCTATCCTTTTCATCATGGTGCCTTTTCTTAACTAAAGTGATTTTTCACGATGATTCACCTAACAGCCTTGGGTTTGTAGAACACGTAAGTATAGGTGTTAAGTGAAAAATCTAAAGGGACTCCCTTGCTACCAATGCAATCTCCAACCCAAATCAGCAAGTGACCATGCCTTGCACATTAAGCTTACATGATGACATCATATGAACAGAAGAAATAAATATTAAAAATCCAAAAAGAATAAAATTAGGCCATCTAAGTAACTCTACTGGGGCTATAGATGCCTGCTGGCAGTGGGGCTCTACTTAGGGGGATTGTAGAGATAACCTTGTCAGGGCTATTGATGCATGCTGGCAGCAAGGCTCTATCTAGGTTGGCTATGAGGGATGTTCCCAAAATATGTAGCTTAACATCAGTTATGAATGTTTTCAACTTACTTTCAAGATGAGGATAATTAATCATTTGCACACACCTGATCCTTTGCTAGCATTGTTGCCATGAGGAAAACCCTATCATTCGGAAAGATCATAATACTTATACTTAGAAAGAGTTAAAATGCTATGTTAGAATGTGATCACATCACTTGAATCATTGGAATTTGGTTATGATCTTTAGTGGCAAGTTGTTGTGTGGTTACACAACATGCCCCATTTTGCCTTGACAAAACAGGAACCCAACTTTTCTTTCTGTTTTGGCTTGTTTGTTTTTTTTGCTTTGGGCAGTTTGGTAAAATTAGTCATGCATGTAACCTTATAAGAGGGTGGATTTGTCACTATGATGAAGTTAGTTGCCAAATTTGGTAGTTCCCATTATTAACTTCATGGTTGGGAAGTACACAAAATTCCAAGCAGGTTTGCCTTTTAGATCACCCCAAAATTGTCAAAGGGAAGAGACTTATGTTGAGTCAAAGTTTGGTCAAACCTAATATCCTGCGTAAAGGGGGGCATATTTCAAACATCAGTCATATTTGATAATATCACCCTGATATAGTATTATCACCTGATAATTACCTGGTGTGCGATGTGCGGACGTCAAATTTAAGTAAGAGCCGATATCTACTTGTCAAAAGATTTCAGTTGTCTCGTGAGGGGTCATATTTTTAACATCAGCCATCTTACGAATATCACCCTCTTCAAAAATATCACCCTATGTCAATATGACGATGACATCATCTGAGTCTAATGAATGAAGGAAATCACGCTAATGATGACATCATCATTCCATTTATCTGCAGGGGGTATGTATCTGATGTCCATCATATTCTTTAATATGACGATGACATCATTAAAGCATAATAATTAAATGATGTCGCCAACCTAATGATGTCACCCTGATCTTTTATGAGGGGGTCATTTTATTTGGGGGGTCATGTTTTTGAATAGCCCCTGATCTTAGTTCATGAACTGATATACGCATGGTCAAACATTGACTAGATCACCCGACCCTTTGCATTCAGTTATTCCGCTCAAAATCGGGGGGTCATATTTTGAATATCCTCTGATCTTTCGAAGATCACCCCCCCTTTTTTGACATTAAATGCAATTCAATGTGGTAGATGAATTCTCCGATTACAAATGCAAATTGAACACTTGGCAGCATCTACAGATTCCATGCAAATGATCAACATATTTAAACAGGGCAACACATTTTTACCCTAATATGTCCTATTTAGCTGCTTTAAAGGTAAAATTCAAAGGTCATTTTCATTTACCTTGCGATAAATTAGGAAATTACAGAGCTTTGAAGTCAAACCCTCAAACAGCTACCCTTCAACGGATTGGATCCTTCAACGTAACGGAACAGGTGATCTTAAGCATTCATAGTCCTTCTCTGTAATCAATCATCTAATCCAAAAGAAAGCATTGTTAGGTAAGTAACTGTAAACCCTCTTGTTGGCACTAATTTTGGTCTGGATCTGAGTGTAGATGATGGAGGGTTTTTTCTTTTTGGGCCCTAAGTTTCCTTGTTCATCGCTGTGACTTTCTCTATCGGCGAAACTTCTTTTTGAGTGCTCAGATTATGATTGAACCATCATTTTGAACCACCGCGTTGAACCCTTTTGGTTCATGGTTCAACGGTTCAAGGCTTTGTGTTTGTGTTCGGCAAATGTTCTTTTTGAAGTGCTCCATTCGGCGTTGAACTTCTCGGTTGAACCATCCATTTGAACTGGTTCATGGTTCAAAGGTTCGGAGCTTTATGTTTTTGGTTCATCAGGGTGATCAGTTGTGTCGGTGAGCTTCATTCTTGTTGTGCCAATGGTCTATGTCTTGGTGACGAGTGTGTTTTGCCTAGCCATCGGAGGAGACTTGTATGATCGGGTGGACTATGGAGTGCTTGGCCGATGTGATTTTCTTGCCGATCAAGGGACATCGCTGTGACATGGTCTTTCTCTGGCCGATGATGGAGTTGATGGTGGTCTTCGGTGTGATTTATGCTATCGGCGAAGCAGTTTCTTGTTCGGCCGACTGTGGATGTTTGGCCGATGAGGAGTCATCGGGGTGTGTTTGGCTGACGAAGATGGGAGGCCGATGTCTATCGGTGAGGCTAGTAAGATCGGCCAGAGGAATTTCAGGTGGGCTGATGGCGTGGGTCTAGCCGACGAAGGGGCAGGGCCTAGCCTGTTGATGCATCGAGGAGAGTTGGTCTATCAGCTAAGGAAGCTTTTGGGCTGGCCGATAGACTATGTCTGGCTGACAGAGGCTTGCGGAGGTGTCGTCGGTGAGATGATTGAGATCGGCGAGGGGATTTTGGGGCAAGCCGATGGTGTAGATTTGGCCGATGGGCTTTTGGCGAAGGGTCGTGTGTCAAGCGCGACAAAACGTTCGACACCTATTATGCTCGCGACCATGTTTTTAAAGTATTGAAGGAGTCTCCATGGCACCAATGTGGGACTATTCTTCCTGCACATTTGAAACTTCAGTAAAGCACGTTTTGGCAGGAAACTTCCATTTGAACGCAGTGACAGTTTTCACACGGCCGCGGGTGGTTGAGCCATCAATGGCGACTGTAGCAGGGGTAAGAGAAATGGTACACATGATCAGGTGGCCCGATTTATGGATGAAGACTTCCAGATGGCGGCGCAGGGCTTGAGGCTTCTCTTGTCTGTTGCAGCAATAACTTCTGAGCACCATTCTTCCTGTGTGATCTGTATCTGGCAGATTTTTGAAAGCCATGTAATTAATTGCTGCGGGTACACTTTCTGGCCAATATAGGCAGACTGTGTTACCATTTTTTGAGGTTGTTGAAAACTAGACATTTTGGCTCTGTAATAAGATACAACCAGTTTTGGTTGCTCTGTGTAGCAAAACTTGCAAGTTTATGTATCTCCTGTTGTACGTTTGTGCATGAATCCACTGATTTCATGGTCAATTTTATATGAATAATGCTATGTTTGCATGTGTTATGCTGATTCTATCTCCAGTTTTGCATGTATCTTTCTTTTGAGTCCAAGCATTCAAGGAATGTCTGAGATTCTAGAACATAGAATTCCTGTGTTGAATGTTTAATCTTTTAACTTCTGCTCAAGGGGTAGATTAAACTGTTTTCAGATTGAATATTGGGAAGGGTATACTGCAATAGGGATGCCATAAGTATAGACAGCTTAACACACTGTATTGGGAGATATCTGTAAGGCAGATATCATGTATATCCCCCTGAAATCCAGTTTTAGTTGTTCATGCTGATCATTCACAGGTGTATGTCTACCGACTCCAAGCCCTGGATAGGCACCAATCTAGCTCTGTGTTGAGGTTATATACCATGTCCAGCTTTGCATCCAAAAATCAAATCAAACCATTTCATCCTTCCACCTGTTAGTTGTAGGAGTAGGATTAGGATCCCTGCGTACTCTCATACCCAACCAAACATATATGTCCAAGAATGTTGCCAACCTTGTGATTTGTTATACAAATCTTGGTCCTTACGTGAGAGTATTCTGCCTGTTGCTGTCGAGTTATATTTTTCTATCATTGAGCTAGTCAAGGTCATACTTTTATCAAATAGGGACACCCCCCTTGGTGCAGCAGAACTAGAAGTGAAGGGGAGGAGCTCACGCAACCTCCTGTATTTAGTTGGCTGAATCTGCCTGTGCATTAGAACTGGCAAACCCTAATGTTGATTCAGAAGAAAAACCAACAAAATGGCAACTCTACTGGGGAGATCAATGTCATATCCATGAAAGTTCGAGTCTACGAGATTGAAGAATTAGGCCTGGATGTGTTTGTTGTAGCAGAGAAAAAGGTTGTATATGTGACTCTGCTGGTGGATGACCCAGAAAGAAAGAAATCAATTTGCAGCTTCAACTTGTTTGAAGCTCATTCCTCTTCAAGGAGGTGGCGACTCTGCATCAAAGAACCTGATAAAAGAACAAAATCAGTCAGAGAAGAATTTGCAGCTCCTGCAACATATCCAGGTATTTCATATTGTTTGACAGACTCCCTATTTGGTGAGATAGCACTGGTTAAAAGGGAAACATTGGTGAAAGCAGAGCTTGCATGCTTTTATTAGAACTTATTATGTATTTCAAAGGGCATGCAATGTTGCTAAAAAGACTCATTTAAAGGACTTTAGGAAAGTTTGAAAAAACAGTCTAAATTTTGAGTGCCTAAAGTCATTGTTTGTAGAAAATCTGAGTAGAGAGGAGGGTTGCAAAAACATAAAGGATGTATTATCAGCCTATGCACCCTTGTGAAGTGTCAAGTGCAAAAATGTATAGTAGTCAGTCCCAACAATTTAATAAAAGAAGTTTCAACATAGACTGATATAAGCCCATAAATTTCAGTGGCATTTGTGGCTATCCAAATGCTCTTCCACCTAAAATTAGAATTTTTTTGCCTAAATTTAATGGTATAAAGGATGAATCAGCTGAGAGACACTTGCAGTAGTTTATGAATGTGATAGATGACTTTGAGATTGACCATGAGGATGTGGTTATGAGATTATTTGTTCAATCTCTAGATGAAGATGCAAGGGACTAGTTTTCCTACCTTCCAGCTCACTCTGTCAGCTCTTGGCATGGTTTTAAATCTGCATTTCTAGTACAATATGGTGAAAGAATCTTTGAATATGCAGTTATTAGTAATTTTATGTACATCCATATTGAAGAAGGTGAGTTGATCCCAGCCTTTAACCTCAGATTTATGAGGGCATTGAATAGAATTCTAGAATGCATGAGACCTAATGATGCACTGTGCTTAGTTGTCTATTTGGGAGCTTTTGATAAGAAAATGAGTTACAGATTAAGAGACAAGGAGCCCATCACATTGCATCAGGCACATCAGTTTGCAATAGATATTGAAAACAATTGAAGGTATGGAATACAAAAGGGTTATTTTTCTAAAAAATTTTGTTGTCTTGCAACCCCCGATGTTAATGAAAGATTTAATTCAGGAGTTGATAATGAATGTCAAAGTATTCACACCCCTGTTGTCCCAGTTTTTGTATCATTTCAAGTTGATGATGTTTCTGTTATAAAGGAGGATGTCTTGTTTTGCCCAACAAATGAAGTTGAAAACAATGGTTTTTCAAGTAATATTTACATACCAGCCCTTATCAAAGAGCCATCATGTTTAAATGATCCAGTTGTGCAAGGTTGTGATCATGTGGATCAACAGTCAGTATCAGTTTCATCAGGAAGTATTAGAGGGATGGAGAATGATGCAGATAGCTCAACTTCAGAATGCATTGAAACAGCAGAAATCTTGTATATGGGGCAATCAGTTGATAGAAATGATATCCATGATCAATTCATGGATCAGGTTTGTTCTTCTTATGACTCTGGATCTGATAGTACTAAAGAAGAATTGGAGTATCATGAAGAAGAAGCAGAGGCCTTTGCGGTGAGTGTTAATCCCCTTTATGATGAGTCTACAGATGCCTTTGATGCTATGAATCTTGACTTTCAGTGGTGTAGGATTAATCCTCTTTTTGAGGATGATGATGAATATAAGGAGACTGTTGACCTTGGTGTTACATCAGTTTGTGAGTGGGGAGCATATGAATCAGATATCTTCAGTTCTTGTGAAGATACTATGGATTTGCAAACTGTGAATGATGGATGTTCATCATCACCTGGTTTAGATATGTGCAACATTGGGTGTGTGGATCAGGATTTGTTTTCAATATCAGTAGATATTGGGGGTCTCATTTTTTATGAGTATTTTGAGTTTTTGGATCAGCTGGATGAGTGCCTGATGGTGTGCAGTAGCCAGATAAATGATGAAGACTGCCAAGAGTAGTATGATGTACCATCTGAAGAGTATAACATGCATATGTTGCTTAATGCTGAAGGATTTTTTAGCATGTATGGTTGCATGTTTGATTTTGAAATGCAGAGTGACAAAGGCAGTACTACAAGTGGCAAGCTGTCAAAGGTGGTGGAATATCTAATTGAGAAAATGACCTTATGGACAGACTATGCCAATTTTTTCAGTTGGGATTGGGATCTTTCAGTTTGGAATCAGGCATTTGGCAGGAAAAAATTTTGGTTCTTCCTTTTTGGCTACCGGGGCCACCCAAGTGATGACTAAAAATATAGTTTTTGTGCAGGTTGGTGCAATGATCGACTCTCTTGCCCAATACATATGGCCCAATCTACGAAACTAGAGATTCTGAGGTCCTCGCTGTAGTTTTGCACCTGCACGTCCCCAGACAGAGCCAGTGTTGGCACTAATTTTGGTCTGGATCTGAGCACAGATGTTGGAGGGTTTTTTCTTTTTGGGCCCTAAGTTTCCTTGTTCATCACTGTGACTTTCTCTATCGGCAAAACTTCTTTTTGAGTGCTCAGATTATGATTGAACCATCGTTTTGAACCACCGCGTTGAACCCTTTTGGTTCATGGTTCAACGGTTCAAGGCTTTGTGTTTGTGTTCGGCAAATGTTCTTTTTGAAGTGCTCCATTCGGTGTTGAACTTCTTGGTTGAACCATCCATTTGAACCGGTTCATGGTTCAAAGGTTCGGAGCTTTATGTTTTTGGTTCATCGGGGTGATCAGTTGTGTCGGCGAGCTTCATTCTTGTTGTGCCGATGGTCTATGTCTTGGCGACGAGTGTGTTTTGCCTAGCCATCGGAGGAGACTTGTATGATCGGGTGGACTGTGGAGTGCTTGGTTGATGTGCTTTTCTTACCGATCAAGGGACATCGCTGTGACATGGTCTTTCTCTGGCTGATGATGGAGTTGATGGTGGTCTTCGATGTGGATTATGCTATTGGCGAAGCAGTTTCTTGTTCGGCCGACTGTGGATGTTTGGCCGATGAGGAGTCATCGGCGTGTGTTTGGCCGACGGAGATGGGAGGCCGATGTCTATCGGTGAGGCTAGTAAGATTGGCCAGAGGAATTTTAGGTTGGCCGATGGCGTGGGTCTAGCCGACGAAGGGGTAGGGCCTAGCCTGTTGATGCATAGGGGAGAGTTGGTCTATCAGCCAAGGAAGCTTTTGGGCTGGCCGATAGACTATGTCTGGCCGACAGAGGCTTGCGGAGGTGTCGTCGGTGAGACGATTGAGATCGGCAAGGGGATTTTGGGGCAAGCCGATGGTGTAGATTTGGCTGATGGGCTTTTGGCAAAGGGTTGTGTGTCGAGCACGGCAAAACGCTCGACACCTATTATGCTCACGACCATGTTTTTAAAGTATTGAAGGAGTCTCCGCGGCACCAATGTGGGACTATTCTTCCTGCACATTTGAAACTTCAGTAAAGCACGTTTTGGCGGGAAACTTCCATTTGAACGTAGCGACAGTTTTCACACGGCCGCGGGTGGTTGAGCCATCAATGGCGACTGTAGCAGGGGTAAGAGAAATGGTACACATGATCAGGTGGCCCGATTTATGGATGAAGACTTCCAAATGGCGGCGCAGGGCTCGAGGCTTCTCTTGTCTGTTGCAGCAATAACTTCTGAGCGCCATTCTTCCTGTGTGATCTATATCTAGCGAATTTTTGAAAGCCATGTAATTAATTGCTGCGGGTACACTTTCTGGCCAATATAGGTAGACTGTGTTACCATTTTTTGAGGTTGTTGAAAACTAGACATTTTAGCTCTGTAATAAGAAACAACTAGTTTTGGTTGCTCTGTGCAGCAAAACTTGTGAGTTTATGTATCTCCTGTTGTACGTTTGTGCATGAATCCACTGATTTCATGGTCAATTTTATATGAATAATGCTATGTTTGCATGTGTTATGCTGATTCTGTCTCCAGTTTTGCATGTATCTTTCTTCTGAGTCCAGGCATTCAAGGAATGTCTGAGATTCTAGAACATAGAATTCCTGTGTTGAATGTTTAATCTTTTAACTTCTGCTTAAGGGGTAGATTAAACTATTTTCAGATTGAATATTGGGAAGGGTATACTGCAATAGGGATGCCATAAGTATAGATAGCTTAACACTATGTATTGGGAGATATCTGTAAGGCAGATATCATGTATATCCCCCTGAAATCCAGTTTTAGTTGTTCATGCTGATCATTCACAGGTGTATGTCTACCGACTCCAAGCCCTGGATAGGCACCAATCTAGCTCTGTGTTGAGGTTATATACCATGTCCAGCTTTGCATCCAAAAATTAAATCAAACCATTTCATCCTTCCACCTGTTAGTTGTAGGAGTAGGATTAGGATCCCTACGTACTCTCATACCCAACCAGACATATATGTCCAAGAATGTTGCCAACCTTGTGATTTGTTATACAAATCTTGGTCCTTACGTGAGAGTATTCTGCCTGTTGCTGTCAAGTTATATTTTTCTGTCATTGAGCTAGTCAAGGTCATACTTTTATCAAATAGGGACACCCCCCTTGGTGCAGCAGAACTAGAACTGAAGGGGAGGAGCTCACGCAACCTCCTGTATTCAGTTGGCTAAATCTGCCTGTGCATTAGAACTGGCAAAGCCTAATGCTGATTCAGAAGAAAAACCAACACCTCCTATTGTCGTTTTCTATATTTTTAGGTAGAGTATTGGTTTCTACTATGGTTTCTCTTTATGGTAGTATGTATAATGGTTAAATGAAGAATACTATACAGAGTGTACATGATAGAAGTACATGATGTTGTAGAAATACATGTGACACTGTAGGGTAAAACATATCATGTTTATTGCAGGAATCCATCGTAGATCTCAGAAGGAATAGGTCTAAAGCGGAGTTCCTCAAGCCCATGTTTGTTTAGCCTAAGGGGGTGTAGTTCAAATATGGAGTTATTGGTGATACACACCAAGGGGATACGAACCTGGCAGTATGGTCGACCAGATTGGATAATGATAAGGACAATCCCATTCTGGATGGGGTGTGTGTCTTAGGTATGTGGCATGCAACTAGTTTTCCATATGTTATGGATGCTCCTAAGCTGGTAGTAGAGTGCGCAAGGAATTACAACCCTGAAACCAGATAGGTAGAGAAACATGGGAGGATATACACAGACTTCTCAGTCAAGGGCATTACTGCCACTTTCAATTTTCCAGTTGGGAAGAAGGTAGTGAGTGTGGACTTGCATAAATTGGAAATAGAGTATAACAATAAAAAGAAAAATGTAAGGAAGAGGATATACCAATGGAGATCAAAGAGTAATACATATGCCACCTCAGCCAAACTACCCGTGCATCTGTACAAGTTTGATTTTGATGATGAATACCATTATATAATTGCTCTACTGAGCAGGATGACTGGCAAGCCTCATGCTAGAAATTTTGAGAACTGGATGTTTGGGATCATCCAGATGGTCTTGTATGTAGATAGCCGGCCCCTATGGGCTAAGATCATTAGTGACGCATTGGATGAGGAAATGAGGAGCCTGGGAGGACAAGCATGTTTATTTTACATGACTTCATATGTGGTGTACTCATGTGCATATAAAGGAACTTTTGATGCTTTGAAGATAGTGGGTAAGGCTGGTGGTGATACTGATGATGCACACATATGGGATCATTATCCAAAATTGCAAAGGAAGGCGTACCTCCTAGACTACAAACTAGTAAATGATGCATTCTCCATGCATCTAGTCAGAACTATGGAGGAGGATACGACTAAAAGGCTGAGCATGGAAGCTCAAGAAATTATTTATCGACATGGAGCCTGGTTTATCCAGTTTACCACTTTCTCATACATCAAGATAGAGGGATTTGAGGGACAACCTCTTATGTTGCCAAGATACCCCACTGATGGGGTCATCTTGATGGAATTTGTTAGGCATGTATCCATAATAGTTGAAGCCTACAAGGCACATAATAAGATACCTCCAGTTTTATTTCCAGTATCCATGGGATGGTACATGTGCCTAGATTCAAAGAGTATAAAGCATGTCATTGGTGGGTTAAAATTGATGTATTTACAGCCATTTCCCCTTGCCAGATCATATGATCCTCACGGTAGGATGCAGAAGATACTAGGAAAACCAATACATCAAAAGCATCTAGAAGACTTCTAGATTGATTGTGATGATGAGGCTGAGGTGAGAAGAAGGAAATATCAACGACTCACCTTGAATCAAATCAAAACCTTTGACTGCATCCTAGTGCCAGCACAGCTGCGCAAGGATGATGGGAAAATCATGTCTAATGAATATGAGGACAAAAAGGAGTATAATGACACCATATCAGCCCTAGATCTTACACAACAGGAAGATATATCCTTAGATCAGCTGACAAGTGGGGTGATCCAGTTAACCCAGGCCTGGGTAGATGAAGAGATATCCAGATTAAAGAAAAGGGGTGTTGCCCTTACAGTTGATACCATGAAGAAAAGGCAGGAGGTGTCTGATGAAGAAAATGATGATTTCCTCACTGAAAAGAGAAAATCCAATAGGGAAAGATTTCCTACAGGAAAACAAAGGAGAATCCCCCTAAGGTTAAAAAAGGTGAAGATGAACCAAAGGGGGTGAGAATTGAGAGGATTGCCACTATAGCTGTAGGTACATCTACATCATCTGCGCAGCCTCTAATGGAAAAATTGAAGACAAAGAATTTTGAAGCCTACTGTTGAAGTTACAGCGATGCAGGTGGAAGGCTAGACCTTGCAGTAGGAGGTGGAAGAGGGAGTCCCTTTGGAAGAAGAACAATTAAAAAAGGAGCCTGAAGATGATGACTTGATGGTAGCTAGCAAGAAAAGGAGGGTGATGCCGGTGATGTCACCACCTAAGAAATAAAGAATGACCATGAGGGGGGATATCCATGCTGACCCCATCATTCTAAGAGGAGTCAGTGGTGAAATTTTCAGGAGGGAACTGCAGCATGATGTTCCTCTTCCCACCATAATTAAATTCAAAACTGAGAAAGCGGAAGAGTAGACAAGAGAAATGTTTAAAACAAGTCAGGGTGTTCCTTTCTCTCTAGATGATACAGTAGATTTGTCTGATGATGAGGTGGTTCAAAATGTGGCCATTCAACAAATGGAAACTCTAGTTTCCAACATCTGAATGACCCCTTATGGAACCCCATTAGCTCAGATGGCAGTGGTGGAAGAAGTAAAGAAAATAGAAGAAATGAAACAAGGTAGCCCAGAAAGGGTAGCCTAGCAGATAGGGCTCGACAATTTCATTGAGCAGGTGACTAGTTCTGTAGCCATTGACTTAACATATATGGGTGATATAAGCCCAAGCAGGGAAAAAGGTGCACCCGAGGAACCAAAGAAGACTGGAGTGCCAGAGCATACAGAAAAGGATAGCACTACTTCTGATCAAAGTCAGCAACAACATGGGGTACTCACAGAACCAGAAATATCAGAAGTCCCAAGAACAAAAGACAATTCAGGTCAGGAGGACCCTAAGCCACAAGATATTTGTGCACTGACTGGAGAACATAAAATGACCCATGATTAGGGTGATCCTCAAGGGCGAACTATACAAGCCTCTAAAGAGGTCAATATGCCACATGATGAGAAAAATAATAAAGAAGATGAAAATCCAAAGGAAGGAGTATAGGATGAAGCACAGGACCAGAATGTGGAAATTCCACAAGATCCTCCTTTCCAGAAGGCAACCCCTCAACAAGAAGAACTTCAACAAGATCCCCCTCATGAGGAAATACATGAGGAAGAAATCAAGAAGGTGCCTTCTCCACTGAGGATAGAAGCAGAAACTGAAGAGAAGGACACACATGATATTAACAAAGGCAACCAAGAATCTAGAGGTGATGTACCTCATTGTCTAGAAAAGGAAATAGGTATGGAACAAGTGTCAGAAATTCAAGAGTTCGATGTTTCTACCTTGTTTGCTGAGAAAATGATGAAACCCAAGTGAAAGGCCAGATTAACATCTACCATAAAAATAGATCCTACCACAGGCAGAAGAACCGCACAAATAGCACTTCCCACAGTTGAAAAGGAAAAAGGCAAAATTAGCCTAGAGGAATTCCAAATCACAAATGTTGATCTGGGTTTTGCCAATGAAGACCAGGAAGGTCAAGAAGGGAAGGATATTATTGATTCTTTAACCAAAAGGGTGAAGAAGGAAAAAGAGAAGAATAAAGTACATAAGGAGCACATTGCTCAATTGGATTCTTTCATAAAAGGGTTAATTACCCCTGATAATGCACTAGTTGATCCTGTAGTCCCATTGACTTTCATATCACAAGAAGACATCACCAAATTGGACCTGCTAAAACATGAGGCAATGGTGATGGAAAAATGGATGTTTTCAGCTCTCACTGGGGCTGAAGATGTATTGAGAACCTCTCTGCAAAGGTGGAATTCTTTGAGTAGTCTAAAGAGGAAGGTAGATAAAATGCAGAATGATACAAGAAGACGGTCATTCCAATTGGAAAAGGACCTGACTTCTATGAGTGAAATGAAGAGAATTGATTCACAAATTATGATAAATAATAAAGTATTGGATAATAATATTGCCCTGCTAACAAGTATATGGTATGAAGATATCAATTTTGAGTGTGATATCTTGAAGAAGTGCAGCGGCAAACTCAAGGATATTAGTGTTAAATTACACAGCATGATGGCATATGAAGCAGAAATCCTAGAGGCCTTGGAAGGGAAAATAGAGGGAAAAATTGAGAATCAGGATGCAGACTTTGCTATTAAGGCTCTATATGATAATTTTAAGTCAGTAGCAGATGACCCTCTCACCCACTTGACAGAAGAGGTAATGAATAGAATTATGAGAATGAAGGTTAAAGTAGAGACATATAATGAGACATTAAATAGTAGGAAAGGTAAGCTGGAAGCTCTCAAGGCTAAGGTCCAGTCTCATAAACATGCAATAGAAAAGGCTAGAATCCAGGATGGGGGAGAGGTTGATAGAATAGTACAAGCATATGAACATATGAGGACAGCAGTAAAGGTCCACATACAAGAGGATGTCTATCAGAGTGATAGTGATGGTGAAAGTGATGAAGATGAAGAGAATGAGGAGCAAGAAGAAAATGAAGAAGAAGAACCTAAGGAGTGAATGAAGATGCATCACTAAGTGAACATATGCATGAGGTGCTCATAAATAGTGAATCATACAGATGGTTGCCAGCTGGCAACCTGTGCCATGAGGAAAAGTTGACTAAGTCATAGGAGAGTTGTCAACTATTGATATGAATTGATAAATCTTGACCATTGGTCAATTGTAACTGCCTCCTCACCTTATTCTATAAAAGGTGCAGGGGTGCAATCTTTTAGTCATTCAAAACTTAATTGAAATCTGATTGCTAAAGAATTTAAGACTTATTTCAAAGTTATTGTGAATATACATGTTTTTGCATACTTAATGAAAGAGAATCTAGTTTGACTACAAATCATTGTAAATCTTGAGTAATCTGTGATTGAAATCTGGATATATGCATGGATTAGCTATATCCCTTGGAGTGCTTTTCAGCCTGCATGTATTGTGTTCATTCTTAGTTCCTTTGAAGTTAGCATCAACCATATCTAGCTGTGGAACAATCTGGTGACCTATGGTTTGATTTCTTCTCTCCATGAATGTATCTTGTGTGTATGTGATTCAATAACTAAAGGTTCACTTAAAGTAGAAGTATTCTTTTAAATTTCTTTGAATTTTATTACAGATCATCTCCATAATTGCAAATAATGCACAATCAAAAGCAAATAAAACATGAAATATGCAGATATCTCATAGGTAATTGAAAATATAGAGCATATTTTGAGTGAAAGCATGTCAAATTGATAAATATCATGCAAATTCAGATAAATATCCATGAAATACATATAAATATCCACTCATAGACACATCATTTAAATAGATATGCAGTGTAGAAGGAGTAAGTTCATAATGATCAATGATTAGAAGAATTGATCAAACTTACAAATATCTCAGCAATCTTTGAAAATAGAGTAGGATTGACCTCTCTGTGGAGTGAATTTGTAGAATACAGTGCAATACTGATCACCTAGACGAATGTAAGACCCCTTAAAATGGAAAACAACATGTCACATCAACCTCTGAGTAACGTCAGACGATCATGACCTAATCAATAGAGACTTGGAGTCATCAACTTATCTTAAGTTGATCGTACTTTACAAGATAATAAAGGTTTGTTGTACAAATTTTTATGCATGTTGTTATGACTAACAATCATCATCAACATGACCCAATAGTAGTCATTGCATCGATTACTTTTTTATGAAGTCTAGGCACTTGTTCAAATTGGATGTAGAGAAAGTGGAGCTTATATTCATCAACCATTTGTTTGTAGGGAACCAATTTGTCATATTTGGTGTGGTATTCATCATTGACCTACTTAATGACCAATTGGGAATCACCATAGACCTGTAACTACTAGATGTTCCATTGAGCTACTATTTTGAGGTCAATAATCAAAGCTTCATATTCAGCCACATTATTTATGCATGGGAAGGTAAGCCTAATAAATTATGGATGTTTCATTGAGCTGCTATTTTGAGGCTAATAATCAAGGATTCTTATTCAACCACATTATTTGTGCATGGGAAGGCAGGCCTATATGGCTTAGGAATATTTTCTCCTTGGGGAGTGACCAAGAGTATTCTAGCTACTGAGCCATGACTTGTAAATGAACCATTAAATTATAATTTCCAGATAATTGATTCTATTGTTGTAAGGATAGACTCCTTTGGAAAATCAATAGTGAGAGGTTTATGGTCAATGAGAGGAGCATCTACTAATTGATCTGCCACAACCTAACCTTTAATAGATTTGTGGTTCACATAATCAATATCAAACTCACTGAGTAAGATAAGCCATTTAGCCATTCGTCCTATGATGGAAGTCCTGGAAAGTAGGTATTTGAGAGGTCAACTTTTGAGATGAGCTTAATTGAGTGACTTAACATGTGTCATAGATATTGGGAGCTAAAAATGACAATTAGGCATGCTTGTTCCATAGGTTTGTAATTAAGCTCATAGCCAATGAGGGTCCTACTAATGTAATAGATAGCCCTTTCATGACTGATTTCATCATGTTGTATTAAAAGTGCCCCTAGTGTGACTGAAGTTGTTGATATGTTCAATATTAGGGGTTTTCTAGGGATAGGTCCCATGAGGATTGGAGGTGATGCCAAATATTCTTTGATTTGGTCAAATGCCTGCTAATAATTTTGGTCCTACTTGAATTGCACATCTTTTTGAAGCAAGTGAGAATACGATTGGCACTTATCAATGAGTTGGAAAATAAATCTGAGGATGGCTTGGAGTTTGCCTAGGTGGCTATAGAGTTGTTTGAAATTCTTTGGTGGTGGAATTTCTATGATGGCGGTGACTTTAGCAGATCAAATTCAATTCCTCTATGAGAAACAATGAAGCCCAAGAGTTTTCCTGATTTTACCCCAAAGACACACTTCTTTGGATTGAGACGTATCTTGTATTCCCTTAGGTGCTCAAATATGCATTGTAGCACTTCAGGATGTTCAACCCTTGTTCTAGACTTCCCAAGGAAGTCATCCACATAGTCCTCCATAATTTTGTGTAGCATGTCATGGAAAATAGTGGTCATGGCTCTTTGGTATGTTGTCCCTAAATTATTGAGTCCAAAGGGCATTACTTGCCAGCAATAGGTGCCCCAAGGACATGTAAAAGTTGTTTTATCTTGATCTACGGGGGTGATTCTAATTTGATTATATCTAGAAAATCCATCCATGAGGGAGAGCATTTTGTGACCGGATGTCAAGTTGATGATGATGTAAATGTTTGGGAGTGGGAAATTGTCTTTTAGACATGCTTCAAGTTTAGATCTTGAAAATCTATACAACATCCGATGCCCCTAGGTTTCTTAGCAACATGGACTATGTGGAGACCCATTCACAGTAATCAATAGGGAGAATGAAGTTCCAACAATTTTTGTAGTTCTTCTTTAACTAGCAAGGAAACTTGAGGATGCATTTTTTGGAGCTTTTGTTTGACGGGCTTTGCATCTAGATGCACCACAAGATGATGAACCAGCAATAAAGGATCTAAGCCTGCCATATCTGCATAGGACCAAGCAATGATATCTGGTACTTGTTGGAGTATAGATGATATATTAGGTTTTTCTTTGGTGATGAGGCCTTGTGCAAGATGGGTGATTTTGGGTTGTTCTTTGGTGTCAAGGTTGATCTCTTGTGCGCATTCAATCAGTATGTTTGAACATTCCTACCAATGTGGAGGCATGGGTGGAAGGTGGAGTTCCTCATCTCCTAGTGCCTCAAAGAGGTTTTCACTAGGAAATACATCTTTATTTTTCTCTCTTGTGTCTGATAGTGCCTCAAAGAGTTTTTCATTAGGGGACATTTTTCTATTTTTTGTTTTTTTATTTTGACTAAGGAACTCCTCTTGTTTCCAAAAATAAGCATCAACATTCAAGAAAACTTCATACTTTGATGTGTCGCAAAGTTCTAGGAATGCATTGAGAGCCTCATCATGTTGGAATATATCAAAAGGCGACAATCCTTGTTGATCCTAGTTGATGAGGTTGGCATAGACGAGAGGGAGATCAATAAGGAAAATGGAATTGTCAAGGAGGATACATGATAGGTCAAGATCTTAGCATGAGTCTGTGATGACGTTTGGTAAGATGTTGTCAATAACAAGAAGAGGATCAGTTGCATCTTTCAAATGTTCACAAGGATCCTTTATTTTCACAGTAGGTGATGCATATCCTAAGCCAAAGTATTTTGAATATTACTTTGGGGAATTTGGTTCTACCGAAATAGGATCAGTAGGTCCTTTCTCATTGATGCCAAGTCCTTTTCTATGGTATGGTATTTTTTCACATATTTATCATATGGCATAGGATATTTCTTCTTTAGGTAAGTTAGGTCAGCTTCTTCCTTATCAAACTCATCGTGATATAACCAATTACCTAGAGAGTCTATGATTTCTTCTTCTTCTTGGGGTATCTCTGCTAGAGTGAAGAGAATTTTATCATTTTGTCTGTGAACTTGTTCGTGAACTTTTTTCTGCAATAGGCACCCATGAGAACGAGGGGACAAAGGGAGTTGTCCCACATGGAAATCTTTATGAAGTTCATACTCCCCACAACCTTTGTCAATGATCTTGACCTTAGACACTTGAGGAATCAGGGTAGAGTGGGAGGTGGATGTTTGAGATAAAGTGGATGCCTTGGAAGAAGTGGATGGATGGGATGTGGTGTCTTTGATGTGGACCACATAAGTGCTAAGGAAATGGAATTGTCTATCATATATGACTTCCAAAGCTTTGCAAAACTCAAAGGGTTGTTGATCAACATGGATAGTAACTTCCACACCATTATGTGGGAATTTAAGGCATTGGTGATAGGTGGAGGGAATGACCTACATGGCATGAAGCCATGGTCAACCAAGGAGGAGATTATAGGGGAGGTAAAGATCGAAAACATGGTATAGAGTAGGTTGTATGATAGGACCCACCTTGATGGGAAGGAAAATATTACCTTCAAATTATCTTTCTATATTGTCATATGCCTTGATGGAAATCACCAAGGGCTCTAGATTATCCACTGAATACCCCAATAGTTATATGAATTTTAATGTACATAAGTTCAAACCAGATCCATTATCCAAGAAAACATGTTTGACTTTATGTTTGACAATTTAGACTTTGATATGCAAATATTTATTATGTGAGGGGTCGATGTGTGGCATGTTAGATTGGCTAATAATGAGGTCATATGAGATAGCTTGGCAAGAAGATTTTGGAATTACTTAGGTTGAATGTTGGTAGGGACACAAGATTCTTGGAGGGCTTTATTGAGTATATCATAGTGGATGGAGGATGTCTTGAGAAGTTCTAGGATGGAGATTTGTGCTGACGTTTTCCCTAGGCGATCTAGGAGGTTATACTCAGACATTGGGGTAATGGAAGGTGGAGAAGGTCCTTTATGGTTACACATCCATGCTACGTGGTGACAACACATTTAGGGGCTTGGTTTTTGAGCTTAATGGTAGAGACACATGTGGAATTGAAATCAATTCTACCCACAACATTGTTGTAGTCATAAGGGACATTGTTGTACTGGATATGATTGGTGTTATTGTTTTAGTTGGTATTGGAAGATGACAATTGGTTATGGTTGGGAAGGTGATCCTGGTACACTCCCAAGCCATCATTAGGTTATGTATTGGTACTTCCTTCTACTTGGATTTCTCTGTGGTCAATAAGGTCTTGGACGTAGTTCTTAAGTTTCATGCATTTGGTCGTGGAATGTCCTTTGGTACGATGGTAGTCACAATATTAGTTTTCTTTGTACCAAGTACGCTTGGGTTGGTTTTCATCGAATAGTTTGGTTGTAGGGAACACAACCATGTTGGCTTGGACCAATTTTTGGAAAACAACTTCAAGAGGTTCCCCTAATGAGGTGTATTTGCATTTTGGATTGTTGAGATTGTTGCGTTTGGGTTGTCCAAGTGGTACAAAGACATTATTTGATTGTGAAAAAAATTGTACTACGGGGGTGTCTTTTGGTTTAGGTGAGGTGACTTGTATGTGTTTGGTGTTGGTAACACCATCACCTACGGTGTTTTTATTCTTCGTCGAATAGTTTGGTTGTAGGGAACACAACCATGTTGGCTTGGACCAATTTTTGGAAAACAACTTCAAGAGGTTCCCCTAATGAAGTGTATTTGCATTTTGGATTGTTGGGATTATTGCGTTTGGGTTATCCAAGTGGTACAAAGACATTATTTGATTGTGAAAAAAATTGTACTATGGGGGTGTCTTTTGGTTTAGGTGAGGTGACTTGTATGTGTTTGGTGTTGGTAATACCATCACCTACGGTGTTTTTATTCTTAGCCCAAAATTTTGGTTTGTCATTAGATGTTTTGTCATTATCATTTTTATTGTAGATTTTGACCAAACCTTTAGCTATGAGGGTTTTTTCGATAGTGACCCCTTTCTCAATGATCTCATCAAAAGTTGATGCGCAATGCACTTGTAAATGAAACAACATTTCTTGGTCCAAGTTTTGGATGAAAAGGTGAACGATTTATTTTTCAGGTGTGGACCAAGGAAGCTGACTAGAAAGTAACCTCCACCTTTGTAGGTTTTTGGTAAAACTTTCACCACTTTGTTCCTTGGTGTTACAAACATCTAGCATGGTGATCTCATGCTCTACGTTATATGAGAAATGGGTGACAAATTTTTCTGATAGGTTTGTGAAGGAGGAAATAGTACCATGAGGTAGGTGCATGAACCATTCTAAGGCTTGTCATTCTAAGCTTCATGGGAAAATAAGGAGGAATTGGTCATTGTAGGATATTTGTTGGCAAGCCATGAATAATTCCTTTACATGATCGTGGGGGTCTCCTTTTCCCTTGTATTTATCAAACTTGGGAATTTCAAAGTGTTAGAGAAAAGGCATGGTTGTCATAGATTTGTTGAACGGATAGGGACATAAGTCTTCAAACTTATAATGCTTCTTTTTAGTCCCTAGTTGTAGGTTTTTAAGAGCATTTTCATCTCTTGCCATTCTTGATCTAAAAGATTGGCAAGAGGAGGTTGTGGTGCATGTTGCAATGGTGGTTGATGTTGTTGGGTGATGCTTTGTTGTTGGGGATAAATGCATGATATGACGATGGGAGTGCCATATCTTGTGAATGGATTGGAGGCACATAAGATGTATGAAGGTGTTGCATGGATGTAGTATTGGGTGGTTGTGGATGAGTAGTGGAATAATAGGTTTGTTGTGGTAGGGCATATGTGGGATGTGTATAGTTTGTTGATGGATGTGGGTCATAGGAAGGGATTGTGATGTGAATGGAGGGAGATTTGGTATTATAGGGGGTAATCTAGCTTGTGTGATGGTCGTTCTTTGAGAGATGACAAGTTGTGGTAGAGTTTTTGGAATGGTAATGACGTTAGCTGTGTTTTGTGGGATAGTGGAGATATTTGGATTAGTGGGTGGAATAGTAGCAATGTTAGAGGTGGATGGAAGATTAGACATGGAGATGTGGTATTGGGGTGACTACATCATGTGTGATGGAATTCCATATATGGGATTTGACACTTGTGATTGTGGGATGGCACTACCCCCATGTGTTGGTCAATTGCGTAAACGAGATTAGTGGCTGCAACGATATGGGCCTATGGATTATCATAGACCGGATTGTTGTGATCAGGGACACAACCCCATGGTTGATCATAAACAGGTGATGGTGGCTTGTCATGGATGAGTGTTTTAAGTTTATCTTGGTCAAAAGAGTGAGGGAGACATGCTCCATGGTTGATGAGTTGTTCGAGAAATTCATCTTTATGATTTTCAAGAAATTGATCAAATTTGTTGTGTAAGCTCCTCTTATTGAGAAAATAAATGAACGTAGATGAATATGAATGAGTGAGCATGGAGGTTTCACCCATTTCAGGTTGGTTGATGTATCCCTCCATATTGCTTGTCGTAGAGCCATGTGGAGAGAGGGGTTGGTAACGGGAATCCATTTTTGCCTAGTTTATGATCGTGTGATGGGAGGCATAAAATGTTGGATGTCGAGGTGATTCAATGTTCTGTGGATGATGGTTGATTCAAGAGGTTACTAAGTATTAGATCTTGATTATGATGTTTGGATGGGTGATTTTTGACTTCCAATACTTGAGATAGCCAAAGTTCTCAAGCAACGAGAATAAAAAAGGGGTTTAAATTAACCTACTATACTTAAGATAGGTTATGTTCATAAGCAAGGGTTAATTCTAATTGATGGATGGATGGATTATAGATTATCTACTTGAGATAGACAAGCCCCCAAGAAAATGTGAGAGATTATTGGTTATTCAAGATCTAAGACAAATTATACTCTTGTGAGAATGATGTTTTGGTTTTGGATTTTTAGAATTGGTTGATGTCAAATCAAATAAAAGAATTTGATTTGTGGATGATTGGATGTTGATTGATATTTTGGGGATGATCAAACTAAGGTTATTCATGAACTCCTATATGTTTGGATTATGTTTGGTGACTAGATATGACAAGTGATGTTGGGTGGAAGATAATAGATGACATAATGGATAGGGTTGAAATGATGTGCAGGATATTTGACATAGTTTGAAGCGGATCTGCTGAAACATAGAGCATATCCACTGAAGTCTAAATGAATTCACCAAAATAGGTGACAAGTTCTGGATTGTTAGCAGATCTCGTTTGAGTGGATCCACCGAAATAGATGGTGTATACACTAAAGTTTGAATGGATTTGTTGAAACAGAGTGTGAATCCACCAAAGTGGGTTATTGACTCAGAGATTTCCTGACTTTGGATTACACCGGTAGTTTATCAAATTGCTATTTCTTAGGAAAGGTGGATACATCGAAATGGTCATTAGATTTGTTGATGTGGGATATAAGACATAACTGGGCCCTGGGATTAGGAAGGTTGAGCTGACTGTGTTTGGGATTGTCTTACATTTGAGTGTATCCACCAAAAAGTAGGGCAGATCCACCGATTTACAGTTTTGATAGTCAGAGGTGTATTCTAGCATTCAATTTTTTTGTAAATTGTTTAACAATCTTGGCTCAAAGCATATTCATTGAAATAGGTAGTAGATCTATCGATCTGGGTGCAGTCTAATTGCAAAAGGATTGATTGGTGAATTTTCAAGAAAAAAAACACTTGTATTGGACTTTAAGGAGATTTCTAATACTTATGACAAGTATAGGTCTCTCACAAGAAGACACACCAAACACGCAACACCCTATATTTAGTAGAAATAGGTGTGTATAAGATCATAAGCCCACCTCACTGCCTTTATTTAGGTGTAATGTGCAAGTCCCATGATGAGGATAACTAACGGCTTTTGATCACCCAGGATTACTCTATGGTGCAAGGGGAGAGCATACACGACATGCACGCCCATTTCTAGAGGGCATTTGCACTTGGCGATAGAATCAATGTGGATTGTGTGGTGAGTAACTTCCTGAGCCTAACTGGTATCTAATGCATTACAATCTTATATGGCTGAAGGGTCTTAATATATGATAAAAAAGGTGTCTAGGGCATCCTCTGTATACTCAAGGTACAATGAGGCACAAGACCATGAACAAGATTCCAAGCGACATGCCACCACCTTCACCACAAGTCTCGACAGATCGAGGCTCTTGAGGATTAGTGTGGTACCTGAGTCATGTTCAACATTGAGGTACAACTTTTGCTATCCCCCTTTATATACCCCGCTGGTACATGTGGTTGAGGTCAAATCCCCTAGCATGCCTCCTAGAAGGAATACCACTCACTTTTGATCTCCTAGATCACACGAAGCACAAGGAGAAAGAATACATGAAGTGATACCCTAGGTATGGACATAAAACAAAGCGGAATAGAAAATACTTTTGATCCCCAAGATCACCCAAGGGTGCAATGGGAGATAATACACCTTTAACTATTCCAAGACAAAGCAATCAAAGGTAATTTCCCCTACTTTAACCTTAGTGCCTAAATTAGTGGAAAAATATAAGATTCTTTAACCGCAGGGTTGCAACAAATTGATTAGTAGTTTACCTATGAGAATCTTGGACTAACGAAGGGCCTCATGAATCCACCGATGCACAAAGTGTTAGACTTAGGGCACACAACTAGGGATTGTGAAGTATAAATCAGTTGTACAAAACTTTCTTCCAATTAAACACTTAACTCCTCTTTGCAATTCAGCAGTATAATAATAAATCAATCAAGGAAACACAATGCAACAAATTAAGAGCAGAAACACATCAACACATGAGACACCAAGATTTTGATGTGGAAAACCCAGTTAAGGCAAAAACTGTGGGGTGATTAACCGAAGATTGTATTCTCTGTTAGAAGAATAGAAAGAACAAAATGGCAAATGCCAATTAGGGCTCACTGCCTACAAGAGACACATTGTCTACAAAGAAATAAGTATCACATACATGAACTAGAGAATAGCATCTTCACCATGCTTGAATCAGTTCCATTTAAGCCCAATACTTCTGCTCTACCTTTCGCTCTCCTCCTTGCTACCACATACTCATCTCAACAAGGACAACTTTGAAATGACTTTGCAATCCCTTATTTATACAAGACATCAACTTAGGAATGATCATCTAAGTTGGCAAACATCAACAAGAACATCCACAGGATGTGTAACTCATCTGGTCGGCCAGTCTTAGAAAGAACACCATCATCCGAAAGTTATTCTTCAATGCAAGCTCCAACTTCAATGCGGACCACCAACACAAACTAGACACAATCCAAAGACCTCCACAAGTTTGCTTGAATCACCAAGAACATCCATACTTCATCTGCTTACTGAAATCCATCTCCCCTTCATCCAGAACCTCAAGAACATAGTTTGTCATTACTGTCACAAAGGAATAGATGCTTGTGGACCTTCAAACCTTGAACCAATCTAGTTGACACTCCACAAAGTCTTCCTCAACACTCCCTCAAATCCGCAGTACAGGACAATGCAATTTCAAATCTCACCGGACCTGTCTGTATCACTCTGTCATCACTGAACACCTACCAGAACTGATTTTACTTGAGCAGCCACACCTTCTTTAGATCTTCATGCGGACCTCTGAAATCTCTACTGGATCACCTTAAGACACATATCTATAAACCCTTTAATTTGCATCCTCTGATTCTCATCCTATCTTGGACTTTTGCCTTACTGTCATCACTGTTCTTTACTGTTCTTGATTGAGACTAATTTTCTCAATATCCTCAACTCACAGCTCATCCAATCCTAATCATTAATGTAACAGGAGTATGTTGACATCAATGACAACACAAGTTAGGCCCATACTTGCAACAATCTCCCCCTTTGTCATTGATGGCAACATATGATGTGAAAAACTATTTTAACCATCAAGACAAGAACTTCTTCTCATTGTCACAACTCCCCCTATTAGCAACAACCATTCACATGTCCTCTCTCCCTTTACTGCTCCCCCTTTGATCAGAAACCACTTGTTTTTCACATGTCTTCTCTCCCCCTTTGACATCAATGGCAAAGGGCACATACTTGTAATTCCAACACTTCAGAATCATACCTACTGCTCCCCCTGAGTAGAAGCTCCCCATCATCAATCCGAATCACAAGATATGACTGTGATATCCACTAGACTGATGCACCTCAGTGCACCTTAGTTCATCACCAGAGGGGCAATAACCCCTAACTTCTCCCTGAGATACTCAAAAGAATCCTTAGGTAGAGGTTTAGTAAAGATGTCTGCAATCTGATCCTTGGAAGGTACAAACTCCAATCTGACTTCATTCTTGTTCACTTGCTCTCTCAAAAAGTGAAACTTGATGGATATGTGTTTAGTCTTTGAATGCAACACTAGATTCTTAGATATATTTATTGCACTTGAGTTGTCACAGAAGATTGTGATAGGTTCCTCATACTCCACTTTGATATCTCTTAGCATCTGCTTCATCTATAAAACTTGAGTGCAACTACCTACTACTACAATATATTCTGCTTCAATTGTAGATAGAGATATTGCCTCTTGTTTCTTGCTTAGCCAAGAAACCAATCTCTTACCCAAAAAGAATGATCCACCATTAGTACTCTTCCAGTCATCCACATCTCTTGCCCAATCCGCATCTCTATATGCATGAAGAGAGAAATCATGATCTCTAGGATACCACAAACCATACTCAACTGTCCCTTTTAGATATCTAAAAATCCTCTTGATTGCATGACATGAGATTCTCTAGGATCAGCCTGGAATCTAGCAACAAGACCAACAACCTGTATAATGTCTGGTCTAGTTTGAGTGAAATACAACAGTCCTCCAATCATTGACCTATACTTTGTCTGATCAGCCTTGGGAGAATCATCATCTTTGCTCAAATTACATCTAGTTGCCATGGGAGTATTCATTGGTTTTGAATCTTCCATCCCAAATTTCTTCAACAATTCTTTTCACATATTTGGTTTGAGAAATGAAGATTCCTTTCTTTGTTTGAGTGATTTGTAGACCCAAGAAGAAATTTATTTCACCAAGCATGGACATCTCAAACTCACTTTTCATTTGATTTGCAAAACTTTTACACATACTATCTCTTCCTCCAAAAATGATATCATCAACAAACACTTCAACAATCAAGATGTTTTCATGATCAATTTTGAAATACAAATTACTGTCAGCAGTACCTTTGTTGAAACCAATCTTCAAAAGATGTTTGTCCAATCTTTCATACTAGGCTCTTGGGGATTGCTTCAGTCCATATAGTGCCTTCTTCAACTTGCAGACCATATCACCATGATCAGACAATTGAAATCCATCTGGTTGCTCAATGTACACTTCTTCTTCCAAGTCACCATTCAAGAAGGCAGACTTGACATCCATCTGATACACCTTGAAATCTTTGAAGGCAGCAAATGCAAGAAATAATCTGACTACTTCAATTCTTGCCACCGGAGAAAAAGTTTCTTCAAAATCAACTCCTTCTATTTGAGAGTAACCCTTGCAGACCAATCTGGCTTTATTTCTGATTACTTCACCAACTTCATTCAGTTTGTTTCGGAAGACCCATTTGGTTCCAATCACATTCTTGTTTCTAGGTCTGGGAACAAGATCCCAAGTGTGATTTTTCTCAATTTGCATCAGCTCTTCCTCCATTGCTTTAGTCCAGTTTTCATCATTGCAAGCTTCATTCACTATCTTACGTTCAATCTTTGAAATCAAACAATACTCTTCTGAATCTTGAGCAATTCTCCTTCTTGTTTGTACTCCTTTGTTTTTATCACCTATGATCTGATCTTCAGATTGGTTCAGTCTTACATATCTGGGAGCTTTGGGAATTTCTTGCACCTCTGATTCTTGATCAAGCTCATTGAAACTCATTTCTTCTTCCTGATTTACCAGATTAGTTTGAATCTAACTTGTAGAGGAGGCTTGGGCTCCTTGAATCATAAGATCATTCTGATCATCTTCATCATATTGATAAAACCTTGAGGGTTTCTCAATTCCCTCATCAACCTTCACATTTGTACTTTCTATCATCTTTCTCAGTCTCTTGTTATAACACCGGTATGCTTTACTTTGAGTGGAGTAACCCAAGAATATTCCTTCATCACATCTAGCATCAAACTTTCCTAGATCTTCATCTCTTTTAATGTAACATTTGCTACCAAAAAATCTAAAATACCTCACAGTAGGAGTGATGCCAAACCAAAGTTCATAAGGAGTCTTACTGGTATTGCTTCTGATTTGAACTCGATTGAGAGAATAGACTGCAGTGCTGACAACTTCTCTCCAATAGATTTGAGGAACATTTGCTTCAATCATCATGGTCCTAGATGCTTCCTGGATGGTCCAGTTCTTTCTTTCCACTACTCCATTCTGTTGTGGAGTCCTAGGAGCAGACAACTGTCTCTTTATTCCATGTTTCTCATAGAACTCTATGAACTCACCGGATGTGAATTCTCCACCTCTATCAGACCTCAGACATTTCAATTTTAATCCGGTTTCATTCTCTACCACAGCCTTGAATATTTTGAATTTCTCAAGAGCCTCTGATTTCTCTTTTAGAAAGGTTACCCACATCATCTGGGAATAGTCATCAATTAGCAACATAAAGTATCTATCACCTTGTATACTTCTGATTCTTGTCAGACCACAAAGATCAGTATGAACTAAGTCCAATAATCCGGTAGAAGACAGTTCCTTACTTTTGAATGTGACTCTGCTCAGCTTACCCAAATGACATTCTTTGCACAAGCTATTAGTAGGTTTCACCAATTTTGGAAGATCTCTTACAGCCTGAGTATTGCTTATCTTGATGATATTATCAAAATTCACATGACACATCCTTCTATGCCATAACCAAATCTGATCAACTTGAACAAATAAGCAACTTTTACCAGTACCAACCAAGTCGAAGATATTACCTTTAGTTTGAGTACCAGATGCAATCTCTATTCTGGAGCTTTCAAAAATCTTGCATTTTCCATTCTTGAATCGAAGATCATAGCCTTTGTCCACCAACTGTCCAACACTGAGAAGATTGTGCTTCAAACCTTTAACATATAGTACATTGCCGGTTTTGTTCCTTCCATCAAAAGAAATAGTTCCTCTTCCTCTGATTCTACCAGCAGAATTATCACCAAACTTTACCACTCCTCCTTCATACCTTTCCAAATCTATGAATTTGTTTTTGTCACCTGTCATATGGTGAGAGCATCCACTGTCAATGACCCAGTCATCTTTTTCTTCAACTTGGGCAACCAGAGCTCTTTCTACAACTTTATGATTGACAGATATAGAGGATATTGGTTCTTCTTCCTTGATGGCAATAAACACCCATTCACTTCTGGATTTGTTTCCTGTCTCTGATTCATCATCTGTTACTCCTTCATTATCATCTTCTTCATGAACATAGTAACAATTCTTTTGGAACCTTGATCTGTTAGGATTTGGCCTTGAAAATCTTTCCAGACACCTTGAGGCAAAATGACCAATCTTATTGCAGTTAAAACACTTAAAAGGTAATTTTCCTTCATACTTACCGGATCCTCTTGGCAGCCTCTTTGCAATAAGGGCTTCAAGTTGAGCAGTTTCTACTTCTTCTTCTTCTAGGTCTTTTCTTGCTTTTTCATACCATGATAGTTTCCTTGAAGAGTTCTCTCCCGGATCAAACCTTTGTTTACCTTTAACAGAGGTACTAGCTTTGAATGCAGATTTAGTCTTGGGGGGTCATCTCCAAACTCTGTCATTTCAAATGCAGCCAATTGATCTCTTGTGACAGGTGTATGGGCTATGAATTCTTCAATGGCAGCAGCCTTGATTTTGTAAGAAGCAGGTAGGGATCTGAGAATTTTGCCAACAATTTCATTTTCATCCAGGACTCCACCAGCATTTCTAATTCCACAAACAATCTCATTTACTCTTGGCATAAAAGTAGTAATATTTTCATCATCTTTCATCTTCAGATTTTCAAATTTCCCTTTCAGACTCTGTAACCTTACACTTTTAACATACTCATCTCCTTCATGCAAAAGTTCCAGTTTTTGCCAGATCTCAAAAGCAGTTGGTAGGTCAATAACATTTGAGAGCTCTGAATCAGATAATGCACTTAGAAGAGCCTCTATAGTCCATAGATTGTTTTCAGCATCTGTGATTTCATTTTGGGTTTTCGGACCACCCTGTGGAGGTGTATACTATGTTGTAGCCATGGTCGAGTACACCATTCCCATACATTGCAAGTGACATTTCATGCAACCTTTCCAAAGATTAAAATTGGTTCCATCAAACTTTGAACTATCCTTCTTGTAAGATGACATCCTGGATCTCCTCAAGTGGGTAAGCTCTTTTTAGAGGAACTTGGCTCTAATACCAATTGTTAGACTTAGGGCACACAACTAAGAGGGGGGGTGAATCAGTTGTACAAAACTTTCTTCCAATTAAAAACTTAACTCCACTTTGCAATTCAGTAGTATAATAATAAATCAATCAAGGAAACACAATGCAACAAATTAAGAGCAGAAACACATCAACACATGAGACACCAAGATTTTGACGTGGAAAACCCAGTTAAGGGAAAAACCATAGGGTGATTAACCCAAGATTGTATTCTCTGTTAGAAGAGTAGAAAGAACAAAGTGGCACATGCCAATTAGGGCTTACTGCCCGAGCACACTGCTCACAAGAGGCTCACTGCCTACAAGAGACACACTGTCTACAAAGAAATAAGTATCACATACATGAACTGGAGAATAGCATCTTCACCATACTTGAATCAGTTCCATTTAAGCCTAATACTTCTGCTCTGTCTTTCGCTCTCCTCCTTGCTACCACATACTCATCTCAACAAGGACAACTTTGAAATGACTTCGCAATCCCTTATTTATACAAGACATCAACTTAGGAATGATCATCTAAGTCGACAAACATCAACAAGAACATCCACAGGATGTGTAACTCATCTGGTCGGCCAGTCTCAAAAAGAACAACATCATCCGGAAGTTATTCTTCAATGCAAGATCCAACTTCAATGAGGACCACCAACACAAACTAGACATGATCCAAAGACCTCCACAAGCTTACTTGAATCACCAAGAACATCCATACTTCATCTGCTTACTGAAATCCATCTCCCCTTCATCCGGAACCTCAAGAACATAGTTTGTCATTACTGTCACAAAGGAATAGATGCTTGCAGACCTTCAAACCATGAACCAATCTAGTTGACACTCCACAAAGACTTCCTCAACACTCCCTCAAATCCACAGAACAGGACAATGCAATTTCGGATCTCACCGAACCTGTCTGTATCACTCTGTCATCTCTGAACACCTACCAGAAGTAGTTTTACTTGAGTGGCCACACCTTCTTCAGATCTTCATGCGGACCTCTGAAATCTTTACTGGATACCTTAAGACACATATCTATAAACCCTTTAATCTGCATCCTCTAATTATCATCCTATCTTGGACTTTTGCCTTACTGTCATCACTGTTCTTTACTGTTCCTGATTGAGACTAATTTTCTCAAAATCCTCAGCTCATAGCTCATCCAATCCTAATCATTAATGCAACAGGAGTATGTTGACATCAATGACAACACCAGTTAGGCCCATACTTGCAACACAAAGGGCATCCGCTAAATTGAGTATGGATCCACTGAACTAAATTATGCAAGCAAGGACAAGATCAAGTTATCAAATTATGTTGTCAGATTGACCTTAATTGCCAGAATAAGTAGCATAATGACCTAGCAATCCTATTTCCTATCAGAAATCAAAGACCAAAACCCAACAAAAGAGGTAAAACAATGATTCCAAAGGTTAGTTAAGGCATAGTGTAGCTTGTGAGTACATCCACCAAAGAACAGAGTGCATCCGGTGATTCGATGTGTATCCACCGACCTGTGCTTCACAATAGAAAGTTAGCAAAATCAACACCACAACATAAACCAACCCTTCAATGTTAAAAAAATTGACAACATAACGGCATGTCAAAGTCACTTCCTGTTAGAAACCTGAGAGTAAAGATAGTTAAAATTGGTAGAAAATAAATTAAAAGCACTAAAAGGCCGCAACATAGTTGCCACCACGCATCCACCGAATTGGGCATCGATCTACAAAACTATCACCTAAATGTTGAAAATCAACTAAAACAACAAATTTTGATAGATGTTAGGGACATGGGTCTCACTGGGTGTGCAAAAATGTATGCAAGTGAAAGTGAACTATGATAAACAAGCTAAAATAACTTCAACCTATTCAATTCACAACTAATTACAACCTCAAGATAAGACTAAAAGGAAATTTCAAAACAAAATAAGTGCACCCATGATTATGAAATTCCTTTCATATGTCCTAGATGATATGAGAGAGAGATTGGATGTCTAAGTGCTCAAATTAACAACTCATTTACTTGCATTCAAAAGTGTTGTTAAAAATGAAGGGGAGAGCTTCAATTTATAGAGTCTAGAATGGATGAATGGAGGGTTGAGATCAAATGTTAGGATCAATGGCTCTCATTGCTTGAGATCTCTCAAGCAAGGAGAGCATGACAAATGGCAAGAGGATGTTGCTTGAGGTGAAGGCTCCATGATTCGTGGAAGATCCAATGGTGGAGGATTGAAGTTTGAATGGATGAAAGGGGGAGATTGGCTAAGTATATGACATGTAAGGTGACATTTATGAAAAAGGTAAGGTTTGGATTTTGTGAGGATTTTTAAGTTATGCATGGTAGAAAATTGTGGAATTTTAAATTACAAAAGAGAACAAATGTAATTTAAAATTGGAGGAAAAGGGACAAGTGGATTTTAAAAATAAGGGGAAGAGAACAAGTGGATTGGAAGAAGGACATGTGATGAATGTTCATGCTTCCAAAGTACCACTTGTCAATGTACATGCATGCACTTTGCATGTACATGTGATGGCAAGTGGATTTTTTTTGGGATCATGGGAAAGGGTAATAGTTGATTATCCTAAATTAATCCATGTGCACAAGTTTTGGGATAATTGATGATGATTACAAAAAGTAATCACAAATGGATAAATTTGGACTTAAATAAATAGATATATTTATTAAATTTTTGGGGATGAAGGGGAACTATAGTCCTGTGTAAATGAATATTTATTTAGGACTTGTTGGTAAATAGATTTGTCACTTCAAGAAAAGATAAGAAAATTATGACTTGCCCAATGAAGTTTGACAAAAGCTATCTACAACAGTTGGAGAGATCACCAAATGAATGATGATCTTCCTCTCCATTGAGAGGGGTATCTCCCTCGTATAATTTAATTTGGGTTTTGGGGTATGCTTTTAACTGCAAAGAAGGAAAGAAAAACTATTGAAAATGGAAAGAGAGGAAAACCCTAGATGAAAGACACAAGAAAAACACTCAGGTTTCTGAAGGAAAGATTTAGAATACAAAAGTGAGCAGAAAAACAAATGGTCCAAATCTCATAAGTCTCATGCCCACAAATAGTGACTGAATAAAATAAACAACAATCCTTTCCAACATACAAAATAGGTTAAACATTAGAAACAAGAATAATATGAAACCAACTCAGAACATAATGTCCTGTGTGAAATTCAGATGTAGCCCTACATAGCAGGAAAATAATTAAAGAACAATTACAAATTGACACAAGAAAACTTGAAATCCAAAAGGAAATAAAATGGACACAATATCTAGAAATGTCCCTTTAATTCTTCAATAAAAGAGAATACAATATTCTTGAAAAATCAATTAACAATAGCTGTGCTAGAAAGGTGAACAATGCTGCCACAAGTTAATAGAAAAGAAAATCCCTTTCATCAAGCTCTCACAATGAGAAGTTGGAAAAAGATCCCATACAATAGAAAATTACTGAATTTATAACCTTCCCCTTTTCCTAACTGCTGTTTGAAAACATTATAAAAGACAAATAATTTTTTGCACTCTCCTATGTATAGAACATTTTAACTCATTAATTGAGTTAAAACATTATAAAAAGAATCTTATATCAAAGTTATGGTCCCAACATGAAGTTGACAGACAAATGACTATCAAGGTACTTTGTCAAATAGTTACATGTGGTGACTATAAATAATTTTGGAAGATAATCTTAGTTGCAGTGAGACATTCAACACATTCTCTTGGATTTTTAACAAATCTAATAACTATTCCAGAGAACCCCATTTCCTCTTCGAAGTTAATTTCTTCAAAATCTACATAGATTTCTTGTGTCTGTGACGGTGATCTATCTCCTTCAAAAAACATGTATATTTTATTGCTCTCAATTCAACTACATTCATAAATCCTTTTAATCTTTCTATCTATCCTTAATTCCTCACCATTTGAACTCCAACCCTCCATCATTTTTGTATGCATCCTAACCTATATATCACGTCCACAAGGCATATGTAGAATTTAACACATTAAGTATGCCATGACCAAATCTATTCTCTCGATATGCACTCCATTCTAGTTGTTTGTCCCAATAGAATTTATTTTGTGGAGGACCTGAAGTGAAATTTATGTGGCATATAGTTCCAAATTTAGGTTTGTTGTCTCCTTTCTTTAAATGCATCCAAGGCAACATCTAGATTTAACCAATCATCATATTTTGATACTTCACAATATTTTGTTGTATGGAGATTGATGTCTATCAGATATTCAGTTGTTCATTGAGGTCTTAACCTCCTTTTCATGTTGAAAATTGTCTTAACAAGAAATTTGCCAACCTATTTATAAAGAAGTGTATTATCACTCTCATAGGTGCAGGTAAGTATATATGCTGCAAATAGCTCACGCATACCACTAGAACATAGATAACCATGTCCCCCACATGCTTTCCTGCATTTTTCAATTGCATATGTTGTGACAGAGGTTGTTATAGCTTTTAGTCCAGATTTGCAAACATGAATCTCTGCCAAAGCCAAAAAATTGTTGTTCTCAAATTGGGACATCACTTCTGAATATAATATTTCTATCCATTTCCCTACAAAGAAAAAAGCATAAGCAGTTGCTAGTAATGGAAATAAATTGTGTTGTTGGGTCATGTTATCAAGCACCTATATTTCTTTATTATCATTATCAAAACCAAACTACCGCATGATAGCACTGTACCTCACAACTATTATACAACACGTGAGAGTTAAACTGAAGCTTCCAAGAGGATGATATATCATACAACAATCATGCCTCCATATAAAATCTATTTAGGGACATCTTGATGTACACATTTTCCTTCTCTTATTACTATAACCATCCGCATTAGCAAGTTTATACGAGGTATTCACATGTGATTAGACTATAAAAAAATATTATCCATTGTATTGTTTCTACCATTCTCAAACTTCTAACCAGTGTCACCTATTGTTATCATTTTAAAAGGTTTGTGACCCTCCAAACCCCTTATTTGTACAATGAATGCATACACACCAGTCCTTGTCCAATATCAGGCATCCATGAACTATTACATGTGTTACAACTTTACCCAAGCCTCTTGGCCACCATTTTGTATATGAAAGAGTTGGATTGTTCAAGATAAATTCATCAACATATGAATCAAAAGTTTATATAGTTTCTAGACCTTGTACATTAGAACCATATGCAAGTTTTGTATGTGCATAACAACCATAACAACCAATGATTGCCATGCTAGTTGCTAAAGAGAGCCACTTCTTTTGTTCTTCTAGAGTTGCTTGATGTTAGAGTATGAGGTTCTTTACTTAAATAATTTAATTATATTGATTAATTAATTAAGTCACCTTTACTTTATTTCACTTAAGCTAAACTTAGGAATCTCCTTTTTGCATTATTAAATTAGTCTTGACACTTGTCACATGCTAATTTAATCTCTTTCAAGGGTTTTACGTCTAGAGTTTCTATCTCCTTTTATAAAGATTGATTCATCATTGTAAACATTCATTCAGGTTATTATGCATCTATACATTTCTAGTTGTAGAGCACCTTTGTGCCATTGATCTCCTTGTATGTGACAGGTTATTTTCTTACAGGTGTTCACTGAGTTATGTGAGGTTGGTTTCACAACTTCTACACCTGAGTCCTTAGAATAGGGACAAACATTTTTTTTATCATGTCTAATGTCTATCAAGCACAGTTCCATGCAAATTTCTCATAAACATTTCTTGTTCATCAGTCATATTTTAGTGCAAAAGCTATCAACAATACTGGTAAAAGGATGTCTCTAAAACCAATCATACCATAGCCACCCCATGAACCATACAAACTAGGGATTTTTTCGTAGCACATGAATGCCACCATTCCCACTTCTATTAAGATTTGATAAATACTTAGATGCTTCCTCTCCTCTGGTTTTGGCGAGCTAGGTTTACACCCTGCACAAGGAGGCTACTGAATTGTTGGCAACATAGTCAAGAGACACTGCTGATTGGGTAATGTTGTCATTGATGGAAAAAAGGAAAATAGAGCATGATGGAGCTAAGGATGATTGGGAACTCAACTTGGAACAACCTGCATACAAGGATCTGGTCTGAACACAAAAGACTAAGGCAAAATGGCTAAGTACTGACAACACAAAGTTAGTAGCAGAAACTTAAGTGGTATTCCTCTGCAGTTGATGGTCAAGGTATGCGGTTCAGGAATGTTATTAAAGTTTGTTTGGAGGTATTATGTTCAAGATTACAAGTCCTAATGACTTCCAGAAGTTAAGTAGTGATTGGTCTAAGTCCAGGTGAACATAACTAAAACATGAGCAGTACACAATGTCTGAGTAAAAGGGTTCGCATTTCTCCGTAGTTGCATAATTTGTCTTGTGGTTTTGGAGGTATGATCTATAATGAGTGAAGAGCCTTTGATATTGATTTGAACAGGCCTTGTGGTCTATAGTGTAAGATGTTGTCTGACAGTTGAACTAAACTAAGAAACAGTATGTGAATAAGGTCGACATAATAAGTCTGATGTGTGCGCGGTAAATTTTTGGTGTTTGGAACTTAATCCTAAGTGGAAAAATAGTTGAGACCAACATGTGTGATGGTGTTCCAAATATTGTTTGGGTCCGGCATAGATTTTGGGAAATAAATTTGGTTGACAGAGCACATAATGCATGACTACACGTCACACTTTATTAGGACGATCTACTATGAAGATTTTGTTTGTTGTGGATATATATGGGATTAATTTCAGTATTTGAGAGAGAGTTTGTGTGTTGGATATGAATGTGTGTAGAATGTGAACAATAGAGAAGGTGACAAAAAGTAGAAGAGAGATTTTGTCTAATGTAAAAGTAGAGCAGTGAAATAGAGCAGTTAAGATGAAAAGTTTTGAGACAGTGTTTTGAGCATACATTGAAGCTGCATTCATGCATGTGTAGATGCAATCTAAGCAATTCATTTTCACAGTGAGCCATCTCCTTTATTTCTTTTCTTTTGGCAGTGAGCCTTTGTGCAGTGAGCAGTTCTTCATAGGGCAGTGAGCCTTCTAGTAATCTGGTATTGAGCTATCGTAATATATTGTGAGCTAACACTCACTGTTGTTTTTCCCTTTTTGGGTTTTCCATGTAAAAATCCTAGTGTCCATGTGTTATGTCTTTATGGTTGTTGTTCTTATGCTTATTCTGCTTTCAGGTTATTGATTTTAGAAATTGGATTAATAAACTTGTTAAGAAGTGGTTTTGTGGAATACTGATTTACCCCCTCTCAATATTCCTTATATTCAACAATTGGTATCAGATCAAGGTTCCTTGGAAGAAGCCTAATAGCTTGAGGAAGATCTGGGAGAGTTCACTCATGGAATCTAGGAGATTTGGAAACTTCTCAAACAATGTTGAATTGGAAGAAGCTCTTGCTGGTCTTGAAAAATCTAAAGCATAAATTAGGGATATGAAGGATAACATTCAAGAAATTGATGAGTGCATTTTAAAGTTGAAATAACAAGTCAAGAAATTCAAAGAAAAATACAGAGATGTTAGTGAACAATTGATATCAACAAATGAGAACCTGGATGATTTGAAAATGGAAGTTATAGAAAGAGCTAAAGTAGAACAAGATCTAAATCTGATGATAAAAAGAAAAATAGAAGAATGTGTCAAACTAGAAAAAGAAGTTGTGAGCCTGAAAATAGACTTGAAAAAAAGCCAAGAGCTATGAAGAAAAGTTCAAGATAAGTTCTGCAAAACTTGATGAGATGATTGCTAGTCAAAAGAGTTTAGACGACAAGCAAGGCTTAGGATTTGAGAAAGGAGAAATTTCAAAATTAGGTCAAGAAAACTTTTAGATGAAGCAAAACAAAGGGAACCAATTCAAGAATCAAAGAAGAAGACCTAGAAGACCTCCAGTCAGGTAGCCAAATGCTCAAAGGTACCCATCTTGCAATGGTCATTGTTTTAATTGCAAAAAGTTTGGTCATAAGGCTACTCAGTGTAGGAGTAGAATAAATCAGAATCAAAATGTTCCATCATTCTATGGTAAATGTTTCAATTGCAAGAAAATTGGTCATAGATCAAATGAATGCAGAAGTCTGGTAAGAAATGGCTTTCATAATTCAAGGAACACTCAATCATTCAATGGAAGATGTTTTGCATGCAATAGATTTGGACATATGGCTAATCAATGTAGATCAAATCCAATCAATAGAAGGAATCAAGGACAAAGGAATGTGGTATGCTACAATTGCAACAAGTTTGGTCATGTTGCAAGATTCTGCAGAAGAAAGAATGTGAAAATAAACTACTATGTTGAAGAAAGAAAAATAGAGCAGAGGAATGATAAGGGAAAAGAAAAAGTTGATCCGGTTGAAACTGAGAAAGAAATGGACAAGATCTGGATCAAGGAACAAGTAATTGAAGTTGAGGATGGATCTGCACCAACATATGGTGTAGATACTTCCTCTATGAAGTGAATTGGGAGCTCTGGCTCAGGGGGAGCTATGTTGAAAATTCAAAGCCCCCAGCTAGAAAGTTAGTGCTGAAATCTGGCACTAAGGTATGTTGTGAAGAACTCTATGACAAAGCCTCTGAAAGAAATTCCAGTAGAAAAAGATCTAATGTGGAGCATTTTGGAGCAATTTGGATTGACTGTGATTGTCAGAGAAGTGTTTGACAGCTTTTTGAAAGACCACATTATGATGATTAAGTTAAGGCTTCAACGGGTTAAAAGGCTTGGATTTTGGTGCAGTCATGACAAGAGGGTTCATAGAATGAACTGTCCAGACCGTGCAGCTAAAGTAAACACAACAGAAACAACTCAAAGATATAGAACAAATGTAAATTTAGTCATTCGGTATATCATAGAATTCAAATACATATTGGCCGGCAGCATGCAGGCTTACAATTAGGGCTCAAAAGCCTGATTTTAGAATATCAAAATATGTGCAAGATATAGCTTTGAAGCTCTTTCGCAAAAAATTTAAACTATCAACTATCACTATTATCATGAAATTGATAAATACTTTCCTAAGGGTCTATTACATCAATATATATATAATCTTTGGTACAAAAGATTCCTCTGCATTGGCCAAAGAAGATCACAAACTCCAATGAAGAGTTGTAACATGTGTACATGGATAGGTCAGACCTAATCATGTAGAACACCTCTACAAATGAATGGGATGATGTACAAATTTCGGGGAAGGTCAGCCATGAACCAAAGATCATTGAATGATGTGTCGTTAGGCTCCACAAGTTGAAGATTGCTCCTCAAGTCTTCTCCTTTAGCTGATTGTCTAAGACTGTCAGGATGCTCTATTCTAATAAAATAGTCAATCTTCTGATAGCAATATCTTTCCGGTACTTGATCCAAATGCTCTAAATTATAGATATGATGGAGATGAATAAATCAAGATGCTAAGTCTAGCTTCGCAAGATCTAAAATGCAACTGTGGTAGAATGCAGACCAAAATATAGAAACTACTAGTGATTAAACTACCTAAACTAAACTGGAAAATGAAAAGAAACAAACTGAACTGCAAACAAACTAAAATGCAAATGTTTTTGGTTGATGCAAGATTGCTCTTGAACCAGGTATGCTCCTGCATCAGATATCTGAGGTTATTGAAAAAGTGAGTCCCTCACTTTGCTGGGGCTAGGGGAAAACCAAGACAGTCTACCTTAGCCTGAGAAATCCATGATGAATCTTCTTTCGGTCTACCTTTCCACTTCACAAGGTATTCTTTGTATTGTCTTCCTCTGGTGCTGCGTCCAACTCTGATGTCCAAAATGTCTTCAATCTACTCGGGTACTTGTTTTAGTAACTACTTCTTCAAGTCCTCTTCCATGTTGTCACTAAACTCTGGTTCATGATACTAGTATAGGTCTGCAATATTGAAAATAGGTGATATGCCCAATGTCTCTGGTAGTTCCACTTCATATGCTTTTCCTGAATCAAATTTTCTGAGTATCTTACAAGGTTCAAACTTCTTCATCTTCAACTTGTTATATGTTCCAACTGGAAATCTTTCTTTTCTCAAGTATACCATCACTTCATCTCCAACTGCAAATTCTTTATGTCTTCTCTTCTCATCTGCTTGCTCCTTATATTTGCTACTCATATCCTCCAAATGCTTCTTCACCTAATTATGCATTGCTACCATATGTACTACAAATTCTTTTGCTTTTGTACTTCTCTTTTCTGCCATACTAATATCTCTCAACTCTGCAGCTCCTCTAGGGTTTATTCCAGTAACAATCTCAAAAGGTGTTCTTCTGGTACTCCTGTTCACTAAATTATTGTATGCAAACTCTGCTTGTGAAAGAATTAAATCCCAATTTCTTGCTTTCTCTCCAACCAAACATCTCAACAAGTTTCCCAAACGCCTATTCACTACCTTTGTCTGTCCATCAGTCTATGGATGAAAATTTGAACTGAACTTCAAATCTGTCTTCATCTTCTTCCAAAGTGTCTTCCAAAAATATCCAAGAAATTTGGTGTCTCTGTTTGAAATTATACTCTTAGGTAATCCATGCAATCTCACAATCTCCTTGAAAAATAGGTCTGCTACATGCACTGCATCAGTTGTCTTCTTACAAGGTATGAAATGAGCCATCTTTAAAAATCTTTCTACCACTACAAATATTGAATCATGTCCTCTCTGTGTCTTAGGCAATCCCATCACAAAATCCATGCTTATGTCTTCCCAAGGTCTCTCTAGTACTATCAAAGGTTTATACAATCTAGTATTCTGACTACTCCCTTTTGCAACTTGACAAACTCTACAACTTTGCAAAAATCTCTGAACATCCTTATGTATCTAAGGCCAAAAGTAATTTTCACTCACCAAAGCCACTGTCTTGTCAATTCCAAAATGTCCTACCAATCCACCACTATGTTTCTCCTTGATCAAATTATCTCTCATTAAACTTCTAGGTAGACATAACTAATTTCCTCTTAACAACATATCCTCCTTAATGAAATAATCCAACCACTTACTCCTATATGTCACAACAGGTTCCTTACATGCTTTCCAAGGTTCTACAAAATTAGTGTCTCCATTATACATGTTCTTCAATTCATCAAAACCTATCACTTCAACTCTCATCTCTATCAACAAGTTTCTTCTCCTACTCAATGCATCAGCAACTTTGTTTGATTTACCACTCCTATGCTTCAATACAAATGTGTAACTCTGCATGAACCCAACCCATCTCATATGTCTCTGATTCAACTTTCCTTGAATGTTCAAATAATGCAAAGCTTAATGATCTGTATACAACAAAAACTCCTTAGGCAACAAGTAATGTCTCCACTTCTTCAAGGCTTGAATTATGGCATAGAACTCTTGATCATAAACTGAATATCTTCTCCTTGCATCACTCAACTTCTCACTAAAATATGCTACAGGTCTACCTTCTTGACTTAACACTGCTCCAATTGTACTCCCACTAGCATCACAATCTACTTGAAATACCTTATTAAAATTTGGTAATGCTAAAACATGTTGCTCTGTAACCTTCTGCTTCAACAGTTCAAAACTTTTATCTATCCCCGATGTCCACTTAAAGTCTTTCCTATCACCTCTCATTGTCTCCGTCATAGGGTTACAAACTAAACTAAAATTTCTAATGAACTTTTGGTAGAAACTAGCCAATCCATGAAATTATCTAACCTCTCCAATGCTCTCTGGTGTAGGCCATTTAACAATTGCTCTTACTTTCTTAGTGTTCATCTTTAATCCTTCCACAAAAATCACAAATCCCAAATATACCAATTCCTCTTTCATGAAACTACACTTCTTGATGTTTATCAGCAACTTCTCTTCTCTCAACCTCTACAAAACTTGTCTAATATGCCACAAGTGTTCTTCCATTGTCTTACTGAAAATTAGAATGTCATCCAAGTAAACAATCACAAAATTACAAAAGAATTTCTTCAAGACTTTGTTCATCAACCTCATGAAAGTACTTGGTGCATTTGTCAATCCAAAAGGAATTACTAACCACTCATACAATCCTTCATTTGTCTTAAAAGCGGACTTCCATTCATCTCCTTCTCTAATTCTGATATGATGGTATCTACTCTTCAAATCTATCTTTGTGAAATATCTTGCTCCACTCAAACAATCCATAATATCATCCATCCTAGGTAAAGGAAATCTATACTTAACTATGATCTTGTTTATTTCTCTAGAGTCAGTACACATTCTCCATTCTCCATCTTTCTTCGATGCTAACACTGTAGGTACTACACAAGGACTCAAACTTTCTCTAATCAAACCTTTCCTCAACAATTCTTGTATCTATCTATTCGGTTCTTCATTCTCTGTTAGTTTCATTCTATGTGTTGCTTTGTTAGGCAAACTAGCTCCTAGTATAAGATCCATGTGATGACTGATACTCCTGATTGGTGGCAATCCTTCCAGTACATTGTTTGATATGATGTCTTCATACTCTGTCAGCAACTCTATTATCTCCTCTGATTGTGATACTCCAGTCTCCTTATTCAATGCTTTAGGCTTCTTAGGGATCAAAGCATAACACATATTCTCATGTCTCAAACCATCCAAAAATGTTCTTCCATCTACCAAACAGATTCTAGCATTCCCACATACTTCACTCTTAGGATCATCTTCCAAAGGAATCAAGGTAATTCTCTTCCCATTTGGTGTTATAGTGTATGTATTATTTCTCCCATCATGTATAGCTTTTCTATCATACTACCAAGGTCTACCCAACAAAATATGACATACATCCATAGGCATAATATCACACAAGAATTCATCATGATAAGATCCAATATGAAATTTCACCAAACATTGTTCACTCACCAGTACCTTATGATCATCCTGAATCCATGCTATCTAATAGGGCTTAGGGTGTTTCAATCTTTCCAACTTTAGTTTAGTCACCATCTCCTCTGAAACTAGGTTATCAAAACTACCACTATCAATTACAACTTTACAACATTTACCTCTTGATTTGTATCTGGTTCTGAACAGAGTCTTCCTCTGTGGTGGTTCTTCAGTTGTCTCTACTTGAAATAGTGATCTCCTCATCACAAGTGATTCTCCCTTCTCTGGTTTACCAACTAAACTCGGTGATCCAACAAGTTCTTCTTCAACATAGGTTGCTCTTCCATTGCTCTCTGTCCTTTTGCTTGTACTACCCTGATTACATTCAAATGCTCTATTTCCTTCACCTCCACACTTGAAACAAGTGCCTCTGAATATTCTCTTATCAAAACCTCTTCCTTCTCTTCTATATCCTTCATTCTGGTATGCACTAGTGTTTCCTCTTCAATAACAATTTATGTCATCTCTTTGGTATGCATTATTATCTCTATCATCCTTCTTGAATGGGCTGTTAGGCTTGTTCTGCTCCGGATGTGATCTGTCTCCTCTAAAAATTGTTCTACCTCTATGAAACTTACCTCCTCTGCCTCTCTGTCTCTGATCAAATCTCTTATTCAACTTCTCTTCAACTTTCAAGGCAAACTGGTATGCTTCCTCCAAAGATGTCATTCTTACCAAACTTAGTTCTTCTTGAATGTTCAATCTCAATCCATTGTTGTACCTAGCTACTTTTTCCTTCCTTGAAATTCTTTAGTAGACTCTTTCACAGATTTATCCTTTTGTCTCAAGTTCTGCAATCTTTTCAATAGTTCTAACTCATAGTCAGCAGGTATGAATTGATTCTTCAATTTTGTCACCATTCTATCCCACTTTGTAATCTTTTCTTTTCCTCTTTTGTTTCTATTCAACTGAACTTCCTTCCACCATATAGCAGCATGTCCTTTCAACTTTGTCTTTGGAATTTTTACCTTCTCCAGATCTTCAACTTCTTCATACTCAAAGTATTCTTCCATGTCATTTATCGCGTCAATCAATTCTTCAGGGTTCAAATTACCAGTATAGTTCGGCACATGAACTTTAGGTCTCTTTCCAATTTTTGAAATAGCTCGCAACATATTTACTTGATCCGATTCTTCTTCCCCATCACCTCCTAGGGTTTTGCCAATTTGTTGAATAGATTGGAATTCCTCTTCATCATCACTTTCAACATTAGGTCTCGGTGTCGATCCTCTTCACCTATCTTATTCAACAACATCCAATCTAATTCACATTATTTTCATCATTTCCATCATCTCATCCATTCTACCAACCATTGTCCCAACAGCAGCGACACTCCTCGGTGACATCTTCCTAGGATCAAGTGCAAATTGCCTCAAGTTTGGCAATCGGGCTACAAGGTGACAACTGCCTCACAATCGGCGATCAGTTGAGACACGAGTAACCTACCTCAATTCGGTGATCTATCCACAACAAGATCTTATGGAATGCCTTTGCCAACTCCACTCAATTCACTCCCAAAGATTCAAAATTTCACTCTGATACCACTTGGTGCAGTCACGGTAGGAGGGTTCATAGAAATATATCATAGAATTCAAATACAGATCGGCCAGCAACATGCGAGTTTACAATTACGGCTCAAAGGCTTGATTTTAAAGTATCAGAATATACGCAAGATATAGCTTTGAAGCTCCTTAACACAAAATCTAAACTCTCAACTATCATTATTATCATGAACTTGATAACTGCTTTCCTAAGGGTCTATTACATCAATATATATCATCTCCAGTACAAAATATTCCTCCGCTTCGGCAAAAGAAGATCACAAACTCCAATGAAGAGTTGTAACGTGTGTACATGGATAGGTCAAACCTAATCATGTAGAACACCTCCGCAAATGAATGGGATGATGTACAGATCTCAGGGAAGGTCAGCCACAAACCAAAGATCATTGAATGATGTGTCCATAGGCTCCACAAGTCGAGGAATGCTCTACAAGTCTTCTCCTTTAGCTGATTGTCTGAGACTGTCAAGATGCTCTGTTATGAGAAAATAATCAATCTTCTGATAGCAATATCTTTCCGATACTTGATCCAAATGCTTTGAATTATGGATATGATGTAGATGAATGAATCAAGATGCTAAGGTCAGCTCCACAAGATCTAAAATGCAACAGCGGTAGAATGCGGACCAAAATATAGAAACTGCTACTGACTGAACTACTTAAACTGAACTGGAAAATGAAAAGAAACAAACTGAACTACAAACAAACTGAACTACAAACAAACTGAAATCCAAATGTTTTTAGTTGATGCAAGATTGCTCTTGAACCAGGGATGCTCCTACATCAGATTTGTAAAAGATTAATCACTTTGCATTCAATCTTTCAAGTGTTTAAGGCAATCTGAAGCGAAATTCCAAGTGACTCAGTGATTTCCAAAGAAAATTAAGACAAGACCAAAGAAAACCCTAATTCAGTAAAAAGAGGTATTTATCAAATTTGAAACCCCATTGTGAATCTATTTCAACTTTTACAAAAATGGCTACACCACATGTGATTGATATAACCGGAAGACCAAGGCCAAAAATCAAGAAGCGTCCATTCAAATCAACAGAGGTCGATCCAAAAGGTACATTTTTAGAGATTATGTTCGGTGTGATGCATGCGGAAGATGTTAGGGCCTATATACATGTTGCCTTAGAAGAACATGGAGATAGTCAGTTCTCATATCTATATATAAAAGATTTAAGTGGAGATGGATTTGATTTGAAGGAAGAATACAAGGTATTGGAAATAAAGAAATTTATTCAATATATAGATTTTCCAATCTTTGCAGAAGATGAATGGGTCCAGTATGTCTTAAGATGAATTCATGATGAGTTTATATGGCTCCACTTTACATTCAAGATTACTAAAGATGCCATAAGGGTTGTCACAAGACTAAACTCTACCGGTACAGTACCTATATTAAAGGTAGTAAAGAATGATACTATAATGAAAGCCACCAGAGCTAAGTTTGACAAAAGGGAACTAACAATCAATGACATTGAAGACCATGTAGTAAGATTTGTGTCCATGGTTATTGGGTACAAAGTTTATTTCTCAAACCGAGAGAATTCAGTCTCCGATACTGCAATCTACACAACATTTGAGATGGTTAAAGAAGATGCAAAGTATGATCTTTGTGAACTACTCCGTCAACAACTGATGGAAAATTTAAGGAAGACCAAAGAGCAAAAATATTCATTCAAGTATGGTACGTTAATTATCTATTTGTTCTTCTACTTCATGCTAGAGTTACTAGGTATGAAGAATCTATTCTAGACAAGTGATAAACCCGTTGCAGTTCAAATTAGGAGTCATCTTAATAGCATAGGTAGCCATGATGCCCAAGACACAGCCCCTATGGGGCTATTTCAAAAACTTTCAGAAGTTAATACAAACTAGAGAAAGGATTCCTAGATCGATTGTTCAGAAGTATAAGGACACTATCTACTTTATTGTGACAAAAGACTAATGCTTGATGGAGGCTATTGAGCCTAGAATAGTATGGGTTATGCCAATGGGTTATGAAGTAGATGGAAGAATACTGGAAAATTATGCCCAACATATGCTAAGCAAACCCAGAGATCCCAATGAAGAAAGATCTAGGACATATGAGGAACTATCTGCTAAAATTCATGTTGAAGTAAGAAAACCTAAAATCTCCAAGAAAATACAGAGAGTGGCAGAGGATTTCACCTTGAGACAAGGCTTCACAAAAGAACAAGCGAAAGAGGCAAGGGAAAAAGCACAAGATGAAAAGGTAGAAAAAGAAAAGAGAGAAAGTGAACCAGTTAAAGTCCCGGAAGAATCCAAGAGAAAACCAAAAAAATTAGAGGTGCCAAGAAGGAGAACCAAAGGATCTACCTCTACAGAAGCTACATCTATTCCATTTGATCCCACACCATCTACAAGTGTGGAAAATCCTGCCACCAGTCACAAAAGAAAGAAAACAAAGGCTAAAAGAATGCATGTAAGCATTGCAGTTGATGAGGAAGAGACAAAAATAGATGAAGAAGTGAAGAAAATGAAAACTGAGGCCACCAAAGCCTCCGAGAGCAGCAAAAAGAAACCTCTTGGTAAGAGAAAAGATGAGAAAAGGCCAGGGCAAGATGAGTCTCAGATAGGAGAAGATACTATAAGTCTTGAAGATATCCCAAAGGCCATAATAGTTGATGGAAATTTAAAGCCCATAGCCCAACTGTATGATGAATATAATGATTTGAACAAAAGAATTATTGAGACTGCTATTGTCAGATATCTTGGACATTTACAACAAAGCTCTTATTGAGATAATTACTAATCTTCCAGAGACTTTGGGCAATATTATGTCTATAAGAAAAGAAGCAGCTATGGCAAAAGACATTGAACTTCGTGAGCATACACTGATAAAGTTATGTCCAAAAATCTCTCCTAAAGACAAAACAGAAATCTCCAAAGCACTCAACAAGGAGTTCAAAACAAAGAAAAGGATGAATACTCTCATGTCAGATGACATCAAGAAAGTAGTAAAGGAGACCAGTTGAGGAAATCACTTTAAGAGTGCTAAAGGAATTTCATCTCCCAACAATATACGACAATGATGAAACAACTGTTGGAGATGATACATCTATTCCAGAAGTAAATTTGAACCAAGGGTTAGAAGACAAAGTGACCAAAGATAAGGAAACACCTACTACAGTTATTGAGACTAGTATCCCTCTGGAACATCAAAGATGACAAGACAGGAATGGAGAAGACTGAGAAGATAGATAAGGCCAATGATCAAGAAAAGAAATAGGATAAGGAAATCTCTTCACTGGAACAAAAGGATGGTGCAAATGAAGCTATGGATTTAGATCCTTTGGAACTAAACCAAGAAGTCTCTGGTATAGCAAGAGACACTACGGAGTTAGTCAAAGAATTTTTGGAAAAAGAGAAACAGGACTTTGATGAGATGGAATTCTTGCAAGGACCAATAGACCTGGACTCAATGTCCCTAGTATAGAAATTTAAACTGGTATCAATTGTGCAAGCAAAGGCACAGGAAGAAATTTTGAAGTCTCACATATAGGACAGCGAATTGATTGGTGAGGCATCTGACATTTTGGAGAAGCTGATGCCATCATATCAGAAGGACACTTCTTTGTCTTCAATAGATCAACTAAAAGGACTCATAAATTCTGTAAATGAGCATTTTGGATCTTTTGAGAAATCTGCTGAGACAAAAGTGAGACAAGAATTTGATGAGAAAAGGTTAAATGAGTTGAAGACTATGATAGTGAATGATAAAGCTCTACTAGATAATAAAATGAAAGGCATATAGAATGCTATTAGAAAAGCAAGTGACCTATACAAATTTTGCTATCTTGGCTAGTAGCCACAAAAGAGCTAGTAGAAAAGATAATGGATCTGAAACTACAGTTGATAAATATTTCCAAAACATTTGATCTAGTAGCTGAATCGGTAAGCAACAAAGAAATACAAGTAATTAAGTGATATTGTAAATAAGAGGGATCAGATGAAAAATAAAATGTGCTAGTTGAGAGGACTAATTAGTCCTAAACTAGATTCAATGATTAGTATTGTAGTAGAAGCACATGCAACTTCACAAATTGACACAAATTCTGATGTGCAAAAGGTAGAAGAATCAGTCTTTTTATGGTCACATTCAAATTTTGGAAAGAGCTAAGATTCGATGGGATGAAGAGATTACATAGTTAAAGATTGTGTATAAGGATATTCTTTCACCGACAACTAATTAAGTTAAAGATTGTATGTGTACATATGCGGTAGAGTATGATAATTTTTGCAATTTTTGACATAATTTTAACTTCTATACATATATTCTTTGCCATTGATGTCAAAGGGGGAGAAGAAGACCAGTGAAAAATGGGCAAACATCTTAGGGGGAGAAGAAATACAGAGTAAGGGGGAGCAAATATATATTTTTCACTAAGTGTTGCCATCAATGCCAAAGGGGGAGATTGTTGGCAACATAGTCAAGAGACACTGCTGATTGGGTAATGTTTTCATTGATGGCAACAAGGAAAATAGATAATGACGGAGCTAAGGATGATTGGGAACTCAACTTGGAACAACATTCATACAAGGATCTGGTCCGAACACAAACGACTAAGGCAGAATGGCTAAGTACTAACAACACAGAGTTAGTAGTAGAAACTTAAGTGGTATTCCTTTGTAGTTGATGGTCAAGGTATGCGGTTCAGGAATTCTATTCATGATTGTTTGGAGGTACTATGTTCAATATTACAATTCCTAATGACTTTCAGAAGTTAAGTAGTGATTGGTCTAAGTCCGGGTGAACAGAACTAAGACAAGAGCAGTACACAGTGTCTGAGTAAAAGGGTCCGCATTTCTCCACAGTTGAATAATTTGTCTTGCAGTTCTAGAGGTATGATCTGTAATGAGTGAAGAGATTTTGATATGGATTTGAGTAGGCCTTGTGGTCCGTAGTGGAAGATGTTGTTTGATAGTTGAACTAAACTAGTAAATAGTCTGTGAATAAGGCTGACATAATAAGTATGACATGTGTGCGATAAAGTTTTGGTGTTTGGAACTTAATCCTAAGTGGCAAAATAGTTGATTTTGACATGTGTGATGGTGTTCCAAATATTGTTTGGGTCCGGCATAAATTTTGGGAAATAAATTTGGCCAATAGAGCACATAATGCATGACTACACAGTACACTTTATTAGGCTGACTAATATGAAGATTTTGTTTGTTGTGGATATAAATGGGATTGATTTCAGTATTTGAGAGAGTGTGTGTGTTGGATATGAATATGTTTAGAATGTGAATAGAAGAGAAGGTGACAAAAGCAGGAGAGAGATTTTGTCTAATGTAAAAGCAGAGTAGAGAAATAGAGCAGTCAAGATGAAAAGTTTTGAGACAGTGTTTTGAGCATACATTGAAGCTGCATTCATCCATGTGTAGATGCAATCTAAGTAGTTCATTTTGGCAGTGAGCCATCTCCTTCTTTCTTTCTTTTCTTTTAGCAGTGAGCCTTTGTGCAGTGAGCACTTCTTCATAGGGCAGTGAGCCCTGGGTAGTGAGCCCTAAGGTAGTGAGCCTTCTTGTAATCTGGTATTGAGCTATCATAATATATTGTGAGCTAACACTCACCATGGTTTTTCCCTTTTTGGGTTTTCCATGTAAAAATCCTAGTGTCCATGTGTTATGTCTTTATGGTTGTTGTTCTTATGATTATTCTACTTTCATGTTATTGATTTTGGAAATTAGATTAATAAACTTGTTAAGAAGTGGTTTTTTGGAATACTGATTCACCCCCTCTCAGTATTCCTTATATTCAACATGAATAAGGTTGTGGAATTTATCTTTACACCTACCAATTGCATTTTCTAAAAAGTTGCTAAAGCCTTTTCAATAGATCCATTTTGTTATATCTTGTGCTCATTGCATTGCATTAGACAATATATCATTGAAGAAAATATTAAACAGATCGCATGCCTTGTCTTATGCTTCATCACTCTATATAAATGGTTAATGGAGCATTTCCAACTATAATATTTGGCAAAATTTCCCGCTTCAAAATATTTTGATGGAAATTAATGACTTGTTTCGGTGCTCCCTTATTGGAACTGGAAAATGTTGTAGAGCTTGGATTTACATTTTCCAGTTGCATTTGTTTAAAACTTTCCAAAACCTAATCAACAAACCAATTTTGTGCATATCCAACAATCATTGTGGATCATGAGACTAAGCCCCTTTGAGGCATCTATCACAGACTTGAATTTTATGCCCATACTATGCTGCAAAGCTCCAATCTAGCGCAGGAGGGAAAAGGGGCCTTGTGCCCACCAATTGCATTTCATTGGAAGCTTTTTTTTTAAAGTCTCACTATATTTACACATTTTGCATATGTTTCTACCAGTGCATTTTTTATATACAGAACCTGATGAGCATTTAGCTTTGGAAGACCATTCCTTTTGATAATAAGTGGAAAAGGAAGTTTGAAAACCCCATAAATTACCAATGAGAGTGTGCTCAACAAGGAATGGAGTTCGTGGATTCCATAGGGGATAGATAGCCAATCTGAACTTAAAAACCCATTGATAAAACACGTATAAACTTCCCGATGAAGAAGGTATTGACATATCACTTGGTTTTAAAACTCTCACACTTCTTGATAGGGAATTATTTTACTCTGTATAAAGAAGCTATTCACTTTTTATAAAGTGAATTGGGAACTTTACAAGTTATTGAACTTCAAATATTGCCGATAAAGAATTTACCTTCGGTGACTTTTAAAAAGTATACAAATTAAATAGATTGTCAATAAAGGAATTTTGGATTCTTACTAAAGTCTTTCAATTTTAGACAATCAGCAAATCGACAATCTATAAAACTTTATAACTTTTCTATAAAATGGATTTCAGTAAATGTTATAAATTGATAAACCTTTTACCCCAAGGTAATTTTTTGTAGTTTTCATCTTCAATAAGCATTATAACTTTATCACTTTCACCCCAGAACTTTCCACAATTAAATTAACTCCTTCACTTTTAATTTTTCCTTGATAAAATAATGTTAGAATTGCCGACATAAAACTCATGATTTGTAGAGAAGAGCAAAATTCCATAACTCATAATTGGAAAGGTATTTTCACCTAGAAATTGGCCATTTGATGTGAAATAATACTAGGAAGCTCCATGCAAATCTGTTCCACTCCATTTTTCATAAAACTTTGAATTTAATGTTTTCCATAAATTGATGCATGGGAACAATAAAATTTAAAATCTCCCAATCCGTGAATGATTTGGCCCTAAAACCTTAGCCACATTAGGTGAAATGGAGTCAGAAAACTTTCTGTAAGATGGTTTCATCTCAACTCAAATAGAACTCTGCATTTAAATGTTTCCGTGAATGTCACTTAATATGTGCAACCACCTTTTGGATGTTGAATGAAACACTAAATTAACTATAGTCTGAGAACTTAAACTGATGCACTAAATCACCTAAAAATAATGCAAGATCCCCCTAGAAACATAATTAGACCAACAGCCTGCGACAACCTAATGTGGAGGACTTGTGACATATATGTTTGCGACCATGACTGGAAACCAACATATTGAGTTTGAAAAGCAACCTAAAACTAATTAGGCATTCATAAAAAAAGATAATTGATTCAAATAGGATGTTAGGATAAAAAGGCTCATTGAGGTGATACTTGCAAGCATTAACAACCAGTGAAAAGTTTAAATTTGGTCAAGTTCAAGAATGAGGCCAACAACTGGCTCTGGCTAGGGACAAGGACTATAAAGGACACAACAAAGAACCTAGGGTATCTGGAAAATATCAATGCCTTATGCATTGGGATATAGAGTCATGAAAACATCACAGCATGACAGGGAACAAGAAGAACCAAAAGAAAACCAGAACATAACACACAACAAAAAGTGAAATAAAGCCACAACACCAAACATGACAAAAACTCCTACCTTACATATATACATGGCAAGACCATCCTATGTCAAACATGATTCAAGATAGTCACACAAATCTGTTGACAAGCTGGGAAAAGTATGAACATGTGCAGAAAAGAGATACACATTCTTGTAGCAGCTATGAACTCATCCATTTGTAAAGATATAATTATATAAGATGAAAAACTCTTCTGAATATCGGACCAAACAACCATTTCTTGTCATATATCACCGAGTCCTCTTGAGTCATACTATTATTTCCCTCCCATGTTGCTTGTATCTTTCTATATCATTGTAAGCATACCAATATTCCCTATTTGAAAGTATTTTGAGTTATTTAGACTAGAACCATTGAAACCTTGAACTGAGCATCCCCTCTGTGATTTGAAACATAATGAAATTTCTATAGGAATGCGCTCACTTATACCTGTTAGAGGGGTGAAGGATAAATTTTCACCACAAAAAGAATCATTAACTACTCCAGGTTGTAGTTCCTTTCCTCACAAGTATCAATTTCTAGAAGCCTATGATCATTGTCAATAGTAACTTCCTTCTTATCAGCTGCAATTAATATATACACTCTATGATTCAATAATGATACAATGAAACATAGAGATGACATATATGTTTCATGAATTCCATGGATGGAGACTTCATTTCTCATGGTTGTTGATGAGGAACAAATAATTTCTTTACCACGGGTAAAATCATCATTAGTAGTTTCCAAATACTGACTTGGAGTAAAGAAATCTTGAGATTGCAAAACCAACTATATTTTATCCAACCATGTGTTTTGTATTTGTTTCTTAGTCAATATTCTAGGTTTTCAAATTTATATACTATAATCTGATCTGAACAATCAAAATCACAAGTTATATGTTTAACCTTCCATGAAGATAATGCAGAGAACGGAAATGAAATACCTAACTTCTTATCAATCACTTGATTGTTTGTATCCTGAATTGCAACCTTTATAAAATCAGAAATTTTATCTCCTCTATTATTTTCATTAGCATTATTTGGATTGTATTTTCTAACAATATTATCCCGATTTTGTGTTACCTCCACATTCAAAAATCTAGATGGCATGATACCATTTTCAGTCCCTTCTTGTGCAGATTTGTCTTCATTTGGGGAGGTATTTTCCCTAATGGACAAATGATGATCCAAAGATTCTACTTGTTCATTTTGTAATTCTATCTCATGATTGAGTTCTTTAATAGGTATGTGATAATGTTTTATTAAAAATTCCTCATTTATATTTGTAACAACATGCTTAGGAAATTCATCATTTAAGAACTATGAAGGGGAAGGAAAGAGTGTATCCATACCTTTCATTTCATCAGCAGAGTTTCTTTCTTTAGTGATCAGTGATGAATGAATAATAACATCTTCTCCACATAGAAAATCATCATCCAAAGCATCGAGGAACCATATTGGAATATAGATCTCATGAGAATGCAGATCTATTTCACTAAACTTAGTCATTTGATTGTCTGATTTTCCATTTCTTCCCTCATCACTATATCCCTCACACCATGGATCAACATGATAAGAAGTGGGAGTTTGAATTCAAGTCACAGGATTTTGAGGAATAATGTCTTCAAAATAGAAAGATTCAAAAATGGGATGATTTGTTATCCTCGTTTGTTGTATTTCTTCCTCACAAACTCCATCAACAAACTTGAATACTTCATAATCAGATTGCATGCAAGTAAGAATATATAAATTCAATTGTTTGTTTTCTTCCATTTCAAGTTGGCATTTAATTTCTCTTTCAATTTTACAAATTAGTGAGTGTTCTCCACTATTGTCAAAGGCAAAGACTTCTAATTTTGAAGAAAGAGAAATAATTTACAAAGACTTATTTGTATTCATCTCTTCATCAATTATGGATATGAAAGATTGTGCAACAAATGTTTTCCTTGAAGTAGTGCCAATACTTTCTGAAGGGACTGAAGAAATATTAGTTCTTTGATCTTCATAATAAATTTATGATTCATCGTCACTATCTTCAATCTGCAAATGGTATGTTTCTACACTTTGTTTATCATAAGACTGAGTTGTTGAGTGGACTGAATCATCATGAAACAAACTCTCTTCACCTAAAATAGTGAGATTCAGACAAGCACTTGAAGGTGGCATTAATTTTACCCTTTTTGCACTGAGATTATGTGGAGTATAAGTATAATTTTTGGTTTGACAACTCTAATTTTGTATGGAAGACCCTTTTATCAATTTGTTTCTTGAAACTTCTAGAACACATTTCTTAGTATATTTCTCTTTCCATAATCCAGATAAAATCAAATCATCTTCTATTTCAATGGCTTCTTTTTGTGCAATTTCTAGATTATGTACCTTATTTCGCTTCATGACAAAACTAACTTCTAGATGTAATGCAACAATAAAGGTACACAATTTATTAGCTTCATTTGGCTAGTATATCTAAGGAATCTTATTTATAGATCAATTGAATTGACCTACAAAATCTCTTATGGGTTCACTTTCTTTCTTATGAATTAAGAAAAACTAAGATAGAAGTTCACAAACATCAACAACTATTGTAAATCTTGCAAGAAACTTTACCTTCAAACTGTCCCAGTTTGTAATACATCCATCCTTCAAATTTTGAAACCATTATGCACCACGTTCAACAAGGATTTCAACAAATACTCGCACAAACATGTTTTCTTCAACAACTCCTAGGATCTCGCAAGCAACTGTGAATGCAAGAATCTGATCATCTGCATCCTATGAGTTTTCTCCATTGAACTTTGGAAAATGCTTCTGTGACCCAATAGGTAAAGCTATGTATTAAGGCAAGGATAATGGGCTGAAGTGAGTTCCCCATGGCTGAGAAATATTTTCTGCCATGGTACATGTCTGAAAATAAGGACAAAAGATATCTCACTTCCGTAGAGTTGCCAACTTCCATTGCAGCTCAGAGGTATCCTTACTTTTCTAAGGATTAAGATGCACCAGCATGTCACATCTATCCCCAGTGGAGTAACCAAAAATCTATTGGTAAACAAATTTGTCACTTCAAGAAAAGATAATAAAGTTATGACTTGCCTAATGAAGTGTGACAAAAGCTATCTACAATAGTTGGAGAGATCACCAACTGAATGGTGATCTTCCTCTACATTGAGAGGGACATCTCCCTCATATGATTTAATTTGGGTTTTTGGGGTATGCTTTTAACCTGAAAGCAGGAAAGGAAAACAATTGAAAATGGAAAGAGAGGAAAACCCTAGATGAAAGATGTAAGAAAAATAGCTAGGTTTCCCAAGGACATATTTAGAATACAAAAGTGAGCAGAAAACAAATGGTCTAAATCTCATAAGTCTCATGCCCACAAATAGTGACTAAATAAAATAAACAACAATCCTTTCCAACATACAAAACAAGTTACACATTAGACAAAAGAATAATATGCAACCAACTTAGAACACAATGTCTTGTGTGAAAGTCAGATGCAGCCATACACAATAGGAAAAACATGAAGAACGATTACAAATTGACACAAGAAAACTTGCAATCCAAAAGGAAATAAAATAGACACAATATCCAGAAATGTCCCTTTAATTCTTCAATAAAAGAGAATACAATATTCCCCAGAAATCCCTAAACAATAGCTATGCTGGAAAGGTGAATAATGTTGCCAGACGTTAACAGAAAATAAAATCCCTTTCACCAAGCTCTCACAATGAGAAGTTGGATAAAGATCCATGGTAAAATATAAAATTATTGAATTTATAACATTCCCCTTTTCCTAACTACTTCTTGTAAACATTATAAATGATAAATAAATTTTTGCACTTTCTCGTGTATAGAACATTTTAACTCATTGAATGATTTAAAACATTATAAAAAGAACCTTATATGAAAGTTATAGTCCCAACTTGAAGTTGACAGTCAAATAACTATTAGGGTACTTTGTCAAATAGTTGCATGTGGTGACTGTAAATAACTTTGGAAGATAATCTTAGTTGTAGTGAGACATTCAACACATATTGATGGATTTTTAACAACTCTAATAGCTGTTCCAAGGAACCAATTTCATCTTCGAAGTCAGTTTCTTCAAAATCTGCATAGATTTCTTATGTCTATGACGATGATCTATCTCCTTCAAAAAAACATGTATATTTTATGGGTCTCAATTAAACTACATTTAGAAATCCTTTTAATTCCTCTATCTCTCCTTAATTCCTCACCATTTGAACTCCAACCCTACATCATTTTCGTATGCATCCTAACCTATATATCACGTCCACAAGGCATATGTATAATTTAACATGTAAAGTATGCCATGACCAAAGCTACTCTCTCGATATGCACTCCATTCTAGTTATTTGTCCTAAGAGAGTTTATTTTGTGGAGGATCCGAAGTGAAATTTATGTGCCATATACTTTTAAATTCAGGTTTTTGTCTCCTTGCTTTAAATGCATCCAAGACAACATCTAGATTTAACCAATCATCATATTTTGATACTTCACAATCTTTTGTTGTATGGAGATCGGTGTCTGCCTAATAATCAGTTGTTCCCTGAGGTCTTAACTTCCTTTTCATGTTGAAAATTTTCTTAACAAGAAATTTGCCAACCTATTTATAAAGAAGTGTATTATCACTCTCATAGGTGTAGGCAGGTATATATACTGCAAACAACTCTTGCAGACCACTAGAACATAGATAACCATGTCCTCAACATGATTTCCTGCATTTTTAAATTGCATCTGTTGTGATAGAGTTTTTTATAGCTTTTAGTCCAGATGTGCACGTATGAATCTCTGCCAAAGACAAAAAATTGTTGTTCTCAAATTAGGACATCAGTTTTGAATATAATGTTTCCATCCATTGTGCTACAAAATGAAAAGCATAAGTAGTTTCTAGTAATGGAAATAACTTGTGTTGCTAGGTCATGTAATGAAGCACCTATATTTCTTTATTATCATTATCAAAACCAAACTGTCACTTGACAACACTGTACCTCACAACTATTGTAATTGTTGTGTGGAAAAGAGTGATCTAGCCTAAAGGGTTAAACTAGGTCAAACCCTCTTCTACAAACATTAGGACACAAACTAATCTTGGCTTCTACCCAAGAAGGAGAGCCAAACTATAGGGTTTATGCCCTTTTGTTGTATAAAGAAGAATCAACCAAATCCAACCAAGATCAAGCAAGAAAGCTAGGGGAAATGATCAAACCCTAAATGACAAAGATCAACTAATAACTAACTGTCAGGAATAGATATTAGAAAACTAAAAGTACAACAGAGATCAAGGAGTAGATCAGAACCTAGATCTGGAAGTAGAGGCACCAAAGACTAGGGTGCTTGGGTGCCCTAGACCCTAATTAGAGTTTAGAAGAATCTCAGGGTATCACCAGACTTGTATCTACAAGCTTTGTCTTCTTCCTAGAACTTGTCTTTAGAAACCTATTTCTCCAACCTGCACATAAGAAAATAGGAAAAGGTTGTGCTATGTATAAGGGCTTGCCTTAGTTAAACCCTGTGTTGGTGTTTCCACCTCCACTACAACGATGATTAGATCCAAGAGTGTGTGCTGTAGGAGGACAAAGGCCAGATCTATAATATATGATAGAAATATGAATGAAAATGATGATGATTACCACAAGATGTGAAACCCTAGTTGATGAGGATAACTCAAGATCATGCACCAACAAGGAGAGTGATGGAGAAGGCTTGAAACTTCCTTCAAGGCCTGCAAACAAACTTCAATAACATCCACAAGTATATAACAACTCCAAGTATAAAGAACACCTTAGCATAGAAGATCAAAACACAAAAACCTAGGATAATTCCTTCTCATAATAAGCTAGGTGTAAAATGAATTATAAAACTCCTTTATATATGCATTCCTGCTCACAAACAATGATTAAAACCAAATGGGGGTGACATATACAAACTAGGGAGGTGTGCTAAGTTGACACCACAAGATGGGCTAAAGATCCCAATTGGGACCAGGGTGCTCGGGCGCCCTGGGCCTTTAGCCCCACAAAATCTGGGGAGTGTCAAATGTCATGGGCTTAGTCCAGTCCTAAGTTTATTCTATTGGGTTTATTCACTGGGATTGGTATTTTATCATTTTATGCTCAAAAAGGTGTTAAAATAGGTCTTGATTAACAAAGGTAACATTTTAGGTCCAACTAGGTGCTAAAATAAGTGTAAAATGCTAGTGTACACATTTTACGACATAACATTTAGTCCCCACTTTAGCGTGGGTATGAACTTACATTCAGACTCACACTAATGGATGGGAAAGACAAATTTCAAACTTACAAACATAGAAGCCCAAAGAATTCTACCAAGTTGTGGACTATAGTAGCTCCCAAGCTTAGGATTCTAAGGTTTCAAACATGTAAGCAAAAATATCTTCAAACATGCAAGACATTTGTAACTTACACATACATGGAGTACTAAAAGCATACATAAGAATACATGTAAGAGACATGCCATACACAAAGGTAATACATGCCATACATAATGCATACACGCTTGACACAGAGCATACACATAAAACATAGAGAATACATATAGAACACATGGAAAACATGGTGAAGACACACAAAGCACAAGTTTAAACATAATGCATAAAACAAACAAATATAGAAACAAACACAGGGAAAAACACATAAGGCACATGAATTTGATGCTAGCATTCTCTGTCGCTAGGGGTCATATGGAAAGAGGTGCCTCCATGGATCATGTACTAGTAAGGATTGTCGCATTACTAGGTGACCATGACAAGTCACATGAAGCATATGGGCTAGCCAACTTTGTTGCACTAGGTGGCTCATGGACCTAAAGGAAACATCACAGGATAGTGAGGACCTCTGAATCACTAGGTGAGTTCCATGCCAAAAACAAGTATGTAACCAAAGAGAGAGAGAGAGAGAGCATAGTGTGATGTATGCCCCCACCTTAAAGTGATTGCTAACTCCTATCAAGGAGCAATTTATTTAAGGTAGCACAAACCATAAGACAAGAACGGGAGATTTCTTAAAGCACATGCCCATAAGATATGTGTTCCCAAAAACTACATCGCAACCAGGGGTTGCCCCCACAAAAGGAAAACCGAGGCGATGCTATGAGCATGATACATAATGGCTTGTGTAGTCATGGTATGACACCGAGCATATCAACAAGGTGCCACATAAATCAAAACATACAAATAATAATAGATTATACTAAGTAATAACACAAAGGGATCTACCTAACTGGTGTCAGTAAATGAATAGTTGTATAATAGGAGATATCTTGAGACTATAAATATTTGGAACTTTCATCACCCACCAACTGGTAGAACTATGAAGACAAAGGAAGAAGTATCAAATAAAATTAAATAAAAACCCTTTGGGTCAACAAGGGAGAATGTCAAAGCATCCTACGCCTTGCATTGTCCCCAAAGGACACAACATCAATGCAAATTATGACATATAGAAGAATGATGATACAAATAGAGAGAACATCACAATGAATTTTGGTCCCTTTGTATCCTTGCACCTATAAGGGTGTCAAGGGTCATCCAAAGAGAGCTTAACAACAATAACATAAATAAAATATTAAGCAACACATCACATGGGAAAATAATCACATGCACTCATAACATAAAAATAAGGGCACCTCACTTGTGAGTCAACCTAAAGCAAATCATCCTCCTCCCAATCTTGCTCATCACCAATTTGGAAAGGTGGAAAAGATGCAAGAAGAACTATAGCATGTGAGGTATAAGGAACAATATCCATACCTAGGTATTATCTTTAGATTCACTATCAGAATGTAGTACAATATGTTCCATAGTGGCTTGTGAAGTTTCATCTTTCTCTATAGGAGACAAAATAGTAGTGATATATCTTTCACATCCATCGGTGATAAATGCTTGTGAGGAGGAAGATTCTCCTCTCCTGCGGAAAGGCAAGCCATAGCATGACGACCCTTCTTTCTTTCTCTCACAATCTTATTTCACTTAGCTTTATTTGTGATGTTTGTTAAGGGATCTAGTGGTGTTCACCTAGGGTTAGGGTTCTGAAATTGAGTCTGCATGTTCCTGTGCTTATTCCTTCAAGCCCTTGGTGCTTTAGTTTGAATCTTTCTTTGGCCTCCATGTAATGTTTTACTGCTTTTTCCTGTCGCACTTGAGAAAAATGCTAATTTATGTATATGCAATGGTGAATTGTATGTTGGCAAGCTTGCAAAATCTCAATCAGTTTCCAAAAATGACAAGAAATTGAGTTGTATGCATTTTAAATGCATATCGGGTTCAAAAGGACGCATGTGCATTGGGGGAATCTTTCACAAGATTCCTGGAATATTCTTTGCATGTATATTGGGTTTTTCTTGTACATGTTTTGTTGTATGTCCTAACATACAAAGGCTATATACAAGCGAAAATGTGCAATGGCAGAAGATACATTGAAGATTCCTTGAAGATGCCGTCATTATATCGAGCAGGTGGGTTGTATGTTTATTTTCTTGTATGTTCTGCATACAATGCTAAGGATGCATTGCAGCCTTCAAAAGGGATTCAAATCAGGCTATGAGCAGTAATGGCATCCACGGCTTGTACATTGCATTTGTATATGCAATGTACAACAAAATATATACAAGGAGGGGCGGACATACATTCGCTACAATGTAATATATAAAGGCAATTGTATATTGGTGCATGCAATCAAATATGCAAGGCCCAGACCCGAGGAGTATTACATTCTAGTTGATGCAGGTATGAGGTCCGGATTGCATGTATATTGGGTTTGTATATGCAGCATACAACCTGATATACAAAAAAAGGGTGATATAGGCCAGACTTCAAAAGAAGGTACATTCTGATGCATAAAATTTCAGGTCTGCTGCTTGTATGTATGTGTGTATTGTATATCGCGGATATACAAAGGTAAGAGGTACAAACCGGACCCAAATTAGTTTCCAATTTGCTTCATAAAAATTTCAAGTCTGCCTTGTATGTATGTTGCACTTGCATATACAAAGCGATAGGTGCAATGAAACATATGCATTTTAGACCTGATGGGGAAATCAAATGTGACAGGTAAGTGTTTGAGTCTAGCTTGTATATCAGACATTTGTATATGCATATGTTTATGCATATACAAGGGCGAAAAGGGCAAAATAAGGATTGGAAAGGTCAGCGATAGAGGAGCGAAGTGTCTACGTGGCACATTTTTATTAGTTCTTGACTTTTCAACGTATCTTGAGCCGCGGATATCATGCGATAGGAGATGATCGACGGCCATGTTTTGAACCCACAGTGAAGGTTTTTTTCCTGTATATTTGCAGCCATTTTTGAGCGGGAAAACAACAAATGCATCTACTACTACATTTCAAAGGGGGCCTGCGGGTAGCTGTGGCATTAATGGTGGTTTAAGGAGGCACGATGGATCAAGATGATAGGTCAACCACTCGATTGAAGATGAAAGTCCTTGAGCGATGGTGCGGATCCCGATTCCACCTGCTCATTCCTCTTTGTCTCTCCGCAGCATTGAATATTTCTGGGCGCCATTCCTCATGCATTGAATTTGGCAGATTTTTGATTTACCTTGTAATTAATTTTTGTTGGGTACACGGTCTTGGTATAAAGGCCAAACTGTGTTACTCATTGTTGTTGTTGAAAATTGGACAAATTTTGGTGTTGTGACACAATACTTCATTGGTGGCCCTGTTCTTGATGTCTTGTAAGTTTATGAGTCTCATGTTGTATGTTTCATGCTATTTTATGAGAAATGCTCTGTGCATGTGTTTAATCATTTGTCTCCAAGATGTGGGCATATTTTCTTTTGAATCAAGATAACTAAGGGTTGTTAAGGTTCAGGAATATAACTTTTCTATATTGAATGTTTAATCTCCTACTTTTGTTTAAGGAACAAATTAAATGTTTCAGGTTAATCATTGAGAAAATGTGTTGCAGTAGGGATACCACTAAGTATGTATGATTAAGCACCTAATTTTTGGGAAGTATCTGTAAGGCAGATATTAAAAATCCCCTTGATATCCAGTCTTTGGTATATGTTCATGCTAGCCATTCACATGTGTATGTCTATTGACTCCAAGCCCTGGATAGGCACCAATCCAGTCTTGTATTGAGGTTGTAACCCAAAGTCTCAGTTTTGCATCCAAACATAAAATCAAACTTAAACTTTAAATCAAACCATTACGATTTTAGAAGTAGTTTTAGGACAAAAATCCTCTATCTCACAACTGAATATAGGCCCAAAGCTAGCCCCTTTGCACTTATTCCATAGTTTTGGTCTGCATAAAAGAGGATTTATCTGCTTTGTATCAACATCCAAGTAAGTTCATGTGCATATGTCATAGCTGTTGAGTAGGGAATACCCCCCTTGGTTCTGTAGAGCCTAAAGAAGAAGAGGAGATATTTATAGAGTCTATCTCCTGTACTGTTGGCCCCTAGCCCCGGAATCCTGTTGATCAATGATGGCTACATTGTAGGGATAACTAGGAACAAGCATCCAGTCTGGGAAAATAACCAACAGATTTTGGCAACTCTGTTGGGGATCTTTGTGAAAGAACCCTGATTTTAAAAGAAAACAATTCCTAGTTATAGGTGGCGACTCCAAACAATCTCCCAACCGGTAAAGTAAAAATTTGTATGCTAGGGAGAAGATCCCTGCATAATTCTCTGTCTGAAGAACTACCCAGAAAAATGATGTACAGGAAAAAAGGGACTATTCAAGCCAGTCAAGAGGGTTCTCCTAGAAGTAATGATAATATTCAAGATAATCCAGGATCTTTAGAGCGGACAATACCTTATTTTTCAAACACTGAGGCTGAGATCTAGAATGTATATGAAAGACAACAGAGTGGTGGATTGAGAATGAGATCAGAGGTGTTTCAAGAATGCCCTTTCCATTATTCCCCTGATAGATTTGAAGAAGCTGAATCCCCAAGAGATGATAATGATGATCAGAATGTAATAAAACTGTCCTCTTCTATGCCCAGAGAGGAGGAATTAGCTGAAGAAATCAAGAGCCTGAGGGCAGAATTAGAATATCTGTAGGCAGTAAAAATTAGAGATGACATGAGACAGAAAGTGCAAGTACTGAGAGTTGCTCAGAATGATTCAATTCCTACCCTTGAAAATGTAAATATGCAGAGAAATCAACAAAGAAATGAAGTCCAGGATCAGCATAATGATCAAAGACAGAATGCAAATAATGCTAGAACATCGTTAAATAATGTAAGAAATTAGAATGCAAATAGAAATGTAAATGCAAATCAGTTTGGTAGACAATCGATGCAGCTAGACATATTTAGGCAGTTAGTTTTTTATGGCATCCCCAGTTATCCAAATCCTATTGACAAACATGTGAGGCTGCAAGTGCCTAAATTTTTAGGAAATAATATTGTATCAGGAGAAGACTACTTAAAAGCTTTTCAGAATATCATGGACAACTTTGAGGTTGAGCATGAAGATGTTTTTATGAAATTATTTATGCAATCCTTAGTTGATGAGGCCAGAGAATGGTACAAGGGTCTGCCTAACAGAAGTGTTTCATCATGGGAGGACTTTAGGAGAATATTCAAAGAACAATATGGTGACAAAACTGATCCTAGTTTCTTTATTAATGAATTCACTGGTATTACCAAAGGATCAAATGAACAGGTTGCTGATTTCAATGCTAGATTCATGAAGGTGTTGAACAAATTGCCCCATCACCTGAGGCCTAATGAACCTATGTGCATAGTGTTGTACATAAATGCTTTTGATGCCAAAATAGCTTATGGGTTAAGGGATAAGGGTCCTCACAGCCTTAGAGATGCTTTCAAAATTGCAACAAATATTGAAAATAATAGAAAAGCGTCTGGTAAGACAAACAAAAGAGATGATATAAAAATATTGCAAAATCCAAATACTAAATCTCAAAGCATTCAAGGCAATCCATCTACTTCTGAGGATAAATTAGATAAATTGACAACTATTGTCAAGGACCTGAGCTATAGAATGGCTAAAAATGAAAAAGGGGTAGGTCCTGACAGACAGGTTTACCAAAGTCAGGAAAGAAGACCATCATTACATGATATGCCATATAATACCAACTGGCATAATGGTATACCCATTCTCCCAAACAGCAACCCAAATCCAAGGAATCAAAATGTTAAGGAAGCACTTGACCCTTTGAAGAATGCTGTTAATATTGTTAATGACACCCCATGGTGTATAATATGCTAGATGCCTCACTCACAGTCACAATGTATGATTGCTCAGTCTCTATATAACAATGATGTTGCCTGCGATGAATGCAATGAACCACATTGCATGGAGGATGGCAATGTCAATATGCTGTCTACAAACAGGAAGTATCCTTCTCAAGATGTTGATGCAAACATAAATAATGAGATTTAGGTCTGCCAGCAGTTTCCCTGTGATGAAGATGACGAAGATAATTATGCTTATGCTCAGGACTCACAAATTTTTTTGAATAATTTGAGGAGACCATCTGATGAAGAAATTAGAGCCTTCACAGCTGCAGCAGTGGCTCAAGTCAAAAGCAATTACAATCTCAGGGGTAAATCTCAGGTAAGTAACTCACACCAACCAGAGAATACTTTTGCGAGCCAGCCAATGCACAGTCATAAAGGGACTGAACCACAAAAGAAACAATGGAGCAACAATAAGAAAAATTTTAAGCAAAAAATAGGTCATGATTCTCAAGGACCAGAAAATAGAATCCCCCAGCTTGAGGATCAAACAAAAATTTTCAGATCAAAGATAACAGTCAAGGAGCCACGAAAATAAAAGTTGGATCATACCAAGATAAAAATAAGACCATGGACTAGGACACAACTGTTATACAAAATTATGTTCCATTTGACATAACCCAGGTCTTGTCCCAGTAAAGGTTTCTGTTCCATTAATGGAGCTGATGAAAGTTGAAGAGTTCAGAAGTAAAACATTGTCCCTGATTTCAGGAATACCCTGTCAAGCTAATCAGAGTATTGAGACTTAGGGTAAGAAACAAGCTATGTGTATTGATGAGGATGAGACTCCTGAAGTATATCTGGGGGTGACCATGACAAAATGCCCTTCATAGGTTGAACCATTTTATGTCTCCCTTGTCATAAATGGAAAAGTGATCAAGAATTGTATGCTTGACTCAGGAGCATCAACAAACATCATGCCTTTGGCTATTATGCAGCAAGCTAGATTAAAAATAGATAAGGCATGTGGGAAATGCTATGCCATGGATGCTAGAGAAGTGCCTGTCATTTGAATCATGAAAGATGTGAATTTCAGACTGGCAGCATATCCAGAAAAGACCTACAAAATGAACATAAGAGTTGTTGATATCAAGCCACAATATGGCATGTTGTTGTCAAGAAGATGGGCAGCATTGATTGGTGGAAGTATGCAATTAGATTTATCATATGCCATGATCCCTATGAATGGTAAGGATGTCAAATTGATCAGAGAAGAAAGGTCACTAGACACAGTTGAGGATCAGGAGTCAGAGGAGCATATATGTTTTGTAGACACTGACTGTGAAAATTTCAGAGTTGTCTCAGATGAAAAAGGGGGTAAAGTGGGAGATATATGCATTCAAGAGCTTGACCAACAGGGTCTCTGGACCATGTACTTTGATGGAGCTTGTTCAAAGGAAGGCTATGGTACTGGGATTGTGTTTCTATCTCCAGCTGGTAAGCTTTTAAAATTCTCTTTCTTGCTGAAGTTTTCTTGTACGAATAATATTGCAGAGTATGAAGCTCTGTTATTAGGATTGAATGTTGCTTTGAAGCATGGGATCAAGATGCTCAAAGTATTTGGGGATTTAGAGTTAGTTGTTTCCCAAGTCAGGGACAAGTGTGCATCAAAAAATAAGAGATTAAAATAGTATAAGCATGCTGTTTGGGATACAATTGAAGTGTTTGATGCTTTTTCAATAAGCTGGATAGAGAGATCAAAAAATGTCAGGGCAAATTTTTTAGCTAATGTAGCCATAAGGCCAGATGATGTTACTCTGTCAAATGTAACAAATGTTGAGGTCAAACTTAGACCTACAGTGCCAGATAATGTATGCAGTTGGCAAGTGTTCGATGATGATAAAGATTTGCTGAGATTTCTATATTGTATTGATGAATATGAGAACCAAGAAATGGATTTTCAGAACTTTGTAGAGGTTGTAGATGGAAAAGAAACCCTCTTAGGGAAGGAGGTAATTCAACTCAAGACAAATAGAATCCCTAGAGGGCTGGTAGCTTTAGAGAGAGCTTTTGACAATAGGGACCAATTTGTCACAAAGGTATCTCCAACAAAGAAGAATGATTAGAAGAGATAAACTTGGGGACATCTCATGCCCCCAAGAAGGTATACATTGGCAAACAGCTCAAGCCACACATCAGGACTATGTTGATTGCACTACTGAGAAAATATAAGCATGTTTTTGCCTGGTCATATGAGGACCTGAAAGCTTATAGAGAGGATTTATTCCAGCATGAAATCCCTTTGAGGCCTGAAGCTAAACCATTTAGACAAAAACAAAGGCCTATCAACCCAACTCTAGCTCCTAAAATGCAAGAAGAACTTATGAAGCTTAGGGAGGCTGGAATAATCATGCCTATCATACACTCAACTTGGGTGTCTAACCTTGTCCTGGTTAGAAAGAAGAATGGTGACATAAGACTTTGTGTGGACTTTAGAAATCTGAATGTATCTTCTTTGAAGGACAATTATCCATTGCCAAACATGGAAGCCATGTTGCAGAAGGTGACTGGCTGTGAACTTTTATCCATGATGGATGGATTTTCGAGATATAATCAAGTGAAAGTAAAAAAATTAGAATAGTTTAAAACTGCCTTCACCACTCCATGGAGAACCTATGTATGTGTGAGAATGCCTTTTGGGCTGACAAATGCAGGTGCCACATTTCAAAGGGCTATGGATGTTGCTTTTGCAGGATTAATTGACTCAATCTTGGCTATGTATCAGGATGATTTGACAACTTATTCAAAAAAGGAAGAGCAACACTGTATGCACTTGGAGAAGATTTTTATTAGAGCATTGGAGTATGGCATCTCACTTAACCCAAAGAAATGTGCTTTTGGAGTAGTGGAAGGAAAATTGCTTGGACACATTGTTTCCAAGGATGGAGTCAGGATTGATCCTGAAAGGGTGGCTGCAATTGATAAAATCCAGATCCCTAAAATAGTGAAAGGTGTTCAGTCCTTCTTTGGACAAATTAATTTTGTTAGAATATTTGTACCTAACTTTGTAGAGACCACAAAAGATATCTCTAAAATGTTGAAAAAAGGTGAAATTGTCAAATGGGAAGATGAAGCAACCAAATCATTTTAGAATATACAAGAGGCTATAAAGATGGCTCCTGTTTTAAAATCTTCTAATTTTTCTAAGCCATTTTAGCTATTCTCATTTGCTTCTTTCCAAACTATTACTACATGCTTATTGCAAAAAAATGCAGAAGGTTTTGAACAACCTATAGCTTTCTTTAGCAGGTCATTGCAAACTACTGAGTTGAAGTATGACATCATGGAGAAGCAAGCATATGCACTGGTTAGAGCAGTCAAGAGCTTCAAGGCATATTTAGTAGACTCTCAGATAGTTGCATATGTGCCTCATGCAGCAGTTAAAGATATCTTTAATCAACATGAGGTAACTGGAAGGAGATGCAGATGGATAAATAAATTGCAAGAGTTCAATATCGAAATATAGATCACAAAATTGGTAAGAGGACAAGGTTTAGCAAAACTAATGACACAGTCAAATCTAGAGGCATGCCATGTGAATGTAGTGAATAATGAAGTTGTAAATATGTTAGAATTTGAATGGTATAAGGATATAGTACATTATTTGTAGAATTTGAACTATCCCACCCACCTCAGTGATAATCAGAAGAGGACCTTGAAGCTGCATGTTGTTAAATACATCATTGTTCAAGGAGAGCTGTATTGGAAAAATCATGATGGTGTATTACTCAGGTGTGTGAATGAGGATCAAGCTGCTGATATTTTAAATGATATGCACAAAGGAATGTGTGGTGGACATTATACTGCCCATACAACAACCCACAAAATTCTCAGAGATGGCTACTGGTGGCCAACTCTTTTCTTAGATACACAAAGAATGATAAGAAAATGTGACCCTTACCAGAGGTTTTCAGGAAAGCTAAAATATGAAGGTGCATTGCCCCTTAGGACTATAATTGTAGAAGCTCCATTTCAGCAATGGGGAATTGATTTTATAGGGGAAATTTCAGAAAAATCAAGTGGAGAACACAGTTGGATTTTGGTCGCTACTGATTACTTCACTAAATGGATTGAAGCCATTCCAACTAAAAAGGCTACAAGCAAAGTGGTAATGGATTTTATTCTAGAAAATATTATTATCAGATTTGGAGTTACAGCCAAATTGGTCATAGATAATGTAATGTGCTTTAGGTCTGGTGAATTTATTGATTTTTACAACAATTATGGAATAAATTTGTTACATGCATCACCATATCATCCACATGGAAATGGTCAAGTAGAGTCAAGCAACAAAAGCCTCATGAAAATTGTCAAAAGGATAGTAGGTAAAAACAAAAGGGCTTGGGATTCAAAGTTGAAAATGGCATTATGGGCTGACAGAGTGACAGTCAAGAAAGCAACTGGAAGGTCATCTTTTGAATTGGTATATGGTGTAGCAACTACATTGCCTGTAAACAACCTCCTACCAGTCTATAAATTCATACAGGAAAATGAGGAGATTGAGGACTCAATGACTAGAAGAATAAATCAGCTGGTTGCACTAGATGAAATGAGAAGGGAGGCACAGGAAACAAACATCAAGAGACAACAAAAGGTAAAATATCTGTTTGATAAAAGGGCCACAAAAAGAAAGTTTCAGATTGGTGATTTGGTCCTTGTATGGAATGCGAGGAACCAGGATAAGGGCAAGCACGGTAAATTTGAGCCCTTATGGGTAGGCCCATACCAAGTTAGCAACACTCATGGAGAAGATTCTTATTTTCTCCAGGCCCCAAGTGGTGAATTATTGGAATTACCTATGCACGGTTAGTTCCTTAAAGATTTTTTCTCATAGTTGAATGCCTTTTGTGCACACTGTAAACTAGATGTAAATGTTTGTACATGTCTTGTATAGTTGGTCGTGTTTTGAGTTTTGTGTTTTGTCTGGTCTGCCCTGGAGTAGTTTGGTTCTCACTGCAGTCTTGCATCTGCACGTCCCCAGTTGGAGCCACTGGTGGTGTTCACCTAGGGTTAGGGTTCTGAAATTGAGTCTGCATGTTCTTGTGCTTATTCCTTCAAGCCCTTGGTGCCTTAGTTTGAATCTTTCTTCGGCCTCCATGTAATGTTTTACTGCTTTTTCCTGTCGCACTTGAGAAAAATGCTAATTTCTGTATATGCAATGGTGAATTGTATGTTGGCAAGCTTGTAAAATCTCAATCGATTTCCAAAAATGACAATAAATTGAGTTGTATGCATTTTAAATGCATATCGGGTTCAAAAGGATGCATTTGCATTGGAGGAATCTTCTGTAAGATTCTTAGAATATTCTCTGCATGTATATCAGGTTTTTCTTGTACATGTTTTGTTGTATGTCCTAACATACAAAGGCTATATACAAGCAAAAATGTGCAATGGCGGAAGATACATTAAAGATTCCTTGAAGATGCCACCGTTATATCAAGCAGGTGGGTTGTATGTTTATTTTGTTGTATGTTCGACATACAATGCCAAGGATGCATTGCAGACTTCAAAAGGGATTCAAATCAGGTTGTGAGCAGTAATGGCGTCTACGGCTTGTACATTGCATTTTTATATGCGTTGTACAATGAAATATATATAAGGAGGGGCGGACATACATTCGCTACAGTGTAATATACAAAGGCAGTTGTATATTGGTGCATGCAATCAAATATGTAAGGCCCGGACCCGAGGAGTATTACATTCTGGTTGATGTAGGTATGAGGTCTGGATTGCATGTATATTGGGTTTGTATATGTAGCATATAACCCGATATACAAAAAAAAGGTGATACAGGCTAGACTTCAAAAGAAGGTACATTCTGATGCATAAAATTTCAGGTCCGCTACTTGTATGTATGTGTGTATTGTATATCACAGCTATACAAAGGTAAGAGGTACAAATCAGACCCAAATTAGTTTCCAATTTGCTTCATAAAAATTTTAGGTCCGCCTTGTATGTATGTTGCACTTGCATATACAAAGTGACAGGTGCAATGAAACATATGCATTTCAGACCCGATGGGGAAATCAAATGTGGCAGGTAAGTGTTTGAGGTCTGGCTTGTATATCAGACATTTGTATATGCATATGTTTATGCATATACAAGGGCGAAAAGGGCAAAATAAGGATTGGAAAGGTCAGCGATAGAGGAGTGAAGTGCCTATGTTGCACATTTTTATTGGTTCTTGACTTTTCAGCATATCTTGAGCTACAGATATCATGCGATAGGAGATGATCGACAGCCGTGTTTTGAACCCGCAGCGAAGGTTTTTTTCCTGTATATTTGCAATCATTTTTGAGCGGGAAAATAGCAGATGCATCTGCTGCTACATTTCAAAGGGGGCATGCGGGTAGTTGTGGCATTAATGGCAGTTTTAGGAGGCATGATGGATCAAGATGACAGGTCAACCACTCGATTGAAGATGAAAGTCCTTGAGCAGTGGTGCGGATCCCAATTCCACCTACTCATTCCTCTTTGTCTCTCCGTAGCATTGAATATTTCTGGGTGCCATTTCTAATGCATTGAATTTGGCAGATTTTTGATTTGCCTTGTAATTAATTTTTGCTGGGTACATGGTCTTGGTATAAAGGCCAAACTGTGTTACTCATTGTTGTTGTTGAAAACTAGACAAATTTTGGTGCTATGACACAATACAACTTCATTGGTGGCCCTGTTCTTGATGTCTTGTAAGTTTATGAGTCTCATGTTGTATGTTTCATGCATGAATTCACTGGTTTCATGTTGTTTTATATGAGAAATGCTCTGTGCATGTGTTTAATCATTTGTCTCCAAGCTGTGGGCATATTTTCTTTTGAATCAAGATAACTAAGGGTTGTTAAGGTTCAAGAATATAACTTTTCTATATTGAATGTTTAATCTCCTACTTTTGTTCAAGGAACAAATTAAATGTTTCAGGTTAATCATTGAGAAAATGTGTTGCAGCAGGGATACCACTAAGTATGAATGATTAGGCACCTAATTTTTGGGAAGTATCTGTAAGGCAGATATTAAAAATCCCCTTGACATCCAGTCTTTGGTATATGTTCATTCTAGCCATTCAAATGTGTATGTCTATTGACTCCAAGCCCTGGATAGGCACCGATCCAGTCTTGTATTAAGGTTGCAACCCAAAGTCTTGGTTTTGCATCCAAACATAAAATCAAACTTAAACTTTAAATCAAACCATTAGGATTTTAGAAGTAGTTTTAGGACAAAAATCCTTTGTCTCACAACTAAATATAGGCCCAAAGCTAGCCCCTTTACACTTATTCCACAGTTTTGGTCTGCATAAAAGAGGATTTATCTACTTTGTATCAACATCCAAGTAAGTTCATGTGCATATGTCATAGGTGTTGAATAGGGAATACCCCCCTTGGTTCTGCAGAGCCTAAAGAAGAAGAGGAGATATTTATAGAGTCTATCTCATGTACTGTTGGCCCCTAGCCTGTGAATCTTGTTGATCAATGATGGCTACTTTGTAGGGATAACTGGGAACAAGCATCCAATCTGGGAAATATAACCAACAGGATCCATAGTATCTTCCAACATGGGTTCCTTTTCTTCCTTTGCTTCAAGAACATTAGGAGAAATAGGAGGAACCACCAAAGGCTAGGAGAATATAGGGGAAGGGTTCCTTAATGCGGACTACTCTTCCTTCTCAACTTGTGAAACGGGTGGAAGTACATGAGCATTCTCAAGTGGTTGAGAAACCTCAGGAAATAGCACACGCACAACTGATTGACTTCCACTAGTCTCCACAAAGGCAGGTGGTACAAAAGTAACATTGGAATCATGAGGAGGTATGTTTTATGCTCCAAGGTTGTCTCATTGTCCTTGAAGGGATGGCAGAGGGGGAACCTTAGAATATTTACCAGATGCTTGAAGACAGGGAAGAACCTTCAATTCAGGTTTAATTTCATTCACCACCTGTGGGATAGGGGGAACTACTATCATAGCCTCAAAAGATCGAGGAGGTTCAGGGACATCACAAAGAGATATGTTACTAAGAAATTGAAAGGAAGATACGTGTGTGGAATTCAAGTCCTACACTAATCTAATGAGGGGAGGGCTATGGAAATTCAATTTAATCTTTACAATTACAGCAACATGAAACACATAACAGAGATATTGCAGCAATACACATAGAACCAGAAAGAAGACAGAAGAAGAGAGACAAGATATATCGTGGGGAAAACCCTTATCGGGTGAAAAACCCCACACTTGAAAACCTGCACAATGTATTATCAAAACTGAATATGGTTTACAATACACTTGCAATGCAAACTCTCAATAGTATTCAACACTCATGTCTGGAGTCAATCCAGTAGCATAACGGTACCTGTCAATCACATACTACAACTCCTCCTCAAAGCACCTATTTATATAGAATATACAAGGCAAAATTGGCTCTATCTTGGAATGGGCGTCCAACTTGGCCTCATGGCCCAAAACCCACACCTATGGACACTTGGTCAACATTGTAAGATGCATCTAACACTTGTCCATACACCACATCCCAAAGAGGTCACCTATTTCCAAAATGGGCTATGACAGATGCTCTTACGACTCTTACGACCGTCATAGAATCTGTCATAGCTGTCATAACTTATAGTTGTAAGAGAATCTATCATACACAGGCTATAAATAGCATATTCTCTTACAACATGTCATAGTCCACCTTGGGGTACCCAAAGCTATCTTTTTCAAAGATGCTCCTTGACACATGTCTTCCCCTGTCTTACAAGCTTTTATTTCTGACTCTTACATGTCATAACTTCATCATAGGAATCCGTCATAACCGTTTCGGTCAAAATTCCCTTACACAACATCTAAGATGCCGATACATGGCAAAATATTCCTACCACAAAGTGGGACACCTATCTCCTCATGTGAGAACAAAATTACAAGTTGTCATCTTCCATGTAGGATGACACATCACCGTGCCACAGACCAACAAAATGACAATATGAAATTTACAATTAATTTACATCATAGGCAATGAATAAATAAATACAATGAAAATAATACAAGGAATTACCAAGGTTGATACACCTTAATTACCAACATTCTCCCACTTGTCAAACACCTTGTAAGAGCCAATAGAATAACAAGATTTAACTGCTATAGGCCGAGAGGCCGATAGACTCCGAACACCATCTGAACTTCTCTATGCTAACTAGTTTCGTTAATGCATCTGCAACATTCTTCAAAGTATCTACCTTCTCCAAATTTACCTTCCATCCTCTACCATGTCTCAGACAAAGTGAAACTGTACATCAATATGCTTTGTTCTGGCATGGAAAGTTGGATTCTTCACAAGACAAATCACACTTTGACTGTCACAACTGGTCGTAATTTGACTTGCATCAACACCAATATCTAAACATAATCTCTTAAGCCAAATGGATTCCTTACAAGCATGAGTTGCTACCATATACTCATCTTTAATCATGGACAAAGAAACCACAGGTTGTCACTTACTCATCCAACTAATAGCACCACCAAACAGTGTAAACACATAAGCACTGGTGGATCTCCTGTTGTCAATGTCACCTGCCCAATATGAATCCACAAATCCACGAATATCAACAAAATGCGGAGGTCCTGTAACATTACCATGATAGCATATGGAATACTCAAAAGTACCCCTCAAATATCTGAACACTCACTTAATTGCATCCCAATGTACCCATCCAGGATTAGCCATAAATCAACTAAGGACTCCCACTACTTGGGCAATGTCTAGTCTTGTGCAAACCATAGCATACATCAAACTTCCAACAACACTAGCATAAGGTACTATGCTCATGTCCTCCACCTCACTAGGATATTTTGGACAATCACTAATAGACAAGTTTGTCCCCAAAGAAACAGGAAGACACAATAGTCTACAATCTGCCATGTTGAACCTATCCAACATGGTCTTTACATACTTACTTTGGCTTAACCAAAGTTTTCTTTTAGTTCTGTCTCTTCTGATTTCCATTCCTAGAATGTACCTAGCTGCCCCTAAATCTTTTATTTCAAACTGTGCTGACAACTGAGATTTAAAATTAGAAATCATATTCTTACCCTTCCCAATGAGCAATATATCATCAACATATAATGCAATAATGAGAATACGATCACCATCAAACTTATAATACACACAGTGATCCGATTTCGATCTCAAAAATTCAATTGACAACATAAAGGCATCAAACTTCAAGTACCACCTCCTAGGAGACTGCTTCAAACCATACATAGACTTCTTTAACTTGCAAACCAAATTTTCTTTACCTTTCACCATGTAATGCTCTGGCTGTGACATGTAGATTTCTTCCTCCAAATCACCATGAAGAAAAGTTGTCTTCACATCCATCTATTCTACCTCTAAGTCATAAGCTGCTCCAAGAGATAATAGGAATCGAATGGATGTCAGCTTTGCAACGGGAGAGAAGATCTCACCATAATCTATACCCTCCACTTGTGAATACCCCTTCGCAACCAATCTGGCCTTATACTTCTCAACACTGCCATCTGCTCCAAATTTCTTCTTGAACACCCATTTGCATCCAATAGGTTTCCATCTAGTAGGCAAAGGCACCAAGTCCCAAGTTTGATTCTTTTCCAAAGAATCCATCTCATCCTCCATTGCCTCCTTCCAGGAACCTACATCTTTCATATCCATAGCCTCTGATACAGTTCTAGGTTCATCATTGTTAGTAAGCAAAGCAAAAGCACAACTAGAATCAAGCAATGTATAACCAAACCTCTCAGGTTGCTTTCTTATTCATGTAGACCTCCTCAAGAGCTGAGGTTGAGGTTCAACTTCTTCATCTGAGATTTTAGAACTGCTAGAGCTCTCCTCATCATCAGGTCCAACATTGTATTTCTATTCAGTCTTCTCAGGGGTAGCAGGAAACTGAACAACATCCTCTTTCTTTTCTTTTTCTTCTGGCTGTAAAATAGTGGAAGAAGATGTTAGCTCTCTGAAGATGACACTTCTACTATACAACACTTTTTCAACCACAAGGTCCCAAAGTTTGTATCCTTTCACATCGACACCATAGCCAATGAAGATACACTTAACAGCCTTATTCTCCAATTTTGACTGCTTCTCCCTAAACACATGTGCATATGCCTCACAACCAAAAACATGAAGATGCCTTATTGAAGGCTTTCTACCAAACCACACCTCCATGGGTGTCTTATCAACAAGAGCTAATGTAGGAGATCTATTTACAAGATAGCAAGTAGTGGCAATAGCTTTAGCCCAAAACTTTTGTTCTAGGCCAGCTCCACTAAGCATACTCCTAACCTTCTCCATCAGTGTCATGTTCATCCTCTCTGCAACTCTATTTTGTTGTGGGGTATGTGGAGTTGTCTTATGTCTTTCAATCCCAAGTTCCTTGCAATATTTATTGAATTCTATAGAACAAAACTCACCACCGTTGTTAGTTCTCAAACATTTAATCCTTTTACCAGTCTGATTTTCAACAAAGGCTTTAAACTCCTTAAACTTACTATAGACTTTAGATTTGCTTATGAGAAAATAAATCAATGTCCTTCTACTGTAGTCATCTATGAAAGATACAAAATATATAGATTTTGATAATGAAGGAACATTAATAGGACCAAATATATCAAAATGAACAAGGTCCAACACACCAGAAGACTTATGAGAACTCGAATAAAACTGAACACGGTTTTGTTTTCCATATATGCAATGTTCACAAAAGTCAAACTCAAGATTACAATCATCTAACCCTTCAATGAGGTTTTTATTTTTTAGGGTTCTAAGACCCTTCTCACCAATGTGGCCAAATCTCTAATGCCATAACATTGTCTTTTTAGCAGGAAACTTAACTTCCAAAGCATGAATACAACCATCAGGACTAGATACAACAGATTTCTTCACTAATGGTTTAGATGGTGGGGATGAAGTGACTGCTACCCTCTTCCTTGAGTCAGAAGAACTATTGCATTGTGAAATGCATGCCTCCAGTTGAAACAGAGTACCTCTCCAAGTACCCTTAGCAAGCACCATAGCTCCTCTAGTCATCTTGCATCCTTCTTTCGAAAAGACAACCTACACACCTGCATCATTCAGCATACTTATAGAAAGTAGGTTCCATGCTAAGCCTGGGATGTGCATAACCCCAGAGATCCCCTTCACTCATCCATCAGGGAATCAGATAGAGACTATTCCATGACCAACAAACTTTAGATGAGAGTTGTCACCCAAGTACACCCTTCCACCATCGAACTCCTCATACTTAGTAAACCAGTCTCGATGCGAGGTCATGTGGAATGATGCACTAGAATCAATTAGCCATACATCATCAGATGCATGGGTTGCCAGGGCTGCAATGAAAGCATCACCATCATCTTGTGACTTGTCAGAATTTGAATCTAGGTTCTTCTTTTTCTTTTTCTTTTCCTCTTTGCATTCCTTTCATAAATGTCTAGTTTTGCCACAGTTCCAACAGAGAGCCTTGGACTTTCCAGGAGATTTGGATCTACCCTTCTCAGTTTTCTTGTCCTTCTTTTTCCCTTTCTCCTTGGGTCTTCCATGAACTGCAAGAGCCTCTTTAGCTGCCTTAGAAGACTTTCTCTGCATCTTTCAGACAACAGTGAAGAAACCACTTCATCCATTTTGAATGTGGATGCGGTGCTTCCAATAGCCATGACAAGATGATCCCACGAGTCTGGAAAAGAACAAAGCAAGGTCATACAGCAATCCTCCTCCTCCATCTTCACACCAACAGATCTCAATTGTGCAACCAACATGTTGAAAGCATTCATATGTTCTGCAACAGATCCTTAGTCCTCCATTTGAAGAGAATACTTATTTCTTAGAAAACATTTGTTAACCAGGGATTTGGCTTGATACACATCTCCCAACTTCTTCCAAAGCAAGTTTGTAGTAGCCTCCTCATGGACATTTAACAGGACAGAATCAGCAAGACTAAGTCTTATGAGACCCTTAGCCTTCCGATCCTTGAGATCCCAATCAGCTTGTGACATTGCCATAGGCTTTGTTCCACTAATAGTTTCCTAGAGGTCTCGATCAACAAGCATGTCTTCCATCTTGAGCTTCCATAGCTCGAAATTAGTGCCATTGAATTTCTCCACCTCTATCCTTCCGGATGTGCTTTCCATCTCCTTGTTGCAATAAGATTTAGAATACTCTGTACAGACTCCCACTCAACTTAAGATCAACTCAAAAAACCCCTACCCAACAACTAGGACCAAAGGTGATCAAGCTTTAATACCAACTGAAAGGAAGCTAGGTGTGTGGAAATCGCTTCCTACACTAATCTAATGAGGGGAGGGCTATGCAAATTCAATTTAATCTTTACAATTACAGCAACATGAAACATATAACAGAGATATTGTAGCAATACACATATAACTAGAAAGAAGACAGAAGAAGAGAGACAAGATATATCATGGGGAAAACCCTTATCGGGTGAAAAACCCCACACTCGAAAACTTGCACAATGTATTATCAAAACTGAATATGGTTTACAATACACTTGCAATGCAAGCTCTCAATAGTCTTTGACACTTGTGTCTAGTCAATCCCACAGCATAATAGTACCTGTCAATCACATACTACAACTCCTCCTCAAAGCACCTGTTTATATAGAATATACAAGTCAAAATTGGCTCTATCTTGGAATGGGCATCCAACTTGGCCTCATGGCCCAAAATCCATGCCTATGGACACTTGGTCAACATTGTAAGATGCATCTGACACTTATCCATATACCCCATCCCAAAGAGGTTTCTTATTTCCAAAATGGCCTATGACAGATGCTCTTACGACTCTTACGACCGTCATAGAATCTATAATAGTTGTCATAACTTACAGCTGTAAGAGAATCTATCATACACAGGCTATAAATAGCATATTCTCTTACAACATGTCATAGTCCACCTTGGGGCACCCAAAGATGTTTTTTTCAAAGATGCTCCTTGGCACATGTCTTCACCTATCTTACAAGCTTCTATTTCCAGCTCTTACATGTCATAACTTCATTATAGGAATCCATCATAACCGTTTCGGTCAACATTCCCTTACACAACATCCAAGATGCCAACACATGGCAAAATATTCCTATGACAAAGTGGGATGCCTATCTCCTCATGTGAGGACAAAATTACAAGTTGTCATCTTCCATGTAGGATGACACACCACCATGCCACATCCCACAAAATAACATTATGAAATTTACAATTAATTTACATCATAGGCAATGAATAAATAAATACAATAAAAATAATACAAGGAATTACCAAGGTTGAGATACCTTAATTCCCAATAGAAATAGCTCTGCTATTTTCTTTGCTTTAAGATTTTGATATGACAAGAAGAATAAATCCTCTCTAGCTCGAGCAACTCCAACTAGTTGTGGCCAAAAGCAGTCAAGTGTAAAATATCCATTATGAGCAACAAACTGGCACTGACTGTGATGTACAGCATGCACACATCCCTCAAATGGAAACTTTAAGCACTTATGGACCATAGAGGGTATTGCCTTCATGGAGCAGAGCCATGGGTGACCCAATTAGACATGAAATAAGTCTGATGTAGGAATGATGACAAAATTAACATCCAAGGTTCTTGGCCCAACCTTGACATCAAGGGTCAAGGCTCCAAGAGTTGGAAGGATAAACCCATCATGTGATTTAATTTCCATCTTTGATACATCATAGGTATCTCAATGTAAACCATGCATGTAGAGAAACTCTTTAGTTACTACATTTACCATGCATATAGGATCGATCATAGCAACTTGAATAGGTTTATCATTGATTTGAATAGTAATGTAAAGAGGTCCATCAGGAGATTCAATAGTAGCATCATGTGGAGTGAAAGATATAGTAGGTTCTTATTCCACTCACTCTTTATGAGGACCAGCATCCACCATGCAAACATTAGCTTCATAATCTTGCTCTTGAGATGTGTCCACAATGTTAGATTCATGATGAGGTAAATGATCAATATATATTTAAAGATTTTGATTAGGAGCAACCACTAATTTATTCCCTTTGTCATTCACACCAGCAACAAGGATGACATTGGAGTCAATGAGGTCTTGAACTTCATGTTTAAGATACATACATCTTTCAGTGTCATGGCCAACAAAGCAGTGAAATTGACAAAAGGCCTTCGAATCAAAGGAAGATGATTGCATCTTACTTGGATCGAGAGGTATAATGGGTGGAAGCTTGATGAGATTGTTTTGCAAAAGTTGTGTCATTACATAGTAGAGAGACTTCGATAATGATGTCAAATTTCTTGTTTTTGGTTTCAATTTATATGTGGCAGGAACTTAGGAGATGATACTTGTTGTGCCTCGCACACACGCCCCATTTTGCAAAATAGGGACCCCCCTCTTTCAAATTTTGGTTCAGAGTGTCAATTAGGTTTTCATCTCCTAAGTTGTCAAAAAATGGTCAAAATGCATTTCTAGCCATGTTGGAAAATTGATGTTAATAGGTCATTCCAAAATCTACTAAGTCCAAGTGATTGCATTCAATAAAACTAGGTCTGAATGTCTTTTGCATTGAAAACGCTTCCATCTAACCTCTACACTAAAAATCCCTCCATCTGACCTTTGTGCTAAAATTCATTGCCTCTGACTTAGCACTATTTCCCTGCCTGACCAACCTTAGTGTTGCGTTCCTCATTCACCGACCAAGTGCTAAAATTAACTATCCCTGACTTTACGCTATAATGTTCATCCACTGACTAAGTCAGAGACCAACAAAACATCTGCAAGTCTGAGGATCCCCAAAACCCTACAAAGTGCTTAAAAGGTGTTCTAACAACCATGCACTAAAAATCTTGACCACCAACTAGGTTGGTAACAAGCCAAAGTCCCGCTAGGTCGGTAGTGACCCAATCCCGCGTAAACCTTAAATTTTTACCGAATGCCACGACTGACCACCCGTACCCTCTGCATTAATGGTGATCAAACAAAGCAAATAAAAGGGATTTCTACATGGTCTTAAGCTCATTTTTCACTTTAAGAATGATTTTAAAGCTCTCCAATGATGTTAGGATCGATCCTCCTATGCACAATCTATGGATTCGACCCAAAGGCCTCTTCACCAGCTCATTTCAACATACTTCATTCTCTGCTAACCAGGTAGGAGCTCTTTTTGCCTACTTAGGGTTTTCATTAGTTAGGGTTTTGGTTGAAATCGAATGCAATTTCTTCAAAGCGTGCCGCAAACACATGTTTTTTCTCATGAAAGATTGAGTTTAGGGGACGAAAATTAGGGTTTCTTTTGAAATTGTCTGATTATCATAAAAACCCTAGTTTTGAGCTGAACAGAAGGGTAATTATTAAGAATGTTTTCAAACCCTCGTGTGTGAAACTAGAAAACGTACTAAGAATCTATCAAAATGATGAGTGAAGCAAGTGATAAATTTGCTAAGTTTAAGATTGATCCGGCAAGCTTGCACCAAAAATCCTCTGACTAACCTTTAAAACCTTGTGATCAAACCAAGTTAGTCGGTGACCTTAAAAACCCCCGCCAAGATCCTGAGCACATCTTGCACTAAAAAACTTGTTCTCTGACCTTGTGCCATTCATCGCTCCAACCGACTTGGTTGGAGGGCCCTTAAAGTCCTGCACAATCCCAAAACCTACCTTGTGCTTAAAACTGAGTATTCTGACTTAGCGCTGAAAAGTGACTTCTCTGACTTAGGTCAGATGCACCCAGACTTCCCACAAGTCCATTAACCTTGTGCCAAAATGCCCCTTCACCGACTTAGTCAGTCATTCATGAAATCCCCGCAAGGTTGGGTGACATCAAAATTTGCGCAGGAGCATAGTGTAATCATCCAACGAGAATATTATTCGCATAAACTTGTGTTGGAAACTCAACCGACCGACCTGAATGACCGACCAAGTTAGTCCCATTCAAAACCTTTGCAAGTCGAATGACAAAGAAATCCCTGCAAAATGTTGCAATGGCCAAATGACCTGAATACCAATTGATCAATGGGTTGGATGACCCTAATTTCCCCACCAGGTCGGTGGGCCCCCAAATCCTTGCTTTACCTTCTGCAGGTCAGTTGACCCTAAAATTAGCACAAAATGGGTGAAATGATTGTTCTAATGGAAATTTCAAAAGGTGAAGGGTCTATCAAGATAAAATATTTACTATATTGGTGAAGTCATGATGTTTTATTAAGGTTTTGAAGAATTTAAGCATTTATTACATGTATTAGAATAAGAAGGCAAGATTTTTTTATCATTAGATCATGTGATAAATGTAATGGTTGGTGAAATTCAGATTTGTGTGTTTCATAGATATGCAGTGGTAACTTAGTAGATGCATGTTAGATTCATTTAGCATAACATGGCTTAGTAGTGTAGTAACTTAGCTTGATGATCATAGGTTCTTAAACTTAGGAGTTAGGAAAACCATTTCAGAGGCATCAAGACTTATAAGGTCCAGTCATGTAGGTTAAATGACTGCTAGGGCTCAAACCATGAGGTATGAGTTCAAAGGAATCCCTTTTGAGACAAAGATTTCTACTGGATGGAAGAATATAAGAGACACAGATTTGGGTCATATTGACCTAGATGATTTCAGACTCCGAGTGTTTGGACCTAGTCCAACCCCAAAAGCTAAGAAGGTGAAAGATAGTGGGATTGTAGAAGCTGTTGCTTTCCCAACATCAGTTCAATGTGCAAAAATGATAGTCACATGTGCAGACATATATGACATCACGACTAGGACAATACAAACTGCCAATGGGGATGCCCTAGCTGACTTAAGTCCACCTTCTTTAGCAGAGATCTTTGGAATCCCATGGCATCCAGTGATGACCATGCCAGACAAGGCAAACTCAAAGGCTACATACAAGAAAGATGTGGATGGCTGTAGAAAGCAAATGAATGAACAGTGGGAAAAGAGTAAGAGGTTTACCCTAGTCAAATTCCCTCAGGTGCTGTATAGAAGTGACTCCCATGAGGAGATAGGGGATCTAGTAACCTTATTGAGCAGAATATTTGGGTTACCCACAACATCAACCTTTGAGGGGTGGATGTTCTTTATGATTGAAGAAATACTAAAAGGTACCAAGTTCCACTGGGCACAAATCCTAAGTGATAACATACATCAATCTTTCAGTGACTTCAAAGAGAAATAATTCTTCAGATGGACTTCATATGTAGTGTATGCATTGGCAAGGAGAACTGAATATCCTAGATTATCTAAAGTTAGAGAAGTAGGGAATGATGAGAAACATCAAATCAAAGTCTATGAATGCTACACACAACTTACATTGTCCCAATCTATTATGCATTTTAAGAGAGTAAATGATGTCTTTACTGTGTATATAACCAGATTACTACAAGGAAACACAGCTCTCAAGATATCCACTGAAGCCGTGAATGAAGTAACCAAGTATGGAAGGTGATATATACAATTTGAGAAGTTCACATATTTGAGAGTATAAGGTTTCACTGGAGTAGCTTATAGACTACCTAGATACCCCACAAATAAGGTAGTTCTTTTGGAATTCTCTAGATAGTTGATAACTTGTGTTGAAAAGCTAAAACATATGCATAGAACAAATGTTCAATTCCCTATTCTACTAGGCAAAGGAAATTATGCATGTGCTTCATTGGGGACAACTGAGCACTCTGACACAGAGCTCCAATTACTTAACCTTCATTACTACAACAAAAGAAATCATTTTGATCCGAATAGGGTAATGGAGAGGTTTGTAAGCAAGAATTTGTTTCATAGGATGCACATAGAAAATTTTTGGGCTAATTGCCTGGATGATTATGAAGTTATGAAAAGAGCCCACTCTAGATTATCCTTGGCTTTCATAAGAAGGTTCCATATTATAGCAGTCTCGGATCAGTTAGAAGATGATGAAAATGTAATGCATAGAGGTGCTTGGGAGACACAGTACCATCAACCAATCCCCTTGCCCAATTGGGCTAATGTTGAAGAAAGCTCCCTAGATGTTGTGATGAAACAACCAATCAGACTAAGTAAATCTTGGGTAAGAGGTCAAATTACTACTTTGGAGAGATAGGGAATTGTTGATCATGATGTTAGTCATAAACAAACATAGAATAAAAGTTACACATCAACCTTTACTCATCTTGAAAGATACGATGAATTCAAAGAATTCACAATCCCAAGTCTCCGTGGATTAGTTCTTAATCAATTGACATTACTGAGTGGTTGATGTGTGTTGCTGTTTTCCATTCAGGGGCCTTACATTTGCTCATCAGCAGGATTCTATTTCTGTAAAGATGTTGCATAGAAGGTTATCTACACAGGATATTTCCACAAATAGTGTGTCTATACTCAAATCTTTGCATGATATTTGTCAATTGTACATGCTTTAACTTCAAATATGCTATAAATCTTCAAGTAACTACGAGATGTCTGCATATTTCATGTATTTTGCTTCAGATTATCTATTATTTGCAATTGTGATGGTGAATTGTTCTAAAATTAAAAGAAATGTAAAAGAATACTTCAAATTATGATGAATCTTAGCTATTGAGTCACATACACACTTGATACAGTCATGAGAAAGAAGAAATCAAACCATATTTTCACCAAGATGTTCCACAGCTAGATATAGTTGATGCAAACTTCAAAGGATGAGGAATGAAAACAATATATGCAGACTGATGAGCACTCCAAGGGACACAGCAAATCAAAGCATATATTAAGAATTTAGACATAGATTACTCAGAATTTACGATGATTTGTAATCAAACTGGTCTTCTCTTTCATTAAATATGTGAAAATATGTATGCTTACAATAACTTTGAAATAGGCCCTGAATATTTCAGCAAACAAATTTCAATTAAGCTTCGAATGTTTAAAACAAGGCATCCCTGCACCTTTTATAGAACAAGGTGAGGGAGCGGTTACACATGATCTACGATCAAGATTTATCCATTAAGATCTACGGTGCATATTCTCCTTTGACTTAGTCAAATGTATCTTATGGCACAGGTTGCCAGCTGGCAACCATCTAGGTAACTTATTTTCTCCTAAGTACCTGATGCATGTATTTCTATTTGTGGTGCATCTTCATCTACTCATCAGGTTCCTCTTCTTCATCTTCATGATCATCATGATCATCACTTTTCGTGTCTTCATCATCTTGATGAATGTCTCCCTATATATGGACCTGCATGGTTGTCCTGATATTTTCATATATTTCCACTATTCTTTCAATTTCTCCACCATCCTGAGTTTTGGCTTCGCTGATGGCATGCTTATGTCCTTGGAACTTATCCCTGAGGGTTTCCAATTTATTTTTCCTGCTGCTCAATGTTTCATTGTAATTCTCCACCTTGACCTTGATCCTCATGATCTTGTTCATTGCTTCTTCTGTCAAGTGGTTAAGAGGGTCGTCAGCCATCGGCTGGAAATTATTCTGCAGAGCTTTCATGGCAAAGTCTGCGTCTTGGTTCTCAATTTTACCTTCTACTTTCCCTTCTAAGGCCTCCAAGACTTCTGCCTCATAAGACATCATGTCATGCAGCTTCATACTGATATCTCTCAATTTATTGCTGCATCTCTTTAGTACATCACATTCAAATCGGATGTCTTTATACTAGATATCCACCAGCATGGCTATGTTATTATTTAGCACTTGGTTGCTTATTAGGACCTAAGGATTAATCCTCTTTATTTCACTCAAAGCACTCAAGGCTTTCTCCAACTAGAATGACCTTCTTCTAGTCTCCGTCTATAATTTATCAACTTTTCTCCTTGAGATACCCAAAGAATTCCACCTCTACAAAGAGGCCTTCACTACTTCCTCAGCTCCTGTGAGTGCAGATGACATCCAATTTCTCATAATTACTGACTCATGCTTCATGAGGTCCAATTTATTGACCTCTTCCTAAGAAATTGTAGTCAATGGGACTGCCTGATCTGATACCGTATTATCAGGGTTAATTAACCCTTTTATGTATGCATGCAGCTGAGCAATGTCCTCTTTATGCTGCTTATTCTTCTCCTTTTCTTTCTTCACCCTTTGGGTCAAAGAATCTATTATGTCCTTCCCTTCCTGACCTTCTTGGTCTTCATTGGCAAACCCTAAATCAACTGTAGTGATATGGAACTCTTCCAAGGTGATCTTGCCTTTCTCCTTTTCAACCGTGGGAAGTGCTACCTAGGTGGTCCTTCTACCTGTAGCAGGATCTCTTCTGATGGATGAGGTTAATCTAGCCTTCCTCTTTGGCTTCGTGATGGTTTCTGAAAATAATGTCGAAACATCAAACTCTTGAATCTCAAAACTAGTTTCCATACCTATTTCTTGTTCTAGCCATTGAGGTATTTGATCTCCAGATCCTTAATTACCGTCATCATCATGTCTCTCATGATCATGTCCACCCTGATCTTCAGCATCGGTCTCTATTCTTGATGGAGAGGGTGACTTCCTTATTTCTTCCTCATGATGATCTTCATGAGGGTGATCTTGTTCTACTTCCTCCTCCTGAGGAATCTCTTCTTGCGGTGGAGGATCTTGTGGTGCATCCACATGATGATCCTATAGCTGATCATGTACTTCATCTTCTTTTGTTTCATCCACCTTGGTAATCTCCTCATCCTAAGGCACATTTGCATCTGCAGATACCATTGTATCTGACTTAGGTGCATCTACTTGATCTTGGATCACTTTATGATCCACACCTATTGTATCTACCTCCTGATGTCTTCAGGTCATCATGATCTGTTGTAGCCTTATTACCTGAGGTTTCTTGAGTCCAGGGGGCATCTTCACTTGATGTGGTCTTGTCATTCCTACCCTTTTCTTGGACTTCCACTATTTTGGGCTCATCAGATATATCTTGTTGTTGTTGGCCCATATCTGGAGCATTAATCTCCACTTCTGCCTACTTGGCTACTTTGATATTATCTATTTTCTCAGGTGCACCTGCTTGATGTTCAGGACTTACATCCTCTTTGTAGGTTAGGTCTATCACTGCAGGGCTGGTCACCTGATCAACTAATTTATCAAGCCCTATTTGTTGGACTGTCTTCTCTGGACTATCTTCTTTCTCTTGTTTTGATTGCTTCAACTCTTCTAATATCACCCTCTGTGAGGATGGGGTTCCATGTGGAGTCATGCGAGTATTTGAAGCGAGGGTCTCCATCTGTTGAGAAGCTATGTTGTCTACCACCTCATCATCTGATAAGTCCACAGTCTCATCCAATGAGAAAGGACCACCTTGGCTTGCTTTAGTGGCTTCGTTTGCTTGTTCTTCAGCCTTCTCAGTCTTAAACTAAATTATGGTAGGAAGTGGCACCTCATGTTGCAATTCTTTTCTAAACACTTCACTACCAGCCCCCCTTAATATTACAGGGTCATGTCTCATTTCACCCCTCATATGTGTTCTTTGTTTCTTAGGGGTTGTTGTTACTAAGGATACTGCCTTCCTCTTCTGGTGACTACCAAAGGGTCATCTTCTGCAGGCTCCTATTAACTAAGAATATCCTTCTCTCCATACTACAGTGAAGTTTGGCCTTGGTCTTGTATTTCTGCAGTATCCACAGTCGTCCTCAGGATCTTTTTGGTCTTTTGTTTATCCTCTAGAGGTGGAGCTGACAAGACTGATGCCTGTCCGGATGCAGATGCATCCTCAGTTGGTATATCTATTCTCTCAACTATTACTCCCTTAAGTGTATCTTTAGTTTTCTTCTTTTTACTAGGAGATCATTTTCCTTGTTTCTGGGGTGGCCTTTCTCCATTAGATTTTCTCTTCTCTCCAAAAAAGTCATCATATTCCTCATTGGGAATTTCCTGCCTTTTCCTCTTCTTATCTACTGTGATGGCCATCCCCTTCTTCTTCAGTATATTTATTTGTTTATCTACCCATTCCTAGGTCAGCTACAGCACCCCACTTGTAAACCTATCCAATGAAATGTCTTCAAGCTGCGTTAGGTCAGGGGCTGAAATGGTGTCATTATACACCTTCATCTCTTCGTACTCATTTGACAATAACCTGCCATCATCCTTCTTCAATTGTGTCAGCACTGGAATACAATAAAATGTCTTTATCTGATTAAGTGTGAGTCTCTAATATTTTCTTCTCCTTACCTCAGCTTCATCCTCACAGTTAGTCCAAAAATCCTCCAAGTGCTTCTGATGGATGGGCTTCCCTATGATCTTTTGCATTCTTCCATAGGGGTCATAAGATCTGGCCAGTGGGAATGGCTATAAATTCATCAGGTTCAGACAACCTATGGCCTTCTTTATATTTTTTGAGTCAGGGCATATATACCACCCTATAGTCACTGGAAACAAAACTGGAGGAATCTTGTTATTTACCTTATATGCATCTAGTATTGTTGATATCTATCTTAGAAATTCCATCAGGATTACCCCATGAGTAGGGTACTTGGGTAACATTAAGGGCTGCCCCTCAAAATCTTCTACTCTTATGTATGAAAATGTGGCAAACTGGATAAACCAGGCACCATGTCTGTATATAACCTCCTGAGCTTCCATGCTCAGTCTTTTGGTTCTATCCTCCATTGTTCTTACCAGATGCATAGAAAATGCATCATTCACTAATTTATAATCATGGAGGTAATGTGCTCTCTACAACTGAGGATAATGATCCCATATATAGGCATCGTTCAAACTGCCACCAATCTTTCCAACTATAGTTAATGCATCAAATGTACCCTTGTAGGTACATGAATATACAATATATGAAGTCATATAAAATGAACAGTCCAGGCCCCCTAGGTTCATCAATTGTTCATCCAGGGCATCACTAATGATCTTAGCCCATAATGGCTTGTTATCTGTGTAGATGCTCATCATGATGATCTCGTACATCCAGTCATTGAAGCTTCCAGCATTAGGCTGGCCTGTCACCCTATTGAGCAGGGCAATCATATATTGATACTCATCATCAAAATCAAACTTGTACATGTGCACTGGTAATTTGGCAGAGGCGGTGTAAGGATTGTTCTTTGCCCTCCATTGGTACATCCTCTTTCTTGCAGTCTTCTTGTTATTGGTATATTCAACTTCCAGTTTCCTCATACCCATACTAACTACCTTCTTCCCAACTGGAAGGTTGAAAGTAGATGTAATTCCTTTGATTGATAGGTCTGCATATACCCTTCCGTGTTTTTCTACCCATCTTGTCTTAGGGTTATAGTTTCTGGCACACTCAACTACCAATTCCAGAGTTTCCATGGTGTAGGGAAATCTAGCTGCATACCACATTCCTGATACAAAGACAACATCCAGTAGGGTACTTTCTCTATCTTCGCCCATCTTGGCTGACCATACTGCCAAATTTGTGTTTCCCTGGTGGGTATCTCTGATGACACCATATTTGAATTGTACTCCCTCAAGTTGGCCAAACATAGGCTTAAGGAATTCTACATCAGGCTTGTTCTTCCTGACGTCTGCCATAGGTGCCTGCAATAAACACGACTGGTCTTACAACAATATCCACATGCATGCATATACAACATTATACGTTTACGACATCATGTATATTATACTTATTAATCTTTATTTCATCACGATATGCCTAATTATAGAGCAAAACCAATGGAAAAGCATCTACTACCTGGGTATTACAGAAAAGGACAACATGAGGGTTTCTAATTACTTACCTAATCACTTTTTTTTTCCCTAGATTAAGCAGATGATTACCAAAAAGAGGTTCAGATACCAGTGATAATCACGTGCTTCATTTTGCTGTAGGCTGTTTGCATCTGCAGGTAGGTCGTACTAGGGTTTGAATGTTCTGTGCTCTGTAAAATCTTGTTTCTTCGCAAGGTAAATGTCAAATGACCTTGTAAATTCACTTTTAATCTCATCATTAGGGTAAATTAGGGCAAATCCAGGTTAGATTGATTAAAACCATTGATCTTCTGCCATGGATCTACGGATGTTGCCAGGTGTTTGCATCATGTTCGCAATCAGCTGGACTCCACCTACTACATTTATGTGCATTTAATGTCATGGGGTAAGGTGAGGGGGTGATCTTTGAAATATCGGGTGATATTTGGAATATGACCCCCTATGTGTAATATGACCATCCGCCTTTGAGCGGGAAAACTAATGTCAAAGAGATCAGGTGATGTTTGAGAATATCGGGTGATATTTGGAATATCGGGTCATGTTTCAAAAATGAAGGGATGCTTAAAATGTCGGGTGATGTTTTTAATATGACCCCTTGAAACTAAAGTGACTTCCTTTTCTAAAGATCATGATGATGTCATCGTCATATTATGGAAAAGGGCAATCGTTGGAAATATACCTCCGTGAGGTAAAAAGGATGATGATGTCACCGTCAGGTGATTTTCTTTGTTCATCGGGATTGGATGATGTCATCGGCATATTGGCTCTAGGGTGATATTTGAAAGATAGGGTGATATTCAAAATATCGGTTGATATTCAGAACATCAGGTGATATTCAAAATATGACCCCCGCAAAATATATGAAGCTGTTTGATGGGTAAATACCACTATCACGTAAAATTGACGTCTGGAGCATCGGACCAAATGATTTATCGGGTGATAAAATTGGATCGGGGTGATCTTTCATAAGATGACTGATATTAAGAAATATGATCCCCCCTCAGAATATTAGGTTTGACCAGAACTTTGACTTGCAATAACTTTTGTTCCCTAATGAATATCAGGGTGATCTAAAAGGTAAACCTGTATGAAATTTTGTACTCTTTCCAACCATGAGGTTATCAACATGAAATATTAACTTTGACTAACTAACCTCATCATGATGACTTACCCAACTCCCTTATGTAGGATCATCTGCATGACTTACTTTTACCAAACTGCTGAAAAGCAGGAAAACACAAGCCAAGCCAAGCAAAAAGTTGGGTCCCCATTTTGTCAAGTCAAAATGGGGTGTGTTGCGTAACCACACAACAACTTGCCATCAAAGAAAGCAACAAAGTTCCAATGATTCAAGTGAGGTGATCACATTCATATATAGTATTCTAACTCTTTCTAAGCATAAGCATCATAATCTTTCTGTATAACAAAGTTTCATCATGGCAACAATGCTAACAAAGGATCAGGTGTGTGCAAATGATTAATTATCCTCATCTTGAAAGCAAGTTGAAAACATGAGTAACTGATGTTAAGCTACATAGTTTGGGATCATCCCTCATAGCCAACCTGGATAGAGCCTTGCTGCCAGTAGGTGTCTATAGCCCCAACAAGGTTATCTATACAATCTTCCTAAGTAGAGCCCCACTGCCAGCAGGCGTCTATAGCCCTGGTAGAGTTACTTAGATGGCCTAATTTTATTATATTTTTGGATTTTTCAATATTTTATATACTTTATATATCTGATGTCATCATGTAAGGTCAATGTGCAAGGTATGGTCACTTGCTTATTTAGGTTGGAGATTGTACTGGTAGCAAGAGAGTCCCTTTAGATTTTTCACTTAACACCTATACTTGTGTATTCAACAAACCCAAGGCTGTTAGGTGAGTCATTGTGAAAGAATCACTTTGGTCAAGAAAAGGCACCCTGATGAAAAGATATCACAGACCTGATCACAAGTACTTCTCAGAATGAATCATAACCTATATATAAATTTGTTCTCATCACTTGAATCCTAACAATTTAGTTATTTTCTATTGGCAAGAGACACTATATGGATTCATGGTTGTTGTCATTGATGGCAACAAAGGTCATCCCACATATCCGCAAGTCATGATGTGTCTCTACCGGAAGTCAGAATAAAGAATGTTGTGGTCCGGTGAAGAAGAACAGAGCATGTGGCAAGGTCCGACAGATTGGTCCGGATCTCTCAGAGGAAGTGTCTTGGTGCAGTGCGGATTTGGGGAAGTCAAGAGGACTACCTTGAGTGGTATATTCCAAGGATTTAGCCTCCGGTGATGGACAAGGAAAAAGATATGAATGGTTGAGTACCGGATTCCTGAGAGACAGTGAAAACAGAGGAAGAAATGACTGGCAGAGTATCAGACTGCTTTCCGGATGGGTTACTGTTGATGACAGAGGTTGTGAAGGCATGAATCATGTTTGGCCGACATGATTAATGATATCTACAAGTACATGCTTGATCCGCATTGCTTGGTGAGGAAGGATTCAGCCGACAGAATGAGAGTTTGTAAGAAACTAGACTGTTCCGGATGCTGACTAGAAAGGTGATGAAATTACTTGTGCGGATATATATAGAGGATGGATTTAGTTGTGAAGTGTGTGTTGTTGTGTAGTCATATGCGAATAAGTCCAGATAAGAGCAGAGGTAGCTAAAAGGATCCGGTATGTGAAAAATAGCAGAATAAAGAACAGAGGAAAGATGAAGTGCAGCAGATCAGTGTACTGAGCCTAACCGGAACTGAACTCCAGCATATGCAGATGCTTCCAATCAGTTCAAGACTGTGATTCTCATCACTTTGTAGACAGTGTGTCTTCTTGTAGGCAGTGGGCCTCTTGTGAGCAGTGTGCTCGGGCAGTGAGCCCTAATTGGCAAGTGCCATTTTTGTAATTTCCTATTCTTCTAACAGAGAATAATTTTGGGTTAATCACCCCGTGGTTTTCTCCCTTAACAGGGTTTCCACGTCAAAAATACTGTGTCATGTGTTTCTTATTTCATGATTAATGTTTTTGTGTTTGATTCTATGCTGCATCAATTAAAAGGAAAGTTCAATAAGGGAAATAATTAGGATAACTGATTCACCCCCCCTCTCAGTTATCAACAATTGGTATCAGAGCTAAGTTCCTCCTAATAGAGCCTAACAGCTTGAGGAAGATCTGGGATTTCAAATGGATGCATATGGTTTAAGGGAGCAACTCAAGACTGCTCTTGAGGATCTTGAACAGTCAAATTCTGAAGTCAGTGAATTAAAGGAAAGACTCAAACAGGCTGATGAATTCATGAGAGAATTAAAAGACAAATTAAGTCTCTCTATGAAAAAGAGAAAGGAGCTGCTTCAACAATTGGCAAGACAAAGTGAAGAAAGCAATACAAATGAAGAATTGACTGAGCAAACCAAGTTATGTGAAAAGTTATCAAAAGAAGTCATTATGTTAAGACATGAAATGGAATCAGGAACTATAAAGTTTACTCAAGAGATTGAAGAAAAAAGAAAGGCTGAAGATAATCTAAGACAATCTCTTAAAGAAAAATTAGAAGAATGCCACCAGATGGACAGGATTATCAGACATCTTGAATCTGATCTTGAAGATGCCAAAGATAATGAACGAAAACTTGAGGATCAAATTGTCTCTCTCAAAAGAGACCTTCAAACAGCAAATGAATATAAAGAGAAATTCAAGATAAGTTCTGCTCAACTTGAAGTTCTTCTTGGAAGTCAAAAGAGGACAGATGACAAGTATGGTTTGGGATATGAGAAAGGAGAAAGCTCCGGATCCGGTCAGAAGAATCTTGGATCAGAAAATCCAAGGAGCAGGCCTAGAAGACCTCCGGTAAGACAGCCAAATGCTCAAAGATATCCATCCTTCAATGGATACTGCCACAGCTGCAACCACTTTGGTCACAAAGCTGATCAGTGCAGAATGAGAATGAATCAGATTAATTCATCCTTCTCCGGACAGTGCTTCAACTGCAAAAGGTATGGACACAAATCCCATGAATGCAGAATTATGCAAGTAAACAAATCATTCAAAGGTAGATGCTTCACATGCAATAGAGTAGGTCATATGGCTAACCAATGCAGATCAAGAGGATATCAGTCAAATATGCAAAGAAATGTTATTTGCCAAATCTGCAATAGGTCCGGTCATAATGCTAAAGTCTGCAGAAACAAGAATCAGGACAAAAGAGGTCCGGTGTATAATCAGAATCAAGACAAGGGTAAACAAAAGATGAATGCGGATGAGGTTAGGAATCAGATGAGCAAGATTTGGGTGAAGAAAAGTTCAGAGAATGTAGAGGTTGGATCCGCACCAGACTCTGGTGCTGATATTTCTTCCGGAAATTAAAAAGTGAGCTCAGGCTCAGGGGGAGACTCAAAGAAAATCTTGTTCCCCCAGCCAAACAAGTGGTGCCGGATGTGGCACAAGATGCGGATCAAAGGGTTTGTAGATATGAGTCTTGAGATACTTCAGTCAAGTTTTCAGAGGTCCGCATGGAGTTATGAAGAAGCTGTGATCGATCAAATAAGACCTGTTCAGGGAGATGCTCCGGTATGATAAAGGATTACAAAAAGGTCCGGAAAGATCCGGAAATGCACTATCTTGTTCTGCGGATTAGACAGAGTGTTTGGGATGTTCTTGTAATATGTTACCTTGATTTATTCATGATTGAAAGATCCGGATGATATCCACAGATCAGGACTAATCCGGGATACTCCAAGCTATCCAGACAAGGCAAACCGGAATGATGTAGGTGAAGCATTTATTGCAGACAGATATTAGGGTTCGCGGAGCAATTTAAGGGATTTCTCAAAGGTCATTTACTCATTCTGCACTCGAGAAGAAGCGAAAAGTGGAGCTCTGCAACAAGGTTCATCAAGCACACCAAGGATCTCCTGCCGAAGCTATTGCATAAAGAAATCAATCCAACCACTCCGTGCAAACCGAAGGCGCATAAGGTATTCTCCGTTTTTCATTACCTCACTGAAAATCTTTGAAGAATGGCTACTCCAAACATAGTTAAGATCTCTGATCGACCTCGCCCCTCATTCAAGAAACATCCCTACAAATCATTGGAGGTAGATCCACTAGGAGCCTTCTCTAGTGTTCCTCACGGAGTTTTACATACCGAAGACATTAGGGTTTACATACATGCAAACATTGAGGAATTTGGGGAATTCAAATTAAGAGACCTCTATCACAAACAACTGATAGACAATGCTTTTGAGCTTAAACCAGAGTATAAGGATATCCAGAAGAAACAATTTGAGCAATTTATTCATTTCCCCTGCTTTGAAGAAGATGAATGGGTCCAGTATGTACTGAGCAGGATGCATGACAACTTTCTATGGCTAGATAGACCCTGCAAGATCACAAAAGAGGCAATTAGAGCAGTAACTGGTCTATACTCTTCCGGAGGGGTACCTATCCTCAAATCTGTCAAGAACAACATTGTAACTAAGGCCACCGGATCAAAATTTGATAAGAGGGCAATGACCATTGAAGATATTTCGGATCCGGATATCAAATATGCATCAATGATAATAGGATACAAGATCTATCACTCCAGCAGGGAGAATTCTGTATCCGGAACTGCAGTATACACTGCCTATGAAATGCTAAGAAAGAATGCAGAATATGATCTCTGCGAACTACTGCTAAGCCAATTAATGGAAAATATACAGAAAATCAAGAAGGATAAGAAGAATTCCTTTAAGTATGGTACTCTTATTGTATGTCTATTCTTCTACTTCATGAATGAGCTACCCGGAACAAGTGGATGGGTATGGCAGAATGACAAACCTGTTGCAGTCCAGATAAGAGACTATTTGCATGGACTTGGGGATGCAAAAGCGAGAAATACAGCTCTATGGGGATACTTCAAAAACTTTCAGAGCATGATGCAAGCAAGAGAGAGAATTCCCCAGTCTCTTGTTGAAAAATACAAAGACTCAGTGTGCTTTATGGTTGACACTGATCAGTGCCTAATGGAGGCAGTAGAACCAAGGACTGTCTGGATCATGCCCATGGGGTATGAAGTGGATGAACAGATAGTGGAGCTGCATGTTCAACACATGCTAAGTCAGCCCAAAGATCCTAAGGCAGAAAGGTTTGGAACCTTTGAGGAGCTGAGTGTAAAAATACATATAGAACTCAGGGAACCTGAGATTAAAAGAAAGGTGAGAAAAGAAGTAGAGCACATTGCTCAAGGCCTAGGCATCTCAAAGGAGGCACTTGATGCCAGCCGGGAAAAGAGGAGGAAGGCTGAGGAAGAAGAGAAAAGTAAAGAAAGTGCTCCGGTTGAAGCTCCCACCCGGACCAGATCATCAAAGAGATCTGCACCTCCCACAACCAAAAGTTCTAAACCGGAAGTCCAGGCATCCGGTAAGAGATCCAAGACAAAAGCCACAAGGGCTTATGGAAGCCAAAAGGATGAAGAGGAAACAGAGTCAGATGAGGGAATAAAAGAAATAAAGAAACAGAAGAAGAAAGGATCCGGTAAGCCCTCCACAGGCCAAGACAAGGATGAAACGGCAGAAAAGCCCACTCTGTCTCTAGAGAGCATAATCAAGTCGGTCACGGTGGATGGAAACCTTCAACCAATGACTGTATCTTATGATGACTTCAGTGAGGCCGACCAAAAGACTCTGCAGGAGGCCACAGTTAAATATCTTAACATATATAATAAGGCTTTCATTGAAATAATATCTCTTATTCCTAAAAGCCTAGAAAAGGAATTGGAAGTAAGAAAGAATAATGCTCATGCTAAAGATCTTGAGATCCGGGAGCAGATAGCTATTCAGCTATATCCTCAAATTGATCCCAAGACAATGAACATTATCTTCAAGGACTGCAAAGATGAGTTCAGAAGCAAAGCCAGGATGAATCAACTCATGCTTGGTGAGACTGACAAAGTGGCCCAAGAAACAGAAGAGATCCTCCGGAAGGCCTTCAAAAGGTTCAATCTTCCTGTTGTAGAGGACTTAGGTGCAGAAACAGCTGCTGATTTGGAATCTTCTGTTCCGGAAGAAGTGAGCCCTGAACAGACAAATATCTCTCCTCCGGTTTCCCCTACAGTCTCCGGATCCAAAGAAGAAGAGCAATTACAGGAGAAGGAAGCAGTGGTGAAAGACAAAGAGGTTGACAGTTCTAAGACTGCAGAAGAAAAGAAACATCTGTCTCTGGCAAGAGACACTGCACAAACTGTTCAACAATTTTTGAGCAAAGAAACTTTAGAGATTGATGAACCGGAGCTTCTAAAAGGCCCATTTGATTTTGACTCTCTCTCTCCGGTACAAACAATGAAGATAGCTTCATTTGCAAATGCCAAGGCAAATGAAAAGCTCCTGAAGTCTCATATGGAAGACTGTGAGTTGATAGAGGCTGCTTCCGGAGTACTTGTAAAGATCATGCCATCAATCCAGATAGATCCGACAGCCTCCTCTTCCGGTAATCTAAAAACCTTAGTCAGCAGTGTTGAGACACATTTTGATTCTCTAGAAAAATCAGCTGAAGAAAAGGTCTGGAAGGAATTTTTGGATAAAAGATTTTCAGAAATATTAGAATTAATCTCTAAGGATAGGAAGATTGTAAGCATTGGAATAAAGAGCTTAGAGAATGCTCTTAAGGATGGCGGTGACATCTATAAATTTTGTATATCCTGGTCAAAGGCAACAGCAGCATTTGACAAGAAAATAAAAGAGGAACAGGATAAGCTACAAAGCTTATCTCAAAGTTTTGATCCTCTCTCTTCCTCTATAATAAATCAAGAATGTCAGACTATTGCAGTCTTGAATGAAATAAAGAATCTTGAGAAGGAAAGAAAGAACATCACTAACCGGATGGGAGAACTTAGAAGGATTATAATCCCTAAGTTGGAAACTATGCATGAGGCCATCAGTGATGCTCAGACCACCGCCCAAACAAAAGATCCGACAGATCTCAAGCGGGCAGAAGCTTTTGCATTTTTGTTAAGTGGTCACATTTCAATTTTGGATAGAATGAAGCAAAGTTGGGCTACAGAAATGATCCAATTACAGACATCCTTTGTAGACATTCTTCAGTATATGTGAGTATGTAAATATGCGGCTAAGTACAAGAAATTTTTGAAAATTTTGATATGCGGACCCTACCCTTTGCCATTGATGTCAAAGGGGGAGTGAGGAGCAGTGAAAAATGAGGAATCCAACTAAGGGGGAGTTCCAGAAATTGTATATAAAGACAGAGCATCAGCAAAGGGGGAGCAGAGTGAAAACACTTAGTCATTTTTTCACTAAGTGTTGCCATCAATGCCAAAGGGGGAGATTGTTGGCAAGAGACACTATATGGATTCATGGTTGTTGTCATTGATGGCAACAAAGGTCATCCCACATATCCGCAAGTCATGATGTGTCTCTACCGGAAGTCAGAATAAAGAATGTTGTGGTCCGGTGAAGAAGAACAGAGCATGTGGCAAGGTCCGACAGATTGGTCCGGATCTCTTAGAGGAAGTGTCTTGGTGCAGTGCGGATTTGGGGAAGTCAAGAGGACTACCTTGAGTGGTATATTCCAAGGATTTAGCCTCCGGTGATGGACAAGGAAAAAGATATGAATGGTTGAGTACCGGATTCCTGAGAGACAGTGAAAACAGAGGAAGAAATGACTGGCAGAGTATCAGACTGCTTTCCGGATGGGTTACTGTTGATGACAGAGGTTGTGAAGGCATGAATCATGTTTGGCCGACATGATTAATGATATCTACAAGTACATGCTTGATCCGCATTGCTTGGTGAGGAAGGATTCAGCCGACAGAATGAGAGTTTGTAAGAAACTAGACTGTTCCGGATGCCGACTAGAAAGGTGATGAAATTACTTGTGCGGATATATATAGAGGATGGATTTAGTTGTGAAGTGTGTGTTGTTGTGTAGTCATATGCAAATAAGTCCAGATAAGAGCAGAGGTAGCTAAAAGGATCCGGTATGTGAAAAATAGCAGAATAAAGAACAGAGGAAAGATGAAGTGCAGCAGATCAGTGTACTGAGCCTAACCGGAACTGAACTCCAGCATATGCAGATGCTTCCAATTAGTTCAAGACTGTGATTCTCATCACTTTGTAGACAGTGTGTCTTCTTGTAGGCAGTGGGCCTCTTGTGAGCAGTGTGCTCGGGCAGTGAGCCCTAATTGGCAAGTGCCATTTTTGTAATTTCCTATTCTTCTAACAGAGAATAATTTTGGGTTAATCACCCCGTGGTTTTCTCCCTTAACAGGGTTTCCACGTCAAAAATACTGTGTCATGTGTTTCTTATTTCATGATTAATGTTTTTGTGTTTGATTCTATGCTGCATCAATTAAAAGGAAAGTTCAATAAGGGAAATAATTAGGATAACTGATTCACCCCCCCTCTCAGTTATCAACATTTTCTATGGTGGTGAGCTGCATCCTCTTGACTAACCAAAACAAAAACTCAACAAGCAAACAAAACTAAAACTAAAACAAAACTGTACAAACAACTATACAAATATACACTATGATACACATGATTGTCATGAAGCTAACTTAGGCTTGGAAATAATGTTTGAGGAACTGTCCATTAACTAGTAATGGAACATCCTCACCTGTCAAGTTTTTAAGCCTGTAAGTGATGTCTCCTAATATCTCAGAAATTTGGAAAGGACCTATCCAGAGTTTCTCAAACTTACCATGGTCTCCTTTCCTCTCATGTGCTTTGTCCCACATCAGGACCAAATTTGAGATCCCGAAGGCTTTAACCCTGGTTCTTTTGTCAAACCAGCATTTGACAACAGCCTGATGTTTAGCAAATTGATCAATTGCCTGACTTCTTTTCTCTTCCAGGTACATTAACTGAAGCAACCTGACTTCTTGCTTATTGTCTATGCCTAGGTACTCTTGGGCAAACTGCAGTGTAGGAATTTTCAGGTTAACAGGGAGGATGGGATCCACCCCATATACTAAGTGATAAGGTGAGTTTCCTAATGCAGCCTTGTTCCTAGTTCTATCTACCCATAAGGCATATTTCAGAAGGGTGTTCCACTCCCTGGGGTTCTTTTCTATTAACTTTTTTATGATATTCAGCAAATTTTTATTGGTGGATTCTGCCAATCTGTTGCCTTGGGGATAATAGTTGGAGGAGAACTTCATTATGATCCCATAATCAAAAGCCTAGCTTGACAATTTGGTTGAAGCAAAAGCAGAGCCATTATCACTTACCAGAGCATAAGGAACCCCATACCTAGTGACAATGTTACTTTCCAGAAATCTGATGACATCTTCAGCATTGTAGGTCTTGGTGCTGACAACTTTAGTCCACCTGGTACAATAGTCAGTAATCGTTAAAACATACCTATGGCCTGATGATGATGGAGGATTAATTGGTCCTATGAAGTCCATGCCCCATTGTGCAAATGGGCGCATCTCCATCACTGGCTGTAAAGGTTGAGCAGCATATCTCTCTCTATTGGTAGCAACCTAACATACATGACAGCATTTAATATGTTCAGCAGTATCCTTGAAAATGCTGGGCCAGTAGTATCCTGCCCTGAGGATAGCGTGAGTTGTGGCCAAAGGTGACCCATGTGCTATTCCAAATTTGTCATGTAGCTCTGATAACACTCTATCTGCTTATGGCCTCTCTAGGCATCTTAGATATATTCCTTCATAATTTTTCTTTAAAAGAACTCCCCCTTTCATCATATACTTCTATGACCTTATTTTTAGGGCTCTCCTTTGTGAAGCCTGCAGTCTTGGAGGACATCTTCCAGTAATCAAGATGTGCCTGATGTCTGAGTACCACTCTCCATTGTCCTTTGCATTAATAACATACTACTGACTCATGATATTGGGGTCAATCTCTGATATCATCTGGCTTAAAGCCTGTCCTCTCACTAGCTTTACGAGTGTAATATCCATGTCATATTCTTGTAGGACAGTGATCCACTTAGCCCTTTTTTCACCTGGCTCGCTCTACATTAAGAGCATCTTCACTGCTGCATCAGGCACCACAGAAATAACTTTACTTCTTAGTATATAGTGCCTGAACTTCTTTACTACTTTGACCAAAGCAAGTGCCTGCCTTTCAACATCCATGTATCTTAGTTCAACATCCTTGAAAGGGTAGCTCATGAAGGCTATGGGCTTCTCTTCCTTTCTTCATTTCTCTGTGTCAGCACTGCTGCTGAGGTATGCTCTGAAGCAAATGAATAAATATAGAAGTCCCTAGTGTAGTTTGGACTGACCAGGACTGGAGCATCAGATATAGCTTTTTTGATGTCTTCAAAAGCTGCTCTAGCCTCTAGTGTCCACTCAATTTTAGCGTCCTTCTTGAGCATGGCATTTAAAGGTCTGACTATCTCAGCAAAGCCAGTGATAAACTTCCTAACAAAATTAATCTTACCAAAGTAAGATTTAAGCTCCTTTTTGCTTCTAGGAAGCTGTATTTTCATGATGGATTCCACCATGTCAGGATCAATGATAATCTCATTTTCAGTTATCAGGTGGCCTAGTAATTTTTCTATTGTTACCCCAAATATGCATTTCTTGGGGTTCAGGGATATCCCATATTACTCATACTTTTTAAGTACATTTATGAGATCTTCTACATAGCTTCCTCTATCTTTAGAGAACACTGTTAAGTCATCCATGTATATGACTATGCATCTTCCTATTAAGCCTCTAAAGGCTATGTCCATTGCTCACTGGAATGTTGCTCCAGCATTGATTAACCCAAACGGCATCTGCCTGTAGGCGAATATCCCCCACTCTATGGTGAAGGCAGTTTTTAGTCTGTCAATTTTATCCACCATTACCTGGTTGTAGCCTGAGAAACCATCCAGAAATGAAATCATTTTGGCACCATTCACAATTTGCAGGACCTTATCAAGGGAAGGCAAGGGATAATTATCCTTCTCAGATGCTTTGTTCAAATTCCTAAAATCCACACATAGTCTGATGTCTCCATTTTTCTTCCTCACTGGGACCAGATTTGCTACCCAGGTGGAGTGCCTCACAGGAAATATGATCCTGGCATTTAACAGTTTCTTAACCTCCTCAAATATGATTGGTTCCAGCAAAGCATTGACGGGTCTTTGCTTCTATCTGAAGGGTTTGGCATCTAGCTTGAGGGGTATGGTGTGTGTAATGACTGAGGTGTCATACGTTTTTAGCTCATCATAAGTCCAGGAAATGACATGGATGTAATCTTTGAGAGCCTGGGTGATTCCTTCTAACTCTTCTTCTATGCAAACTTTTCCTATCAGGATATTCTTCTTTTCATCATTCTAGCCAATGTTGACCTGTGAATATTGTCCTCCATCAGCTTTTGGAAGATCCTTCTATTTCAGCATGTTGTCCAGATCAAATGCTCTCTCTAGTTCAATCATTCCCTTAGGAATTTTATTGTTGGGCAACTCTAAGATTTCTTCCTCCTCCCATACATGATCTTTTGTATTGTTCTCATCTATGATCTGAGCATCAAATATATCTCTGTTGGAGATGAAATCTAAAATATGCTAATCATCATCAAACACTTGGAGGTTGGTCACATTGTCAGGCACAGAAGATACTGATACCAGCTCTACTGAAAATCTTTTTAGTCCTGAAATAGACAGTGGCTCTAATGTACTGGCAGCCTAGGCTAAAGCATTTGCCCTATAGTTCTGTTCTTTGGGTACGTGGGTGATATTAAATGCATCAAAGGATTCTATCAGGTCCCACACCCTGTGTCTGTAATTAAACAACTTTTTATAATTGCATGAGTAAATTCCTCTTACCTGTCTCACTACTAATTCTGAGTCTCCATAGACATGTAGAATTTTCACTTTCTTCTTGAGGGCAAATAGTATCCCATGAATTAGAGCTTCATACTTTGTTACATTGTTGGTGCATGAGAATTGTAGTCTGTATGCTGCTAAGTAGGATTTTCCTGATGGATCAATGAGATCTATCCCTACTCCAGCCCCTTGTTTAGACTTGGATCCATCAAATCTAAGGATCCATGGCTTATCTTCAGCCAAAGGCTTACCTGAGCCTTCCTTTTTCTTCTTTGCAGCTCTGGCAGCTGCACCACTTGATATCCACTTTAACTTAGGTATCTCATCTTTTTCAGACTTCACCTTTCCTTTCTTCTGTGAAGCTAAGGTCTCTTCTTTCCTTTTATCACCAAAAGGCTGATCTTCTGGACTAGGCAATGTTTGTCTTTTCAGAAGATGCAAACACAAAGAGCAAGCAGTCTCTGAGTGAGGTGCTTCATGTAACCTGCACCAACTTTCAATCAATGCATCATGCAGAGACCTTTGCTACTGTGTCATCTTCTGGATCTCTTCTTTCAGAAACTCCTCAAATTGAGACAAGTTGCTTCCTCTGTCTTCATCAGATAATTCATAATCTAATTCAACTAAACAATCACTCCCCTTGATGATTTTCCTATTGCTTGTAACAATACTCTAGTCACATACCAGCATCTCTTTTGTCATTTGAACATGATTTTCATCCTACTGTATAGCTTCTCTTGTTCCTACAAGAAATAAACAACAATCAGCGTCACTATCATTATCACTATCTGATGAACTTACCTCTGATGATGATGATGCATCACTGCACGCTTGTTCTAGCTCTAGCATGTCTATACATGCTTCACAGGTCTTCTCACAATGTGACTCATTATACAACCTGCACCAACCATCCATTAGAATATCATTAATAGGTATCTCCAACAACTGACATCATTTTACCTCTCTGGACAAGTGCCTCTCAAAATTCCTAAAGTGATCTACCTCATTTTCATTCTCAGGGTTACTATCAGGTTCTATAACTATTTTGTCATCCTGAGGATCATCTTGATGATGATGAACATCATACATTAGGATTTCTTTTATCCTGACAGTCTGTGGCCTGATGGAGTAAACTCTAGGTTCTATATCCACGTACATGATCTCATTTGTTTTATTATATTCAGTGATCATGTGTTTCATTCTAGGCTCAGCATCAATTCTTATTTGGTTTGGTATCCCCTTCCAGGGTAACCACATATGGCTGAAGTCTATGGACATATATCCATTAAGGGTTTTGGATCAGTCCCTGCTAAGTAGCATCCCATAAGTATTAGGTATGTCAACTACCTGAATGTCAATATAATATTGGATTCTGGGATCAAATGCGAGTTGCATGTGAATGTGAGTTAACTCCCCTACAATGCTTACTTTTGTTTTGTCCAGCTGTGTCACCTTCTTTAAGGATTTAGTAGGATGCAGCCCTAAAGCATTGCATATAGACAGGGGCATCACATTTGTAGATGCTCCTGAGTCTACCAAACAATTGTGTAGGTTTTTGTTGAACATCCTTAGAGTCAAGAGGAATGGAGGTGACTCACTTTTATCTCTATATAAGGTCATGTGGGAGGTCTTTGTAGCTTGAACAGTAGCTGGCACCTTATGTTTAACATTATTGTCTCTAGCAGTATGATCTTTGCTACCAGATTGACCTGGAGAATGACTATCCTCTTTGGGAGTAGGATCATCCAGTGATTTCATAAATGCCCTCTTGATGGCAGGAGTTTTGAGCAACTCTGACAGGGACAAGCTGATTTTAATCTTCTTCATCTCATCAGTGAGATACGTTACTAACTTGTCAGACTCATGAGGCGGACTGGTAGTTTTTGGCACATTATTTGGTGATGTTAAATACTGAGCATTCACCTTGGGAAAAGCAGGGTTATTACTTGCCTTGGGATCAGGAGGTGTATTGAAATTGTTCGGAGGCAAGGAAGAGGTCAATGGACCAGTAGGTCTGTTGGAATTACTTCTCAGGTTATAGTTATGCTTACCCGGATATTGCTGTTGGTAGGCATGTACCTCCTCATGTTCATTTCAAGGCTCATTTTCATTCTCAAAAGGGAAAACATAATTTGACTCAAAAGCCATGGCTGATTCCTCACATGCCAGGGTGTAATCTTGGTGAGCAGGCACTATCTGCTGATAAGGATGATGAGTGTAACTCTCTAGCACTAAGGCAGAGTCATATCCGCAAGGAACAAGTTTATTTCCCTCTACCTAAGGTTGATTTCCTGAAGTATTAGACACTTCAGTCTGAAAAATGCTAGCAGCAATTCTGAATTGAGGACAGTCTAACTCTACATGTGCATTGGTGTTATGAATTCTGCACCAGTTAATGAGGGCTACCTCTGCAAGGTTGACTCTAGTAGTTTGTTTGGATTCACCAAGAGGCAAATTGTCTAGGGGTGATGGCAAGGAACCATTGTTTGGCCTAGTGTTCCACACTCTAGGCTATCTTTGAGGATTATTATTGCCATTATTGTTATAATTTTTGTTGTTGTACCCCCTATCAAGATAATTTGGTCTGTCATTGTTATAGCGTCTGTTCTGGTTAGGCTGGGAATAGAAGTTTTGACTCCTTAAGTGAGTGATATCAGTTGTGAGTTTCCTCAATTGAGCTGATATTTCCTTGATCTCTTCTTTTTCTTCCTAGACCTTAGCCACTACATTTTCTGTCAAGGGTTTGAAAAAGGAAGATCCATTGTTCTGATTATTCTGGTCTACAACCTGAGGTGCTGGTACTTGTCCAGGATACTGCATCATTTGGCAATTTCCATTTGGAGGTGGCATAATACTCAATGGAGGTATTTGTAAAGGTGTAGGCATGACAGCTGGAGGCATCATGGCTCCATTAGGCTGTGGTTGGGTAGGATATGTTGGATAACCAAGAAGTGTGGGAAATGCTATGTTTAGTGTAGGAGCAGGAACCAGCTGTTGATTGACTTTGATAGCTTCTTGGAAAGCTCCTGTTAAAGTTGTGATTTCAAGATGTGCTCTCCTAATGAACATGGACGTTAAAGGATCCAGGGCTGAATAATAAATGCTCCTAGCAGCTGCATCTGCTACAACATATGGGGTGACTAACTTGGATAGCATTTTCTGGAACCTAGAGTTGAAATTGGCAATAGGTTCTCCTTCAAACCGTTTAATTGTGGCAAATAGGTGATAGTTCATTGAAGGATCGATTGGTATCTTGAACCTATTAGTGAAAGCTTTCTCCAGGACAGCCCATGATCCGACTGAACCCTGACCAAGACTAATATACCAATTATAGGCTTCTTTCCCTAAGGAAAAGGGAAATAATCGGCATACAACATCCTGATGCTCTATTCTAGCTCTACAACAGGCTTCTTTGAAAGGTCTCATATGATCATCCGCATCCTGATATGGATGATATTTTGGACAAAGTTTGTCAGGATTCTTTGGCAAGGATGATATGCCAAGAAAGTTAACAGTGATTCTGCGGCAAAGAAAGACATTACCACTGGAGGAGGTTGAGCCTAAGGTATGACTGGCTGAGGTTGAACTGGAGGTGTAACAGGTGATCCTGTAGGTGATTGTAAACCAATAGGAGTTACAGGAGCACGCTCTAGTGATGCCCCTGAAGCATTAGAACTGGGAGTATGATGGATATCTATAGTTCTAGGTCTAAATCCTCTGACAGGTAATTCTTCAAATATTCCACTAGACCTAGACCTGGTATTTGGCCTGTGAGGCAAGATTTCTCAATTTTAAGGAAATTTAGCTAGTTGATTGTAAAGATCTGTTGGAATTTACTAGCAATGACTGTACTTATAGTTAGAAAGCAAGATTGACTGGATATTTATGAAATATTTGCACAAACACTGCAAATATGAGGTAATACTGAGGTCTGGTAACACTTGCAACCGGATATCAGGTTTCTAAGGTAGATTACCTCAAAGCTTTGACGAATTTACTTGAAATAGGACTGATATTTGAAAATTCATGATGATTTACTATAAAGCTTGCAATATTTATGGTTAAACTTGAAAACTTCACAAATGATTAGCATGTACAAGCTTAAAATAGCAAATCCTTACGTATTGATCAAAATTGGGAGGTATTTCAGTGTTACCTCACTATCTGCATCATCAAAATTCTGATAAAACTTACTGATGATGATGATCTTCTGGCTTCAGCCCTCCTAGCACCAATTTATGTTGATCATGATGTTAGTCATAAACAAACAGAGAATAAAAGTTACACATCAACCTTTACTCATCTTGAAAGATACGATGAATTCAAAGAATTCATGATCCCAAGTCTCCATGGATTAGTTCTTAATCAACTAACATTACTCAGTGGTTGATGTGTGTTGTTGTTTTCCATTCAGGGGCCTTACGTTTGCTCATCAGCAGGATTCTGTTTCTGTAAATATGTTGCACAGAAGGTTATCTACACAGGATATTTCCACAAATCATGTGTCTATACTCAAATCTTTGCATCATATTTGTCAATTGTACATGCTTTAACTTCAAATATGCTATAAATCTTCAAGTATCTACGAGATGTCTACATATTTCATGTATTTTGCTTTAGATTATCTATTATTTGCAATTGTGATGGTGAATTGTTCTAAAATTAAAAGAAATGTAAAAGAATACTTTAAATTATGATGAATCTTCATCTATTGAGTCACATACACACTTGATACAGTCATGAGAAAGAAGAAATCAAACCATATTTTCACCAGGATGTTCCACAGCTAGATATAGTTGATGCAAACTTCAAAGGATGAGGAATGAAAACAATATATGCAGACTGATGAGCACTCCAAGGGACGCAGCAAATCAAAGCATATATTAAGAATTCAGACACATATTACTCAGAATTTACAATGATTTGTAATCAAAATGGTCTTCTCTTTCATTAAGTATGCAAAAATATGTATGCTTACAATAACTTTGAAATAGGCCCTAAATATTTCAGCAAACAAATTTCAATTAAGCTTCGAATGTTTAAAACAAGGCATCCCTGCACCTTTTATAGAACAAGGTGAGGGAGCGGTTACACATGATCTACGATCAAGATTTATCCATTAAGATCTACAGTGCATATTCTCCTTTGACTTAGTCAAATGTATCTTATGGCATAGGTTGCCAGCTAGCAACCATCTAGGTAACTTATTTTCTCCTAAGTACCTGATGCATGTATTTCTATTTGTGGCACACCTTCATCTACTCATCAGGTTCCTCTTTTTCATCTTCATGATCATCGTGATCATAGCTTTCCGTGTCTTCATCATCCTGATGAATGTCTCCCTGTATATGGACCTGCATGGTTGTCTTGATATTTTCATATATTTCCACTATTCTTTCAATTTCTCCACCATCCTGAGTTTTGGCTTTGCTGATGGCATGCTTATGTCCTTGGAACTTATCCCTGAGGGTTTCCAATTTATTTTTCCTGCTGCTTAATGTTTCATTGTAATTCTCCACCTTGACCTTGTTCCTCATGATCTTGTTCATTGCTTCTTCTGTCAAGTGGTTAGGAGGGTCATCAGACATCGGCTGGAAATTGTTATGCAAAGCTTTCATGGAAAAGTCTACGTCTTGGTTCTCAATTTTACCTTCTACTTTCCCTTCTAAGGCCTCCAGGACTTCTACCTCATAAGACATCATGTCATGCAGCTTCATACTGACATCTCTTAATTTATTTCTACACCTCTTTAGTACATCACACTCAAATCAAATGTCTTTATACCAGATATCCACTAGCATGGCTGTGTTATTATTTAGTACCTGGTTACTTATTAGGACTTGAGGATTAATCCTCTTTATTTTGCTCAAAGCACTCAAGGCTTTCTCCAACTGGAATGACCTTCTTCTGGTCTCCGTCTGCAATTTATCAACTTTTCTCCTTGAGATACCCAAAGAATTCCACCTCTGCAAAGAGGCCTTCACTACTTCCTCAGCTCCTGTGAGTGCGGATGACATCCAATTTCTCATAATTACTGACTCATGCTTCATGAGGTCCAATTTATTGACCTCTTCCTGAGAAATTGCAGTCAATGGGACTGCCTGATCTGATATCGTATTATCAGGGTTAATTAACCCTTTTATGTATGCATGCAGCTGAGCAATGTGCTCTTTATGCTGCTTATTCTTCTCCTTTTCTTTCTTCACCCTTTGGGTCAAAGAATCTATTATGTCCTTCCCTTCCTGACCTTCTTGGTCTTCATTGGCAAACCCTAAATCAACTGTAGTGATCTGGAACTCTTCCAAGGTGATCTTGCCTTTCTCCTTTTCAACCGTGGGAAGTGCTACCTAGGCGGTCCTTCTACCCGTAGTAGGATCTCTTCTGATGGCCGAGGTTAATCTAGCCTTCCTCTTTGGCTTCATCATGGTTTCTGAAAATAATGTTGAAACATCAAACTCTTGAATCTAAAAACTAGTTTCCATACCTATTTCTTGTTCTAGCCATTGAGGTATTTGATCTCCGGATCCTTGATTGCCGTCATCATCATGTCTGTCATGATCATGTCCACCCTGATCTTCAGCATCGATCTCTATTCTTGATGGAGAGGGTGACTTCCTTATTTCTTCCTAATGATGATCTTCATGAGGGTGATCTTGTTCTACTTCCTCCTCCTGAGGAATTTCTTCTTGCGGTGGAGGATCTTGTGGTACATCCACATGATGATCCTGTAGCTGATCCTGTACTTCATCTTCTTTTGTTTCATCCACCTTGGTAATCTCCTCATCCTGAGGCACATTTGCATCTGCAGATACCATTGTATCTGACATAGGTGCATCTACTTGATCTTGGATCACTTTATGATCCGCACCTGCTATATCTACCTCCTGATTCTTCAGATCATCATGATCTATTGTATCCTTATTACTTGAGGCTTCTTGAGTCCGAGGGGCATCTTCACTTGATGTGGTCTTGTCATTCCCACCCTTTTCTTAGACTTCCACTATATTGGGCTCATCAGATATATCTTGTTGTTGTTGGCCCATATCTGGAGCGTTACTCTCCACTTCTGCCTACTTGGCTACTTTGATATTATCTATTTTCTCAGGTGCACCTGCTTGATGTTCAGGACTTACATCCTCTCTGTAGGTTAGGTCTATCACTGTAGGGCTAGTCACCTGATCAACTAATTTATCAAGCCCTATTTGTTGTGTTGTCTTCTCTGGACTATCTTCTTTCTCTTGTTCTGATTGCTTCAACTCTTCTAATATCACCCTCTATGAGGATGGGGTTCCATGTGGAGTCATGCGAGTATTTGAAGCGAGGATCTCCATCTGCTGAGAAGCTACGTTGTCTACCACCTCATCATCTGATAAGTCCACAGTCTCATCCAATGAGAAAGGACCACCTTGGCTTGCTTTAGTGGCTTCTTTTGCTTGTTCTTCAGCCTTCTCAGTCTTAAACTGAATTATGGTAGGAAGTGGCACCTCATGTTGCAATTCTTTTCTAAACACTTCACTACCAGCCCCCCTTAATATTACAGGGTCCTATCTTATTTCACCCCTCATATGTGTTCTTTGTTTCTTAGGGGTTGATGTTACTAAGGATATTGCCTTCCTCTTTTAGTCACTACCAAAGGGTCATCTTCTACAGGCTCCTCTTAACTAAGAATATCCTTCTCTCCATACTATAGTGAAGTTTGGCCTTGGTCTTGTATTTCTACAGTATCCATAGTCATCCTCAGGATCTTTTTGGTCTTTTGTTTATCCTCTAGAGGTGGAGTTGACGAGGCTGATGCCTGTCCGGATGCAGATGCATCCTCAGCTAGTATATATATTCTCTCAACTATTACTCCCTTAGGTGTATCTTCAGTTTTCTTCTTTTTACTACGAGGTCATTTTCCTTGTTTCTGGGGTGGCAGCCTTTCTCCATTAGATTTTCTCTTCTCTCCAAGAAAGTCATCATATTCCTCATTGGGAATTTCCTTCATTTTCCTCTTCTTATCTACTGTGATGGCCATCCCCTTCTTCTTCAGTATATTTATTTGTTTATCTACCTATGCCTGGGTCAACTGCAACACCCCACCTATAAACCTATCCAGTGAAATGTCTTCAAGCTGCGTTAGGTCAGGGGCTGAAATGGTGTCATTATACACCTTCTTCTCTTCATACTCATTTGACAATAACCTGCCATCATCCTTCTTCAATTGTGTCGGCACTGGAATACAATCAAGTGTCTTTATCTGATTGAGTGTGAGTCTCTGATATTTTCTTCTCCTTACCTCAGCTTCATCCTCATAATCAGTCCAAAAATCCTCCAAGTGCTTCTAATGGATGGGCTTTCCTATGATCTTTTGTATTCTTCCATAGGGGTCATAAGATCTGGCCAGTGGGAATGGCTGTAAATTCATTAGGTTTAGACCACCTATGGCCTTCTTTATATTTTTTGAGTCAGGGCATATATACCACCCTATAGTCATTGGAAACAAAACTGGAGGAATCTTGTTATTTACCTTATATGCATCCAGTATTGTTGATATCTGTCTTAGAAATTCCATCAAGATTACCCCATGAGTAGGGTACCTGGGTAACATTAAGGGCTGCCCCTCAAAACCTTCTACTCTTATGTATGAAAATGTGGCAAACTGGATAAACCAGGCACCATGTCTGTATATAACCTCCTGAGCTTCCATGCTCAGTCTTTTGGTTCTACCCTCCTCCATTGTTCTTACCAGATGCATAGAAAATGCATCATTCACTAATTTATAATCATGGAGGTAATGTGCTCTCTACAACTGAGGATAATGATCCCATATATAGGCATCATTCAAACTACCACCAATCTTTCCAACTGTAGTTAATGCATCAAATGTACCCTTGTAGGCACATGAATATACAATATATGAAGTCATATAAAATGAACTGTCCAGGCCCCCTAGGTTCATCAGTTGTTCATCCAGGGCATCACTAATGATCTTAGCCCATAATGGCTTGTTATCTGTGTAGATGCTCATCATGGTGATCTCGTACATCATGTAGGGTACTTTCTCTATCTTCACCCATCTTGGCTGACCATGCTGCCAAATCTGTGTTTCCCTGGTGGGTATCTCTAATAACACCATATTTGAATTGTACTCCCTCAGGTTGGCCGAACATAGGCTTAAGGAATTCTACAGCAGACTTGTTCTTCCTGACATCTGCCATAGGTCCCTGTAATAAACATGACTGTTCTTACAACAATATCCACATGCATGCATATACAACATTATACATTTACGGCATCATGCATATTATACTTATTAATCTTTATTTCATCACGATATGCCTAATTACAGAGCAAAACCAATGGAAAAGCATCTACTACCTGGATATTACAGAAAATGACAATAGGAGGGTTTCTAGTTACTTACCTGATCATTTTTTTTCCTAGATTAAGCAGATGATTACCAAAAAGAGGTTCAGATACTGGTGATAATCACGTGCTCCATTCTGCTGTAGGCTGTTTGCATCCACAGGTAGGTCATACTAGGGTTTGAATGTTCTGCGCTCTGTAAAATCTTGTTTCTTCGCAAGGTAAATGTCAAATGACCCTATAAATTCACTTTTAATCTCATCTTTAGGGTAAATTAGGGCAAATCTAGGTTAGATTGATTAAAACCATTGATCTTCTTCCATGGATCTATGGACGTTGCCAGGTGTTTGCATCGTGTTCGCGATCAGCTGGACTCCACCTACTGCATTTATGTGCATTTAATGTCATGGGGCAAGGTGAGGGGGTGATCTTCAGAATATTGGGTGATATTCTGAATATACGGTGATATTTAGAATATGACCCCCTATGTGTAATATGACCATACGCCTTTGAGCGGGAAAACTGATGTCGAAGAGATCGGGTGATGTTTGAGAATATTGGGTGATATTCAAATATCGGGTGATATTTGGAATATCAGGTCATGTTTCAAAAATCAAGGGATGCTTAAAATGTCAGGTGATGTTTTTAATATGAACCCCTGAAACTAAAGTGACTTCCTTTTCTAAAGATCATGATGACGTCATCGTCATATTATGGAAAAGGGCGATCATTGGAAATATACCTCCGCGAGGTAAAAATGATGATGATGTCACCGTCAGGTGATTTTCTTTGTTCATCAGGATTGGATGACGTCATCGGTATATTGGCTCTAGGGTGATATTTTGCAACAGGGTGATATTTGAAAGATAGGGTGATATTTAAAATATCAGGTGATATTCAGAACATCGGGTGATATTTGAAATATGACCCTTGCAAAATATATGATCTGTTTGACAGGTAAATACCACTATCACATAAAATTGACGTCCGAAGCATCAGACCAAATGATTTATCAGGTGATAAAATTGGATCGGGGTGATCTTTCATAAGATGACTGATATTAAGAAATATGACCCCCCTCGGAATATCAGGTTTGACCAGAACTTTGACTTGCAATAACTTTCATTCCCTAATGAATATCAGGGTGATCTAAAAGGCAAACCTGTATGAAATGTTGTACTCTTTCCAACCATGAGGTTATCAACATGAAATATTAACTTTAACTAACTAACCTCATCATGATGACTTACCCAGCTCCCTTATGCAGGATCATCTGTATGACTTACTTTTACCAGACTGCCAAAAAGCAGGAAAACACAAGCCAAGCCAAGAAAAAAGTTGGGTCCCCATTTTGTCAAGTCAAAATGGGGTGTGTTTCGTAACCACACAATAGGAATACAACTTACATACACTAAGATTGAATTTGAGAAAGAATCTAGAGGAGAAGAGGATGAACCCATAGAGATAACTGATGAAGCAGAGCCAGCCCAAGGACCTGCCATGAGATCAGACAGTGAAGATCACATACCATTGGCAGAAAAGGCTAAAGTATAGAAGAGTAAGAATGTTGCTCCTAAGGTACAAAAGAAGGACAGGCCTCCCTCTACCAGGATAAGGGCATCAAAGAAGAGAGATATGCCTAGTGGGCTAGGAGAAGGGTCAAAAATGAAGAAAGCCAAAGCAAAGAGTGTTAGCCAAGCCATGGAGACTGCTACTGCTGCAATTCGTGATAACACCAACCTACCAGCTTCTCCACCTCTTGTTGCCCCAAGTGTAAGTACTGTTGTGCTTTCCCAATTACTTCCATTGCTGCATCTTCCCCCATTATCTCCACCATTACTTATACCTCTCCCATAACTATTATTCAGGAAGATACTTCTGCTGCTTCCTCACCCGCAATTACCATTTCAACTATCTCTTGTCCATTGGCAGTAGCCTCAAGCACTCCTAGCAGCCCTATTTCCTCCACTATTGTTCTTTCATGTTCTTCCATCACCACCACATCCTTACCTTCCATATCTTCTATTTCACTCTCCACTTCCCTTGCATTTCCCCCTATTTCTACCATTCTTTCACCTTCTCTCCCCCTGCCTACTTTGTCTCTCACCTCACCTATTGTCATTTCCTCTGTCCTACCAACTTCTTCCATCCCAACAGCTTTGGGGTTTGTTGTATTTTCTAACTTGACACAAGTTAGCCTGCCTTCAATTGCCACCCCCTATCATCTGTTGCCCCTATCTCACAAATTATCGTAGACCAAGATTCAACTCCCTTGGTTGTGCCACTATTGCCAAGCATAGAGAAAGTATGTGTTGAATTGGGTCTCCAAGAACAAGAGCTAGAGAAGGATGTGTTTGAAGAGACAGAGAAAGAAGTACCTGATGAGCCTTTGGTTGAAATAGAAAACACATAAATAATTGAGATCTCAGATAGTCCTCCAAAAAAAAACCAAACAAAAGCAATCCTAGGAGCAGCTCAAAAGGATGTATTGGTAAACTAGAGAAATCTTGCAAATGAGGAAGAGGATATGGATAAAGAATCAGAACAAGAACAAAGGTTACTTGAAGGGCCACCTAGTACAGACAATGAGAACCTTGATAGGTCTAAAGAGCCTTCTTCCTCAACACCTGATTGGATGCAAAGAAAAATGGCATATCCAGAGCCTCAAGTAGAAATTATGAAATTAGATCTGGGTGCTATCTGTCATAGGCACAAAAACTGAAGAAACAAAAGAAAGCAAAAGTGTAGTCTAGAATTTATAAAGATGCAACAGAATCCAGGATAGCAGAAGTAGTTGTCCCACCAGCTGATACAAACAGAGAACAAGTTAGAGCAGAAGATTATACGATAACAACAGTGAACTTGGGACCAGCCACAAGGACTCAAAAGGTTGATGAGTTTAAGGGCTCTGTTACTTCAATCCTGGAACAACTAGACAAAGATGAACTCATGAAAAAGGAGTTGAAATAGTAAAATGAAGAATTCAGAGCCTGTTTGCAATTTTTGATAAAACCAGTTGACTCTGTGGGTGAGCTAAGGACAGTGCCTACTCTGTTGTCAAGAGATGAAGTGTCCAAACTTGATAAATTTTGGACTCTATCCAAAGGTACTCAAAAATGGATGATCAAAGTGTGTGAGAAAGGATGTGAGGCAATTGACGTCACAACCAAATTTTAGAAGAATTTGGTTCAACTTCAGGAACATTGGAAGGACTTGCACAAGGAATGTGATTCTTTTGATGAATACTATTCTCAAGTATTCCCTCGAGTGCAAGCAATCAGAGACTTACCTGCTCAGACACTACTGTCTAAAAATATTTTAATAGGAGATGGACTGCATAAAGCTATAACTTGGTATCAACAGATAAAATTAAGAAAGGAAGTTTTTAACAGCATCAGGGAAGCCTACAAAATGGCAAAAGAAAATATACTGACTCTTATTTATGAAATAAATGACACCTTGAAGGACTGCCTAGTGATGGCTTGTGATGACTTGGTGTCATATGACATGAAGGGATGTAAAGATAAGCTACATAAGATAGTTTTTGAAGATACTCAATTGAGTGTGGAAGCCAGACTGGATAGAGTCAGTGACCTCAGAACTGACTTTAATGCATTTCACAAAGGAAAGAAAGATGTGGAAAAGATGTATAATCGATATAGTCAAGAGCTGGAGATGTTCAAATATTGGATCAACCATCTCAAGAATCTGGACTCCGCAGATATCAATCCATCATTGTCAGCTTGGGTTAGCTACCGCAACAAAATAGCAGAAGAAGACAAAGTAGATTTGGACGATGAACTTTAGCATGTTCTTGAATATTTTAAAATGTAATCCCATCACTAATGTAAATTACTATATTTAGAAGGACATGTGATGTTATTTTGTCCTTATTATGCCTTGTAAATGATCTTTTCTATATATGTATCTAAATGGGTAGTCAAATTGTCTAGGTTCAATGTATTTGGGGGTCATTTTTTGTCTTTTTCATAAGAGACAAAATGTAATATGGGATTGCAATGAGTTGTTGTAAATGCATCAAGTGATGTTAAATCTGGACCATTGGTGTTGAGTTAATCTCCATTGTTCATTCAAAAACTTAGTATGGCACCTTTCCTATATAAAGGGCTACCCTCTTTCTCATTTGTAAGACTCTTAATGCCGAATTGTTGATGCTCTGCCATATGAAGTTAATACAAAGCAAGTTCCTGCAGTTTTCCTAAGAATTTGTGTATTGTATTTGCTTATTTGGTTTTCATGGTTTGCTTCTTGATCTCCATTAATTAGTTAATTGTGCGTTTACAATGTTCATGGTTGGTTAAAGGTATCTGAAGAATGTTCTTACTCCATACTTTTAGTTGCTTGTTGATTGTAAGTGAATGTGCAAAGTTAGCCTGTGCTGATCAGTTTGTGCTTAGTTCAATTACATTTCATAAGTTAAATTGCACCATTATTGGATATTTGATGAGTGAATATAATCTGAAAATCTCTAGATCTCCATTGAAGATAGCATCATTTTCTATAGTGTTGTAACATCCATTCAGTTTGGTAACTTAGAAAACTGGTTAAATTTAGAATGTTTGTCTACCTGTAGCAATCTATATATTATGAATGTCACTTAGGATTTTTCTAAAACCCTATCTCCTTTTACATTTTCTTTGAAAGCAATTGTTAGCTTAGGTATTTTAGCGGCATTTTACATTGTCTTATCAGCTGAAATTATAAAGGGTTTGCATGAATCGCTGTCCAAATTGTCTAAATTTGTCAATTACATGTAAGACCCCTTGTTGGCACAGCTAGTACATCCCAACTGAGAGATTCCAAGAAAGCTAAGACCTACCTATAGAAACCTTAGAGTAGTCTTACCTAGGGTAGGATACTTTTCAAGAGAGGTGTGATACTAGCAATCATACCTGCGTTGTTGAGTGCAAAACACCCATTAACAATACTGCCGCCACATGTTTTCTTATGTTACTTGCTAAAATTGCATTTACCTTGATGAATTTTTTGTTTTTTTCTTTTGAAGGAATGATTGTGAGAGGCTTCAGATTGACCAACTAGAGCCGGTGAGGAATTATGCTCATACTAACTAACTGAAAGTTGGTAATCATAGAGAGCCATGCAAAGATGAGTGAAAGAATTATATCGCATCAACAATATATTATCACAGATGTGAGGTTGTAAGTTTCCAATAAATATTCTTTCCACATCAACATCTGGAATAGAATATTGAACTTGTTATAAGAGGGATTGATAACAACCCATAAAATCTTTTTTTTTTTTCATTCCTTGTTTTCAATGAACCAAGTTTGTCAAAGAGACTTGAGGTCCATTGTTTGCTTGAAAGTGCTCAAGGAACTTATTGACTAATTGTGAGAAAGAAGTTATAGAATTAGGAGGTAAAGAGAAAAACCAATCTAAGGTTGTGTCCTTGAGTGATCTAGCAAAGAGTTTTTCCAAGATTGTATCCTCAAAGAAGAAATCACTACACATAGCGATAAAGTCTGCCACATGGTTGCTAGGGTCACCCTTCCCATTATATTTCTCAAAGCAAGGGGTCTCAAAATTCTCAGGCATTTGAGTTCTTCAGACGGAATAGGACAAAGGGCTATGGATATAATGTGTTTTCATATTAGGTTAAGGTAGACTATTGCTTATGCTAGCCAATTGTTGTTAGATGGAGGTCATATTTTTCAACAATTGGTTTATGACAGGGTCTGAAGTTGAATCAGGTAGAGATTGAAATGAATTAGAAGGACTAGGTGGTGGTGCTTAAGTAGACTTTTGGAAAGTGATAGGAGGTTTAGATGTGGGTGGAGTAACATTAGGTGTGGAATTTATGTACAATTATGTGGAACAATGCTATAATGGTGAACAAGGTTCCCAATAGATAACCCAACACATGTGGTAGCACTATTACTTGGTTGTGAAGTAGTGGTGAGATTGGTAGAAGTATAAGTAGGAATAGGGAGTTTTGGTATGGGTGCTGACACTTGAGTCCCTATTTGATTAGAAGAAGTGACATTAGAGATTATTTTAGCGCAACTAGATGCAGATAGAATGTTGTTATGCACTATATGAGCAAGGCCACACAAGACTTCCAATCCTTCTTGACCTTTGAAAAAAAGACTTCTTAGAGTCCCAACAACAAGGAAGGCCTCTTCAGCTATGTGTTTTGAGCTTACAATTTTTTGGAAATTAGCGAACTTAGTGTCTAATCTCTGAATTTGAGCTTTAGGAACATGAGCCACAAGGTCATTAATGTTGATGGATTCGTGGAAGTTTGATGCTTCAGGAAGATGTGAAGTAGGGATATCAGGAAGAAGTGTTTGACCTTCTTGTGTGATAAGAATATGAATTTGGGGTTCTAATTTATTGGTATCATCATTATGCAAAGCATTAGAACCCATGATTTGAAGACTTCTTCACACAAGAATGTTAGAATCGAGGCACCAGGTCACAAAGCTCATAAAGCATCTACAAGCTTTAGTAACACACAAGATGCACCGATAGAAGAAATGAATAATGTAGAGAAAGAAGGATTTGAGTTTTTTTTTTACGTGAAGCAATGTTTTTTCAAATGTAAACAAACATAATGCACATAATATATCCTTGATCAATTGCAATTCTACTCAAATCCACTTAGATTTCAATAATGCCATTGCTTAAATCAAAATCAATTCTCAATGCTTTTTCAAAATGCAACAATTCAAAATTGTTCCTATCTTCAATATTCAATGCAAGATGATATTTGTAATGTTGTAGAACAAAGTAAAATCAGATTTGGAAATGCAAATGACAACAGCAAAATCTGAAACTAAATATCAATCACAAACCCTAGATTTCAACATTAACTAGGTTTTCACAAAATACAACTTTTTTGACAAATTCTAGCAATGAACAAAATTCAAATACACAATGTAACACTATGAAATGATTAAACACTATAATATCAATTAGATCTGATGCAAAAATCAGATATTTAATTCATGCTATGATGATCTAACTTTACTAAATGCAAACAAAGTGACAAATATGTTTTTTTCCAAATCTAGAATGAATTGTTTATTTTTAAAATTTTAAATGCAAGGATGCAAGAATGTTTTAACCACCAAGAATGAAAAGGTACAACAAATGCAAATATTTTAAACAAGCTAACAATGCAACAAGATCTGAAACAACTCACAAATCTATAAGCACTAGGTTCAAAACTAGTTAGATTTTCTACAAATGCAAGGTTTTTATAAACCCTAGTTTCAAAACTATGCCAAAATTAACTATGTATGCATGCAAAATGATTAAAGAACTTGTTATATGGTAAAAAGAGAGATGATGGAATATGTGCATCACTAAATCAAACCCTCCTTTAACTATAACATTCACTTGGACAAAACCAAGCTTAAGTCACTACAAGATGGAAGAGGACTCAACTACAGATTTTGTGCTCTTGTTTATCAAGGAAAGATAAGATTCAACCAAGATTTTTATCCAAACCTAGGATAAGTATGCATGAAACCCTAGTTATAAGATAATCAAATTGAAATATATGATCGACAATAGAAATCTAGAAACCAAAAGTATAGAGAGGATCAGTAAGATGTCAGAACCTATCTCCCGAAAGTAGAGGTGTCAGAGGACAAATTTAGTAACCACCCAAGTCCAGAAGTGAGATTCTTCTGGATGTCAAAACTGAGAAGATGCTACAAATGATGCTTAGAAACTAGATCCTGAAGCTTGAATCCTTATGGACTAGGGCTCCAACCACCCAAGTCTATTCAGAGAGATAATCTAGAACTATTTTTGGATCCCGAAACTATAATTCCTACACTGCCTTCCTGTAGCTCCACTTTTCCTGAAACCTATATCTGTAAGCTGCACATAAGATGACAAGAGAGAGGTTTGGGAGTTGTGGTGTTTAGGGATTTACGTCAGTCAAATCCTGGGTTAGCATTCAAGCTCTCCCAACACCGTTGTCAATGAGAGAGAGTGCCCTTACAAGACAAAGGATAAAGACAATCCAAATGATTCAAATGATTTAACTAGCAATGATGTCACCTCAGAGGTGAATTCCTTAGGAAGATGAAATCTCTTCAACTCATAATGAGATGGATGATGATGCCATATATGCAACAAACACACAAATACAAACACAAATCTGCAACAATAACACAATGAATGCCTTGAATGCTCTTTGCTCCAATATCATAAGTTCATGTTATCCATATAGGTTTAAAATGAAGTCATAAACTCACTTATATATGCTTTCCCGCTAACATTTAGGAATTTAAATTACAAAAGTTGACAAGGAGGAACATTTTGGAAGGGCCCAAGCCGACATGCCATTAATTAGCCCTGACCAATTAGGGGAGACTTGGGTGGTTGGTGCCCAAGTCTAGGGGCCCAAATTAGGTCAAGGTTAAGCTAAAGGAGGTCCCAAGGGTCCAAAATGTCATGGGTGTCAGGGAATTTCCTTTGGGATGATCAATTAGAATGTATAAAGAAGTAAATAAGACCTAGGAGCTAAACAAGGAGGTAAAAAGGCATGTGGCCACTTTTTACTCCATAACAAAACTCAATCCCAATTATATCTAAGGCAACAAACAACTTAGATCTGAAAGAAGAAAGATGCAAAAGTGAAAGAAATGACGGGTTCACCTAAATATTGTGTGGAAAAGAGTGATCTAGCCTAAAGAGTTAAACTAGGTCAAACCCACTTCTACAAACATTAGGACACAAACTGAGCTTGGCTTCTACCAAAGAAGGAGAGCCAAACTACATGGGTTCTTCCCTTTTGTTGTATAAAGAAGAATCAATCAAATCCAACCAAGATCAAGCAAGAAAGCTAGGGCAAAGGATCAAACCATAAATGACAAAGATCAACAATTAACTAACTATCGGGAATAGAAATTAGAAAACCAAAAGTATAGCAAAGATCAGGGAGCATATCAGAACCTAGATCTAGGAGTAGAGGCACCAAAGAGTAGGGTTCTTGGGTGCCCTAGACCCTAATTAGGGTTTACTAGAATCTCGAGTATCACCAGACCTATACCTGCAAGCTTTGTCTTCTTCCTAGATCTTGTCTTCAGAAACCTATTTCTCCAACCCGCACACAAGAAAATAGGAAAAGGTTGTGCTATGTATAAGGGCTTTCCTTAGTCAAACCCTGTGTTGGTGTTTCCACCTGTTACGTCAGAAAATGTCTCCCAAGGACTTTTTCCCTCCTATGTTTAGCTCCTGGGTCCTTTAGAAAGAATTTTAATCATCTTGCATATTCATGTTAACTCCCAATGAGAAAACCCTGAAGTTTTATGACAAATAGGACCTATGGGGTACTATTAAGATAAGTCTTGACCTAAATAAGGAGGGAGGACTTGGGCATCCACGCCCTAGTCCTGTCATATTTTAGGCAGGACCTAAATTCAAGTGTTGGTTATGTGACCATTAATTAGGTCATATGTCGACACCTTAAGTTTGAATTATGAAATTCTTAGTGGGAATATGTTTAGTTGCATATATAAGCATGTTTAGAGATTCATTTGTAAACTAGAGGACGATTATGATATTTTGGCGAACTTATGATTTTAGAGCATTCAAATCATTTATTTGTATAGAGTAGAATATTGTTGTTGTGTTTGCTATTGCAGATTTGGCTTCATCCTCTCATGATGTGAAGGATCTTCATGTTCATGCAAGATACACCTCCAAGGGGATATTTACTTGTGATTTGATTTATCTATTTCATCATTGCTTTTGCCTCTGTCCATCAAGGACATGCACTCTCTATCTAACAATGGTGTTGGAAGGCTTGAATGCCATTCCGGGGCTTGACTGAGGCAAGCTCCTAAACACCACAACCCCAACCCCAACCCCATTTTCTATGAATTGTAGGTTATAGGTGCAAAAGCGGAAGAAGTGGAATTGCAGGAAGGCATAGTAGAGTGTCAGAATTGCAGATCTGGGAAGAAAACTAGGGCTTGGACTTGGGCAGCCGCACCAGTGTCCTCTAGATCCTGAGACACAAGAATCTTTGAAACAATAAGAACAGGTTGCAGACAAATTCTAGGGATTTTAGTAGAAAACTCTACCTTGGACTTGGGTGTGAGTGCCCTAGTCCTACAACACCTTTGCCTCTGGAATCAGGTTCTCCTCTATTCACTAATCTCGGTGCTTCTTTCGGTTTGTTCGTATGTATCACGGTTTGAAAGTTATGCCCTATTTATCATAGAACTAGGGTTTGCCTATTTATCGATCTAGGGTTTAACAAATAATCAACAATTCCAAATTTCCTTATCATTCCAAGTGAAAACAAATCTATAGTAGAGTCCTCTATTCATTTGAATTGCCTTGAATGTATGTAGTGAAAGGAGGATTTGACCACACCTTACATTGAATTGAAAATCCCTCTTTTTCTACATTACATTTTGGTGAACCCGTGTTTTAAAGGGCATTGCATTTTTCTTATTGTTTTACAACAAATTTGCATTCATACATATAGATTTACATCATTCTACATTCATAGATTTTGAAAAAATTACAAAAAAATTGAAAAATTTTAAAAAAATTGTATTCTAAAGCTTGCATTTTCACATAACTTGCATTAATTTAGTTGCATTTAATTAAATCTATGAGTTTTACATCAGATATGATATAAATTACAGAAAATTATCATCTTACAATCTTTTGCATTGCATTTTCATCATAAAATTGCTAGGGTTTGGTTGAAATTTTGAATTTTTCATATAACCCTATGATTTCAAAAACTAGGGTTTGTAGGTAAAATCTTGTTTCAGATTTTTCTACTTATCTTAGGCACTTATTCAAATATTTTTTTTTTGTAGTGTTGCATCTTTGTGTGTCCTTGCATTCAAATTTCAAAAAATTGCATTTACACATACTCAATTTCAACAAAAAACTAGCATTTTTCATTGATTTTTCTTTAAAATTGCACTTGCATTTAGCATTGTAAGGCTTTAAAATCATTTTCAAATCTGATTTGAGTTGTTTTTCATCATAAATATGATTAGAAAACATGTATACATCATTTTGCATACATTTATGCCTTAATTTCAAATCTAGGGTTTGAAAAACTTGCATTTATCACTAGACTTTGACTTGTCATCTCTCTAGATCTGCACTATAGGTGTGTTTGTGAAGGATATTTCTGTATTATTTGACTGATATAAGCATTATAATCTTCTTCCCTTCATCAATTTCCTTACAACACCTCATCTTTTAGGCATTTGCATTGAAAAAAATAGAAAAATCAATCATTTTAGGTCATATTTACACATAGTTTTGCACTTACTTTCTTGCATTCATATCAAAAATATTTTAAATCTGATCTTGCATATATTTGAAAACATAAATTTGGCATCATTTGATATCCTTTCTTTAAATTTGGCATTATCTCAATTACACATTGTGTATTTCAACACCTAGGGTGTAATACTAGCTCTTATTGATGTTTCTGGATATTTTATTATGGCACCTTCATGTCATTTTTCTTTGGTATCTTTGCATGCATTCATCAAATATCTTGATTTTCATAGATTCTTAACCCTCATGAGTGAACTTCAAAAATAATTCCTCCTATGAGGATATACTAACACAAGAGGATGAAGTCATTGACACATTCCTTAAAACCACCCTACCCTCTTTGGAAAATGAAACATTAGTGGATAAAGGGCTCCCTCTCAAGGAGGATTCTCCATGGGTATAAAATGACTATTCAACTAATGATCACATGGCTCATGAAGTCTCTAAGGATAATCCATTAGATCTTCCACCTTTGATTGAATGTTCGAGTAACTTGGATATCTCTAAGGAAATGAAGACTATGGATAATTCTACTTTTGTTGCAAATTCAAATGATACCAAACTCTTTAACAACACTGTACCTTCCTTTCATTCCAATGCTCTCCTTGGCCAAGATGAAGCATTAGTGAATGAGAAAGGTCTTTCAAATTACATCCTTTAGGGATAGATGTTGAACATAATCGAAAGGACAAAAATGTTAATTCAATCTTTACTTTTAGATTTTGTAGGAATATTCCTAAGATGGTTGTGCGGGGGGCACCTAGTGCACCTTCTTGCTTAAAATCGGTTATAATAGTTCGAGGAGATTGAAAACCACCTCGACACCCAGATTACATTCTAAATTATGCAAGACAAATCACTCAAAGAAATCAAGGTGTTCAAAATTTGCCGCAACATCCCATGATTGCTCACACATATAACACCCATAATAACAAGCAAAGTAAGAAAGCACCTCATGTGCCTATATCTCTTCCATGTTCTCAACCTATGCTCCCTTTGCCACCTCATCTTACTCATAAAAGTATTCAAGAATATGATCTTTTTGAGCAGCTTCGTGTTACTCCGGCTAAGATCTCTCTTTGGGATTTAATACAAACATTGCCTACATACCATGGAATGCTCTAAGAAGCTTTACAAAAAGTGATTGTACCACCTGCTATTAAGCTGAATGATGTAACAACTCTGTTAGATTGTATGCATGCAACAAAAATGGATATTCTCTTTCAACAACATGAACTACCGTCAATTGAAGTTCAAAACCAATATGATCCTCTTATAATATTGTCCATGTAGAGAAGAAATTGATCAAGCGTGTTATAATTGATAATGGATCAGCTCTAAATGTTTATGGTATGGATTTGTTACATAACATTAAGGCTGACACATCTTTAATCAAACTGGATATGATTAGCATTTGTGGCTTTGATAATGTTGGTAGACAATCTATGGGTACTATAACTTTACCTATAAAGGTTGGACCTGTGACTTTGTTTACTCTTTTTCATGTCATGCCTGGTTCACTTTCATATAATATGATTCTTGGTAGACCATGGATTCATTCCATGGGTACAGTTCTATCTACCTTTCATAGATCAATAAAGTTTATTTATCAAGACAAGCTCCACAGTTCGAAAGACGATCCTGAATCGGATAGTTGTTTACATATTAAAAAGTAAAAATAATTTAACAATCATATGAATCTAAATAGCTTGTGAGTTGAGTCATCAATACCCCTTGCCATAGATAATGTTGTGCAAGACTCTAAACCATCGAATGCACTTTTTGGTGATGATTGGGGTTCATTAGATTTTAATCCTTGTAGTTGTAACATCAGAAAATGTACCCTTGGGGGCTTTTCCCTCATAAGGTTTAGCTCCTGGGTCTTTTATCTACATTTAGGACATCTTGCATCATATTTTGACATCCCGATGAAATGAGCCCTAAGTTTCATGACAAATGGGACCTAGGGGGATCCATTGAACCTAACCCTCACCAAAATAGGGAGGGAGGACTTGGGCGCCCGTGCCCTAGTCCTACCCTATTTTGGGTCACTCCCAAATTTTAAGTGTCGGCTTGTGACCATTATTTGGGTCCTATGCCAACACGGTAAGTTTGAATTATGAAATTCTTGGCGGGAGTGTTTGTAGTGGCATATATAAGCATGTTTAGGCATTCATTTGTAAACTAGATGGACACTAGATGATTATTGTGATCTTTATGCATTCAAAAGGTGATTTAAGGCATTCATTGTGTAGCAAGAGTAGATTTGTGTTGTCTATGTGTTTGTATTTGCAGATTTGAGCATCCATCTCCTCATGGCATGAAGAGCTTCTTCCTTCCATGAGATCTTCACTACAAGGTGACATCATTTGTGTTTTTGAGTATTTATCATTTGGTTTTTGCCTCTGCCTCACAAGGGAACGCACTCTCTATCTGACAACGGTGTTCGGAAAGCTTGAATGTCTCTCCGGGGCTTGACTGAGGTAAGCCTCTAAACACCACAACCCCCTCCCCATTTTTCCATGATTGTAGGTTACAAGTTGAAGAAGCAAGAAAAGTGGAGTTGCAGAGGAGTATTGCAGAGTGTCAGAATTGTAGATCAGAGTTGAAAATAGGACCCTAGACTCGGGTGCCCACTCATTAGTACTTTGGATTCCGCAATGGAGAAATCTTTGAGACAACAAGAATATGTTGCAGATCAAGTTCCAAGATCCCAACAAAAGACATGGCACTAGACTAGGGCACCCACTCATTAGTCCCCGAATGTTCTGCTTCCTAAACTTCAGAAACTAGTACACATTTGTTTGTTATTTTACATCTTTCTGTAGCAGCTTTTTTTGGTATTCGTCTATTTTCTTACATATTTGCATAATTAGGGTTTTGATGTATAATTGAGCATAAGTGAGCATAATTGGCAATCAAATCATACAAATCTAAGTTTCCCTACATTCCTAAGTGACCAAGGGTATGATAGTGCATTGCCACTCGACCCAAATTCCTTGAATGTTAAGGGTGAAAGGAGGATACACACACTAAAACCACCAAAAAACAAACTATCCAAATTGAACACTTTATATTTTGGTGAACCTGTGTTGTTGGACTTTTTTGCACCTTACTGATTGTTTTTCTTCAGATTTGTATTGATTTCATTCATTCATATCATTCATCTTATTGCATTGGAAAAATTACAAAAAATTGTAAATTTTGAAAAAAAATTGCATTCTAGGTTTTGCATGTTGCATTAATTACGCCGAGAGGCGTTCTACACTCATAGCAAGGGCTGAAAGATTCAGATTCTTGTAAACAATTAAGATTCAGATTCCATGTAAACAAAATTCATAAAATGTGTAAGTAAATAAACTCGTGGAAGCCAAATGGATAGAAAAATAGAAAAACTTGGGCAGTTATGGAGTGAAATCTTTATCACGTTAAACAATAAATAAGTAAATTCGCGGAAGCCAAATGGATAGAAAAATAGAAAAACTTGGGCAGTTATGGAATGAAATCTTTATTACGTGTGAAGAATATGAAAAGTCTTGCAGCAGAGTTTCTTTAAATTAACTCATGCAAGTAATTTCTAAATGCCAACAAATTGGAAGATATCTTTCGGCGTACTATAGATATAATTTTTTAAATATAAATATACTAGTTAATTTGAATTTCATCAAATTTATGATTTTTGTATTAGATCTGAGCTAAATTACATAAAATTATAAAAATTCAGTAGCTTGGATTGCATTTTCATCATAAAATTGCTAGGGTTTTGTTAGAAATTTTACATTTTTCATATAACCTAGTAATTCCAAAAACTAGGGTTTGTAGGTAAAATCTTTTTTCATATTTTTCTACTAATCTTAGACACTCATTCAAATTTGTATTTGGCTGTAGTGTTACATTTTAGTGTAAATTTACATTTAGAACTAAAAAAATTGCATTTTTACATAGAAAATTTCAACAAAAACTAGCATTTTTCATTAATTTTCATTAGATTTGCACTTGCATTTGGCATGGAAAGGTTTGAAAATCATTTTCAGATCTGAGTAGACTTAATTTTCATCATAAAATAGACTACAAGACATTCATATAGCATTTTACATCAAGATCTCAAACCTAGGGCTTGAAAAACCTTGATTTTCACTAGATTTGGCCTTATCGACTCTCAAAATTTGCACCATAGGCGTGTTGTGAAGAATATTTTTGCACTAATTGGCTGTTATCATGATTATTATCTTCTATCCCTCCTAAAAATCTTCACATCACCTTGTTATTGAGCTCTTGTATTGAAAATTTGGCAAAAAATTGCACATTTTTGCTATATTTGCCCTAGGGTTTGACCTAGATTGCACTCCAAGCGTGTTGTAAAAGATTTTATGATTATAGGTGACTAATATAATTGTTATTATTTCTACACCTCCTAAAATTATTTACAACACCTCTGTGATCTATGAAGTCAAAATGAAAGCCAAAAACTCAAATCAAGTGCAAACACAAATGATATACCTTCACATGTGGCACACAAATCCTTGATAGGGTGGAAGGAGTTGCACCCAAACTCAGATTTTACCCAAGTTTGATGAAACGTGGATTTTCTCAATGCATTCAACACAATGTAGATGAGGGATTGGAGGATAGATTGATAGATTGGATAGAGAGGCTAGAATGATTTTGGCATTATAATGGTATGATGAGGAGATTTGAGAGAAATTTGGGCATGATAAGGGTGCAAGAAGAAGTTTTTCTGAATGGCTTAGAGAAGAGTCTCATTTATAAATTTTTTGGAAAATGGATGGAGGGTGAGGATTAAAAGATGAGATCAAAGGCTAGAAATGCTTGAGAGTTAGGGTTTGGATTGAAGTCATAGCCTTGTGACAAGTGTCACAAGAGGAGTGGATAAGAGAGATCAAGGGTTGAGGTTTGGTCAATGGTTTTGGAGGGCTCTCATTATTTGTGAATTTTAAATTCACATGGGAAAAGGTGTTGAGGATAAAAATGAATTAAAAATTCATTTTTGGGAAGAGTGGATATGACAAGTGAATTAAAAATTCACCTCATGGGGGAGTGTGAATTAAAAATTCAATTTTATGTGGAGATGTGAAGGTTGAAGGACACATGTACACTCACATGTGTAAGAGGGTGATAAATGAGTTGTAAGGAAGATTTGACCCTTTGAATAAAAAATTGATTTTTATTCAAAGGTGTGTGGGAGGATGGGCTAAGCAAGGTTAATTAAGTGTTTAACTTAATTAATTTGGGTCTAGGGGATAGGTAGGCTAGGGTAGCTACTTAAATAATTGCTATTTAATCAACTAGGCTAGGTTTAGGTTGATTAGTAGGGTAGATTAATTAAATAAGCATGATTTATCAAATTAACAAGGATTAGGGAAATGGACAAAATGAACTAAATAAATATTAAGAATATTTATTTAATCAATGAGGATATAGTTTTAAGGTATAGTGATAAATTAAATGAATTAATTGATCACAAAGGATGGATAAACGGTTAAGGGTAGATGATTAGGGATAAATTAATTAAATATAATGAATTTATTTAATTAATAGGAGGGATAATTAGTGTAGAGATACGGGAAATTGGTTTGCGAAGCAAGTCAATTTTAGGTGTCTACATTTGCCCCTCTTTGAAATGGTGTTGCGTCTAAGTAACACTATTTCAAAGAAGTTAAAATATAGAGTTGGGTCGGATAGAAAAAGGTTTTAGATTAGAAGAATAAGATAAGATTTAGGGATGATTGGTAAGGGTGATGCCCCCTCGAGAGGACAGGTGGGTTGTAAGGACATGGGTGTGCTCTCGAAATAGATGTAACAAATTGGTTGAACTGGTTGGAGGATAAGGGGTGAGATGAAAGAATGATGATGTTGGGAGACTGATTGGTGGATGATCATTGTGCTGAAAAATGATTTAGAGAAATCTTAGGTTTGATATAGCAAAGTGGATATTTTCACCAAGGTATAGAAGACCAGGGCGATGATGTTTATCCAACATTTGCATGGACTAGACACGCAAACAAGAGGGTGATCCCATGCATGCCCAAGATAGTACAACCTTGTCTAGATGAGGGAAGAGGACTCATAGCATAAGCCCTTAGTACACAAAAGGTATGATGAACCTTAGATGCACAAGGAGATCAATATGCTAGAACTAACCCTATGATCCACAAGATATGAATACTACCTTGGAGTAATGAGACTAACCTACAAGCACAGCATACAAAGCAAGAATATGCCCCATTCTAGATGTTTTCGCCACATACCATGATATAGTGAGATCAAGGTAGCTTTGATGTGATCTTCAAATAGGACAAAAGATAAAAATCAAAAATGAAAAGACCAACGAACCAAACAAGTAGCCATTGTATCTCTTGCCAAGATGGATGATGATTGATGGATTCTGCCTATCGTAGGAACGATATATCCTAAGGTAGGAATCGATAGATGGTGCTGTAGGATTGGCACAAGATATGATGGTGACAAGTTGTAGTTGATGTTGATTTGATAGTTGATGATTTTTGTTAAGGGATGATGCTTTGATAGGTAATGTGATGCTTGGATCTAGTGTAAGCTCAAGGGATAGGGACCATCCAAGCGGGTCGGATGAGTGCATCTTATGTACCTGAGTACTGGAAACTTCCTTCGTATTCCAGACTACCTACATACCCTCTATCGATGGGATCAAGGCACATTAAGATGCGGGTGGTGATGATATGTAGTTATGATTTGTGACGATGATGTGGGTTGATTGAGGATAGATGTGATGATGATGAGATGTTGATTGAATGATGTTGATTTTGGGATGGATATTTTTGGGATTTTATGGATTTTTTGATTTTTTTGGATTTTTGTGATTTTGGAAAGGGAATGATTTATTATGATGGTTGCATTGGATTTCGTTTGGATAGCCTTTGCGCTAAATACCAATGACAAGGGAACACCAAGTCTAGAGGTGAAGGTGATGGGGTTGGATAGGGGGATTGGTGATGAAAGGATAATGGATAGGAGATTTGTGGTAGATATATAGATACATGCGGATAAGGGATAGGATGGGGGATAAAGGATCGGGTAGGGATTCATCATAGACGGATGGGGGGTTTGGCAGTGGAAGGTGATAGAGAGGAGATTCATGATAGATGGATTGGAAGATAGAGATAGGGATTCAAAATAGATGGATGGGAGATGGGGATAAGGATTTTCTCCAAGGGCTAGGTTGCAAGGAATCATATGCCCCAATGCTTAAAGAATTTTGCATGATGGGCTCATGTTTGAATGGATGGACTTTGTAGTAGATGGATGGAGGATATGCTTGAATAGGGAGTATGTCGAAAGGTGTCCAAAGCATGTTTTTTGATATTTTGCCCCTTTTCTTTATCAAGATCTAAGCAGAAGGATATAGTGGATAGAATGGATGGGGAATGATAGGATAAATAGGGGATGGTGGATAGGAATATGATAGGATAAATAGGGGATAGTGGATAGGAATATGATAGGATAAATAGGGGATAGTGGATAGGAATATGATAGGATAAGGATAAGATAGTGGATAAGATGTGCAAAGGATATTATGGAGGTGGGTGATTTTGCCCCCAAGTTTAGGGTACAAATGGATGGAGAAGGGATTACACATGACACCCACAAGGGGTTTTCATCATGGTACTTGCCCAAGGTGCCACAAGGAGTGGTTTTCACCATTAGACAGATTTTTTTTTCTTTTTTTATGGAATGGGGACTCTAGCGTTTGTTTCCATAGCAAGGCGAAGATGGTCCCTTGTTGGATAGCATTATGGATGATGATTGCATAGATGTTGGTAGATAGGAGAAGATGGAATGTATGGTGGATAGTGGATTATGATGTGGATTATGTGGATTATGATGTGGATTATGCAGATTATGATGTGAATTATGCAAAAGCATGGACCACAGGAATGTGATGGGGAAGATATGTAGGATAGTGAATGAAAGATGGAGAGATGGGGGTATGTAGGAATGTCAAGTGGTGGAGGGGAACCAAGACCAACGGTTGCACACATCGTTTTGGATTTTGAAGCCTATGTTTTGGATGGGAGGTGGGTAGTAATGGGGATCAGGATAGGGGATTTTTAGATGGTTGATTTGGGGTTTTAGGGACCCAAATGGACTTAGAAATTATGGGATTCTTAGATGGGGAACGGGATGTTTGGGATTTTGTGGTAGATTGGGAGGTGAATGCCTCATTAGAGTTTGGTGCTTTAGGGACCCACACCATTTTTGTTTTTGCTTTTTCTTTTGACAGTGTGGGCTTTGATAGCCTTTGATATATAGATACATGCGGATAAGGGATAGGATGGGGGATAAAGGATCGGGTAGGGATTCATCATAGACGGATGGGGGGTTTGGCAGTGGAAGGTGATAGAGAGGAGATTCATGATAGATGGATTGGAAGATAGAGATAGGGATTCAAAATAGATGGATGGGAGATGGGGATAAGGATTTTCTCCAAGGGCTAGATTGCAAGGAATCATATGCCCCAATGCTTAAATAATTTTGCATGATGGGCTTATGTTTGAATGGATGGACTTTGTAGTAGATGGATGGAGGATATGCTTGAATAGGGAGTATGTCGAAAGGTGTCCAAAGCATGTTTTTTGATATTTTGCCCCTTTTCTTTATCAAGATCTAAGCAGGAGGATATAGTGGATAGAATGGATGGGGAATGATAGGATAAATAGGGGATGGTGGATAGGAATATGATAGGATAAATAGGGGATAGTGGATAGGAATATGATAGGATAAATAGGGGATAGTGGATAGGAATATGATAGGATAAGGATAAGATAGTGGATAAGATGTGCAAAGGATATTATGGAGGTGGGTGATTTTGCCCCCAAGTTTAGGGTACAAATGGATGGAGAAGGGATTACACATGACACCCACAAGGGGTTTTCATCATGGTACTTGCCCAAGGTGCCACAAGGAGTGGTTTTCACCATTAAACGAATTTTTTTTTTCTTTTTTTATGGAATGGGGACTCTAGCGTTTGTTTCCATAGCAAGGCGAAGATGGTCCCTTGTTGGATAGCATTATGGATGATGATTGCATAGATGTTGGTAGATAGGAGAAGATGGAATGTATGGTGGATAGTGGATTATGATGTGGATTATGTGGATTATGATGTGGATTATGCAGATTATGATGTGGATTATGCAAAAGCATGGACCACAGGAATGTGATGGGGAAGATATGTAGGATAGTGAATGAAAGATGGAGAGATGGGGGTATGTAGGAATGTCAAGTGGTGGAGGGGAACCAAGACCAACATTTGCACACATCGTTTTGGATTTTGAAGCCTATGTTTTGGATGGGAGGTGGGTAGTAATGGGGATCAGGATAGGGGATTTTTAGATGGTTGATTTGGGGTTTTAGGGACCCAAATGGACTTAGAAATTATGGGATTCTTAGATGGGGAACGGGATGTTTGGGATTTTGTGGTAGATTGGGAGGTGAATGCCTCATTAGAGTTTGGTGCTTTAGGGACCCACACCATTTTTGTTTTTGCTTTTTCTTTTGATGGTGTGGGCTTTGATAGCCTTTTGGATTTTGGATTTTGCTTGGAAGGGATAACATCTTTAGGATTTTGTGCTTTATGCATTGAGGCATTCAAATTATTACTTTTGAATCCCATGGATTTGGGGGAAGCTTCATGTTTGAGATGTGTGCTTTTGTTGGTCTTGATTGGGAATTTTAGGGGCTTTATGGGTGGAGGGGTTAAAAGTGGATTTATGGATAAATGGATGAGGAGATTTGAGGATGGTGATATTAGGAGTTGGGAGGATAGGAGAATGAGAGAATTTGTGGATAGGGGTGTTTGGCATTGGTAGGATAGGAGGTAAAGTGGATTTGATAGGGATATTTGGAGTTGGAAGTAGTGGAGGTAAATTTGATGGAGGAAGATGGATGGTCACATGATTTTGCAAATGATATGACGATGGAGGAGGGATGGCAACATATGATTTAGGAGTGCGATGTGATGCACCAGATTTGGAATTGGGTGAATGGATTTTGGAGGATGCGTGGGTGGTACCAACATGTTTATTTTGTTTGCCTTGGGATGTATAGCCGAGGCCATGCGAGGATGGATGGAATGTGGTGTATGTGACATGCGATGGGATGTTTAGTGCTTTGGAAACAAGAAACGAGTCCATTATTGGTTAGAGAAGGATAGGTGGTGGATGGAAGTTGTTCACCTCCTACGAGGGAGTCACCATGGATGAATGTGCTTTGTCCAAGTGAATAGGATGATGGATTTGGGATGGGATTGGTAGATGGAGGTAAAGGATTAATAAGGGATCGTAAAGGGGTGGTAGAAGATGGCGTGGGATCAAAGAGTTGATCAATAGATGGGAGGGGATCGGGGATGGGATTAGATGGGCTGGTTAGATCTTGATTAGGAGAAGGGGTTGATGTTTCAACATGCTTTGGATTTGATTCTTGACATAGCTCGTGTGTTTGGTAGAAGTGGAGGTGACTTGGATGGTGATGGTAGGTTCTTGGATGGATGTGATAGGTGTTTGACTTATGGGTTCTTGAACATGGCTACATGATGGTTCTTGAATTATGATAGGGGATTGTTCAAGAGATTTGGTGGGTGTTGGATTGCATGAGGGTGTTTGATTCCTTGCTAATAGCCAATGGATGGTATCTTTCATGAGTGTATGTGTTGCTAAACAATATAATGGATGGATAATGATGGTGGATGATGTGGGATTCGGATTGGGAATGGATAGGTGGGTGATGGGATTGGGGGATTCCTTTGCTTTGCTTGGTGATGTTCTTTGGAGGAAATCCCACAAGGATTCTTTGGATGTCATGGTGTTAGGATTTGGAAGATTTGATGGTGGATTAGATGGTGGATGGGTGATAGGGATTGGTGGATTGGGAGATACATAGGGTGATGGATTAAGGTTGATAAGGTTGGAGGAACATTGTGTTGGGGGGGTTGGGATTGATGGATTGTAAGGTAGGTAGGGTGATGCATTAAGGTTGATAGGATGGGGATTAGAGGATGGGGGATTTGTATGGGGAAATGGTTGTTGATATAAGGTTTGGATTTTGGAGATAAGGTGTGCTAGACTGGTTTTCCCTTGATCAAAGTTAGCATGACAAAGGTTGGAGGATGGATAAGGTGGAGGTATTGATTGGTTGGATAGGTATGATGGCATGGATGTGTAAGGGGATGAAGATTGATATGATGGTAAAGGTTGATATCACAAAGGTTTATAGGAGGTTGATGGTGTGGATATGTAAGATGTTTGTTGATATGATGGAGGTTGGGTAGGGGCTTGGGATTCTCCAATGATGAGGTGTGCTAAGGGGATATCTATAATGTCATTTTTGCATTTTTCCTTAGCATTAGGATCCATGTTCTCATAAATTTTTCTAAGTCTTTGTAATTGTTACATTGCTACATAAGGATCCATGTTGTTGGAGAGGTATGGGATGAAATGGACAATTGCGATGTTGGGGATCAAAATTCAAGACCTTAGGATGATTTGATTTGCTTTAAAGGATGGATGATTCTCTATACTTAAGGTGGACTAATGGCACTTAAGTAATAGAGTTGATTTGGGTTGATTGGATTGGATGATCAATTAAGGTCTTGATTTTTTGGTTGGGTTGATTTGGATTTGGAGTTTGATAATGATGTTGGAGGATTTGGATGTTGATTGGGATCATTGTTGATTTTGGATTGGATTTGGAATATGGTTTGGAAGATTGTGGATTGATGTTGGTTGGATTTGGATTTGATTTGGATGAGATGGGATTAGAATGATGTTGATGAATTGGATTAAGGATGATGAGGGTGATTAGGATAAGATTGGATTGAATGATTTGGATGATGATGTGGATAAGATAGGTGGTTAGGATGATTAGGGTAGATGGGTGATTGGATTAAGATGAAGTGGATAAGAATGATTAGGATGATGAAGATAGATTATGACTAGAGAGGAAGTGGATTAGGATTTGATCATGCTCAAATAAAGGGATTGGATAAGCTCAACTTATGGGGTTTGATAAATGCGGGGATGGTTTAGCAGTGTTGAGAGGAAAACCTAGCCCAATGTGAGGGGGGTGTGTTGGGCCAAACGTGATCCCCTACTGATAGGGATTCGGGGGCGTAGCCCCCGACTGGATTTTTTTAAAAAAATGGGCTTATAAAATTGATGTTTTTGATGGGAAAATTTGATTTTTGGACATGGATGAAGAAGGTGCTAAAACAGATGGAAATGGTGCTGAAATAGAGAGGAATGGTGCTAAAGGATGTGAATGGTTGGATTGATGGATGAATTTGATTTTTCTTGGCAAGTAGACAAACAATCAAGAAAGAAAACACAATGGCCAAAGGTTTTGTTTGTGAAAGATTTATCAAGCATGCACAACCTAAGGTGAAGAAAGGACAATACTTGTTGAACAAGTAGAGGGATTTGGGCCACTAAAACAAAGGTTCATAGTGGGGGAACACCTGGGAGATCGGCACCTTACGAGCATCTAATAAACCACTTAAGGTTTTGACTAGCTCTACTAGGGGTTTCATAGACACAAGGTACTACTCCCTTTCAAGCTAGCATCGAATGGTAAACGCTCATACCAATTCGGAATTGGCTTTTGCCTTATCCTTTTTTATATAGCAGACTAGATGAAAGTACCGCTTGGGTTGCCAATGAGTTCTCCAAACAAATGTGTCTCAAGGGCAGGCCCATGTCCTAAAAAAAATAGAACAAAACCATTTCTCTTCACTCAAGATCCCTTTGAAGGCAAGGGGAGAGGATACTTTGATTCTACCCTATGGGATAACATACACGTGCAAGTGCACAAGACATGGCAAACAAAATCTAATGTTTGTTTTAAGCCCAAATCAAAAATGTGCCTAAGGTTGTTTGTTGCAAGCAATGATTAATTTTAGTTGCACCAAAGTCAAATGTTGTCTATGCTAAGGCACACAAAGATTATTTTTAGGTACACCAAGATAAAGTGTTTGATTGTAGATTGTTTTGCAAGAAAGATTGATTTTATGCACCAAATTTAAGTGTTTTCTAAGCTAAGCACACAAAGGTTCTTTTTAGTGCACCAAAAGAAGATGTGTCTAATCTACTAAATCCCTGCAAAAGATGTTAGTAGTTTCGAGATGGTCTTGGATGATCTGAAATACTTTGCAGAATAGACACCCAACCCTGTACAGATCCTTAAGCTAGTATAGAAAATAGCACCAATCCAGAGGCAAGATAGCACTAATACAGAAGATAGCACTAATTTATAAGATAGCGCCAATATACAAGATAGCGCCAATATACAAGATAGTGCCAATATACAATATAGCGCCAATATACAAGATAGCGCCAATACAGATACAAGATAGCGCCAAACTGTGTTTTTACCTTAGTTTATCTTCTATAGCAAGAAAGATAGTGCCGAACTGGGTGTGTTTAGCACCAAAACGACACAGAGATGGTCAAGGGTCTAATTTTAGGAAAATTTTGACATAGTCTCCCCTTGTCCCTGCATAAAATCCTACAAAACAGAGAGCAAAACACACAAAAGATGCTGAAAAGGCAAAAAAACACAAAATATGTGAGTCCAAATGATCAAATAATGTCATGGTAAGAAGGCACCACCACAATCTAAAAATAGTGCCAAAATGCAGGTAAAATGGCGCTACTGCGTAGGAAGATAGCTCTAATATGTAAAAAACACGTCTTAGCAACAAAAAAAACTCACAAGATTGTTAGATTGAGACCTTGTAAGTCCCACCGGGTGTGCCAATGTGATCTATGAACTCAAAATGAAAGCCAAAAACACAAATCAAGTGCAAAAACAAATGATATACCTTCACATGTGACCCACAAATCCTTAATAGGGTGGAAGGAGTTACACCCAAACTCCTTAGATTTTACCCAAGTTTGATGAAATGTTGATTTGCTCAATGCATTCAACACAATGTAGATGAGGGATTGGAGGATAGATTGATAGATTGGATAAAGAGGCTAGAATGATTTTGGCATTATAATGGTATGATGAGGAGATTTGAGAGAAATTTGGGCATGATAAGGGTGCAAGAAGAAGTTGTTCTGAATGGCTTAGAGAAGGGTCTCATTTATAGATTTTTTGGAAAATGGATGGAGGGTGGGGATTAAAAGATAAGATCAAGGGCTAGAAATGCTTGAGAGTTAGGGTTTGGATTGAAGTCATAGCCTTGTGACAAGTGTCACAAGAGGAGTGGAGAAGAGAGATTAAGGGTTGAGGTTTGGTCAATGGTTTTGGAGGGCTCTCATTATTTGTGAATTTTAAATTCACATGGGAAAAGGTGTTGAGGATAAAAATGAATTAAAAATTCATTTTTGGGAAGAGTGGATATGACAAGTGAATTAAAAATTCACCTCATGGGGGAGTGTGAATTAAAAATTCACTTTTATGTGGAGATGTAAAGGTTGAAGGACACATGTACACTTACATGTGTAAGAGGGTGATAAATGAGTTGTAAGGAAGATTTGACCCTTTGAATGAAAAATTGATTTTTATTCAAAGATGTGTGGGAGGATGGGCTAAGCAAGGTTAATTAAGTGTTTAACTTAATTAATTTGGGTCTAGGGGATAGGTAGGCTAGGGTAGCTACTTAAATAATTGCTATTTAATCAACTAGGCTAGGTTTAGGTTGATTAGTAGGGTAGATTAATTAGATAAGCATGATTTATCTAATTAACAAGGATTAGGAAAATGGACAAAATCAACTAAATAAATATTGAGAATATTTATTTAATCAATGAGCATATAGTTGTAAGGTATAGTGATAAATTAAATGAATTAATTGATCACAAAGGATGGATAAACGGTTAAGGGTAGATGATTAGGGATAAATTAATTTAAAAAAATAAATTTATTTAATTAATAGGAGGGATAATTAGTGGTGTAGAGATACAGGAAATTGGTTTGCGAAGCAAGTCAATTTTTGGTGTCTACAACCTCTTTTGCTAGGTCTTGGAGTTGAAAAATTGTGAAAATTTGCATAATTTTGCTATATTTTCACTAGGGTTTGATCTTGAGTGGCACTATAAGCATGTTGTGATAGATTTTTTGGCATTATGTGGCTGTTATTACTGATATAATTTGTTGTCCATCATCATTTTCCTCACAACATCCTTTGTCGTGCTCCTTTGCATTGAGATTTGGTGAAAAAAATTGCATATTTTAGTGTATTTTCACTAGATTGGGACTAGTCATCATCTTAGATTTGCATCAAAACTATGTTGTGATGGATATTAATATTGTATTGGACTAATATTAGACATATTACTTGTTGCCCCTGATCAAAATCTTTACAACACCTTTTCTTTCATATATTTGCATTGAAAAAATTATAAAAAAATCAAGCATTTTAGACCACTTCTGCATATAGTTTTTCACTTGTCTTGGGCATACTTTTGGAAAACTTTTAAAATATGATATTGCATTAGTTTGAGCATATACACATGGCCTCTTATCACAACAACAATAGGTTCCCTCCTTGGGCTTACATGAAGAGAAAAGTCCCTGAAACTGAAATTGTGTTTACACCTCATGATAGAACAATCAGAGATACTAAAGGACCTCTTTACATCACTGTGAAAATAATGGAAAACCCTGTGGATGGAACCCTTATTGATTCTAATTTCATGACTAATATATCTACAAAAGAGTTCCTCTTTTCACATCAATTAATGCAAGGATCTTATGGCCCTTCGGATATGATGATTAATACACATAAGGGAGCCTTTATACACACTTCTGGGAAGATATCTTTATTGGTCACTGTATTTGAGAAACATGTAGAACAATGGTTTGATGTTGTCCCTGTTTCTGATCTCTTTCACACAAAACTTGGACATCCATGGTTAAAAGCTATAAAATATGTCCCTTCAACAATTTATAAATGTGTAAAGTTTCCTTTGAATGGACAAGTGCATGTTATTCATTGAAATACGTATAAGCCTTTAATTACACAACACTTTACACTAGATTACTTTTGGGACAAATCTGAAAAGGAACCAAAGCCACGAACAAACTTTAACCTCTTAAGATATAGAAATTACAAAGCAAAACTATTACATCTAATGGTCGGTCCTTCTATGCATGAAATAACAAAAGACAAGCAACCCGCATTTGAAGAGAACCCTAGACCGAAAGGACAAGGTCCCTATGCTAAGGTTCCTCCCTGGCCATCTTTACAAGGATCAAGAGGTAATTGTCAACAACAAAGCATTCCACCTAGACAAATGAGATTTGATCCTAGTGCTTCCTCTTCTAAAATGAAAAAAACCCATGAAAGAACAAAGCCCTATCTTACAAGAGATAAGTGGTAAGAGAAAAAGAAATAGAAAAGCAAGAGAAAGAAGGAGAATAAGACAAGCTTATGCCATACACCTTGCATCTCAACAAGAAAACATTGATCCAAACATTGATGATCCTAAGACTGAACAATCTAAAGACAAGGACAAGAATTGGACTATGGTACCTTATGTCCCACTTTCCTCTAAGATTCGGGAGTGGGAGGATGACAATGATTTGCTTGATGACAAGACTTAGTTCAAAGATCCTACCAAGTAAGTATTTCTAACCCTTTATCTCTCGTGATGTGTTTCCCCCATGATGTGTTGTTGTTTAGGCCTCCTGGGATGACCCCTGATTCTCTTGTAAGGTCTGGGATACCAGCAGACTACCTCTGTTGTGACTTTCTTCTATTTGTATCATCATTCTTCTATATTTCCTCTCTCTCTAATCTCATTGTTGCATGTTGTGTCTTACGGACAGAGCGTTGTGGTTGGTGACTTGGGGGCACCCTCCTACGTGATTGTCCCTAAGACACTTGTTTCTCCTCTCTTATTTATTGTTTCCCTTCCTCTAGTGTTTCTATCTAGCTGGTAGATGACAAAAAAAATTTATACTGATGCGGACCTAGTGTCCCTTTAGCGAGAAATCAAAAATTGGACTTAGTTCCTATATGACGATGGGGTTGTATATCTTATCCGACGGTTGGCTAGTAGCACTCCATACTTTCTACATAGTGATTTTGATGATGTTTTTATCTCACTTACAAACCTTAACAATACTACTGCTTCATGCACTTTGTTTGTCTTTGAATCTCGGCTTGGTGACACTCGGTTCTGAGATTTTCATGATATAGCCCCACGGTTATCCTCAATCTCTAAATTCGTAGTATAACCTTGGCTCTTTGTGTGATTAATCATATGCATTGATGTTATTGTTTATCATGATTATGTAGACACTAACATTTTTCTGACAGAGATGTGTTTGTGGGAACATTTGGTGATCGTAAAGTACATGTCACCTCCGGAGGACATGGGCTTTGTGAAAGTCCGTGTTCCCTTGTGTGTTTTCTTCATACCTTAATGTGCTTGATATCAATACGTGACATCAACCACCTTAAGGTGGGGGCATATATAAGGTAAGTTATCTATTGTAGATGTTAGCAATGTGCTTGTCCTCAGGTGCAGTTTAAAGACTAGTGGCGATGAGTCCCTCTTGCACTCTAAGTTTGTTTGCAGTCAATCAATCAATCAATCATCTTAAGCCCTCTGTGGAGGCGGGGGTGGCGTATCTCTTGCGGAGAGTGTCCATCCTGTCATTTTCAAAAAGTCCTCATCAGGAGGTGGGGAGCGATTATGTGACTAACTCAACCCTTAAGTGTGTCTTCAGTGGTTGTTGTGGCGAAGCCCAATCATTAGTGTGTGCTTGTAATGTGCCTAAGATGGTGATGTGCCTAGAAATAGGAACACTCTATCGCTTGTCTACTGTGTTTTCTCCCTATCTTCAAAGTGTGTGTGTTTGGCGTGCTTTCTTTTTTTGGCGTGTTTGTTGCCCCATATGCAGTCTAAAGACTAGCGCGATGAGTGCTTCCTATATTTTGGGAGGTTTGGTGTGTCTTGTGTGTGTGTTACCCCATATATGCATTCTAAAGACTAGCTTGATGAGTGCTTCCTGCATTATGGGAGGTGTGCTTACTTTCCTTGTACTTGCATCTACATTTCATATATATGAGAAAAAGCAAAGAAAAGAAATCATTCCTGTCTTCCATGCATTAATTGTCTTCTATGCATCTATTGTATTCTCCATGTTTTACGTGACTATAACTGTCTTCTCCGTGTTTTGTGTGCTTGTCATTGTCTTCAATGTGTTTGACGTGTCTTCTCCGTGCTTGGCGTGTTTGTTGTGTTTGTTGATCGTACTTTAATGCATGTATTGGCCTCATGTTTATACATACATTAAAGTGGGGGCTAAATGTAACATCGAAAAATGTCCCCTTGGGGGCTTTTCCCTCATAAGGTTTAGCTCCCGGGTCTTTTATCTGCATTTAGGACATCTTGCATCATATTTTGACATCCCGATGAAATGAGCCCTAAGTTTCATGACAAATGGGACCTAGAGGGATCCATTGAACCTAATCCTGACCAAAATAGGGAGGGAGGACTTGGGCGCCTGTACCCTAGTCCTGCCCTATTTTGGGTCAGTCCCAAATTTTAAGTGTCAGCTTGTGACCGTTATTTGGGTCCTATGCCGACACGGTAAGTTTGAATTACAAAATTCCTGGTAGGAGTGTTTGTAGTGGCATATATAAGCATGTTTAGGCATTCATTTGTAAACCAGATGGACACTAGATGATTACTGTGATCTTTATGCATTCAAAAGGTGATTTAAGGCATTCATTCTGTAGCAAGAGAAGATTTGTGTTGTCTATGTGTTTGTATTTGCAAATTTAAGCATCCATCTCCTCATGGCATGAAGAGCTTCTTCCTTCCATGAGATCTTCACTACAAGGTGACATCATTTATGTTTTTGAGCATTTATCATTTGGTTTTTGCCTCTGCCTCACAAGGGCATGAACTCTCTATCTGACAACGGTGTTCGAAAGGCTTGAATGTCTCTCCGGGGCTTGACTAAGGAAAGCCTCTAAACACGACAACCCCCTCGCCATTTTTTCGTGATTACAGGTTACAAGTTGAAGAAGCAAGAAAAGTGGAGTTGCAGAGGAGTATTGCAGAGTGTTAGAATTGCAGATCAACGTTGAAAATAGGGCCCTAGACTTAGGCACTCGTTCATTAGCCCTCCAGATTCCACAACGGATAAATCTCTGAGACAACAGGAATAGGTTACAAATCAAGTTCCCAGATCCTGACAAAAAGCATGGCACTGGACTAGGGCACCCGCTCATTAGTCCCTGACTGTTCTGCTTCCTGAACTTTAAAAATTGGTACACATTTGTCTATTATTTTACATGTTTCTGTAGTAACATTTTTTAGTATTCGTCTATTTTCTTCTATATTTACATAAATATGGTTTTGATGTATAATTAAGCATAAGTGAGCATAATTGGCAATCAAATCATACAAATCCAAGTTTCCCTAGATTCCTAAGTGACCAAGGGTATGATAGTGCATTTCTACTCGACCCAAAGTCCTTGAATGTAAAGGGTGAAAGGAGGATACACACACTAAAACCACCAAAAAACAAACCATCCAAATTGAACCCTTTACAGTAGTATAGGTGAGTATAAACTTAATAACTCCAACACAACAAAAGTCACATCGATCTCATCTATGAAATCTTTGGAAACACTTGAGAAACCTAAAGTCTCCTTGGTAGAAAATAAAGACAATACGCTTACTTATACTACAAATTATGATACGTACAAGGCTTCACCATCTTCTAAAGAAATGACATCCCTATGGTCAAGGATTTAAAATCCTTTTTAACAACTGCGACTATGTAGGTAATGGTTGTGGTGTAAATCGACAAGGAATTAGAGTACCTTTACAAGTTGTTGGAATTAATTACATGACCAGTATTAAATATCATTCTTTAAATCCTACCAAAGCCTCTCATCACCCTAAACTTAATGTTAATGCAATATCAACAAGACCAAAACAAAATGCGAGATATCTTGGGCTGATAGACAATAATTGTCCACCAGGAAATATCCTATTGAATCAAATAAGTATTTCTCCCTATTTAAACCACACAAGTTATAGCAAATATTACAGTTGCTCTCAAGGGTGGCCTCTTCTTAGATATGTATGTTCTTAACATTGGGTTGTATCAGGTAAGTATTTCTAACCTTTTATCTGTGTTGTGTTTCCCCTATGATGTGTTATGTGTTGTTTAGGCCTCCTAGGATGACCCTTGTGACAAGGGTCATTGTGCCTTATCATTTAATCATATTTCAAGTGTCAAATCCAGGGTTGTGTCCTTGGCTATCTGCAATTAGGAATACTATAGTTGCCAGTTTTATCTAACTAACTCTAATGATCTTTATTGATTAAAGAAACTAATACTACTGATCTATCTGTTGTGAAATGAATTCCAAGAATATTGAAAACAAAACTGAATAATGAATTGCTTAAATTAAATCTATATTATTCCTTTCAATTGAAACATGCATTTATCTATGAAAACAATAACTATCTCCTTAAACAGAATTTGAAATAACAAAACAACAGTACTAGCCTTCTGCCTTGGTGGTGAGAGTGGGCCCTTGCTCCACACCCTTAGGGATGAAGACCAAAGTAAAGAATCAGCACAAGAAGATAATATCACGATTCAATTTTAGTCCAATTCCATCAGCTTTGTATTCAGAAAATGTTTATGTCAAAATAAGATTACAGAAATCAAAAATCAAGCATTGTCCTTTTCTGATGCTGCTTCTATAAGTTTATATCTAAATCAGTGATGATATATCACTTACCCTAACTACTAGTTCATCTATGAGATAACATCAATCTCTTTATTCTACTAACTATCTAACTACAAAATAAATATCCATGCAATTAAAATAGATTTAGTGGAATAGAAGTCCACACTAAATTTGAGTCTTAATTTTAAATACACTTGGGCAACGAGGCCCTGAAATATAGGTATTTAAATTAGTTTATCAATAACTCGTGCAAAATCAAAAAGAGATAAAACTTCTAGCAGTTCACTATGGTCTGCCCTTAATTACTCAGGTGATGATTTGAGTAACATCAGGAGGATCCTGATCACTACTGGAAGTGTTTGATCGACAGTTGTGCTAGAAATCTATACTATTCTAAAGAGGCACCGGAGATGTATGTTTCTGTTTGTAGCTCCAGAGATATGATTGTGACCTTCTTGTTTAGCTTCGGATATGCTCATGACTCCAGTCCAGCTCCGGAGATGATTCACCTCCTTATCCCAAAATCTCTCCAATCAAATTGGAAAACATTGGAGACCAATCGTGGCATTCTGATGTCAGCTCTGGAGATAGTTAGGACTACCTCCAGAGATGCACAAAATTGTCTACCCAAACACCTACACCTGTTGATTCAAAAAGAGAAGATTTCTGCATATTTCCATCAATTCAATGCACATTAGTCCTTCAATCAGAAATCATGATTCTAAGTAATTCATCTCTTATTAATCATCATTAGAACAATCTTGTTAGCCTATTTAGGTGTAGCCATCAAGACAATGGAATAAGCAGGAAGAAAAAAGAGGGGTAAAAAGGTGTATTTCATGGGTGTTACCTGGCACTCATCATCCCCTAGTACTTAAGGATTAGCAGGTTCTCCTTCTTCTCACAATATGGACTTATTCTAGTGGAATATCTTATTAGTCAAGCTATAGTCCTGTGTATAAGTAGTCCAAGTGGTGTGGTTTGTATTACCATTTCATTTGAACAAATCAACCTACTTCATCCATTCTTGAAACTTGTCATCCTCCATTTGCTCAAACCAAATAGGTAGTGGTTTAATGATGAGAGGAGGTCTGAAATGGCCACCTATCCACTCCATCTAGTATTTATCCATCATTTTAGACACTGCCCTGGCCTTCTTCATAAATAGTCTCAAGTTAGCAGGGGTCACCACTTCTCTCATTTTCTGCTCTGAAGTTAAGATATTCCACCTTTTCCTTGCCACAGAAAGTACTTGATTAGCTGAACTGTTCATGAAAAGACCAAAATCAATGGAACATTCCTGTAGATGTTTTAGATACAATGGAAAAATCTCGGTCTTACTTTCCGAGTGGTGGACATATGCCCTAAATTGGACCTTAAAAGCATGGGCGTTTGGACATTCTTTTCTGATGAAAAGACTTATTTCTACATCCTTCTTGAGATAAGCCTCCATTCTCTCATTCCAAATCTAATGATTCCTCATCAATGACATAAATGCCTTAAGTTGACATTCCCCTACAAAATAGTCGATGATGAAGGTCATATCATCTACATAGAAATCATGCAAATATAACTCACACAGAAAATTTTTGTCTTCATCAGAACTTCTCATGTATGCTTCCATGAACCCCTCTCCTATTTCTATGTTCTTAGTAAGATTAGACAAAACCAAAGATAGTTTTCTCTACAGGATTGTCTCTTGTAAGAATAGAGCATAACTTCCACTTGGGGGCCTGCAAGATAGGATTTCAAATGAAATGGAAGCTACCTGAATGACTTTTTCTTCCAGGGTTTCTACTCTTTTTGACATAGTAGTAACTGCCCTCTATAATTATAGCATGGGCTTAGAAACCTCATATTCTCTACATCTCCTTTCCCAATGGAACAGGGCTTTGGGAATATCTATTGGGATTGGGCCCACATATGGATATGTTTGCACTCCCTGTTCCATGGTTGCCCCTGGGCCAATTAACTCATGAATATACTCTTCTAGATCATCTATTTTATTGTTGGCCTAGATTAATTGTTTATCTTGACTCTGTACTTTCTCAACAGTGCTGCAATTATTGTGAGACTATTATCTCTAGCCTTGGTAAGATCAGAAATATCTTGTACTACCTCTACCTCCTTTTCCTTGATACTTTGGGCTGCCTTGGTTTCTTAGTCTCTCAATTCTGCATCTTTCTCCTAAATTATTTGTTGTTTATTCTAGAGCTCTACCTGCATCCCTTCAATCACCTATGTTTGCTCCATTTCTTTTTCTTTCATGACCTTCTTAAGGTCAGTAATAAATTGGTTCTCCCCCCATAATAATCTTTTCAGATTATCAATCTCTTCTAACATCTGTTGTTCTTTTGAAATTTCAATATCCTCTTGATCAGAGGGGTCAGAATAAGTTCATGTTTCTTCTTCTATTTGCTCTACATCAGGGTTTTCCATAGCTATTGGTTCTTCACTGCCAGCTACATCTATTTGCTCTGCTTCACCTTCCCCTGTAGCCTCCCCGTCTTGAGTTTCTTCTCGAGTCTTCTCTACAACTACTGGTACTGATGAAGGCCCAGCTTTTTCCTCACAAGTTCTGAAACCCAAAAGAACTTCAACTAGGAGAGCAGTGTCTTTTTTAGCTTGGGTAAGCTGCCTTTTCCTTTTGCTTCTCTATAGCATAGGTGGAGCATGTATATCATCCTTAGAATTAGAGGAAATAGTAAAAGTTTGTTTTTGTTCTATCTTCGGAGCAGGGGAATGCTGTGAAGTTAGACTATGAGAACCTAGATGAACAGATGGTTCTGGGGAAACTTCTCTTTGTTTCTTCTTTCTCACTAGGGGAATTTCATCTAAGTCATGAGATGCTTCTTCAGCCCAGTAGTGTATGCTTGAGTCAATTTTATTTGGAGTTCTTTTTATCTTCTGACCTGGCCTTTCCCTAGTTGGTTCTATTGGAATAGACTCCTCAGCCAAGGTCATCTTCCACCTTGCTGAGTGAGTCATTTATGGAATCTATTCAAGAGCAGGTTTTCTAACTTCCTTCCCTTTTCTCTTTCTGTTAGAAATAGGGGTAGTAGATGAAGTTGCCTCCAATGAGGGCTTTGGACCTTTACCTTTCTCAATAGCTAGAGAGGAAGTTGAAGGTTCTGCCTCCTCTTCTTGCTAGGTAGAGTAAGCCTCATCTACTTCCTGTGCCCTCTCTAGTTCTCTGTCCTGGGGTTTGTTATCTAAAAATGTCTGCCATAGTGCTTCCCCATCAGCTTGGGACAAAAAGTGATGTTTTACTACCAGAAAAATGAGGCCATGGTGTTTCATAGGACCTTTTCCTTTTGGTACTTTTCTGCAATTGTTCTAATGGAAGAGTACAAAAAGTTTGGAATGTTTATGCTAAATTATGGGTGAGCATTTCCATGCCTCAGAAAAATCAACATTTCATTATTGGTCATAGAACTAAGGAAAATTGGCCATCAAATGAAAAGTATTTCATCAACCATAATGCTACAAATTGCCATGGGTTGGGAAGTGAAGACCTAACAATTCCTTTAACCTCATTCTTGCTTAAATGTAATTGTATTGCAGGTTCAGCTTCTACAGAGAAATTTCTAATTAAATCAGCATATAGGGTTTTTAGATGGTAAAACCTCTCACCTTGTTCTGGCAATCCAGAGATATGATTGATGGTGGTAGTAGAGAGATTGACTTGAACCCCTCTAACAGTTGTTTGATTATCTCTCAGGTTTTGTAGGAAGTCATCAACAATATCCTCTTGAAAACCTTCAAATTTCTCCAAGAACTCCAACCACCCTGCATTCCTAAGAATGTCTGCCACAACATCATCCTGCAAAAGACCTATTATACTTTTTGGCTCTGATTTCTTTTTAATCCCCATTTCTTAGTCCTATTCCACCCTTTGTAGCTAGAATTCTATCTACTTCTCTCTATGGTCTGTCTTTCCTCTTTTAATTCCATAGGCTCTAGAGGACTATGTTAACAGACTTAGATTTTTAGAGAATTTTGCAATCTTGAATGAGGGTTGTTATGTTGATTTGTTTCATTGTTTGAATTATGGGAAAGGAACTTGAAATTGGTTAGTGTGCTTATGCAGTCATAATTGTAGCAGAGTGATGGGACACTTCATAGACAGGTTGACAGTGTGGCAAATATGGCGACATGCATGAGGTGAAAAAGGGAAATAATGGCAGGGGGACGTGTCATAATAACAACACCCAAAAATAGAAATAACAAGATAGTTACTAACTAATGCTTAATTAAAGAGAAGTACCTAAATCAATCTTAATGATGATGGCCCGATGTACTTGGCTACAAGACTGTGGCTATGATGCGACTTGATGTGACTAGGCACGTGAGCAGCACCTGCAAGGGTTTGAAATGGCGTCAACATCCCTGTTGTCACATACCTTGCAATCATTCCTGCTGAGTGGTTCAAGAATGCCATGTTTTCAGGTGATGTCAGCACAGTCATTTGTGAGGACCTGTGCATGCAAGAGTAATGACTTTTCCCAAAGTGCGTGTTGACTTCATCTTTGTCCTTGTCATAAGGTGGAGGATGAGTCATGCTGACCTCATCAATGATACCTCTATTTTATTACATGGAGAGGTGGGTCCCCTCCTTATTTATTCTATTCAACAATGGCTCTTTATTGGTAGAGCGTCGGAGGTGCTCCTAGTTTGCGAGCGCCGGAGGTGCTCCAAGTTTGTGAAGTGCCAGAGGTACTCCTAATTTGTGAGCGTTGGAGGTGTGTTTGAGTAACTTTTGGGACCTGCTTACCTACGTAGCTTGATTATTCTTATCTGGCATGAAGAAGGGAACTAACATTTGTTGGTTTTCAATCCCCTTGGTCGAGAAAGACATCCATTTACAAGTTTTCCATCCTTCTCTTTTTTTTTTCTTTTCTTTTTTTAAAGAAGGCCACCATTTGCTAGTTTTCAACCTTCTCTATTTTTTTTTTTAGTCCAAATCTATGATAGAGGATGTGTCCCCTGTAACCAAACACAAATCTTTGATGAATTCTTCCTTAGTGGATGGCCTTTTATAGAGTCTGATTCTATGGCCATTCACTAAGAATGTGTTTGTGCTTCTATTGGTGCTTCAATATGTATGTGTGAACATCTTCCTGTAAATCAAAAAATTCTATGTCCATCGGTGTGAGTTCACATTTGTCTTGGCGACCATGTTCTTCACAGAGGTATGTTCATACAATCGCCAAGACTTTACCCATCGGCAGCTGAGCTACATGTCTCTCTGACGGGCTGATGGGGGTTATACAGAGTGGTCATCAGTGAGAGTAGTGATATCGGCGGAGGTGTTTTCGAATCCGCCAATAGGATGGGGTCACCCCGATGGAGGTTGCATCGGAGTGACATTGCTTATCGGGAGAGCAGGCGAGAGGTTTGCCGACATGTAGTGTCTGGCCGATGGATTGTGGTTCGAGGCTTTTCAAGGATATAGCAGTCGGCGAGAGTGGTGTGGTCGGCGAAGGAGCTTTTTGTCACTCCGATGGTTGATGTCTGACCGACGAAGGCGGGAATTACACTGATGGACCGCCAGTGGTTGGCTCACGGGTCACACAGGGTAAAATGCGCGATAGTATTTTTACATGCAGCATGATATATAAAGTGCTAAAAGGGTCTCTGTGGGGTGCATGTGGGATAAATGGTTCCTGCATATTTTGAAATATCAGGGTGATGTGTTTCGGCAGGAAGATTTCAGAGGCACAATCTATTGCATTTCCTGATGGCCGCGGGTTTGGCATGACATTAATGGCATAGGAATTACAGAGGTATGGCCTGGTTGACTAGGTAGCTGCCCGATTGCAAAAGAAAATTCTCAGGTGGTGGCGTGGGGCTTGAGCTCAACCACTCCCAGCTTTCTTTTCAGCCTGTGCATTAATTTTTTTGAGTACCATTCTCACGGTGCTCTGCATTTGGTTGAATTTCAAGATTTTGAGAAGACTTTGTGATTAATTGCTGAAAGTACATGCTTGTGCTATAGCAGCCAAGCTATGTTGTTCATTGTGTTGTTGAAAACTGGACAAAAATCTGGGTGCTGTAATAAGATGCAACTCCTTTGGTGACCCTATCTGGATGTCTTGTGAGTTTATGAATCTCGTGTTGTATGTCTTATGCATGAATTTACTGGTTTCATGATTGATTATATATGAGTAATGCTGTATTTGCATGTATCTGGTTATTCTGTCTCCAAATTGAATGTGTTCTTCTTTTGAATCTAAACATCTAAGGGGTGTCTAGTATTCTAGGATATGATCTTGCCATATTGAAAACTTGATCTTTTGCTTCTGCCTAAGGGGTAGATTAAAGTGTTTCAGGTCAAGGGTTGGGAGGAACATATTGCAGTAAGGATATCGTAAGTATAGGTAACTGAATACTCTATTCTGGGAGGTATCTGTAAGGCAGATACCACAACATCCCCTTGAAATCTAGTCTTAGTGTGTTCATGCTAATCATTCACAGGTGTATGTCTATTGACTCCAAGCCCTGGATAGGCACCAATCTAGTTGTGCATTGAGGTTACACCTCAGGTCTTGGTTTTGCATCCAAATACCAAATCAACCTAAACTCAAAAAAAAAAGAGAAAACAAACCTTTAGGACTTTAGAATTAGTTTTAGGATCCAAAATCCTCTGTCTACAACTGAACATAGGCCCAAAGCTAGCCCCTTTGCTCTTATCTCACAGTTTTGGTCTACATAAAGGAGGATTTATCTGCTTTGTATCAACATCCCAGTCAATCTATAAGCACATCTCATGGATGTTGAATAGGGAATACCCCCCTTGGTTCTGCAGAGCCTAAAGAAGAAGAGGAGATATTATAGAGTCTATCTCCTATACTGTTGGCCACTGGCCCAGAGATCCTATTGATCATTGATGGCTACCTTGTAGGGATAACTAGGAATAAGCATTTAAGTCGGATTAATAACCAACAACTTCCATCAATGGATTCCAACAACACTGTTCCATTCTCTAAAACTTCCTTTATCTGGTAAGTACCCATCCAATGAGTTTGTAGCTTACCTTTGAACTCCTTAAACTTAGAATCATATAGGAGAACCTAATCACCTTGCTGAAATGTCCTCTTGATGTGTTGGTCATGCCATTGCTTCCTTTGACACTGAACCAGTTATGTCTGCTGAATGGCTTCTGTCCAGATTTCATCTAACTCATTGAGCTGAAGAATTATGTTTTGTTGGGCTATAGACACTGGTAGACCAATATCTAATGCAATTTTAAGTGTTTGGAGCTCAAAGTATATAGACAGAATGGGCTTTTTACCATAAACTAATTCATATGGTGAGAATTTTGTGGACTTCCAAGTGGTATTATAGGCCCAAACTGCTTCAAGTAATATGCTAGCCCAATCCTTTCTATTCATGGCCACTGTCCTTGTCAGAATATTCTCCAGTTCTCTATTAGTCACTTCTACTTGCCCATTGGCTTGGGGGTGATAAGGTGAAGATTTCTTGTGCTTAACTTTATATAAATCTGTGAATGCTCTGATTACCTGTGAAGTAAACTGAGGTCCTATTTCTGAAACTATGGATCTTGGGCTCCAAACCTCAAGAAAATCTTATTATAAAGGAGATTAGCAACTTTCTCTTCTCTTACAAATTGCAATGCCTGAACTTCGGCCCATTTAGTCACATAGTCTGTGCATACCAGAATGTACTCTTTGCCTGATGATGGTGGAGAAATTGGTCCCACAAAGTCTAGACCCCACTATTTAAATGGCTCCATCATTACTTGAGGATGCAGTAACATCTCCTAGGTGAAGGTTGGTTGTCTCATCCTTTGGCACTGATCACACTGTTGTACATACTTCTTAGTATCCTTATGAATAGAGGGCCAGTAGTAACCAACTCCCAAAATTTTGTGGATGGTTCTGTGTGAAGAATAGTGCCCACCAGATGGTTCAACATGACATGCCCTTAGGACATCAAAATTTTCATTAGCTTTTAGACTCCTGCGTAAAATGAAATCAGGACCACATTTAAATAGCAAACCATTTAACCATTTATAAGATAAGCTTTCCTTAAGTAAGCGTTTCTTTTGTTTTGAGGTAAAATGGGATGGATATAAGCCTGTAGCTAAGAAATTAGCTATGTCTGCAAACCAAGGTGCAGTAGAGGAGATAGCAAAAAGATGTTCATCTGGAAATCTATCCTCCACTAGTTGGTTCTCTCCACCTGTATGCAATCTTGACAGAAAGTCAGCAAACAAATTAAATTTGCCTAGATTATCAACTATGGTAATGTCAAATTCCTGCAATAGCAACAACCACCTGATTATCCTTGCACCCACTACTGGCTTATTCATTAAATATTTGATGGCTGCATGATTAGTATGTACAAATATTTTGTACCCAGTGATATAATGCCTGAATTTGTTTATAGCATAGATGACTGCCAAGAATTCTTTTTCAATTGTGGTATAGTTTCTTTCTGAAGAGGTAAGGTTTTTGTTGATGTAATAGATGGCATGCATACTTTCTCCTTCCTCCTTATGTCCTAAGACTGCTCCAATGGACTCATTTGAAGCATCAGTCTATATGTGAAATGGTAGAGTCCAATTGGATCCTCTTAAAATAGGTGTGATAGTAAGTTTCTCCTTAAGGGTTTTAAATGTTGATTGACAATCCTCTGTCCATAAGAATTTTGTGTCTTTGTTAAGCAGGGTAGATAGAGGAGCAACTATTTTGCTGAAGTTTTCTATAAATCTCCTATAGTAGCCTGCATGACCCAGAAAACTTCTAGCATCTGTCTAATTTTTAGGTGAAGGCAACTGTTGGATCACTTCTATTTTGTTTTTATCCACTTTGATCCCATTTGTTAAAATGTGGTGTCCCAATACAATTCCTTCCTCTACCATCATAAAGCACTTTTTATGGCTCAAGGATAGTCAATTTTTTTCACAACATTTTAGTACTTTCTATAGGTTTATGAGAGCTTCTTCAAATTTGTCCCCATACATAGCAAAGTCATCCATATAGACATCCATGCACTCATTAGTTAGTTCAGCAAAAATGGATAAAACAAGCCTCTAAAAGGTAGCTGGAGCATTACATAGTCCAAATGGAAGAACTTTGTAGGCAAAAGTTCCCCAAGAACAAGTAAACGTGGTTTTATCTTGATCTTTAGGTGCTACTTGGATTTGGTTATATCCACTAAACCCATCTAGGAAAGAGAAATACTTCCTCCCTGCAAGGTTGTCTAGCACTTGGTCAATGAATGGTAAGGGAAAGTAGTCCTTCTTTGTGGCTTTGTTTAGCTCTCTATAGTCAATACACACTCTCCACATTCCATTATTTTTAGTCACTATGACTAAGGGTGAGACCCATTAACTGTCTGAGATTGGATATATAAACCTTGCTTGCAGCAATTTTTCTATTTCAGTCTTGACAATGTCTTTTAAAGCAGGATTCAATCTTTTCTGGGGTTGTCTGACAGGTTTGACATCTTCAATGTATATATGATGAGTACAGATCTCAAGAGGGAGTCCCTTCATATCTTGGTATTCCCAAGCAAAAGTTACTGAATGGGAAATTAGGAGTTTGATAAGTTCTTCTTCCTATTTTTCTGCTAACTGGGCGTTGATATTCAGTGTTTTCCTAGGTAAAATCATAACCTATTTTGTGATTTGATCCATAGATGTAGTCAATCCATATATTAGAGTCATGCTATTAAGGGGGCAAGAATGTGGAAGCAACATGTGGAATGTGGCTAAGTCTCTGTAAAAGGTCTCTCCATAAGGAATGATATTTACTAGGGTACAATGAGCAGAAGTGAGAAGTTCTCTCCTTGAATCTTGGGCTAGCTCCATTAAATCCTCATTAATAAGAATGTGGGTGATATCTTCAGTTGTATCATAGTGGATTTCTTCTTCTATCTCACCCAAATGTTCTTTGATGGTAACCATAGCTACTGAGGCACTATTTTCCATGTTATCTGGCTCATCTACCCATACTCTTCATATATAATGTATTGATGGTTTAGCTAGAGGATACAAAGATATTTTCTTTAAGTCTATCCCATTAAAAATGACCATATCCCCAGTTTGACAATCAATAGATGCTACTTTTGCAGCTAGCCATGGTCTTCCTAATATCAATGGATAAGCATTTCTCTAGTTCCTTGGTTCTAATATCAAGAAGTCTACTGGGAATTCCCATGATTCTATCACAACTGGAACATCAATGATCACCCCTTTTGGAATAGCTACTGACTGGTCAGCAAGTTGAAGGATTGTAGATGTGGATTGGATACCTGTTAGGGCTAATTTGTCCATTGTATGAACTATCATTACATTTATTGCTACTCCCAAATCAACCAAAACATTTGAAATTTCTATCCCTGAGATGTAAACAGTCATGACAGGATTTCTAGGGTCTCCATATTTTGGGAGGAGCATTTCTCCCATTAGTAGGTCTAATACCTTTCCTTCCACCTAGATGGTTGAGAGAAAGTTTTTCTTTCTTCCCTGGGTCTTAACACAATGTTGTTTGATGAATTGGTTAAGTTCAGGTACATCTCTGATTGCTTTTAGGAGTGGAATTTCAATGTTTAGTTGCCTAATTTCTTGTAAAAGTTCTAATTCAAGGGTAGATTGGACTTATTTTTGTAAGACCTTTTTCTAGGGAACATGTTGTTTGAGCCGTTCTAGGTATGGTGCTAGTTTTTCCATCTTCGGAGCATCTCTGGAGCTCTTATTAGAAATGTTTCCAGGGATGTTCTCCGGAGTCATTCTTTTAGGAGGATCTCCAGAGTTATCCAAGGATGATTCTTTTAGCATTGTTTTGGTAGTAATCTCCTCTAGAAGCCGAGTGGATGGATTTTTAGGTTCCTCATCATTGGTTACTTCAACTATAGTTAGAGGAGATGGTCTTGGAAGTGTTTTCCAAGAGCATAACTAAAGATTATTGGAATATATAGCATTAATACCAGCCATGTTTTCTTGTTCTGTCATGTAAACAGTTGCTCCCTATTTATTATGTGGGTTTGGTATAGGTTGAGTTGGTAAGTGTGGTTGGCTAACTGGTTTATTTTGTGACTGACCTTGTGTGTTGGGGGGTCCAGTTAGTAATGCTTGTTGTTGAGGTTGGAAACATCTAGGTTGTCCCTAATATTGTTGATTATATCCCTGTTGAAGACCCCAATGAGGCTGCATGTTTTGTGATCCAAACTGTGGTGGCCATTGTTGATTTCCCCAAGGTTGATTTTGCCAATGTTGGTTTTTCCACTATTGGTTTGGCCGATCTTGTGGGCCCCAAGGAGGATTATTCTAAGGCCCATGCCAAGTTTGATTCCATTGATTATTTCCTCAATTACAAGGACCCCTGTAAGAAGTCTGGTTTGGATACTGATTATAAGGGAAATTTCTAGCTTGTTTTTGTCCTACATAGTTCAACTCCTCCTCTATAATGACATTCTTTTTACTTAGCCTTTTTAAGGCTGGAAGTTGACTGTATTGACTGGTAGGATGTTCCCTATCACAGATCTAATAGTCTCTAATTTATCCAAAGGACATTCTCTCAACAGATGTTTGTTTCTACACCTAGGACAATAGATGGAGAGTGGTTCAGTTGTTCTATCCTGATTAATTATTCTAGTTTTTTCTTGAATCCCACCTAATGTGGTATTCAATTAGACTGGAATATCTATTTTAAAATTTGTAATTTCCTCCATTAACTGTCCTATTTCATTCTTCCCTTTGAAAGATTTGGGCGTTCTCACTCCATCTTGGGTTCTAGAATAGTTCCTATGGAGTTCTTCTATAGCAGGCATATCCATTTTGTTGATATTCCATTTTCCCATCAGATCCAGTGCCTATTTTGATTCTTTGTCTAATCCTTTTACAAACAGGGTTCTGGCCAAAGAATGATTTACAAGGTTGCCATACCTTCTCAAAGCAAAGTTAAACCTATCCACATAATCCTCTAAGGTCTCTTCCTCTCTCTGTTTAATTTTGAATAATTCCTCATTCTTATCACTGACTCTACAGTAGTCTTGGTATTTTCCCAAGAATTCTATCTCCATCTGATCCCAGGAATGAATGGAGTTTTGGGACAAACCGATAAACCATCTCATTGCAGAATCCTTCAAGGTTGAGGGAAATAATTTGATTTTTTGATTATCTAATCCATAATCATAAGTCTAACATACCACTTTGAATTCAAACAAAAACTGATCTGGATCCTCAGAAGCAAGACCCCTAAAATTTGGAAAGTGTGCAGGTGAAATATTTTTCATAGGGGCATTATCTCTAGCAGCTAGGACAATGGGATATGAGAAGGTTCTTGGAGCTTGATTTTCCTCCTCTTCATGATTATCATCCATGTCTAATACTGGTTCTTCTCCTTGAGGTTCTAGGGAATTAGTTTTTGTCAAAGGATCTACTTGGAATCTCTATTACAATTCTTGGATAAAGTCAGCAAGTGGAAGATTTGGAGGATTTAAGGGATTATTGATTTGAGGTGCAGCTTCCAAGGTAGGTTCTAAGTCTCTTTCTTCAACAAGATCTTGTGCCACAACACTGCTTTCTTCTATAGTTTGTTGATGGGGTGTCTGTTTTATGTATCTTCCTTTTGAATTCCTAGCTCTAACCATACAGATCTATCCTAAACTATTTAGCTAAGTTTTCCTAATTAACATAGTATCCCCAGCAATGGCACCAAAAATGGCAAAGGTCGTTGTACCTTATCATTTAATCATATTTCAAGTGTCAAATCTAGGGCTGTGTCCTTGGCTATCTGCAATTAGGAATCCTATAGTTTCCAATTTTATCTAACTAACTCTAATGATCTTTACTGATTAAAGAAACCAATACTACCGATCTATCTGTTGTGAAATGAATTCCAAGAATATTGAAAACAAAACTAAACAATGAATTGCTTAAAGTAAATCTATATTATTCCTTTCAACTGAAACATGCATTTATCTATGAAAATAGTAACTATCTCCTTAAACAGAATCTGAAATAACAAAAAAATAGTACTAGGCTTCTACCTTGGTGGTGATATTGGGCCCTTGCTCCGCACCCTTAGGGCTGAAGACCAAAGTAAAGAATTAGCACAAGAAGATAATATCATGATTCAATTTCAGTCCAATTCCATCATCTTTGTATTCAGAAAATGTTTATGTCAAATAAGATTACAGAAATTAGAAATCAATCGCTGTCCTTTTCTGCTGCTGCTTCTGTAAGTTTATATCTAAATCAGTGATGAGATATCACTTACCCTAACTACTAGTTCATCTATGAGATAACATCAATCTCTTTATTCTACTGATTGTCTAACTACAGAATAAATATCCATGCAATTAAAATAGATTTAGTGGAACAGAAGTCCACACTAAATCTGAGTCCTAGTTTTAAATACACTTGGGCAGCGAGGCCCTGAAATATAGGTATTTAAATCAGCTTATCAATAACTTGTGCAAAATCAAAAAGAGATAAAACTTCCAGCAGTTAACTATGGTCTGCCCTCAATTACTCAGGTGATGATTTGAGTAACATCAAGAGCATCCTGATCACTACTGGAAGTGTTTGATCGACAGTTGTGTTGGAAATCTACACTATTCTAAAGAGGCACCAGAGATGTATGTTTCTGTATGTAGCTCCAGAGATATGATTGTGACCTTCTTGTTTAGTTCCAGAGATGCTCATGACTCCAGTCCAACTCTAGAGATGATTCACCTCCTTATTCCAAAATCTCTCCAATCAAATTGGAAAACATTGGAGACTAGTCGTGGCATTCCAATGTTGACTCCGGAGATATTTAGGACTACCTCCAGAGATGCACAAAATTGTCTACCCAAACACCTGCACCTGTTGATTCAAAAAGAGAAGATTTCTACATATTTTTATCAATTCAATGCACATTAGTCCTTTAATCAGAAATCGTGATTCTAAGTAATTCATCTCTTATTAATCATCATTAGAACAATCTTGTTAGCCTATTTAGGTGCAGCCATCAGGACAATGGAATAAGAAGGAAGAAAAAAGAGGGGTAAAAAGGTGTATTTCATGGGTACTACCTAGCACTCATCACCTTGGTACTCTTGTAAGGCCAAGGATACTGGGAGACCACCTCTATTGTGACCCTTCTTCTATTTGTATCATCATTCTTCTATCTTGCTCCTCCTCTCTATTTTATTGTTGTGTGTAGTGCCTTAGGGGCATAGCGTTGTGGTTGGTGTCCTAGGGGCACCCTCCTACATGACGATCCTAAGGCACTTGGTCTCCTCTCTCATTTTTATTGTTTACCTTTTTCTAGTGGTTCTATCTAGTAGGCGGATGACAAAAAACAAATAATACTGATACAGACCATGTGTCCCTTCAGCGAGTAAGCAAAAATAGACCTAGTCCATACATGATGACGGGGTTGATATATATATATGATGCTTGGCTAGTAGAATCACTCTTGATGTTGTCTTATCTCTCTAACAAATCATAACAATACATCTGCTCCATGCACTTTGATTGTTTTGGGTGTCTCGCCTTGTTGTTTACACTCGGTTCTGAAATGTCTGTAGTATAAGCCCCACGGCTATACTCGGACTCGAACCCGTTGTGTAGCCTTAGGTCTTTATGTGATTGTTTTCATGCATTATAGTTATCTTAGCATAATATGTATTTGTGGGAACATTCAGTGATCGTGAGCACATGTCACCTTTGGGGGAATGGACTTTGTGAAAGCTCTTGTTCCCTTGTGTGTTTTCTCTCTACCTTAACATGCTTGTTATCGGTACATGACATCTGTTGGCAAGAGACACTATATGGATTCATGAATGTTTTTATTGATGGCAACAAAGGTTATCTCACACATCTGCAAGACATGATGAGTCTCTACCAGAAGTCAGATTGAAGAAGTGTTATGATCCGGTAAGCAAGAACAGAGCAGTCAGCAAGGTCCGACAGTCAGGTCCAGATCTCTCAGAGGCAGTATTTTAGTGAAGTGTAGATTTGGTGAAGTCAAGAGGAGTACCTTGACTAATATATTCCAAGGATTTATCCTCCGGTGATGGAAGGGTGAAGAGATATGAGCACTTGAGTGTTGGGTTCTTGTTTGACTGAGTAGACAGAGGAAGAACTGTATCGGCAGAGTGTCAGACCCAAATCCGGAAGAGATATTGCTAATGACTAAGTTTCTTGAGGTATCATTCATGATTGGCCAACATGATTGAAGACTTCTACAAGCATATTCTGGATCCGCATTACTTGGTATGCAAGGATTCAGCCGACTGACCAGAGTTTGAGATAATATTGACTATTCCGGTTGCCGACTAGAAAAGTGTTGAAATCACTTGTGCAGATATATATACAAGATGGATTTAGATGTGAAGGTGTGTGTGTATGTATGCAAGTATGAATAAAAGCAAAAGAATAATAAAAAGGCAGAAAACAGGTTCGGAATGTAAGAGGATAGCAGCACTTAAGGAGAGTTAGAATGAAGTGCAGCCGATCAGTCTGTTGAGCTTAACCGGAACCGAACTTCAACATGTGTGGATGCTTCTCATCAGTTCAAGTTTTCTTCTTGTAGATAGTAAGTCTTTTGTAGGCAGTGAGCCTCTTGTGAGCAGTGTGCTCGGGCAGTAAGCCCTAATTGGCAAGTGCCATTTTATCTTCTATTCTTTTAACAGAGAATAATATCTTGGGTTAATCACCCCGTGGTTTTTCCCTTAACAGGGTTTCCACGTCAAAATCATTGTGTCATGTGTATTGGTGCTATTTCCATTTCATGATTGTGCTTGCTTATTTGATCTGATGTTGCATTAACTGTTAAGAAAGCACAAGAAGTTGAATCATTAGGATAACTGATTCACCCTCCTCTCAGTTATCAACAACATCAACCACCTTAAGGTGGGGGCATATAAGGTAAGTTGTCTGATGATTTTGGTACTAATGAAGCATGTTTGTAAATCCCTCTGCGAAGGCGGGATATTGTATCTCTGACACGAGTGGACATCTTTGTTCTATATTGCAATCGTTAAGCCCTCTACGGAGGTGGGATATCGTGCATATCCTTTTATTTAAAGTCCTTTGCGCGAGGTGGGATGGTGTATCTCTTGAGCTAGTACACATCCTTTTATTTCAAAAGTCCTCTGAGTAGGCAGGTTTGGATCTGAGACTATCCTCCCTTAAGCGTGTCTTTGGCAGATGTTGTGGCATAAGTCCAACCGTCAGGTGTGCCTGTAGTGTGCTTGAGATGGTGGGGGCTTAGCAATAAGTTCCTTCCATCAGCTTGTTTGTCATGTTTTAGATGTATAGTATGTCTTTGGCATACTATACGACGCTCATGTTTTTTGTGTGTCTTCCATGTGCTTTCCCCCTTGTGTGGTTAACCCCCACTTGGGCTTTGTATGGTGTGTTTTCCCTCTTGTGTGTGCATAGCGACAGGTTCCACCTACACTCGAGGTTTGTTTGGCATGTCTTCCCCTTTGGGGTTTTGTGTTGCAATTTTATTTCCATGCATATGTATATGAAGATGTTAGGAATATATTATGAAAATGTTATATCAATGCTATATTAGTGTATTCATCATGTTTTGCGTGTCTTCAATATTGTCTTCTCTGTGTTTTGCATGTCCGTTACTATTTTCTCTATGCTTTATGTGCCTATAATGTGTTTTCTCTAATGTCTACCTGAGACTGGGGGCTAGAAATAGTTCATCAATCTTTGTGTATGCATTAGCTTCAAGTGCCTGGCATGTTTGTTGTGTTTGTTGACCATACTTTAATGCATGTATGGGCCTTGTGTTCATGCATACATTAAAGTGGGGGCTAAATGTTACGTCAAAAAATGTCTCCCTATGACTTTTTCCCTCCTATGTTTAGCTCCCAGGTCCTTTAGAAAGCATTTTAATCATCTTGCATATTCATGTTAACTCTCGATGAGAAAACCCTGAAGTTTTATGACAAATAGGACCTAGGGGGTACTATTAAGATAAGTCCTTACCTAAATAGGGAGGGAGGACTTGGGCGCCCGCACCCTAGTCCTACCCTATTTAAGGTAGGACCTAAATTCAAGTGTTAGTTATGTGACCATTAATTAGGTCCTATGCCGACACCTTAAGTTTGAATTATGAAATTCTTAGCGGGAATGTGTTTAGTTGCATATATAAGCATGTTTAGAGATTCATTTGTAAACTAGAGGATGCTTATGATATTTTGGTGAACTTATGATTTTAGAGCATTCAAAGTATTCATTGTTATAGAGCAAAATATTGTTGTTGTGTTTATTATTGCAGGTTTGGCTTCATCCTCTCATGATGTGAAGGATCTTCATGTTCATGCAAGCTACACCTCCAAGGTGACATTTACTTGTGATTTGATTTATCTATTTCATCATTGCTTTTTCCTCTATCTACCAAGGACACACACTCTCTATCTAACAATGGTGTTGGAAGGCTTGAATGCCATTCTGGGGCTTGATTGATGCAAGCTCCTAAACACCACAACCCCCAACCCCATTTTCTGTGAATTGCAGGTTACAAGTGCAGAAGAAAAAGAAGTGGAGTTGCAGGGAGCCATAGTAGAGTGTCAAAATTGTAGATCTAGGAAGAAAACTAGGGCTTGGACTTGGGTTCCCGCACTAATGTCCTCCAGATCTCAAGACACGGGAATCTTTGGAACAACAGGAACAAGTTGCAAACAAATTCTGGGGATTTCAGAAAAAAAAAACTCTACCTTGGACTTGGGCACAAGCATCCTAGTCCTACAACACCTTTGCCTCTAGAATCATGTTCTCCTCTATTCACTGATCCCAGTGCTTCTTTCAGTTTGCCCATATCTATTACGGATTGAAATTTATGCCCTGTTTATCATAGAACTAGGGTTTTGCCTATTTATCGATCTAGGGTTTAACAAATAATCAACAATTCCAAACTTCCTTATCATTCCAAGTGGCAGACAATCTATAGTAGATTCCTCCATTCGTTTGAATGTCCTTGAATGTATGTAGTGAAAGGAGGATTTGACTACACCTTACATTGAATTGAAAATCCCTCTTTTTCTACATTACACCACCTCCACTACAGCGATGATTAGATCAAAGAGTACATGCCCTAGGAGGATAGAGGCCAGATATGCAATATATGATAGAAATATGAATGAAAATGATGATGATTAGCACAAGATGTGAAACCCTAGTTGATGAGGATAACTCAAGATCATGCACCAACAAGGAGAGTGATGGAGAAGGCTTGAAACTTCCTTTGAGGCCTGCAAAAAAACTTCAATAACATCCACAAGTAGATAAAAACTCTAAGTATGAAGAACACCTTAGCATAGAAGATCAAAACACAAAAACCTAAGATAATTCCTTCTCATAATAAGCTAGGTGTAAAATGAATTATAAAACTCCTTTATATATGCATTCCCGCTCACAAATGATGAATAAAACCAAATGGGGCTGACATATATAAACTAGGGAGGTGTTCTAAGTGGAAACCACAAGAGAGGGGCTAAAGATCCCAACTGGGACTAGGCTGTTCGGGTGTCCCGGGCCTTTAGCCCCACAAACTCTGGGGAGTGTCAAATGTCATGGGCTTAGTCTAGTCCTAAGTTTATTCTACCAGGTTTATTCATCGAGATTGAGATTTTATCATTTTATACTCAAAAAGGTGTTAAAATAGGTCTTGATTAACAAAGGTAACATTTTAGGTCCAACTAGGTGCTAAACTAACTGTAAAATGCTAGTGTACACATTTTACGATGTAACAGTAATAACACATGAGAGTTCAACTGAAGCTTCCAAGAGGATGATCTAGCGTTCAACAATCATGCCTCCATATAAAATCTATTTAGGCACATATTGATGTACATATTTTCCTTTTCTTGTTACTATAGCCATCCACATTAGCAAGTTTGTACGAGGTATTCGCGTGTGATTAGACTGCAAAAAAAATAGTATCCACTGTATTGTTTCTACCATTCTCAAACTTTTAACCAAAGTTTGTAATCCTCCAAACTCCTTATTTGTACAATGAATGCATGCACTCCATAGACCTTGTCCAATATCAGGCATGCATGAACTATTGTATGTGTTGCAACTTTACCAAAGCCTCATGGCCACCATTTTGTAGATGAAAGAGTTGGACTGTTCAAGATAAATTCATCAGCGTATGAATCAAAAGTTGTATTTTCTAGCCCTTGTACATTAGAACCATGTCCAAGTTCTGTCTATGCATAACAACCAATTATTGCCATGCTAGTTGCTAAAGAGAGCCACTTCTTTTGTTGTTCTAGAGTTGCTCAAGTCCTTAGAACAGTGACAAACATATTTTTTTATGGTGTCTAATGTCTATCAAGCATAGTTCCATGCAAATTGCTCATAAACATTTCTTGTCAATCAGTCATATTTTAATGCAAAGGCTATCAGCAATCCTAGTAAAAGTATGTCTCCAAAACCAATTATATCATAGCCACCCCATGGACCATACAAAATAGGGATTTTTTAGTAGCATGGGAATGCCACCATTCCCACTTCTATTAAGATTTGATAAATACTTAGACGCTACCTCTCCTTCAGTTTTGGCACTAGGTTTACACCCTACGCAAGGAGGATGTTGAATAAGGTTGTGGAATTTGACTTTGCACATGCCAATTGCATTTGCTAAAAAGTTGCTAAAGCATTTTCAACAGATCCGTTTTGTTATATCCTGTGCTCATTGCATTGCATGAGACAACGTATCATTAAAGAAAATAGATGGCATGCCTTGGCTTATGCTTCATCACTCTGTATAAATGGTTAATGGAGCATTTCTAACTATAATATCTAGAAAAATTTCCCCCTTTGAAATATTTTGATGGAAATTAATGAATTGTTTGGCACTCCCTTATTAGCACTAGAAAATGTTGTAGAGTTTGGATTTACATCTGCTAACTGCATTTGTTTGAAAGTTTCCAAAACCTCATCAACAAACTAATTTTGTGCATATCTAGCAATCATTGCGACTCATGAGACTAAGACCCTTCGAGGTGTCTATCACAAACTCAGCCTTTATGCCCATATTGTGTTGCAAAGCTCCAATCTAGCGCAAGAGGGAAAAAGGGCCTTGTGCCTAACAATTGCATTTGATTGGAAGCTTTTCTTAAAGTCTCACTATATTTACATATTTTGCATATGTTTCTAACAGTACATTTTGCATATATAGAACCTGATGAGAATTTATCTTTGGAAGACCATTCTTGTTGATAATCGATGGAAAAGGAAGTTTGAAAACCCCACAAATTACTAATGAGAGTGTGCTCAGTGAGGAATGGAGTTCACTACAAATTACTCCAAATGCCAACTAGATAGCCAGGCCACATGGTGGAAAGAGGTATCCTTCCATCACTACTATGTGGAAAAAGAGGAATCCATTTCTCCTCATGAGAAAAAAGTTCATAATGAATCTCCTCCAAAGATGAGGACTCGATTGGGAGTCAAAAAGTTTCTGTTGGATCACAACTCCTCCTTTCTACAATAGAAGGATAATCCCTCATAGGATGGGAAGCATTAAAGCCTCAAAAACATCAGACTCTAAGCCTAAAGAAGCATTGTCATCTCTAATGGAGGTTCAAGAAGTTATAAACAATGAATCACAAGCTCAAGAGGGCGAAATTGTTAATACCTCAGCTACTAATGTCAAGACCTTGAATATTGGGGTTTCAAATGAAAACTAGACAGTGGCGCAAAGAAAAAAGAAAAATGATTTGGCTCCCCACAACATGCATCTACATTCTCTATCTAAAAGTAATGTTAATACTTAGATTAGAGATTGAGGGAAAAGCCCTAGCTCTTACATCCTCACCAAACCTACTCAAGGCTTCTTGTCTCTCCCTCTCGGCTAATTCCTGATGCTTTTCAACATGCCATCTTTCCTCATCCTTAGACATAATTATTCTACTTGCTGAGATGTCACCTTCATATCCTACCACCCTCTATTATTTGGACATTCAGTAGTAATAGGAGTAGATGACTTACTTGTGTACTTAGGCTTCCAGGTTGTATGATCTTTGCTCTTTGCATCTTCAAGCACTTTCTTGTTCAGATTATTTTTATGTAGTGATCTTCTCCCATCTATCTTCTTATGTATGATGAAATATTCTTGGTTCTTGACTTTACAGAGTCGCCACCCACCTCAGGGATTTGAACAAGGAGAATCACAATTACACAATGACCAACACAAGGGATTACAATATGAAATGTCAACAGATCTTTATACTAACTGACAACTTTGAAATGATCAATGACGCTATTCCAAGGATTGCAACTAGTTCCCTAGTAGAGTCACCAATTTGTTGGTGTTCCAAATTGTACCCCACTAATTCTTAAACTATTACTTCAAGTTTAGACTCAATCAGTGAAAAATAGCCAACGAACATGATATATTGTATGAAAGACAATATCCTCTACACTTCAAGCTCTGCAAAACCTAGGTGGGTTTCCCTTTCTAAACACTAGTTATGGATAGATAACCTAATTAATAATCACAGTGTTAGATATAAGATTTCTTTCACAAGAAATATGAAGAGATTAAGATTTCTAGACTTATGAACAATATTCTCTTCTAACCTTTAACAAATGCTGTGAAAGTGATAAATAACTAAAAAAAGTTACATGGCAAACATGATTTATCATTTTGAATGTATATGGGTGATTGGGAAGTTGACATAACTTTAAGACCGGTGCCTGTTCTGGGAAAACAAAGTCAATGTGATTTGTAAGACTTCACAATGAAACATTCACAAGTTGAAATTTAATTTATCTTTTAAAGATACCAATGCCTCAACGTTGATAGTGATTTTCAATGATGGCAAACACTACCTAGATTGTTCTTGAATATCCTTTTGCATTGTGAATGACAGTATTATTTGGCATGAAAGAATTACTCTATCTACTTGAAATAGACACTAACATGCACAATAATTCATAATAGAAAATGTGTTACAGGAGAAACAAAAAATCCTTGATTACATTAATTCTCAACTATCATTTACAAAATACAAATGGAGATGAAATGTATAAAAATTGCATTCTATCATTAAAATCAACTGATGAAGTAATATTACAAAAATCTCTACTGACAAAAAATCCCCTATCTCCTAAGCACAGACTACAGACTATAAAAGTTATATCCCTTGTATTTTCACCAACCAACCTTTTGCATCAATGAGTGCATCCCTTTTATAGAATAAGGGATCCTCTTACAAATTATTTTAGATGAATGACACGTATACTAAACCATAATCATTTTTCAAGGTGCAGAGCATGCGAGCAGTTATACTCGTCCCTTTAAACCGTTGAAATAATCGCATCTTGTTTGAAATGGGATGATGAATGATCGTGGCCATTTAGGTAGTCATGGGGAGAGCTCAAGAATTATTCTTCACCCACCCAAGATAAACTGGTAGCACTTGCTCGTAGTGAAGGTGGGGATGAAGAAGACACCAGGTGCCTATCACTCATTCCCTTGTAATTGTGAATAGAATCCCAAGCAGTTACCTACTTCTAGACCATCCGAACGTGATATTCTCCCTCTGTGATACATCAAGGAGAAGGAAAAGGGGAACTGGAATGGAGTGACCTTGCCCACACATATGATTTTGCCAATAAATATTGGCTACTAAAAATTAAGACTTCCTTGTGCCATCCAATGAGAAGCTACATGCAGTTGGAACAGTTGAGTAGCAATGCCCATTCCTCATTAGGTTCCAGGCATTGAAAGGTGAAATCAATGAAGCAGAACGACCGGCACAAAGACAATCTTCTCATTTTCCCTGAACCCTCCATTCCAAAAGGAGGCATTCTGTTTTCTTGTTCTTGAAGGTGCATAATTGCAACTAGGAGTATTTAGATATCATTTTAATAAATAGAAATTGCACCTTAGGAATGCGGAAGACATCCATACCCAACATGTTGAAAATGATAAATGCTTTGAAACAAGATACTTTGTTTCATTTTATAACCAAATGGCGCTAACCATCGATGAAGGCACATAAACCAATTTACCTACATTTCCATAAATAATCCTTATCCTGAGAAACATGCCATCCAAATCATCGGTGCTTAGACCACCTAATCAACTTATCAATTCTTAAACGATTAGCAAAATCTCATTATGTTTTGGATACGTTGTCATATCACACGCTCCTACATCCACCTATTGAAACCTTCCTTTAATGGCCAATTGTGGCTTAGATTGCTTTCAAATTCATCGACACGAGCAAAATATCCAGCGTCTGACCATATCTTTATTTTCCATCAATGCAGTTGTATAGGCCAGAGTTCAAATTTAGTAACTTATCCATTTTCAACATAACACTTTATCTGCTCAACCATGTAATTAGACATGATTGATTTGACAACATTCGGGGAAACACTTCAAATTTCCCTTTTTCACTATGACAATGTCCTTGTCAATCCCATCATGGCTATAAACTGGCGGTGAGGAGTACACTGCAAGTTGTATCTCCTTGAAATTCCCTCCACAGCTCTAGTTATCTCCTTCTTGATATATCTTCATGCAAATGAGAAGTTCAATCGATATTGATCATATGCCCTGCTCTACTGGTAAAAGGATTCATCATCATATCCGCCCTAAAAGATCAAACAAACAGAACTATCATGCCATTTGTTAATCTTTCCATGTGTTGCAGTTACCAAAAGGCAACAGTTCTAGGTCTCAAAAGATCAAAGTGAAGATGCAGATAGAAAGAGCATCAAATTTTAGTCAAGGTCACTTTTGGAAGTTTTTGAAAATTTGTTGAAATAAGCAAGTTATTTCAACTGGATATATCTAACCGAACATCCCAACTAGACATCCAACCGAACATGGCATTAGTGAGTTTACCAATCCACATCCGGATGAAGATACTGCAACACAACATGCGGAAAAGACTCCAGGTGGATGCAGTCCTTTAAGCACTTGAAGTAACTCTTAGAAAAAGCTCCGAACCCGACCCAAATCTAAGATGTAGTTTAATTTCATGAAATAAAACAACACTTAACCTGATTTTCCAACCGGACATGATATTTCCAAATTCTTAATATCCGGTTCACTTGGAAGATCCACATCCGGTTAGCATACAAAGTAATTTACATCTGGAAACATTTTCAATGAGCTTTATATACTAACCCGAACCCGATCTTCATCTGAATGTTTAGCAATTGGTTCGCAATGAAGATCTATATTCGATTCCACGTCTGGTTGGACTTTTCAAACCCCATAGCAAGCAGGTGAATCATCATGACATCACATTCCAACCCGACATGTCCTTCTTGATACATCCATCCTAGTCAAACCTGACCCGGTCAAACTAGACATATTAGTGCAACCAGGTCCAGATATCAAAACACAACCCGATATCCTATTAGAAATACAGAAGAACTCAACTAGATTTGGACATGATTGCAACCCGATAAGCATACAAAGAGGCATAACAGGGTATCTAGATATTCAGATGGAACAATAACCATAACTTAGCCAAAAATTATCAGATTTTCACCAAATTTGAACTGCAAATACCCATTTGGCTTCTTAACATGATGGACTTCTTACTTTGACATAATTTCAATTGGACCTATCAGAACTTTAAGATCTTTCCCTTAGGCAAATTTTGAGGAACTTTGACAAGACTTAAAAATTGAGGCATGAAAATATGAGTCTCAACAGGACTATGAGCCAAACCCAACACAAGAGGATCTCGCTTATTGATATATTATTACATAAAGATATTCCCATCAAATTAAAGACAAAACTAAATAAAAATTGACAATGAATATACTAATTTTACCATTATAAAAGTAAATTCCTTATCTAAGGTCCCAATTGAATCTTCTGATATAGAATTCAATTCACAAGTAGTTGTTTTTGAATTTTACATTAAGAATCCTCATATCCCTGTTCACAAATGAAATTGGAAGGCACAAGTTGTAGTGAGCGGTGGTTCATATTTTCAAGAGAAGAAACGCTGTGATCGTTACTACAGTTGTTATGCTGTTGTGAAGAGCTTGCCATTATAACATCCGGGGAAAAAGCTCTTGGTGGTTTATGGAATCACTAATATTCATTGAATGAGATTGATTTGGTGGTCAAGTTGCAGTGTGACTGATACACTAGTCTGTCCTAAAATATAAAGGATAAAGATAAGAAGGGAGCAATCCAAGAGTGTGTGAATAGTTTAATGAATGGCATACATTAAAATAATGTAGCAACTACTCCATGAGGGGACCAAATACGCTCTCAATCATCATCTGCAACCACAAAGTAAACCAAATTTAAGTGCAGACAAGGCAAGTTTGTTTCTCTGTCCCAAAGTAAACGAACATGTGAAAAGCCTAATGCCAAAGCTGTCCAAAGGCTGACACCCAGACTCCACTCACTATTATTGTTTTCCTCTTGTCTGCATTCAGCAGAGCCATTATTGACCATGTAATTAACTCGTTTAAACTCTGGCACAATTCAATAGGCGGGAGATGACGGCTGTGGCAGTCGTTTGAAAATCAAGAGGAAGTTATAACATGTCAATCATGATTGATTGTTAAAGAACGTACATGTTGGGTACACCGGTATATTCCTTTAGGCTGCAAATCTGAAATGGCTTCCGAGCTCCATTTGGTGATAAACACAATCTTATGTTGGTCTTCATCTTTTACCCATAGCTGATTGTATCTCGACAAGCCATAAGAAGGGAAATGAAATGAAAGATTTTAATAACGTCTACAAGATCAAGCAGTTTAAGGGATCCAAAAAATGATTCTTCAAAACATTTTCAATATCTTTTCGAGGTCAGATCTTCTACTATGAATCTTGATCAATAAACCAGCCGTATTGAGAATCCGTACCTCCTCAAATAACTCACTAAGACTGTCCACACTCCGACTGTTTTCATACTGGGTTCGAATATAGGCTAGCCATTGTCTATAGGATTTATCCCATTAAAGGTAGAGGATAATTGTCTTTTAAAGAAGCCTTATTTGTGTATCAAAATTCAACATATAGATATCTCAATTTTTTTAAAGCACTACTACTAGATTCACCACCCATGTTGAGGACAAGTTTGTATCCCTTTCATATGTCACCTATGGAACATGGAAAGTCTAGTTTGTCCTAGTGGAGGAGTTACTAGGTAAATGATATGTAAATATTTGAAATAGGTCCCAAGATCTTCACCAAAACATTGCTGCATTTTTTAATCTCATTAGTTCAAAGGTAAATCTGAATATAATGGTTTTGAAGAAGATAGTGTCCCAATTGACATGCTAACAAATTGTTAATTACATGAATTAAACTTCTATATATGCTCATCAATCCATCTTTCACTAAAGTTCAAGAAACCTCTAGAGTAGGTTGGATCCTTCATCTTAAAGTATTGTAATGAATTTGTCTTTTGAGAAGGAAATGGCTATATATTATTCTACGACATAAATTAAAAAAAAGCTATACATCAAGATATTTAATCTAAAATAATTTAGATAAAATTAGAGAATAGATATCTACCTTCTTACAACTTAATTCCTTTATTCAAAGTTATAAGTAATTTGCATAATATATAATCATATTTAAATATATTTTCACTAATCTTTTTTTAAGACAATGCAACTTAATCTTTTACACAGAGCTTGTTTATGTATATAAATGGGACAAGTGATTGTACTTCTATACATGGTCTCTTTTTATTCATGAAAAAATATTAGTTATAGTAAAATAGAATTGAGTAATAAAATTTAAGAAAAGCTTAAGAAATTTATATTAAATATAAAGAGATTAAAAATGTAACATAAATATAACCAATATAAATGTTAAAAAAGCATTATGTTTGTGTTTTGATTATATTGTATATATTTTATTGATGTGAAATGATTTGAAAGAAAAAAGATATAAATTTATCTAGTCATATGACTCAAAAGAAAAAGAAAAAGAAAAAGAAAAAAATCAAAGAGATATATATTATAGCACATTTCAAACTATAACTTAATGCAGAAAAATAAAATGATTTCTAATGAAAACTCCACTTTAATCTAGTTCTAATTAAACATGTTTACAATAAACAATAATTAGACTAAGCTTGAGAGAGATATTATGTTTGTGTTTCAATTATAATATATATATTATTATATTAATATGAAATAGTTTGAAAGAAAAAAGATATAAATTTATAAAGCCATTTGACTCAAAAGAAAAAGAAAAAAATGGAGAGATATATATCACAAAGTTTGATAGCACATTTGAAACTATAACTTAGTGTAGGGAAATAATATAATTTCTAATAAAACCCCCACTTTAATCCAAACCTAGTTTGAGAGAGGGGGGGGCACTTAAAGGGGAGTTATTCTTACTCTTTGGACTACTCATGCATTTCGAGAGAGGGGGGAAAGTTGAAGGGGAGTTATTCTTACTCTTTGGAGTACTCATGCATTTTGAGAGAGGGGGGAGTTAGAAGGGAGTTATTCCTACTCTTTGGACTACTAGAGAGAGAGAGAGAGATGATGCAGGAGCATCCCTGGTTCAAGAGCAATCTTGCATCAACAAAAAAAAATTGCATTTCAGTTTGTTTTCTTTCATTTTCTAGTTCAGTACAGTCAGTTCAGTCAATAGCAATTTTAGTATTTTGGTCCGCATTCTGCCGCAATTTCATTTCAGACCTTGCAGAGATGGATTTAACATCTAGACATATTCATGCACATCCTATCCAAAATTCAGATCATTTGGATCAAGTACCAGAAAGATATCACTATCAAAAGATCAACTGTTTTCTCATAACAGAGCATCCTGACAGTCTCAGATAATTAGCTAAAGGAGAAGACTTGTGGAGCATTTCACGACTTACAGAGCTAAATGACACATCATTCAAGGAACTTTGGATTGTGGCCAATCTTCCCTGAGATCCGCACACTATTCCATTCATTTGCAGAGGAGTTCTATATGATTAGGTCCGACCTATCTGTGTACACATGTTACATCTCTTTCTTCAGATTTTGTAAGCATCCTTGGCTGATGCGGAGGAATCTTATGTTTTAGAGATGATATATAATCATATAATAGATGCCTAGGAAAGTAGTTAGTGATAGTTCATAGTTTGATAGTTTGAATTCTTTTGTAAAAGTGCCTCAAAGTTGTATCTTGCGCCTATATTATAACTGAGGAATCAGGCCTATGAGCCCTAATTGTAAGCCCACATGTTTCTGACCTATTTGCATTTTGATTCTATGATATACTGAATGACTAAATCTACATTTGCTTTCTATAATTGAGTTGCTTCCATTGTGTTTACTCTTGTTGCACAGTCTGGACTGTTCACCTTGTGGACCCTCCTAACCGTGACTACATCAAGAGATGTTGCCTTTGACCTACTCATGCATTGTTATAGATCTCATAAAAACTAAATTTAATGATTAGACCATAGAGATAGAATGAAATTGATGTTTCGGCTCTTCAAACTATTTCACACATTTGACCTAGTTTTATTGGTGTAGTCATGACTTGCTTGCATGGATTCATCCTTTATTATTATTGACCCACAAGGCTTGATTGAACCCTATGCACTTATACATATGTCTAATCTTTTTCATATTAATAATGATTGGTGGATTTCTCAAAGGAAAAAAATTGATTATCCCAACTTGTAGAAATAGTAAGTCAAGCCCCTAAGTTAATGTAAAAATTTTAAGGCAGGCAATGCATGTGATGATGATAAATGCTTATAATATATAGTAATAAAGTGTTATGATTTAGATTTGTGTTCTTTGATACTTTTAAGCTTAATAATATTCCAATTGAAGTGCTAATAATTGATACTACTTGATAATACATAATGATCATAATGACCTAGGAGATGCCTACAAATACAATTCCTTAGTTTCATCTCAAGGTTCTTGACATATGGGGTGACATAGTAATTGTGACTTTCTAGAAAAGTTAGCTTAGGAAGTAGGAATTTTGAATTTTGAAAAGGGTCCATTAGTTTGCACTTGGAAATTTAAATAATGACATTTGGTTGGTGATTTTAGAATTAAGTGTCAAATAAATTGAATTAAAAACTATAAACATGTATCTACCCCCGAGGTTTAGCTTGAGTGGTGCGGCTGCCCGCTCTAAGTGCATGGTAGTTTTCTCACCCGAGTTCAAATCTCGAATCACTCAACCACACACGCCATGAGGCAGACGAGGCGATGGGATATCGCATTTGGCCCAAAGATCGCGATTGTTGAGCCGGAGACAATAAAAAAAAAACTATAAACATGTATTTACAATACTAATATAAACAAAAGTACAAAATATACACTTTTATCCCTTACACTTTAAAATAAAGTTTTGATTTACCTTTATTATTTATAATATTTTTTAAAATTAATATATTAAAAGTTTTTAAAATATTAAAAAAAAATTATGTAATATTTACTATTGTTGAAAGGGATTGACCTAGCTTGCTAATACATGCTCATAGGGGCTCAAATTATTTCATTTTATTTCAAGAAAATGTGTAAGTAATTCATGTTATAATTTTATGACCTTAGTTACTTTGAAATTTTTGACAACTAGGTACGATTGTAAACTTGAATGTTATAATTTTTTTCTCTTTTAATATAATGGTTTAGCTTTAAGATTAAGATTTGGAGATCATTTTGTATTATTTTATCTCTTAATTTAAACTTATTTTTTTAACTTTGGCCCTAAATTTTTATTAGTATTTAATATATAATCTATTTTATTTATAATTTAAATGTTTTAAAATATTATATAAATTCTTTAACATTAATTTTTTTAAAAGGGATTGTAAATTTTTTGTGAATGTAATATTTATTTATTTATTAATATTTTTATTATTGTGATGGTGAAATTTGCATATCCATATTAATTCTCATTTAGTTTTGTGTTTATTTTGAGAGAATTGATTAATATAATTATATATTAATAAATGATACAATCTTATGACAAATGACACAATCTTGTGTAAAATTGGGCTCATTTCCTCAATCTTTCACCTACACCTAGATTTAAATATCTTCTCACACTTTTAATCTTATCCCATCCATTCCTATACATTTTTCCATACACTTTACATTTAGTACATCCCCCTATATTATAATTTCATAATTTGAAAATAAGAGCAATACATGCATTTCTCAATTATTCTAATGGCCAAAAGATAGCTAATTGTTGTTTTGATCATAACTTTTAAACTAATAATTAGAATCACAACTTCTTATATGTATTGGAAGAAGAATGGTAAAATATGAACTTGATTTCTCTTAGAATTTAGTCAATTAATCTTGTGCATATAGAATCAATTCCACAATCATGAATCTAACCCTTAGAATCTTTAAAATTCAAATTTAAATTTGGCTAACTCTCACCCATTATGGTCTTGGCTAGAGCTAATTAAACACTCATTTACATGTTTTATTAATATGTCCTTATATTTAAAGGCATTCAGTTGCATTCATTTGATCATTAAGTGATCATTCATATTTATGAAATGGGCATGCTAGGAACACTTACATTAGCTTACTAAAACTAATCACAATCTACATAATCATCCTAGAAGCATCTATATGTTTGAAAATTGTTATCCTCAATCATTTGAACAACCATAAAGTTGGTCTATATTCTAAGGGTTGACCTAGGAGAATGTGTACCTTAACAATATGATGACCCTCTAAAGGTATTTTTAAATACTACCAATCTTCAAAGTAGGACTTAGGAGAATGTGTACCTTAACAATTTGATAACCCTCTAAAGGTACTTTAGGTACCACCAATCTTCAAAGTAGAGCATACATCAATGGACTAGGTGATTTATGAAGTAGAAGAGCACATTATACTAGATCAAGCCTACAGCTAGGGATCAAATATATACCCATGAAAATTCCGAAGGCTCCTAACTTAACATTTAATTGTTCAATTATCACTCCCTCAATTGTCAAATTATTAATCTAGGCTTATTTGTGCTTATGTGTATGCATCTTATCCTAGTTTAAGGATAGGGAAAGTTTATTATATTAAGGAAAGTTTAAGTAAAGTTAAAGAATCTATCTTTATCAAATGTGACAACTAAAGCTTGGAGCATAGAGTTACTTGGCTGAGCAAGAGAAGTGAATTGCTATCCATTTTTTTCTGATGACTTAGTTATGCAAATCCAATGAATATGGTGTGGTCAGGACTTATTTATCTGAGCACATCAGAGTGGAGTCCTAAGTTATGTCAGCATTTCACTGCTGGCTCAGTCCAATAGGCTGCCATGACGGTTTGGAAATCAGATCCTTATACATGATAGTTATGGGCCATGAGAATCAGGCCACAAATAGATTTGGTATCAGAATGCATTTGTACGGGTTGGGTGGGGTAGTAATATGTATCACGGGGATGATGAAGCTGCATATAAATCCATTCACTGCTCTGTGCACCTGCATATAAATCCATTCACCGCTCATTTCACCAATCATCCACGCCCTGTTCTGCAATACATAAAAAAATAAAAGTCGTTTTCAGTCTTCCTATTGCATTGCTTTTATTTGCGGTAGAGGTCCTCGTGGCCAGCCTTGTTAGAAAAACAATTGAATTTTCTTTCTTTTATTTGTTTTGTCCGTTACAATGGTGTTGTTTTCTGATCACTCTATTTAAATATCATCCCGTTAAATGGTCAAACAGTCAATAGTAATTTCACACATCATTCAAAATAAAAAATGCTTATCCTAAATTAGGAATTTGAACTTGGTACATATTTGTGTTTGTAGGAAAAATAGATGATATGTAAACTATTGTACCAAATATCTTTTAGACATTGAAATTTGTAATTGTTTTTAAAATGGGAATCTATGGTACTTGGAAAGGAAATGGAAATGGAAATATTACCCAGTTAAATGGTCAAAGAGTCAATAGCAATTTCACACATCATCCAAAACAAAAAATGCTTCTTCTAAATTAAGAATTTGAACTTGGTATATATTTGTGTTTGTAGGAAAAACAGATGATATGTAAACTATTGTACCAAATATCTTTTAGACATTGAAATTTGTAATTATTTTTAAAATGGGAAACTATGGTACTTGGAAAGGAAATGGAAATGGAAATGGATCTTTTTATAGTCTAGGATGTCGGGTGAGCTGATTTTGGGTCTACAGGTGGCTTATAACATATGAGACTACCTCATAGTCATACTCCCAATATGTAGGAGGCACCTAACTGTGCTTCTAATATGAGGCATACATACCCGATCCCCTGTAGGATTTGAACTTGTGACCTCTCTTTCAAGAGGGCAAATTTTTCACCAATAGACCAACTCAAGATGAAAAATGCACATATAAGGAGACCAAACTCCTCTCTTGCTATGTTAATATGTTCGTACTTTTAAATATTTGAATTAAACCCGCAAAGCACAAAGTATCTTTATAAAAAAAATTAAATGGAGAAAATAATTTTTTTTATAAATTATTTTAGAATGGCAAGTTTGTATATAATATATTAAGAAATATTAGAAATTTCATATGAAGGTTATATTCCTAAACTGTTATTTATGTGATGATAGATAGAATAAATTTTATTTAAATTTTTATATTGTAATAATAAATTTTAAAAAAAATCTTTGTTAAAGAGGTAATGTGATGCAGGAGCATCTAGGGTGTAAGAGCAATCTTGCATCAACCCAAAAAAAAAAAATGTTGTTTCTTTTCAATAAGGGCTAAATTTGGCAGGGTTACTATTTTTAGTAAGTTTGCATTTGTGCATGGTTGGATACAAAATCTTACACAGACCTCTAGAATGGTGAATTGAAGCTAATGGTGAAGAAATCACTTCAATATCATTTGTCATTTGTGAGATATTAAAATTTCAAATTCCAAAAATCCTATTGAAATATTCAAAGTCAAATTTGAGGCACTTAGAGGCTCCGAATGGGCCCGAAATTTGGTGGGAAACCCATGTAGTCTATCTATTGGTACGCTCCATCGTCTTTTCGAGAGCTTTCCGAAAAGGTATTATAATTGAAAATCCAATGGTCGGATCGAGAGTTATGGCCCCGCGAAGTTGACCTATTTTTGGAGGGAGATGCAAATTTTGAAATTACGCTGGTGGTTGCCAAAAAGGGCTATATATAACCATTTTTGGAAACCCTTAGGGTAGTAGAGTTAACGGGGAAGGTGTAGAGTCAAGAAAGGTGGGAAATTAGAAACCCTAGTTGATTTGGGAATTACAGAAGGCTGAAGATTCCAGAGTTTTGAGAGAGGGATCTGTAATGTGTTGCAGCCTGTAGGGGATTCATCCTCTGATTCGTATTTGAGCTTCTGTAATGTAATGTTCTTTTCCCATTTTAATAAAATATCATTCTATTTTCTGTGTGCAATTTCTGTTATATTGTGTTTTATGATTTACCCCCTTCATCATAATGGATAAATATAAAGTTTCTAGAAATGTTAGGTGGAGGTGCCTTTTTCAAAAAATTTAAGCTGAATTTTGGTGGTACTTCTAGAGGTGGTTTTGGGATTGTTGGTGTTAGGGTGGTCATTTGTAATGACCATAGTTAATTTGTGAAAGGTGGTTTTTTTACCAATACTAATAATAAAGTTAAATGACAAATAATTTTGGAAGTTCTTACTAAGGATATTAGATGCAGAACTCTCATCATGGATGGAGATTCAATGGTGGTCATTAGTGGGCTTTCTAAGAATTTGAGCCTAAATTGGAAAACAACCAAGTTTTTGCATGAAGCTCTAGTATATGTGAGTTTTCAAGATGCCATCCTCTCAGTCTATTGTTATGGGGAATGTAACAAGGTTTTAGACTTAGCTAAGGTGGGGGTGGATCGATCTCCATTTTCATCATTGAGTATGTATGTTGTAGATTCATGGGTAAATCTAGAGGCTCTTGTGGAATTAGATCTCCTACCACAAGTCATCCTTTTGTCATTTGTAAACAAGAAGATTTATGAGAACTAGAATAAAACTAAACACAATTTTGTTTTCCATATATGCAATGTTCGCAAAAATTGAACTCAAGGTTACAATCATTCAACCCCACAACAAGGTTTTTGGCTAATTTAGAAGTCTTTTTTTGGCATCTCTTTAGAAAGAAATGACCATCTCATCCATTTTCAACTCGGTGGTATTGCTTTCAATGTCTGTAACAAGGTGATCCCATGAATCTAGAAAAAGACACAGTAAAGTCATACAATGATCTCCTCCATTTTTATTCCCATGGAGTTTAGTTGGGCAACTATCACATTAAAGGCATTCATATGATTGGCTATAGAGCCACCATCCTCCATTCTGAGGGTGTACAACTTCTTTCTTAGAAAGAGTTTGTTAACTAGAGATTTAGCAACCTCATGATGGAGAAATACAAAACATAGGAGATGCTACCTCAGGAGATCTCATAGCCACCATGGTCCAATAGATCAGAATCCTTGAAGCTAGGATCCTTGAAGAGAGAGGTGGGGAGATAGAGAGGGAAAAATATATAGATAGAGATAGATCTAGGGGGAGAGAAGGGAGGAGAGAGGGGGAGATTAGGTGATAGAGATAAAGAGAGACCGAGAGAGGGAGGGAGAGAGAGAGATAGAGAGAGGGAGGGAGAGAGAGAGAGAGATAGAAAGGGGTGGAGGGAGGGAGGGAGGGAGGGAGGGAGGGAGAGATAGAGAGGGAGGGGTGGAGGGAGAGATAGAGAGGGATGGAGGGAGAGATGGCGAGGGACTAGTATAGAGAGATGGAGGATAGAGACATTAAGAGAGAGATGAGGGGAGATAGAGAGATATAGATAGAGAGAAGGGAGACAAAGGGGGAGATTGAGGGATATAGATAGAAATTTGGAGAGAGGGGAGAGAGAGAGGCAAAAGAGATGCAGGATAGAGACATTGAGAGAGACGGGGGGAGACAGGGGGAGATTGAGGGATATAGATAAAGAGTGGGAGAGAGGGGGATTTAGGGATATGGATAGAGAGGGAGAGAGAGGAGGGAGGGATAGAGGGAGAGATAGAGAGTGGGAGAGTGAAAATGAGAGATAGATATAGAGAGAGGGAGAGATAGAGATAGAGATGTAAAATGTAGAAGCATAGACAAGGCACATGAACTATTTGACAGAATGCCTCAAAGAAATGTGTTCTCATGGAATCTCCTATTGCAGGATATTAACAAAATGAGATCTAATCCATTTTATATATTACTCCTAGCATGAACATAAGTGTGGGCTAGCATAACCAGACCCCAACTAAATTGGTGGTTATATATTCAAGGTTTAGGTCTAGGTTTGGACTGTCTAGTGTCCAAGGTCTTATGTTCAAGGTTTGGTGTCCATGGGTTAGGATCTTAGGTTCAAGGTTTAGGGTCATGTATTCAAGGTTTGATGTACAAGTTCGAAGGGCTTATTGTTCACTAACTTGTGTCTAGGATCATGGTTTGATGTACAAGTTCCAAGGTCTAGGGTCCAAGGTTCGAATGCAAGGTCTAGGGTTTAAGGTTTGAGATCTAAGTTTGAAGTTTCTAGTATCTAGGGTTCTCGGTTTTGGTTTAGTGTCCATGGTCTTGGGTTTGAGGTTTTGGATTTTGGGTTAAGCATCCAAGGTCTTGGGTTCAAGGTTTAGCTTCTAGGGTTTTCAATTTTGGGTTATGGATCCAAGGTCTTGGATTCAAGATTTAGGGTACAAGGTAAAGATTTCTTAGTCTACAATCCAAAATCCATGGTTTTAGGGTTTAGGATTTAGGGTATGGAGTTCATGTTCTACATTCTAGGGTCTTAAGTCCATGGTCTAGGGTATAGCATCCAAGTTTCAAGGTCCATGGTTCAATGGTATAAGTTCTAGAGTTCTAGGGATCATTGATCAAGGGTCAAGGGTCCAAGGTCCATAGTCCAATGCCTAGAAAGAAAGAGAAAGAAACAAAGAAAAATAGAAAGAAGGAAAAAATAAAGAGAGAAAGATAGCGATGAAGATAAACATTATAAAAAAGAAGGAAAGATGTAGACAAAAATATAGAGTAAGCTAAAAGTAAAAGAAATGTATGAAGAAAGAGGGAGCGATGCATGTAAAACAAAAATAAATAGAGAATATAAGTAAGAAAGAAAAAATTTAAGATAGAAATGAAGAAAAAGACAGAGAAAGAAGGAAATAGAAAAGAATAAAATAAAGAAAATATAAAGAACGAAAAATAAAAACGAGTGAAACAAATAAAAAAAGAGATACAAAGAGAAACAAAAAAATATAGTGAAAGAAAGAAAAGAGGGAAGAGAGAGTAATTGAGAGAATGAGAGAGACAAAGAAAAAGAGGTAGAAAGAAACAAAGAAAAAAGACAGTAAAAATGAGACATAGAGATAAAATATAGATTGAAATAAAGGGAGAAAGAAATATAATGAGAAAGAATGAGAGAAATAAAGAAAGAAACAAAAAGAAATGGTGAAAGAAAGAAAAAGATTATATAATAGGAAACAAGTATAGAATGAAATAAATGTAAAAAGAAATACAATTGGAAAGAATGAGAGAAATAAAAGAGATAAAAAATGGTAAAAGATAGAAACAAAAAGGTTTAGCAAAAAATAAGTGAGAAAGAACAAAATGGAGAGAGGGACAGAGATAAAATGATATCGAAACAAACAAGCAAAAAGAGTTGGAGAAATAGAAGAATAGAATGAAAACATGATACACAAATATAAAGAAAGTCATAAATAAATAATAATGAATGAATTCACGAAAGAAACAAAGATATATAAAAAGAGAGAAAAAGAGAAACAAATAAAATATTGAAAAATGAAAAGTGAGAATGAGAGAGAGAGAGAGAGAGAGAGAGAACAAGATAAAATATAGAAAGAATGAGACAAAGAGACAAAGAAAGAAACACATACTACTCTTCAACTCAGTTTAATAGAGGGTCAATTTGACTACTTACAACATGATCGTGGATCCCTATGCGACATGGTGGAGCTATGGGATGGGGATTCCATATCAATAGTGGCATGCAATAGTACCACCTCATTTGTGGACATGATCAAGATGGTGGAGGTGCAATTAGTTGATAGGGTGCCTAATAGTTTGAGAAATCCTATATTGTAAACTACCTCATGTAGAGTCAATATACATAAATCTAAGGGAGATGGGGGACACAATTATAAAAAGGATATAATCAATACCATTAACTCCTAAGGTCTCCATTACACAATCCATAAGAGGGGCAATGACATGTAGAGCATAGGGGCAGACAAAACAATAGATGTAGGCTAGGCCAATCCCACCACCACCACCACCACAAAAAAAACATAGTAATAGATGTAGATGAAATAAAGGGAGAGGTAATAAAAGAGAGAGGTGGTGAGATTAAGGAGATGGACTCCTCTAATAGAGTAGAGATGGGGGCTATAAGAACTAATCTAATTTGTTAGTATAATGATTCTTGTTACTTGTATTTGATTTTTTTTAGTTCCTTTTATAGAAACTCACATAGATTTTGTAGACTAATTAGGCTTCTATGTGCATGTAGATTTTAGTTACTTGTATTTCTAGATTGATTAGGTATTCACCGATCCTAAACATGATCATGTTATGGCCATTTAAACATAACATGAGAGATTTATTGTTAAAATTACTCATTTGGCCACTTTTTTGTATACCAACTTGGTGCACTTACCCCCTCTCTATATCTCTATCTACTCTCTCTATCTATCTATCTAATCTTTGTTGCACATATGTTACCTAAGGTTGTTACTGTTGTGGTTGTCATTGATGTCAACACTCAGTTTAGGTTGTCACTGATGCTTATGTTGATAGTGTGCTAACAGTGGTGTTTTTGATGTTCATGGTTGGATGTCATGCCTTGTTTAATGTCAATCAAAGTTGTATTGAGTATGTTTGTTGTTAGCAGAGATGATATCATGATAATATATTAAGATGGGAATCAAAATCATTAAGATGGGAATTAGAAGCATTAAGATGAGGATTAAAAGTAATGTTGATGTTGGGGAGATGCTTCTAATGGTCTATAGTATGTTGTATGCTCTCTCCTATTATTCCTAAGGAAGTATGTGTTGCTACAAGGAGGCTCTAGTCTCTGGATGTTGGTGAAGATTTCTACTACAGGAAGTTGCCTGGAAGACTACTTGGGAAAATGCTCCGCATTTCTCCACATTTGAGGATATGGTCATGCGGTTTAGAAGTTAAGTGTGTTGAGAAGGTGATACATTCAAAGTTTCACATCATTTGTTCCTCTGCAGAGAAAGTTGTAAGTGACAGAGTGCAAGACTGTATTGTTTGGTGGCTAGTTTCAATGTTTGTTGGCATGCGCCAGCTTGTTGTTGTATGAAAGGGTAAATTAGTTGATGAAGAATGATTCTGATGGTCATGTGATGTTTCCTATTTCTCCACAAGGTGCTTTCTAGTTTCTTCGAAATAGGCTATGGTCTGGAATGATGGTGTTGTTGGGTTATGCTTTTGCCTGGCCGACTGAGGCATGTTGAAGGTGTGCAACACAATTCTTTGTTGTGTGGAGTTCAAGGAGTGTTTGGAGATGTTGTATGGGTCATGCCAACTCATCTAGGAGAAGGACAAGTAATGTTTAATCTTCCAAGAACATTGCCAAGTTGTAATCGCTGATGTGCTACAAGCTTCATGTTTTCTTTCTTAAGGGCAGCCTAATTCAATTGAAAGAAGTGTACGGATGTTATTCTATGAAGGATGATGCTGTGAAGGATGTTTAGGACTAGGTTAAGCATGTGTTGGAATATGCAAGGCATGTTCCTCTTCTTGGTGTTGTGTGTGGTTCATTTTAGGGCTTGCCCTCTACATGTTTTTTGATCTCTAGCCAACTTGTAATTGTAATGTTCTTGTTGTCTCTGGCCGACATGTAATGTAATCAATGTAATATCATATATATTATAAACCTAGTTGATCTAGGTAAGGCATGATTGCGAATGTGAATGTGTGAAGTGGAATATGGATGTGTAATGAATTATGATGTGTGACTGAAGGAGAAAGAGAAGAAGTAATAGGGCCTATCCTAATTCATCTAGAAGACATTTATGAGACAGAAGCTAACTGATTGCTGGAGGCAGTGAGCTAAAGGAAAAACTTCTTAAAGGCTAAAAGCAGTGAGTCAGTAAGTTCTAGAGAAGACATTGTAGAAGTTGTCAAAGTAGAAGAGCAATCATCAAAAGAGGAGCACGAAAAAGTAGAATTGCAATCATCAAAAGGAGTGAGCTTCATTGTCAGTTTCAGGCAATAGAAGGACTGTCATGTTGTAATCTTTTTTGAGTTTGTTCTTAGTTCAGGGAGTTGTTTCTTCCTTGGGTTGTAGCTCTAAAACAAAGTCTGCAAGGAGTTGTAGCTTCCTTGGGAGTGACCATAAAACCTTTCTTTAGAGAGTAGTTGCTTCCTTGGGTTGTAGCCCTAAACAAAGTCTGTAGGGAGTAGTAGCTTCCTTGGGTTGTAGCCCTAAAACAAAGTTGTAATTTTTATAGCAGTGAGCTTCATATATTGTGATTTAATCCTCACTGTGGTTTTTCCCCTTTGGGGTTTTTCCACGTACATCTAGTGTTATGTGGTGTTGAGAACTGTGTTGATCTCTTATGTTTTGTTAATGTTGTAAAGTATAAGTTTTAATCTGCTCTAAAGGGTTTGAGGTTTGTTTGAATATTGATTCACCCCCCCTTTCAATATTAGATGTGTTCAACAATCTCTCTCTCTCTCTAGGAACTCCATCCTTGTGAAGTGAGTGGACTTGGTGACATGAATCCGATTCCACACAACCATATCACTACCATCCACTAGTACAAAAAGAGCAATCTATTACTAAAAAAACTACTAAAAACTACTTATAAATGACCAAATATGGTCACATGACCATTAGTAGTTTATTGCCAGTCATTTATAACACGACCAAATTGATGACTAAACCATTTTTAGTCATTTATTGGCTGTTTTGATTGATCGATTTGGTAGTATATTTAGTCGTTGATTTAGTCATTGATTGTTGTAATCTAGTCACTTATTTAGTCATTTTTTTCACTGATATATTTAGTCATTAATTTAGTCATTGATTGTTGTTAACTGGTCACTTATTTAGTCATTTTTATTCACTGATTTATGTCCATTGGTAGTGTATTCAGTCATTAATTTTAATCATCATTTTGATCAATTTGGTAGTATATTTAGTCATTTTTATTCACTGATTTAACACTGGTCATATATTTAGTCATATTTATTCACTGTTCATTGATTTCTGTCAATTGGTAGTATATTTAGTCAATTTAATTATTAATTCATGTCAATTAGTAGTATATTTAGTCATTTTGAAGCTTGCAATCTATGTAGATTTCCATCTAGAATTAATTGTTTGCTTTGTACATTTCTTTGATTTTATTCATTGAATGCTCTGTGAGAGGAGTGTTGCAAGCTGAGCAACATAATCTAAATTTGGATCTCGTCTGCCTTGGTTTTATTTCCCTGCCAACTTGAATGACTTCAATTCATTATGTTGGCTCGTGCAATCCTCTTTTTATGCAAGAGACGATGATATCTGTGTCATTAATTATTTCATTCTTATCTCTTCATTTTTCTCTTACTGTGCATCTGCAATGTCTATCTATCCCCGCAATTGTCAACTTCATTTGCTTGTTTAATCATGGGAACAACCAATGCACGAAAGCATCAACTCAGATTTCATGGCTAGGGCCTTCAAACTGCTCAATGAAGAGCTGGTGGAGGATGCTTTGATAGATGTATGTGATAGAGATTTTCTGCTGCAATCCAGGGTATGTTATGCTTCGCATCTGGTATCTCATTTTCTCTCAAATGCAATGGACTTATTTCATTAGGTTGATAAGGTTAGAAGGATAGCATCAATGTTTGTTCATGACTATCTAGTACCAGATGTCAAGCTATTTGAATCTTTTTCTTTTTATAATCTCCATGATGGCTCAACCTTGGTAGGGGGACTCTTTCTTCATGAAGATATCATTAATAAACCCAGTTTTAACTATGTTTATCAAGCGATGATTTCTAGTTTGCAATCAGGTAACAGAGAGCTCTTTGATAATTCACTGCCGGTTCACAAATTTGCATTTGGAAGGTCCAAGAGGGAAAGGATAGAGGAAGTATTCAATGCATGGAGCTTCTTATCAAATTTCCAACCACCGGTAGTTCCCTTCACCAATGATGACACAGTCCTTTCTCAAGAGAATCCTATTGGGGGTTCATGGCTTTAGGGTTGCAGATTTAAATATGGACAGCATGTGAACCACTCTTTCTATTTTAAGTTTTTGGCTTCGCTGTAACTTTGGTTTCCTTTTTGGCCAGAAAGGGTCTTTTAGATCTGTAAATTTGTTCAGGGCTCTTAGTTAAAATGCTTTGTTATGTTATTTTTTTGCCAAGAAGGGCCTTTTTTGTAATCTGTAAAAAACATTTTTATTAATATTAATATAGTATGATGCTCTAAGCATCCTTACCGATTCAAAAAAAGTGTCAACCCTGGTTCATGTGTTGTCTTGTGGAGAATATTGGTGATGCTAAATGAAACAATCTAAAAAATAGGCTTGCACTATAATAATCTGCACTACATCAAATATCCATTAATAACGAAGGGACATCCATCAAAGCATAACAGCAGGGATTTTTTTGTCATATGTTGTAGTTACAAGTGCCCTACTAGACATACATGAAAATGTGGAAGCATAGACAAGGCAAGAGAACTGTTTCAAAAAATGCCTCAAAGAAATGTGATATCATGGAATGTCATGATTAAAGGATATGTTTAAAATGGGTTTTTCTGAAAAGTCCTTAGAAAATTTTAAGAAAATGCAACTAGTGGGTGTAAAGCCCAACTCCTCAACCTTTGAAAGCATCCTTCCTTCCTGTGTGTGAATTGGAGCTTTGGATGAGGATATGAACATCCATCAAAAGCATATTTGGAAGTAGATTTTTATCAGATGTTGCAAGTTCCACTTTGGATCACCAAAGCCTTCACAAAAATTTCTGCACAAAATTCAATAATGAAGAATTTATGCACAAATTCTCTTTTGAATGATGCACAAAGCCTCCACCACATCACCACATAGTTTTTTGCTAGGCCTTGTGGTGATGCGGGAATCACCCGCATCACCGCAAGGCCCAACAACAGTGCGACGTTGTGGTGGAGGCTTTGTGCATCATTCAAAAGAGAATTTGTGCATAAATTCTTCATTATTGAATTTTGTGTAGATGTTTTTGTGAAGGCTTTAGTGATCCAAAGTGGAACTTGCAACATTTCTATTTGAATAAATAGGTGGATAAGGTACACCCTCCATTCCACCATCTCTACTACCTCCAACTGGACCTATGACAAGTGATTGAAGGAATAAATTACAAAAAATATCATCCTATCTATTTATGATGTTTTTCTAAGCATCAAAAAATTAAACAAACAAACTACAAAGCACACAAGTACATCTCTTAGTTGTATAGACTAGGACAGTTCAACCACCATTATACCACTCAATGAATACTAACCAGCTCCTAAGTCATGATCCAGATGACTCCTTTGGCACCTTGTAGGTGGTCATGCATATGAAAGCTTTGGGTCCTAACAAAAAACCACAAAATAAAGGAGTTCAAACCAAGAATAAATAATATAGGGAAAATAACCTACAATAAAGATACCTTCATACATTTGATAAAAGAACATTTGATAAATCCATAAATCCATGCAAATTTCCTTCCATAAATCCATCTTAGGGATCCATATTTCTTTTAAAATTATTCCAGGAGTCATTCATAAGCACCCCATATTGGAGTCCATGTGAAAGATATTTGTATTTTTGACCATTGATGTGTTTTTGTCTCTCACCGCAGTCCCGCAGGTCACTCAAAAGGTCTTGGCGGGTGTATGGAAACCAAGGATAACAAGGGAGCAGTTATCGCTATCCCGCAGCATGAAGAGATTGCACTTGCAGCATTGCGGGATGCAAAGATCGATTACCGCAGCCCCACAACGGTCTCAAAACGAAGTGGCAGGCTTGCGGTATAAATTTAAGTTGCATATGATACTTCACCGTGGTCCTGCAGCAATCAAGAGAATAACTAGAGCTAATGTGATAAGGAGCAGAGGAAAATAGTACACCACGCCCCCACAGTGGCCTCAAGTGAGGCTTACAGTATGGTGGTAAGAAGGAGCAAAGGAAAATAGTACACTGCGCCCCCACGACGGCCTCAAGTGAGGCTTGCGGTATGGCGGTAAGAAGGAGTAGGGGAAAACAGTACACCGCACCCCTGCGGTGGCCTCAAGTGAGGCTTGCGGTATGGTGGTATAAGGAGTTTAAGTTATGTAAGTGTTGAATATCATGGACCCATGATAGTTTCAATGAAGGAGTGTGGTAGTGTGGTGAAAGGCTTCAAGTGATGTTTAATATACCGCGGTCCCGCGATGGTCAAAGGAACAGTTTGCGGTACTACGACAGGGAACAAGTCATGGTGATATAGTTGAATTTTTGAGACAATATTTTTGAAATGGAGATAGAACAAACTATGAACTTTCTTAGACACAGCCAAGCCATGACTTACACCCTCTACATGTTCCATAGAGTTTTGTTTATGGTAGAGATAAGTCAAGGGATAGTAGTTTGCAGTCATTACATTTCATGAAGGAGTGGGATTCTAAATAATTTTTGGTGTTGAGATACCCTTGCTACCAAGATAAGAATCATGTGAGGATCTACCTTAAGGCAATAAAGAGATACAGAGCTATGCCATGACTTACACCCCCTTGATAGTTGAACAAATATAATTAGAAGCAACAAAATAAAAGATCATTAACCATGCTTAGACATTCACTTTAATTTTGCATCTATGGCCCATTGGCTCCAATAGTTTCCATCCTATCTTGTTTCTATTGTTGATTCTGTGTGTTCCTCAAAGTCATAAAAGAAGACACGACATGCAACTCCATCACAGGCAATCAATAAAATCATAAGCCCCCAAAGCCAAAGCATTGGAATGCCTCATTTGGTTCAAAATTGATAGTCATGACTTAGAAAATGACAGTCAATAGAATGGTAATAAAATCCTTGGTTGAGAGTTCACATTGGAAACTCATTTGTTAAAATAAGTCAAAACAACAAACAATCACTACTAATCTCATTTTTTCAATGCCTATTGGTATCCTAGATGATATCACCATTAATAGCATTTTGTGGATTGTGTCTAGATGTATGATCTATTTTAGCTTTTGGTATTATCCCGTCTCCGGGGTCATATGCCTATCTTAGTAAGATATATCATTTCTCTTTGTCAAGCTATCTTAGTGAAGCCTCAAATCAATTTTTATTTTGGCCCATAATGTTCTTCATTTGTGTAATAATGTTGGCCAAGGTATTGGTAATGAAGTTGCCAAAGACATGGTGATATAGTTGAATTTTTGAGACAATATTTCTCATTGGCCCGATCAAATCAAAGAACAAGTTTTCTGCCTTTTCTCCACTATTCTTTTTGAGGTGAGTATTTTCAAATTTGATTGCTATCATTTGCAATGAATTTCTATTGAATTTCAATCTAAAACGTTTGATCCATTGTTGGATTGTTGTCACTTTTACAGACATAAAAATGTACCTATTCTAATATTTTGAACTTATGTCAAGTCAAAGTGGGTTGTGCTCATTTAGTAGCTGGTTGAAATTTAATTTGATTGTACTGCTTCTTGATTTTCCCCTTGACTCATTATCATATTTACCTATCATCTTGCTTTTTGGCTAGCAACAAACATGTGATGCATATGTTGTGATGCCCTATGGATGGTGGCTTTTTCCAAATTATTTTCAAACTATTTTGAGTTCTAGGTGTACACCTTGTGGAGACTTATGGCATATTTCTATGCTTAATTTTTTTTCCAAGGTTACAATGAGCTGATAAAAGTAATTATTCCAAAGGTAGTGGAAATGATTTTGGAACAATTATCTAAGTTCTCTCTTAATGTTAAGATTTGTGTAATTTTTGATTTTGCAGATTTTTAATAGCCTTGTTTGACGAGTCTTAGAAATTGGTTTCAATTTACAAGGTAAAGCTTCCATCTAGAGCTAAGAAGATTGTGCCAAGTAGTTGCAATGCCATGATTGGTTAGGTTACTAGTGGTGGAAGGATAGAAAATCCAATGCTCAAAGTTGGCAATGCATATCACAAATATAGGGTCAAAAGAAACTGTTGTCCCAAGGTTCGTGGTGTGGAAATGAATCCTGTTGAGCATCCTCATGGTGGTGGTAATCATCAACACATTGGGCATGCCAGTACTATGCATCATACAGAGAAGGCTTAGCATGTACACATACTTAATCATAATTAAACAATTATAGAGCTCTGATTATTTAAAAATGTTGTCTTTTAGTTTCTTTTTCTTTAGGTTGCTTTGTGTCAACAATTTATGGGGACCAGGTTGTAAACCATGTTTCCTATTATTATTTGTTATCATTAGTGGTTTACTCTTGATTCAAAATTTTGGGAAAGACTTCAAACTAGGTTGTAATCCTTGTTTCATTGTATTGTTAGACAAGGCAAATAGTAAATTCAAAACTCAATAGAATTTATTGTTTTAAAAATGCCTTGGAAGACTCTAACAATGACTCTAACAAGCATAGACAAGGCAGTGAACCGTTTGAAAAAATGCCTCAAATAATGTGCTCTCATGGTGATGGAATGCTATGACAAGCACATTGAGACCACATTTCTTTGAGGCATTTTTTTGAATAGTTCAATGCCTTGTCTCATGGTGATGGGATGTCATCACAATCCATAGCAATTTGCTTGTCATGGCATTTTCTTGTAATAGCCTTCATGAGCTTAGAGATGTATCCCCTCCCTATTATATATGAACATATATGCATACTAAACCCAACTTTACTGATCCACCTACACCCAAAGTAGCTTAAGTGTTGACTTAGTGGCAAAATTGCAATGTTCAAGATGTCAACTAACAAAATGACCATAGACAGACATTTTATCAAAACATGTAAAGCTCGTGTGAATTATGATATATAAAATATCAAAAAACCATAGTAGAACTCTTTTTTCTTCATTATTTTGGAGGTTCCGTTTCTTTCAGCATCATGCATAAGAGGCTTTTTAAGACAGATTTTAAAATAATATTTTCAAACCTTAACTAATACCATGATATGTGAATTTATCATTTCCGATCCCCCAAATAAATATTCTCATAAAATTAAGCTTATCACATGAACATCATGAAACAATAGAAAAATGAAAAATGAATATGGCAGGCAGAGAGTGTTCAAGAGTTAAGCTACTTTACATTAGGAGGATCAAACTTGGCACCAAGGTTACTAAGTTTTGCATGAGCCTCTGCATAGTCCTTGAAAAATGCATCCTGATCAACTGCATATTTCTTAGCATATACCTGTAAAAAATTTAAAATCCAATCAGAACTTTCCTTATTATTTAAAGAAAATCAACTATAGGCATCCTCTAAAACTTTATTTTAGATGCATATATCCTTCACTGAGTTGAACTATCTAGTAAAATGTTTCTCAATTTTTTCAAAAAGGAGAAAAAGATTTCCTACAAGACTTAAGATATTGGATTAGCATTATTAGTATGTTATGTCAATGGAAAGATTGATTCTTTTGACATATTTCATCAATATTCTTCAGCTTCTTTGAACTTGCATAAGTCGACATCAAGCTTTGTTGGAGTTCAAGATGGATTTTAAAGTGCCCAATTTTGCAAAAATAAGGGCAGGTTAAAATGGAGTATTCTTTTTGAGCTTGAAGAACCAGAAAGAAAGAAGGAAATTATATTAACCACCACAAATGACTAGAGTAGGTCCATGGGGACTCTAAAGTACAACTAGTTAAAGAATCACCTTGAGTCCAGGATCTTCAAAAAGAACAGTGTCAGTCGACAATACCAGAAGATCTAGGTTCCTCCTCTCTTTTATGTCCTTCACAAAATCAAGAAAAAAAACTTTTGCTCATTCATGATCAAGGTAAATTCTAGTACATGAGGTTCAATTCAGCTCTACTCTGTACCTTGATATAAGAATTATCAAATTTAAGCCACACTATTGTCCATGATTGACCTCCTGGTGCCCCAAGACCATCTTTCTGCACCAAAAATAATCACATGGTTATTCAAATTTACACTTTTCTAGACTACTACACTTCAGGAACCCTATAATTAAAAGTCAGGTGCCAACATGTTAACATTCGCCATATATGTTGAAACTTTATACCCAAATGTCAACCTTTTTTACAAGTGCAGAAGTAAGATGACTACCCCAATCAACGTACACCCAAAGTACTATATTCATTTATATTTACCTACTAAGGGTTATATCAAAATGCCCTAGGAGCATACCAATTGGTATCAGTCTATCAGAGCATCTACTAATTTCTTAGCCTGTATTTGCCTTCCAAGGCAATAATGTGTGGCCATAATTATTTGATTTCTCAGACCTATGGCTATCCTATTATTGAATTGTACCAATGAGAGACATTTCTCTATTTGTCTGAGTTTGACATTATATATGGCCACTGGTTTTATCAGTAACACACGACAGTTTAGTTATTTATCCAAATATTATAGCCAGTCATATGGAAATATGGCATATGGAGACAGGGGTGTCATTTTAAAATAGGATACATGAATATATGAATAATGGTACAGGTTATATCCCATTTAAATATAAGACTCTAGCGCTGTAGGTAGAGGTACAGGGGCAGAACTGGAGTTTCCTAGTGACTATGCTTTAGAAGATTTGTTGAAATAGATACTAATTGCCCTAGAATATTTATCCAGTAACTTCATCATCAATTTCCAACACCATGATTGACTCTAAAAGAAAAATGCTCTAGATTTATTAGGTTACCATGATAAAGATTAAAGAAAAGACTATGATCTATTTAAAAGCCACTGTCTTGAAGATATTAAAGATGTCACATGTAGAACCCTAGCAACTGGAGTAATGAATACAGTGCCAAAGAGGACAGTGAGCTGGGGCACATTTAGGAGATCTCCACATTATCTAATCATAGGCAAATACATCATTTATTTATTTTTTTAAATTAAAAGAAATCATTCTAAACTCTATATAGGATACATTGATACTTCAAAAGCATCTAAAGGAATTTTAAATTATGCAAATATATGTCAATTAAATACCTGGATTACAAACAGTAGTGCGAACAATGTAACCCTTGTTGAGTAGAGTAGGAATGAGATAAGCAACAACGAATCCTATGCCTCCTGTCACGCACATCTCATTACCATTCTTTGTCATTCTTTACTAAAACCATTTTGGTGGGCTACGCCTGAAAATAAGGTTTCAACCAAGGTTTTAGAGTATGGTTATTAAAATGAAAGCTCCATTTTGGCGGGCTACACCTGAAAATAAGATTTGGACAAAAGTTTTAGAGTATGATTATTAAAGTTTTAGAGTATTTTGGCGGGCTATTGATTCTTGATTCCTTAAATGATTTATTCAAATGGATTGTGACTAAATAAATGACTAACTATTTCTTCATTTTTATGTGTGACTAAATAATTTTTTAGTCAATGACCAAATTAGTCATTTATTTACTCATTTATAGCTGAGTTGCAAAAAATTAGTAGAATTTAGTCATTTTTAGTTGTTGTGACTAAAACTTTCAGTCACTTAGTCATTTATTTGCCAAAATTCTACTAGTGATCTATGAGATCATCTTGCCATGATACGAGAGTGATTAGCCAAATTCCCTTTTGCTTAGCTAGATTTTTTTGGAAGAGTAATTCAATCCATACCATCAATATGGGTGTAGCACATATTGCATGTTCTATTTTGAGTCCACCTCATTCACTTTTTGTGATGAGAAGATTTAGAATATCATATATTTTGGTGAAAAGTTCATGAAAGGAAAATCCTTCCAGACGAGCCCTCTCATTTTCTTTCTTCCACCTTTCACCCACCTTGTCTTCTCATTTTTTTGTCGTACTTGTAGACACCTAAAATTGGATTGCTCTGCAAACCAATTTCTCGTACCTCTACACTAATCCACTCTCCCCATCTGCATGTCCCTGGTGATCAATTAATTCACCTAATTAATCCATTTAACCTTACAACCCTATCCTATCAATTAAATGAATATTGCTAATATTTATTTAGATGATTTATCCATTTCCCTAATCCCTATTAATTAGATAAATCATGTTTATCTGATTAACCTAGGCTTAAGTTAATTAAGATAACACTTAATTAACCTTGCTTACCTCATCATCCACTCACTGAATTTAAAATTCAGTTGTCCCCCACTATCCTTCACTCACTGAATTTAAAATTCAGTTGTCTCCCACTATCCTCCACTCACTAAATTTAAAATTTAGTTGTTCCCCACTATCCTCCACTCTTCCCAAAAATAAATTATTTATTCATCCACTATCATCCACTCTTCCCAAAATGTGAATTATTAATTCATCCACTAGGAATAAAAGATTCACTTTTATTCCTAGCCCTTGATCTCATCAACTGAATCCTCACCCTCCATCCTCATCTCCAAAATTCTATAAATTGGACCCCTCTCTAAGCCATTGAGAGAGACTCCTTCATGCATCAAACCTCTGTCAAAATCACTCCCCAATCTCCTCATCTCATCAAACCTCTGCCAAAATCACTCTAGCCACCACCCATCTCCATCTCAATTAGGTATCAAACCACTTGTCTCTCATCTACATTGTGTTGAGCACTTGAGCAATCCACATTAGTCATTCTAATCAAGGGAAACATCTGAGGAGCTACGTAGGCGCAAACTCCTTCCCGCATGGATTCGTGAGTCAGAAGGAAGGTATAATCATTTTGTTTTGCATTTGATTAGTTTTTAATCTTTCATTTTGATTTCACTTATCACATTTGGCACGCCCAGTCTCGAATCCAATCGTCAATTTATGAAGGTTTTATTGTCAGAATCTTTATTTTCTAACCCTCTTTGTAGGAAGTTTTACAAGTTTTGTGGGTAAACTGTTGCAGGTTGTGTCTGGGGTGAAAAATGACCTCACCATCGCGATCAAGACGTCGATTCCATGAATTTTGACTATAAAGTTCGCCATATTTTTTGAAAAAAATTTGAAAATTTTTTAGGGCCACAGGCCGTACTGTACGGATCCGTACCATACGGAACCCGCGGCCCCTGGTGCACTGATCATTGATTTTCTGTGTTGCAGAAGATAAATTTTTTTGTTTGCAGAGTTAATATTTTGTTTGCAGGTTTTTTGTTCAACCCCAACAACCGCTTCACCACCAGCTCGCCGCCCCATCGCCACCACCCAGTCAAACCCCAACATCCCCTATCGTAGCAACACCCTCCATCCTCCCGACCCCCGATCTCCCACCTCTCGCATGCCCCTACCAACACCTCCCCTTCACTCTTCCCACCTTTGCACATCCCGCCTCCCAGCCTCCTCCACAGCCGCCCCGACCGCCACATCCCCGCAGAGCCCCCCTCGCGGCCTTTCTCCAATCCCCACCAACATCCGTCGCTCCGCCCAAAACTCCCTCGACCTCTGTTCCCCCCGCGCCGCCACTCCCTACCGACCTCCCTTCCTACCTCCCACACTGCTCCATCCAACATTCCCAGCTCGACCCCCGCAGACCCCTACCATCCACCACTGCCCGAACTCCTCTCGGCTCCCTCTGTCAAAACCCTAACACCGAACTTCGCCACTTCCATCCTCTCATCTCCCCACCACCAAGCCTTTCCCCTGACCACCATCACACCTTGTTACCTCCTAAAAATCTAACCCTAACCGCTTAAACATAACGCCTATCTCCTCCCTGTCTTTGCCTTAACAGTCTCTGCCCTAACTGCCAGTCGCACGGGGAGCAAGGGGGCTAAAATCAAATACCCCCCTTTCACTTTTTTATTTTTTGTTTGATCCTAGGCCTCGGTCATATTGGTTACCGAGGGCTCCACTACCATTTAAATGCCAAACAGACCCTTAACCACCAGCACAAAAGAAGTTTCATGTGATCAAAATTTCCATAACAATTAGCGGCTTATTCAAAGAGTCAAGGTTACCTCTTGCTTCCTAGAAACGCTAAAGGAGGCTATTTTTTTCAAACTCACATAACTTGGTCATATGGAGGTGAAATCATGCAAACAAGGACTCATCGGAAAGAGGACTCTGAGCACTTCGCAGTTGTGAGGATTTTATCAAGTGACTATACCTTTTATTAAGCCGTTTTTCACAGTCAAAGTCAAACTTCATTGCAAACTTCAAATCCTCATATCTTTTGCATTTTTTATCAAATTTTTGAAATTTTTTTTTTGAAATCGCATAGAATTTCCTAAATTTTCTGTTCATGCAATCCATTTTGCTGCATCAGTTCATTTTTCAGCATATTTTATCATATTATCAATTTTCACATCGCCATCTCCTTGGCTAGTCTACTTGCTCCATTTTCATTCTTGTGACTTGCAGGTGATCATTCGGGGCTGGAACAACATCAGAAATAGAAAATGCAACAATTTGGATAGCGAATTAATCAGGTACACTCATCCTATTTCTCATTCCATCATAATCTTGGTTGCAAAACACACTTCAATTTGGGCTCATAAAACAAATCAGTGTCTTCAATCACATTTTGAAATTGGGCTTAAAATAAACAATTTGTCTTCAATCACATCTTGAAATTTGGATTTAAAAAGAATCACTGCTTGACGTGTCTTCATCACATTTCATTTTTTCTAAGGGTCAATTAATCAACTGCGAGTGTGAATCAAGTGGGTGTGTGTATGCTCTCTCCTCGCACCGCAAGGTGATCTTGGAGATCAAAAACACCTCACCTGATTCGCTTTTGTTTACCCTATCCTAGGAGGCCTGCTAGGGGATTTCATCACCCCTAGGGACGACCTCATCCAAGGCTGAATCGAAAGACACCCTCTTTGGAATCATAATCCTATCACTCTTGGCTAAGCCCCAAAGAACTTTCTACCTTTGGGAAGTAAAGGTGAAGGGTGGGTTACCCCCTTCTCCTGGCTGTGTGACAGGATTTCACTTTCAAATCATTAGTCAACCTCATTTAAACATTGAACAAACCTAACTGGCCATACCCCATCAAACTAGGCATTAGGGCATGTTGATTTGTCTTACACATGTGATTGCTTAATCATTCTCATATTCTTCAAATTCCAAATTCAAATTTGCTTGTGTCTTGTGTGAGTGATTCTTGTTTGTACATGTGATCATTTGCTAAGCATTGCCAAATCAAACTAAAACACCAAACACATCAACAAATCAATATAAACTTTCATCCTAGTCACCTTCATCCTAATCAACTTCATCCAAACAATCCACATCATCATCGAATCATAACCAAGCACTTGCCAAAGAGGACTTAAGATTTAACCACATGTGTGACATCATGTCAACCTTAGAGGACTTCCAAAGCTCCTTCATATGCTTCACCACATGCATGCAAGCCAATCCCCTTTAGAGCAGTGAACCTTTCAAAGCATTCAAGAATTGATTCAAATAGGTCGAACAAGCCAATCCTCACACATACAATACCTCTCGAAAGAAATCCAACACCTCTTGGCCACTTGCAAAGTCCAACAACCATCATATCTAGCGCCTATCCCATCATATCCATCTACACATCAAACCAATTCTGCATTAACTTATCCCACTTCATATCAACCAAATTCATCCACATATCATATCAACCCTTTATCAACTTATCCCAACCCTTATCTATATCAATCCATATCACAACAATCATTATCCTATGCAACCCCTCCATCATCATCACATCAACACATTTACCAACATCAACAACAAATCATATCACAACAAGAAGTCCAAACACCATCCCAACCTCAACACATTCCACAACAACCTTACATGTCATCATCTTCAACATCATATCAACCTCCATCATCCTCATATCAACCTTCAACCTCATATCAACTTCCATCATATCAATCTCCATCATCCTCATATCAACCTCCATCATCCTTATATCAACCCTCAACTTCATACCAACCCCAAAACCTTTCATCTACATATCCTACCATTACACCTAGCTACCAAGACTATCAATGTCCTCCCCAACAAGCACTAGTGAGCCCCCATCCACCTTTGCAACAAGAAGCACATGCAAGTCCAAGTGGTCCCTTGTACATAAATCAAATGAGCCCAAGTTATCCTAGGCAAGATCTAATAACCTTTGACAAGGGAGATACCAATCTAGAGTGCCCTCCAACACCATCATCCAGTCCAATACCTATCCTTGAACCCATCCACGAATCATCACAACCTAATCCCATCACCCCCCTATCCAATCCCAATCCTATTTCCACACCAACCACCATCATTATCCATCCATTATATTACTCTTCAACCCATACACTCATGAAGGATGCCATCCATTGGCTATTAGCAAGGAATCAAACACCCTCATGTAATCCAACACCCACCAAATCTCTTGAACAACCTGTTGATAACTGAGAGGGGGGGGGGTGAATCAGTTATCCTAATTATTTCTTCTTTTGAACTTTCTTATTAATCAAAGCAGCATTGAATCAAACAAACAAACATTACCATGAAATAAGAAACACATGACATAGTATTTTTGACGTGGAAACCCGGTTAAGGGAGAAAACCACGGGGTGATTAACCCAAAGATTATTCTCTGTTAAAAGAATAAGGAATTACAAAATGGCACTTGCCAATTAGGACTCACTGCCCGAGCACACTGCTCACAAAGAGGCACACTGCCTACAAGGAGACACACTGTCTACAAAAGAATGTTATACAATACTTGAACTGATTGGAAGCATCTAGATATGCTGGAGTTCAGTTCTGGTTAGGCTCAGTATACTGATCTGCTGCACTTCATCTTTCCTCTGTTCTTTATTCTGCTATCTTTTCACATACCGGATCTTTCTTACTGCTTCTGCTCTACTCTGTATTTATTCGCATACACCTTCACATCATCACCCTTTTCACAACTAAAATCCATCCTTTATATATATCCGCACTAGTGATTTCATTATCTTTCTAGTCGGCACCCGGAATAATCTATCTTCTCACAAACTCTGTTCTGTCGGCTGAATCCTTGCATATCAAGTAATGCGGATCAAGCATATACTTGTAGATATCATTAATCATGTCGGCCAAACATGATTCATGCCTTCACAACCTTTACCATCAACAGTAACACATCCAGAAAATAGTCTGATACTCTGTCAGTCAGTTCTTCCTCTGTTCTCACTATCTCTCAGGAATCCGGTACTCAACTATTCATATCTTTTTCTTTGTTCATCACCGGAGGCTAAATCCTTGGAATATACTACTCAAGGTAGTCCTCTTGACTTCCCCAAATCCGCACTGCACCAAGACACTTCCTCTGAGAGATCCAGACCAATCTGTCGGACCTTGCCACATGCTCTGTTCTTGTTCACCGGACCACAACAATCTTCATTCTGACTTCCGGTAGAGACACACCATGACTTGCGGATATGTGGGATGACCTTTGTTGCCATCAATGACAACAACCATGAATCCATATAGTGTCTCTTGCCAACAATCTCCCCCTTTGGCATTGATGGCAACACTTAGTGAAAAATGACTAAGTGTTTACACTATGCTCCCCCTTGGCTGATGCTCTATCTTTATATACAATTTCCGGAACTCCCCCTTAGTTGGATTCCTCATTTTTCACTGCTCCTCACTCCCCCTTTGACATCAATGGCAAAGGGTAGGGTCCGCACACCAAAATTTTCAAAAAATTTCTATACATAGCCGCATATTTACATACTCACAGATACTGAAGAATGTCTGCAAAAGATGTCTTCAGTTGGATCAGTTCTGTAGCCCAACTTTGCTTCATTCTATCCAAAATTGAAATGTGACCACTCAACAAAAATGCAAATGCATCTGCCCTTTTTAGATCTTTCAGATCACTTGTCTGGGCTGTGATTTGAGCTTCTGCTATGGCCTCATGCATGGCCTCTAGCTTAGGGACAATTAACCCCCTGAGCTCACTTAACCTGCTTATTCTATTTTTCCTTTCCTTCTCCAATTTCTTGATTTCACTCAAGACTGCAATAGTCTGACATTCTTGATTTGTTATAGAGGAAGAAAGAGGATCAAAACTTTGAGACAAGCTGAGTAGTGTGTCCTCTTGCTCTTTTATTTTCTTCTCAATGTCCACTGTTACCTTGGACCAGGAGATACAAAATTTGTATATTTCACCGCCATCCTTAAGAGCATTTTCTAAGCTCTTTATCCCAATGTTCATGTTTCTCCTATCATTAATGATCAAACCCTGAACCTCGGAAAACCTTTTATCCAAAAACTCCTTCCGGACCTTTTCTTCGGCTGATTTTTCTAGAGATTCAAAATGTGTATTAACACTGCTGACTAAGGTTTTGAGATTACCGGAAGAGGAGGCTGTGGGATCCTTCTGAAAAGATGGCATGATCTTTTCCAGCACTCCAGATGCTACCTCCATAAGCTCACAGTCTTCCATGTGAGATTTCAGTAGTTTCTCTTTGACTTTCTCATTTGCAAATGAGGCTATTTTCAATGTTTGTACCGGTGACAAAGAGTCAAAATCTAATGGTCCTTTTAGCAGGTCCGGTTCATCAATTTCTATAGTGGCTTTTGTCAAGAATTCTTGAACAGTTTGTGCAGTGTCTCTTGCCGGAGACAGATGTTTCTTCTCTTCTGCAGTTTTGTCCTTTGGAATCTTTTCTCCTTCCTTACTCTTACCACTTTCAGTTGTGGTTTTCTCTGTTGGGGTCTTCTCTTTCTCTGCATCCTTGGTGCTGTCAACCTCTTTTTCTTTAACTGCTGCTTCTTTCTCCTGTAGTTTCTCTTCTTCTTGGGATCCGGAGACTGTAGGGGAAACCGGAGGAGAGATGTTAGTCTGTTCAAGGGCCACTTCTTCCGGAGCAGATGATTCCAAGTCCACAGCTGTTTCTGCACCTAAGTCCTCTACAACAGGAAGATTAAACCTTTTGAAGGTTTTCTGGAGAATCTCTTCAGTGTCCTTGGCTACCTTGTCGGTCTCACCAAGCATAAGCTGATTCATCCTTGCTTTGCTCCTGAATTCATCCTTGCAGTGTTTGAATACCATGTTCATTGTTTTGTGATCAATTGAAGGATATAGCTGAATAGCTATCTGTTCCCTGATCTCAAGGTCTTTTTCCATGGCATTGTTCTTTCTTATCTCTAATTCCATCTCTAGGCTCTTTGGGATTTCAGAGATAATCTCAATAAAAGCTTTATTGTAGATGTTCAAGTACCTTATTATAGCTTCTTGCAGGATCTTTTGATCTGCCTCATTGTAGTCATCATAGAATTCAGCCACCAGTTGAAGGTTCCCATCCATAGTGACTGATTTGACTGCACTGTCTAGAGACAGAGTGGGCTTTTCAGCAAATTCCTCTGCCATTTCTTCCTTGTCTTGGCCTGTGGAGGGTTTCCCGGATCCTTTCTTCTTCTGCTTCTTTATTTCTTTTACTCCCTCATCTGACTCAGTTTCCTCTTCATCCTTTTGGCTTACATAAGCCCTTGTGGCTTTTGTCTTAGATCTTTTACCGGATGCCTGGACTTCCAGTTTTGAACTTTTGGTTGTGGGAGGTGCAGATCTTTTTGATGATCTGGTCCGGGTGGAAGTTTCAACCGGAACACTTTCTTTACTTTTCTTTTCTTCCTCAGCCTTTCTCCTCTTTTCCCGGCTAGCATCAAGTGCCTCTTTTGAGATGCCTAGGCCTTGAGCAATATGCTCTACTTCTTTTCTCACCTTCCTCTTTATTTCAGGGTCCCTGAGTTCTACATGTATCTTTACACTCAGCTCCTCAAAGGTTCCAAACCTTTCTGCCTTTGGATCTTTGGGCTGACTTAGCATGTGTTGAACATGCAGCTCCACTATTTGTTCATCCACTTCATACCCCATGGGCATGATCCAGATAGTCCTTGGCTCCACTGCCTCCATTAGGCACTGATCAGTGTCCACCATAAAGCACACTGAGTCTTTGTATTTTTCAACAAGAGACTGGGGAATTCTTTCTCTTGCTTGCATCATGCTTTGGAAGTTTTTGAAGTATCCCCATAGGGCTGTATTTCTTGCTTTGGCATCCCCAAGCCCCTGTAGATAGTCTCTTATTTGGACTGCAACAGGTTTGTCATTCTGCCATGCCCATCCACTTGATTCAGGCAGCTCATTCATGAAGTAGAAGAATAGACATAATATAAGAGTACCATACTTAAAGGAATTCTTCTTGTCCTTCTTGATTTTCTGTATATTTTCTATTAATTGGCTTAAGAGCAGTTCGCAGAGATCATATTCTGCATTCTTCCTTAGCATTTCATAGGCAGTATACACTGCAGTTCCGGATACAGAATTCTCCCTGCTGGCGTGATAGATCTTGTATCCTATTATCATGGATGCATACTTGATATCCGGATCCGAAATATCTTCAACGGTCACTGCCCTCTTATCAAATTTTGATCCGGTGGCCTCAGTTACAATGTTCTTCTTGACAGATTTGAGGATAGGTATCCCTCCGGAAGAGTATAGACCAGTTACTGCCCTGATTGCCTCTTTTGTGATTTTGTAAGGTCTATCCAGCCATAGGAAGTTGTCATGCATTCTGCTCAATACATATCAGACCCATTCTTATTCTTCAAAGCAGGGGAAATGAATGAATTGATCAAACTGTTTCTTCTGGATACCCTTGTACTCTGGTTTAAGCTCAAAAGCATTGTCTATCAGTTGTTTGTGATAGAGATCTCTCAATTTGAATTCCCTGAATTCCTTAATGCTTGCATGTATGTAAACCCTAATGTCTTCTGTGTGTAAAACTCCATGAGGAACACTGGAAAATGCTCTGAAGGGATCTACCTCCAATGACTTGTATGGATGTTTCTTAAATTCAGGTCGGGGCCTATCTGAGATTTTTACTATATTTGGAGTAGCCATTTCTTCAAAAGATTTGTAGCAAGATATCGAAAGTGGAAAATACCTTTTGCGTCTTCGGTTGCACGGAGTGGCTGGATTGATTTCTGTATGTAATGATTTCGGCAGGAGATCTTCGGTGAACTTGATGAGTTTTGTTGCAGAGCTCCGCTTTTCGCTTCTTCTTGGATGTGGAATGATCAAGTGATTGTTGAGAAATCCCTTATATTGTTTCGCAAACCCTAATATCTGTTTGCAATAAATGCTCCACCTATATTATTCTGGTTTGCCTTATCCAGATAGCTTGGAGTATCCCGGATCAGTTCTGATCTATGAACATCATGCGGATCTTTCAATCATGAATAAATCGAGATGACACATTATAAGAACATCCCAAACATTCTGTCCAGTCTGCAGAGCAAAATAATGTACTTCCGGATCTCTCCGGACCCTTTTGTAGTCCTCTGTCATTCTGGAGCATCTCCCGGAATAGGTCTTACTTGATCGATCACAACTTCTTTGCATCTTCATGCAGACCTCTGAAATCTTGTCTGGATCATCTCAGGACTTATATCTTCAAACCCTTTACTCTGCATCTTGTATCACATCTAGTACCACTTGATTGGCTGGGGGAACAGGATTTTCTTTGAGTCTCCCCTTGAGCCAAAGCTCACTTTTTAATTTTTGGAAGAAATATCAGCACCAGAGTCTGGTGCGGATCCAACCTCTACATTCTCTGAACTTTTCTTCACCCAAATCTTGTTCATCTGATTCCTAACTTCATCCACATTCATCTTTTGTTTACCCTTGTCTTGATTCTGATTATATACCGGACCTCTTTTGTCCTGATTCTTGCTTCTGCAGATTTTTGCATTATGACCGGACCTATTACAGATTTGGTAAATAACATTTCTTTGCATATTTGACTAATAACCTCTTGATATGCATTTATTAGCCATATGACCTACTCTATTGCATGCAAAGCATCTACCATTGAATGATTTGTTTATTTGCATATTTCTGCATTCATGAGACTTGTGTCCATACCTTTTGCAGTTAAAGCACTGTCTGGAGAAGGATGAATTAGTCTGATTCATTCTCTTTCTGCACTGATTAGCTTTGTGACCAAAGTGATTGCAGCTGTGGCAGTATCCATTGAAGGATGGATATCTTTGAGCATTGGGCTGCCTTACCGGAGGTCTTCTAGGCCTATTCCTTGGATTTTCTGATCCAAAATTCTTTTGACCGGATCCGGAGCTTTCTCCTTTCTCATATCCCAAACCATACTTGTCATCTATCCTCTTTTGACTTCCAAGAAGTACTTCAAGTTGGGCAGAACTTATCTTGAATTTTTCTTTATATTCATTTGCTGTTTGAAGATCTCTTTTGAGAGAGACAATTTGATCCTCAAGTTTTTCTTCATTATCTTTGGCATCTTCAAGATCAGATTCAAGATGTCTGATAATCCTGTCCATCTGGTGGCATTCTTCTGATTTCTCTTTAAGAGATTGTCTTAGATTGTCTTCAGCTTTTCTTTTTTCTTCAATCTCTTGAGTAAACTTTATAGTTCCTGATTCCATTTCATGTCTTAACATAATGACTTCTTTTGATAACTTTTCACATAACTTGGTTTTCTCAGTCAATTCTTCATCTGTATTGCTTTCTTCACTTTGTCTTGCCAATTGTTGGAGCAGCTCCTTTCTCTTTTTCATAGAGAGACTTAATTTGTCTTTTAGTTCTCTCATGAATTCATCAGCCTGTTTGAGTCTTTCCTTTAATTCATTGACTTCAAAATTTGACTGTTCAAGATCCTCAAGGGCAGTCTTGAGTTGCTCCCTTAAACCATATGCATCCATTTGAACTCCCAGATCTTCCTCAAGCTATTAGGCTCTATTAGGAGGAACTTGGCTCTGATACCAATTGTTGATAACTGAGAGGGGGGGGTGAATCAGTTATCCTAATTATTTCTTCTTTTGAACTTTCTTATTAATCAAAGCAGCATTGAATCAAACAAACAAACATTACCATGAAATAAGAAACACATGACACAGTATTTTTGACGTGGAAACCCGGTTAAGGGAGAAAACCACGGGGTGATTAACCCAAAGATTATTCTCTGTTAAAAGAATAAGGAATTACAAAATGGCACTTGCCAATTAGGGCTCACTGCCCGAGCACACTGCTCACAAAGAGGCACACTGCCTACAAGGAGACACACTGTCTACAAAAGAATGTTGTACAATACTTGAACTGATTGGAAGCATCTACATATGCTGGAGTTCAGTTCCGGTTAGGCTCAGTATACTGATCTGCTGCACTTCATCTTTCCTCTGTTCTTTATTCTGTTATCTTTTCACATACCGGATCTTTCTTACTGCTTCTGCTCTGCTCTGTATTTATTCGCATACACCTTCACATCATCACCCTTTTCACAACTAAAATCCATCCTTTATATATATCCGCACTAGTGATTTCATTATCTTTCTAGTTGGCACCCGGAATAATCTATCTTCTCACAAACTCTGTTCTGTCGGCTGAATCCTTGCATATCAAGTAATGCGGATCAAGCATATACTTGTAGGTATCATTAATCATGTCGGCCAAACATGATTCATGCCTTCACAACCTTTACCATCAACAGTAACACATCCAGAAAATAGTCTGATACTCTGTCAGTCAGTTCTTCCTCTGTTCTCACTGTCTCTCAGGAATCCGGTACTCAACTATTCATATCTTTTTCTTTGTTCATCACCGGAGGCTAAATCCTTGGAATATACTACTCAAGGTAGTCCTCTTGACTTCCCCAAATCTGCACTGCACCAAGACACTTCCTCTGAGAGATCCGGACCAATCTGTCGGACCTTGCCACATGCTCTGTTCTTGTTCACCGGACCACAACAATCTTCATTCTGACTTCCGGTAGAGACACACCATGACTTGCGGATATGTGGGATGACCTTTGTTGCCATCAATGACAACAACCATGAATCCATATAGTGTCTCTTGCCAACACAACCCCCTATCATAAGTCAAGAACCATCATGTAGCCATGTTCAAGAGCCCATAAGTCAAGCACCCATCACATCTATCCAAGTCACTTCCACTTCCATGCAAGCACACAAGCTATGTCAAGAAACAAATCCAAAGCATGTTGAAACATCAACCCCTTCTCCTAATCAAGATCTAATCATCCCATCTAATCCCATCCCCGATCCCCTCCCATCTATTGGTCAACTTATTGATCCCACACCTTCTTCTACCACCCCTTTACCATCCCCCATGAATCCTTTACCTTCATCTACCAATCCCATCCCAAATCCATCCCCTTATCCACTTGGCACAAGAACTTTCATCCGTGGTGACTTCCTTGTAGGAGGCGAACAACTTCTATCCACCCCCTATCTATCTCCAACAAATAATGGACTCACGTCTTGTTTCTGAAGCAACAAACATCCCATGTCACATGCTCCAACTTATGAACTATCAAGGCAAAGGCTTAGGCCTTCACAAACAAGGCATTTTGGAGCCCATCCACACCACATTCCATCCATCCTCACATGGCCTTGGCTATCCATCCCAAGGCAAACAACCTAAACATGTTGATACCATCCATCCACCTTCCAAAATCCATTCATCCAATCCCAAACATGGTGCATCTCATTGCACTTCCAAAACATATGTCGCCATCCCTCCTCCATCATCCTACCATTTGCAAAAGCATGTGACCATCCATCTCCCTCCATCCAATTTACCTCCACTACTTCCAACTCCAAATATCCCCATCAAATCCACTTTACCTCCTATCCTACCAACTCCCACCATCTCTATCCACAAATCCTCTTATCCTCCCATCCTCCCAACTCCTAATATCCCCATCCTCAAATCCCCTTATCCATTTATCCATAAATCCACTCTTTACCCCTCCACCCATAAATCCCCTAAAATTCCCAATCAAGACCAACAAAAGCACACATCTTTCAAATATGAAGCTTCCCCCAAATCCATGGGATTCAAAAGAAATAATTTGAATGCCTCAATGCACAAAGCACAAAAGCCTAAAGATGTTGTCCCTTCCAAGCAAAATCAAAAATCCAAATGGCTATCAAAGCCCACACCATCACAAGAAAAAGCAAAAACAAAAATGGTGTGGGTCCCTAAGCAAAGATCAATCAAAACCAATGAGGCATCCACATCCCAATCCACCCCAAAATCCCAAACACCCCGCTCCCCATCCAAAAATCCCCCAAAGTCTAAGTCTATTTGGGTCCCTAAAACCCCAAATCGACCATCCAACAATCCCCCATCCCTATCCCCATTACTCCCAATTCCATATCCAAAATACAAGCTTCCAAATACATCACGGTGTGTGCAGCCGTTGGTCTTGGTTCCCCTCCACCACTTGCAATTCCCACATACCTCCATCTCTCCATCTTTCGTTCACTATCCTACATATCTTCCCCATCACATTCCTATGGTCCATGCTTTTGCATAATCCACATCATAATCCATTATCCACCATCCATTCCTTCTCCTATCTTCAAACAATCCATGCAATCATAATCCATAATGCTATCCAACATGGGACCATCTTCTTCATGCTATGGAAACAGACACTAGAGTCCCCATTCCATCAAAAAAGCAAAAAAGCAAAAAAATCAAAAAATCAAGAAAATAGTAAAGAGAAAAAATCTGTCCAATGGTGAAAACCACTCCTCGTGGCGCCTTGGGCAAGTACCATGATGAAAACCCCTTGTGGGCATCATGCGTAATCCCTTCTCCATCCATTTTGTATCCCTACACTTGGGGGTAAAACCATATCCTTCATCCACATCCATAATATCCTTGCACATCTTATCCATTGTCTTATCTTTATCCTATCATATTCCTATCCACCATCCCCTATGTATCCTATCATTTCCCATCCATCATATCCATTATATCTTGTTTCAACCATCTCTCACCCTAGATCTTGATAAAGACAAGGGCAACATATCAACAACATGCTTTGGAGACCTCTTGACATACTCCCTTTGTCAGTATATCCTCCATCCACCTACTGCAAAATCCATCCATTCCAACATGAACCCATCATGCCAAATCCTAAGCATTGGGGCATATGATTCCTTGCAACCTAGCCCTTAGAAAATCCTTATCCCCATCTCCCATCCATATATCATACATACCTATCCTATCCCTCATCCTAATCTTCCATCTATCTAGCATGCATCCCTATCACTTGTCCATTCATCTATCAAATCTCCTATCCATTATCCTTTCATCACCAATCCCCCTATCCCACCCCATCACCTTCACCTCTAGACTTGGTGTTCCCTTGTCATTGGTATTTAGCACAAAGGCTATCCAAATAGAATCCAATGACACCATCATAATAAACCATTCCTTTTCACAATATCAAAAAATCCAAAAACATCACAAAATCAAAAAATCCAAAAACATCACAAAAAAATCCAAAAATCCAAAAACATCACAAACATCAAAAAATCCCAAAACAATAGAAAACACACAAAATTCCAAAAATAATCTATCAATCACAAAAAATCAAACTTGCTCCATCACACTCTCATCATCATCACACCTATCCCACATCATCATCACATCTACCATCAATAAGCATACACTAGATCCAAGCATCGCATCACCTATCAAAGCATCATCCCTCATAAAAAATCATCAACTATCAAATCAGCATCAACCATAACTTGTCACCATCATATCTTGAGCCAATCTTACATCAACAAAACATGATCCAATCATCAATCGATTCTTGCCTTAGGATATGTCATTCCTACGATAGGCAGAATCTATCCAATCATCACAACATCATCAAATCATCTATCAATCCCTGCCTTAGGATATATCTTTCCTACGATAGGCAGCATCTATCACATCATCATCCATTTTGGCAAAAGATACAATGGTTACTTGTTTGGTTCGTTGGTCTTTTGGTTTTTGATTTTTATCTTTTGTCCTATTCAAAGATCACATCAAAGCTACCTTGATCTTACTATATCATGGTATGTGGTGAAAAAATCTAGAATGGGGCATAGTCTTTCTTTTGTCTGTTGTGCTTGTGGATTGGTCTCATTACTCCAAGCTAGTATTCATATCTTGTTGATCATAGGGTCGGTTCTAGCGTATTGATCTCCTTATGCATCTAAGGTTCATCATACCTTTTGTGTCCTAAGGGCTTATGCTATGAGTCCTCTTCCCTCATCTAGACAAGGTTGTACTACCTTGGACATGCATGGGATCATCCCTTTGTCTGTGTGTCTCGTCCATGCAAACGTTGGATAAACATCATCACCCTGGTCTTCTATACCTTGGTGAACATATCCACTTTGCTATATCAAAGCTAGGATTGCTCTAAATCAATTTCAGTACAATGACCATCCACCAATCATCTCCGAACATCATCATCCTTTCATCCCACCACTTATCCTCTAACCAATTCAACCAATATATTCCATCCATTTCAAGAGCACAACCATGTTCTCGCAACCTGCCTATCCTCTCGAGGGGGCATCACCCTTACCAATTATCCCCAAACCTTTCCCTATTCTTCCAAACCAAAATCTTTTTTCTATCCAATCCATCTCTATGTTCTAACTTCTTTGAAATAATGTTACTTAGCCACAACACCATCTCAAAGAGGGGCAAATGTAGACACCTAAAATTGGATTGCTCTGCAAACCAATTTCTCGTACCTCTACACTAATCCACTCTCCCCATCTGCATATCCCTGGTGATCAATTAATTCACCTAATTAATCCATTTAACCTTACAACCCTATCCTATCAATTAAATGAATATTGCTAATATTTATTTAGATGATTTATCCATTTCCCTAATCCCTGTTAATTAGATAAATCCTGTTTATCTGATTAACCTAGGCTTAAGATAATTAAGATAACACTTAATTAACCCTGCTTACCTCATCATCCACTCACTGAATTTAAAATTCAGTTGTCCCCCACTATCCTCCACTCACTGAATTTAAAATTCAGTTGTCTCCCACTATCCTCCACTCACTGAATTTAAAATTCAGTTGTTCCCCACTATCCTCCACTCTTCCCAAAAATGAATTATTTATTTATCCACTATCCTCCACTCTTCCCAAAATGTGAATTATTAATTCATCCACTAGGAATAAAAGATTCACTTTTATTCCTAGCCCTTGATCTCATCAACTGAATCCTCACCCTCCATCCTCATCTCCAAAATTCTATAAATTGGACCCCTCTCTAAGCCATTGAGAGAGACTCCTTCATGCATCAAACCTCTGTCAAAATCACTCCCCAATCTCCTCATCTCATCAAACCTCTGCCAAAATCACTCTAGCCATCACCCATCTCCATCTCAATCAGGTATCAAACCACTTGTCTCTCATCTACATTGTGTTGAGCACTTGAGAAATCCACATTAGTCATTCTAACAAGGGAAACATCTGAGGAGCTACGTAGGTGCAAACTCCTTCCCGCATGGATTCGTGAGTCAGAAGGAAGGTATAATCATTCTGTTTTGCATTTGATTAGTTTTTAATCTTTCATTTTGATTTCACTTATCACAGTACTTATAGTACCCTTGAATATGTCTAGACTAATAACACAATAGGGACAAGGTCCCTTAGACCTAGCTAGCCCTCGTTCATTCAACTGGTACATCCTTCCTAATCCATTATCACCTATCTCAAATAGGTATGATTATAAAGATGCTAACTTGAATGGTGGACAACAATGACTACATAACTTCATCACTTTTGATAACCTAGTTTGGAACCAAGAGACTATGATTCAACCAAACCTAGATCAAATTAGAGCACTCAAGTGCTCATCTGATCAAAAATCCATCATTAGGGTTATCCCATCACAAACTACAAAGACACTACCACTTGAATCGACAATGAGGTGAGACTCTTAGAGAAAGACCTAGAAGAATCTTGTATAGCATAAGAGGCTCCCCATATAGCTTATCAACATGAAAGAGATGAAGCATGTCAAGGGGTACTAGAAAGCTTCCTTGTGAAAAGAACCAACATGACGACTCAACCCTCACTAAACAAAAGCCACCTCATAATGGAGAAATATAAAACATAGGAGATGCTACCTCAAGAGCTCTCATAGCCACCATGATCCAATAGATCAAGATCCTTGAAGCTAGGATCCTTGAAGAGAGAGGTGGGGAGATAGAGAGGAAAACATAGATAGAGATAGAGAGGAGAGAAGGGGAAAGAGAGAGGGGGAGATTAGGAGATATAGATAAAGAGAGGGAGAGGGAGAGGGACTAATATAGACAGATGGAAGATAAAGACATTGAGAGAGAGAGATGGGGGAGATAGAGAGATATAGATAGAAAGAGGGGATACAGAGGGGGAGATTGAGGGATATAGATAGAGAGTGGGAGAGATAAGGGAGATTGAGGGATATGGATAGAGAAGGGAGAGAGAGAAGTAAAAGAGATGGAGGATAGAGACATTGAGAGAGAGGGGATGAGCTAGAAGGGAGATTGAGGATATAGATAGAGAGTGGGAGAGAGGGAGGTTTATGGATATGGATAGAGAGGGAGAAAGAGAGAGGGGGGGGATAGAGGGAGAGATAGAGAGTGGGAGAGTGACAATGAGAGATAGATATAGCGAGAGGAAGAGATAGAGATAGAGATGTAAAATGTACAAGCATAGACAAGGCACATGAACTGTTTGATATAATGCCTCAAAGAAATGTGTTCTCATGGAATGCCCTAATTGCAAGATACTAACAAAATGGATTTGTTGAAAAGTCTTTAGAAACTTTCAACCAAATGCAATGGGCAAGAGTATGCTCACATTTTGTGTTCAACAAAACACGTAAAGTCTTTAGAAACTTTCAACCAAATGCAATGGGCAGGTGTGCTCACGTTTTGTGGACCACAAAACCCGATTGCATTATGGCTTAGTATTCGCCAAGCCATAACACAAGTGCATTATGACCATTTAAACATAACACAAGCACGTTATTGTGAATATTACTCATTTGGCCACTTTTTTGTATACCAACTTGGTTCACTTGCCCACATTGACTTATGTAAATATCAAACCACTTAGGTAAAATTTGGAGATTCACTAATCAAACGTAAGAACATGAATAATCAAATCACTTATGAGAGTGTAAAACTAAGAAACCTTTATAATAACCATACAATATTTCCACTAGCCCTATATCAATAACAATATTATTTATAAGAAGCAATGCATAATTAAGGCATTATTTTCCTATGCTACAAGTTTCTAATAAATGAATTCTAACCAAATTCAACAATTAATGAAATCAAAGAATGTGAGAGTCTCTATGAGAATAGGGATCTATGTTAGGATGTAAAAAGTATTTCAGGCAAGGCCCAGAGGGAGTGCAGGTTTGACATTTAGAAGTTTCTAAAGTGGGTCAACGCCCTTTATGGAATACGTAGATCCATAAATAAAGACTTCTATAATATTAACTCAATGCATTCAACATGCAATACAACATTTAGAAACATAATACAATCATGTACATGCAGCTAACATTCAATGATGTCATAGATAGTAAGACATGATTAGAGTGATCTAGGGGAACAAATCAATCATAAGTTGTTAATTTCTTATAACCCAACAACAGATTAATTGCACAATAAATTCATAGAATAGAGCCTCTATCTGATTTATAACAATCAATACTCTGGGTTAATTAACAGCTAATAATAGCAGAAGCAAAAATAACAAGAATCCAATCACAAATAGACAATAACACAAATATACCTAGGAAACCCTAGTGTGGGGAAAAACCTGCAAATGTTGGATCTTCTATTCAGCCTCAACAACAAACTTTCCTCACAGAATACAATACAAGTTTGCTACAGTAATCTTTCATATATAGAGCCCAACTGCTTTACTTAATGTGCAAGAAAATAAACTTTCCTTGTTTTATTCAACTTTAAATCATACATAAAATCGCTCTTGATTTTATCTCAACCTCACAAACTCAGAAACATTCTATTCTTAAATAAAAAATATATTGTTTCTGAAAATCCAACTGGAGTTGCTTTAAAGCAACTCCCACCCTCCACACAGGCCCACCTTCCGAGCTACAGAAAATCAACATAAGTGTTCTGCTACGTTTTGTTCAATGCCACAATTACTGATATTTAACATATTTCTCCAGCTAACAAGATGCTACATATGCAATTAAAACATATATTAAATACAAACTAAATTAATGACTAATCCATAGCCATAGAGATAAATTATGATACAGATTTCAACCAAATGGAAATCCTCTAATAATTTTGATGCCCTTCAGAATGGAACTAATGCAAGTACAATGTTATAAATGTTCATTTGATGCCATCAATCTTATAAAACAAGATTTATTCGCAAAGAATTATAGGGTTGTTACAGAATGGTTCCTCCATAGATCATAGGAACCCATGAATTATAATTTCACAAAAAGAGGGTTAAAGTAATAGATTTTTGAATGATGTAAAGAAATGACAACCAATACAATTTAAATAGTTTATAGAGGAATTGCAATATAATCCAATTTCACAAACATGCAACTTAATCACACATTATTCATTATTTACACAGTATTTTGACATTCCTCTTTCTACAAGAAAAAGACAATCCATGATAAAATAATGAATAGCATATCTAGTAAAGCACACATGTGATTAAATATGCACAAAGATCTTAGTAGCCCCAATCGACAATGCTTCTAACTTGCACACTCAACCAATTTTTCCAATACAAGAGCAAAAATCCCCTGCATCTATTCCCAACAATCCTTTTATAAACCATCAATCATGGTTAAAAGAGAAATTTTCTTCCCATTTCTCTGCATGCTAAAATTAGTTTGAGCATGACTCCATTTCCTCCTAAAGAAATGTATTTGCATTAATTAAATTTATTTCGTGCTAATAAAGATCTAAACACAATTTAAGAATTAATATTTAGTTTCCAATTAGATACTTACTTTATTTTTCATTATTTATATTCCACTAAAATAATTAAGAGACAATTAAGCCTTATTATGAAATCTAATTAATCATAATGTAAAATATTTACCCCAACAATTAATTGGAAATGATAATCAAATCTATTTGCATAAGGATTATAGCTAATAATGAAAACGATAATTAGGGTTGTGACACTTGTGGGCTCTTTGCTTCATATGTTGGTGTTTCCATATCACTTCCAATTCAATGTTATGGTCCCATGGGGAAATATTATCTTGGAATCCCATGAATTTTGTAATAGAATCATCATTTTGAATAATTCAAATGATGTGTGATTTTGTTGATCTTGATGAATGATTTCAGGTGATGGATGGTCAAAAGGTTGGTGATAGGGATAGTGGTGTTAATGAAAGAGTTCATGGAAACAAACTCTTTATAGGAATGACAAGAAGAGCCTATTTTGATGTTGAACTGAGTTCCCTCAAGATTTGTATAAGTGTTACAAATCATCTTTAGTTTGTTCATCTTGGAATTCGTAGTTCATGTCTTGAAATCCTTCATTTGCATTAATATGTATGGGCTCCAAGATTCCTTTCTCATGAAGGCCTAATCTTTTTCCTTGATATTTCATATTTTAAAATATTCAATTTGCAATAGGGTACTTATCACTTAGGAAAAAATATGTGAATCCATATTTAGATAGGTTAATTTTCTCTACGGTGAGAATGAAAGGAAGCTAGGTGTGTGGAAATCACTTCCTACACTAATCTAATGAGGGGAGGAGAGTACAAATTCAATTTAATCTTTACAGTTACAGCTATGTTAACCCACTAAAAGAGATATTACAGCAAACACATACACAAGAATGTAAGACAGAAGAAAAGAGACACAAGATATATGTGGGGAAAACCCTTACGGGTGAAAAACCCCACACTCCAAAACACAGCTCAAATGTATTACGTAAACAATGAAGGTTACAATATAGTTATAGAGCCAATGCTCTTGTAGGAGTCTTTGACACTCGAATCTAGAGATGATCTGGCAGTATACCAGTACCTGTCAATCACATAATGCATCACCTCTCCAAAGCACCTATTTATAAAGAACATACAAGGCAAAAATGGCTCCACATTGAGATGGGCGTCCAGCATGGCCTCATGGCCCAAAACCCATGCCTATGGACACTTGTCCAACACTGTAGGATGTTCCTAACACTTGTCAAGTCACCCCATCCCAAACAGGTCACCTATTTCCAAAATGGGCAATGACAGATGCTCTTAGGAATCTTACAACTGTCATAGAATCTGTCATAGTTGTCATAACTTACAGCTGTAAGAGAATCTGTCATACATAGGTTATAAATAGCATATTCTCTTACAACATGTCATAACCCACCTTGGGGTGCCCAAAGATGCTTCTTGACACATGTCCATACCTGTCATAGAATCTTTTATTTCTAACTCTTACATGTCATAACTTTGTCATAGGAATCTGTCATGACCATTTCGGTCAATATTCCCTTACACACATTCCAAGATGCTAACACATGGAAAAATATTCCTACCACTAAGTGGGATGCCTATCTCCTCATGTGAGGACAAATTTACATGTGGTCATATGCCATGTAGGATGACACATCATTGTGCCAACTCCCACAAGATGACAACATAGGATTTGCATCCTAATTATACAATAGGCAATAAATAAATAAATACAATGAAATCTTAATTCAAAACATTCTCCCACTTGTCGAACACCTTGTAAGAGCCAATAGAAATAATAGGATTTAACTGCTATAGGTCGAGAGGCCCATAGACTTCGAACACCATCTGAACTTCTCTGTGCCCACTGGCTTCGTCAATGCATCTACAACATTCTTCAAAGTATCTACCTTCTCCAAATTTACCTTCCCATCCTCTACCATGTCTTGCACGAAGTGAAACTGTACATCAATATGCTTTGTTCTGACATGGAAAGTTAGATTCTTTGCAAGGCAAATCACACTCTGACTGTCACAACAAATCGTAATCTGTCCTACATCAACACCAATATCTGAACACAATCTCTTAAGCCAAATGGCTTCCTTGCAAGAATGATTTGCTACCATATACTCAGCTTTTGTCATGGACAAAGCAACCACAGGTTGTTGCTTATTCATCCAACTAATTGCACCACCAAACATAGTGAACACATAGGCACTGGAGGATCTCCTACTGTCAATGTCACCTACCCAATAAGAATCCACAAATCCATGAATACAAACTGAATGTGGAGGTCTTGTAACATTACCATGATAGCATATGGAATACTCAGAAGAACCCCTCAAGTATCTGAACACTCGCTTAACTGCATCCCAATGTACCAGTCTAGGATTAGCCATAAATCGACTAAGGACTCCTAGTGCTTGGGCAATGTCTGGTCTTGTGCAGACCATAGCATACATCAAACTGCCAACAACACTAGCATAAGGTACTCTACTCATGTTCTCCACCTCACTAGGAGATTTTGGACAATCATTAATAGACAACTTTGTCCCTAAAGAAATGGGAACACACAATGGTCTACAATCTGCCATGCTAAACCTATCCAACATAGTCTTCACATACTTACTCTAGCTTAACCAAAGTTTTCTGTTAGCTTTGTCTCTTCTGATTTCCATCCCCAGAATGTACCTAGCTGCCCCAATATTTTTCATCTCAAATTGTGCTGACAACTGAGACTTCAAATCAAAAATCATATTCTTACCAATCCCAATCAACAGCGTATCGTCAACATACAAAGCAATAATGAGAATGTGATCATTGTCAAATTTGTAATACACATAATGATCTGATTTTGATCTGTTGGTTTTTCTTCTGAATCAGCATTAGGGTTTGCTAGTTCTAATGCATAGGCAGATTCAGCCAACTGAATACAGGAGGTTGCGTGAGCTCCTCCCCTTCACTTCTGGTTCTGCCGCACCAAGGGGGGTGTCCCTATTTGATAAAAGTATAACCTTGACTAGCTCAATGACAGAAGGATTTAACTTGATGGCAACAGGCAGAATACTCTCATGTATGGACCAAGATTTGTGTAACAAATCACAAGGTTGGCAACATTCTTGGACATAATGTCTGGTTAGGTATGAGAGCATGCAAAGGTTCCTAATCCTAATCCTACAACTAACGAGTGGAAGGATGAGATGGTTTGAAATGGTGTTTGGAGTTATGGGACTTTCCTAGACCCATTGAACAGACAAATTCCCAAACCAGTGCCTTATATGGGCAGCAGAGTCATATCTAAGACTGTAAATGTCTCCCCATGACAACATAAATTCATATCCCGAGGACCTGAGAATAATGCTACTACCTGACAGCAACATGTCTAAGAAAGAGTATCATTAATGATCATGCTTAACAGATCCTATGATGCAATCTATTTCCCTTTGTATCTGATCAAAAGCCTATTTAACCACTCCTTGAGCAGACGCAATAAATCAGACACACTGTATGCATACACTAAAAAACTTGGAAGTCCTTGACAACCTTGTTTGAAAGGAAAACAAATGACATACAGGAGACAATTAGAAACAATACACACACAGGTGTTTTTCATTTAAAATCAATCTACATAGAAGGTCATCACAGAGAAAATCATCATTTACAATCCAAGATAGATTAGTACACCAGACTAAGGACCGAGTCTGTAGAAAAAAATGCCTTTCAAAATGTGAACACCTTATGTTCAGAGCCAGAGCAGAAAGCCCAAAAATGTCCAACCTCTAAAAAGTAACACAGCCAGACCCTTATATACAGAACCGTGTACATTCAGTAATTAATTACATGGCCAGAAGTCAAAAATTTGCCAGATACATTCCTTCCATTTGAAAATGGCCTTCACAGATTAAATGTGACAGACACGGGGGATCTCGAGCTTTGCGCCGCCATCTGAAAGTCTTCATCCACGATCAGGCATCTTAATCGCTTGTACCGTCGCCCATACCCCTGCACTGTCGCCATTGATGACTCAACCACCCGCAGCCACCGAGAAAACCATCGCAACTTTCAAATGGAAGCCTCCCACCAAAACGCACTTCACCGAAGGTTCAAATTATGTAGGAGAAATAGTCCCACATGCACTGTGCGAAGACAACTTTAGCATTTTAAAAATATGGCCACCCACATACTAAGTGTCGAGCGCTTTTGCCACGCTCGACACATGCCTCTTAGCCCAAAGCCCAGCGCCCAGACCTATACCATCGGCCCACTCCAAAAAACTCCTTCTGATCTCAACGGTCTCACCGATGGCAAACAAAACACACCCTCCGTCGCCGTGACTCCCTCCATCAGAGCATCAAAAAAAACCTCTGGCCGACCTCATGTGTTACACCGATGAAGCCCATCACAATCCCTTGTCGGCCAGAGAAAGACCATCAGGCCAACACATTCCATCCCTGCCGACACAGCCAGTCACACCAACCACCACACCATACTCAGGTCTTTGGCGAGACACACGCCATCGGCACAACAAAAAAGACGCTTGCCGATACGTTGAGTCATACCGACGCACCAACGAGCCACACTCTGCTCCTCTATCGGCCAAACACTCTCCGTCGGCAGACCACAAAGCACTGCCCCCGATAGCCAAGGTCACTCCGATGACCGAACTCCTCGCTCCCATCGGCCAGACACACATCATCGGAGCAACTGAAAAACACTGGCCGACACCCTTAGTCACACCGACGAACACCTCCCTAAAGCCTCCAACTTCCACATCAGCCAGAGAAGACCCATCAACAAAGCACAAATCTCCCTCGCCGACACACATTGTCATACTGATGAACACAACGCCCAAATCCCCATCGGCCAAAAAAATAATATCGGCAGAGGTCAAGACCCCTCTGCCGATAGCAAAAGTCTCACCGACGGTCCACTCCATACTCCCCTGTCGGTGTGACCCGCGCCTATCGGTGCCACAAAAAACTGCTTGGCTGACAATACTACTCTCGCCGATAGATATCCATCGGCCAAACAAATGCCAACAGCCCAACATGAAACTCCTTCGCCGATAGCACAAAGTCTTGGCGATGGAAGAAGATATGACTGCTACCATCATGATCGCCAAGACAAATACAAACTCATGCCAATGGAGAAAACATGAAGACCACCTCCTCAAGAACTATAATACAGATGCTGAAAAACATTGAGGGTCCCCAAAACTTAAAATTTTTTGGATATTTTGGGATGGTGCCTGCATGAAAATTGCTCAAAAACTGTCAGTGAATCCATGCACCAACAGTGGCTCTGATTGGGGACGTGCAGGTGCGAGACTGCAGCGAGAACCCCAGATCTCTAGGATGCAGACCAGTGCCTTATCCATTGGGCAACAGAGTCATGAAGTTACCATGATCTGCATCACCAATCAAACTTGATTTTAAAATAAACATGGTGGCCCAGGGCCACCAAAAAGGAAAAACCAGACTTTTCCTTTGTCAAACACCTGATTTTCTTTTGATTTCTTCAAATGAAGCCTAAAAGCATTTAACTGTCTGCAGCAAGCCCCCTGGCAATTATTTGTGCTACTGCTCATTTCATTTTCTTCAACAAATCTACAACTAGCTTCATCAGCATATATAATTATCAGTTGTAGAATGTCATCATTATATGAGTCACTGATGTTGCTTGGAAAAATAATAGACTCACATGAAACAAATGAATCCACATTAGAATTTTGCCCTTCCTCAAAAAATAAGAGCTCCTCTGTATCAAACATGCAATATTTAGGCACAAGTAACATCTCGTAATCAAATTTATCTTGATGAACATACAGATATCCATCATCATCATGCACGGTAGTTTTGTCATTAATGTCCACCTGAAATGTCTCAAGAGAAGGCAGAAATAACTCAGAATGTAGCCCTACACTGAAAGCTTCATAGTCACCCCTGCAATCAACACTATTCCCAACTGTATGAGCACACACATCTGCAATTTTCCCATCCACCTCTAAATAGTGACCTTGTTTTTTATCTTCACCAGTGCCCTGATAATCAAAAGCAAATTTTTCAACCTCTGCACTATGAAGGTGGCCAAAATCTTCAAGGAAACATTCATAATCAGCATCCAAATATATTTCATCATCTGAAAGGCTCACATATGCATATGAATGCTGGCAATCACTAGCATATTCACTGCCATCCCTTGAATCAATGTTTTCTATATTCAGAGTGAAGCTCTGCATATCCACTTCATATAAATAATCAGGCATAACTGGGATATGCACACTGCTGCAAGACACAACTTCATGTATGTCTCTCATTTGATCAATTGGAGGGCACCTTGTGTCTGCAGGCTTGTCTTCTAAAGGCTGATAACAATCTTTGTTTTCATTATTACAAGATGTGCTTACATTTTCTACAACATTTTCTTCATGCATCACATCATGGCTGCACACATTATTCTAAAATATATTTCCCTCTATACAATCATTTCTCAATGCACATATTGGGAGAGCTGAAATATATTCACTTTGATAACTGCTTTGACAACTTGCAGCCATGAAACCTACTGGCATTCCATATTTCTCATTGTTTTCTATGTCCATAGCAAATTGGAAAGCCTGGTGAAGTGTGACTGCTTCCTTATCTCTCAACAGATAACTCATTTCTTCATCAAATGCAGCCAAATAAATTGTCAAGCACAATGCATTATTAGGTCTCATATATTCAGGGATCTGCCTGAGCAATTTAATAAACCTAAGATTAAAGGCTGGAACCAGCTCCTCATCTTCCCTTTGGATATTCATAAAATGTATGATTAATGAGGCCACATCAAACCTTTCACCAAACTGCCCTAGGAATGCAACTTCTAAATCTATCCATGAAGAAACTGAACAAACAGGTAGGTCTGAAAACCATATCCTAGCATCATCTTCCAATGACTGAACAAAGAGTCTCATTACTACATCTTCATCCTCTACCTCATAATCTTCTATTAAATTACAAAATCTTTGCAGATGTTTGTTTGTCGATTCAGAATCTGATCCACTATATTTTGGCAAACATATTCTAATTTTATTGGGAATAATATTTGGGTAACCATATATCCCTGTGAAATTTAGGGCTTTATATCTTTCAATAAAGAATGGTCTTCTCTGAGAGCACGACCAGGCTTGCTGTTCTAAACTCAACATTTTGAATCAAAGATGAATACCTGGATATATGTTGCAGCATTGATAGGTTCTTTCAATAGAGTCGCCACCTCTCAGAGAGAGGACAGAATGTCAGCAAGGCACTTTTGTTTTCTGGATTTATCACCCCATCAGAGCACCACATGGTTCCTTTTTGCTGCAACAACTTCATTGGAAACTAGATTTTCCAGCCCTCAGGTTACTTGACTCTCTCTCTCCCTAGTAGAGTTGCCATTTTGTTGGTGACTCAGATGGGCACACAGATATTTCACCAGGGAGGACAAAAATAACAATTTTCAAATCACCATCCCCAGCAGAGTCACCATTTTGTTGGTTTTTCTTCTGAATCAGCATTAGGGTTTGCCAGTTCTAATGCACAGGCAGATTCAGCCAACTGAATACAGGAGGTTGCGTGAGCTCCTCCCCTTCACTTCTAGTTCTGCCGCACCAAGGGGGGTGTCCCTATTTGATAAAAGTATAACCTTGACTAGCTCAATGACAGAAGGATTTAACTTGATGGCAACAAGCAGAATACTCTCATGTATAGACCAAGATTTGTGTAACAAATCACAAGGTTGGCAACATTCTTGGACATAATGTCTGGTTAGGTATGAGAGCATGCAGAGGTTCCTAATCCTAATCCTACAACTAACGGGTGGAAGGATGAGATGGTTTGAAATGGTGTTTGGAGTTATGGGACTTTCCTAGACCCATTGAACAGATAAATTCCCAAACCAGTGCCTTATCTGGGCAGCAGAGTCATATCTAAGACTGTAAATGTCTCCCCATGACAACATAAATTCATATCCAGAGGACCTGAGAATAATGCTACTGCCTGACAGCAACATGTCCAAGAAAGAGTATCATTAATGATCATGCTTAACAGATCCTATGATGCAATCTATTTCCCTTTGTATCTGATCAAAAGCCTATTTAACCACTCCTTGAGCAGACGCAATAAATCAAACACACAGTATGCATACACTAAAAAACTTGGAAGTCCTTGACAACCTTGTTTGAAAGGAAAACAAATGACATACAGGAGACAATCAGAAATAATACACACACAGGTGTTTTTCATTTAAAATCAATCTGCATAGAAGGTCATCACAGAGAAAATCATCATTTACAATCCAAGATAGATTAGTACACCAGACTAAGGACCGAGTCTGTAGCAAAAAATGCCTTTCAAAATGTGAACACCTTATGTTCAAAGCCAGAGCAGAGAGCCCAAAAACGTCTAACCTCTAAAAAGTAACACAGCCAGACCCTTATATACAGAACCGTGTACATTCAGTAATTAATTACATGGCCAGAAGTCAAAAATTTGCCAGATACATTCCTTCCATTTGAAAATGGCCTTCACAGATTAAATGCGACAGACACGGGGGATCTCGAGCTTTGCGCCGCCATCTAAAAGTCTTCATCCACGATCAGGCATCTTAATCGCTTGTACCGTCGCCCATACCCCTGCACTGTCGCCATTGATGGCTCAACCACCCGCGGCCACTGAGAAAACCATCGTAACTTTCAAACGGAAGCCTCGTGCCAAAACGCACTTCACCGAAGGTTCAAATTATGTAGGAGAATTAGTCCCACATGCACGGTACGAAGACAACTTTAGCATTTTAAAAACATGGCCACCCACATACTAAGTGTCAAGGGCTTTTGCCACGCTTGACACAGGCCTCTCAGCCCAAAGCCCAGTGCCCAGACCTATACCATCGGCCCACTCCAAAAAACTCCTTCCGATCTCAACGGTCTCACTGATGGCAAACAAAACACACCCTCCCTCACCATGACTCCCTCCATCGGAGCATCAAAAAAAACCTCTGGCCGACCTCATGTGTTACACCGATGAAGCCCATCACAATCCCTTGTCGGCCAGAGAAAGACCATCGGGCCAACACATTCCATCCCTGCCGACACAGCCAGTCATACCGACCACCACACCATACTCAGGTCTTTGGCGAGACACACACCATCGGCACAACAAAAAAGACGCTCGCCGATACATCGAGTCATACCGATGCACCAACGAGCCACACTCTGCTCCTCTATTGGCCAAACACTCTCCATCAGTGGACCACAAAGCACTGCCCCTGATAGCCAAGGTCACTCCGATGACCAAACTCCTCGCTCCCATCGGCCAGACACACATCATCGGAGCAACTGAAAAAACACTAGCCGACACCCTTAGTCACACCGATGAACACCTCCCTAAAGCCTCCAACTTCCACATCGGCCAGAGACGACCCATCGGCAAAGCACAAATCTCCCTCGCCGACACACATTGTCATACTGATGAACACAACGCCCAAATCCCCATCGGCCAGAAAAATGATATCGGCAGAGGTCAAGACCCCTCTGCCAATAGCAAAAGTCTCACCGACGGTCCACTCCATACTCCCCTGTCGGTGTGACCCGAGCCTATCGGCGCCACAAAAAACTGCTTGGCTGACAATACTACTCTCGCTGATAGATATCCATCGGCCAAACAAATGCCAACGGCCCAACATGAAACTCCTTCGCTGATAGCACAAAGTCTTGGCGATGGAAGAAGATATGACTGCTACCATCATGATCGCCAAGACAAATACAAACTCATGCCGATGGAGAAAACATGAAGACCACCTCCTCAAGAACTATAATACAGATGCTGAAAAACATTGAGGGGCCCCAAAACTTAAAATTTTTTGGATATTTTGGGATGGTGCCTGCATGAAAATTGCTCGGAAACTGTCAGTGAATCTAGGCACCAACACGATCTCAAATATCTAATCGACAACACAAAGGCATCAAACTTCAAGTACCACATCCTAGGAGACTGTTTCAAACCATACAAAGACTTCTTTAACTTGCAAACCAAATTTTCTTTACCTTTCTCTATGTAATGCTCTGGCTGTGACATGTAAATCTCTTCCTCCAAATCACCATGAAGGAAAGTTGTCTTCACATCCATCTGTTCTACCTCTAAGTCATAAGTAGTTGCAAGAGATAACAAGAACTGAATGGATGTCAGCTTTGTAATGGGAGAGAAAATTTTACCAGAATCAATTCCCTCCACTTGTGAATACACCTTCGCAACCAATCTAGCCTTGTACTTTTCAACACTGCCATCTGCACCAAATTTCTTCGTGAACACCCATTTGCATCCAATCAGTTTTTGTCCTTCAGGAAAAGGCACCAAGTCCCATGTTTTATTCTTCTCCAAAGAAGCCATCTCATCTTCCATGGCCTCCTTCCAGGAACTTGCATCTTTCATGCCCATAGCCTCTTTCATAGTTCTAGGCTCATCGGTGTTAGTAAGTAAAGCAAAAGCACAACTAGAATCAAGTAATGAATAACAAAACCTATTAGGTTACTTTCTCATTCATGTAAACCTCCTCAATGGCTGAGGTTGAGGTTGTACTTCTTCTTCTGAGCTTTCAGAGCTGCTAGAGCTCTCCTCATCATTAGGTCTCACAAGGTCTGTCGGTTCAGTCTTCTCAGGGTAGAAGGAAACTGAACGGCATCTTCTTTCTTTTCTGCCTGTTCTGGCTATAGAACAACAGAAGAAGGTGTTAGCTCTCTAAAGATAACACTTCTACTATACAGCACTTTTTTAGCCATAGGATCCCAAAGCTTGTATCTTTTCACACTGACACCATAGCTAATGAAAATACACTTAATAGCCTTGTTCTCCAATTTAGACTGTTTCTCCCTAGGCACATGTGCATATGCCTCACAACCAAAAACATGAAGATGTCTAACTGAAGGCTTCTTATTAGACCACATATCCATAGGTGTCTTACCAACAAGAGCTAATGTAGGAGACCTATTTACCAGGTAGCAAGTAGTCACTACAGCTTCAACCCAAAACTTTTGTTCGAGGCTTTCTCCACTAAGCATACTCCTAGTCTTCTCCATCAGTGCCCTGTTCATCCTCTCTACAACTCCATTTTGTTGCAGGGTGTATGGAGTTGTCTTATTTCTTTCAATCCCTTTCTCTTTAGAAAACTTATCAAACTCTGCCGAACAAAAATCACCACTGTTGTCAGTTCTCAAACACTTAATCTTTTTACTAGTCTAATTTTCAGTAAAGGCTTTAAACTCTTTAAACCGACTAAAGACTTCAGTCTTGCTTCTGATAAAATAAACCCATGTCCTTCTACTGTAATCATCTATGAAAGATACAAAATATATATATTTGGAAATCGAAGGAACATTAAAGGACCAAACACATCAGAATGAATAAGATCCAATACATCAGAAGACTTGTGAGAACTAGAGTAAAACTTAACACAATTTTGCTTTCCATATACACAATGTTCGCAAAACTCAAACTTGAGATTACAATCATTTAACCCATTAATGAGGTTTTTATTTTCTAGGGTTCTAAGACCCTTCTCACCAATATGGTCATATCTCAAATGCCATAACATAGTCTTTTCAGCAGGAAGCTTAGCTTCCATAGCATGTGCACTACAATCATAACTAGTTACAACAGATTTCTTCACTACTCATTCAGATGGTGGGGATGAAGTGACTGCAGCTCTTTTCTTCAAGTCAGAAGAACTATTGCATTGTGAAGTGCATGCCTCCAGCTGAAACAGAGTACCTCTCCGAGTACCGTTCGCAAGCACCATAGATCCTCTAGTCATCTTGTATCCATCCTAAGAAAAGACAACTTGCACACCTACATCATTCAACGTACTTATAGAAATTAGGTTCCGTGCCAAGCCTGGGATATGTATAACCCCAGTGATCCCCTTCACTCGTCCATCAGGGAATTGGCTTGAGACTCTTCCATGACCAACAATCTTTAGATGAGAGTCGTCACCCAGGTACACTCTTCCACCATCGAACTCTTCATAGTTTGTGAACTAGCTTCGATGCGAGGTCATGTGGAATGATGTACCAAAATCAATCAACCACACATCATTAGATGCATGGGTGGCCAGGGTTGCGATGAAGGCATCACCATCATCTTGTGACTTGTCAGAATTTGAATCTGGGGCAGTCTTCTTTTTCTTTTTCTTTTCTTCTTTGCATTCCTTTCGGAAATGCCCCATTTTCCCACAGTTCTAATAGAGAGCCTTGGACTTTCCAAGAGATTTGGATCTCCCATAGGATTTGGATCTACCCTTTTCACCTTTCTTTTCCTTCTTCTTCAAATTCTCTTAGGGTCTTCCACGAACTGCAAGAGCCTCTTTGGCCGACTCGGATGTCTTTCTCCGCATTTCTTTAGATAACAGTGAAGACACCAGATCTTCCATCTTGAAGGTGGTAGTGGTGCTTCCAATGGCCATGAAAAGATGATCCCACAAATCTGGCAAAGAACAAAGCAGGGTCATACACCAATCCTCCTCCATTTTCACACCCACAAATGTCAACCGTGCAATGATCATGTTGAAAGCATTCATATGGTCTACAACATATCCTCCGTCTTCCATCTTTAGAGAAAACAACTTTTTCAGAAAGAGCTTGTTCACCAAGGACTTGGCTTGATAAACATCACCTAGCTTCTTCTAGAGGTCTTTCGTGCTCTTCTCCTCATGGACATTCAATGGGATAGAGTCAGCTAGACAAAGTCTTATGAGACCCTTAGCCTTCCAATCTTCGAGGTCCCAATCAGCTTGTGACATTGTCGTAGGTTTTACATTGGATACGGTTTCCCATAGGTCACAATCAACAAGTAGGTCTTCCATCTTAAGTTTCCACAACTCAAAATTAGTGCCATTGAATTTCTCCACCTCTAATATTCCAGATGTGGTTGCCATCTCCTTCTTGCAACAAGATTAAGAATACTCTACACAAACTCCCACTCAACCTAAGATTAGCTCAAAAAACCCCTACCTAGCAACTAGAACCAAAACTAGCCAGGCTCTTATACCAACTGAAAGGAAGCTAGGTGTGCGGAAATCGCTTCCTACACTAATCTAATGAGGGGAGGATAGTGTAAATTCAATTTAATCTTTATAGTTATAGCTATGTTAACCCACTAACAGAGATATTGCAGAAAACACATACACAAGAATGTAAGACAAAAGAAGAGAGACATAAGATATACGTGGGGAAAACCCTTACGGGTGAAAAACCCCACACTCCAAAACACAGCTCAAATATATTCCATAAACAATGAAGGTTACAATATAGTTACAGAGCCAATGCTCTTGCAGGAGTCTTCGACACTCGTATCTTAAGATGATCCGATGGCATAACAGTACCTATCAATCACATAATGCATCACCTCTCCAAAGCACCTATTTATAAAGAACATAGAAGGCAAAAATGGCTTCACATTGAGATGGGAATCCAACATGGCCTCATGGCCCAAAAACCATGCCTATGGACACTTGTCCAACACTGTAGGATGTTCCTGACACTTGTCAAGTCACCCCCTCCCAAAGAGGTCACCTATTTCCAAAATGGGCAATGACAGATGCTCTTATGACTCTTACAACCATCATAGAATCTATCATAGCTGTCATAACTTACAACTATAAGAGAATCTGTCATACACAGGCTATAAATAGCGTATTCTCTTACAACATGTCATAACCCACCTTAGGGTGCCCAAAGATGCCTTCCTTCAAGATGCTTCTCGACACATGTCCATACCTGTCATAGGATCTTCTATTTCTGACTCTTACATGTCATAACTTTGTCATAGGAATCTGTCATGACCGTTTCGGCCAATATTCCCTTACACACATTCCAAGATGCTGACATATGGAAAAATATTCCTACCACTAAATGGGACACCTATCTCCTCATGTGAGGACAAATTTACATGTGGTCATATGCCATGTAGGATGACACATCACTATGCCAACTCCCACAAGATGACAACATAGGATTTACATCCTAATTATACAATAGGCAATAAATAAATAAATACAATGAAATAATACAAGGAATTACCAAGGTTGAGACACCTTAATTCCCAACAGAGAAGACCAAATTAGACAAAGGTGGTTGAACCAAGGTGATAAAACTGTGGTTTGGTGATGGCATTAATGTGGGTGTATTTACCTTCAAATTGTATTGGATCATGAAATGGACTAGCTTGCGTGCTTGGACCTTGATTTGGTTGTGGATGAGTTTGGGCATGCTTTGGAACAAGCTCTTGACATATCCTTATTTGTTTTGTCAATAGGATGGATGAGTGTCATTTTGCTTCAACATCTCTTTTAGCAATTAATGCATGGATATACTCCTATAATTTTGTACATCGATGGGCCAAGGGTCTTTGGCTTTTATGGATTTTATGGGTTTTGTGGATTTTAGATTTGATGGACTTTTAGATATGTCAAACATTTATTTTCCCACATAGGTAGACTTGTAGGGATAATGGTTTTAGGAGGATCTTGGATGGTCATGATAGGCCTTGGGTTGATGGATACATTGTTAAAAATACACTTGTATTTTCTAAAGAGGGATGGAATTAGAATAGTTATGTTTCATGATTCCATAAATTTTCTCTTGCTAGTTTGGTTAGGATTTTATACTAGTAGTCCTTAGCGGAAATTTGTTAGGGATGAATTGTATGAGATAGGATTGGATTGTGGATTGTGGATTGTATGTTTGACATGATTGATGGTTGGTTTGATGGGATTGATTAGATTGCAAAGGTGTTAAGTATGAAGGATTTGCATAGGAGATGGAGGCAACAAGATTCTCGTGTATGGTTGGGAGTTTAGATATGGATTATCTATGAGGTCCTTGGGATAGAGTGGTGTTTCCATTGTAAAAGGTATCATAAGGATAACCAATATATATTCAATTTGGATTGAGGGATAACTAGGGATAGCTAATTCTTGGTCTAGTTGTTCATGGTTTGTCGATTAAAGCCTATGACAAGCTTGCTAATAATGATGTCATCAAAGGTATCATTGGTATATTCATCTTAATCTACAATACTATCATCACCATTATTTTCAAATGGGTTTTGAGATTGATTGTGATGAGGGGACTCATCAAATTGAAATGGATTTGTAATTACCATGATTTTTTGTTTTTATTTTGGAAGGAAGTGAATTGATTTGGGAGATCTAAGATTTGAGATGCATTGATTTTGGATTGATTTTAATTTAAGGGATTCAGATCCTTAAATGGTGTGGTTATGGGATTGAGTTGATTTGGTTTGATATTAGAGGGTTGGATTTGTAGAGATTTGGGATTTGGGAAGATTTTATTTGACTTGGTTATGGATTTCATTTAGGGGTTGATTTGATTGGTGGATGATTTTGGATTTTGGGAGGGTCAATTTTAAGATTTTTAGGATATTGGAGACCTAGGACTTTAGATTTTGGGCGATTGGAGTTTATATGGATGTTGATTTTGGATCGATTAGAATTGGATGATTTCTATAATTTATATTTTGCAAGGTTTAGACCTTTGGATGAATTTGATTTAGAGATTTGATTTTTGAAGACCTAGGATCTTTGGATTTTCTTTACTTTGATATAACCTTTGAAGGTGTTGGATTTTGTTTTCTTGGGAAGATTTAGGACATTATATGGTTTGACTTCGGATGACTTGATTTGGATTAATTTGAAAAATCTAGAATGTTTGGGTTGATGGTGATTTGGAAGACCTAGGATCTTAGATGTTGAGATTTTGGATGGATTTGATGTTGAAGACCTAGGATATTAGATGGAGTTGATTTGAGATTATTGAATTTATTTTCAATTTTGTAGTTTAGGGATTGTGGATCTTGGGTAACTTGATTTTTGGATTGAGATTTTGGTTTGATTGGTTTGACAAGACCTAGGATCTTAGGTGATTTTGAGTTTTTAAGTTTGGATGGATTTGATTTGGAAAAAGTTGGATTTGGGGTTTTTTGATTTATTTATTTTGGATTTAGGGTTTCTTTGATAAGATGCAAGATCTTAGATGGATTGATTTTTGGAGTTCAACCTTTTGGATCAAACTAGAGACCTTTGGATTTTGATTCACAATACTTCATTGGATTTGATTGATGTTGACTCAACCTTTAAAGGTGTTGGATTTTTTTTTTTCATATTTTTGACTTCGTTTGGATGTTTTGATTCAACATTGATTTCACACAAACAAGAAGACAAAGTAAACACATGAACAACCTAACTGTTAAAGTGGGAGTGTTTGCACTTGTGAGCCCATGAATATACCTAGATCTAGCATGGATAATAGGGCCCATGGTGAGGCACTAAAATTTTTTTATCCTTAAGATCATTGTAAGGTGTGAGAGAAGAGAATATGTGGCCTACTATCACATCTCTAGAGGTACCTTGCAAGTGACTTACGAGGGCTAACTTCTTACAAGTGCATCATAAATACAAATGGCCAAAAGGTTCATATACTAGGTTTAAACAAGTGATTTTCTAAGTAAGTCCTCAATATACCTTGTTCTATAGGAGGCCCTTGAAGTATATGAAATTAGGGAGGTTGTCTAGTGGCCTAGTTAGAGAGGGTATGTTCCACTCTCCTCCTTCACTTTGCAAGTTATAAAGTTTCTTGCAAGCTTATCCAAATAATAAATCTACCCTATAGGGAGATTCTTTTGATTATCAATCACCAAATTTATAGACCCCACTAGAACACAAGGTGTGGATCGATGCTTAGTGATGAAATCGAATTCATCAAGCCCCCTTAAAAAAGGAAGAGATAAGTGTTTTTTATTCCCAAGATCATGAAATTATGCAAGGGAAGAGCATAAGCACTCAATACTCAAGTTACACAAGTGAAATAAACCAATTTTTATTTTCAAAGTCATCCAAAGATACAAGAAGAGAGAGTGCATGGTTTAAGTCATAAAAACAGGATAGAAAAATGAAAAAAATGCACACAAAGATTAATTCCCTTAGAAAATGGAGTGTGGAGTTAATTTTATTAGAAATTAATCTTAGGAAAAATGACCTTGTAAGAATACATTATTATTTTAAAGAGTTTGGGTCTTCACCAAACAAAAATCATTGCACCCACAAAAGAATTAGCAACAAAAATCCTACAAAGTTAGAGATCAAGTGTAAATCTCCTATTAGCAGAAAAAATATTTTACATAATTAATAATGATAGCAATAGTTTTCCAATATAAAATGAATGGAATTTGCATCAAACACTCATATTTCAAATAAACCTCAACATTAAGTCACAATTAAATAAAAAACCAACCCATTATACTCTACCAAGATATATTGATAGTGTTTTTAAGGAAGTATTTAGATATCATTGATTAGGCACTACATGCTTTAGAGTGCTTATTGAATTTTTTTTTAAATCCAAATCATAATTCTATTATTTGGAATAAGTTTGGTATAAACTGAGAAAAAATGGTAACTAAAGTAGGAAATCCCCACTCAATAAGGAACAAAGAGCTAATAATGGGCATAGGCCATTTTTCTAGCTCAAAAATATACCATAAGAGAGAGCTTTGGGTCCTCAAGAAGCACAATGGTGGCTCATTCCCTCAACACACCAATCCCACGATAGAGCTTGAAGCAACGAATGAGAAGAGGAAGAGTATAATGTACAATCCCATCTCTTAAATTTACCTTTTTGGTTATGTTGCAAGTGCAAGGTAGTGCGAAGGCACTATCAGAACTAAAATTTAAATAAATAAATTTAAACTAAAAATTTTCAAACAAAAATTTCACTTGTGCATTTGAATTTTAAATCAGACAGAAGATTATGTATCTCTATTCTCTCAACAATGTAAATCTCCCTTCAATGTAGAAACATGAATTAATTAAGACTTCTTTAGAAGTGTTCATGTGAGGTGCAACAAATATATAAGCACAATATGACCAAACAAACAAACAGCTAGTACTTTGAATATATATTACAAATGTCCAAAGGGATTAGTAATATGCCAATGACCTATGTATGGAAGCAATTAGTCACAACACAAATCACCTTATCTACTCTACATGTATTCTATCATGTTTTGCTTGATCAATCAGATATTGTTGAGAAATGCTTGGAACAAGATAATCATATGGATTGATATCAGTTATCAGGAAACTAATTGATAGAAACACTTTGGATATCATTAAATTAGGGCTCCATTTATCCTTCATATGTCTAAACTAGATTGTAATACTAAAGAGTATTACCATTTCTATTTGTGCATGCTAAATCCTTCACACAATTATCCCTTCTCAGTCTAAAAAATTAGGGAAATAAAGCCAAATATCAATACATATAGTTTAAAGTTTATTGTCATGGTTCTAGATTATTTAATATCATGACTTGCATATAATAAAAATTCCCTTCATATAGAAATTTAAAGATAGAGCAGTTTAGAGCTTCTGTATCACAACAGTAATAACAATAAAATAGTAGGAGATTGTGGGTTTGAGTCCTATCGTGTTCGCCAAAATATGAACATAAAATTTATAATTTCAAAAGAGGGAAATAAATGCAATTAAATTGAATCCTATTCTAAATAAAATGCAAACCTAAGTATAGAGAAAAAGATGGGAAAAACAATGATGAAAAGACAAAATACTTCTCACCAACACCCTCTTGATCACATGTATGTGCTTAAGATGAGTGTTGTTGAGACTATGGAATGTTGATTTCTTAATAAAACCTACAACATAACCTTGCTATGCTTCCACCTTCACTTGTTGAAAATGGCTTGGGTGATGAGAGATTTATAGATTTTGGATGAGGATCATGGATGATGTAAATTTAATCTTATGGCAGGGTAGAGATTGACCCATTTGCATGAAAAAATGAGAATATTACAAATGGAAGCCTAGGAGAGGTGCAAATTAATAAGAAAAGGATTGAGAGAGATGAAGGGTGGAGATTTTCTTAATTCAAGTGGAGGGTGGAGATCAAAAGGTACTTTTTGGAGCCTTGTGCAAGTTGAATTTGCTTATTTTAAAGAAAGTGGTGGAGGAATGTGCAAGTGATTAATTAGTTGATAAACTTGATTTGTTTATTAGCCAATGATGAGAGGGGATTTGGTGATTAAATAAATATTATGTATTTATTTAATTCATGGAGAAATGTGCAAGAATGATTGGATTTAATTAAATAAATATGATTTATTTAATTGTTGTTGAAATGTTATGGTTAGTCCTAATTGGCTAAACACCAACTTTATGATGAATTCATGGATACTTCCTTGTTTAAGGTCAGACCGCTATCCGGTATCAATCTTGATAGAAGATGATACATCTCTTGACCACTACCCTTTCAAATTTGAGAAAATGTGGCTCGAGCATGAAACTCTACAAGAATAGATGGAAGAATGGTGGAATACAGAGCATGTTCAACGAGGGACCAAGATGCTCCAATTCACTAAAAAGTTGATCTCGATTAAGAACAAATTGAAAGAATGGAATAAAGAGGTCTTCAAAAATATCTTCAGAGAAAAGGAGAAAGTGGAAGAACTCAGGAGCCTACATGATCGAATTCTTGAATCTAAGATGACAGAGGAGGAATACAAGAGAGAAAAGCAACTAATGAAAGAATATGATGTGTTGTTAGTGAGAGAAGAGATATACTAGAGATCTAAATCAAGAGAGACGTGGCTCAAAGAAGGAGACCTTAACACAAAATTTTTCCACAATTCTACCAAGTGCAAAAGGATACAAAATAGAATTGGGTCACTCAAGAAAGAAGACAACACTATTACTGAAGACAAAAGTGAGATTTTTTGAAGAAAGCCTACAATTTTTTCAAGATCTCTTAGCCAACACGGAAGCATCCAACATGTCAGAGTAGGAATATTTTATCAACCTCATCCCCAAATTAATTAGTGAGGGAGACAATCAGATGTTGATGGCACCCATTACTAGGGAAGAGGTAAAATGTGCACTATTCCAGATCCACCCCAACAAGTCCCTCAGACCTGATGGCTTTCCAGTGTTCTTTTATTAGAAATTTTGGCATATTTTGGAGGAGGAGGTATGGGCCCTAGTTGAAGACTCAAGGAGAATCCAAGGGGTATGCAAAAACATCAACAACACTCTTATCATACTGATACCTAAAAAAACTGATTCAAAAGGACTATTAGACTTTCGCCTGATTTCCCTATGCAACACCATATACAAGATTATATCCAAAGTCATGGAAAATTGGTTTAAGATTTTACTACCTAAGATCATCTCTGAAGAACAGTCAGGGTTTACTCCTGGGAGAACAATCACTGATGGAATCATAATGGCACACGAAATAGTTCACTCAATCACCATGGCCAACCAGAGTTGCATGGCACTCAAACTAGATGTCAGTAAGGCGTACGACAGGGTGAACTGGAGATTTTGCATAAGCATATTAAAGGAATATGGATTCAGCAAGGATTGGATAAATTAGGTCTTCAGTTGCATTTCCACTGTCAGATATTCAATACTAGTTAATGGAAGCCCGGTTAGCTTCTTTGAACCCATGAGAGGTCTTTTCCAGGGTGATCCCCTCTCTCCATTCTTATTCATAACTATGGTAGAATTCATTGGAAGACCCATCAAAAGACAAGCGGAGGCTGGGCTATGGCGTGGAGTGCATGTAGCAAATGACTTTCCTAGGACCACCCATCAACAATTCACGGATGATATCATCCTTTACGACATGGCGGAGATGACATAAGCTAGAATAATCAATGAACTACTATCAAAATTTGTTCAAGCCTTTGGATAGGAAATCAATATAAACAAGTCTTGCATCTTTTTCTTTAACACTAGAAAATGTGTGCAAAGAAGAACACTTTCCTTGGTAAGATTCCAACTAGTGGAATTACCTGGGATCTACTTGGGAGTACCCATATTCAAAGGGGCAGTCAAAATGAATCTATAGGAAGACACAATAGAGAAATGTAGAGTTAAAGCCACCTCATGGAAGGGAAAATGGCTTACCTTTGCAGGGAAAATCACAATTTTAAAGGTTGTTCTTTCAGCGATACCTATCTATCTTCTCTCTAGCATGGAGATCACCAATAAAGTGGCGAGTAAAATCAAAGGGATCCTAAAATAATTCCTCTGGGAAGATTCTAGAGAAGTCAAAAGAGTGCCTCTAGTAAAGTGGAACATGGTATGCAAAGGGAAATTAGAGGGGGGCACGGGAATTAGGAAAATTAGACAACAAAACAAGGCCCTGGGGTAAAATTAATATGGAAAATGTAGGAAAACCTAGAAAGCAGATGGTGCAAGATCCTACAGAGGAAATATCTAGATTCAAAGGCTAGGGAAAGAATATTTACTACCCCAAACCCTCCAAAGAGATCTCACATCTGGAACTTCATGCTCAGTTGCAGACATATTATCACCGATCACATCTCCTAGAACATCAACAATGGCAAAAGAGCACATTTCTAGTCTGACTCATGGAATGACTTATCCCCATTAGACAACAACAATAGACTTTACAATTGTATGAGAACACTTTCAGAGGCATGGAGAAGCAAAGTGAGAGATTACTTAGATCCAGGCTACACCAACAACACATTGGGGTGGAAATCCTTCAAAAACATGAACATCCTGGAGGAGGAAGTAAGCATCCTCAAATAGGAATTAGAGTGATGAAAAGTTGTCCGAACATGGAGAATGACACCATTATTTGGATTGGTGCAAAAAGTAGGAAGTATACAATTAAGTTGGGATACAAATTACAAATCATAATGGAACAAGAAACAAGATGGTCATCAGAATTATGCTAGAGTAGTTGGTGTCTTCTGAAGGCAAGTGCATTCACATGGATGGCCTGCCACAAATGGATTCTGACAAATGAAAGACTCAAAAAGATTGGCATTAGTAGTGTTGCAAATATGTGCCTAATTGGTGTTGTCATTGATGTCAACGTATCCTTGTTGTCATTAGTGTCAACTGTATCTTATTCTATTACTTGTTTAGAAGACTTGTATGTTGAGGATATTGAGAAAATTAGCCTCTCTGGAAGAAACAAGTGAGTTACATATCTCTCTGTCAGAGATAGTGAAGATAGTGCAGTTCAGTGAAGTAGATTGCTCTGCATTCCTAGTAAGATGAAGATAAGAGTTTGCAGATCAAAGGTTTGTAGAGGATTGTCTGAAGTTACTCCAGTCAAGATTTGAGAGGTACACATGGAGAATTGGTGAAGTTATGGCCATCTGAGTAGAACCGGGTTTTGCAGTTGTTCAGAGGTGACAGAGTGACAGAAATTTGGTCCGGAATGATCCGCATTGGAATATTATGATCTGCGGATCTAGAGGTACATTTGGGATGTCGGTGTGTATCCACAACTCATGTGGTACATGGTTTGGAGGTCCGCAAGCAATCGTTCTAGTGTGACAATCATAACAGTTGGTGTTCTTGAGTTCCCAGATGAAGGTGCAAGTGTTTCTAGTGATCTGAGGTGGTACAATTGTTCCTGTTGATTTCATTGTGCTTGTGGTGGTCTCTGAATTAGGTGCCTATTGTGTTGGTGGTCTGCATTGAGAATTGAGCTTGTGGATGAAGATTTCTCCTTGGGTGTTGCTATTCTTTCCAGTCTTGGCTGACCAAATACTTTGTACATGTTGTGGATGATCCAAGAGAGGTTCTATGAAGCGTGGCATGTTGTTTGAGGAAGATTTGGGTCCCAGTTATGTTTGGCTGATAGTATAGTGATGCTGACCTTGATGTTTATTCCAAGGTTGATGAAGCATATAAATACATGTGGTTGAGTTGTGGAAAGTTGTCCTTGTGTGAAAATGACAAGATCCTAAGAAAGGAAGAAAGGCAGAGCAGAGAAGAGGAAGAGCAGTAAAGGATGAGAAGATAGCGAAGAAGTGTTTGGGGGTAGAGCAGAGGTATAGTGTGCTTCAATAGAACTAAACTTTGCATGAAGAAGATGTTGTTTCTCAGTTCAATCTTTATGTGTTAGCATTGTAAATGTTCTTATAGGCAGTGAGCCTCTTTTGAGCAGTGAGCTCTGGGCAGTGTGCCCGAAGGCAAGTGCCTTCCCCTTTTCTATTCTTTTAACAAAGAATAAATCTTATGGGTTAACCCCCGCCATGGTTTTTCCCTTAACCGGGTTTCCACGTAAAAATCCTAGTGTTATGTGTGTTGATTATGTTTCTGCTCATGTGTTGTTGATTCATGCTTTCATGGTTATATCATTAATCTATTAATAAGTGGTAAATAATATTAAATGCATCAAAATATAAAAGTTTTGTGACAACTGATTCACCCCCCCTCTTAGTTGTCTGCCCTAATTTCAACAAGTAGATCTTCAAGATGTGAACTATGCAAAGGTGAGGAGGAAGGTGCCAATCATCTGATTCTAACTTGTCCCTTTACGAAGAAGATTTGGAAGTGGTTCTTCTATAGTTGTGGTTGGCAAGGTATGTTGCTGGAAGACATCCTATCCCTCTTTACTAGTTGGCCAAAGATCAAAAACTTAGTATGGGAAGGAATTTGGGTAATAATCCCATCTTTAATTATACAGCACATATGGAGAGAGCAAAATGTAAGAATTTTTAGAGGAATTTAAACTCTTGTAGAAGAAGTTCAAGAAAATATTGAGGGGGCCATGCACGAGATAGTTAGGGCATGAGTACAATAGACACACCATCACTCCAAACCGTTTACAAAATGGGATGAGGCAATTATGAGGAAATGGAACGCTCTAAAACTCCATGCAAATTTCATAGAAAATGAGAGCATTGTTCAAAAAAGAAAGTGAAGGGAGATGGAAAGATGGGATCCTCCACCATTAGGCCAAATAAAACTAAATTTCAACGGGGCCATAAAGAGCAACCCAGACATCTCTGGAGCTAGAAGCGTAATTAGGAATAACAAAGGAGAAATTCTATGGACCATCTCCAAGAGGTTGCCCATGGGAACCAACAATGAGGTATAATTCCAAGCCCTTATGGTAGGATTAAGACTTTGCAAAGAAAAAGAGCTCGAGGACATTAAAGTGGAAGAAGACTCCATGATCTATATCAATTCCCTGAAAACCAAAAAAGTGCAGAATTGGAAACTCTAGAACCTGGCAAAGCTCATATGGGAACTCGTGGACAACCTGCATATTGTGTCTATCCAACATTGCTTTAGAGAGGCCAATGAATTGGCTAATCAGCTATCCAATAGAGAATGCTTCAAGTAGGAAGAAGAAGTTATTTCAAACAATCATATTAATTGGGAAGGACTTACTCTTTAAATCTTTTCTCATTATTCTCATTTTTCTCAATTATGATGTCATATTGGGAGCAAGCTCATCTATCAAAAAAAATTGTTGTTGAAATGTTAGATTAATTAAATAAATATAATTTATTTAATTAACATTAGAAGAATGATTAGATTAATTAAAATGAATGTGATTCATTTAATTAATCAATGGAGGGACATTTGAAAGTTAGTTTAATTGAATAATTCTTTTTAAACTCAAGTTTTTAGCCTGATTCAAGCCTAGAGAGACCACTTATGGGGGGATCTCTTCCCAATGGCTTTATTGCTAAGACCACTACTAGGTGGCCTTAGTCCCTAAGGCATTATCACCTTAGTTCAAACTCAAGAGCTCAATGGCCTAGTGAAGGCCCATAGCCTGAACCATAATAGTTTAGCGAAGGCACGTATCCTGTGAGCACATTGGCCTAGCAAAGGTATAATGTCTGTGAGGTCAGCAGCCTAGCGAGGGTTTGAACCTTGGTAGCTGCCACAACAACATTATGACTTGACCACCACACTACACCCTTATTGGTTTAATTGAATTATTATGATTTATTTAATTAATTTGATGGTGTAGAAATGTGAGGTAATTAGTGTGATGTTAGGACATGGTAAGATTTAAGTGTCTATAGATACCATTGAGAGGGATCATGAAAACATGTGCCCCCTTCTTAGGGTGCAACAATTTGATAGGGGTTACTCCACAATAGATTAAATTTTGAAGGAAAATTTGGCCTAGCTCAATTCTCACCCCATTTAAGACAAGTTCTCTAATTGTGAATGTTCTAAAAGTAGTATGTTGATCGAACCATTATTTGACTATTTTCTAGCATTTGGAAAACTAATCGACTATTTTTTTCCTAGTCTATTTTAGCCTAAGCAACTCTTTAAGCTAGATGTTCATGGATTCAAGTTTTTCTAACTCTTTCAATATAAACAACTCTAGGGTGGGAAGTTTAATTTGAATAGGCAGTCTAAATTCCATAGGTCATAGAGCAATTCATATAGTGAAATTCCTATAGCATTTTTTTCTATGATTGGGTTGACCCATAAGGCTTGACAGAGTAGGGAAATTTAACTACACTAATTATCTTTGATCATCTGAGTGATTATGTACCTTATATTTTTATTTGTAGACTCTACCAAAATATTACCCAAAGGATAATAATTCAAAGGCATCTTTAGGTAAATGCCATATCTAGAGGCAAAATTGGTCACCATCAATCCTAAAGATGTCTAATAATTATTGGAGATGATAGTAGCAAGGGTGTTAAAGCATGTCACAATCTTTTCAAGAAAGTCCTTGCCCCATTTCCCCTTTGCATCTATTACTGTCACTGCCTTGGTCTATCTAGTGAAGTAATTTGTAGTAGTTAGGATCCATTTGTGTCCCATGCTAAAAGAAGGATGAATCATCTCTATGAAATCAAGACCCCAATATTGAAAAGAGGTATTTGTTGATATGGGATTCAACAAATAGGACAATTTTATTTCTCCATATGAACCTCTTGTAAGGTTTTCAAGTGCAGGCTAGTTTGTACATGTCTTGAGATATGGTGGGACAATAATAACCTACTTGTATGATCTTTATGGTCATGGTCTTGGATTAATGATTCCCGCCTAAAATTACTTTGTGAAACTCATACATAAAATTCTCTATTGACTTGGTCTTGACCCATTTAAGCAAGACTTCATCAAAGTTTTGCTTGAACAAGATAGTACTTACAATTTTGAAGCCAAGATGGGAGAGGTAGAAACATCATCTTTATGTTTGATCAAGTCCAAATGGGACAACTCATGTTTCCAAGTACCTTTTTACTTCACAAGAACTCAATCTTTCTTTGTAGCAAGTGGTGTGTCTAGTTATTATGCTTGATATACTTCTACTTTGTTGTCTTCTTTAGAATGATCTGCAAAGACAAGATCTTCTATGATATGTTGACAAAGTCCACAACCTCAAACTAGATTCATCAAGTGGATCTCAATTTTGTATTCCATTATCCATCTATCCTTCTTTTCATTCATCTCTCTATGAAGAATGTAGTCACAAACACTAAGGTGGACTACATAGGCATGAACCTTGCTTTAGGAGATAACATGTCAAAAATTATTTAAGGACTTCAAGAGGGAATACACTTTATTCTCTAGAAATGTGTAACTATCCTCATTGCCCTTTACAATAGTACTCATGAATGCTATTAGATTCTCTCCATCTTTCACATCCTTTTGAGTCAAGATTGTTACTATATTATGGTTTATGTTAAATGCATATAAGATGGAATCTTTAGTGAAGCTTGGGTTGGTGAGCACCAAGGATTTTGATATGGATTTATTGATGAGTCAAAATGATTCCTTTTCTTCTTCTATCCACTAGAATATTATGTCTTTCTTAAGCAACAATGATATGTACCTCACAAGCCTTGCAAAGTTAGAATTAAACTTTCTAACAAAGTTCATATTTATGAGGAAAGATTGAATGTCTTTCTTTATGTGGTTAAGGGAGAGACTCAAGATAGAATCCACAAAATCTAAATCTATTTCTAGACCTTTCTTTAATACAACATGTCCTAGAATCTTCCCATATATTATTAGAAAAATGTATTTCCTCATGTTGAGGTAAATGTTGAACTCCTAACAACATTCAAAGCCTTTGCAAAGATGGATTTTATAAGATGATCCTTTGAAAACTTGGAGAACATAGTGATGTCATCTAAGTAAATCAAGATGAACTCATTTATGAACTCATTTACCTTTAAATGTGACATCCATGACCCTCTAAAACATGACACTTACATTTGATAATCCAAATAGTATATAGTGGTATGAGAACATGCCCCATTTGGTAGTGAATATATTTTTAAACTAATTCGCATATTTTACCCAAACCCAATTGTAACTAGAGAATCCATCCAAATAGAGAACATCTCTAAAACTTCACCTTTCATGGATTCGATCTATAGAGGGAAATGGTAGTGATCTTTGAGTAAAGATCTATTAAGATCACAAATATCCAAACATAAATGAATTTATTTATTATTCTTTCTCACAAGTAACAAATTTGTGACCCTAGTAGAATTATTGATGGGAAAAATGATTTATCCATGATCATCTTCCTTCTACATAATCATGTTGATGAATGGATTTACTAGTCACTACTCTTGTCATATGGGGCATGCATGCAGTTCCATTTCTATGGTATATTGAATGATTTCCTTGTTATACACCTTTTGATCTTCTTAGGTCCATGCTAAGATATCATAGAATTCTCATGAGAGATTCACAAAGAATCCTTAAAAAATTTGGTCTACCTCCATACTTAGTATGTCTACATTTTTAGGTGAGAGCTCAAAATCTTGATAGAGTTCAAGTTTGATAATTATTTACCTTTGCCCTTTATTCTTGAACTTATCATTGAAGGAAAAAACATTTTTTAGCCTTAGGTAATTTTATTTAAACTAAGATGAGCCACCTATTTCCCCTATACTTTCTCTAACATTCCACCCAAATTAGGTGAGAATTCAACCTCATTTTGGATAAAAAGCATAATATATTTGTCATTACCAAATACTTTCCATTGAAGATCATTATCAAGGATATAAGGTCTAATCACCATTTGAAATAGGACTAATCTATTGAAATGGTGAACACAAAATTGTAGAATATCAAACCATTATTGTAGATAAAATAACATAGAATAATATATTATATTTATGTCTTTAGATTGTTAAATTTCAATACAAATGGATTTATAAATCCTTTGGTTTCCTGTATACAAACTACTTATGAAAATAACCAACTAACATAACAATAGATTTATTTTTTATTAACTAGTAGCTAACCTTTTATTTATAAATTAACATTTGCATGTTAATTTATTTATTATTTATAATTATCTAAACTATAGAAAATGATGTAATACTCCAACATTCCCCCCGTATTACATCAATCCGAACAAAGGGCATAACATTGTAAGGACTAAACACAGCACCCCTTCTAGACACTTTAATGGATCAAGACTTACTCAATTATCCACCAATTCTCCTCGCTCACCCAAGAAACACCAAACTAAATTCACTAGTAGATCTCTTGATTTTCAAACCTATAGAATAATTGTGAATCGATACATACTCAATTATACAAGTAAAACACCAACTGATTGTGAATCAAGACTAACTCAATTTATATGTAGTAACACAACCACCAACCAACTATGAATCAAGTCTAACTCTATTATCCACAGTAACTCTCCTCCATTTTTGGATTGAGACTAACTCCATATCCACAAATATAAACCTGCAAAACTATGGATCAAGACATACTCAACTATCCATAGGTACCACTCACCAAGTCTATGGATCGATACATACTCAACTATCCACAAACCAAAAAACAACTAACCTACCCCCTTGCTCCTGAAGGGACTCAAGATGAAATGGGTGCTTCTCATTTAAGGTATCATCTATGAGCAACAAGCTAACTCAAGATGATAAAAAATCCTCCAACCTCTAGTGCTTCTTGCCTCCAATTTGTTATCTTCTATGCTCTATCCATCAAATGTAGCTTGGGTGTCTCCAAAAGCTTTATCAAAGATAGCATGGATGGCCTTGAGAGTACAAGCATTATATGTAGCCATACATTCAAATATGAAAAATAATGAGTGTTGGTTTCAACCGATAATACACCCTTGTATATATACAAAATTTCTTTATAACTCTTCTTTCCTAAATAATGAGCATTCATGAGATTTGAAGTTGAAATCATTGTGTGATTGTAAATTTCCAAGCCGCCTCCCTCTTTCATTATGTTGGTAGTTTCCTTGTCTTTCTTTTGTGTCTCCCATCCAAAAGAAAATTCTACAAAATTAAGCCACCTTTGGAAAAATTATACCCCATACTCACATTTTACAAAATCCCATCGATCCTCTAAAATTAATCTAACATCATTAAACTCCAATCATATCTTCAGTATGAAAAAAGTAACTATATTACCAAACTATATGTTGTTAATGTTGGCAAAGAACAAGAATCCCACGGTTTGCTCAAACTCCATCGAGAATCAAACAATAAATGTGTAGAAGAGAAGTTTCAAACATCCAATAATAAATTAGAATGCCCAAAAGTTATAAAACTAATTTATTTTCACATTACCTTCTTCATGCGTAGTCATTTCCTCCATTCTCTAGTTCACCCACTTTAGACACCTAAAAATGGTCACAACCACCTTCATCTATTCTCCACATCCTAAACCCAAAAATTCACATCATTTCACCCAATACACATGTTAATTAAATAATTTGTAATTATTTAATTAATATTTCCATGTCTTTCCCCCATCACTAAAAAATCAATTTCTTCTACTATAGTTCAAAAAATTAAATATTTTTGACAACTATAGTTCATATGCACTCCCAAAAATTAAATAAATATTCCTATTTATTTAATTCCCTATTTTGTGCACTTCTGATTACTTTTAGTAATCATCATTATGTTCCCCTTAATCATGTGTACATGGGTTAATTAAAATTAACTCGCAATTACATCTCCCCATGTTTCTAGAAGTCCACTTGTCATTCAATGTACATGCATGTACATGACAAGTGGTACTTTGGAAGCATGGGCAAATCTTCTAAAAAATGTACATTTGTCCCATTTCCTTTTCTTCCACTCCAAGTGTCACTATTCATGGAATTTTAAATTCCATGTGACACTATTCATCTACTATTCACCCAATTTTAAATTCCACTTGTCCTCTTCTCCCAATTTTAAATTCCTCACAAAATCCAAACCATACCTTTTCATAAATGAAGCCTTACATGTCATACACCTACCCAATCCTAGCCATTCATCTATTGATCTTCCCTTGAATCTTGGAGCATTTCCCTCAACCAACCTCCTCATGACACTTGTCCAATTTTTCTTGTTTGAGGATCCTCAAGCAATTTGAGCCCTTGATCATTCAATTCAATCCTAGCCCTCCATCCTCACTTCCAAAAATCTATAAATTGAGCCTCTCCCTTCCATTTCCAACAAGCAATTAGAATGCAAAGAAATTCTATCAATTTGAGCACTCACATAGCTAATTTTAGCACATCATATAGCTCAGTATATTATCATTAGGACATATCAATAATAATGCATATAGATAGGGTGAAAATATGGTTAATTGTGCATTTCTATTTAGTCTAAACTAGAGGTTGCTTGAATTAGTGAATTGGATAGGTTACACTTGTTTTTAGTTTGTCCTAGGTGATTCACTCTTTCATGTTGACACCCATGATGGAATTAAACTACACCTTACATAGTTGAACCTCAACACCAAACAAAACTACTACAAATTTTGGAAATGATCATTTATCTGGTCGATTCTTCTACTTTTAATGTCTTCTTGGTTTTCTGAGAAATACGTTGTTTTTGTCCATGTACCCATACACCAAGAAAACCAATGAGATAAATTCCAAGAGTAATTAGAAATATAGTCTCAATGTTGATGATGTCACTAGCCTCCAATGTGATTGCACTATTCACCCTGGCATATAAGCTTTAGCCTACCATTATATTTATTGATGAAGTTGACAATGACATTCAACTAAGCATGAAGTTCTTACAAATATAAAGATAGACTTTATGGCTTTGTGGGATGGATTTACCAAGTATTTAAAGTAGGCATTTTAGATCATAAAGAGAGGCCCTTCTTAAATGCCTTCTTCATATCTATTTCCACAATATCTACTTCCAATGGTGCTTCAAATGGATTTTGTACAGTTACTCCTTCAAACTCCTTTCTACGTCTTCAAATTTCCACACACAAACTCACAATTCTTTTATGCAATACAAACCTTAACAACCTTCAAAACTAGAAGCAACCATGCCTAAAACAGCTCTCACACAAATGCCTCATCAGTAATAAACATAAGATGCAACATTCAATGACCTTCTCCTCAAACAGCTTTGTGTCAAACTTACTCTACAAATTTCAACAAATAGGCACATGCTTTTTATCTTTCTCTAATACCATATTGAAATAGTGAGCACAAAGTTGCAGAATATCAAACCATTATTGCAAATAAAATAACACAAAATAATATATTACATTTCAATACAAATGGCTTTAAAAAGCCTTTGGTTTCCCATGTACAAACTACTAACGGGAATAACCAATTAACATAACAAAATATTTATTTGTTTTGATTAAAGTAACTAGGAGAGGGCCCGAACCCATATATAAAGGCCCCAAAGGCAAAAAAGAGCAATTTTTACAAGACATAAAACAAGAGAACAACAACAACACAACAAAAGAGATGGACGGGCCAGCAAATCCAGCCAAAACAGGAAGATCTAGCAGATGACCAGCCTACTACCTAGCCATCGTTTTAAGACTGCTTATAGCATGCCACTCTTTGCTCAGGAACTCCAGCTTCTCTAAGAAGGTCTCCTCTTCATCATGCTCCAGTCGCTCCTGAACCATCTGCTTGCCTCTTAGCTCAATCTCGGTCCCCGAGGTCTGAGGATCCTCCTGTTTACCCTTACTGGTGTTGTCTTTAAGCTACACCACATTCCCCTGTTTCTTGAAATGTTCCTCCTTACCCGCAAATCCCTTAGCCACTGTTTTTCTTCTCTCTAACTCCTCCTTCAGTACATATAGAGTAGTGGCTGAGATCTTAACCGTTTCCCTGCTATAGTCAACAAGATCAGACACTTTCTTATCTAGGTTTTCCTATGTCACCTTAATTTGGTCTACTTCTTCGTCAATCCTTTCCCATTTTTCAAATTTGGAAGCCATCTTTTCCACATGCTCCCATAGCTCATCTTTGCTTTCCTTGGGCCATTCCTCAGCTTCCAGTTGAGTGATGGATTCTAGCTATTGAATTTTCTTCCTTGCATGATGGAGTTGGGCAAGTTGCCATTTGAGAACCTAGTTTTAGAGATCCATCACTTGATACAGGGTGGCAACTCTGTCCATGACTTTAGTGCACTAATTGCACTCAGAATTCTAGTTTTCCTCGGTGTTATCCACCATCTCCTTAGTCTTCTTGTTGGGGGAATCTTTAGAGATGACCGGGTTGGGCCTTTTGGGGCCCTTAATTTTGCCCTTATCCTTATGAATAGTACTTTTCCCTCTACCATAGAAGGAGTCCTCTTTCTCAACCAGGTCAGTATCAGTATCAGTATCAAAAATGAAAACTTCCTCATCAGAACTATCATCAGAGATAATCTTCCCTCTGTTCCTTGTTTTATGGACTTTCTTCTCTCCCTTAATCCCAGAGGTCCCCTCCTCCATAGCCCCCATGAGGTTGACCTGGGGTTTCCTTTTAAGCTCTTTCACTAGCAGAGAATGGGTTGTTTGAGGGATGCTCATACTGCAAAGAACCATCTTACCCATTTTCACTATTACAGTCTGAGTAGGAGCCTTAGTGATTTCTCTGTTAGAGTTGGTCTAGGAGGAATCAACATGAAGAGCAGAGGCTCCCTCTTTCTCTTTACCCTTCCCCTGCCTAGCTTGCTTCCTATTCTACAAGCCCTTGTCAGAAATAACATTGCCGTTGAAACCCTCCCCCTGAGAACCCATATCAGAAGTAGTGATCTCCCTCTGGGATCCCTCACCACTTCTAGGGGAATCCTCCTCATTATTATTACCAACTATGTCTAGAAATTTTTTAATGAGTTGATGGTTGTAAATCCTCAGACGAAACCCTAAAGCAGGGGTTTGAGCCATTTTAAACTTGAAGAGGGTGTAAATCAGGCTCTGGTGCAACGGGAGAAGCTTATCACCAGCAAGACTTTCTGAACAGAATCTTCTAGGGAGGTATACAACCAGAAGGGGAAGTTGACTCTAATATTGTGACGAAAAATGATTCAACAGGGGAAAAAGATAAGAATGAAATCTTTTAAACCTACCTTCCAGCATGATGTATCTCATGATGACCTCTGCCACTTCACTCCAGATGCCAGGTAGGTCTTCTCGGTTGAAGCCATTCTGCAATCTAGTGACTAACTCTCCCTCTTGGAGGAATTTCAACCTGTCCTCTTTGTAGTTGCCTTTAACTTTTTTAGCTATACGGGCCTCTTCTAGCTTAAGCCCGGTGGCTTTAGCAATTAACTCTTCTAAGACTCTGAAAGTTATCCCTCTTACATAGACCTACCTAGCTTTCCAAGAATTTGCAAACTGACTAGACAGAATGGTATCGTATCCATTCATAGCTTCGATGTAAGGGGTGAAGTCTCCTCTCTGCAGAATCATCCACAGCTCACCATTATCATTCAGTCTTTCATACTGGGTTAGTTCTGTTTGGTTAAGATCACCTCCCATCTTTTGTTTGTAATTAACTTTGGCTTTGCAATGCACTCTAAGATTGACAAAGAGAATAGTCGAGAAGCAAATAACAATTCCCAATGCTATAGCAAACTTGATGCATAATTGGAAATGATTAGGATCCTTTCCATGAATACTCTAATTTGTGTGATTATCCTGTCGCTCCATCCGAGCATGCTGAACATTTAATTTGCGGCCTTTAGTCATTATTAATGAAGTTGGAGATGTTATTAGGGATGTCATCACCCCTCTTCCATATAATGTAATCATTGATTATGCAACCTATGTTCGCTATCCCTTCAGCTCTTGAATTCCCTTCTCTATAAATGTGTTGCATCTTCACCTTGTCCATATATCTTAGTTCTTCAATGCTTATGTTTATTATATCCTTGATGTTCCAACTAGTGATAGCTTTAGACTTGATCATGTCTAATATGTTTTTTGAGTCCCCTTCTATGACGAGCTTTTTGATACCTAGGTCTTTAGCCAGGCAAATTCCTTGGTAAGCCGCATAGGCTTCATCAAAGTTGTTAGATTGGATTCCAAGGTTCCCTGCATAGATACCCCTGATATTTCTCTTGTCATCTCTAATCATAGCTCCCCCTCCCGCCTGACCTAGGTTACCCTTAGAAGCTCCATTGAAGTTGAGTTTCAACCAGCCATGATCAGGGGGGGCCATTTGGTGTTCTTCCTTTTTATTTCCCTACTGAAGTCTGGGAGGGATAGTTTATCAAATAGACCCCAATTAGAAGCAATCTTGTTTTCTAAATTGGAGGGATTCTGATGGGGGCCTTTAATGTTTGAGGCCCTTATGTTTTCAATTACTCTTTGTTTGGTTATTTCATCTGTGGTTCTCCAATCCCTTCTTTCCTCCCTAAAGATCATGTTGTTCCTTTCTCCCCAAACACCCCAACTAATGTAGAGCAGAGATTGCCACCAAAGTTCTTTAATTAAAGGATGCTTGAAAGGAGTGCCCCAGCTTTCAAGGTTCTTACTTAGGCTCTTGTGCCAGGACCACTTGATTTGAAATAGGCTCATTAAGATATGTCTTATATTCCAGGTATAGTCACAATGAAAGAGCATGTGATCAGTGCTCTCTTCAGCCCTCTCACAGAGAATACACCTATTTGGCATTTAAAACCCACGCTTTTGTAGGTTATCAATAGTGAGAATCCTCTAGTTATTGGCTATCCAGTTGAAGAATTTAACCTTGGGTATAGCATCATTATTCCAAATATGATTCCAGTTGAAACCAACCCAGTTAACCTTATCAATGTTCTTGTACCCTGTCTTCACTGAGTACTTTTCCATCTTGTCTTCCTTCCAAACCAGCTGATTCGGTAAGAATTTCCTATGAAATTTGTGATTCTTAAGAATTTCAAGAAGAGTACTCATTATAGTGGCCAGAGGTTGTTGTAGCCCTTCAATACTGAGGTTCCACCTCTCCCTCCCTTCGAGGGTATCCCAATAGTTGCAATTTTTGTCTCCCAGCTTAGACTTGAGGTGATTCATAATTGTTGAACAGATAGGGTGGGACATCAAGGGAGGAGTGCTTATCCATGGGTCCTCCCAGAATCTGACAATGGTATCTTTGTCAACATTCCACTAGAGCCTCGTGTGTAGAAGGCTTTTGGATTTCATTATGTTGTTCCATATGGAGGAGCCCTGCGGGAGGCTATTGCTTGTGAATAGAATGGTTCCCTTTCCATTGTTTAGATATTTGGCTCTCATGATGCTGGTCCAGTCATTTTTATCAGTCATTAGTCTCCAACAAACTTTGGCCAGTAAAGCTTTATTCAGCCCTATGATTCTTCTGGTCCCTAAGCCCCCTCTATTTTTAGGAGAGCAGACCACTTCCCAAAACACCAACAAGATCTTGTCTTTTTCCTCTGAGCCACTCCAAAGAAATCTTCTCTCAATATGCTCTGTCATGTCAGCTATAACTTTGGGGAGTTTTAAGAGTGAGAGGATGTAGACTGGGGTGCTTTGGAGCAAAGAATGAAGAAGAAGCAATTTTCCAGCATTGCTCAGGAGAGAGCCCTTCCATGCTACCAGTTTCCTCTACATTTTTTCAATCAATGGATTCCAATAAGTTTTAGGGAGTTTACTTGTAGTGAGAGGCATCCCGAGATATGTATCATGTTGACACCCTAGAATAGCGTGTAACTTACTTTGAAGACTCATATTGGTGTGGAAGAAGTAAATTCTGCTCTTCTCAAAGTTTATCCTTTGTCCAGATCCCGTGGCAAAAGAATTGAGAATACGCTTCCACTCTCCAGCTTCTCTGGTGGAATCTTCCCCTATAAGGATAGTATCATCCACAAATTTCTGATGAGAAGAGGGGGATAAACCAGAGGTAGGGGTGAAACCTTTAATCTTTCTAGTGTTGATGCTCCTGTTTATCACTCTTCCAAGAACATCTGCCATAATTATAAACAAATAAGGTGAGAGGGGATCTCCCTGCCTTAGCCCTCTGTTAGCTCTGAAATGACCCTTGGGGGATCCATTGATGAGAATGGAGTAAGTAGGGTTGGAGTAGCAATGCTTCATCATATTTATTATTCTCTCATTGAAACCAAATCTCTATAGGACTTTCTCCAAGAACTGCCAAGAAACCATATCATAGGCTTTGGAAATATCAAGTTTTAAAATCATGCTTTCCTTTTTGATTTTTACCATAGAGTGTAAATTCTCATGGACATTGATGATAGCATCAGTGATTTGCCTACCCGGAACAAATCCCTCTTGATTTGGGTGAATAATTTTTTCAAGCAAGGGTTGGATACTAGCACTAGAAGTTTGGTGCTTATGGGTCTGAATTCAGACATTCTATTTGCTCCTTCTCTTTTTGGAATAAGAACTATGAAGGTATTGTTGATTTCTTTCAAGAATCTCCCTCTTTTGATGAATTATTTAGCAGCCGTCGTGATATCTTTCCCTATTATATCCCAAAAGGTCTAGAAGAAGACCGAAGGAAAACCATCAGGTCCTGGGGCTTTGAAGGGATTGAGAGAGAAAATAATAGCTTTCACCTCCTCAATAGTGACATCCTTGATCAGACCAAGGTTATCATCCTCACTCGGGATGTTAGGAATGACTTCTAAAAGATCATTTAACTCCTCACTTCCATCCTCCGTTTGAGGGCCAGTCCTATTCGGGATGTTTTCAAAATACCTTAACCCTTCCATTCTGATCTAGTTTTCATTCTGGATGTTTTTAACAATAACTAACCTATTATTTTTAAATTAACATTTGCATGTTAATTTATTTATTATTTATAATTATCTAAACTATACTAAACTATAGAAAATGATGTAATACTCCAACATGACCTCCTAGGTTTGTCCATTGATTGAATAAGTTTGAAGTAAGGTTGAATTTATCTCAATCACCATCTTGTATGCTTCCACATTTGTGAGTCATGGAATTGCTCAAATATTTATGGTGTTAAAAATCTTGAGTAGGTCCCATACTAAATATTTGTACACTCTCATGTTCTAGTGGTTGGTAGAGCAAATCGATGTGACTTGTCTAACAATGATCTTAGTGTCAACAAATATAGATAGCCATTTAATAACTCTCTTCTATAGTACTTTCAATCCTTGTTCTAAATCCTTGTACTTTTCTACATTGTCAATATAGTTGAACTATAATTGAAATACATGAAAGGACTTACTCCTAGAAGGGGAGAAAAGTATGAGACTATCTTTAGCACTAACATGACTTTTAGCACCATTAAAAATATGTAAAAAGAGATTGTTTGACTAAATTCCTTCCTCCTTTGAGAGATGAGAAGGTATGACTTCATCTTCTTGAGCACAGTAATTCTTGAGACCCAAGTCCTCAAGAAAATATATATTTTTGAACTATGATCCAAAATTATATCTTCAACCATTTGGGTGGTCTCATATTCATTAGTACTATCCATATCTTCTACTTTCATCTTTTCTTCTAGGGCCATGCCTTCTAGGTTTGTGTGAACATCAACTCTCTAGTAGAGCTCACTATGAAAATCCATGATAGGCTCATTATTGATGTAGATTCTTGTCCTATGCTAGATATACATCAAGAAATGGGACAAGATTAGGAACATGTATCAATCTATCTTTGTTGTTAAATTTCTTGATAAATAGGTACCAAAGAAAGGAAGTGGATAAATCACATACATATCTTGCATAATAGTTACACTATGGTAGAAATTCAAGTTTAATGGTTATTTCTTATTATTCCTATGGAGGCCACTGGAGTTCCATCAAGTTGAGAAAATCCCTTTATAACTAGCTTATAATCTAGTCTAAGAGTATTAGAAATTGACTTAGAAATAAAAATGCTACTAGATCTAGAATCAATCATACAATATGAACTAGTTTATT